>OX465487.1:17228792-18676647 GCA_950022335.1 Eurois occulta
ATGGAATATTTTGCCTTACGTTTGACGTCACAAGGCAAAGATTTGGAATGTAAAAATATTATTTTTAAAGTTAAAATCAAGGACTTGACTAGCTTTAAAGTGAACCTAGCTTGACAACTTTTATAATTATTAAAAAAAAAAGGTGTAAGTAGTTTAACATTTAAATCATTAACATTTGAAACGGGATATTTACCATGCCGTAAACGTTTATCCATGATCATGGTGCTTGCAACAGCGCCGAAATATCGGGAACTCAAAACAAACAGTGGACATGGTAAATAATTATAATGTTAGGCCGCGGCCCCATGTCCACGGCGCGGCGCCGGCCGCCGTGTGACGTTGCGGCGCCGCCGCCGTAACACGGCACGACGTCATGCCGCACCACGGTACCGCGAACGGTGCGCCATCCATTGCCCCTTTCAGTCGATATTTCGCAGTGCCGTGTTACGGCGGCGGCGCCGCAACGTCACACGGCGGCCGGCGCCGCGCCGTGGACATGGGGCCGCGGCCTTAGTGTCTAGTGACCATGACAGTTCAAAAACTTATATAAAATTTAAATGGTATAATTAAATCTGTAATGCTAGCTCCTTTTTTGCAGATGTAATTGCTCACCCAAACTTACGAATAAATAAAATATAATGTCTCGTTGGCCTAGCGGTCACAAGTGCTACTGCCGTGTATGAAGACCTGGTTTCGATTTCACTTCGGACAGTACGATATTGGGTTTATGTAACAGGCATTTGCGGAGGCTGAATTTAGTTATTAGGCTCGTCTCCTGTTACCTGCAGGGAACTCAAAAATAGCTGGGGGACTGTGGTTGTACCATATGTACGCCGCAGCCTAACCCTTGGATGATTTCAGGCGTTATGTTATGTTATGTGTCAGGTTTTAACGGGATGTTTCGTCAATCAACTTTGTTATTGATATTTCGCATTTCAGAAGTATCAATTTCTATTGTATTTGATTTCATTCGTCAACAAAGCCATCGAATGCGATGCAAGTCGCGGTATGAAATGGTCCGTCACCTTTTCAAGGAATGTTTATAAGTGCATTAAAGAAGATTATAATACAAATCATTGTGAATCATATTACAATATTGTTTCATCAAGTTATGTCGTTGTGTCTTTAAGTCTCATTTTTTTCTTGTTGATGAATTTGATGTCATTGAACTTTACTATCATAAAAATATTTAAAACTGGATACTATACTTTCTTAGTATACGCGGTGGAAGGGACACCGACATGAAAACGGTTACCACGTATTCAGTACATCATTCTGAGCCCCCCAACATGTTTTTTTTTTCAGTTATTAAAAAAAACAGCTGATTCCTACAAAAGAGTGATAAGTGGTAATCGTTTTCGCGTCGGTGTCCCTTCCACCTCATAGGTATTTTCCACATTTTATTTAACCCCAAATGAGACTAGTGAACAGAGTTCTAACGAAAGTTCTTAGTAAAGCCATAGCCAGGCAATTGACACACATACGCAGTGCAGTGAAGAAAGTAGCTTCCATAGTAGCCAGATGTCAATCGCACAAGTAGAACGGCATTTTATTACTGCAATAGGCGCCTGGCACTTAGTTGTATACATAATAGTAAGAGCAGCGGTGGCCCAGCGGTGGCGGCCCCGACTTACGAACAGTCGTGGGTTCGAACCCAGGCAGACGCATTACTTTGTGTAATTTATATCATCACCACTGCTCTCAAAAACGGTGAAGGAAAACATCGTGTGGAAACCGGCATGTCCTAGAACCAAAAATTCGAAGACATGTGACATCTACCAACCCGCACTGTGCCCGCGTGGTGGATTATAGCCCATTCCCTCTCATAGAAAGGAGGCCGTGTGTCCCAGCAGTGGGAACATTTAGTCTGATTATGCTACATAGTAGTCAGTGCCCTGCATTACTAAACCCCCCTCTGCCCCTCTTCTTTGTAAGAGGTGTCAGGTAGTGCAGGGTGCTGCGAACTTCTGGGGGCCTCAACTGGGCGCTTCAGCAGAATCATAATATAATAATAATATGAATTACAAATATCTCGATGTGGCCCCGAGGTTGTCGACATGTGGGACGTGAGTACAGCAGTCATTGTGCCGATAGTCGTGTCGGCCAATGGCTTAATAGGCAATAGCCTCGACCAACATCTGAAGAGGCTCTCGCTTGGCAGCAGGATCAAGGGCTTGATTCAGAAAGCAGTACTTCTGGACACGGCGCATATTGTTAGGAGGTTCCTCTCTCAAGAGCCCACTGGTAGTTCGGACCCTGTTCCCGATGCTGGTGGGCTACTATTTTTATATTTTTAAATGTTTTTTTTTATATTGTTTTAGAATTCAATATTTAAAAATGTAAATAATGTAAACAAATGAATAAACGAAATATGAATTACGTTACAATTCGTAATATTAACCGCGTCTGTGACCAGTTTAAGAATTTTAACGCCTTTTGTCTCAAGTCTCATGTCTCAAGATCTATATAGTATCATAGTTAATTAAAGTATTTTTCCTTTTAGATAAGGCGAATAGTCTCGATTAATTAGTCTGGCGCCTCTCAATATTATTTATGTGATTTCGATAAATTCACATTTTACATTTTATTAAAATGAATTAAATATTTAAGTTGACTTTGTATTTTGCACTTTACACAAAAAACATGAGACAATGGCTTTATTTGTGCTTCAGTCATAAGAACATAAAAGGACAATAACTTGACAATAATGTAACGTCTTAAATTAACATGTCTGGGGTTTTCAGATATTTTTATTATAATAGGTGCGTCATACATACATTTTTTTTTTTAGAAAATAAAGTACAAAAACTGTTTCTGTTCAAACCACAGTTGTTTTGCATAACACCCATTTATGTAGATAGTACACAGAAACTGAACGGTATTTTTATTGATATATTTATTCATAGATATTATTATCGATCGTTTTGTTTTTGCTTAAAGCTAATTCTTAATAAGACTCGCTTATACGCCCTTCAGAATACAGGGTACAATTTCTATGTGTGTGTGGGGGTGGGGGTGAGGGGCTCAGAATGGTATACTGAATACGTGGTAACAGTTTTCGCGTCGGTGTCCCTTCCCCCCGTATAAAACCTAACACTACTGTCCTAGCATATCGATCCTTACTGCATTCATTAATAATTAAAAGAGAATGCTCATGGAAGTATGGAATCCCGTACCATGCTGCATCAAAATCAAACCTTGTTTTTTATAGACTACACTGATCGTATTAACTCCTACAAAAATTATTTTTGAAAAAAAACCCGCGTTTCAGAGTTATTTTATAAAATCGAAACTAACCTAAAAAGTAGGTCTATTTTTTCGACGCTACCAACGACGTATTTTAACACACATACATTACATTATTGCTCTAAAAACAGCGTAATACACTAATATTAGTAAGAATTACGAGTTAAAGTAACATCCACAGTATGCTTGACTGAAACTCGATTTTATTTTAGACCTTTACATTGCCAATAGTCAGTCAGTACAGTACAAATGTCAGATGCCACAGATAAGATAACTATAAACCATAGAGTATAGTAAGTGCTATAAACTAGTCGGGATTTAGGGATGTAATCGATAAATCAAAATCTTTAGGCTGAGAAAATCTATTTTGTTGCAAATAGCAATAAACCAAACTAAATCGATTTGGTGTACTGATCTTACTTAATTGTAATTAATTTTAGAGTCCGCTCGACAGACAAGGGTTTGTTCAATTGAAACGGAACGTCATTTATATTCAGTTGAAACGGAACGTCATATAAAGGGAGTAAAACAATATTCGTACTTTTAAACTCGAAAAGTATATTTCCAGTTCAAAAATCAAATCCCCGACGCGTAATGCCGTAAAAAAATATGAAACTAATTACTATAATATTTTGGTTTTGAGGCGCGAGACTTTTTGGTACCAACTTTGGTCATTGTCCTTTGTAACATCGACTAGACAATTAACTACAACAACAGCAACAGTAAGTATTGCCTGCAGCCATAAGGCCACTGGGTGACGATGTCAATGTCATGTGCTAGCAATCGATAAAGGCATAGTTATTTTCTATACTCTTGCATTTGCATCATTATTGAATGAGGTTATGCGCGAACTTAAGTGGAATGTACCTGTAACACAGTCGGTAAAGCACTTTACAACCTTATTTATAAGGTAACAAATTGGTCATCTACAAATTCCAAATAGCTCGAAATAAAAAAAAAATGTTGAGAGTACAATCAGCTTTTCATAATATAACTCAGGCAAACTAAAGCCAGTTATAGGCACTTGATTTGTCAAAGAAGGTAATAGTACAAAAAAAAAAAAATAGATGAAACTACAGTCCCTGCAGAAAATTTACAGACAAAACTTTACTTGGCCAAGTAGGCTTTTCTTACGAATATCAACATTATTGTTGAAAGAATAAGATTCATAATTTCATATTTGATTTGAACTACTAACTTAGTAAAGGCAAAGTACAGACTGAAAACCCTCAGAGCTTCTCTTTGTGAGTAATTCACTACGCAGGCCACCTGTTAAGATTACCATAGATGACACAGAGTACTACTAAAGGTAAAATAATATTTTGATAGTATACTAGATGAGTCAGATCAAATCACTATAGATTATCAGGTGTGATAGTGAGCAGTGATAGTATTGGGTATGAGTCAACATAACAGTTAGTCAGAAAATTATTTTAAGAGTAACTTTTCATAGTAATAAGTAAACGTAATATGACATAACATGACGCCTGTAATGTTGGAAGAGTTTGGCGGAGAACTTGTAGTTCAGTACCTTTATTGCAGCGATAGCCTAGTGGTGTGACCGTCGGACTGCCAACGAACCCAAGACACTCACCTCTGAATTTTAGGATTCATGTGCGTATTGTATAACCAGCATGCCTGAGAGGTACTTCTCGATGGCATTTAATGCCAAGTCAACGGTCCATCGGCGCGCGGCGGCATAAAACTCTGACACCAGGTTAGGCACTTACTACACGATAAAGAAAGCAGTACATTTTGCCGTATTTTATTAGCGACCAATATTTTTCGTAAGTTTATGGGTCAGCACTCTGCAATTAAAAATGCAAAAAGTATTAATAGTCTTTAACGACTCTAAAAATACAAAAAATTGTCGACAAAAGTGCAGTTTTCACCGTTTTGAACGGCAAAGATGACACCGAGAAGCAGTTTGCTAACTTACCAGATGACTTAGAGCTTTTTGTAATAATTTCCAATGCATAATGGAAGGTCGTCTCAGACTAGGTATGTTAGATAACGTGGATTCTGTATTTTACTATTTTGTAAATACATATATTTTTGCCATAAAACCTTGTCCGCACCCTGGATTATGTTCAGGAACTTTTTGACTTTAGGATTTCTTGTTGTATTCCTGGAATTAACGGAACTTATTCCAGTACAGTTTAGATTAAGTGTGAATTTCTATTAGACCTGAGGGCTTGCAAAAGGTGACATTCTTTCACCCATACTAATGAAGGAAAATTGTGATTAACATGATAAAGCTACTGAAACTTGTATATACCAATCCTGTTTAATGGCGTTGTAGAAACTCGAACAGCATACCACTTATCTTCGCGCTCTGTTGGTATTTTAAAGTGTCATCTCCTTGCTAGAAGTCAACACCCAATCTAACATTACATCCTCTTCCTCAGAACCTCAGGACTGGAAGGCAGCGTCACAGTGAACGGCATGGAGCGCAACCTGTCAGGTTTCCGCAAGCTGTCTTGCTACATCATGCAGGATAACCAGCTGCACGGTAACCTGACGGTGGAGGAAGCCATGGCAGTGGCTACTGCGTTGAAGCTGCCAAGTGCTACCACCAGCGCTGATAAGGAAGAAGTGGTATGTAGTAACTATATGTTCCCACTACTCGGACAGTAGCCTCGTTTCTGTGTGAGAGGGCGCGTTTCTGGATGTTACATCATCATAACATCACACCTGTAATCCCCGAAGAGTTGTGCAGAGGTGTAAATAAAAGTACGCCCACATTTCGCTAGTTAAGTTAGTCAGTTAATAGGGGGCGAGCCTACTGCCATTAACCGGGCACAAATCCTGACTCCTTGGCTGCTACTGAGAAATTCGCGATGGAAAAAACCCAATAACACTTTGCCCGACTAGCACGCGTAGCATGACCACCGTAGAAACGGGTTTTGTGGACGGAAGCATCGACAAAATGACAGATCAACAAAATAATCTGTCAGGTCATGCTACGCGTGCTGAGAATCGAACCCAGGACCTTATGTTCAGCAACTGTGCTTGCGACCACTGGACCGATGACGCAGGATGCTACATGTCTTCGAATATTTGGTTCTAATATGTGTCATTGCACTACATGATATTTTTACCACATTTAACCGCAAATAAATAATTTTGACTTCGACTAAGACATGCTGTTGTCTTCATGATGTTTTCCATCACGGAAATAGTAATTGATGCATGGTTTAGCAAGATTGGTGTATTTGCTGCACCTACAAAAGTTATTCCTTGTCGGCGTCACTTACAAGCCTGTGGACGATTCCTTGATATTTGACCAGCAAGGCTCAACCATTATTTTTTGTAATCCTATCGTTAGTTATGAATCATCAGTTTCCAGTCCTGATGCTTTTATCACACACATGTATTAGACTTTGATTGTTTTCGTGCCTAAAATATAAAAAAAGATAATGACCCCACAAATTATATTATTTGCTGTTTTTTCAAGTTGAGTCATCACCCAATTGATGTTAGACTTTAATAACACTCATATTTGCTAGATAATCATTTGCCTAGCCTTTTCCCAATAAAGTTGGGGTGGATTCTCAATCTAACCGGATACATTTGAATAACAGCATTTTGTCAAACCAAACCATGTTTTACTATACACAAGACCCACAATTACAAAACAAACTACCTTCCAGATCCACGAAATCCTAGAAACTCTGGGTCTCTCCGAACACCACAAGACAATGACATCGAATCTCTCAGGAGGGCAGAAGAAGCGTCTCTCAATTGCCCTGGAACTCGTCAACAACCCTCCCATCATGTTCTTCGACGAGCCTACTTCGGGTCTGGACAGTTCCTCTTGCTTCCAATGTATATCGCTCTTGAAGACCTTGGCAAGAGGAGGCAGGACCATCATCTGTACTATCCACCAGCCTTCTGCGAGGTTGTTCGAGATGTTCGATCATTTGTATACGTTGGCTGATGGGCAGTGTGTCTACCAGGGCAGCACGGGAAGACTTGGTAAGTTATACGTGTTTTGTTTGTCTCTTGAATCTGCTGAATTTTGGGCTAAACATATTTACGAACACATAGAATGACAAAGTGTTATTTAAACTTTTTGCCATAAATACGCTAAGAAGAAGTAATTTGCCTTAGATTAAAAAAAATAATTATTAGTTACCATCCTTTCTGCATTTCTTTTTGACTTGCCGGTAGATAACAAAACTTACAAAAGAATCCGAAATGCAATAAGTTGGTCTCCCTCCGCCCAGGAGAGGGAGACAAACTGTCTGCATACATGTTGAAGTCGGCTTGATTCAGTGATGGCAAAATATTAATGCCGAGTCAGACTGACACGAATGTCTCTCTCTATATCAATAGCTCACCTAATAGCCTCCCATATCTATTTAAGGTGGGCCATTTCTTTAGCAACTGATTTAAAAAGCTTATCTTTAAACCCATCTTTAGCAGGTCATTTTCTGTCCCAACAGTTGAATGGCTAGGCAGCCTGAGCCTGCAGTGTCCCTCGTACCACAACCCCGCATCGTTCATCATTGAAGTGTCGTGCGGCGAGTACGGAGACAACACTGGCAAGCTCGTGAGGGCCATCGATAACGGCAAGAATGATATCAGGTATGTTACAGGGAAGGGCATCGTTACTGGGAAATACAAATAGTCCCCTTGATAAGACTGATTTTCAGACGTTTCGGATTCTGACTACCAGACTGTCAAAGATATACAAATGACAGCCAGGACTAATGGGTTAACGTGCGTGCCGAGGCAAAGTGAGATCTTGGTACCCATGGACCGACGTCGGCAATGTTGCCTAACCTTGAAGATCAACCCGTGCGGCTGTAGCTAAGACCTTCTAAGGACATCACTCCGCATGTGGACATACGGCTTTTTAAAATCCATCTTTCGTAAGAACCTGAACTTTCAAGCCTTATGACATTCACCCAATCCCTCCCCAGAAACGGCCAGCCCTTCCCAGACAGCAAAGTGCCAGATTACAACAACAAGCAGGCTATGGAAGAGTCCCTCAACAAGGAGTGGAACAAGAACGACCTCGCACATGTTCAGGAGAAGTTCCGTGACGGAAACAACACTAACGGGAATGGAAACCTCCAGAATGGCATCCTGCAGTATGCTGCCAGCGAAATCGCTAAAGGTAAGAGAAACTTTCTTTTAACATTATATCACCTTTAATCTTTGAAGGGTTAGGCAGAGGATCCAGAGGTGTAACTCATATTTCGCCAGTTATTGTAAGGGGGCGAGCCTATTGCCTGTTTGCCATCAAGCGCGCTCAAATTCCGGGTTCGGGCTGCTGGTGAGAAATTCCTGATGGAAAAACCCAATTTCACTTTGCTTGACTTTAGAAGTCACCGTATCTTATTTGGTATTTGAAAATACATAGACACTGCTCTATAAGACTCCAAGGCAAGTCATATAGGCACGTAGGCATGTCGGATTGTCCTTTTCCATATCTAGCTATTATTAGAGTTTAAGGAAGCGCCACACAAAAACAAAAAAAAAAATACAAAGTATGTATCGAACGCAACTGCTTTGAAAAACGAAAAAACAATAATTTCGTGACCAACGATGAAATGGTCATTCCGACATTATCGAATGCAAGACAGGATTAGTCTGATAAGTTTTGTATAAAATTATCAATAACTTTGAATAAAATGGGTGCCGCGCCTATGTTACTATCCGAATCAGTTATTTTAATGAAAAGTTTATAAGCAAAAACGTGACGTGTTTTTTGTTAGGTTTTTATTACGAATAAAAGGGCCAAATAAAACTTATTACTTTAGGTGATGTTCACCCGACACCGCTTGTCCGCGCGGTCGGGCGAAGGCGGTGAAGCAAATGTTTTGAGATAGACGTTAGTTAGTGATAGTTTTACGCAAATTGCGAGCCGATTTCTGAATTGAGGAGAAGTAATTCTCGGGTAAAACGGTGTTTTCCGTCAGAAAACCACTAACATAGGCTACGCAGCCTCGACATAGATAAATAATGGCGTCATAAATATAAAAATTTAATACTTTCGGATGCGATCGATATAGACGCATGAATTAATTTATTTCCCTCGTGTTGCGTTGCGTGCTGCTCTTACATAATCATCATAATTATTGTTACTTTGCATAGATGACATGTCATGCCATGTCATGACATGTTACTGCGTAGCCATTTTGAAAACTGGTTTAGTCTTTTTGTGGTAGTAGTAAATTGATTAAACTGAACGGAAATCCTGCGTTGTAGTAATCCAGACGTAATGTTATTGCTGTCAATAGAAAATATTATTACCAAGACAAGCTAATTGTAACTTTATTTTAAACATTCATTTAAATATAGGTGTGACGTCATTGTTTTTTCGTATTCTTATCAGCAAAACCTTTTAATTGATACCGATATCATGAGGTGCATAAAAAGAACAAGTCGCCATCTTTGGGTGTCTGTAGTATGGGATTTAGAATGACGTTACTTAGCTAACCATGCATTTGTCATCCATATTAAACGTGTATGCAAAATTTCAGCTCAATCGGTTGGGTTTAACTGGATTTGACCTAAACAAACGTATAAAAATTGCAAGTTAAATACAAGCTTGTAAAAAACATAGTATATTGACGTCTGACAGGGGAGAATGGAAGAAGAAAAGGTGTTGCGCCGACCCCAAGTAGAATGAGACAAGGGCAGGGAGATGATGAGAAAACATAGTATCACTCGCCGAAAGGCAGAGAAGTGCCTGTAACGTACCCACCCACATTTCGCTAGTTACGAATCCCATGTAATAGTCGTAAAAAAAATCACCTCAAGTCACCTCAAGCTATTTCGATTCAAAGAGATTTTGCATCATTATGATCGTTATTTCGTAGCTTTAAGGGTAGGGCAAAATAATTGTGAGAGGAATACAGTTAAAAAAAAAACAACAGGTGGAATTCTCAAACTACTACAACTCGAATTGAGAACCTCATTCTTTTTTTTCGTCGGTTAAAAAACAAATGACCTTCACAGATACTACAAAATATAACCTTGAACTAATCAAGTTACCAATCTAGGAACTATTGATTACTCATTATAGAAATGCTCTTATCAACAAGATAACCCGTTTTCACGTGTTTCCTAATCTTTACATGCTCGTACATCAAAGCCCTCTGAATGCCTTCATAATGGAATGATAAGAGAGTATGCGTTTACGTCTGACTGATAACAGAGATCAGAGGTAACGATGCATCCTGTTTGTGTCTCATGTGCTAATCATGTTTAGAATTATGTCTTGTCTATGATACTGAATTAATTGGTATTGGCAACCTAGAAATTTGTTCGTTTGAAGTGCCAGGGTAGCCCGCGAAATTCAAATTTTCTTAGTTTATATAATCTCATTGAATGACTTTTTCATGAAATAGCCATTAAATGGGATTCAATGAATTTAGAGGTTTGTATTGATAATGTTAATGATTATAACTCTGTAAAGCTATATTTGTTACAGTCGTGAATCATATTTTAATCAACATACAATTTAACCAGACACTGACAGGCAACTTGCAAAAAAATAAATAAGAACATTTGAATTTTGCGGGTTACCCTAGCGCTTTGTACAGTCCTTTCACACTTAGTTTACCGCTGTTTTTGAATTGCTGTCAAAATCACAGTAATCCTTATTTCTGATTCTGTAAAATAAGTTTGCTGTTGTTTGCAGTGACAAGTCTGACAAAATTACAGTAATATTTATTCTCAATATGTTCAGATAGCTTCTGAATTGCGGCTGTCAGAGGCAATTTAATTTTGGAAAGACTAGGTTTGTTTCCAAAAGTCCCCGCCATTTAAATACCAAATTAAGACTACCGCACGTTACAGCTGCATCGACCGTTTTTCAAGGCATAAATAAGTGTTCTTTAGTTCATACCAAATGTACATAAGTGATGTAGAAGGATTTTTGCAACAAGGCGTTGTGAAGATGTTTCATATTTTTTTCCAAAAAAATCGCCTGACATGCATGAGGCATGCTTAAAACAATAATCTTGAGGAATGCTAATACAATGGTCTTCAGGAATCCATGGATACGTGAATACAAACCGTTTGTGGATTCATCAACAACATAAAGAATGAACAGCAAAACGAATCAACTGCACATAATAGAAGGAAAAAAAAAAGAAAATTGTTTTGTTTTTCTGTTTTATTTTGCCCCAGGTACAGGCATACCAAAAAATTCAATAGAAATAAAAACTAACAAACAATACTGAATCCGACTTCCAAAAAACACTAAAAACTCTTTCGAAGTTGAAATGTTCCATGTTAATATAATAATATATCTAACTGTGTCTATGGGTACCCACGACAAAGGTTAGGTTACACAACCAACTTCTACGGTACACCGATAACACACTGCTGGCCACAATACATAATAATATGAACTTTGAACAGAGATAAACCACCTAATGCTTGTATAATGAGTTTTCACTATTTTTATAGTTATATTTCCTTTCTTATTTCCATGCATGTCTAGAAATTGTATGCAGAAAGTTTTATTGAACAAAGAAATTGGATATTAATTTTTGTAAATGTTTGTCAGATTTTCTTATAATTGGCAGTCTTAACTGGGTTGTGGAGGTTAGATAGACAGTCCCTCCATTTAAAATACTGGTATGCAGCCTTTTCTGGTATGATGTCTTTGCTTGATAAAATCCCTATCGTCGTCCTGTCCTTATCGCAATTAATTTTGGGTCGACGCAGTATGCATTACAGCAGTATTTTCCTTCCCTGAATATACTTATGTCGTCTCATCATCTTTGTGTTCAATCCCATCCTGCAAAAAAAAAAAACCTCACTTGTCACTGTTTTTATTTCGCGTTTTATAATTTTAAAGGCTACAGCCACAGTCACGTGCATCGAGGAAGAAACTTGTCTAAACAAAAAAAATGGCTTTCGCATAATAGACACAACCGGTTAATAATATCAAATCAACTTTAATCTATCGTCAGTAGTATGTGTAGTTTAGTATAAAAATACTGTTATTATAAACGAAATTATTTATAATACTGTCAGGGAATTAGAGACCAAAATTGTGCTTATGTACCTATGCATGACGAATTGCCTTTATTTTGTGTTAGATATCTCCATGAGTCATAGCGTGTAATGTAAAATGTAGGTAATATTATTTTATTGGAATTATGTATGCGAAATAGCATTTCTCACAACGGTAGAGGAAACATCACGATTCGTAAGGAAACTGGCATGTCCTAAAACCAAAAATTCTATGACGTATGGCATCCACTAAACCGCTCTGGGCTCGCGTGGTTGATCATGACCCACTCACTGTCAGACAGAGGAGGCCTGCGAGGGAACAATATGCAGCATATTTGTTTAATTTCGTGGATAAACGGCAGTTAAAGGGCTGAACAACAATCTTAATCGTACCCAGGTTATTAAACTCCAATAAAACTTTTCAATATTGTTATTGTTACCGAGTGTTTTTATAACCCTCCATCTGACGCAGGCGGGTAAATCGGTCGTAAGTGAGTAAAAAAAAAAGTACACGATAAAGCACAAAAAAAAAATTCTTTTTTGCTGACTTGGACTTTGTTCTTACTTTATTATCCTTTATTAAATGGCTGACTCGTGTTAATACATATGTTATATGTATACTGTATTCACGTGATAATATTATGGGTGTTATGCCTCGACATTTGACCCCGCGCGTTGTCTCTGCAAGCAACCGAAGGCTGTTCACAATTTCCTTGTTCGTTCGGTTGGCAGCCAGTAATTAGGGCTCATTCGCTGAATTTTATCTTGACATTCGGGAAACAGAGGATATTTAATTTTGATAAAGATATTATCGTGTTATTAAAAGTTTATTTCCTACTGAAAATAATCGTAAAAACACAATGTTTGACTATGTTTTCTGATAACATGTTTTGAAACGTTGTAAATATTTCAGTTTGGTGTAATTGTTAAAAAAATCATCTCTAAATTGCAATTTATTATCTAAGTTGGCCTTGTGATTATTTCTCAAACATGTAGCTGTACTTACGTTTGCAAAATGTATGACAAAATCATAAACACACACCCATAAGTTTATAAAAATACCTACATGCTTAACGGACCATTCATGAGAATTCTACTTAGGTATATTATTAATGCAAAAGTTTGTGAGGATAGATGTTTGTTACTCTTTCACGCAAAAACGACTGAACAGATTCGGATGAAATTTAGCACTCAGATAGTTTATAACCTGGATTAATACATAGGATACTTTTTATCCCGGTAGTATGATGCCGTGGGACAATTATAACTTCACGCAGACAAAGCCACGGGCAATAGCTATTACTTAATATTTCTAAATGACTTTCCTATTTGGTGGAGCGGCGGCGCAAGCGCGATTGCTGATCTTTCTGGGCCCGATACCCGTGTCAGGATTTTTTTTATATATTATTGAGTTGGTTGGGCCCGCCTGATGGCAAAAGACACTACCCCTATTACATGAGACAAACACACAACTAGTGAAATGTGGGTATACTCGTTCGGCGTATATTGAATTTATAAATCTCTTGCCTCCCTTATCATATTGTCTAACCTTCCAATTGTTGTCTCCAGGTGATCCGCTGGTAGTCCAAATGGACACAGAGAAGCAGGATAACGTAGATGTGGCGTTGCTAGGAGGCGAGGCTTCCCCCAGACGGTACGCCACGTCAGAACTCACGCAGTTCTGGGTTGTATTGAAAAGGACACTGTTGTTCAGCAGAAGAGATTGGGTAAGTGTACTAAATACTATATTGGAAGTACTTAGACCGATATCTATAAACGTTACTTAGTACGAGCTTTGCCTATCGAGTTTGACATCCGTATCTATAGACGTCAATAGACAAGAATTTAAAAGAAGTAACGACCGTCAAACAAAGCAATGTTAAGAATTTGACAGTACTAAATTCACGCAATTAATAAACTACACAATAATATAATCGTATCTAAATAATGACATTTAAGTTTTACTCAAGGAATCACTTGTTTCTACAAATACAATAAGGACACAGAATAATTTCGTGCTATGTAACGTTCATAGATGTAGATGTCTACACCTCAGTGTCTTCACACACACTTCAGCTACTAGATAGTCAGTAGCGATATGATGTAAATGTAGGGAAGATATTATTAGTATCGTAAAACAGGGCGAATAGAAATGCAGGGATGAATAGAGGCAACACTTTGAAAGGGATTTTAACGTTCCATTAATATGGCATGTGGCCAACAAGGGCTCTAAATAATTCAGTTTAATTAAGTACTTGAATTTTTATTTAAGTACTTACATTTTTATTTAAGTACTTAATTAAACTTGAAATGAATTCATAATTCATACGAATTCAACGTTGAAATTCCAAAGTTTTGTCTATATTGACTCCTGCGCCTTGATACACCCCGTTAAATATGAAAACAATAACTTTGACTCCACGATGATACGAACGTTGTCTGGGTGACAAGTCGCGATGATTATCTTCAAAACCAGTGAGTTGAGAGTCACTTGAATGAAGTCAAAAGTGAAGTTTACAAAAGGTCACTACAATATAAAATCGTGATTCATATGCTATGTTACCTTTGACATTTGGACAGGGTCGTCTTTCACAGATAGAAATACCTACATGACGAACTTCAATGTCATAATGTCAGTTGCACTTGACGCCTGATTGTCATGGATCGTCATCTGTTTCATGTGACGAGATGCTCTGCGAAAGAGACATTGTGAGAAAGCGACCTTTTGAGAAGGAGTCATTCTGCCAAAGCGACATTCTGCGAAAGCGACATTATGAGAAAGAGACATTTTAACACCAGTAGACATTTTGCGACTAAGCCGCTGTGAGGTGTCTTGGGACCCTTCAACGCTAACAAAGGGGTTGGAAGATTTTTGAATGAAGCGTGGCCTGACCAACTACCGCCATTTTGTTTTATTTTGAAAAATGAGGCTACGCATAAAACCTGTATTGATACCAGCTATTGATTAATATGAGTTTAATGCGTGGCCGCTATTTGGAAAATAGATTAAAATGGCTGAAGACAGGCTGGTCAAATAATTCAAAGTCCTTGATGTTTTGACATAATGATAAACATTGATAGTAGTACGGTTTAGACTTTAAAAAAATATGACGGGAAAGTTGCATTATTTATGAGTTTCTCTGACAGGAATAAATACACAGTTTTGTTTTGGGCCACGGTTTAAATAACATGCTTATTTTTTTGACATTACGTGTTTTTTTTTTTAAGAATAATAATCATTTATTTGCTTAAAGTACAGATGTTGCCAGTTGTTTAAATTCGTGGTTTAGGCACAAACCATATTTTGCTTTTTCAGGGCATGCAAATATTTGTTGATATTTATGTTATGAGTGCGACAATACAAATGAATGAATAATAGATACATCAACAAATATACATACACCATGTTTTTATGTGTGTTTCCGTTGCAAAGATTATGATGTCAAGTCAATTGAATGTATTTATTTAATTGTTGTAAATGGTTGTATATTATGCAGATTTATGACAGCATAAACTGCCAAATCTCGTGCTAATATTGCCTTTCAGATAAGAACCAGTATTGCAAAAAGACAGCTTCTTTTAAACAATTCCAGAATTGCTTGGTACCTACTGACCGTCATTGGTTTTTAGAAAACAATGAATTCTTTCTTCATGCATTGTTACAACAGTACCCACACAGTGAATACATAAATATTTATTGTCAATTTACATATCTGTCTAGAACCGTTAGTATTTTTTGTAAAGATCTTAAGCATTTAAAATAACATGTCAAAAAATCTGAAATAAAAACGTTCCGGGCCAATGACCGTAGTTTTGAACTTGTGTATAAAGTAACGGGTTTATACGGCATTAATTATATGATTTTTAGAAAGAAAAAACACAGCATTAAAGTTTTATCAAAGATTTTATGTTGCAAATGTGCTAATTGGTCAATTGATGCTATATTTGACTATTTATCTAGGTCCAATTTGGACACACTGTTTATCTAGGTCATGGTCAAAATAGGCGAATGCACTCCGCCATTTTATTTAAACTTTTAATTTTCACACTCAACCATCAAGACTTTCAAAGTTTCAATGTTATTAGACCATCAAAAGTGTTTACAGTCGCAGCTAAGTGTGACAAGTCCAATTTAGTTCTTTAAACTAGGACCTGGGTAGTCTTTATAAAAGTAAACCACGACTATTTCTTTTCACGCCCACCTCATCATCATCTTCTTGTCTTTGTCCCATGTTATTTGGGGTCGGCACAACGTTTTTTTCTTCCATTCTCCTCTGTCAACCGTCACGCTATCATTTACTTCTTTATCTTTCATATCATTCCTCACACAATCCATCCATCGTTTTTCACGCGCACCTATACATAAAAATATTTCATACTGAGGTAAAAATATTAGCTCGGCTACAAGGTGGTCAAAGAAATAAATAAATTTTAACGGTAGCGAGTGCCTCCAAGAATATTTAGACATCAAGTTAATCGCACCTTTTGAAGGTTACTTTAAGGCACTACCACATTTCTCTTCACTGTTTTGATCATAGCATCACTTAGTTGAATTAATGTAAAGTCTAAGATCATTTCGAATACTTCTGAGATTTATCAACCCCGAGAAAGCTTGACTAGGACAACTCGACCCCGGTTTAGTGACTAAACTGACTCGATCTCGGACCTACAACACAACACCGACCAAAACCACCCCGGTGTGCCCTCGCACGCTTGCGTCAGGGGTAGCGGGTGACTAGTGTCCGCTTGACCTGCGGGCCTCGTCCTGGCCTCCTGGGGGGGAGTGTGGTGTAAAATAAATAATAATAGAATTGTTTATTATCCAAGTGATACACACAGATACAGTACAAAAAAGGTACAGGCAGAAATACAATAAGCTTACAAGTATAATTTTTGTGCATCAAAGATTTAAATCTACAAAAATAATAATGAACCCTGTCTCTTAAACTAGGAGACCTGAATCTTATTAAACAAAACTCCCCCCGTTACGTCTAAGAGAGGCGTGCGTGGAACACCACGTGCCACCCTCTCGGGTCCAGTGTGATGGGGGCGACGGATGTTCTCGAATCGAATTCGTCGCCCCTGGGCCTGTATAGGGGGGCCGGAAGAGGGCATTGTCCGCCCTCTGCCGACAGCACAACCCTAGGACAACTGGACCCCGAAAAATTAAACTGTTCCATTCGAAATATTGCGCTTCTCTATTTATTCGTCAGTAATTCTACAATGTAACTCTCTCCCCACAGACTCTCATGTACCTGCGTCTCTTCGCGCACATTCTCGTTGGCTTCCTGATCGGGGCGCTCTACTACGACATCGGCGACGACGGCTCCAAAGTACTTTCCAATCTCGGCTTCCTGTTCTTCAATATGCTGTTCCTCATGTACACCTCGATGACCATCACTATTCTTAGTTGTGAGTATTGATTTGTATTTGTAAAGCTGTTATACTGCGTCCGCGGTTTGGTTTGACCACATTTGTGTACGTACGATGAGCTACATATGTCGGCGTCTGTAGCAGGTACTACGAAAAAACACCCTTACTGCTTTAAAATAAAGGCCCTTTCAATGTAAAATTGATTCAATCTAAGAAAAAATATCAATTTCTTTACACAATAAATAAATGTATATGTTTTGGAAAGATAACTTGAATACCACATAGTTCAGTTTGCTCTATATCTTCAAATATGACATTTCAAACTTACACACGCCATCAACATTTATATGACTTTTTGAATAGACTAACTTAGTCATTTGGAAACAAGGATTTATAAATATAGACTTTACTTAGGTGTAATCGGTTCTTTCTTAGGTGACTTTATTCGGCGTAAAAATGACACATTTAGTACAACCACAAACCGAACTTTTCGTAAAACTTGATGCGCCATATTTACTACCAGGTACTGTATCAGGATGTCTTTTTAGGGTTCCTTATCCAAAAAGTGCAAGAGTTATCACAAGAGAGTATATCACAAGACTGTGCGTTTAACAATAATTGGATTCTTTCCTTATCATGGGAAATACCGAGATTTGTTTCCCTATAAAAACCCGAGAGATATTTGGTAGGATCAAATAAGGGAACTTTTTGTTCAGGTTGATTTCTTGACTGGCACTGTATTGGGAAAATTAATGAATTAATTAATTTCGGACATAGTCCATACATTACATAAAAATTAAAAACACATAAAACACCTACATTCAAATAATCAATAAAAAATAACATTACACATACACATGAGAATTACAACCAATGTCCAGTACCTACAATTAAATTAATAAAAATTAAAATAATATACATTAAAACAATCAATGGATCAATAACAAAGTTAAACATACTCGCGTCTCAAATAATACGAGGAGAGGCGCTAACATGAAGCTGCATATACCTCTTTAGGGACATTTCCCACCGCTCGGAAAAAACCCTCAGGAGACTGTTCGAGTTGCTTCGTAGGCGACTTAATAGTGAAGTTAACTTCTACATGATCGCGAAAAAATCATCGGTCAACGCCTCAGCAACATAGTCGAAGCACTACAAAACCGCGGAAGCTCTCAGTATCCTAAAAGCATTGTTGTACTGCATGCGCACTGCGCTGTAAAGTTAGTTCACAGGCTGCAAGTGTAAAACGACTGACAATATGCCATAAATAATGTCACATTCACAGGTCTAGTGCATCTCGCAAACCTGCGAGCCAAAATGAGCGTTATCCTTGAAAGGGAAAACGAAAAAAACATATCTTAAAAGTATCAAAAGTGATACAGCTTGAGGATAAAAGATCATATGCTAAGCCAGACTGGTTCTTACTTCTTCAATTGAATTGAAAATTTTAATAATTTCCTCATATTATAAAGTACTTTAAAACCACTGAGAAGGTCGATTTAAACGTGAACCAAATCTAGTTTTTTATTTTAAAATACACTAAAAACATGACATACTAAAATGGTCTTTTAATCTTGAAAAAAAGGCATACCATTTTTAACTCTATTGCTCGCAGAATAAAATTGAAATTTCCCCGCACCTCTCATCCAAATCTCGTTTTTAACGGATGTATAATTGGTTAATTAATTTTATTTATTCTTTTCCAGTTCCCCTTGAGATGCCTGTGCTGATAAAAGAACACTTCAATCGATGGTATTCGTTACGATCCTACTATCTGGCTATCACCGTGTCTGATATACCTTTCCAGGTAAAAAATACAAATATATTTACTCAGTCTTTAGTCCATCAATCAGTGTCAAAATTGCGATATTCTTGTTTCTTACTTATCTCAAGTCCAAGTCAAGTCAAGTCGTTGACCTGAGGGCATTCCTGAGGGGCAATTCTCGTAATTTTAATAACGTGAATTCTATTTTCAATCTGCAAAAAAGCTCTTATTTTGTTTTTGAAAATGTTTTTTAGTACGAGAATTGGTCAAGGTTGGTCTTGTAATTATTGTACATACGTATACCTTAATTTGGAGGCGCCAGGGTTGCCCGCGAAACTCAAAGTTTCTTACGTTGTTTGCAATCTGCAGGTCAGTATCTGGTTAAATGTTGATGAAAATATGAATCGCGTAAGTAACACGTATGTAGTTACAGAATTATAATGACACTGACCTTCAATTTGCAAAAAAATTAAATTTCGCGGGCTACTCTGACACGTTCACCTTAATAGGTAACTAAAACAATAATCGGTTATTTTTATACTATCCGAGCAACAGTCAACGTTCGTGGTGGCTATGGTCATAAAAAGTGGGAGTGAGATGTTATTCATCGTCCCACTCGCACATTTTATGACCATAGGTACAGCAACGATTGGCGATTTGTAATAGTTTTAGTTTGTAAAAAGCCATAAAATAAAAAAAATGCATTTAGTCCTCATATTTTAATTTTTGAACCTAACCTAACCATGTCTTTTTCTACTTCTAGGCGATATTCTGCGTAATCTACGTGGTGATAGTATACCTACTGACGTCACAGCCGCCGGTGTGGTTCCGGTTCGCGATGTTCCTCTCGTCTTGTCTGCTCATCTCCTTCGTGGCACAGAGCGTCGGTCTCGTAGTGGGCGCTGCTATGAATGTTCAGGTACATATTTATTTCTAACTAGACCAGCTCAAAATCTGTCAATCAGTCTTACCAAATGGTATGTCGTGTTACCTAGTAAATGAGCTATGGAGGTCGCTTAATGTAAATTACTAGTTTTTAGCTGCATTGGAAACTGATCCTAATAGACCATAGTTGGAAAAACGCTGGGCAGATGATGACGAATTAAGTGTTACCTGTTTTTGTACAATGTTATTGAGTCTGATGTACAGTCACGAGCACCAATATGTAAACACTTTCCTAAATTCAAAAGCAACTTTCGCGAGAAATAACGATTGTAACTTGGAGATAGAATCTTTTTCATAAAAATATGAGTTCTAGAATACTATGTTCGTAGTAACATGAAATTTTAATCAGAACAGTAGGAAAAATCCCTTTTAAAAGTTGTTAAGTGTTTACATATTGGTGCTCGTGACTAAGGCTGATTTTATAGTCACGCGTTTCAGCAGCGCCGTCGGGCCTGCGCGCGCTCGGATATGTATTGGGGTAGTAGTAGCGTTTCAAATTCGCGCGCTTGAGCAGCGCCGTTCGGTGTTCCTGTTCAACAGCGCGCTGCCCAACGGCGCGTCTAGCGGCGTGACTATAAAACCAGCCTAAGGAATATGTAGATGACAACTTTGTGACGAGAGATAAAAGAGAGTGAAGATCTTGGGTTAATTTCCTTTTTACAAGCAGCCCGGAGTCTGAATTTGCACCGAGTTGATGGCAATACGGTAACCCCTTCATATGGAACTTGGCCAAATGTGGGAGTACTATAGGGTCTCTGCCTAACCTTTGGCGGATTACAGGTGTAAAGTTATGTTATTTAATTTATTGACTAATAATTTTCTTTTTCCCACAGAACGGAGTGTTCCTGGCCCCTGTAATGTCAGTCCCGTTCTTGCTGTTCAGCGGTTTCTTCGTATCGTTCAACGCGATTCCTGTGTACCTAAGATGGATCACATACCTGTCATACATCAGATACGGGTTCGAGGGTACCGCGCTCGCTACCTACTCGTTTGACAGGCCCAAGTTGAAGTGCCATCAGGTAAGAGACGATTATAGTTATATTTTAATGCTTACTTCATTATACTGCACTCATTGGTCAAGTGGACGCAACTCGTATGTGCTACTGCTGAGCATGATGTCTTGGGTTCGATTTCTAGGTTAAGCAAACGGTTATTGGGATTTTGCTTCATGATTTTCGCACGGAATCTGGATTTGTGTCCGATTGAAGCAATAGACTTACCTCGTAGTATATCTGGCCAAATATGAGTGTGGGATACGTACACCTCAGGCTTACTCTTCGGGGACGCTATACACCAAAGCCACATGTCGGTGGCTCACATACGCGCTCATTAGCCCGGCGACACTTAACCTGTAGTGAAAAGAATTGCACATCACGTGCCGCCGACATACCGACGACAAAGTTTGTGACTTGCAATGATTTAAAACTACTAGTAGCCGACGGTAAAGTCATCGGCGGTCGGCATCGGGAGTCAGTGGTGGCTTTGGTGTGTTATGATCATAATCAGCATCTTGCTGGTCTTTCCAATTGCACTCCAATCCTCAGATTCTCATCCATTAGCATCATTCCACTAATACAATTTCTCTTTCCAGACTTACTGCCACTTCAAGAACCCAGAAACCACCCTGGAAGAGCTAGACATGTTGAACGCAGACTTCACCCTGGACATCGCAGCCCTCTGTCTCATCTTCCTGGTCCTCCGTATATCGGCTTTCCTCTTCCTACGCTGGAAGCTCAAAGCTACCAGATAAGCATATACAAACCTTATGTTATCTGTATTTAGGGTAGAATACCAAACGACAAGCTATTTTAAGTTAGGGTTGTCACTTTGTCAAAGAAAATGATGAGAAAATATTACGGTGCAGGTTGAGTTTGTAATGCAGTTTTAAAAGAGATAGATGTTTTATACTAAATCGAATTTATATATTATGCCAAAGGTCCTCAAATTCCTTATCAAGGAATTGGAGTAAAAAAACTAATATCTCTTTTAGAATTTGCTATAGTAACTCGATCAGCTGTTTTCATAATGTTTTTAGTAGAGTTGATATTTAAGACGAAGTAACAATCGCTGTAGTTAGTTATGTTTACGCAGTTAATGTGATAAAGAGATGTTATCTTTACTTTAATAAATAAAACTCAAGCGGGACTGTACATTTCGAATATGTTATGAGAAAATGGATCCTTCAATTAGAAGTCTAAATGTAATCAAACGTCCTGGAATAATGTTTCATAAAAAGAAGTTGTATACGACACCATAAATAATGAAATATACTAACAAAGACAAGTCCTAATATGCTAGAAAAATCATTCATTCAAATAATGATTGTAATATTCAATTCATGACAATCAATTCGAAAAGACTTCGAAATTGAGAAAAGACCTAATTTTATTACAATGATTAATTCATTTCCTTAAGCTGATATCAGATGCTCAAGTTTTTGTTAATTTCTGTCTCTCATTCGCCAACTTTCACTCGATGTGAAACGTCTGAACAAGAATCAATCAACCAATGATATATTCTGGCACCCGGCAATTGTTAGTAACGGTTACATATCAGTTTTGAAGATTTTTAATTGTGAGCAAAAGAAAGCTAATAAATGTGATAGTTGTGTGTGATATACTGGAAAATATTCACAAAAAGAAATTACTAAACTTTTTATAAAATCATTTATTATATTATAACGTTAAATAGCAACTGATTTACTTTACACGGTGGCCTTATTTTCTTAATGCTTTACATGTTTTTAAATAAATAAAATATCTATTCATAAAGTGTGACTTTAATGCAGATTTTATTACATTCTATGCAATAGCAAGATCTGATAAATCCGATGCAAACTAAAGACAAAATAGAATCATGAAATAATTTCTAATTCTAAAATTAATTTGCTCATAAATCATTCATATTTCTTGCCTTACGGGCTTGCCGTTAATTTAATATCAAAGATAGACTTAATTTTCTCCTCAATGGCAATGTTAATTTAGATATTCTTACAATTAATGAAGACCGCTGTGTAATTCAGAAATATTTCTGGCATATTTAAACATGTTTTTTTTTAATTTAAACATATTTCATCAACATTTTTCAACTAAAATAAATTCTTATTTATCAGGGAGTCTTCTTCTAAACTAATTGACCAAGTTAGTTATTCAACTGTCGGCTCTTATTTCATGGATTATAAAGGTATCATTAACACACCACTTGTACGCTTGATTTACAAAAAAACACCTTTACTGCTTTTGACTTTTCACTAGTAGTAGTCATTCTAAAATCAACTTAATTAACACTCAGGTAAAGTTGATATTTGTCACATTAATTGGAAACAAGGATTTTAATAAACCTTACGTACGGTTGACTGTATGGTACTCAGATGAACATTCCACCAATTTGTCGAATTGCCTTGGTCATCTAAAAACTCCTGCGCCTTCTAAATTATCGTTGCCATTAGTAAATAGTTGTACGCATTCAGGGATCATGGTAATATTCATTGTACTTAGTGATGTAATATTTAGATAAATATTGTGGTCCAATTATTATTGATACGGTTAGATGTAATGGTTATAGAATGTATGATGTTTTGTACCTATATATTTTTTAAATAAACGGTTTATGAAATATAATTTTATGTTTTATTATTCAAACCTTACTAGCTGTTGCCCGCGACCTGCGTTAACATGAAATTATTATAAAAAAATATTAATTCCCTTTTTAAATCGGATTTTGTTACTAATTTCAACGGTTTTATTTTTTTTTGCACGGAACCCTAATTCTTTTTCTAAGTAAAAGCCTAAGTTACTCCTTATAAGCTATCTGTCAGTAAAACTCCTGCTAAAATCGGTTCAGCTGTTTCGGAGATTAGCCGGAACAAACAGACAGACAGACAAAAAAAAAAATGTTTTTTGTTCTTTTAAGTACTGTGTATACTTTCATATGCATTTAGTGATAAGCTGTTATTTCGAAATTACAAACAGACACTTCAATTTTATTTATATGTATAGATTGGTGATGTTCTTCAAAAAGGCCAGAAGACGAAGCGAGCGAAGAAGGTATCGCTCTGTAGTTTCTGTCTATGGTGGGGTTGTGGAGGTCAGATAGGCAGTCGCTCCATGTAAAATACTAGTACTACTAATTTTATTTATATGTATAGATTGGTGATGTTCTTCAAAAAGGCCAGAAGACGAAGCGAGCGAAGAAGGTATCGCTCTGTAGTTTCTGTCTATGGTGGGGTTGTGGAGGTCAGATAGGCAGTCGCTCCATGTAAAATACTAGTACTACTAATACTAGTATTTAGCTGCATCCGGTTAGACTAGAAGCCGACCCTTAAAATAGTTGAAAATCTTGAAAAACGCGAGGCAGATGATGACATAAACCACGATTACAGTTTTAAATATACAATAAGAGATTCTTGGGTTGATTCATGATGGAAGAATTGAATCAATATTTGAAAGTAGGTACCTACGCCAATTACAAAGTTGCCTCCAAAAGAACAATTTCGTACAAGGCCGAGCCATTCACCTGTGTACTAAGTACTAGCTATCTATTATCGTTTAGGTCCAATCAGATGCGCCTGCGATCGCATCCGGGATGTTATGCTATAGCAGTACCCAACTACCTGAGCGCTAAGCGCTCGAGCGAGTAGATATTGCCACACACCTATTTTTACTTTGTAAGAGCTGCTGTCTACGCTGCTGTCTACCCATGTGTGACCTGTTCCATCACGATGATAATTTGCAATTGGATTGTTAGTGTGTACCAAAACGGCTGATCAATTTTCACCCTTGTTACTTAGGACATAAGGGTTAAAAGTGGTTGACCGCGGTAGTTCTTACCTAGGCTGTTCTTTCAAGGTCTAAGTGTGACCACTGACGTACGACCTACTGTATATGACCTCGCCTCAAGTAAGCCCTTTTCCACCAAACCGGCAGTGCGAGGCATGGAAGAAAAAATAATAATCCTGTAACGCCATTGTCACATAAACGTGTCAAGCAAGCACCCTGTACGCCAAACGACACAAATATGTGACAAAATGGTAGGTGAAATTGTAGCTTGGTGTGGAGGGCACGCGCGTGCGTTTATGCTCTGGCATTCAAAAGGTTAATCACCCTTTTATAGCCTCCCCCTTGGTGATACGTCGTGAGGTTTTAGGCTACCCCTCCTCTTCCCTCCCAGCATCACGTGTATTTTTTAATATTGAAAATATCAGCAAATTTTAGAATCTGTTTTAATTAAAAAAAGACGGATTTTTAGATACAAATTCGGTCCCTTGGGTTTTTAATTCACTATCGGTTATAAAAAAATTACACGTCATACCTACATTAAATCATATTTATTCGTCATACAAAAAACTACACACAACACCACACACATTAACCGCCTTTTCTGACTTCCTCCCCTCTGTTCGAAGTCGACTTCTTACATATACGTACTACACATCCCTCGCTACGATGTCCGTGAGTACCAACCCAATCGCTTCCACAATTGGTAAATAATTAGTTCTCAATTGGTGATAATTAGTACTCGAACAAAAAAATTGGTACCTTAGTAGTTTTCGAGAAAATCGACTTTGAAGGTGGTCTCGGTAGTCACGCTCCCTACAACAGGTCCACCATGAGCGCCATGCATCAAACCATACCTGGTTCGGATGAATTTCCACCAGGGATCGACCACCCAACCGTGTGAAAAGGTTACTTTGTCAAGTTAATTGTGAAAAGGTCATTGTGTAGAATTGATTGTTTTATTTCTAAGTAGTTAAGTATATTATTAACACTTAGGTACCTACTCAGTTGTTTACATTGTGGCTCGACTTAATTTTACTGATTATTTTACTGTCGGTTTAACCTACTCGTACCTATTTCCTGGGTTCAGTGAACGAATTATTATTTACAATATTAAAATGATGTTTGTAAATATACATGCATAGCGGTACACCTATTAGGTAGCTATTTTGAACAAAGTAGTTGCCGAGAGTTTAATAAGAAGTTTTTTTTAAATATTTATTTAATTTATTTATTTAAACACATACCACTATCATCACAGGTTTACCTAATACAATAGTGTAGTTATAGTTAAAGTTCTTACAAATATTAAGCTTACAATTATAGAAATTATTTAACAACCAAGAGTAATTTTACAAAATGCGGGCCATGTGAATTTACTCAGCGTACAATTGAAGCAATCAATCTGCTGTGACACCATATTGAGTGTACGCAGCAGCGTCACCGGCGCGTTCTGCAGCAGGTTGGTGCGAGCGGCTTGGGTATACTACGTAGGTACCTATTAAGAAATTGGTTTTCTTCTACCTGTACATGGTGTAAGGGAAAAACATCTAGATAATTCCACATATAGACCAATCTATATTCTAGAATCAAAATTCGTAGGCGCAAGCCCGATAGCTGAGAGTGAGGTCCTCGTTTCGATTCCCAGGTCGGCCAGTGTATTTAGGTGTTGTGTCAGTATTATCTAAATCAGGGATTCCCAAACTAATTTGGGCAACCCAAAATGAACTGATACTTCAGACAGCCTCAACCAAATTGCTTTAAAATCCTATCTCTAGTTTTTTTTCCTTATGATACAAAATACCTACTTAAAAATTTTGAGGTTGGTTAAGTGAGTAAACTTGACATCATTTTCTCATCAAAATGTATCAAAATATTACATGAACACAAAATAAAATTCAGAAAAAAAAATTAAATTCAAAATTCAGTAAATATCAACTATAATTAATGATTATAATTACGCACAAATTACGTAAAAATACTTAAGTAGGTAAGTATTAATTATATGAAAAAAATATTTAAATCACAACTTGTACAGTACCTATCTTGAAGTTTAAAATCCGTTTCGACTCCGAAGGGGTCGATCCACTGGGAATCCCTGATCTAAATGATAGGTACTTAGGTAAAGAGCGAGCGTAATGACCAAGTATAGGTACCTACGTGTTGCAATTTTTCCGGCTTGAACAATTTTATTACAAAGAGAATACCAGGCGGGCGAATAAACACAGAATAAATAAAATCAAAACCAGGATGTGTCTAGACATGTACAGACGCCAGTCTGGTTTTGATTAGCACATAACACACACCTTGAACCTTATTAATGCTTTAGCGATAAAGTAGAAAATCTTTTAAAGAAATTTAACAGATTTTAGTAGCTGGATGTGCTGGCGTCTGTACATTGTTTATTGATACATGACTAAAAACACTAAACCTTGCTAATTAATCACATAGTAATGCTAATCTCATAAACTGATGTGCTTCCAAGAAAAACTTATTTTAAAATTGTCGACTTTGTACTCTGACTTCATTACAACAATAAACTTTATGATTTTTCAAATAAAATCAAATCATTTTATTTGCTTGAATATGGGTAGGTACATGAGGTGATGAAGTTCTTTAAGCCATAAAAATAAAAATAATAAATCTTACATAACAATCAACAACAACTAACCACTTCTAATCTTTCATATTTTTCGACGTATTACTTTTTCATTTGTTTTCGTTTCAACACAATTTCAATAATAAATGTTATAACTGACAACGCACATCCAAAAATATAGATTAGCCATGGAATAACTAAGCTCCCCACAAACTCACGCTTGTGAAAACTATGTGTTATTTTTTTTAGATAATTCAAGTCACGCATTACCTTCTCCACCAAACCGTTCTCTCTCAGTTGAATCGATTTGTGACACAACCTATCTATCAGAGGAAACCCTTTATAAAGGTAAGTTGCATAAATCACCTTAGAATAAGGCTTCGGGAGTGAGATAACCCGGGGATTGCCGTACTCATCAAAAAAGTCCTGTTCGTTGTATTGATATAATCCATACAGAAGAAGCGTGTACAAATTCTCAGATTTCGCCACCGTTTCTACGCTCCCCATCAAACGATGGCAGACATCGGAATCGTCAAATTCGGTATTCGATTGCACTGACTCCAAATAATACTTTCCCATAATTGAACTTAAACATGGTTTAAGCTGGTAATAGTTTATATCTTCTTCAGTTGATATCTGATACTCCTGAGCAGGGTGTGTTGTGAGACTGACAAGACTGGACTGATAGAAACTGTTGACCAAATACGCGAACCACATCCAAAGTATGAAGACGCACTTCACCGTCCAACGACTTTTGATATTCCGTCCGTGAAGAACGAGGTTGTCCAGCAGTATTAACACTATGTAACTTTTATCTTCCGTGCGAAGAAGCATTATAACTAACATCGAGTAAATCACGAGAGCCAGTGCCAAGAGCACCCACACAGTCGATTCGAATTCTAGATAAGTGTACTTCCAAGGACGCACGTTTCTGGCTCGTTGGACCACAAATCTTATCTCATCTGTGTAAACTAGGTGACCGTAAACATAAGAGAAGGCTGCAGCCCGAGACGGAGTGAGTATCATACCTGATATGTGTATGTCTACTTCGTTGTCTTGTATTTTTTTCAATAATCCAACCGCTTGCATGTCTGCTGACACCGTGGAAAATTCATCAGCATCGCCATAGTAGTTAATAATATTTATATCAAATCCTATCATTTCCCCGATTAAACGCAGTAAATACGGCTCCATACCATTTTGAAGACCTGGTGGTGCGGAAGATGATTCGTTTGGAGAGAGTATTGTATATGGCGGCCACTGGGATATCAGTACATTCAACGTACAGTTCTGTAGTCCCGTTACAAGTTTTTCCGGGTACAAGTCCAGTGAGTGTGCTTGTGAACACTTTCCAAAGCTGATGGTGGTATCATAACGTCTGCCGCAATTGTAGTTATCGAAAGGGTTGTAAGTGTAGAGGTGAGCGTCATCGGTAGCGTTCACAATCAGCACGTTATTTGCATGCAGTTTGAGAAGTATGTCGAAGACGATTTTGAGGTCGCTCTCTTTTAGACCTCTGACGATAACTAACAAGCGGGCTTGGGGATTCCAGCCTGGTTCTTTGGTGACATTACCAAAGTGACTGGCGAAAAAAGTGGCGTTTGATGCAGATACGAGATATGCTTGGTGTAGTATAAGCATTTTGGAAAAAGGTCGTTTTGAAACAACTGATATGATGTTAGCATCATTAAGGACTTTCAATAGTTCCTCATCTCGAACTCTATTACCGATGTAAGTTACTTCTTTAGCTTCTGCAAAATATTTTGCAATGATATCTATTACACATTCAAGAAGTTTTTCACTGTACGTTGAGTTTGGAATTGGTATATTGAAACAGTTTCCACTGGATAATAGACACACGAGCAAGTGCACGGCCCGCATTTTGGAATTAGGAACTTTCCCTTCAACATAGGGCTTCTCTTCATAAATCATGATTTACTGGATAATGTCTGTATCTGTTTCAAATAACGGTAATTACACCCAATTAGCTCTTATAATGATTAGTGTGTGTATGACTGACATGTGATATCTACATCATTAGGATGCTACTGATTTATTAATAACGTAGGTACCTACGTGCCGAAGGTGTGTAATAATTAGTTTAGTTTCAGTATTTTACACAGTTCACTTATATTACCCGGGTAAGTACTTTTAACTTTGATTTATTTAAAAACAAGTGTGAAAAGTTTCAATAGTGTTTCATGACAAACAAAGACCAACACAAGATAAGATTTAACATAACAAATGCACGACCTCTCGTGTGGTGTGTTGGACTATGAAACTGAACAAGTTTTGTCTACGAGTTCTTGAAATTTGCAAAATGAAACTTGAACTTTCTATAGAAATTCACACGTTTAGCTGATAAACATGTAGGTATGGTAAAATTAATCGTCTGATTCAGCACGCGAGAGGTCGTGCGCTTATTATGTTAATCCTTGTAAATGATAATTAACGTTAATAAATATTTTGATTGTGGTGAACATGACAGTTCCATAATTAATTTTGTCTAGAAATATTTAAAACAGAAAGTCACCAATGAACGTAAATTATTATAACTCTTTATTTATGTCAACATCAAAATTATCGTTACTGGTTTAAATAAGCACAATCTTGGATAGATAAAGGTCTTGAAATACAGATCACCCCGCTCTTCGACTTAGGGCATGTTACTTATAATAAATAATTAAGTCAAGAGGTAAACGAGGACCTCGTGGATTATAGAAAAAAATCAGTCAGTTGACACAAAATAACTTCACTATAAAATATGTATAAAATTAAATATGATACACATTTGCATAAAACATAATTAACAACACCTGCAGACAAGTTGAAAAATATCCATAATTTTTGTTATGAGTTACTTTAATTACTAGGTCAATAGGTGTTGAGGTGCTATGGGACGATCAACATGGAAAAGTCATTGAAACAAACCAAACAATAACAATAAAATTAATCATTACATTCAGGATATAGTTCTAACAAAGACTAACGCTGCCTCACGCGATGTTTTGTTAAATATTCAATTAAGAAAGCGACAGTAGAAACAGCACAGCCCACAACATACACACACCACGGGAGAGCAAAGTGAACCTCGAACTCTTTCTGAGAAAATGTTTGTTTTAGAGCTCTCAAAAAGTATTGATCCTGGATGCTCTTCTCTGCTAACCCATTCTCCCTCAACCGCAAAGCATTCAGTTGCAGTTGACGCGTAATCGGAAATCCTTTGTAAAAGTAAAAACCAAACACAAACTTCATGTAGGGCTTCTCAAAAGAATAAACCAAGGGATTGCCCCATTTGTCGTGTAAACGTGGTTTGTTGTATACATAAGTGTAATGTGGTACAAGTGAATACATGTCTTTCGTTTGACTTACAGTGATGAGCGCCTCTAGAGTGGTGTTGCATCCCTCCACTGCCGGAACCTCTATTGGCACAGCTTGCTTCTTTGTCAAATTTCTAGGTTCAGTCGCTAAGTATTTCCGTAGTGCGCCACTGAAACAAGGTTTGTATTCATATTCCAAAATGTCTTCTTCGGTTGAAATTTGGTATTCTTTAATCGGGTTCGTAGTAAGACTGACTAGGCTGGACTGGTAGAAATTATTGATAAGATATGCAAACCACACCCAAATTATGAGGATGTACTTAAGCGTCATCGAGCACCGAATTTCACGGCTTTGTAACAGCAAGTTTTGTAGCAATTCCAAGGCTACGTAGCCCTTGTCCTTTGCTCGAAGTAGAAAGACCATCATTGCAAAATACACGATGAACGAAAGGAGTAGCAACAACCACACAGTAGAGTCAAATTCTATGTACACAGTTTTCCAAATGGCCATGAATGATGCTTTCTTTACTATAAACCTAAGCTCGTCGTTGTAGTCATGGTAACCACTGAGCCAGGTTAAAGCTTGAGCTCTCGTCAACACCATCACCATACCTCCAAATATTACATCAGTTTCATTATTCCGCAGCATCAGCATAAGACCGCTGACTGTCATGTTAGGAGCAACCGACGAGTACAAGTCAGCGTTGTAACTGTAGTTAGTGATTACGTTAAATTGTTCTTTCTCACTTAAAACTTTGAATATATATTCCTCTGTGCCCAATAAGGTTTTTTCGCCATCAATTTTTAATGGGTTGATACTGAAGGGTGGACGATGTGCTACTGACGCTTTAAAGGTGCAGTTTTTGAGTCCAGTGACAAGTTTGTTGGGGTACAGGTTCTGAGAAGCTTGTGAGCACAGCCCGAGGTTGATGACGTTGTTGTAGTATTTGCCGCAGCCGTAATTATCAAATGGGTTGTAGGTGTAAAGGTGGGCCTCGATAGTTCCATTCAAGACCAGCACGTTGTTGACATGCAGTCTCAAAAGCTCATCGAAGATGACACGTAGCTCGTCGTTGCACAGCGTTTCAACTACAACCAGGAAACGCGCGTATGGGTTCCATGTTGGGTCCGTCATGAGGTACTCGAAATATTCCGTGAAGACAGTCACATTCTTCGAATTTATCAAATATCCCTGGTTCGGCAAAAAGGACTGGTATGTCGTATTTCTAGTGACCAATGAAAAGTTCTGCGTTGAATGGATTGATTTGAGTAGCTTTTCATCATTGGTTTCCATATTGACGTATGTGAATTCCCTTTGTTCATTGTAGTATTTTTTGAGTATATCGATGACACACTGAATCAATTGTTCGTTTTCAAGTTGGTGTGGTAGCAATGCGATCTGGCACTGTCCTACCACATAAAGCACGGACATCAAATAGTATGCGACCATCATTTTGTAGCGTGACAACGACAGTGATTGCTTCATATGTGACGCCTATTAATTACTATGAAGATAAGGATATTAATTATCCTTACGTGCTTTGATATGGTTTTACAACGTTTCCGTGGTCGCGTGCACCGCTTTTGTGCTTAGCTTTCTATCGATGAATTAACACGATGAGTCCTTTGTTGCCTTTGTAAATGAAAAATCTATGAAGATATAATATTTACATTATTTTTTTTTATTAACACAAGGACAACTTGCGAAGTCTCTATCATCTCGTTTTGTCTAATACGAATAACATTGATTTACCTATAAAATAATCTTTGATTTAATTTAGATTTCCTAATGACTTTTTTACTACTGCGTTATATTTTTAATTCGGTTTTAAGAAGTTTATTAAAACCGAACTAGAACTGTAAAAAAAAAACTTTTTTTTTAAATACTGCCGACTTCCATTACATCTGTCCTAAGTTACTTCTTCGGTAATTTTTTGTCACCGACTCCGAATCTATGGCTATTTTGCAATTTTTTGATTTTTTTTTATGTGGTTGGTGTATTTGGTGTTTTTTTATAAAGGTAACTGACTAATCACAGTTTGATTAGCACCAAATAATAGTAGCAGAACTTAATTGAGGAGAGAAACTAAAACAGGAAAGTTTCATTGTAAGATTATATTGCAATTAAAACCCGAAAGTGATGGTTATAACTCAACACGAAATGTTAAAATTTCAAAAATTTAAAATTCAGTAGCATATCATTTTGATTATGTACTGCTTGAACAATCATATTTAAGGTGAGAAGCTTGTGCAAGACAGGTAATAAGGTAAGCTAGAGGGCAACATTCACAGACTGCACTTTTACTTTGCTTTCATATCGTGATCTTGTGGTGTATATAACATACATTTTACAATATGAAGACATAGTTTATTTAAAACTTTTGTTTGCGCTTGTCCCATGTTGATTGGACTTTTGATTTGGTGTAAAAAAAGATATCTCTATTCTCTTATTATATAGTTATGCAATTCACACACAATCTATACGTCTTCTTTATTGTACATGTACCTTTTCTCTGCTATGCCATCTTCATAAGTGTGTATATCATCATCATTTTCCTGGCCTTCCCCTTTCAGTAGGGGTCGCTAGTTCGCTACACGTTTTCTTCTTCTATTCTCCCCTGGATACCGTTGCGTTTTCTTTAGAAAAAGGATAGTACGTGATGCCTAAAGCAATCTACCTATGCTTTCATTTGCATTCCTCTTAAAATAAATATGTTGGTATGAAGAAGTCAAAATCTATCTCAAATTGTTGTAAGTTATATTTATATTTTTAAACCATATCTTTAAGGCCTCGACAGATGGCAGTCAAAGCGACATGGAGACAGTCCACCGAGTATGAGTTGTACAAAGGCCCATGGAGCGAGCCATGCTCGGCAAAACCCTTCAAGATCAAGTGCGTAACACCGACATCCGTCGTCGGACGAAGGTCTACGACGTCGAAGACCGGGCAGTGCCCCTCAAGTGGACTTGGGCAGGACATTTGACTAGACGCAGAGATGCCTGATGGAGCAAGGCTTTGACAGAGTGGTGGCCAAGGTTAAGCCAAAGAAACCAGTGCTGTCCTTAAGCTCGTTGGACCGACGATATCTTCAAAAACGCAGAAAACACCTGGATAAAGGGCGCACAGAACCGGTAAGAGTGGCAGAAAAAAGGGGAGGCCTATACCCAGCAGTGGTTCATTCCGGGCTGATATGCTGATGATGATTTTTACAATGACTTGCAATAGTACATTTTGATACAAATGGGGGAAAATTTGCGGCCGAGGAGGAACTTACACCCGATCCGAGGCGACGGTGTTAAGAAGCCAAGAACTATAGTGACTATTTGCCCACGTGTATCAAACGACATTTTTCAATACACATGCGAAGAAATTATTTTTATTTTATTTTATTTATTGAGGGATAATAAACAAATACAACATAATATATAAAACAAAAGATTAAGAAAACTAAGTAGTAATGTTGCAGTCCACTGCATTATCCACAGATAAAACATATTTAAAACCCTTCAATTAAATAATAAAACGATAAGTATTTTGGTCATTTACCATAATGAATCTATGGCATAATTCTTTTTTTCCCCCACGCTTTGCCTTTGCAGGTCAAAGAAAAACAAAGGTATGAAGCCCCAAAAAAGCCTAATATTAAAAATAGAAATTCAATTTTTTTTTATTTCGAACACAAAAATGTTAATTTGTTGAAAAAAAGAAGTAATTTTATAATGAATAATGTTTTTATAAGATATTCTATTTAAAAACAAAATTTAAATATTCAGAAAATATTTAGATTGTGTTTATAAACCTCTATTGTTGCTGATATTAAAAAAAACAAATGACGGTAATTACTACGCAAATATTTTTTTAAGTCAAAATTTGTAGACCAGATTAGTGTGGCATCAAAATCAAAATCAAAGCATTTATTTCAAGTAGGCCCGTTACAGGCACTTTTGAACTGTCGAAACAAAGACAACAATGAAATGTAGCTACAGTCCCAGTCGCAAGGCATAAAAACTGTGAAAGTACTGTAGTTGCCTGACCTGCATGACTTAACGGTGCTCATGGCTTCTTAACTTTCATTTCCGAAGTACCTAATTAGTATATCGATAGTAGCTAGTAACACAGCTCAGGGCGAGGCAATTATTCAATAATTTTAGACTTACTTACTATTAGACCTACTTGTAACATAGAAAAACTCGTTAAAAAACCCGAAACATTTAGATAAAGTTAATAATAACACAGATCTTACAAACACTAACGGTTCTTTACGCGATTCATAATATTAAATATCGAATATTCAATTATGAAAGCCACAATAGAAATAGCACAACCAATAATATATACACGCCACGGGAGAGCAAAGCGAACTTCGAACTCTTTCTGAGAAAATCTTTGTTTCAGTGCTCTTAAAAAGTATTGATCCTGGATGCTCTTCTCTGCTAACCCATTCTCCCTCAACCGCAAAGCATTTAGTTGCAGTTGACGTGTAATTGGAAAACCTTTGTAAAAGTAAAAACCATACAAATGCTTCGCGTAGGGCTTCTCAAAAAAATGAATCAAGGGATTGCCCCATTTGTCGTGTAAACGCAGTTTGTTGTATAAATAAGAGTAATGTGGTACAAGTGAATACATGTCTTTCGTTTGACTTACAGTGATGAGGGCTTCTAGAGTGGTGTTGCATCCTTCTACTGCCGGAGCGTCTATAGGCGGCACAGCTGGCTTTTTTGTAAAATTTCTTTGTTCAGTCGCTAAGTATTTCCGTAGTGACCCAAAGAAACATGGTTTGTATTCATATTCCAAAATATCTTCTTCGGTTGAAACTTGGTATTCTTTGCTCGGGTCCGTAGTAAGACTGACTAGGCTCGACTGGTAGAAAGTATTGATAAGATATGCAAACCATACCCAAATTATGAGGATGTACTTAAGCGTCATCGAGCACCGAATTTCACGACTTTGTACCAGTAAGTTTTGTAGCAATTCCAAGGCCACATAGCCCTTGTCCTTTGCTCGAAGTAGAAAGACCATCATTGCAAAATACACGATGAACGAAAGGAGTAGCAACAACCACACAGTAGAGTCAAATTCTATGTACACAGTTTTCCAAATGGCAATGAATGATGCTTTCTTTACTATAAATCGAAGCTCGTCGTTGTAGTCATAGTAACCACTGAGCCAGGTTAAAGCTTGAGCTCTCGTCAAGACTACCAGCATACCTCCATATATGACATCGGTTTCATTATTCCGCAGCATCAGCATAGGCCCGCTGACTGTCATGTTAGGAGCAACCGACGAGTACAAGTCAGCGTTGTAACTGTAATTAGAGATTACGTTAAATTGTTCTTTCTCACTTAAAACTTTGAATATATATTCCTCTGTGCCCAATAAGGTTTTCTCGCCGTCAATTTTTAATGGGTTGATACTGAAGGGTGGACGATGTGCTACTGACGCTTTAAAGGTGCAGTTTTTGAGTCCAGTGACTAGTTTGTTGGGGTACAGGTTCTGAGAAGCTTGTGAGCACAGCCCGAGGTTGATGACGTTGTTGTAGTATTTGCCACAGCCGTAATTATCAAATGGGTTGTAGGTGTAAAGGTGGGCCTCGATGGTTCCATTCACGACCAGCACGTTGTTGACATGCAGTCTCAAAAGCTCATCGAAGATGACACGTAGCTCGTCGTTGCACAGTGTTTCAACTACAACCAAGAAACGCGCGTATGGGTTCCATGTTGGGTCCGTCATGAGGTACTCGAAATATTTCGTAAAGACAGTCACATTCTTAGAATTTATCAAATATCCCTGGTTCGGCAAAAAGGACTGGTATGTCGTATTTCTAGTGACCAATGAAAAGTTCTGCGTTGAATGGATTGATTTGAGTAGCTCTTCATCATTGGTTTCCATATTGACGTATGTGAATTCCCTTTGTTCATTGTAGTATTTATTGAGTATATCGATGATACACTGAATCAATTGTTCGTTTTTAAGTTTGTGTGGTGGCAATGCGATCTGACACTGTCCTACCACGTAAAGCACGGACATCAAATAGTATGCGACTATCATTTGGCAGCGTGACAACGACAGTGATTGCTTCATATTGTGACGCCTGTTGATTACTATGAAGATAAGGATTTAATATCCTTACGTGCTTTGATATGGTTTTACAACGTTTCTGTGGTCGCGTGCACCGCTTTTGTGCTTAGCTTTCTATCGATGGATTAACACGATGAGTCCTTTGTTGCCTTTGTAAATGAAAAATCTATGAAGATAATTATAATAATCCCTTTTTTTATTAACACAAGGACAACGTGCGATGTCTCTATTGTCTCGTATTGTTCTAATACAAATAACATTGATTTAGGTACCTATAAAACAATTTCGTTAATTTTATTTAGATTTCCTAATGACTTTCTTATTACGTTGTTTCAGGCACCAAAGTAAGTCATTATAAGACAGCAGTATAATTTTCTTATAATTCACTTTGTTTGGTTACACCATTGCCATTATTTTTAACCGACTTCCAAAAAGGAGCAGGTTCTGCGTTCGTGTGTATGTATTTTTTTATGTATGACTTTGTCTCATTTTAATGACCTGATCATGGCTTTCGGAGATGAATAGCGGAACTCCTCGACGGTTGGGAATAATTGGACCGTGTTTAAAGAAGTTTGCTTTTGGTAACATAAACATTTCAAAACCAGTCCATCATTGACCATATTATGAGGGTGGAGTCGAAGAATGCAACTCATCAACGGATGAGAAGAATCCAACCGTATTTTGAGTTATTTCTTATTTTTTATTTATTTTTCAAATTAAGTATCTTAAAATTTTTGGAATCGTCCAAGTTTCATCAAATTCGGTTCAGCAGTTTTTTGGATCATTATCTTCCTGCCCTTGTCCCATGTTTCTTGGGGTTGGCGCTAGTTACGGACATATAACAAAACATTGTTGTTTTATTTTAAAAGTTTATTGGGCTCGCTTGGTAGATCAGTATGCTTCTTTGAATTAACTTTTATTCATGTTTTATTTAGCCAACCAACAAATATAAATTGGATATCCACTGTAATGTAATTAATTAATAATATAATCGGTAATTGTGTAACCACTGTATGTACTCAAAAGACCGAACGCCAATAGATATGTTTATTACTTTAGATATTTTTGTTACGTACTCGTATGTTGTTTTTGAGACATTAATTTCTTAATACCGATTTAAAAATGTAAAAAAAAAAACTTAAATGAACTGACTTCCATAAAACTGTCTTTTGTTACTTCTCCGTACATTTTTGAGGTTTTTTGGAAGTCGGTTGTATTTTTTTATAAAGGTAACTGACTAATTACGCTCATTTGATTCGAACAAAATAATAGTGGCAGAACTTCATTGAGGAAAGAAATTAAAACAGGAAAGCTTCATTTTATGATTTTATTTCAATTAAAAACTGACAGTGATGGTTACAATTCCACACGAAATGTTAATATTACATACTTTTATGTTGAGTAAAATTCAGTAGCATGTCGTTTTGATTACATCCTAAGGGCCTCGACAGTTAACAGTCAAAAAGTTTCGTAAATAGTTGATTTTATACAAGTGGGACTTTGCCTGGGAAAAACTTAGGTACATCCGAGCCGATGCCGATGGTGTTATCAGTTTAGGCTCGGTGTCGTAGTTCTTGGCTCCAACCGAGAACAGCAGTGACAGTAAAATTGCCCACGTGTACTATACGACGTTTTTCAATACACTTACGAAGAAATTAAATATTATATGAAAAATGTTTTTGTCAATAATCACAATGAAACTACAAAAAAAAAAAAAAAACAAAAAAAAAATAATAAAAAAAAAAACAAAAAAAACAAAAAATGTGCAATTCTGACAATATTACATACCTACGAGTACATATGGGTCGAATTGATAAACTCCTTTTTTTGAAGTCGGTTAAAAAGACGTTTATTCGTAGAATACGTAGGCACAAAGTTGTTATAATAGCATGGTTCAGGACGTTTCGTTACTCTTAATCACTAACGCTCAAATGTGAAACAATGATTAGAATATACATTCTTAATAATACATATATACACCATTATTTTTAGGTCGTTCTGGAGCCGAATACCATGAACTCGATCATCGAACTCGAAACGATTGGGACTATTTTTTTCAAAAAATAACAATAAAAAAAAACACGAAAGAATAAATTTAATGTTTTTTTTTTAATAATGAGAACTCAAATGCATATGTGTGTGTAAAACGTATCCACGATCGGCAACACATGCGAACGATACCCATTGAAAAATTCATTCATCGATCGATTCTCATTATTTCACAAAAAAACCATTAAATTTATTGTTTCGTGTTTTTTTTTATTGTTATTCTTTGAAAAAAATAGTCCCAATCGTTTCGAGTTCGATGATCGAGTTCATGGTATTCGGCTCCAGAACGACCTAAAAATAATGGTGTATTAAAAAAACATTATTTTCATGAACTGTGTGTATTTTAACCGAATACATATTAACATCCGTAGGTACATAATACATATAGATGTAATTTTTTTTTATTAAATGACTCGTTTTATTCCTCGTGTATAAGACACGCAGATGGTCGGGATACAAACAGGAAATAGGCTTTGGGTTTTTAAATTCCTTTTGTCACTAACTTTTTATCCACAAGTGTAACAAAATAACAGTTAAGTAACCAAGGGTCCTATTTTCATTGAATAATTATCATTAATTTAATAAATAGGTATATATAAATTAAAATTCACCCTGTATATGAGTTTATGAAATAAATTCATTGGACTGTGCACGGTCCGTGGTAAAAAACGCAATCTGGAAGTCGCATTTTGATTAGTGATTTAGATTTGATTTACTTTCTTTAACTGTAGTAGACCGCGAAATTCAGTTTTCGTTCGTCGTTTTCGTTTTTTGTCATTTATAGATAGGTACTAACTTTTTAATACTGACCTGCTATCCTGCTAAAAACTAATGAAGATATTGATTTTTTATAAAACAATGGTTGTTGTACCTACGGATCAGAATGTTGGGCTACAAAAGGGATGAATGAAAGACATTTGCATGTAGCTGAGATGAGAATGCTACGAGGGTGTGTGGTGTTACGCGAATGGATAAAATAAGAAATGAGTACTTATGAGGAAGTCTGAAAGTGGTCGCTGGAGAAATCGGTTGTCGTGGTATGGGCATGTGATGCGAAGGAATGAGGAAAATGTCGTGAGGAAAGTTTCGAGTATAACTGTGGATGAGTATAAGAGTAGAGGAAGACCAAAGAAACGAAGGATGGACTGTGTGAAGAATGATATGGCACGAAATAAGGTATCTGATGAGATGACGAGTAATAGAGAAATATGGAAGAAGAAGAGATGCTGCGCCGACCCCATAAGAATTGGGACAAGAGAATGATGATGATGATAGGCTAACGGCAAAGCTGATTTTGAGCTTTCTTTTCAATTTTGTCGATGTTACGCACGCAGGTATTATTCAGAACCTTAGAGGTGATCGGTGGTGATGCTGAGATTCTATGTCTACGTCTAAACCACAGGCAACACTACTCAGTTAAACTGTCAAATAAATTAAAGTTGGTTCAACCAAGGAACTTATGTTAGTTTATTTAAGTTTCTTGCCGCCGACTACCGGACTATTGGACTGAGATTATAGTAATTTGTGGACATAAAACTATAGATACAATGTCTTTCTTGTAAATAAGTAATATAGACTATTATCTCCTTTATTCATTTTTTAACATATATTTAATTAAAAAAAAAACAGAAATTATATAAAAAAAAAACAGAAATTATATAAAAAAAAAACATTTATAAATATAGAAAATAGTAATATAGATTATTAATATAACACAATAACAATTTAGGTGTCGTAACAAAATCAATATGATAAGTGGTCGTGGGTGGCATCATTATGTGTGATTTATTTGTTGGTTACGTGTTCTCGTGGATATACATACATCAATCAGGGATTATTTTGCGTGTGTTTGTTGATATACCTTATTTACTAGCTACGTCATTACAGCAATAAGAATTAATTAACAAAGAGATAATTTTAAATTATTTTTTTTCGTAAAAATACAGATTTTACATTTTTTTAAAAATACAGTTTAAAAGAGCTTTGGTAGTAGAATACAATCAAGAATCTAATCTTATCTATCTGTACACAATATGGGAAACCCTGCCTCTCAAACTAGGTAACCTGTATCTTGAGAGACAGTGATACTTAAAATATGATGCTCTAAGTATTAATAGTAGACTGTATCGGTCTACCTGAGCGATTGAAGACAATAAAGTTAATTTAATTTAAGCTAGTGTTTATATTTTATACGTGGTGTGTGTGTGTTTGCATGTGGCTGTGTGTTTGTGTTTGCGTGTGCCTGAGTGTTTGTGTGTGTGGGTGGGTGTGTTGTGTGTAATTGGAGATATGAAGGTAGTACTTGAGTAAGGATTCTGTTTGTAGATAGTCCTGTTTCAGTAGCCATTCCGTTAATTTTAATTTTATTTCACATTTGTTTAGATCCACAATGTTTAAGTTTTTGTGAATTTGTTTGTAGATGTATTTGCTTAATGTGTAGTATTGGTGTTGAGCGAAGGTGGTTTTGTGGGGGTACTTAAGGGTAGCTTTTTCCTTTTTTTAGGGTCAGTTGGGGGAACGCTAGCGTGTTCTCTAACAGTAGACTGCAGTACAAAAAGCTGGCGCACTGAATGTATTTTGGAATCGGCGTATAGTTGCGCAGTGGGATAGCGATAAGGTTTGCGCGACATCACCTTCAGTACGTCTCTCTGCGCTCTTTGAATCCTCAGAAGGCTGGTTTTATTTGCACCACCCCATACTATGATGCAATATCCAATGATGGATTGACATAATGCATAGTACACCATCTTCAGGGTATCAGGCGCAGCCGAGTCTCTAAGGGATTTGAAAATATGCAAAAGTTTAATAGATCTAGTAGTAATGGCGTCAATCTGTTTGTCCCATCGTAATCCTTCATCTATTTGGACACCCAGATATTTCACATTATCAGTTCTTGTAAGTGTCGGACATGAGCATTGTGTGGATTGTTTGGAGCAGGTGTGCGCTGTTATGGAGAAAGATTTGTCGGGTAAGTTGTTACGCCGGATAGCGAATGGAATGTACGATGTTTTATCGCAGTTTAGGGTAAGTAAGTTTAGGTTGAGCCATTTCATTATACTAGTTAATGCCGTTTCTGCGTAGCGCTTAACGCTATCCCAAGTTGGCCCGTAAACTATGACTGCGGTGTCGTCTGCATACGCAATGATCTTGGAGTTGGGGATAGTCATTCGGCACAACTCATTGACGTATATTAGGAAGAGGGTGGGGCCTAAAATACTGCCCTGGGGTACTCCGTAAGTGGTTGATACTTCTTCACTTATGTACTCTCCAATTTTTACTCGTTGGGTCCGTTTTTAAGATAGTCTTTGAAAATTTCGAGGGTGTTTCCTCGTACCCCTAGAAGTTCCAATTTAGAGATAAGTTTGGGAATAGAGACTATGTCAAATGCTTTAGAAAGGTCTAGGAAGATCCCTAGATTTTTAACTCTACTGTCCAGATTCCTAGCAACCAATTGCATCAGCTCAAGAACTGCATCTTCAGTTGAGACTCCTGTGCGAAAACCGTACTGATTATCAGCTATGAGCTGATGTTTGCTGAGGAATCTATTTAAACCGTTATTCAGGATCCTTTCCAGTATCTTAGAGATTGCTGATAGAACTGATATGGGTCTGTAATTGTTGACACAGTTTCTATTCCCCCCCTTATGAATTGGATGGATGATAGCTTTTTTTAGCGCATCAGGAAAGATGCCTTTTTGAAGGCAACAGTTAAGGATATACGTCAAAGGAGGCGTCAAAGTCTGGTGGCAATTCTTTAGCACTAGGGGGGATATTCCGTCCCAACCTATCGCGCAATCATTTCGCAGTTGCAGAATAAGAGACTCCACTTCTGATTCATCAACCTCAAGTATCACAAGAGAGTTGGCGGGGCCGGAGGAAGTATTTTGACATGATCTATCAGGTGAGTTTGTAGGTTGGTGAGATTGGGACAAGATTTTTTCTGCCAAGTTATTGCCTATATTACTGAAATATCTACACACTTCAGAGAGTGCTTCAGAAGAAGGTGGCATTTGATGCACGGACCACTTTTTGGAATATGGTATTAAGTAATATTCTCTTGAACATAAGTCCCCTCTACATAAATCATGATTTACTGGATCATGTATGGATATATATTTATTCCAAATGACGGCAATTACAACCAAAATAGCTGTTAGGTGTTATAATATTAATATTGTTACATGGCTTACATGTGATATTTACATTATTAAGATGTTCATGATTTCTTAACTTTCATTTCCAAAGGGCCCACTTAGTATATCGATAGTGGTAGGAATGTAGATACAGCTCAGGGTGAGTCAATTATTAAATAATTTTAGACTTACTTAACATTAGACATTGACCTACTTGTAACATAGAAAACTCGATAAAACACACGAAACATTTAGGTAAAGTTAATAATAACACAGTTCTTACAAACACTAACGCTTCTTTACGCGATTCATAATATTAAATATCGAATGTTCAATTACGAAAGCCACGATAGAAATAGCACAACCAATAATATACACACACCACGGGAGAGCAAAGCGAATCTCGAACTCTTTCTGAGAATATCTTTGCTTCAGTGCTCTTAAAAAGTATATATCCTGGATGCTCTTCTCTGCTAACCCATTCTCCCTCAACCGCAAAGCATTCAGTTGCAGTTGACGCGTAATCGGAAATCCTTTGTAAAAGTAAAAACCATACAAAAACTTAGCGTAGGGCTTCTCAAAAAAATAAATGAAGGGATTGCCCCATTTGTCGTGTAAACGTGGTTTGTTGTATAAATAAGTGTAATGTGGAATAAGTGAATACTTGTCCTTAGTTTGACTAACAGTGATGAGGGCTTCTAAAGGACTGCTGCATCCCTCTACTGCCGGAGCGTCTATAGGCGGCACAGCTTGCTTTTTTGTAAAATTTCTTTGTTCAGTCGCTAAGTATTTCCGTAGTGCTCCACAGAAGCAAGGTTTGTAATCATAATCAAAAATGTCTTCTTCGGTTGAAACTTGGTATTCTTTGCTCGGGTCAGTAGTAAGACTGACTAGGCTGGACTGGTAGAAAGTATTGATAAGATATGCAAACCATACCCATACTATAAGGACATACTTGAGTGTCATTGAGCACCGAATTCCACGGCTTAGTAACAGCAAGTTTTGTAGCAGTTCCAAGGCCACGTAGCCCTTATCTTTTACTCGAAGTAGAACGACCATCATTGCAAAATACACGATGAACGAAAGCAGTAGCAACAACCACACAATAGTATCGAATTCTATGTACACTGTTTTCCAAATAGGAACTAATGATGCTCTCTTTACTACAAATAGTAGCTCGTCGTTGTAGTCATGGTAACCGCTGAGCCAGGTTAAAGCCTGAGCTCTCGTCAACACCATCATCATCCCTCCAAATATGACATCGATTTCATTATTCCGCAGCATCAGCATAGGACCGCTGACTGTCATGTTAGGAGCAACCGACGAGTACAAGGCACCGGTGTTACTGTAGTTGGAGATTATGTGAAATTGTTCTTTCTCACTTAAAACTTTGAATATATATTCCTCTGTGCCCAATAAGGTTTTTTCGCCTTCGATTCTTGATGGGTCTATGCTGAAGGGTGGACGATGTGTTACTGATGCTTTGAAGGTGCAGTTTTTGAGTCCGGTGACTAGTTTGTTGGGGTACAGATTCTGAGTAGCTTGTGAGCACAGCCCGAGGTTGATGACGTTGTTGTAGTATTTGCCGCAGCCGTAATTATCAAACGAATTGTAGGTGTAAAGGTGCGCCTCAATGGTTCCATTCACGACCAGCACGTTGTTGACATGCAGTCTCAAAAGCTCATCGAAGATGACACGTAGCTCGTCGTTGCGCAGCGTTTCAACTATAACCAAGAAACGTGCGTATGGGTTCCATGTTGGGTCCGTCATGAGGTACTCGAAATATTCCGTGAAGACAGTCACATTCTTAGAATTTATCAAATATCCCTGATTCGGCAAAAAGGACTGGTATGTCGTTTTTCTAGTGACCAGCGAAAAGTTCTGCGTTGAATGGATGGATTTGAGTAGCTCTTCATCATTTGTTTCCACAATGACATATGTGAATTCCTTTAGTTTATTGTAGTATTTATTAAGTATGCCGGTGACACACTGAATTAATTGTTCGTTTTTGGGTTGGTGTGCTGGCAATGCGATCTGACACTGTCCTACCACGTAAGGCACGGATATCAAATAGTATGCGACAAACATTTTGTAGCGTGAAAACAACAGTGATTGCTTCATATTTGATGCCTATTAATTACTATGAAGATAAGGATAATAATCATCCTTATGTGTCTTGAAATTGATTTGAAAAGTTTCTGTGGCCGGGTGCCTCGCTTTTGTGTCAAGCTTTCTATCGATGAATTGACGCGATGAGTCCTTTATTGATTGTGTAAATGAAAAATCGAGGACATTAAAATAATTACCACCCTTTTTAACACAAGAACATCGTACAGTGTCTCTACTGTCGTGCAGGTTCTGGTATAAATGTCTCGCTCGTATTGTTCTGATACGAATAACGTTAATATAGGTTCCCATAAAATAAACTCCTTAATCTTATTTGCATTTCCTGATGACTTTGTTATTACTGTATAATAACACGGTTTCAGGCAACAAAGTAAGTCATTATCAATCAGCTATATTATTTTCTTGGACTTCATCGTGTTTTCTTACCTTACCTGTATCATTATTTTGTAATGATTTTATTTATTTAATTTTTAGGGAAACTTAGAGCTTATCAGACAGCGTTGACACAAAATATGGCCAAATATACATATATATTTTCCTAATCACTTTCATTTGATATAATAGGCTAGTTGACTCATTTAGAAAATGTAAAGGAAAAGTTTATTTCATGTAGCATTTAGTGCAAGGAACCTAAAGTATTTTGTGGCTCTTATCTACTACTAGCTTTTGCCCGCGGCTTCGCCCGCCTGGATGTCGAAAAATGTCCGACGGGAACGTATTACCGGGATTAAAAAGTAACCTATAGGATAATCCAGGTTATGGTAATAAACATAGTTACATACCCTCATCCCTCTTTGTATCCCTTCTGGGGTAAAATTATCAAAAACGCTGAGACACGTATAAATCAATTTTCAATCGTCAGTCTAAACACCAAATTTGAAGATCCTAACTTCAAAACTGACTGACTTTCATATTAACTTCCATTCCTTATTTTACCCCTGTAGCGGTGGAATTCTCAAAAATCCTTTCTTAGTCGATACCTACTCTTCACAAAGAACACACCCTCCAAGTTTCATGTCTTTAGGACCAGCGGTTTGGGCTGTGTGTTGATATATCACCCAGTCAGTCAGTTTACCATTTTATTTATATACATAGATTACCTTCAGAATGCAGCATATTATTATTTATTTATTTAACACTTCAAATGCAAAGTACAGAGGCGGACTTAATGCCATAGGTATATTTCACACTCGTGGTTTTTTTTTCATTTATTTTATTTCCCCTAGTGTTTTATTTTCACAGATCACTATACTTACTACTAATATACTAAGTCCAACGTGGTTCAATATCATTTCAATTCCTGTAGTCAGCGGTGATTGTTTTTGAAGTGAAAACTTCTTTAGCGGCGTTGAGCACTTTTTCTGTAATGGGTATAAAATCTTAAACTCGCGTCAGGACACTCGCGTCAGGACACGTGACCTGATCGAAAAAGCGTAAGACGGATGGAGAGTAGACGATTTTGAACTTAACCTTCAACATTTTATGGTTTAAAATCATTTAAAGAAATTTTTAAATGTTTCCAATCAACTTTGAACCTAATGCTTTAGGGATAAAGCTGACAAATCTATTAAATAAATTGCCACGCGCATCCATGGATGGTGACAGCTGATGGCTCGACCGTTTGTGTAGTGATCAGTTGATCACATTGTTGTGTATTCGTAAAATTCGTGAATGTAAAGTGCTTAAAATATGGAAATTGAACAAAGTGCATCTATTAATGATAAAAGTGATGAAGAAATAGCGAAAGAAAATGAGTGAGTACTTTATAAATATACTAGATGAAAATTTAATAAGTTTTAATTTTTAATTAATATAATTTTATTATTCAGGTTAGGTTAGGTTTAATTAATTTTCATTTATTCATTAATATAATTTTATAATTAAGGTTAGGTTTCGATCGAGTCTATCGTACTGCTTAACGGGTGTAAACAGACCCTTCACGAAGCCGTCAATCAAGCATTCTGTTCATGAAACTAAGTAACACTGCGCAAAAATAATCTGGCTATCTTCATCGTCCTTAAGATTGTGATAGAACCGTGGTCTTTGGGGGATTCGTCGTTCAATCGCAATAAGTACCTTCCGAGTATTAAATTGCTAAACATTTTCACTAAGGCGTTTGTTGTTTGGTAAAATAAAGTTCAGTTTATTTAAAAACCTGCTTTAAAAATGATTTGATTACAAGTATTTACAAGTAAGTTAAAAAGCACGAGTGTTATTGGTATAGGAAACCGATAAATTCTCAGCTAATTCTGTAGTAAGATCGAATGTGACGTTCCTGCTTACGTGCTTACTAAGCGCCTGTGAAAAGATGTATCGCACACATTTTTATGTGCGACAGATTACTTCCACACTTTTAATTACAAATTCTTTAGGCAGGATTCAATGATAACATAACATCCTGAAATCCCCGAAGGCTCAGGCAGGGGTGCACCGAATAGTACACCCACATTTCGCAAGTTATGTTCCTAACCATTCCAAAATATCAAACATGCTCAACGTTAATAATCAAGTTTTCACTTCTGCCGGCACTCCCGGAGTGCTAGTTTTTTTTAATCTTAGCAAAGAGGAGCATGCCTATAAAGGCTTAAATATTTTGCTAATATTTAAATTGTTTTTATAAATAGAATGTCATAATACACATTATTATTTATAAAATGATTTGCTTTTATCAACAAATTATCAATTGTTCGTGTTTTAAATTGAAAAATATTAGAATTTTCTGTTTTTAATATAAGGTTATTTTGCGGCATACCTTTGCTTTTACTTCAACTTGCGAAGGCAAAGCACGAAAAAAGAAAATTAAATCATAGTTTCCTAATAATTAATGACAAAAATATTTTTCTTTCTAATATTTTATTTTGTCGTAAGTGTATTTGAAGCACATCGTTTGATATACGTCACTGTAGTTCTCGGCTGCAATGACAAAGTTTTCCCACTTGTATCAAAATGCACTATTTTAATCTAAAATTTGAAACATAAAACACAGCTTTTCACCATAATGTGACGTCATTCATTGTATAAACCACCAATTATAATTCTTAAACCACAAATTTCCTTCCTGTTTTTAACGATATATTTGCATCAATACAAAACCCAAAGTTCATATAATTCCATTGAATGACTATTTCAAGAAAAAAACATTCAATGGGGCTAAATTAACTTACAGGGTTGTATTCATGATTTTGATTATTAGAACTCAGTAAAGCCATCGTTGTTATTGTCGCGATTGTTGATCTGACACTGACCTGCAAATTGCAAAAAACGAAAGAAAATTTGAAATTCGCGGGCTACCCTGGCGCTTCCACCATTATTTAAAATTGAAGTTTTCTAATTTTCTAAGTTAAAAAAAACAATCAATTTTTACACACTAGTTTAAAAAAAAAATTAAGACCTATTTTTAAAAAAAATATATCAACTAGCCTATTTATTATAGTCGAACTTTATAGAGGAGAGTAATTAAAACAGTAAGGTTTGCTTCTATGATTTTATTTCAATTAAAAACTATCAGTGATGGTAACAATATCACATTATAAGTATTTGAAAGTTACATTAAGTAAATCTTAAGTAATACACTATAAATTTTGATTACTGTGTCAGCTATCATATTATGTCTGAAGCTAGTGTTACCTATATAATTGCCATGCAAAATCATGAATCCCACATGGGTAATATTTCAATAACCCTTATTTAAATCTTTTGTCGGCGCTCGTCCGATGTACTTAGTGTCGTCAGCCATCCCATTATCATTCACTTCATTTGCATTGATATTATTCCCTTTCACAATCCATCTGTAATATATAGTGTGTCTATTATCGTCCCATGTTAGTTGGGGCCACGTTTTCTACACGATTTCTCCCGTGGCATTATCATTCACCCCTTTTTCTTTCATTTCGTCTCCCTGACACAATCCATTCAGTCATCCATCTTCTCTTAACTATTGCGGTTTCAAAAAGTCAAGATCCCGGTCACCTTTTGTTTTGAATTTTGAATGGTTTCCCTCCTACATTCATTAAGCATGTCCTGAAGGCATTCTGAGGGGTTTGACAAAGGGCATTTTTTCAAAGATTTTTGTGCACCTACGACAGCTTCCGCAGGATTGTCGTTATATTAGTTCACGGTAGCAAGTCAATCTACTTTTGTAAAATTTTTCGTCATAGTCAAATGTCACTTTGACATACAATGTTGAGTGCTTATGGTGCTGTATGTAGATACTAGGCACTAATATAACACAATAACAATAATTTTGGTGTCATATCAAAATCAATACGAGAAGTAGGCGTGACATCATTACGTGTGATTTATTAGTTAGTTACATGTTCTCGTGAATGTACATCAATAAAAGGTGATTTTTTGGTTTCGTTGATATAACTAATTAGCTAGATATGTATGTGTGTAATATCTCTAGAAGATATTATTGAATGTTCTTCATGAATATTGAATTATGGAGTGAGGTTTTTAATTCAGCGTTATTGAAATATAACTTGTTTGACTTATTGGTAGACCACCCTTGTGCTAATAAATATACCTATAGAATATACTTTAATGTAGGTACACTGTTTTTCACAGTGTTGCAAACACACACACTACACATAAATTTCTGACAAATTTCCATGACTTTTTAGGCATCTTCTATACATACAAATAAATAAAATTGAAGTGTTTATTTGGAATTTCAAAAGAATGCTTAAGGAAATAAACACGGCACTTATAACAAAATCACATTTTTTTCAGTTTTTGTCTGTCTGTCTGTTTGTTCCGGCTAAACTCCGAAACGGCTGGACCGATTTTGACGGGACTTTTGCTGGCAGATAGCTGATGTTATAAAGTCTAAAATAGGCTATTTTTATTTTATATAAAAATAATTAGGGTGCCGTGCAAAAACATAGAATCCTTGAAAATGGTATCAAACTTCGTTTCGAAAAGGAAAGTAATAATTTATCAATACCCTTTCTCGAAAACTGGCTCTTATCGCACTACGATTAGGTTCAACATGCAATGTATTTCACACGCGTGGATATTTAATATTTTTCCGCACACGTGCGGAAATAAATATTTCCACAGATAATACTAATACGAAGTCCAAATGGGTTCAATGACTGTAGTCGGCGGTGATTATTTTTTTTTAAATCACGGCAAAGACATTTGCTTCCTTACAGCGTAAATATTATTTGCGTATTTAAATTGTGTATATCATAGATAAACATGATTATTTAAAACAAATTTTTACTTTTATGAACAACTTAACATTTACATGTGTTCTAAATTCAAAAACATTTGAATTTTCTATTTTTCATATTAGGCTGTTTAGCGGCATCATACCTTTGCATCTTCTTCAACCTGGCGAAAGCGAAGCGCGGAAAAAAAGCAAACTAAATCATAGTTTCTTAATAATTCCTGACAAAAATTATTTCCGTTCTAATATTTTATGTCTTCGAAAGTTTCTTGAAAAACGTCGTTTGATACGCGTGAGGATTTGTTACTGCAGTTCTCGGCTCCATAACACCCTCGCCTGCAGCTCGGGTTTTAATTCCGCCTTGAATGCAATAACAAAGCTTCCCCACTTATATCAAAATGCACTATTTCAATACACTTTCTCAAAAACTGGTTCATATCGCACTACGGTTAGGTTCAACATGTAATGTATTTCACACACGTGGATATTTAATATTTTTCCGCACACGTGCCGAAATAAAAATCCACAGATAACTATACTTATACTAAGTCAAAATGGGTTCAATGACTGTAAAACGTAGAACGTTGAAAAACGTCGTTTGATACGCATGGGGATTTGTTACTGCAGTTCTCGACTCCATAACACCCTCGCCTGCAGCTCGGGTTTTAATTCCGCCTTGAATGCAATAACAAAGTTTCCCCACTTATGTCAAAATGTACAATTTTTTAATAATTTCACGCGAACGAAGGTTGCGGGCAACAGCTAGTTGAAACGTTCAATCGTTTGCATTTTTTTTTGTTATGCTATTCGCTAGTTCTGGTTTATTGATTCGCGGCGGGGTCCTACATAAAACTACTACTTACATCGGAAACTGGGATGTTGTTACTAAAATCAATATTCACTTATTTAGGCATATTAACTTCTATGATAAATGTCACAATAGCCATTGAGCATCCGAAAATGTAAATTCTCCATGGAATAGCGAAACGAGCCTGAAATTCTTTCTCATGGAAATGATGTTTTACTTGCTTGAGGTAGTTCATATCATTCATAACTTTATCTACCAGACCAAGCTCCCTTAGTCGAAGGGCCTTATGGAGCAAATAGTTAATCATAGGGAATCCTTTATACAAGAAAATTGAGAAAACTACCTTCGAATAAGGCTTGGGTAGTGTTATAACCCGAGAATACCCATACTTATCTAAAAAGGCTTGTTTATTGTATTGATATTGTCCATTCATAAAAATCGTGTAAAGATCCTTTGAATTCGCTACCGTTTCGATACTTTCAATCATACCGTCGCAGCCATCGATTCTCTTATAGCCATTATCGGATGTTACTGATTCCAAATAATATTTCTCCATCACTGAGCTAAAACAGGGTTTAAGTTTGAACAGCGCTATGTCTTCTTCTTTTGAAATTTGATATTCTTGAGCAGGGTTAGTTGTGAGGCTGAAGAGACCAGACTGATAGAAAGTGTTGACTAAGTACGCGAACCACATCCAAAGTATGAGGACGCACTTCACTGGCAATCGACTTTTGATGCTGTGCCCGTGAAGAACAAGATTGCCCAGAAGAATTAAGACAACGTAGCTTTTGTCGTCCGTGCGAAGCAGAATTATTATTAACAGCGAGTAAAATATGACAGCAAGAATTAATAGTGCCCACACAGTTGTTGTAAATTCAAGATAGACATTTTTCCAAGCTGGCACCTCTGACGCTCGTTTCACCACAAATCGTATCTCATCTGTGTAAGCCAGATGACCGTACACGTAAGAGAACGCCAGTGCACGAGATGGCGTCAGTAACATTCCTCCTATAGCACCATCCGCTTCATTATCTTGTATCTTTTTCAATGACCCCACTGCTTCCATATTTGTAGATACTGTTGGGTATTCTTCGACAGCATTATAATCATTTATAATGTTGATTTTGAATCCTTGCATTCGCCCAATCAATTGAAATAAGTATGGTTCCGCTCCATAACGAAGTGGATGAGACGAGTCCGAATCATTTGTAGATAGTATCGTATAGGGAGGCCACTCGGTTATAATAACATCAAATGTGCAGTTCCGTAGTTTGGTGACCAATCTCTTCGGATACAAGTCATATATCCAAGCTTGCGAACACTCTCCGTAGCTGATGATGTCATCATAGCGTTTACCGCAACCGTAGTTATCGAACGGGTTATAACCATATAAGTGAGCTTTTTCGGTTGCGTTCATAACCACCACGTTCCTTGCGTGCAGTTTCAGAAAAGTGTCGAAGACGATTCTGAGGTCGCTTTCTTTAAGATCTTTGACAATGACCAAAAACCTTGCCAGCGGATTCCATGAAGCTTCTTTGGTTACAATGGGAAAGTTTTTAGCGATGAAACTTGCATTTTTGCTAGATAATAGATATACTTCGTGTTGGATAAACAGAACTTTATTAGTTTTCATCGAAAATAAAAATAATGAAACGGTATTTGCATCGTGTATAGACTTTAAGAGGTTCTCGTCTTCTGTCTTATTGCCTAAGTATGTAAGGACTTTTCTTTCGGCATAATGCTCTCTGATTATATTGGTAACGCATTGTATCAATTTCTTGTTGTTCGATGAGTCCGGTAATGGTATCTTGAAACAGTCCCCGCTGTAGTATAACAGGCAGATGAGCCAGTACACGACCAACATTTCGAGACGTGGAACAGAAAATTCGTACAGTTTTGTCTTTTTTAAACAAAGGGAACTTTTTAAAATCATTAATCAAAGCTTACATGTAGGTCTACTCTTCAAATCTGACGCTGATTGTAAGTTATCGGAAATTATTTGTAATTAGGTCTGGTTTGTCAGCATAACGAATAATGATTAGTAGTATTTAAAGCAATTTGATTTAATGAGAGCCTTGTGGCATTACATTGTTACCTAGCGTTTTTCGCTCTTTATGAATAATTTTATGTCTGCCTGTTTGTTTCTAGTTGTTATTTTTTCGGGCCTCTATTATCATTGACTGAGGCCTCTACTAACATTGTACAGTACAATATACATCACGCCGTTTGGCCATAAATTAACGAAGTTTAACAACAAACGAAAACAAAAAAAAGTTTAACAGCAAACCTTTTTCTGGAGATGCTCAAAAATTATTCGTGAGATTAGCCGAAGTAGTTTTAATACCATGTAGACATTAATTAATAAATAAATACAGCAGTTGCTAAAACGCAGCCTGCTTAATAAAGAAACCATTGAATTACAAACATAGATTTAAACTTCCTTTTGTGAAATTTAAATTTAATCAGCCTTACATGGTAAACATCATTAAACTTCTTATAAACCACACCATTTTCTCTAAAGCGAAGTCCGTTTTGCCGCATTTAATCAGAAAAAGGGAACCCTTTGTGGCACAATGTACCGATCATAAGCTTGCCGTCAGGTTTGTTGATGAAATTGAGAGTCGTCTGACCAAACTCATCCTAGTAATTAAAATAATATGAATAAAGTTTCTAAATTGATTTAGAAACTTTCTTCAAATTATTAAACAGATTTACTCGTAGACAATCATAATTTATTTCAAGAGATAATATGATGTTCCTTTTTAATAGTATCTATTCCAACATTCCCAGAACGATACATGGCTTTATCTAACTATACCTGCTTCATTAGAAACTTAGTGTTCTTTTATTAGACTCCCGATCAAACTGACCAAGCTCGACTGGTTACAACTGCTCATTAGATATGCGAACCACACCCATATTATAAAGACCCACCTTAAGTTACCTGACATTTGATGGGGGCATATTACAGCCACTCGAAAGCAAATATTTTAACAATTTAAGCAGTGTATTAGTTTTGTCTTACGCAAGAAGGAGTATCATCTTTATCAATGAGTATATCAGATGAACTAACAACAACAGGCACCACACTAATGGATTAAATTCCAAATAAGCATTTTCCAATTGGCTACAGCTGATGCTGTCTTCACGAAAAAATGCAACTGGTTATCATAATCCAATAAAATAAAAAAAGGTACCCATGCAGATATGTAAATGCGTCTGTCCGACTTGATACTAGCCAAATATCACCTAAAACTGCATCCGTTTCATCATTATGAAATTTTGCCATTGGTCCCCAAACTTTCACATTGGGGGTAATTGTACTAAATATTTCATTTTAAAAATCAAAGCTAAAATTTACGTTGAAATTTTCCAGTTCTCCGAGCACTTTAAATAAATATTGTTCAGCTCCTAATGTGATTCGGACGTCTTCAGCAAGTTCAGGATGTATAGAGAAAATTGGTCGATGAGGGACGGTAGCACGCAAGGTGCAGTAGACCAGTCACGAGTTTGTTTGGGAACAGATTATTGGTCGTGTTCAAGCATAAACCGTAACTTATAACGTTGTTGTAATATTTCGGGCATAGTTGTCAAAAGGATTTTAGGTGTAAAGGTGAGCGTAGTTAGTGCCGCTTACAAGCAGCACGTTGATCACAAGTCGTTCCAATAGTTCGTCGAAAATCTCCTTCAGTTCGTCCTCTTCCCTGCGATCTGATCACGATTACGAACCGCGAGGACGGGTTCCATTCCATGTTGAATCTACGAGAAGATATTTGAAAAATTCTGTGAACTTAGTTGCGTTTATGAGATATCCTTGGTGTGAATATGGCTGTGTCGTTAGTTTGTCTGAACACCATCGTTGTGGCGGTTGATATGTGAATCGCTTGCAGAATCTCGTAGTCGTCAGAGTTCATATCCACGTATGTCTAGCGTCTTTCCATTAGAAAAGTATGTTCGTACTATGTCGGTTATACACACCACCAAATTCTGATTTTGCTGTTCTTCACAAGTTAAGGCATTTTCACTTATGCACTTAAAATATTATAAGAAAGAAAAAAACTAGTAAGCAACCAACATTTTTGAATAGATATTGATCTATGGTTTTAGGTATCCAAGCTTGGGTAGGTTTATTATGAAGACAAATAGGTTTTTTAGTACCTATGGTTTCATATTATAGGGCAATTAGATTGTGTATCGTAATGGGTAGGGTGTTTGACATATATTTATTGCTGAGATTCCAATCAGAGTTCCTAAAATGTTCTTTGATGGATGGTTAATAACTGAGTTTTGTTTTGGATGGTTAATTGTAAAATACAATGAAGAAAGAATACGGAAATAAATTCATTTTCGCGTTTTTAATGACGTTCCTAATTTGTTTACAAAATTCAAACAAATATGTTTAACAGTAAATGAGCATTCAACTAATTTGCTCATTCTAAAATCTTGTTTAGATTGGTACTTTGGAGAAGAATGAGCCTAAGAATGAATAAATTGATTAGTTTATGCTATTACCCTAAAACTTTAACCTGTCCATCTTTTAGCTATGATCTTAGCAAATCAAGAACCGTATCCTGAATCCCATAGTGCTCCAGTTTCAGCAGAAGTGTCTCATGGTTAACGCAATCAAATGCCTTAGAGAGGCCACAAAAGTTTCCAATGGAATCTTGTGTTTCTGTGAGTATATCGTGTGCCCAGGTGATAAAAAAATTGTTTATTTGGGTAACACCGGTTATAGTTGTACACTGCACTTCGGTGAAACCATACTGATTCTTATGAAATTAGCAGGATAGTTGGGAGAAAGAAACTTGCGCGAACCCACTTACGCAACTGAACACTGGCGCGACACAAAACATAACGTTACGACTGATATTACTTGAGGGGTGGGCTGAGTTGTAACTGTGTAACGTAAGGTTAGTTCCAGACAGACTAGAAGGAAATAGTTGTGATCGCTGTGTTTTATTGTTATAGGTGTCATTTGCGCAAGAACTTTTCAAAATCAAATCCAAGTCGAGGACGAAAATTCATTAATTCTCATTTCGTTCATGGGTGTCGTTTTTATGGTTTTCGGGGTCGTTGATTACAAAAATCAGGTCAAAATGAAAACCCAAGATAGCGCTGATGAAAATTTTCGTATTTTGTTCACGGGTGTCGTTTTCATGGTTTTCGGGGTCGCTATAACGAAAATGAGGTAATGAATTGATAGTATGGTGGGTGTAAAAATTACCCTCAACGAAGCCGAAAGGCACTTGTTCTCCCAGTCATTGCGATTATATTTTTATTCTAGACCATACCTGGGAAGTTAGGGACTTGTTACGTAGATAATGGGGGTCAATGTTCCAACTTTTTCAAGTTTGTTTATTTTTTTTTAATGTTATAACTTTAAATGCTTTCGTGACCCTCGTATTATTCAATGCACCCCACGCACAATGTTTTGAGTGCGTTACATTGAATGTGGGATTCAATGTAACGCACTCAAAACATTGTGCGTAAAGGAGTGAAAAGTCACGTATTTTTCACTCCAAAATAAAAATCTTTTCCCAATAATAGTTTTTGCATAGAGTTACTTAATTTGATGTTCAGAATGCTTAATTGACGGCTACGTGAAGGGTCCGTTTACAACTTTTATTAATTAAATTAATATTGAGAACTTTCCCTTCAGTTGAATTTGATACCTACACTTGTATAAAAATCACCAGCTAAAATCCAACTGCGCAAAAGCATTTTCTTTATGACCTCATTTTCGTTTTCAGGAACACCAAAAACAATGAAAATTATACCCATCAAGGAAAATCCAAAAAAGTTCGTCGGCGCCATAGTGAATTTTCATATTGGTCATTAAGTCGCGTAAGTGTCCAGCCACCCAATTGGATTCGCGCAAGTGTCTCTCGCACTAGTATCATTCGCACAAATGTCCATTCCGATAAAAGTCACGATACGTTGGACAGGTTCAAGACGTCGGAATCATAAATGATAATACAAGATGGTGAAAACAATCAAAACTTTATAGGTGTCCGATGAAAAAATATTTGCAAATTTTTGTAGCTGTCATCTTAATTTTAATTTTGACTGAACTATCGGCATTAGTGCCCTCAAAAATATTCCAAAAAGATAAACAAATCCAGAAATTTGAAAATTTTGCTAGTCATCGTCTTTGATTTTCATTTAATTGTGGCCGTTTTTATAAGTGCCTGTGTGAATTTTACGTCTTAGCTGTTTTGAAAATGCCAGAACGCTTTGTAATTATTTTCTTTGAGCCTGAAAAATACAGTAATAGTAGGATAATTAAGACAATTAAAAAATACTTGATTGCAACTCAAGTAGTACATGTTGAAGAAAAATAGCCAAGCCGAAGTGGGAGTGAGCTGGCCACTTAGCACGAATGCACCTGGAGGGATGGGAAATGTTCGTCATTTACTTGACCCCTCATGGAGGATATCGCTATCGAGCGATTTTCTCAACCTCGACCTCGGTGAAGGTGGTGTCACCATCTGATCTAGTTCGCGGGCAAAACATGAACTGAGATCGCACAAGAGAGGTTTGGAAAGAGAACGGAAAAGCCCTTGCTTAGGGTATCAAGACGCCTGCGCAAAAGACATTTGCGCGAAGGACAAATGCGCGAACTCACTTACGCGTAAAGACATATGCGCGCATGGACTTTTGCGCGATTGAACTTTTGCGCGAACGGATTTTTGCGCGCATGGACACTTTCGTGAGTGGACTTTTGGCGCGAACGGACATTTGCGCGCATGGACATTTGCACGACTGGAATTTTGCACGACTTAATGTCAGATAGTAGTCACAACTAGCATAAGTCACAGATTCTACATTTTAAAATGTACCTTTGCGCTCTAGGAATAGGATTTATTTTGCTTTAGGGCAGAAAAAAAAGACGTTTTGTAATTTTAAACCAAACTAGAATCGATTGCCGAGTAACTTCCGCTACTTGACCATAGACAGCGGTATCTCAGTAAATGCAATTATGCACTTAAACAACTTAGAAATAAGGATGATATTCGCTTTACAGAAGTGACACATTTAGCTATGATTTATATTATCGATATCGATAGATACCCGATTTCTCGTTTAATTCCGAAATAATACATATTCCATCTTCCTAGCACAGTGGGCTGCGCTGCGGCGGCTGCTGCAGGTGCTGAAAACCTCAAACGGCGCAAATACAATAATTTAATTGGTAGTTATGTGTTTGAGTCGTTTGGGGTTGAAACACTAGGTCCATGGGGTTCGAGTGCCCACCTATTTCGGGAAATCACGTGACCAGAGGGCGGGTCTATTTTTTGGCAAAGAAACAGCATTGCCATCCAACGTGGCAATGCTGCCAGCCTTCTGGGCACTTTTCCTGTTGACAGCGTTAATGAAGACTTTTTGGACGCCCTGTTACCCTTTTGATACTTATACATATTTTTATTACTATTATAGTTTTGTGGTGTAAATAATTTAATCATCATTAAAATAAATAAGATAATACAAGTACACACACATACACACAAGTACACACATACACAACAATATTTTTTTACTTACTTAAATCTGACATAAATTAATTTATAAAACAAACCAAACCCAAACAAATAAATACTTACCTAATTAAGGTTAACAGTTTTTCTATTGGAAAATTCTAATGAGTTTAAATAAAACAGACGTTATTTTCACTTTTTATTTGAAATAAAGAAAGAGAAAATATATTTAAAACTAAGAACGTACGAATGAACGAACGTCTTTTTTATGAAAATAGTTAGGACCGTGGTTTTTTTTACTTCTTAATTTGAATTGAATGGGTAAATATTTCTTTCAGTGTTTGTCAAAATGAAAATGTAAGATGGCGCCGAGGAAAATTTTCGGTTTTTCCATCATGGGTCTCGTTTTCGTGGTGTCCATGCCCGCAAAAGTCCGTTCGCGCAAAGATTAATTCGCGCAAAAGTCCATGCGTGCACATGGCTTTCGCGCAAGTGGGTTCGAGCAAGTGTCCCAGATCAAAGGATCTGGGACATTGCGCGAAAGGCTCAACCGTGGGACACATACATTGCGCGAAAGGCTCAACCGTGGGACACATAATAGGCTGACAAGTTACAACTAGCTTACGGGACAGAATGCTGACGATTCATTTATTAATCAAACATTAAGTATTATTAAGTACCTACTTAAGTAATTTAATATAGATAGCTAGGTAACGAATTGTTCACAAATTATTTTATTAGTATATTAGGTACATTAACAGACGCTCGCTTTTAGAAATTAAATCGTGTAAACAGTAATTCAAAAATGAAAACTATAGAGGCCAAACAACATCCAACTAAATAGATGAACCATGGCATTACAAATCTAGATTCAAACTCCTTTTGATGAAAATGAAATTTAATCTTCCTAGCATAGTAATGATCTCTAAACTTTTTATAAACCAAACCATTTTCTCTTAAACGAAGCGCATTTTGTCGCATTTTATCTGAAAGTGGGAACCCTTTGTAGAAAAATGTTCCAAAAATAAACTTGACGTATGGTTTTTTGAAGTAATAGAGAGTCGACTGACCAAATTCATCGCAAAACAGTTTTTTTTGATATTTATATATTGAGTGCTGTATAAGCGTGAATAACTCTTCTGATTGGCCGACTTTCTTTAAATTAATCAAAGCATCTACGCAATCATGAGTTATTTCAGATTGTATATTCGTTTCAGATTGTATAAATTTAAGCATTGCTGGTGTATTACAAGACTTGAGGTTGTGTTTAACTAAATCTGCCTCATTAGAAACTTGGTGTTCTTTTAATGGACTCCTGATCAAACTGACCAAGCTGGACTGGTAACAACTGCTCATTAGATATGCGAACCACACCCATATTATAAAGACGCACCTTACTTTACCTGACATTTGTTGGGGCATATTACAACCACTGGAAAGCAAACACTTTAACAATTTAAGCATTATATTAGTTTTGTCTTCAGCTCGAATGAGTATCATCATTATTATTGAGTATATCAGATAAACTAACAACAACAGGCACCACACTAATGGATTAAATTCCAAATAAGCATTTTTCCAATTGGCTACAGCTGACGCTTTCTTCACGAAAAAATGCAATTGGTCATCATAATCCAGGTATCCATGCAGATATGTAAATGCATCTGCCCGACTTGAAACTAGCAAATTATCATCAAACAGTGCATCTGTTTCATTATTTTGCAATTTTGCCATTGGTCCCAAAACTTTCATGTTAGGGGTAATTGTACTATAAATTTCATTTTTAAAATCGAAGCTAAACTTTACGTTGAAATGTTCCAGTTCTCCGAGCACTTTAAATAAATATTGTTCAGCTCCTAATGTAATTCGGGCATCTTTCACAAGTTCAGGGTGTATAGAGTAAGGTGGTCGATGAGGGACGGTAGCAAGCAAGGTGCAGTTTCGTAGACCAGTCACAAGTTTGTTTGGGAACAGATTATTTGTCGTGTTCAAGCACAAACCGTAACTTATGACGTCATTGTAATATTTCCCGCAGGCATAGCTGTCGAAGGGATTGTAAGTGTACAGGTGAGCGTCGTTAGTGCCGTTTACCAGTATCACGTTGATCACATGTCGCTTCAATAGCTCGTCGAAAATCTCCTTCAGTTCGTCTTCTTCCAGCGATCTGATCACGATTACGAACTGCGAGGTCGGGTTCCATGCTGGATCTTCGAGAAGATATTTAAAAGATTCTGTGAATCTGGTTGCGTTCATTGCGTTTATGAGATATCCTTGGTGTCTAAAATATGACTGTGTTGTCGTTTGTCTGAACACCATCGTTGTGACGGTTGATAAGTGAATCGCTTTCAGAATCTCATAGTCGTTAGAGTTCATATCGACGTATGTTAGCGTTTTGCCATCAGAAAAATACGTTTTTACTACATTGGTTATACACACTATCAAATTTTGATTTTGTAGTTCTTTAAAAGATAACGCATTTCCACTTTTACACTTCAAATATAACAAAGAGAGTAACAAGTAAACAACCAACATTTTTGGATACATGTTAATCTATGCGTTTAGTTACTTCTGGTTGGTATGAATAGGTTTTTATTATGGTTTCATTATTACAGTAAAATGTTGTCAATTATATTGCTTATCTTAATGTATCAAGGGTGTCATAAATTCATAGTTCAGATTCCAATCAGGGCTCATAATTTGGTCTTTGATGGATAGTTAAAGCAAAGTTTTGTCTTGGATGATTAATGGGATGTTGTAGAGCTGGCAATACGAGAATAAATTAAACTCCGTATTTCTAATGAATTTCCAAATCTGTGTTTTAAAATTCAATCATATAATATTAATTTACCTAAAAAAAAAAAAATTAAAATTAAAAACTTTTTATATCTAAAAAACACAACATTAATTTTGGTTAAACCCACATCGCTTAATCTTAATAAGAAAGATTATGTGCGAGTGAGGTGTCTCGCTTGTTTAAATTACAATATATTGTTTTAAAAATACATAATTAAGTTATTTGTTAATTTGTGAAAGATCTGGAGGAACTTTGTATTGGTCCACTGTAAGGTAATATTTTATTAGCCCTTTTTTTTTGCAAAGTTGTCTTTGATTGTAATTTACTATTTAGTTGCTTAGGGAGTTTATTCAACAGGTTAGGTAACAGGTACTTCCAGGTCCTTCTTCCATATTGATTGTTACATTTTGGCAGATTATATAATAGTAGGTATTCTAAACATCTTAAATTTTTGGGTCTTATTTTTTTGCTTATTTTATCAATTTCATTAGCATATTGTGATATTATAGCTAGTTTTACTTTGTCAAAGACATTTATTATTCTACAATATTTAAATAATTGTTGATAGTTGTCTTTAAATTTAAGCTTTATTTTATACTAGCTGTTGCCCGCGACTTCGTTCCCGTGGAAATTTTGTATGTGTGTGAGAGACTGCCTCGTTGGTCGAGTGATCGCAAGTGCGACTATTAAGCATGAGGTCCTGTGTTAATTTTTTATTTTATTTTAATTACATAAAGCTATAACGCACATGATTTAGAGATCACCTTTTGAGCAAGGCGATGCTTGTGTGACTCCGCTCTTCCACTTAACATTAAACAATGTGTGCAATTGAAAAAAATACTATAAATAATAGTGTTATTGGGTTATTCCATCAGGAATTTCGCAATAGCAGCCACGGAATCTGGATTTGTACCCAGTTGGTGGAAATAGGCTCGGGCCCTATCACATGGGAGTTCAACATAACTGGCGAAATGTGGGTGTACGATTAGGTACACTTCTGCCTAAACCTTTGGGGATTACATGGCGTGATGTGTGAGAACTGACTGGCTGATCAAAATGTGATAATGTCACCCACATTATCACATTTTGATCAGCCAGTCAGTTCTCACACTACGAAAAGATGTCCCAAACAATATTAAAAACCGTTTATTTTAGCGCTATACAACTTTATTTTCAAAGTGAACCATCACACGCCTTGTTGGGCACTATTTATTCTAATACCGTTTCGTATACAACATGACTTATTATTTTCCGCAAGCACGTGCAAATTTTGGGCACTGAACAACCAACACATAATTGACCGTCTGAAAAGCATGGAGTGCACAATTGAATGCCGGTCACTTTTATGGTTTGGCCCTGGGATCTGTTGATCGTCATTGTAAAAACCAATTTTAAGGGAAATTGTAACCTCTTAAATTGAAATGGCAAGTTATTTGAAATGTGGGCATGCGGGGAATTAAAACGCTCTGTCCTTTAGCAGCTCAGCTCTGTGATACGAAGCCTGGTGCTGTTGCACAGTCTGGTTGCATCAAGGTTTCGCATCACCACAACTGGAACGCCAACTTTAAGCTCCAGCTGATGGGACGCCTCGCCTTTTAACTCCACGGAGTTGAGAAATTCAACGGGGTAGACAGTACTATCGTCATTAGCCATCACAGTGTCTAGTGTGTCAGTGTTCTGTCGTCATAAGACGGTCGGACGGCGAGCTAGCCCATTACTCACCGTCCATAGGGTCTAAAGCGGCCGAACGACGCCTCCCATCAGCGCCTGGTTGCCGCGGATGTCCTGCAAGCTGTGGTTCAACGCCTCTAATGCATGCTTCTGCGACATTGTGCACTCGTCCTATAGGCTAGGTTAACTTCCACTGCTGCAAAAGGACTCCCCCGTTTTTGGTGATGTTGCATGTTGGGGTATCTTCGCTTGCAAGATTCAGCGGCAATTTGAAAATTGAATGTGCAGCAAAAATTCTGAAAATGGTAGAAATGGGTTCTGTTAGTGCTTCTTTAACACCCCTACTACTTTTTTTCTAAATATTTTCAATGTACAGAAACGCCACGTCTTTTTTTTTTTTTTTTTTTTGGGGGGTGAGAAATCATCAAATGACTCCTCCCGCTCTGGGCGGAGCGGAAGGGAGTGTCAGACTCTTACTGACTAAAAAACACCCATGTTCCTTCATTGGCCCTTTATGTTCCAGGGCCGCGGTATCTCTTTCGAACAGTCCCGCAGCCCTGGCAGGCACCGGCCCTTGCGGGCCCCTCCCGTTTGCTGACATCTCTTTGAGGCGCGCGTGGAACACGAACGCGCCGTCGACACGGCCTGCCCGTCGTCATACGACGGACGGACGGCGAGCTAGCCCATTACTCGCCGTCCACAGGCCCGCGCCTACGGTGGCCGAGAGCCATCACGGCGTGGCCCCCGACGCCCGGTGCTTCTCCCGCGGCGGCTGGGACGTGAGGAGGTTCTCTCCCTCTCACGTTCCGCCGCCTCCTTCGCTAGCATGACTGCTTCGCAGAAGGAGGCGACGGCTTCCCATTCCCTCTCGCCCCGGACCATGGCTTGAACCAGGGCCGGACGCGAGAGGTCACCGCCGCCAATCGCCCAAGCGGAGCATACCTCCACGGTGTGCTCCACCGTGTCCTCCGGTCGATCCTCGCAATTGTAGCACCCGGGCGTTTCCTCCCGCCCGATTCGGTGCAGGTACCTCCCGAAGCACCCGTGTCCGGTGAGGACCTGCGTCAGGCGGAAGGTGAGGGCGCCGTGGCGCCTCTCAAGCCACTCCTCAAAGAGGGGACTTACCGCCACTATCGTGGCGTGCCCAAACGCCACGTCTTCAGATTTATTATATGTATAGATGGAACTATAATTTTTAACATCGTAATTTGTATGTCATATATTTTTTGTAAGTATATTTTATATGTTCTGCCATAGCTAGCTATACCATATCCGATAATTGAGTCTGCTAGTGCCAAATACATTAGTCTTTTGGTTCTGTATGGTAATTTATGCCTCAATATGCTTAATTTTGCCAATATTGACCTGAGTTTGTTACATACATAATCAACATGGGGACCCCAATTAAACTTGTTATCAATTTTAAGACCTAGATAAACGTGTTCCTTTACTACTTCAAGTTGGTTACAATTACACACTGGTGCATGCACTCATGTTCGTGGGCCACGACTTTCGGTATGCTATTTACTTTGATGTATGGTGAGTGAATATGTAATAGTTTAGTTTTCTGATAGTTAAGTGATAATCCGACATCGTGTGCCCACTTACACAGAGTGTTAAATTCTTTTTGTATCAAGTTTTCTGCAGTTTCAAGATTTCGGTGTGCTACAATTAAACATGTATCATCAGCAAACTGGTACACAGAGCCATTCTGAAATATCTTACACATGTCATTTACGTAAAGTAGGTATTCTGTGGGCCCTAAAATTGAACCTTGTGCCGTTCCGTATAAGGTTGGTATTTTGATGCTTTGTTGCCCTGCTATTTTTACTGTGTTGTATCTGTTTGAATGATAGTTTTGGAACCATTAAAATAAATAAAATAAAATAAAATATCTTTATTTCAGACCTGCATCAGTCCATAAGTTGTTAGTGGTTAGTAACAGATTGAGCTTATATGCTATGTTAGTGTTGTTAGTGCTTAATTCAATTTAACTTAAACCTATGCCTATTTTAACCCAGTGTCTTTGGATGGGGCAATCCACTCTGCCAGCAATCATTTTCAGAATGCTGTTCCGAGTGCCACGCAAGCGTTGCAGTAAGGAAGCCGCTTTCTTACGCATGATGGCGTGAAAGCCATTTGTACGAGCTGCAGCAAACATTCCCGATGCACTGCAACGTCGTGGCAACCGCAACAGCATCCTAAAAGCGTTGTTGTATTGTACGCGCAGGACGCTGTAGGCTCGGACCGTATATGACACCCACAGGCCGGTCGTGTAGAAGGACTGACAGAACGCCTTAAATAAACTCACTTTGACGTCTGCCGTGCAGCGAGCAAACCTACGGGCGAGCATATTGCTCCTTACCGCCAACGCCCTGCGCTCACGTTCTATGTCAGAATCATCACGTAGGTCACTGGCCACTACATGACCCAGGTATTTAAAACTATTCACCACATTGAGTACTACGCCGTTGAGATATACTGGAGGTACACGACGGGGCTGTTGTTTAGGTGCCGTAAATACTAACACCTCACTCTTTTTTGAGTTGTATTTTAGGCCGTGCACCTCGGCATATGTCTCGCAGATCGTGAGTAGCTTCCTCAGTCCGCTCAACGATGGACTGAGCAACACCATGTCGTCCGCGTAACTTATGTTATTGACACATATACCGTCTATATGGCAGCCGACATGTGTGCTGCTCAGCCGCTCGATAAGTTGATTTACATACAAATTAAATAGCAGGGGGGAGCTTAACCCCCCCTGCCTCACTCCACATTCCATTCGATACTCATCCGACAGAGTACCGACCCACCTCACCCGATTTGTCTGGTGAGCATACCAGTATCGGAGAAGGGCTGTGTACTCCGCCGGCACACCCGTGTCCCTCAACTTGTCCCACAGCACATCATAGGAGACAAGATCGAAAGCTTTCGACAAATCAAGGAAACACGCGTATACCGGCGTCCTCCTCGCAGTGTAGTACTTGACAGTGTAGTTGTGTGTAGTGTGTTTGTGCTTCAAGCTAAGTATGGCACTCTCCGTGGATACGCCTGCCTTGAATCCGAACTGGGCATCATGTACTTTAATATATTCGGAGAGGCAGCCTTTCATCAGACCGTCAAGCACCTTGGCCATGGTGGTGGCCAGGGAGATGGGTCGATAGTTATTCATGTCGGATGTGTCACCAGTTTTGTTTTTAACTATAGGGACCACTGTCGTCCGCATAAGCGGTTCTGGTAAATAAGAATGACCAAGGCAGAGACTGAAAATAGCGACAAAACTCTAGGCAGATGGACTCCAGCATGTTTAAAATGTTCGATGCTGAGACCATCGTGACTCGGCGACTTCCCACGTTGCATTCTCGAAATAATTGCAGCTACACTCTTGGCTGGTACTTTCGCGTTCCGCTCAGTCTCAATGGTCTCAGCACCGCTTGCTCCTTTCGATGCCGAGCCTAAGAGTGACCGCACCGAAAAGTGGTCCCTAAAAGCATCAGCAATATTCTTGTGATCAGTAATGCCACCGACACTCACCGGGACACTCGGCCTCACATTCATTTTATTTGTATTTTTCCAAAAATGGCTGAAGTCCTTGTTAGCGTGGTTGAAAGCAAGGAGATTCATTTTAAGCTGATCCTGCCTGTTCTGACACCACTGGAGTTTAGCCTTAAAATGTCTCCTCGCCTCCGCCATATCATGGTATACACGACCACTGGCAGGGCGACCAGCCACTGTCCAGACCTGGAATTTAAGCCGCGCCTCGCGGTGAGTGTCCGCGACATGTTTGTTCCACCCCGTGACATAGCCACCCCTTCTTCGACATTTTACCTTATAAGTCTGTACGGCGGCATGTACCAGTATATCCACAATATTAGAATACATTTTATCAAGAGCTGAACAATGTTCTCTGTGATCACAGAACTTATCACAACAATCACTCAGCTCCCGAGGAATAAGTCTCAGCTTAGAGTGACAGAGGTCGTGGTACTCGCTAATCTGCTCAGACGTCCTCTCTCCCCACACAACACGATTAACAAAATTATCCTTAGGTATGCTGTCTACAATTTTACAATTTATTTTGAGCAAGTCACATTCAATCACAATCGGGAAATGGTCGGACCAATACAAGTCATACATTACTGTGACACTAACCACTGATTGCTGCGCAGACTGAGTGACGATGCAGTGGTCCAACCATCTATTACAGCCTTTCCAGCAGTGGGCCCTGTATACCATTCTGCCGCATTTTTTCAAAAAGCGTTTTATAATCAAGCACATCAAATGCTTTGCTAAAATCAACCATAACAACCAGAACATGTTTTCTTTCATCCAGATAATTACAAATTTCATCAGTGAACAATGACAGTAATTGTGAGGTACTTTTATTTTTTTGGAAGCCAAATTGTTTTTCGTGAATGATATCAGTTCTTGAAAGAAAGTCGCTTATTGAATTACCAAGGTATTTTTCTATTATTTTGTCAATGCAAGGAAGTATAGTAATAGGTCTATATTTGTTAGTATCTGTGTATTTGCCTTTTTATGTATATGCACTATACCTATTTTAAGTTTATCTGGATAAGTACGGCTAGATAAGCAGGCATTTACCAAGCGAGTGAGAACGGGCGTTATTTCGTTGGCTATATATTTTATGTCTCTTGCTCGTATTTCATCAATGCCCGGGCTTTTTCGGTCATCAATTGATTTTAATATTTTGTGTAAGGTTTCTTCCTTTATTTTATTAATATATATATAGTGACATTAGGTTTATTTATATACGACTCTCCATCAAGCAATGGCTCCTCACAATTACATTTAACTTTTTTCACATTCGACTCAAAATCACACGCAAATTTGTTGGCTAATAATTTAGGGTTAAGTCTAAATGATTTTATTAAAATATCGTCCACAGCTTTCATAATTCTGCCAGTAAGCCTGTTGATAATAGACCATATTTTTTTTGAATTTTTAAAGTTGTTAATTATTTCTTTTTTAATACAATTATTTTTAGCTTTATTCATTAATTTATTTGTTTTATTTCTATACCTATTATAAATCTGCCTATTTTTTTTGTTGTTTACATCTTTTTTCCAGATTTCTAATAATTCTTTCTTTTTGTTAGACATATAATTTAATTTGTCACTTATCCATTTACATTGACTTCTTTTGTTTACCTTAATTTTAACATTTTCCCGTCACTTATTATACACAGACTCGAACCTAAGACTTATGTGATTGAAGATTTCGTTGGGATCAGTCATAGAATAGACGGGTGACCAGTCAATACTTAACAGTTCTTCTTTTAGTTTTGTGTCGTTTAGTTTACTAATTGTTTGGTATTGACTCGTAGCCCGGATACTTGTTATTGCCAAACCGGTTATGAAGTGATCCGCCAGCGCATATTGAACAACTGCTGATCTAATACAAAATTGTCTGTTATACACTAGAATTGGTTTACAAGCGTCACGGATAAATATATGGTCAATACATGTTCTTGATATGCCTTTGGAACTCTTAGCTATTCTAGTAAAGTTTTTAATGCAACACTCAAACCCCAACTCACATAAATTGTTCACATATTTATTTGTAACGGGATTAGTATCTTTAATATTTATGTTAGTGTCTCCAACTAGTACACAATTAGAATTTCCTTGTAATTTAGATAAAACCTGCGCGAGTTCACACACAAATTTACACTTATTTATACACGGGGGCTTGTACACTGCACATAATGTTGTTTTGTAGCCGTTATGTGTTTCAACCTCGCCAATTATACTTCGTTGCTTCGTCCTTCGAGATTAAGATAACAATGTAGTAATACGTCTAGGGTATCGCCTTTCATCCACTAAGTTTGAATTTTTTTTTTTTTTTTGTGGGTACTTTGTCTTCCTGTTAGTTATGCCTGTACCGCCACTCATTCGCGTTTTAGTGCGTCGCCGATCACCACGTTAATTTCTTCCATTTAATTGAATAGTGCAAGAAGATGCCAAAACGTAGTCACAAAAACGACGACAGTGATTATTTAAAAAAGAAGATTCGAAAACTCGAAAGGAAACTTAATAAACGCGACAGACGGTCGCGTGTTCGAATTTGTTCCGAGAGTAGTTGCTCTTCGACGAATATTATTATGTCGCCAGCACTATCGGACCATGAAGGTAAGCTGATCTGTTATTTTTACAAACAGAAGATATTGTGAATAGTTTTTCGGACTATATCCGTATCATAATCTGACATGATTGTCATATCTTAAAATAGTGTTGTGTACATCTTATGGGGATGTTACCTTCACATAATTTTGGATTCCCAATTCATTGGGTAATTGGTGATTGTGTACATTTGAAAGGAATGTTACCTTCACATTATTTAATGACCTACTTAATAATAATTGCATTTTATATTCGTACGGACTAAAACATAGTGTTGTGGGTAGTTTTAAGGACTATCGCCGCTCAAAAACCACTAGTTATATACTAGGAACATTGGTAGTAGTGATAATTTTCACATACATAACAAAATGTTATCACTTGATTTTGTGATTTTGAATATCGGTATAGATGATAAACTTGGTGTTGTGGACATAGTTTTGAGGACTATCGCCGCGCTATATTCTATCCGATACCTACATTTGGTACATTTTATATTCCAGCTGAAATCGAAGTTCAAGCTGAAGTCGAGTCATTTCCGATTATTGACTCGGATGAGCCACAACCGGGTACGTCCACCCCGACAAGACATGATGTCCCTGCTACTGACGCAGTACAGACAGTGCAGTCGGAACTACCTGTTGAAGTAACGCAACCTGAGCTGGACGAAGAGATTCTGAATCTCTTGGGCGAAACTCCATCAAAGGATAAAAAATATGGACCAGATATTAGAGGCGAGTTATCTGCTCGCTGGGAACATATCGCAACGACAGGCTTGACCAAGGATGCCAGAAAGGAGCTGCTGGAAAAGCATCTTGTTCCAAAAAACTGCACAAAGATTGATGCACCGAAGTTAAATCCAGAGATAAAGGCCGCTTTATCGGAGATGCTAATAAAAAAGGACAAAGCTCTAGAGAATAAGCAGGTGCAGGTCGCAGCAAGTATATCTTGTATAAGTAAAGCTCTCAATATACTCTTTATTTCAGATTATAAAGATCAGTCGGTACTAAAATTACTGATCGAAGCCGGTCGACTGATGTGTGACTCACAACACAGCGAGTCCATGACTCGGCGTAGTTTTATATGTTCTACAATCAAAAAAGATATAAAAGATCAATTGTTTAATACAGAAATCGATAATTATCTATTTGGTGAACATCTGACCGATACTCTAAAAGCTGCAAAAGCTATATCAAAATCAGGTGCTGAAATAAAAATAAACACACCGGTTAGAAGACCTGCACCAGCGCAAAGACTGCGGCAGGCCCCTGTCCAGACTTTAAACCAGACGCCTCCGTTCCCGACATCGCGGCAAGCGGGAACAGCGAGGAGGACAGCGCCCGCGCCGCGCCCGCGACCGGTGCAGCAGCAGCCGCGACAGCAGCCGCGCTTGCAGCAGCGCCAAGTCCCGCGGTGCTAGATCCGGTACGTTCCGCAGGTCGATTATTCTACTTTTATGATCAATGGCAATTGATAACAAATGACCTCCTTCTGATATCGTGGATAAGAGGTTACAAGATACCGTTTACTAAACCTGTCTATCAGTTACACGAACCAAGTTTACCTGTATTATCTTCATCCGAGTCCTTTAAATACAAGGTGGCTATCACTGATCTTATAAACAGTGGAGCCATTTCACATTGCGAACCATGTGAAGGACAGTTTCTTTCTAGTTATTTCCTGATTAAAAAACCCAATGGCAAAAACAGATTTATATTAAACTTAAAGTCTTTAAACAAGTACATTATAACAGAACATTTCAAAATTGAAGATCTAAGAACAACATTAAAGTTAGTATCAAGAGACAGTTTCATGGCCACCCTTGATTTAAAGGACGCGTATTTTCTCGTACCTATACACCCGACGTATAGAAAGTACCTACGATTTAGGTACGATGGTAAAATTTACCAATTTAATGTATTACCTTTTGGTTTAAATACAGCCCCATTTGTGTTCACAAAGTTATTAAAACCGGTAATTTGTTTACTGAGATCATTAGGCTATTTGTCATCTATCTATTTAGATGACATTTGTATCATTTCTAATAGTTATCAAGATTGCTTGGATAATATTTTACAAACAAAACATATTTTGGAGTCCTTAGGATTCATAATAAATACTAAAAAGAGTTGTATGATTCCAAGTAATATTTGCAAATACCTTGGTTTTGTGATAGATACGAAAGAATTTCATGTTAGCCTACCTAAAGAAAAACGAAATTTAATTAAACAAGAGTTACAATCGTTTCAATTGAAATCTCGTTGTAAAATAAGACATTTTGCTCGCTTGGTAGGCCTCCTCACTTCATCCTGCCCCGCGATTCAGTACGGTTGGCTTTACACCAAGCAGATGGAAAGATGCAAATATCTTGCAATAAGTAAAACGAGGAATTACGATAGCCACATGTTAGTACCACAGTATTTGCAGGACGATTTTTCCTGGTGGTTAAAATCTATTGATACCGCAGTCAATCCCATTAGACAGGACAGCTACTGTCTAGAAATATTTTCAGACGCTAGCAAAAAAGGGTGGGGGGCAGCATGCGGCGAGGAGACCGCCAGTGGCCAGTGGAGTAACACAGAGTCCGACAAACATATTAACTGTCTAGAACTCCTGGCTGCTTTCTTGGGCTTACAAACATTTGCAAAAGGATTAAAAAATTGTCAAGTGTTACTACGCGTTGACAACACAACTGCTATTTCGTACATCAACCGTATGGGTGGAGTAAGATTTCCACATTTAACTGAAATCACAAAATCTTTGTGGCAGTGGTGTGAAGCTCGCGGTATATTTGTATTCGCTTCATACATAAGCTCAGAAGATAACGAAATAGCAGATGCTGAGTCTAGGAAATCTCACCCCGATACCGAACGGGAGATTAAAAATCATGCTTTTGAAAAGATTGTGAGAGCCTTTGGACAACCAAAAATTGATCTTTTCGCATCAAGGTTGAATAACAAATGTATTAAGTACGTCTCATGGAATAGAGACCCAGGAGCAATCGCTGTGAATGCTTTTACTTTAAACTGGACAAATCTTTGTTTCTACGCATTTCCTCCTTTCGCAGTTATATTAAAAGTATTAAGAAAACTTATATACGACCAGGCCGAGGGTATTGTTGTGGTCCCATTTTGGCCCACGCAACCCTGGTTTCCACTTTATCAAAAACTTCTCTGTTCAGAATTAGTTCAGTTTAGACCATCTGATAAAGTGTTATTATCTATTTCCAACAGTGTCCCCAAGCTCACGTTGATTGCAGGGAAGTTATCAGGACGGCGTTACTAAACAGAAGAGTACCACAGTCATCTTTAGATATTATGATAGCTTCTTTATCTGAAAAGTCAATAAAACAATACGACGTTGCAATTCGACGTTGGGTAAACTTTTGTAAAACTCACAATATCAAAATACATGAAGCGTCAATTCCGATGGTAATGTATTTTCTCACGGAGTTATTTCATTCCGGTTTACAATACGGATCTTTAAACAGTCATCGCTCTGCTCTGTCTTTGATCTTAGGATCGAGAGTAGGGTCTGATGATCGCGTTGCTAGGCTATTCAAAGGTTTTTACAGACTTCGTCCTCCAGCCCCAAAATATAATATCACTTGGGACCCGTCAATAGTTTTAGAATTCTTATCGAAATGGTATCCAAATAATCATTTAAGTTTAGAACATTTAACCAAAAAGGCCGTAACTTTGCTCATACTTGTAACTGCACACAGGGTGCAGACCATTAGCAAAATCAAATTAGAAAATATGACTGTCAATGATAATCTTATATTGATCAAGATAAAAGATTTGTTAAAAACATCTCGACCTGGTTTATCTCAACCTTGTTTAAATATTCCATTTTACAAAGACCGGCCGGAAATATGTCCCGCTGAAACTCTTATAGAATATATTGATAGGACAAAACTTTTAAGAAACAATGCCAATAGCCTTTTTATAAGTATTAAAAAACCACATAAATCAGTATCCACAAATACCATCAGTCGGTGGATAAAGGATATATTATCGATTAGCGGAATTGATACTTCAGTATTTTCTGCCCACTCCACCAGACACGCAGCCACCTCAGCTGCTCATAGAGCTGGTGTCAATATTGACACAATACGAAAAGCAGCGGGGTGGAGTGGCAGCTCCAATGTTTTCGCTAGATATTATCATAGAGAGGTTCAATGTGAACAAACTGATCAATTTGCCTTATCAATCCTAACCTCTGATTGATGTTAGATTTAATTACTTAAAATGAATATATAATATTTATCTACCCCTAATTAAAGAAAAACTACAATTTAGTTACAAGAAAACAATAATGTAATGTTTGATTAATATACATGTACCTACCTAAGTATAAAAATCCAGTGTTTTAATATTTCACCATCTTTCAAAATCTACATTGTTATCTTAATCTCGAAGGACGAAGCAACGAAGTATAATTGGAGATTAAACGAACTTACCTGAAGTGAAGTTCTATCCAAATTATACGAGTTGCTTCGTCCGAAGAGATTAGTTCCCTCCCAACCCTATAAACCCAATACCTAAAGTGAAATATTAAAAAAGGTTCCAGGCTTTCAACTAAATGAGTGGCGGTACAGGCATAACTAACAGGAAGACAAAGTACCCACAAAAAAAAAAAAAAAAATTCAAACTTAGTGGATGAAAGGCGATACCCTAGACGTATTACTACATTGTTATCTTAATCTCTTCGGACGAAGCAACTCGTATAATTTGGATAGAACTTCACTTCAGGTAAGTTCGTTTAATCTCCAATTATGCTCTCGAAGTTATAAGTAGGTACGTCTGATTCCAGGAATGTTATAGTTTTATGCGCATAAACAATTATGCCTCCTCCTTTACGATATTTACGTAGCTCCGTGTACATTGAGTAATCCTTCAGATGAAATAGATTTTTTGTTGAGTCTTTTAGGTTTGCTTCCGTAATAACAATTAAATGTATAATAACTGGGCTAGTGGATACTAAATATTCAAGGTGGGACTGGTTTTTTACCATTGATCCTATATTTGTGTGGAATAATAAAACTCATTATTTTCTGAGGGAATATTTTTTGTAAAATCGTGCCATCAATTATCGATGAATCACTGTTATCCATAAACAGGGGAATGGTTATGTCATGGTGTTAATAATATCAAAAACTTTTACTCAATAGGTATTAGTGTGAGTTTTATGGAACAGTCATACCTGCGGCTTTTTGCAGTTCGTTTGCAATTTTTTCTATGTCGGCGGTAGAACGAACTGTGTAGACTTTTTTTTCGTTCTCCTGTTTACGTACCAGCACGCTCCCATTTTTGCACCATACAAATTTGCACAGTTGTTGATTTTTTAACATTGTTTTAGCTTTCCACAGAAGAAATGCTGTTGTTGGGGTCAATAACTCTCGTATGTACACCTTTTCATTACTTCCACTGCCCACGTCTTGTTCACTGATGTTTTTTGTTTTAGAAGCAGCTAGCCAGTATTCACGGTTGTTGTCCCGTAATGACACAATGATTGGCGTCTGTGACAACGCCCCGTCACTGCCATTGGCACGGGCAGGCTTCTTTTTACGCAGGACTCGGGTTATACTTTCAGGGGTCTGATTCAATAATTGGCAGATTGTTTTGGCAATCTGAAGAACATCTTCATTTTGTTTTTCCGTTATACCACAAATCTCTACGTCATTGAATGACTGCATTTGCTCAATTTTGTTGATTTTTTGTTCTAGTACCTCATTCTGAAGCTCCAGGTTTTTGCACTTGTTTTTAATATCCGTGCATTGGTTTTCGAGGATCTTTATTTTACTTTGGTAATCAGTCATTTTTGTCTCAAAGTCATCGATTTTTCCCGCAGCGAAATGTAGGGTACTTTGTAGTTCTAATAATTTTTCGGATTTCTTTTCTAAATATTAACAGTTGGCTTTTGTCTTTTTCAAGTAATCCATCATAATCCGATTCCTCATCCTCAATCTCCATCTCGGGCTCGGGATCAGGTAGTATGCAAGAGATGCGTTTCGGTTTTGTACCTCCGACGCATGCGCGACATTTCCAATCAACGGAATCCGTTAGCGATACTCAGTTGCTCATTGGTTATGGAAGTGCACGATCCGTGGATCCACTTATTGCACTTACTACACTGCACTCCAGGCGTTTTTTTATTAATCACTTTATTGCATTTTGCACACTTCACCATTTTATAACGCGTGCGCACGATTTGCAACAATCAGGTAGTCGGTAATTATATTGGTGACGCGACCTTTCGCTAGCGTAGTGCGCGCGAGACTCGGACCTATCCAGTCGTTTAAAAGAGGATTCAATTAAGGATCTCGTTCTAAAATGTAGTTAAATATTTAGGCAGGTGTTCTTCTGCATAGAATAATGAACCTAAAAGACTATATGGGTTTGGGTAAGCAGGTGTTCTCAAAATGTTTACCCTTACGAGCTTTTTCAGCGATTGAGCGAAAAATATGGCCAAATCGTAAATAATGCAAAATTATCGTTCTGATAATGAAGAAAGGCCATGACATATGTGGCTTCTTGATGCTACCTCAACACGACGGACATGTTCAAAAAATCGGAAACGGAATCACGAAATCCAATTAGGTACAAGATGGTGAAAAAAATCAAAACGAGATCAGATCTATGAAGAAAAATTTATTATAAAAAACAAGCTTTTGTTTAAATGCTCTATAATTTATTTCATGCCCATCAATTTATTTAATTTTTTTTTTGTTTTTACATTTTTTTATTTTTTTTATTTTGCAGCCATCGTCTTTGATTTCCATTTCATCGTGGCCGTTTTTATAAGTGCCACAGGGCAAATTTAACGTCTTAGCTATTTTTAAGTTGCTTGAACGCGTTGTATTCTCTTTTGAGCCTGACAAATGTAGTATAAGTTAGCGAAGACAAATTAAAATACTTGAGTCCAACTCAAGTAACAGTAGTTGGACAGCTAAGCTGATGCGGAAGTTGGCTGGCCACGTTGAAGAAGAAGAAGAAGAAAAAGTATTTTTAGACTCACAGAGGACAAAACAAATAAAAAATGTTTAAATTGACAATAAAACAAATATATGACGGCACAGGATCAGACATATTGTAAAATAAAAGAGGTCAGGTTAACCTTAACAGTAAGAAATTAGAATTTATATAAGCAATTAATTTTACAGCAAATTACACTTAATCAGTTTCAAGAAATAATTAATTTAACACCAACAACAACAATAGCCATGAAACCCAATAATACACTTACAGCTTTAATTCACACAAAAGAGCAACAATGTACACACTGCAAATTAGATCGATTTGCAGGGCACACCAACATAGATGTTGGTGTGCGTAAAATCAACGGCCGTCTGACTTCGCCTATTTATTAGTGTTTGCTTCACAATAACCCGTTGTCCACGCACACACAATAAAATTTCTTGTCACTAATGTTGCAGGGAATATGACGCATAAATTTAGCTTATGATACAATCGTCTCCGTGGCGCATTAGTCGAGCGTGCGATAAATAATTACTTACTGCGTCGGCGCCGTAGGATCGAATCCGACTGCCAACAGCTTAATGTTTTTGTATGTTTTAATAAAATATTTTACATTTGTTTGTTCAATTCATTGCTTAACTATTAGCAAGTCTCTTTATATTTGGGTTAGAATGTATTAGTTGTCTACCCTCTAAAAATGACAAATCATGTTTAAGTTAGTAGTTTAAGTTCATCGTCATAATGCTATTGACTATCGGGCTTTCGTTACGTTTTTAGACATTATACCCTGTGTTTTTTGAGAAGTGCTTTTATTTGTGAATCAATATGAATCATTGAACCACACTTTTATGAGCTGAAATAATTCTTTTGCATGAGCAAAATGTTTCAATTAGTGAAATTGCGAGACGTTTAAAGATATCGGTGAGTAACAAAATGTTATTATGATGTTTAGAAGTTTAATATGTTTAAATAATCCACATGTTATTGATTGTTGTTTTTTGTAACAATATTTTATTATTGTTCACAGAGAAGGACTGTGCAATTGTGGGTCCATCGTTATGCAGATTCGGGAAGCATTGATCCTTGCCGACCGGGACCAAAGGCTGGATTTGCATTCACAGATTGGCATCTGATATAGTTGCTACGCATACCGCTGAGCCCTTCCTCACTACTCGTTCCACGGCAACTAAACATGACGTGACATTACAAACTGTACGAAACCACTTGCGAGCAGCTGGTGTGAAATGTTGTAGGCCAGCCAAGAAAATTTGAATGTCAGATATTCACAGGCAAAACCGGGTACGCTTCGCAAGAGAATATTTGGATTTTGATTGGTGCAATAATATAGTTATATTTAGAGATGAAAAATGTTTTAAATCAGACAAGGACGGTCGCAAAATATTGTGGCGAAAAGATGGTGAGCGCTATCATAAAAAAAAATATTCTTCCATGCAGGTCTAGTGGAGACATTTACTTCGTGCATGAACAAGTCATAGATAGCGAAGGCGCACCAATAGGCTATTAATAAAAATATCAGGGGATAATTCGATTTGTTTTATGTGAGTGATGTTATTGTTAGTGAGATAACAATTTAGGATACCTGTATCTTAATATCTATCTTATTAACATGTTTATTCATTTCACTAATAAATAAATTACCCACTTGAATAAGAAAAGTAACGTTATTTCTTGTCCGACTTAGAATATTTGTCATGCACAAAACTTTATAATTTGTAATTATAATATAAAAAAAAACCTAGTCAATAAATGTTGTTGATTTCTTAATACAAATTGTTTAATTTTTACTTCCATATTTTTTTTCGAATAATGTTCTTATTATCAGGTAAATTACAATAAAAATTCAACAAAATGAAAATAAAAGTTTTTTAATAATGCAAAAAGTTGACGCCAGCGGCGCAGATTCGATCCTACGACACTTGATTTACCAGCCGAATGATTACACATATAAGCCACGACACCGGTTAGTCATAGTGTTAAATTGATGCTTCATATTCTTTACCTCATATTATACAATATACTATAGTGAAGCAAACACTAACAAATAGGCGAAGTAATACACCAGTTGATTTTACGCACACCAACATCTTTGTGGTGTGCCCTGCAAACCGATCTAATTTGCACCGTGTACATAGCAGACAAGTAAACATAAGAAAAAGATAAAACAAATAAAATTGGTCCTGTTCGCGGCCTAAAGTATAGTCAGGTGTTAGCTTATGTAAATGGCATAGAATAATCTATCATGACATTTGCACTCATCATCATCTGCCTAGCTTTTTCCCAATTATGCTGGAGTCGCCTTCCAATCTCACAACCAACCTAGGCAAGAGCGGCTTGACCTGAAGATCGGCCCGAGCGGTTGCTATTATTAAGCGACGAGCTTCTCATGACATCCGTACTAATAAACTTAATTAGTACACAATTTCGTGAGAATAACCTAATTTAAGAATAAAAATAACAATTGACAAGATACTCGTACTTGACAATTTGACGTAGGTACAGTACAGGTGCAGTGTTGCTAACTTTAAAGGTTGACATTTTTAACAGTCGCCATTTTGTTAACGAAAGCTATCGAGTGCCATTTTCTGCATAACGCACCCATTAATAAGATCGCTAAATGTAATTATGTTCAAAAGTATTTTGAAGTATATTCTATTTAAAATACTAACTACTAAATACCTCAGCGTATGGTATTTGAAATAACACTCGCGCCCCAAAAGGTGGTAGCCGTAAGGCTGGTCCGTGGATACCGCACGATCTCCCGCGACGCGGCGAGCCTCCTTGCCGGATTGCCGCCCTGGGATCTGGAGGCCATAGTCCTTGCGCGCCTGCACGAGTGGCGCGCGGAGGTACTACGCCGGGGGGAAACTCCGCTACCGCGGCAAATTGTCGCTCAGCGGACAGACCTCTGGTGCGATCTCATGGCGACATGGCACGCCGACAGGGCACGCCACGATAGTGGCGATAAGTCCCCTCTTTGAGGAGTGGCTAGAGAGGCGTCACGGCGCCCTCACCTTCCGCCTGACGCAGGTCCTCACCGGACACGGTTGTTTCGGGAGGTACCTGCACCGAATCGGGCGGGAGGAAACGCCCGGGTGCTATCATTGTGAGGATCGCCCTGAGGACACGGTGGAGCATACCGTGGAGGTCTGCTCCGCTTGGGCGGAGCACCGCCGAACATAAAGGGCAAAAGAAGGAACATGGATGGTTTTCAGTCAGTAGAAAGTCTGAACCTCCGTTCCGCTCCGCCCAGAGCGGGAGGAGTCATTTGATGATTTCCCATCCGGAAAAAAAAGGTATTTGAAATAACAATTACAAATTACATTTTTAAGAAGTAATTCAATAACAAATACCAAATACGTATTGAATTTGTATTTCAATCACGTATTTTAATTACAAGAAATTCGAATACTGCCCAACCCTGTCAATACCTAACAGACGCTCACTTTTAAAAGTTAAATCGTATATACAGTAATTCAAAAATAAAAACCATAGAGGCCAAACAGCATCCAGCTACATACATGAACCATGGCATAACAATTCTAGATTCAAACTCCTTTTGATGAAAATGAAATTTAATCTTCTTAGTATAGTAATGATCTTTAAACTTTTTATAAACCAAACCATTTTCTCTTAAACGAAGCGCATTTTGTCGCATTTTATCTGAAAGTGGGAACCCTTTGTAGAAAAAAGTAGCAAAAATAAACTTGACGTATGGTTTTTTGAAGTAATAGAGAGGCGACTGACCAAATTCATCGCAAAACATTTTTTTGTTGTTTTTATATACGGATTTCTGTATAACCGTAAATAAATCTTCTGAGTTACCAACTTTCTTTAAACTGATCAAAGGATCTACGCAATCATGATTTATTTCAGAATGTATATTCGTTTCAGATTGTATAAATTTAATCATTGCTGGTACAGTACAAGACTTGAGGTTGTGTTTAACTAAATCTACTTCATTAGAAACTTGGTGTTCTTTTAATGGACTCCTGATCAAACTGACCAAGCTGGACTGGTAACAACTGCTCATTAGATATGCGAACCACACCCATATTAAATAGACGCACCTTACTTTACCTGACATTTGTTGGGGCATATTACAACCACTGGAAAGCAAATATTTTAACAATTTAAGCATTATATTAGTTTTGTCTTCGGCGCGAAGGAATATGATCATTATTATTGAGTATATTAGATAAATCAACAACAACAGGCACCATACCAATGGATTAAATTCCAAATAAACATTTTTCCAATTAGCCACAAATGACGATTTCTTCACAAAGAAAAGTAACTCATCGTGATAGTCTAGGTATCCATGCAGATATGTAAATGCATCTGCCCGACTTGATACTAGCAAAATATCACCTAACACTGCATCCGTTTCATTATTTTGCAATTTTGCCATTGGTCCCAAAACTTTCATGTTAGGGGTAATTGTAGTATATACTTCATTTTTAAAATCGAAGCTAAAATTTACGTTGAAATGTTCCAGTTCTCCGAGCACTTTAAATAAATATTGTTCAGCTCCTAATGTAATTCGGGCATCTTTCACAAGTTCAGGGTGTATAGAGTAAGGTGGTCGATGAGGGACGGTAGCAAGCAAGGTGCAGTTTCGTAGACCAGTCACAAGTTTGTTTGGGAACAGATTATTTGTCGTGTTCAAGCACAAACCGTAACTTATGACGTCATTGTAATATTTCCCGCAGGCATAGCTGTCGAAGGGATTGTAAGTGTACAGGTGAGCGTCGTTAGTGCCGTTTACCAGCAGCACGTTGATCACATGTCGCTCCAATAGCTCGTCGAAAATCTCCTTGAGTTCGTCTTCTTCCAGCGATCTGATCACGATTACGAACCGCGAGGACGGGTTCCATGCTGGATCTTCGAGAAGATGTTTAAAAGATTCTGTGAATCTGGTTGCGTTCATTGCGTTTATGAGATATCCTTGGTGTCTAAAATATGACTGTGTCGTCGTCTGTCTGAACACCATCGTTGTGACGGTTGATAAGTGAATCGCTTTCATAATCTCATAGTCGTTAGAGTTCATATCGACGTATGTTAGCGTCTTTCCATCAGAAAAATACGTTTTTACTACATTGGTTATACACACTATCAAATTTTGATTTTGTAGTTCTTTAAAAGATAACGCATTTCCACTTTTACACTTCAAATATAACAAAGAGAGTAACAAGTAAACAACCAACATTTTTGGATACATGTTAGTCTATGCGTTTAGTTACTTCTGGTTGGTTAGCTTTATAAAAATATGAATAGTTTTTTAATATGGTTTCATTATTACAGTAAAATGTTGTCAATTATATGGCTTATCTTAATGTATCAAGGGTGTCATAAATTCATAGTTCAGATTCCAATCATGGTTCATAATTTGGCCTGTGATGGATAGTTAAAGCAGCGTTTTGTCTTGAATGATTAATGGGATGTTGTAGAGCTGGCAATACGAGAACAAATTAAACTCCGTATTTCTAATGAATTTCCAAATCTGTATTTCAAAATTCAATCAAATAATATTAATTTACCTATCCATTCGTTTAAAAGAGGGTTCAATTAAGGATCCCATTCTAAAATGTAGTTAAATAGTTAGGCAGGTATTCTTCTGCATAGAATAATGAACCTAAAAGACTATATGGGTTTGGGTAAGTAGGTGTTCTCAGATTTTTTACCCTTACGAGCTTTTTCAGCAATTGAGCGAAAAATATGGCCAAATCGTGATCTGAAAACAGCCATAATGCAAAATCATCGTTCTGGCAATGAAGAAAGGCCATGACATATTTTGTGGCTTCTTGATGCTACCATCAAGAAGCCACAAAATATAATAATAATAAAAACAGTTACCACGACAAAGAGATTTACCACCACAACCAAAAATTACGTCTGTCAATAAAAATACGGAACAAATTAACAAGATGATGATAACCAAAATATGATAACGAGAGCTACCTCCAGACGTGCACGCCTACCAACCCCGGACTCGTCGCTCAGCGCCGCCTCGCCGCCGCCGGAATCCAGCCCCGTCGTGAGTGCTGTGACACTGGCCGTGGCATTGGGTCGAACTCGAGCGACGAGTATTTCTCGCCGCCGACGTCGCCAATACCTGTGCGTCGGCAGGGGAGAGGCCGGTCACCGAAGAGCTTGGGACTAAAGGGCCAACAGGCCCCGAGCCAGGTCCCCGCTACCGATGGTTGTGTGCAGCGCATGAGATGGACTCAGTCCATAAACGAAAATGTCATTCGCGCATGTTACGGGTAGAGGGGGGAACTAACCTCACCGCGTACCGTGTTAGGATGCTGTCTTTGTTTCAGGATCTTGAACCAACTGTTAACGTCTCGCCCCAACTACTGTCGGATCAGGTGCGGGTCATCCAACGCAATCACATGTTGGATGATGCCGCACTTGATAGGCTGCGCTCAGAGGTACTGAGCAACCGTATTGTCTTTACTTTGTCAGAAACCACGGTGCAATCGGGTATTGATGCAACTCACCGCGGTCCAACCCTGCTGTTGTTGAGGAAGATGATAGGGTTTCCATGGTAAATAGCCAGTGCAACGACCGGTTGAGGAGCGCACTGGAGGACGCGCTTCGCGAGTATCGATCCACTCCTACCGAGCTTAGGCCCCGATAACGGTTACCCATGCATAAGAAAAATAGAGCGCTGGTGTGTGCCCTGGACTCACAACTCAAGAATATATTCGAGAGTAGCGAGGACCTCGTTGATACGCACTCGATCCTATACTGTGGGGCTGTTGCGGCATGTCGTCGAGCTAATGTAAAATTCCCAAATTGTGACTTTGCTAGTCGACCAAAACTAGCCGTACCAGTCTGGCAGCGCAGGATCGAGCACCGTATCGACGGGGCCAGGGTACTCATCGGCAAACTATACTGCTTCAGGGAGGGCAATATATGACCACGTGTGATGCGCTTTGTGAGGCGGGCATTCTCGGGGACTGAAACCAGTCCTCAAGAATACATGTCACGTGTCATAGAGCGCATCGACTTCCTGAAGCAGAAAGTTTATGCATGGGAGAACCGTATTCGGCGGATTGATCGATACTCGCAGAGTCGCATGTTCCAGAAAGATGAGAGGTGGGTATACAGAGCATAGGGGCGACCCGAACAAAAAATGACAGACGTGTGCCGCCCAGATGATACCGTCACGAGTTCTTTTTGGCGCAGCATCTGGTCGGTGCCCGTCTGCCATACTGAGGCTGACTGGATGCGTGATGTCGAGCGAGTGTGTTAACCTATCACAGAAATGGAGCCAATTTTAATAACAGCAATAGATGTAGCCAGAGCAGTTCGTCCGTTACCGAATTGGAAGTCACCGGGATCGGACGGACTGCACAACTTCTGGCTTAAATGGCTTAGTAGTTCACAAACTTGCCTGGCATCCCTATTCCAGTCATCCTTAGAGTCTGGGTCGCTACCGCAATTTCTAACAACAGGTATTACCCACCTGCTCCATAAGTCAGGAACCCAAGAATTATAAACCGATAACACGTTTGTCATCGGTCTATAAACTTCTTACATCCATTTTGAGAACAAAAATTAATACACACATTGACAATAACTCTACGTCTAAAAATATACGTTTACTACGATAGATATATCAGAGTGTTTAGAAAGGTAGTTAGCTGTGCAAAAAGGAACGCTGTTAGGAAACAAATCGAAATGGCTTCTGATTCTAGTAGAACAATATGGAAAATAGTTAATCGACAGCGCAATGCTACTAAAGACCTGAACGTGTACCCTATTGTACTTAAGATTGACAACACTGTCATTAATAATGCTCTAGACGTGGCTAACATATTTTCCAAATGTTTCGATAATATTGTTCACCTAGAAGCTTGTGACCAAAGATTAGCAATGACATATCTAACTGAAAGTGTCAGCCGAGTAGAATCCAACATGACCTTTGATACAGTTACACCTTTAGAAATTTTCAACATGATAAAAAAAATGGTCAATAAGCCCTCGGCTGGCTATGATGACATTCCTTTGACTATAATTAAAGAAAATATTGACTTATTAGCGACTCCATTAGCATGTTTTTATAACGAATGCATTAATGAAGGCCTATTCCCGGATCAACTTAAAATCGCTCGAGTGCTACCAATCTTTAAGAAGGGTTCAAAGATGGATCCTGGGAACTACAGACCGATTTCCCTGTTACCCGTATTATCAAAATTTTTTGAAAAAATTATTAAAGTGAGGCTTTTGAGACACTTAAAGATTCACAATGTCTTAAATAAGCAACAATTTGGATACCAAACATCATTAGGAACTAATGATGCTGTTGAGGCATTAGTTGACGAGGTTATATGTAACCTAAATTGCAAGAATAAAGTAGCCGGTATTTTTCTTGACCTTAGTTCTGCCTTTGATACAGTAGACCATGACATTCTCTTGGCCAAATTGGAACACTATGGTATACGGGAGAATGCATTAAAGATTTTCACCTCTTACTTGCATAACAGGCGTCAGTATACAGAGATAAAATCGGTGGTAGATGGTGAAGAAAAAATCTACAAATCCAATCTAGTTACTGTATGCCGGGGGGTCCCGCAAGGCTCCGTTCTAGGTCCAATTTTCTTTATAATATTTTTAAATGACTTGATTGAGTATATTCAAACACATTTTAATGACATAAAACTAATAATTTTTGCTGATGACACAAATGCAATAGTGTCTGCACACGACATATTCGAATTAGAATCCAAAATTAATACTGTGTTAAAAGCTTTTGAAAAATGGTTCGGTACAAATAATTTAAAAGTTAATGTAAATAAAACAAAGTGCGTATTATTCAAGCCGACGGTGCGAAATAACGCTAAGATAGAGGTGGTATCTTGTGGTAACAAAGTCGAAGTAGTTGAAAATGTCAAATTCCTGGGTGTTCACATTGACGCATTATTAAATTGGAAGATTGAGACATTGTCTATAACAAAGTCTGTTAGCTCTGCATGCTATGCAATTAGAACCCTGAGGGAAGAACTAACTTTACCTCAACTAAGGAGGGTGTATTTCGCTTTAGTTGAGTCTAGGCTCAGATATAGTATTGAGTTTTGGGGCAACAGCTACAAATACAATATCCAGTCAGCATTTGTCATTCAAAAAAGAGCTTTAAGGACAATGCTTCGCATGAGACAGACAGAATCGTGTAAGGAACACTTCATAAGACTAAAAATTCTAACAGTGCCATGTCTTTATATTCTTGTGTTGCTAACCAACTTTGTTAAGAATTTGCACAAATATGAAACTGAAGTGCAAAGACAGGCTAGAGATAGTACTCGCAGGAAAGACTTACCTTACACAATTCAACCAAAATTGAAAGTGGTTCGACATAGTCCCAGATATCAATCCGTCTTGCTATACAACAAGTTACCGTTGGAATTTAAAAGCATATCCAGTGCAAATTTATTTAAGAACAAATTAAGGACATATTTATTGAGGAAGGGCTATTACAGTATTGATGAATTCGGTAGTTGACAAATGATAATGACGTAATTCAGTGCCTATTAATTTTATTACATTATTTTTTTTTGACATTATTTTTTTTTTGACATTATATTTCTTTATTATATGACTTTTAATTTTATTATTTAAATTTTTATTTTGTTTTGATATTATATTTCTTTATTAAGTGACTATTAATTTTATTATTGTAAAAAATGAGTTATTGTTAATTTTAATTTTTACTATTACTATTACTAATCCTATTAATCTTATTTTAAGTTTCTACACAATGTATTTTGTTAAGAAATAAATGACTTATGACTTATGTTTCCGATAACATATGCACTAAGGTAATTGCATCTAATAAGGGCCGGGTTTTTGGAAATCCTTATAAATCAATTTTGGGAAGTGTGTTAATTTGTAAGACATCATGATCAAATAAAATGTTTTTATTTGAAGAGAATAAATTGTACAAAAATAAGGTACCTATAGCCAGTTACTTACAAAAAAAAGTTTTTTAAAGCTTGTCTATGGTCCTTATTGGGCACTAGGGCTCTAAATAAGGTCCATAATTGAACTGCAAGATTTTAGGCGTTTTATACCAGAAAAATCACGTCTTTAGAAAGCAATTGCTTTAAACTACTATTATGTTCGTGGCTTTCGAATATTTTAACGGAAATTCATATAAATTAGTGTCGTGGCCCTTATAAAGTCTTAGGAAATGTATATAAGTTATAACTTATCTATTTTCTAGTTATAAATGAAACAAATTGAAGTTCTATGCAATTTTTTTATTAACTCTAGTAAAGAAAATCACAAAATGTTACTAATCAGTCATTTTTTCAGTCTTAGTCCTTGGACCTTATTAGGTATTACACTTCTTTAATCATAGTCTGGACCTTATTAAGACGTTCGCCTTGGTATATTGTATTTTAAAGCAGCTGCACGCTCAGACATTTGGTTGTTTTTTACATCATCTAGAGCATCCTGAAGATTAGTTTGAGACCATCCTGAGCCCCGTTTTCTTTTTTGCGAAAGTTCCATTCTTGTCTTTACTGAAAACAATATATTTATGATTAGGTACTTATTATGTATGAACAATACTTATGTCAAAAGATACTGTTGATTTTTGCAAATATAATCTTAAATGGGTAAACGTGTTGTATAAAACTCGATAGCGGCTGGACTATTTTTATTTTTCAATATTCGTTGAAGTCTAAGGAAGAAAAGGTGTCTCGACAAGTAGCATTTTTGTGCGATAGCAATGGCCTAGTGTAGCGAAACGTCGTTATCAACGCACAAAAGTGACACTTGCTAGGCCAGCTATTTATTTACATATAATATTTAAGTCATGTAACTGATCACGCCTATTTTAAAACTTCGTACCCCTAATAAGGTCCGGCCCTTATTTGGGCCAACAAAGTGGACCTTGTTAGGCACTTAGATATGTTCAGGGAAAAACAAACAAAATCGAGATAAAAAAGCAAAAATTTTGGTAACTTACCCCGTGAATCCATGCTCTGAAAGTATTTTAACATTACTATTGCAGAATTATTACATCACGACAGGGTTTTATTACTAAAACCACGTAAAATTGAATCGGAATATTTTATAAATTGAGTCACGTCGACCGCCCCTGAGGTTACACACAGAGCCACTGCCAAAATGGCCAGCGCGAAAGCAATGAACGTTGGTGCGCTTTTGTGATTGGTTGCTGGAGAGGGGCCGCGCGGTATCTGTTTTGGTTTAAGTATTAAGTGCGGGAAGTTTCAAAAGATGGACCTTATTTGGAACCGGTCCTTTTTAGGCGCACCTACCTTATCAGAAATTTACTTATTTTGCAGCCATCGTCTTTGATTTTCATTTCATCATGGCCGTTTTTATAAGTGCCACAGTGCAAATTTTACGTCTTAGCTATTTTGAAGATGGCGAACGCGTTGTAGTATTTTCTTTTGAGCCTGACAAATGTAGTATAATTTAGCGAAGACAAATTACTTAAAATACTTAAGTCCAACTCAAGTAGCAGTCGTTGGAGAAAAACAGCTAAGCTGATGCGGCAGTTGGCTGGCCACTTTGAAGAAAAAGAATAAGAAAAAATAGTATTTATTAGACTCACACAGGATAAAAGAAAAAAAAAGAAATTGACAAATAAAAAAAATATATAAAAAGTAAACATGAGAAAAAGATAAAACAAATAAAATTGGTCCTGTACTCGGTCAAAAGGCCCATCGTATCTCAGCATTGTGCTGAAGCATTTAAAAACATTGCACGAATGCACCCGCAGGGATGGGCAAAGATCGTCATTTACTTGACTCTTGATGGAGGACATCGCTATCAAGATAGACCTCGGCGAAGGTTGTGTGACGGTCCGATCTAGCTCATGGGGCAAACACGGCCAGAGTTCGCACAATATAGAGAGGTTTGGAAGAAGAAAGGGGAAGCCTTTGCTCAGCAGTGGGACACATAATAGGCTGGCAAATAAAGAACTAGCTTACGGGACACAATTCTGACGTGTAATTGATTAATAAAACAGGGTATGTATTAAGTTCTTAAATCATTTAAAATAGGTAGCAAGATAAGGGACTGTTTACACATTAATTTATTAAATAGTATGTAGGTATAGACTCTAGCATATCAAGCTACTACAATTTGTCAAATTTCTTTAATAGATTTTCAATTTATCTCTAAAACATTAGGTTCAAGGTTGATTGGGAAAATTTGACAGTTTCGGGTAACTTGATGTGCTGGCGTCTGTACATTCATCATTCGTCATAAAAAAATAAAAACTATTCGTCAATACCCAGAGCTGGGCAAAATACATGCGTTGCTTTAATTCAAATACAAATTACAAAATACTATATCGCATGTTTTTAAAATACGAAATACAAAATATTTCTAAGTCGTGTATTTGAAATATAAAATACAAAATAAAGTATTTTAACTATTTTTATTTAAAATACAAATTACAAAATACTGTCAGGTGTTACTTTATCTAAATAGCATAGAATAATCTATCGTGACATTTGCATTCATTATCATCTGCCTAGCCTTCTCCCAATTATGCTGGAGTCGCCTTCCAATCTAACCGGATGCAGCTGAATAACAGTATTTTACATGAAGCGACTGCGTATCTGACATCCACAACCCATTTAGTATTGGGTAATATGACACCCCTTGGTAAGACTGGTTGTAAGACTTGCGGGCTACTGAATACCTGTAACGACTGTCAAAGATCTTCAAATGACAGCCGGGACCACCGGCTTAACGTACTTTCGGAGGCATAGAGGAAACTCGGTATGGAATGGGTGGTCACCCATCCAAGGACCAACCTAGGCAAGAGCGGCTTGACCTGAAGATCGGCCCGAGCGGCTGCTATTATTTAACCACGAGCTCCTCCTGACATCCGTACTAATAAACTTAATTAATACACAATTTCGTGAAAATACCCTAATCTAAGAATAAAAATAACAATTGACAAGATACTCGTACTTGACAATTTGACGTAGGTACAGAACAGGTGCAGTATTGCTAACTTTAAAGGTTGACATATTTAGAGGTCGCCATTTTGTACGAAAGCTATCGAGCGCCATTTTCTGTAGAACGCACCCATTAATAAGATCGCTAAATGTAATTATGTTCAAAAGTATTTTGAAGTATATTCTATTTAAAATACTAACTACTAAATACCTCAGCGTAAGGTATTTGAAATAACAATTACGAATTACATTTTTAAGAAGTATTTGAATAACAAATACCAAATACGTATTGAATTTGTATTTCAATCACGTATTTTAATAACAAGAAATTCGAATACTGCCCAACCCTGTCAATACCTAACAGACGCTCACTTTTAAAAACTAAATCGTGTATACAGTAATTCAAAAATAAAAACCATAGAGGCCAAACAGCATCCAGCTACATACATGAACCATGGCATAACAATGCTAGATTCAAACTCCTTTTGATGAAAATGAAATTTAATCTTCTTTGAATAGTTAAGCAATGAATTGAACAAACAAATGTAAAATATTTTATTAAAACATACAAAAACATTAAGCTGTTGGCAGTCGGATTCGATCCTACGGCGCCGGCGCAGTCAGTAATTATTTATCGCACGCTCGACTAATGCGCCACGGAGATTGTCGGATGAGAGGGCGCTGCTCGCGTACAGTTAACAAACAGCTCCGCGATTTTCGCTAATTAAAAATATTTATAGTTGGTATCCACTCGTTAACACCTAGTATTTTTTGCAATAATAATATGATCTATCGTTAGAAGTGTTTGTAGCCTCCAAGTATCACGAACTACAAAAATACAACGAAATATGTATGAACAGTGACTAACCTAACAAAAGTGAAATAAAAACCAAAAGTGACAATAAATCCCTATAAAAACAATAATAAACGTACAGTGCAGTGATTAGTGAACCAAGATAGTGAAATAAAGCAATAATAGTGTAAAAACAAGAAGAAAATTAACATTAAAAACTGTTTCACAACAGAAAACTCTGCTACCCTCATTAAAAATAACTATATTTGACTCCAACAACAAACTATTCGCCTATTTAGAAGGACAGTGTAACACGGCGTTTGGTCGAGTGGCTTGATGCGCTGCTTAACCGAGTTGAATCGAAGTGTCGTGCGTTCGCATCTCACCTACGCGAACCTCTTTTTGTGAGTCTTGATTATCTATTAATATAACATGGAATCAGAAAATATCACAATACGTAAAAATAGACGATCTATGTCCATGCATAACATTTCAAGTTCTCCAATACTTGATTCAACGATGTTTAGTTTACCAAACACCTCGATAGGTGGCGGCAACGATTCGTGTGAAGAACTACAGGAACAAATTACTGAACTAAAGTTGAAATTGTTATCTGCTAATAACGAGATTGTGAATATGCACGGTGAAATTAAGCAACTAAAAGAGTTATTGCAGGAATGTCACGAGACAATAAAAACCCTAAGAAATCATCAAATTAATACATGCACAGATAACCAAGCAACATCATCACAAGAGAGTAAAAACGGGATAATTGAGAATAAAAGTTCTAAATTGACATTTCTTTCCACATCATCACCCTCAAGAAAAGAGAAATTAACCACCACTGACATTCCAACTTATCTTCATCAGGACACACAATCGGTAGCTTATGTGTGTAACAACAACTTGAGGGAAAACTGGAACGTGAATTTGAACACCAAAATGCAAAAGGATACATATCATAATAGTAGTAACGACATACACGCCGAGTCAAGGAAAAATTCGAAGGACATAAGAAAAGTAATTATATATTCTGATCAACAAGGAAGAAATGTTTGCCGTATACTACAAGGGCTCTTAGGACCTAAGTTTAAAGTCTTAAGTTACACTAAACCAGGTGCTAAAATACAAAATATTCTTCATGTAAATACTATGCTAGAACTGAGTACAAACGATTGTGTTATTATCATAGGCGGCACTAATGATACTGATCCATATCAACTTGAAATAGCTCTGGGCAACTGTTTGCAAACTGTTTCAAAACCTAATGTAATAATGTTAGAGGTGCCTTACAATAAAAATTTAAATGAATCCAAATTAAATTATTTAATGAAGTATATTTGTAACAGACATTTAAATGTTTCATTCATAGACATGGGATACAGTAATTATATACCATCAAAGTATAAATTTACTCTTAATATGTGCAGAATGTTACTTAAGGAAATATTACGTATTGATTATAGATTAAATAGGGAAAAGTACGATATAACAATGATAAAGAACTCCAAAACTGTATATGATAAGTGTGTTCAAACTGATCCAATATTAGGGTTGACTCAAATATGCAAATGTTATAATTTAAATAAAATATGTAAGTGCAATAATTGTGAAGAGACATTAATGAATGATGATTTTATACGAAATACGGCTTCGAATACTGATAATAATACTGATAATAATTCTAATTTTTTTCTCGTATAACTATATATTTATCTTACATCAGAATATTAATGGTTTGATAAATAAGTCGGACCTATTTGCCTATCACTTACAAGAACTGTCTCGTGAGGGTAAACCATTGGACATAGTGTGCATTACAGAACATAATATGAAGGATGGTGACGATGTTCACTTACATATACCTAACTTTAGACTTGCATCCTACTCAAATAGAAATTCTCGAAAGGGGGGGTCGTGCATTTTAATTAATAATAAACATAAATTTAAAACTATAGATTTAAACGAATACTGCTGTCCTAATTATATCGAATGCTGTGGAATTGAAATAATAGAACACAAGCTGAATATTATATGTATTTATAGATCACCAAAGAATAGCATAGATGCTCTTACCACATTTTTCTATAATTTCGAAGGTATGCTACAAAAAGTCTGTACAAATAATAATAAAAAAATTGTTTTATGTGGTGATTTTAACATAGATACTTTAAAAATAAAAACGCGTATTTCATCACAATTTGAAAATCTATTATTGAACTATAATTTAAAATTGAGTGTTAAACAACCTACTCGAATAATTAGTGGTACATGTATTGATAATATTATACATAATATTAAAGGCAGTAAAAGTGAGGTATTAGAGTTGGCTTTATCTGATCATACAGCACAAATCGCGAAATTTCCAGTAAAAAAAACATATACAATTACTCACTGGTACGCACTAAAGCGAGATTATAGCTTGGAAAATAAAAACAAATTTAAAAATGCTATACATAGCCTTACCTTTAATAATGTCTATGAATGTCTGGACCCTGATGAAGCCTTCAATGAGTTTAATCATTTATTTAAACTTTTCTATGATTTATGTTTCCCCATAATTAAAATTAGAATACCTATTAGAAAAAAACTAAATTGGGTAACAAAAGGTATCAAACTGTGTTGTAAACGCAAGCGAGACATGTTATGGCAATTAAGAAGACATAAAACTCCGGAAAACCAAGAAAAACTAAAGACATACACTAATCGGCTCAAAAAAATAATCTGTCTCACACAAAAGTCAAGAAATAACTACTATATTAATAACTCCAAAAATAAAATGAAAGCTACATGGCAAACCATAAATAAAAATAAATTAAACTGCCCAAAAGAATATATTTCTAAAATAAATATCAATAACAAAGAGATAACAGATCCGCTACAAATTGCAGAAGCGTTCAATAATTATTATATCGATTTAGTTCAACCGCTAAATAATAGTAAAAATCCTGACTTAACATTTATTACCAACACAGCAAATTCAATGTTTATGCCTGCTACAATCCCTGTTGATATATATAAAATTATCGGAACCTTAAAAAACACCAATAGTGCAGGCTATGACGAGATTGTTACGAAAGTAATAAAAAGTGTAGTCATTGAAATATCTCCTGTTCTTAGTTTCATTATAAATTTATGCATAGAAAATGGTACATACCCTAAAGGTTTAAAGATATCTGTAATAAAACCACTATATAAGAAAGATGACAGACAAAACCCTAAGAATTATAGACCTGTAGCGTTAATTCCAATTTTCTCAAAAATCTTTGAAAAAGTCATTTATAACAACCTGTATACATTTCTTGAAAAAAATCGAATATTTGCGGAAGAACAGTACGGCTTTAGAAAATGCAAAAATATAAATATGGCAATATATAGCCTTGTAAATAAAGTGATAACAAACATGGATAGACGGTCGCGTGCGACTGCCTTGTTCATGGATATGACCAAGGCATTTGATTTTGTAGATTTTGACATCCTTTTGTCTAAATTGGAAAAGTGTGGAGTAAGGGGCAACGTATTAAAATAAATTGAATCGTATCTAAAAAATAGGTATCAAATAACTAGTATAACAAAGATCTGCCAGAAGACAAAATTAGAACTAACGTACCAATCGAAACCAAGAAAAACGAACTTTGGTGTACCTCAGGGTAGCGTCCTCGGCCCACCATTGTTCCTCGTATACATAAACGATATGCCTAGAGTTATTCAACATCCCATGACCTTGTTCGCAGATGATAGTACAATTATTTTCACAGTACAAAATACGGAATCACATAGTTATGAAATGGAGATAAATCTGAATCTAAACAGGTTAATAACATGGTTAAATAATAACAATCTTAATGTAAATTTAGATAAAACCTATGTTATGTCATTTAAACAAAGAATTAATCAAGATAAACTTAATATTAAATACGCTGATAAAACTATAGAAGAAACACAGCACACAAAGTTCCTGGGACTCTATATAGACGAGAATATGAATTGGAGTAAACACATAGAACATATAATAAAAAAACTAAATCAGTTCCAGTACGCTCTGCATAATCTCAGTAAAATAGCAAGCCGCGAAACCGTACTAACTGCATATCATGCATACGTGTCTTCTACATTACGATATGGCATAATGTTCTGGGGAAATTCATCGCATAGGGAGCTAGTGTTTAAGGCACAAAAAAAGTGTTTAAGAGCAGTGTGTCAAATAAAAGCTACTGATAGTTGCAGACCACACTTTATGGAGTTAAGAATTATGACTTTTCCATCTTTATACGCATTTGAAGTAGCAATGTTCGTTAAAAAAAACTTAAATTTATTTGAAACCCTGACGAGTAAACGTCACAGGGACAAGATTCACGCTATGCCTCATAAAACAGCATTATACGCAAAAAGCTTTCTGGGAATGGCTCCAAAAATTTATAATATGATACCCACGACTATAAGAGTTGAGAATGATGTTAACAAATTCAAAAGAATGCTAACAGACTTTATGGTTAAAAAAGCGTACTATTCCATTGGTGAATTCTTAACAGACAATTTAAATAAATAATAATTAGATATGTCGTTGTGTGAGTCAAATGTCCGATTTATTTAATAAGCTAAACTCTATTTAATGGTAAATTTAATTTGAATAATTAATAGTGTATAATTAATTTTAATAATACAATGCATGATTTTTTTTTTTTTTCTCAATTAGTGTATCCAAAATTTGTATGCCTATTAGGTTAAACATAGCGATCCTGACATCCGAATTAGACCTTATTATATTGTACCTATGTTTCACAAATAAATAATTTGAATTTGAATTTGAATTTGAATTTAGTATAGTAATGATCTTTAAACTTTTTATAAACCAAACCATTTTCTCTTAAACGAAGCGCATTTTGTCGCATTTTATCTGAAAGTGGGAACCCTTTGTAGAAAAATGTAGCAAAAATAAATTTGACATATGGTTTTTTAAAGTAATAGAGAGGCGATTGACCAAATTCATCGCAAAACATTTTTTTGTTGTATTTATATGCGGATTTCTGTATAACCGTAAATAAATCTTCTGAGTTACCGACTTTCTTTAAACTGATCAAAGGATCTACACAATCGAGATTTATTTTAGAAGGTATATTCGTTTCATGTTGTATAAAATTAAGCATTGATGGTACAGTACAAGACCGCAGGTGGTGTTTAACTAAATCTACTTCATTAGAAACTTGGTGTTTTTTTATTGGACTCCCGATCAAACTGACCAAGCTGGACTGGTAACAACAGCTCATTAGATATGCGAACCACACCCATATTATAAAGACGCACCTTACTTTACCTGACATTTGTTGGGGCATATTACAGCTACTGGAAAGCAAACACTTTAACAATTTAAGCATTATATTAGTTTTGTCTTCAGCTTGAATGAGTATCATCATTATTATTGAGTATATCAGATAAACTAACAACAACAGGCACCACACTAATGGATTAAATTCCAAATAAGCATTTTTCCAATTGGCTACAGCCGACGCTTTCTTCACGAAAAAATGCAATTGGTCATCATAATCCAGGTATCCATGCAGATATGTAAATGCATCTGCCCGACTTGATACTAGCCAAATATCGCCTAAAACTGCATCTGTTTCATTATTTTGCAATTTTACCATTGGTCCCAAAACTTTCATGTTAGGGGTAATTGTCCTATTGTTTATAGTATCAAAATCGAAACTAAAATTTACGTTGAAATGTTCCAGTTCTCCGAGCACTTTAAATAAATATTGTTCTGCTCCTAATGTGATTCGGACGTCTTTCGCAAGTTCAGGATGTATAGAGTAAGGCGGTCGATGAGGGATGGAAGCACGCAAGGTACAGTTTCGTAGACCAGTCACGAGTTTATTTGGGAACAGATTATTTGTCGAGTTCAAGCACAAACCGTAACTTATGACGTTGTTGTAATATTTCCCGCAGGCATAGCTGTTGAAGGGATTGTAGGTGTAGAGGTGTGCGTCGTTAGTGCCGTTTACCAGTATCACGTTGATCACATGTCGCTTCAATAGCTCGTCGAAAATCTCCTTCAGTTCGTCTTCTTCCAGCGATCTGATCACGATTACGAACCGCGAGGTCGGGTTCCATGCTGGATCTTCGAAAAGATATTTTAAACATTCTGTGAATCTGGTTGCGTTCATTGCGTTAATGAGATATCCTTGGTGTCTTAAATATGATTGTGTCGTCGTCTGTCTGATTATCATCGTTGCGACGTTTGATGAGTGAATCGCTTTCAGAATCTCGTAGTCGTTAGAGTTCATATCGACGTATGTTAGCGTCTTTTCATCAGAAAAATATGTTTCTACAACATCGGTTATGCACATCATCAAATTTTGATTTTGTAGTTCTTTAAAAGATAACGCATTTCCACTTTTACACTTAAAATATAACAAATAGAGCAACATGGAAACCACCAACAGTTTTGGATTCATCTTAATTTATGCTTTTATTTACCAATAAAGTTGGGTAGCTTTATAATTAAGATAAATACGTTTTTTATATGGCTTCATAATTAAAGTAAAATGTCTTTAGAAAAAAGGCAATTAGATGATTTATCGTAATGGATCTAGGGTGTTATAGATTATTAATCAGATTTCAGTGTTCATAAAATGGTATTTAATGGATGGGTAATGACAGCGTTTTGTCTTTGGTGATTAATTATACGGGGTGGAATGGGACGCCGAGGCGAAAACGGTTACCACGTATTCAGTACATCATTCTGAGACCACCAAAAATTATGATGACCATGATGATCAGCATGAAAAATTGCCCCCCCCCTCACATAGAAATTCATCGGTTACAAAAAAAAAACAGCTGTTCCATACATTGTGTATTATTGGTAATGCACTTTTGTAGGAAACAGCGGATTTTTCATCCCATCTTGGATCTAGGATTTTCATTTCACTGTGGCTGTTTGTATAAGTGCTATAGCGCGAATTTCTACTTCTTTGTTGCTTTGAACATCATTGAGCGAAGAATAATTTTATGGAACCGATTAAGAATAAAATGCTTGACATGATGATGTCGACAAGTGATTGATTAATCAAACATTACGTATTAAGTACTTTCATAATTTAATATAGAAGGAAGGAAGAAGAAAACATGCTGCGCCGACCTCAAATGAATTGAAATAAGAGAAAATCAAAATCAAAGCATTTATTTCAAGTAGGCCAGTTACAGGCACTTTTGAATTGTCGAAACAAAGACAACAATAAAATGTAGCTACAGTCCCAGTCACAAGGCATAAAAACTGTGAAAGTACTGTAGAACGATGATGATGAACTAGATAACGGACTATTCACACATTTTTTAATAAGTACGCCAGCACATTAAGCTACTACAATCTGACACATTTATTTAATAGATTTCAACTTTATCTCTACAGCATCACACTCTACAGCAGCAGCAGGTTCAAGGTTGATTGGGAAAATTTGACATTTTCGGGTAGCTTGATGTGCAGGCGTCTGTACATAAAACATGAATGAAATAATCGTCGTCAAGATATGTGAATAAAACTATTCATCAATGACTGGCAGACGCTCGTTTTATGACCTAAATCGTTTATACAGTAATTCAAAAATAAAAACCAAAAAGGCCAAACAGCATCCAGCTACATACATGAACCATGGCATTACAAATCTAGATTCAAATTCCTTTTGATGAAAGTGAAATTTAATCTTCTTAGCATAGTAATGATCTCTAAACTTTTTATAAACCAAACCATTTTCTCTTAAACGAAGCGCATTTTGTCGCATTTTATCTGAAAGTGGGAACCCTTTGTAGAAAAATGTAGCAAAAATTAACTTGACGTATGGTTTTTTGAAGTAATAGAGAGGCGACTGACCAAATTCATCGCAAAACAGTTTTTTGTGATATTGATATATTGAGTACTGTATAAGCGTGAATAAATCTTCTGATTGGCCGATTTTTTTTAAACTATCAAAAGAATCTTGGCAATCATGGCTTATTTCAGTGGATATATTCGTTTCAGAATATAAATATTTAACCGTTCTAGGACCAATACAAGACTTGAGGTTGTGTTTAACTAAATCTGCTTCATTAGAAACTTGGTGTTCTTTTATTGGACTCCCGGTCAAACTGACCAAGCTTGACTGGTAACAACTGCTCATTAGATATGCGAACCACACCCATATTATAAAGATGAATTTTACATTACTAGTCATTTGATGGGGCATATTACAGCCACTGGAAAGCAAAAATTTCAACAATTTCAGCATTATATTAGTTTTGTCTTCAGCGCGAATGAGTATGATCAATAACATTGAGTATATCAGATAAACTAACAACAACAGACACCACACGAATGGATGGAATTCCAAATAAATATTTTTCCAATTTTTGACTCTTGTCGCTTTCTTTACAAAATAACTTAACGTGTCATAGTAATCCAAGTACCCATGCAGATATGTAAATGCATCCACCCGACTTGCTACTAGCAAATCACTACCTAACATTGCATCAGTTTCATTATTTGTCAGTTTAACCAAGGGCCCTATAACTTTCATATCAGGGGTTATTGTAGTGAATATGTTATTTGAATTAAAGAAGCTGAAATTAACGTTGAAATGTTCCAGTTCTCCTAGCACTTTAAATAAATATTGTTCAGCTCCTAATTTATTTCGGTCGTCTTTAACAAGTTCAGGGTGGATAGAGTAAGGTGGTCGATGAGGGACGGCAGCAATCAAGGTGCAGTTTCGTAGACCAGTCACGAGTTTGTTTGGAAACAGATTATTGGTCGTTTTCAAGCACAAACCGTAACTTATGACGTGGTTGTAATATTTCCCGCAGGCATAGTTGTCGAAGGGATTGTAAGTGTACAGGTGAGCGTCGTTAGTGCCGTTTACCAGCAGCACGTTGATCACATGTCGCTTCAATAGCTCGTCGAAAATCTCCTTCAGTTCGTCTTCTTCCAGCGATCTGATCACGATTACGAACTGCGAGGTCGGGTTCCATGCTGGATCTTCGAGAAGATATTTAAAAGATTCTGTGAATCTGGTTGCGTTCATTGCGTTTATGAGATATCCTTGGTGTCTAAAATATGACTGTGTCGTCGTCTGTCTGAACACCATCGTTGTGACGGTTGATAAGTGAATCGCTTTCAGAATTTCGTAGTCGTCAGAGTTTATATCAACATATGTTAAAGTCTTTTCGTTAGAAAAGTATGTTTCTACTATATCGGTTATACACACCATCAAATTTAGGTTTTCCAGTTCTTCCAAAGATGAGGTTTTTTCACTTTTGCAACTAAAGTATAACAGCGAGAGCATAAAGTAAACCACCAACATTATTTAATTCGCCTTGATATGTGTTTTTGACTAACGTTGGGAGCTTTGTTTATAACGATTGAAGTCTATATTTTTTGTCTAACGTTTCATAATTGAAGTAAAATGTTGTTAGAAATGGAACTATTAAATGGCTTATCGTAATGGATCTACAAAGTACGTTTTAGATATTACTCGTATTTCAATCTCTGTTCATAAATAACAATATTATGGTCTTTGATGACAGGTTAATAGCCTCGCTACATCTTCGATCGTTATTAATATCCGTCTTAAATGTGTTAATAAAATTGCCGAACACCCAAACACGAATTTTTTGACATCCTTTTTTTTTTTTTTTTTTTTTTTTTTTTTGGGGGGTGAGAAATCATCAAATGACTCCTCCCGCTCTGGGCGGAGCGGAAGGGAGTGTCAGACTCTTACTGACTAAAAAACACCCATGTTCCTTCATTGGCCCTTTATGTTCCAGGGCCGCGGTATCTCTTTCGAACAGTCCCGCAGCCCTGGCAGGCACCGGCCCTTGCGGGCCCCTCCCGTTTGCTGACATCTCTTTGAGGCGCGCGTGGAACACGAACGCGCCGTCGACACGGCCTGCCCGTCGTCATACGACGGACGGACGGCGAGCTAGCCCATTACTCGCCGTCCACAGGCCCGCGCCTACGGTGGCCGAGAGCCATCACGGCGTGGCCCCCGACGCCCGGTGCTTCTCCCGCGGCGGCTGGGACGTGAGGAGGTTCTCTCCCTCTCACGTTCCGCCGCCTCCTTCGCTAGCATGACTATGGTACGGAACCCTTCATGCGCGAGTCCGACTCGCACTTGGCCGGTTTTTGTTAGATAACCATCATGAAGTCATGTTAGTTAAAAAAACTCATCATTGGGACCACACCATTTTTGTTGGATTTACCTCCACGTTGGATTGATATTACTCGTATTTCAATCTCTGTTCATAAATAACAATATTATGGTCTTTGATGACAGGTTAATAGCCTCGCTACATCTTCGATCGTTATTAATATCCGTCTTAAATGTGTTAATAAAATTGCCGAACACCCAAACACGAATTTTTTGACATCCTTTCATTATAATCTGCCTTTGTATGTTACGTGTGAAAGTGGATGGTCGGGTTCTTCAGAATTCGGGGAAGCAATCAGTGTGGAAGCCAGGATATTCCTGATTAAATTCTCAGTGCCGTGGACTGAGGATATAAAAGCCGGCAAACTAATACTAGAAGTTTGTGTCCAAGCTCGGTCATCCAAAGCCACATTTCATCATCATCTGCCTAGCCTTTTCCCAACTATGTTGGGGTCGGCTTCCAGTCTAACCGGATGCAGCTGAATACCAGTATTTTACATGGAGCGACTGTCTGTCGGACCTCCACAACCCAGTTAGTGCTAGGTAATACGATACCCCTTGGTAAGACTGGTTGTCAGATTTTCGGGCCACTGACTACGTATGTAACGACTGTCAAAGATCTACAAATGACAGCCGGGACCAACGGCTTAACGTGCTTTCCGAGGCACGGCATCCAAAGCCACATTTAAACTACATAAAATGGATGATAAAGTATTTCTGATAATTTGATTCATTTTGTCCAAAAGATGAGTGTGCTTCCATAAAGGGGAAGCACGTAGGAAATATGTTAATTTTGGGCCGAAATAGCAGTAACGGATTATGGTGATGGCCGAATGCATATTAATTTTTTAGAAACTTTTCCGAAATATCATTGAAAACTAAAGATTACATCTTAAATATTTTGATGATAACATGGAATAATGGTACCAAATTTATACTTAAACCCCGCGCTTTAACCATGGTATAAATCATGTATTCTACAATTATGTAATATCTACTGTTTACGTTTATCGTTTCCGTCAGAAACAAGTTGTATACAAAGCTCAAACATGACAAAAATATGTATTACCAACATGATTTTCCCATCTTTTTTATGGGGTAATAATGAACGTAAACAAGTTCAGGAATCAGGCGTTACTTCTCGGAAATCAACGACATTAAATATTATGCAAAATGTTTAGTTTTAATTCCGCAAAAAAATTAGTTTTGGATGCTGTCGTCCCCGCCACGTCCCGCAAAAATACGCACATGTTTAGATGTGCGAAAATTAGCATGCTACATGTAACCCAACCTATACTCGACAGGGGTTTGCCCGACCGTGAGGCATCCTTAGGAGATGTGAACTCAGTGCTGGGCGTAATCGTGATCAGTTATCAGTTTATGAGTGATAAGACTTATTACTTTCTTTGCTGATCTACTTATAGTTGAAAAAGTGGCAATAGCTTCCAAAGCTTTTTATATTTCTACAACGGTTCCTAACATGATTGATATTAAGCTCTGCTGCCGCTGGTGTTGGTATTGCAAGGGCCCTCAGGACATGCACAAGTATTCGTGCGATCAACCAAAATAGTTATTGTACAACTTAACTAATAATTCAAAAATAAAAACAACAGTAGCCAAAAAGCAGCCTGTTACATAAATAAACCACGGTACTACAAATTTAGATTCAAAATTCTTTTGATGAAAATGAAATTTAATCTTCCTAGTATAGTAAAGATCTCTGAATTTTTTGAGAGCCAAACCAGCTTCTCTTAGACGAAGTGCATTTTGCCGCATTTTATCTGAAAGTGGGAACCCTTTGTAGAAATATGTACCAAAAATAAACTTGACGTATGGTTCGGAGAAGTAATAGAGAGGCGACCGACCAAATTCATCGCAATACCTTTTTTTGAAATAGTGATATATCGATGATTGTATAAGCGTAAATTCGTCTTCTGAATGAGAGATTTTTTTTAAACTTCCGAATGAATCTGGACAACCATGATTTATTTTAGAAGTTATATTCTTTCCAGAATGTAAATATTCTAGCACTCTAGGACCAATACAAGGTTTGAGGTTGTATCTAACTAAATCTGCTTCACTAGAAACTTGGTGTTCTTTTATTGGTTTCGAGATTAGACTAACTAAACTCGACTGGTAATAACTGTTCATTAGAGATGCGAACCACACCCATATTATAAATATGAACTTTACATTACTAGACATTTGATGAGGCATTTTCCCGCCACTGGATAGCAAATATTTTAATAATTTTAGCATCATATTTGTTTTATCTGCAACTCGAAGGAATGTGATCATTATTATTGAGTATATCAAATAAACCAACAACAACAGGCACCACACTAGTGGATGAAATTCCAAATAAGCATTTTTCCAATTGGCTACTGCAGACGCTGTCTTCACGAAAAAACGTAACTCGTCACAATAATCCAGGTACCCATGCAGATATGTAAAAGCATATGCCCGGCTTGATACTAGCAAATCACTACCTAACATTGCATCAGTTTCATTATTTGCCAGTTTTGCCAACGGCCCCGCGACTTTCATGTCATGGGTTATTGTAGTATATTTTCCATTAGAATTATAGAAGCTGAAATTAATCTTGAAATGTTCCAGATCTCCGAGCACTTTAAATAAATATTGTTCAACTCCCAATGTGATTCGGTCGTCTTCAGCACGTTCAGGATGTATAGAGTAAGGTGGACGATGAGGAACGGCAGTAAGCAAGGTGCAGTTTCGTAGACCAGTCACGAGTTTGTTTGGGAACAAATTATTTGTCGTATTCAAGCACAAACCATAACTTATGACGTCGTTGTAATATTTCCCGCAAGCATAGTTGTCGAAGGGATTGTAGGTATACAGGTGAGCGTCGTTAGTGCCGTTTACCAGCAGCACGTTGATCACATGTCGTTCCAATAGCTCGTCGAAAATCTCCTTCAGTTCGTCTTCTTCCAGCGATCTGATCACGATTACGAACCGCGAGGACGGGTTCCATGCTGGATCTTCGAGAAGATATTTAAAAGATTCTGTGAATCTGGTTGCGTTCTTTGCGTTTATGAGATATCCTTGGTGTCTAAAATATGACTGTGTCGTCGTCTGTCTGAACACCATCGTTGTGACAGTTGATATGTGAATCGCTTTCAGAATCTCATAGTCGTTAGAGTTCATATCGATGTATGTTAACGTCTTTTCATCAGAAAAGTATTTTTCTACTACATCAGTTATACATACCATCAAATTTTTATTTTGTAGTTCTTCAAAAGACAAGTCATTTTCACTTTTGCACTTGTAATATAGCAAAGAGAGCAAAAAGTAAGGAACCAACATTTTTGGATTCACATTTACTTATGTTCTATATTTTTAAGTAGCGTTTGGTAGCTCGTTAATAAAGATTAATACGTTTCCTAAAATGCCATCAGAATTGAAGCTATTAAAGAGTCTATCATAATGGATCTAGAAAATACAACATCATTACATCATTCATTACTCAGACTTAAATTTATGTTTATAAAAAGTCTCTGTTTGCTACACGTTTATATTTGGTTTTGGATAATAATTTTGGCATCTCCTCAGGTTTCTCAAAGCAGTACGGTAATTGTTCTTCTACTTACCTACCTTTGCAATTTGAGCTTGAGGACAGGTATCTTTCCCGATTAATTTTAAAGAGCCCCTTTTCATCGAAAATGGCTTACCTTTTTTAGTTTTAGAATAGAGGCCCATTTATGTTCTACCAATGGACATGTAAATTATTTAGAGTCATTTAAAATACTATGAACTAAAAGATTTAGCTTCCTAAAAAAACATCAATAGTTAATGCAGCACATACATCACCTGTATGACCACATATATAGAAAGCTTGATAAAAACCAAAATTGTATTTCTCCATTGTTGGATCTTGCAAAGGGATTCGACACGGTATTGATTACAAAGAATATGGAATTAGAGACAACGAGTTGTCTCTATACTAGAGCTACCTCAGCAATAGTATTTAATGGGAAAATAGGGTCGCATGACTAGTTCTGAGATGCCCACGGGATGCTCCAGGGCAGCATCTTTGGACCCAGTCTTTTTTGTGCTATAAACACGATTTGATGTTTTCTTATATTGATGATACGGCAGTTATATTTTCTTTAAATAATTGACCTGATACGTATCGATTTGCACAGAAAGGCGTTGGCGTCATGATATCCAGCAATCACCCATTAAAAAAATATATCGATCACCCGTCTAACCGTGTGCGCAAGTTTATTTATATTTAATGTTCTGGACCATATCTGGGAACCTTCTAGTTACTACGGCGCTTTGCAGATGGATCAAATTTAGCTGAGGCGACAATCAACTTTGAAAGATTCCTTTAAAAGTTGCCTGTTGCTACAACCAAATATGTGTACACCACTTGCGCATGATTGTTGTCTCTGTAGCCGCTGCGGCGAACCACATTGGAGGGAGGGAGGGTATGGAATTGCTCGATGCGTTGCGATTGCCGTTTGGGGAAACCAGCAACTTTACACAACCTATACAAATTCGACAGTTGCTAGCTGCGGCAATTAGAAACTAACTTAGTCATCGATTGCAACAACTGAAAACTGTTGTCGATCACCGAAATTCGCTTCTCGAGTTGCTAAGTGTGCGCAGTTCCATTGAGATATATGTAAACAGCTAGTTGCCAGTCGCTGCAATAGTTGCTCTATCTGCAAAGCGCCTAAGATATTGGAGGTAAAAGTAAAAAAAAAATTGACAAGATTTTCTTTTCATTGATGATTTTAATGTGATAACTTTACTTGACTACATACCTCAATGACTCCGCTAAAGTGCAATGCATCCAGCAGCATGTTTTGAGTGCATTACATTGAATCCAACCGTAAACCCTCACTATGCACTCCAAAGAAAAAGTCGTTTCCCAGCAACAATTTTTGCGTAGAATTACTTACTTTGATGTACAAAATGCTTGATTGACGGCTTCGTAAAGGGTCCTTTTACACCAAGTATATTTCAACAATTGCGCAGATGCAGATATTATGAATATAGTCTATCAGGCACTATGACTATCGATTTTGCATGATGGCAACACCGCTTGGGGAGATGCGGCCAAAATAAAAACTTGATAAAAGTTGAGCGCGCCCAAAAAGCGGTCTTTTAGGTTTACTGTTTCAGACCCCATCCATTTCCACAGTTGACACACTTTACACTTTACACATACAGGAAATACACACAAGAATATTTACTTCATTTTATTTTGTAGAATAAGTGAATTGTGCCTAATAGATGTATTTTATTTAAGACTAGATACATTCATCTATACTTCTATCTGTATTGTTGTTACAATGTGTAAGATAGGTTAAAAGTTACTTTATTTTAGTACAGCAATTTCCCTTCTTCCTGCACCGCAATTATAAACCATAACTGTAAAGTTCAGCCATTGCTTTTTCCACGCGTTTATGCAGCCACTAGCTGTGCCCCGCGACGTTCGTCCGCGTGGAATTATTGAAAAAACATATTGCTTCCCTATTTGAATCGGATTTTATTAACAACTACCTTCCGCCCGCGACTTCGTCCGCGTGGAATAGTTACTTTGGGCTAACATGACTGCCCGGCTTTGCACATTGTGCGCGCAGTACCCGATCATTATTTTGCTGTCATTTTATTTTAAAACTGCGACAGCTCCTAAGACATTCACTTAAATCGAATGATGTAAAAGGCAATTTTGTTTTAAATTAAATACTTGTGATGAATAACGTATTTATTTGGATAAGGATTAATATCAATAATAAGGTTTATAAAAACACCTTCGTAAATAATGCATTATTTTAGTTTTGGTTAGCATAAAAAAGGTTATAGTGAGCTAACCTTAAAAGATAGACATATGCTGTCGCAGACTTTTTTTTAGAACTTTTAAAGAGGAATAATTCTGTATTACATGATTTTTGCGAAACTTTAACCGTTTACGCAGCGCACGCAGCGGAAGCTCTCAATAGAAAAAAATATCCCTCGATTTTGAAACATTCTTCATTAGTGTTCCGCTCCCATTGGTCTTAGCGTGATGATATATAGCCTTTAGCCTTCCTCATAAATGGGCTATCTAACACTGAAAGAATTGTTCAAATCGGGACAGTAGTTCCTGAGATTAGCGCGTTCAAACAAACAAACAAACAAACTCTTCAGCTTTATAATATTAGTATAGAGTATAGATAGAATAGGAATAGAAAAAAGCGACACATTGCCCATCCATTATTAATGATGCGGAGCCAAGCAATTGAAAACCAGCTTAATGGTTCTTGAAAAGGCTGAATTTCAAGTAAAAAGGCTAGTAAATTTCATATTTTGAGTATGCTCATATTTTTTCGGAGGTTTTATTGTTTCCCAAGTATAAATGGGAACAAGACAGCTTGCATCGAACCATTGTTGGTATGTGATTAAAGGTTTATAATTATACCTAAGGTACTCGTATATGCCTAGGTCGTCATGTTATCTACTAACTCATTATAGAACACCGTACTGAGTGTTTTCAATGTTAGCATTTTATGACATAATTTTATGTAAACATAATGCTTTATATGGACATAATGGCTTATGTCGGTCATTGTCGACATTCTGATTCAGACCTTTGATGATAGTCTAACAGTCGGGGTTTCCTTGAGTGTTCGATGTGGAGAACTTATCAAACCATACTTCTTTAAGGGAATTTCTTCAACTGAGCCCGAACAATGGATGCAATGGATTGTGTGCAGAATTCTGCAGAAGATTGTAAAAATATCCTTGCAATGTATAGATTCCGTCTCCTAGAATTATATAATTGCATAACACACATGTGTGAGTATGTACTGTAAAGCTACCATTAATATTTTGTTATCTTTCATTGACTTGAATGTGTCCTGGTGGCTGAGCGAATGTCATGCTCACTCAAATGTCTCGCTAATCGTGGCGGGTGTGTCGGGTCATTTAGTTCCCTTCAATATGGTTGAGTTGAATGGCGCTGATCCATGCGTCATGTTCGTGAACGGGCGCTGTCAGTTGGGACTGGTCATCTCTTAGCTGCCACGGTTTCTTTTAATTACTTTATTTTTAAATTGTTGGTTTAATCTTTTACTCTGGACGCTCTTAATGTGCACGTCTTTGTACATCGTTCTCACATATATGTATAATCTCAAGATGAATGCTGTAACCAAGATTTTGTAACAATATATTGATTTAAAAGAGTGTCCATGGACTTTCTTGCCCATTCTTCTCCATAGAGATCTACGATTTAGAATGCGCAACTACAGTACTTTCGCAAGTTATAATGCCTTGTGACTGTGACTGTAGCTTAGCTTTTTTGGTTTTGACTTTCAAAAGTGTCTGTAATGGTCTAATTGAAATAAATGCTTTGACTTTGAATGACATTGTTACGAGCTGGATATAAATTCTACCGATTAAACACGAAATAACTTTATTAATTACAAAACACTTAAATTTATACACTACTGATCACTATTCACTTAGATATCGCACTTTTAGTTCACTTCTATTCGCTTCGTTTTGTAGCTAAAATCAGACTAATCCTTCCGCAAACACGACGTCTATTTATATGCCGACCGATCCTTCGAGAAGGTTCATCAACTTTCAGGAATCTTTTTCACAGTTCATAGTCGAACATCATCTTGCAAGAAGGTTCCACAACTATCTCGAATCTTCTAGAAAGCGCCATAGTAGAACATTGTCCTTCGAGAAAGTTCTACAAACTTCTCCAATCCTCTAGACAGTTCTATAGTGGAACATTCTAGACTAGCACGTAATCTGGAATGTTCTCGTAAAGCAACAGACGTAACAATATGAAAGAAAAAGGCGTAAAAAATAGCGTGACCATTGACAGGGGAGAATGGAAGAAAAAAATGTGTTGTGCAGACCCCAAGTACCATGGGACCAGGCCGGGAAGATGATGATGATAGATCCGTGAAATTCAAAATTTCTTACGTTACATTTTGCATTTAAAATTCGCAACAAACATCTCCTACTTTCTAAGCTCTTTTAATTGGCCGCGGGGCGCGGTACCGAACGCGTCAGCGCGAGCGCCGCTGCGCGCCCTACCACTGACAGCTCACAGACACTCCGGGCATTTCTTTGTACGGTCTTCATAATTATGTATATGTTAGCTACGGTATTACACCTATATATTTAAACACAGTCGTCTAGTTTCCTTATTAAGTCCCAACCGAGTTTATTCATTCCTTCGATTGCGCTAAAATTATTCCCGGTATTGCCGCAATTAACGCCATCAACATCATCAGTCCACCGGTCGGTCGGTCGGTTTGCTCGTAGAATCGTCAAAGGAGCGAAAGATAAATATTCCTTAAAAAAAACTTTAACCCACCGGTATCGGGAACAGGGTCCAAGCTATCGGCGGTCAGGGCTCCAGAGAAAAGAACCTCCTAACAGTACGAGCCGTATCCTGGAGTACCGCTTTCTGAATCAAGCTTTTGATCCAACTGCCTAACGAGAGCCTCTTCAGATAGTGATCGAGGCTCCTAGCAATTAAGCCATTGGCTGATACAACTATAGGCACAGTGATTGCTGAGTCCACAACCCTCATGTCGACATCCTCGCGAGCCAAGTCAAGATAATTGATATGCTTATCTTTCTCGGTTTTCACGGGGTTCTCGTCACGCTGGACTGTTATGTCAATCTCTGATCGATCCACCACCACTATATCAGGCTTACTAGCTGCAATAGTCCTGTCAGTGATGATGGATTGATTCCATTACAATGTGATAATGCCATTTTCGAGAACTGGGTCGGGCTCAAACCTTTAGTACGGCACTTCAGATTCCTCAAGGCTGTTTAGAGCAAGTTGCTGATGGATAATTCTGGCTGCAAAGTTGTGTCTATGCAAGTACTAACCGTTAGCCAGACGAGAACACCCGGAGATAATAACCCATCACTTAATTTTAATCGCCAAGTCCAAAATACTGTATTTACTACTCTAAAACTAATGAGCAAAATTAAACCAATTATAAAAGCAGGTAGAAATATCAGTCCTCACGTCCCAGCCGCCACGGGAAAAGCACCGGGCGTCGGGGGCCACGTGGTGGCTCTGGGCCACCGTAGGCGCGGGCTTGTGGACGGTGAGTAATGGGCTAGCTCGCCATCCGTCCGTCTTATGACGACAGGCCGTGTCGACGGCGCGTTCGTGTTCCACGCGCGCCTCAAAGAGATGTCAGCAAACAGGAGGGGCCCGCAAAGGCCGATGCTTGCCAGGGCTGCAGGACTGTTCGAAAGAGATACCGCGGCCCTGGAACATAAAGGGAAAAGAAGGAACATGGATGGTCTTTAGTCAGTAAAAGTCTGACACTCCCTTCCGCGCCGCCCAGAGCGGGTGGAGTCATTTGATGATTTCCCATCACAAAAAAAAGGTAGAAATATCAGTAGCCAACAGAGTACCTAATATGAACTCCATTATTAATACACCCAATTATCTTGTTTACAAATAATATTGTGGGTCAGTGTCAGAGAACATATAATTTCGAACGCTTGTTACACCGTGGGTTCCGTATTCTGCCCGCTTAGTTAAAAGTTGCAACATTGCGTGGAGTATCATGTTTCAAAGGCGTGTTAGGTTAGTTCTGTGGTAAATGGAAGGTCACAGAATTGTACACAAAAACGGTACTTATGTTCTGTAGTCCACCAGGCTGTCCCTTCCTAAGTATCTACTTATAAAGGATGAAGAACGAACAATGCATACAATAAAATTGTAGGAGCAATTCTAAGCATGAAAAAATTGTGTTCAACTGTAATTAACGTTTTTCTACTCGTTCTAAGTACAAGCACGTCTAGTGAAAACTTAGAAATTACTTATTTTTAATTTACGTATTTTTTTAATACATTATTTTTTATATTTCTGTGTTCCTAACATAATCTATTTGTCTAAACAAATAGACATCATCAGCCTGAAGAGGGTAGGTAGAAGTATAGGTAATGATCAGTGATCGGAGTAGGTAGAGTGATTTTACGTACTTGCATCATGAATAGTCATAGAAATCATAACATGGATAATCCTTTATTCCGGGATTTCATTTTCGTATTTACGGGATTGAATCAAATATTGTGAATGAAGATTTTTAAACTAATACATTTGAAATGTATAGATTACTACCCGCTGATACCTAGAATTGTTTTCTGCGCAGCGACACGCGCGATGTTCAGTGACGACAAAAAGTATTGCGCGAACTATACCTATCCTTTTCTTGGAGTCGTTGCAATGTCCACCTCTTCTATTCTTTACTGTTTCTCTTCATTCATATATGTATTTTTATTATAGAAGGACGATCACATATTCTATAAAAAAGACAGCAAATGGGTAATACATTTCTTATTTTTATTGATATGTTATTCATCCTACACATTACAATGTTTGAAATTCCTAAAAAAATATTTTTTACGAAATCCCGGGATCCCGGAGGCATATCCATATTAATGTATACGTGCCGGAGCATTGACCGCAAATCACTCTACCTACTCCGATCACTGGTAATGATACTCAAAATCAAACGTTTTGAGGCGTTTTTTATTTTGTAGACGGAACCTTAAAAGCGTAGCAAGAAGACTTGCCTAATACAATAGGTAACTATTTTGGTCAATTTTGAGCCAGACAAGGTCTCCCATATAGGTGGTTTGATAACGCAAAGTTATATTAGATATATAAAATTTTATTTTGAAACGCCTACCCTTTCCTAGCTATGTTGGGGTCGGCTTCCAGTCTAAACGAATGCAGCGTAATACCGGTATTTTACATGGAGTGACTGCCTATATGACCTCCACAACCCAGTTAGTACTGGGTCATACGATACCACTTGTTAAAACTGGTTGCCAGACTTTCGGGCCACTGACTACTTGTAACGACTGTCAAAGATCTACAAATGACAGCTAGGATCAACGGTTTAACGTGCTTTCCGAGAAACTCCGTATGTAATTGGTGGTCACCCACCCACGGACCAACCTAGGCAAGGGCGGCTTAACCTAACGATCGACTCGAGCGGCTGTTATTAATTAGCAACGAGCTCGTCTATCTAGGAATAAGTATTGTTTTTGTTATTCATTATAATTTTAGTACGATCAAAATCACTTTGGGTTCCAATTATTATTTAATTGAAATTTTTTGGGACCAGTTTGCCTCGTTTGAACCGAGAAAGCATTAGCAGCAATAATAGAGAGAGCATATCAGCACTGCAATCACAAGAAAAAAAAAGAAATATTTCTATTGTTTTGAAAGCCAGTGTTATCTTGTGTGCGGAACCGAAAATGAAACTAATTCAATCACCCTAATCTTTTTTTAAAACAAAAGCAGTTACTTCTTAAACTATCAGCTATCTGCCAGTAATAGTTTCGTCAAAATCGTCCAGCCGTTTCGGAGATTAGCCGGAACAAAGAGACAGACACACAGAAAAAAAATATAAGTACCGTAAAAACTTTCATATTATATGCATTCAGTAAAAAGCTGTTATTTTGAAATTACAGATAGGCACTTCTATATACATATAATTTGTTATTTGTATAGATGTCAAGACTATTTATCTAAGGATTAAGCTGTAATATATTACTGTCAATAAAAATATAGTAAGATATAGCGGTAATTAATAGTAAAAAAAACCGGCCAAGTGCGAGTCGGACTCGCGCACGAAGGGTTTCGTACCATTATCTATAAAAACGGCAAAATAATCATATCTGTTTTAAGGGAGCCCCCCTTAATATATTTTTTTTTAATTTTCAGTATTTGTTGTTATAGCGGCAATAGTAATACATCATTTGTGAAAATTTCAGCTTTCTAGCTATCACGGTTTATGAGATACAGCCTGGAGACAGACAGACAGACAGATAGACAGACAGCGAAGTCTTAGTAATAGGGTCCCGTTTTACCCTTTGGGTACGGAACCCTAAAAACAGGTCAGATAAAATTAAATTCATTTCCTTGTACTCATAATAGACATGGCCATGATAAACATACCTTTTAATTAAACGATAAATCTGGCCAGCTGTCTGATTTCATTCTATTTAAAATTCATCATCTGCCTAGCCTTTTCCCAACTGTATTGGGGTCGGCTTCCAGTCATGCCGGATTTAGCTGAATACCAGTATTTTACGCAGAGCGGCTGCCTACCAGACCTCCACAACCCATTAACTGGGTAACACGGTATTTCATGGCAAGACTGGAGTCAGATTTACTGGCTTCTGACTATCCGTAACGACTGCCAAAGATCAACCAATGACAGCCGGGACCAACGGCTTAACGTGCTTTCCGAGGCACGGAATCATCTTTTTATCAGACAATCAGGTGATTCAAGCCTGCAATGTCCTAACCAAACTGGAAACAACTTCACAAAGTATGCTTCCCGTAGGAATCGAACCCACGACCACCGGGTCACAAGGCAAACGCCTAAACCACTCGACCACGGAGGCAGTTTAAAATTATATTATATTATATTATATATATTATTATTTGCTACGTGTTTGCTCCTTGTAGGGCTCCGCATCGCTGTCAATGTGGTGAAGCAGTCGACTGCCTCGGACACCATGGCCTTTCATGCAGTAAGAGTGCAGGTCGAATTGCGCGGCACGATCATTAATGCTAAATGATCTCATTCGTGCTCTTGCCACCGCAGCCAGGGTGCCGGCTGTCTTAGAACCCAATGGCTTGGCACGCATCGATGGGAAGAGACCAGATGGTATGACCATAATGCCAATGAAGTTGGGTAGACCTTTGGTGTGGGACGCAACTTGCGTCGACACCCTTGCGCCATCCCATCTTCCTAGCACAGTGGGCTGCGCTGGGGCGGCTGCTGCAGGTGCTGAAAACCTCAAACGGCGCAAATACAATAATTTAATTGGTAGTTATGTGTTTGCACCGTTTGGGGTTGAAACATTAGGGACATGGGGTCCGAGTGCCCACCTAGTATTTCGGGAAATCGCCAAGCGGTTGGTCGACGTTGGTTCACGTGACCAGAGGGCGGGCCTATTTTTTGGCCAAAGAATCAGCATTGCCATTCAACGTGGCAATGCTGCCAGCCTTCTGGGCACTTTTCCTGTTGACAGCGATGCGGTCGAATTCTTGGAAACCCTTTTCTACTTGTACATATTTATTCCTATCATAGTTTTGTAGTTTGTAATTAATTTAATAATCTTTGAAATAAATTCCAGGGTATTTAAAATTATAATTCAGAAATGTAAGAAGTGGAAGTCATCGGGAGAGGCGTTTCACCAGCAGACGGATGATATAGGCTTACAGTTTCAGTATCAGCATCGTAATGCTAAACAAATAGTAGTACATTAAAATTAACGGGAATTACTTTTTTAAATGACTACGGTTTTTTTCTTTTTTTATTGTATTTTTTTTTGTTTTTTTTATCGGTCTTTTTTAGGGTTCCGTACCCAAAGGGTAAAACGGGACCCTATTACTAAGACTTCGCTGTCTGTCTGTCTGTCTGTCTGTCTCCAGGCTGTATCTCATAAACCGTGATAGCTAGAAACCTGAAATTTTCACAAATGATGTATTACTATTGCCGCTATAACAACAAATACTAAAATTAAAAAAATATATATATTAAGGGGGCTCCCATACAACAGATATGATTTTTTGCCGTTTTTATAGATAATGGTACGGAACCCTTCGTGCGCGAGTCCGACTCGCACTTGGCCGGTTTTTTTACGTTTTTTTTTTAAATAAATGTACCCACTATATTTTCCAGTGAAACTTATACTGTCACTTACGGGATATCTTCCGTGATTGTTCATGTTTTTGAGCTCCCGATATTTCGACACTGTTGCAAGCGGCATAATCGCGGGCTAACAGTAAAGTTTAGTTTTAAACCGAGAAAGTTTAAAACAGTGTTTTCCACAGTTCTTTCGCATTTACAATATTGGTATGGATTATTTGGCACTGTAGCACAAAGACGCTCTAATATACAGTTCAATAACAATCGTATTCGCGGTTCACCGGAGAGAGTGAGCTGAGCAGTAAGTGACGTGTTCCTGTTTGAGACCACTTACCACTGCCATTGTTACCTAAAGTGTACTCACCACTGAGCAGGTGAGACAGAAGTTTAATAGATAATTCTTGATTTCAAATCTTTTTTACGGACTGCCTCGTTGGTATAGTGGTCGCAAGCACGGCCGCTGAGCATGAGGTCCTGGGTTCGATTCCCGGGTCGGGCAAAGTGTCGTTGAGTTTTTCCATTAGAAATTACTCAGTAGCAGCCACGGAGTCTGAATTTGCGCCCAGTTTATGGCAATAGGCTCGCCCCCTATTACATGGGAATTTTAACACAACTGGTGAATTGTAGGTGTACTATTAGGTACACCTCTGCCTATCCCTTCAGGGATTACAGGTGTGATGATGTTAAATCTTTTTAGGTTATAACACATGGACCACCATGGATGGACTGTGTGGCGTATAATATGGCAAGAAAGGAGGTGTCTGATGAGATGACAAGTAAAATAGAAGTATGGAAGAAGAAGACATGCTGCGTCGACAATAAACAAATTGATTAATTGACTGATGATAAACACTCGGGCCACAAATGTTAAAGGCCTAATTGCGTTCGGGTGATGCACAGTTATCTCTACTGGTACTGGTAGGACTGTGGTGGTATTCAGCTCCACTCCTGTTTTCCTCAAAGGGTGAGGTAAAGGTGTACCTAATATTACTCCGACATTCGCCAGTCATGTTTAAGTCCCATATAATAGGGGACGAGCCTGTTGCCATCAACTGGGCACAAATCCAGACTCCATGACGCCTACTGAGAAATTTCTGATGAAAAAACCCAATTACTCTTTAACGGGAATTCAACCCAGGATCTCTTGGTCAGCAGCCGAGCTTGCGACCACTAGTTCAACGGCGATAACATAAAATACAAGTTCTCAGCTTATAACACCCTGGTATGGCATGAATCCACGTGGAACTAATTAGACAGTTATATTGCCCATTTATTAAAATCATGGTCCCATAACACAGCTAGTTTATTTTCAAGGCCATTTTTAATTTCGCACATTCACTCATCTTGCAAAAGACATAAATAATATATTACAAGCTATTATCAGACAAAAAGTTGTCACGTTTGGCACGCGAATAGCGACAGAATTGTATAGTTTTTAGGGTTCCGTACCCTAAGGGTAAAACGGGACCCTATTATTAAGACTCCGCTGTCTGTCTGTCTGTCTGTCTATCTCCAGGCTGTGTCTCATAAACCGTGATAGCTAGAAAGCTGAAATTTTCACAAATGATGTATTACTATTGCCGCTATAACAACAAACACTAAAAATTAAAAAAAAATTAAAAATAAGGGGGGCTCCCATACAACAGATATGATTTTTTTGCCGTTTTTATAGATAATGGTACGGAACCCTTCGTGCGCGAGTCCGACTCGCACTTGGCCGGTTTTTTTATGATTGCGTGTGGCAATGGCGTCGTAAACGCTGAGCCGCGGATACGGAAGACGATAACATGATGACTAATTGTTTGATTAGAAGAATAGTTCTGTTGTGTGCCTAATATTGTTTTTAATTTCATCACAAACTGAAGCTGTTTTTGTGTAGGTAGTCATCATCATTATTTCAGCCGTAGTGGGAGTGAGTGCGCCGTACTCCACGACCGGGTCTAGTGCGGGTAGGAGGACACACACTAATCACAAATCTTCTTTATCTCTTAGTTCTAGGATATACCGGTTTCCTGAAGACCCGTCACAGCTTCAGAGCAGGGAAAATGACTATAGTTAGTACGATAAATGGATAAAGTTTGGAAGTAAGGAGTAATCTTCGAAACTAACAATCCGGTGTCGAAAATTCTTTCACCAACGTGAATCTACATCATCCTAAGTGTTATAGACTATATTTAAAAAGTTCCCGTTGGGTAATTTCTGACCATAACATGGGTAAAGCCGCGGTCGAAAGCTAGTTATTTATACAAAGTAAAGTCCCCGCTTGCATGTTGGGGCCACTAGGCCATTACTGCTGAAGTCGTCTAGAGTAAAGCGTGTATTGATAAAATGACCCAGATTGATAATCTATACAAATAAATAAAATTGAAGTGCCTGTTTGTAATTTCAAATTACCAGCTTTTTACTGAATGCATACGAAAGTATATACGGTACTTCTATACATCTATAATAATAAAAATAAAAAAACAGGTTTGTATTGAATGCATACTTATGGAAATATATAGCCGGCACTAATAACAAAAACCCATTTTTTTTTCAATTTTTGTCTGTCTTTCTGAAGTACCTAATGTTTCTTTTATAATAAATAAATTCACGCGAACAAAGGTCGCGGGCAATAATATTTTTATTTAAAGTTTTTCTGTCTGTCGGTCGATCTGTCTGTTTGTTCCGGCTAATCTCCGAAACGGCTGGATCGATTTTGACGGGACTTTCACTGGCAGATAGCTGATGTTATAAGGAGTAATTAGGACCCAGGGCTGCGGGACTGTTCGAAAGAGATACCGCGGCCCTGGAACATAAAGGGAAAAATAATGAACATGGATGGTTTTTAGTCAGTAAAAGTCTGACACTCCCTTCCACTCCGCCCAGAGCGGGAGGAGTCATTTGATGATTTCCCATCAGAAGAAAAAAAAAGGAGTAATATAGGACACTTTTATTTTTAAAAGGATTAGGATTGCGTGCAAAAAACCCATAATATTATTAACAAAATCAGATTCTATTATGGAATAGGTAATATTTTTATTATAATTTTACTTGGTCAAAGGTCGCGGGCAACAGCTAGTTTTACATAATTTTCTTAAATTGATAGTGTAACCTCTGACTTTGACTGATATCATAGACCGTGTCAATCAACTCTGTTTATCTATGTAGAAATATCCGTTCCTGTACACTAAGTAAATAAGTGAAACTGTGGCACCAGCCGGTCGTTGAAATGACTAAGAAAAAATATTGTTTTCACAGTTCTTGGTATTTCTTTTTTTTAATAGGTATTGTTGATCGCGAGTGCGTAGCGCATCTTCTCGGCATTTCTCTATGATAATAACCTGAATTTTCATTGATTTTGTACAATTGTGAAAACCGCATCAAAATCCGTCAAATATGTAGTTTATCGGATTTTCCGAATACACAAACATTCTCATTTAACCTTTACAGCTAAAAGAAACTCCGCAGACGTATTGGATAAATGAGTATCGACATCTGAATAAAACGAGATCATTATTTCTCTTTGGGGTCAATGACCGCAGACAGTATGGAGCTTTGCTTGCTAATTTTGTTTAACTCTGATTGACGTGTCATTTAATTATATTGATACACTAGCTCTTACCCGCTACCTTCGTTCGTGTGAAATTATTATAAAAAAACCGGCTAAGTGCGAAACGGACTCGCGCACGAAAGGTTCCGTACCATTATCTACAAAAACGACAAAAAAATCATGTCTGTGGTATGGGAGCCCCACTTAAAAACATTTTTTTATTGTTTTTTAGTATTTGTTGTTATAGCGGCAACAGAAATACATCATCTGTGAAAATTTCAACTGTCTAACTATCACGGTTCATGAGATACAGCCTGGTGATAGACGGACAGACAGCGGGGTCTTAATAATAGGGTCTCGTTTTACCCTTTGGGTAAGGAACCCTAAAAATATCACTTCCCTTTTTGAATCGAACTTTGCTACATTTTTTCTTATGTTTATTTTATATAATTTTGTTTTATTATTAATTTAACCATTTTTTGTTTGTGTCCTGTGCGATTCAAATAAATATTATTTCTTTCTTTCTTTCTTTTTCCAGGGAGGTTACTATGACGTCTTAAATCAGGAATAATTTGAGTGTGGGAAAGAGAAACAGCTATACAGGTCGTCTAGCGCCATCTCTTTCCCACACTGGAATATCTATCTACATAAGGTTATCAACAGATTTGTTGAACCGAAACGAGTTGACAAATAAAAATTAGATGAAAATTTGAAATATTTGACTTTAATTAGATTTGTAATTAGAGAGTTTCTGGAGTCATCGACACCAAGACGTGTGTTTTGATAAGAAAATAGGCCTTTGTTTTAAAATGATTCATTTGTTTTGTTTTCTTGGTAACTAATTCAGTTCAGTGACATCTTTATTAGATCGATAAACCCTTGAAGAAATTTGTTGACTGTAGCAAATATGGGCAAACACTAATAAGAACATGATCAGCGTACTACACTGCGTTCAAGAGATGTCAATATCATAATTGCTATGGAGCATTGATAGCTCTTAAACGCCGCCGTTTAAATGAATTGATCGCGTTCACTTACAGTTTTGGTAGTAATAGGTAGGTGGAACATGGATTGGATGTACAAATCAGATTACAACATCTACTACGGTAGGTAGTTCTTCAAGCATACCAGTTTTCGCCTTTCACAATGAATTCTCCGTACAGTTAGAAGAAATATTGTATCATCATTTCACTCATTGAATGAAATTCTACGAACACGTACTCACTTTCCTATACTTAAATTAATAACCCTAAGTATAGGCTAATCAATCGTAATTAATATCGATCCCCTATCGACGGAACAATAACAAGGAAATTGGACCGATTTAAGCAAAAATGATCCAATTTATTAATTAATTTTGTAATAATGATCCAGGTGCAAGTTTTCTTAAATATACTAAACTATTACAATTTATTCGCTAAATACATGCATGTAAATTAGTTTAGTACACTTAGAATTATATAAAACACAACATTTAACATTACAAAGCCTGAGAAATACCGCAATAAACTTTAAACTCTATTATCTCGAAATGAGGTTTTTGTGGATTGGATCATTTTTGCTTAAATCGGTCCAATTTCCTTGCCTTGAGGTTTGATTCCATTAAATCTACTGTCATTCTGACATTAGTCAATTATCAAATTCGCATTCAATATTGAAATTTAGCGTCAATAATTGAAAAGCAAGCTAAAACATGGGTATGCCACACACCGGCTTATATTTGTGCATCAAAACAACCCAAGCTGCTAACTATACCGAGGCCTGCAGCTCTTTCTAACTTTTAGTTATCATTCGTTGCTGGCCGCTACTCGACGCATGCGTGAAACCGGCTAAAATATACGCGAGTTTTAATACATAAATAAACAAATATAATCAGAACTCTATTGTTAATCATATAAAGCAGTGTTTTCTATAGTTTTTTTTTGTAGTAAATTGTTGTTTTCAGTTTGACTTTGTGTGCCCTTTTCACTGTTCCAAATTCGAAGTTTCAATTATCTAGCTATTGAAGATTAAAGGTATGTTTCGCTGTTGGATTATGGTTTCGTGTTTGTAACTGGTATAGTTTGTTATGTATAATAATTTTATGTTTATAACTTTTAAAATAAAAGGTAAGTAATCACGTTTTAAATTAAAAATTTGGGTAAGTGAAAGCTGTTTTGTAGATGATTAATTCGATCAAATTATTGTCCTTTGAAAGTCCACAAGATTACATGATACTTTAAGCAACTATTTGATATAGTAATATAAAATAAATAGTCACGTAATTGCCGGAAAGTGGTACATAGATAGATACTCTGCCTAACCCTTCGGTGATAATGGCATGTGTGATATTATTATGAAGAAATATACCAATAAATAAAATTGAAGTGTCTGTTTGTAATTTCAGAATAACAGATTTTTACTGAATTCATAAGAAAGTATATAACTAAAAAAAAAATTGTATGTCTGTCTGTTTGTTTGTTTCGGCTCATCTCCAAAATGGTTGTTGTGTCGGGAGTTTTATAAGGAGTACTTAGGCTACTTTTATTTTTAGAAAAATTATTAGGATTCCGTACAAAAAAAAAACTCTTGAAATTGTTTACAGAATCCGATTCAGAATATCAGAATCATAATATTTATTTGTCAACATAGGTAATTACAGAGTGTGTGAGATGTTACATTGTTGTTACGTCGTCGTTGGTGGTGTCATTGTTGTTGTTGTTGTTCAAATGAGAAATTTTATAATAATTTCACGCGGATTAATGTAGCGGGTAACCGCTAGTGACATAATAAATAATATGAACCCTAACCAACCGGTAGCTTGGACCGAGCTCCAGACACAGGACTACGATTTTTTAATATTTTTAAATGTGTTTTAAATGTAAAATATAAAAAGAAAAAAAAATATTCCGTAAAGTTATTCCAAGTTACTTGAGGTCTGCGCAGCGTGTCTTCTTCTTCCATAGGTCTTTGTCTATTTGTCGTCATCCACGGGGGTGACTACCGAGTTACCCCCTCTCTATTAGCCTTTATATAGTTTATTTCGTCTTTCCTCATAGACATCCACATTAGTATACAAAATTTTCCTAACGACATTTTTTATACTTATCTCTAACTAGCCGATGCCCGCGACATTCGTTGGTGTAAAATTAATATAAAATATTACTTCCCTATTTGAATCGGATTTTGTGAACAATTTCCAAGGTTTTTTTTTCACGGAACCCTAATTCTTTTTCTAAAATAAAATTAGTTACTCTTTATAACATCAGCTATCTGCCAGTAAAAACTCCGTCAAAATCGGTCCAACCGTAACGGAGATTAGCCCGGACAAACGGAAAAACAGACATATATTTGAAAAAAAAAAACATATATTTGTAAAGATATAGATAATTATTCTGTATCTAAAAATATCTTCGATACCGGCACGGAACACGTAATAGTATACCGGTTCAAGAAAATGCTTCAGTGGTTGGCCATCTAATAATATTTAGAACGCCTTGAAATCGACACGCGTAATACAGTTGTTTACATACTCATGACCTTTGGCAAATAGATTTTTAATCATAAATTACCTACGAATAATAAATATACTTTGGAACCTGCTCCCGATACCGGTAGGCTACAAATTTGTATAATTTAAACTTTTTTTTTTATATTTTAAATTAATATATTTAAAAGTATAAGAAATTTGTAAAGAAATAAATAAAACATACCTAGTACCTTATAATTAACACTAGAAACGGGATATTTACTATGTCCACTGTTATTTTGAGTTCCCGATATTTCGGCGCTGTTGCAAGCACCATGATCACGGATAAGATTTACCATGACAGTTTAAAAACTTATATACCTAGTACCTAATTACTAGGTTCAAAACCAGCTCTGTTACTTTTTTTTCCTTTTTATTTTAGGGATTTATCCTTTAAGTCGTTACTTTTGTCATATTAACTGATTTACAGCAGTCAGTCCATGTGAAAGACAAGTCAACATAAAAATCTGTTTCAAAAAAAGGTAATGCACCCAGTTTTAAAAAGACAGGATTATAGTAACTACTAGAAGAAAGTATTGTAAGTGTTTTGTTGATGGTTATAACTTTTATGTGACACTGAGCTGCAAATGACAAAAAAAAAGTAAGAAAATTTGAATTTCGCGGGCTACTCTGGCCTCTTCACCCTAAGTAACAACATTAACATTAATAATGATAGATGTTATTTTTATTAAGCTGTCATTATGTATAGTTTAATATTAATACTACTGAGTGTCAGTCAACGAACTTTGAAATGGGTAAAAATAATTATCCTTTGAGGGTATGAAGAACAGGGTTAAAGTTCTTCAACCCCCATAGGAAAGGGAGGATCCTCCGTTCAGACGGGTGTTATGTCTGGTGGGCTACTGCCCGACAGTTGTTGTCGGATTCTTCTAATAGTCTTAAGTCGCGAATAACTTTACTTGCGCAATGCAGGATTTAGATGTATTTCGATGTTTAGTTTATCCTCTGCGTCATAGATGGCACTGTATTACTTTTTGTTCTATCTTGCTGTGGTACTTTTTGTAGTTCCGCTACAATCCATTTACCTTATCTTTTTTTGTAAAAATAATATATCCAAAATAATCAAGGACTTGAAACATAAACAGAATATAAATAAAAAAACAAGTTCTTCAATAAAAGATCGCCTTTTACATGCATTCTGTTTTTGAATGGTCTTGATTAAAGTATTACCGCATTTCACTTACAAAATACTCGTAATGTTACTGTTATTTTTATGATAAACTTTTCATTCGCTTATCATCATCTGTCGAACCTTTTCCCAACTATGTTGGGGTCGGCTTCCAATCTAACCGGATGCAGCTAAATACCAGTATTTTACATGGAGCGACTGCCTATCTGACCTCCACAACCCAGTGTAAGACTGGTTGTCAGACTTTCAGGCCACTAACTATCAAAGATCTACAAATGACAGCCGGGACCAAAGGCTTAACGTGCTTTCCGCGGCAAAGGTACTGTCTAGTAAAAAGATACGCAATTTTATATTGTATCTATGTATGTAAAATTAAGTCTGCAAAAGTCACAGGTTATCGAGGTTTGAAGATATTTTTGTTTTTTTATTCATAATATTATAATGTAGAAACCCACAGTTGAATATCTTTAATACTCAACTGACAGGATGCCTACGCATTTTATACCTACGAATTTTGGGCAGATTTTCCAAACAAAATATGACAGACGTAGGTACATTCAATCAAGACAGAAATGTTCATATGTTATCTTAAATGCTATGTCCTTCCTATAAGACATTTGAAATTCTCACAATTGATCTAAATCTTAAAAACTGCGCGATATACTATAGGTATCTGCCTAGTGTACATCATCATTTGTGATAGCTCGTTAGACGAGCTGCATAATTATATGCATGATATAAAAACATATAATTTATAAGTTATAGCACCCACAAATAATGTAGCTTTCTGTCAGTGAAAGAATTTTTAGAATTGTATCATTAGTTCTGGAGATTACCCCCTACATACAAACTTACAAAACAAATTTTACCTCTTTATAATATTAGTATAGATTAAAAAAACTTATTAATATAAGTCAATGTTATAATGTTTATGTCGGCTACGCATCTATTTATTTGATAACTCATTAAGCCAGAGATTGTACAATTACCTCTTAATGCATTTTACTGTTAGTTGCAACTTACTACACGTACACATTTGAGATTAATTACCATTCTTGTTTTGGTGTTATTTAACTTTTGATGACTTAGCCTAATCAGCCTATAATGTTCCCACTGCTGGGACACACGGCCTCCTCTCTATGAGAGAGAATGGGCTATAATCCACCACGCGGGCCCAGTGCGGTTCGATGACCTTTTTTTTTTTGTAGGGTAAGAAATCATCAAATGACCCCTCCCGCTCTGGGCGGAGCGGAAGGGAGTGTCAGACTCTTACTGACTACGAACAGTCCCGCAGTCCTGGCAGGCGGTTTGATGACCTGATGGACATTTATTAATCTAGACCAGTTTTAAGGAAAATAGGAAGCCAAATCAGACCTAATGCCACCATCACTTTAATTTCACAAAATGTTTAGGTACCTACAACGCCCCTTTTTCAATATCATTAAAAGTCAAATAAAGTAGTACTGTAAATGATCTATTTGATAGATCAACGGTAAAACATTGAGGATTTGTTTTTAGCATACAGACTGTTAAAACGTCAACCGGTTTTGTTTTTAATGCCTTCTTACAGCGATTTCTGTAAAATGATCTATTTGATAAATCAACGGTAAAACATTGAGGATTTGTTTTAGCATACAGACTGGTAAAACGTCAACCGGTTTTGTTTTTAACAGCCTTCTTACAGCGATTTCAGGAAGTTGCGTCCTTCTTAACCAATATGGCGTCGATAGCGCCTTCCATATTTATATTGTGGCCTTAAGCAGCGGGTGATACCAGGCTGGTTTGATGACGATGAAGGCCTCCAGCCAGGTGTGTAAGCTACAATCGGGTGCTGCTAGACTTTGACAACTTATTTCAAAACGACCGTATGGCCTGAGTTAGTGAAAGAAATTGATGAGCCATTTTTCATAATTGGACTTTTAATCATAGAAAACAAATCTGTACGAACGAGTGCTTGCCCTAATTCCTCTACCTATGAAGAATTCGTGAATTGGTCGTAAAATGTGCGAATGGTATCTTCATTAAAATGCGTAATGACTGGTCATAAATGCATTATCGACCTCGGAATCCAATTAATTGTTTTGTTCGACTTCAAGAGCCGTGTCTGCACTGTCTGCCCATCATACTGTGAAGTGTACAAGTGAAATGTTTTTACTTTGTATCACTAAATACTTCATATTACTATGTTAATTTATTATTTTTATGCGGCTTTGAAGAAAGTGTAATGTCCTTTTCGAATGTAAATGAGCGATACTTCATTATTTATGTATTTAAACAGTAAAAACACCGCTATTCGCTTGTTTTGAACAGAGTATTTCAGACGCCATTTGCCGGCTTGAACTGTGCAACTGAGCGAGCATCGGAAATTGCATAACGGTTTGTTGGGTTCCTTAGCCCAGCCATCTGTTATCGTGAAAAACTAACACGCACACAGTCGCTAGATAACTTAGTTACTGTGATTTCTAGCTGACTAAACTTAGTTTTCATCACTGTTTGGGCGTTGACCAAAAAAGTGATCTTCGCTGCCCGTTTTCGCGAATTTACTACCGACTGAATTTGAGGTTGCAAACCATATTTAGGCAGGATCATTCTTTCATATCCTAATAAATGCATGAGGCAGAACTGGGTGTATGCAATCATCGAATGATCAATAGTTCCTTAGGTATTTCTCCATCTTTATAGCCATCACACTCATACTCAAAACTTGCCACACGTTTTTATTCCATAGATCTATCAAACTACACTTTAAACAACTACAACTATACTATCGACTATACTATCTTTATTTCCATTCATTGTTTATATTGTATACTCAATTGTTATGTTTTTCTTGTATTTTCTGTCTTAAGTTATGTTGTGTTTTGTTGTAATTATTTTGTTGATTTCATTATTCTTTTTTATAATCATTACTAATTATGTGAAAGAGTGTACACCTCTAAGGTAGATTTATGAGGAACTAACTATTTATTATTAAGATGTCATGTAAAATGCACCAAAAATCACACTAATAAATGAATTGGAATTTGAAACTGGTATGGAAAATTGCAAACCAGTTTTGGACACGGGACACTGACCGGCACTGCAAGCCTATACTAAGTATCTGTCGGTCCACCTGTGGTGTCACCCCATCTAAACTGTTAATTTTTCTATACCACGTGTTCATAGCTGTAATTTGTAATATAACATAACATCACGCCTGTAATCCCCTGAGGGTTAGGCAGAGTTATACCTAATAGTACACCCACATTTCGCCAGTTATGTTAAAAGTCCCATATAATAGAGGACGAGCTTATTGCCATCAACCGGGCACAGATCCAGACTCCGTGACTGCTACTAAGAAATTCCTGATGGAAAAACCCAATTACGCTTTGCCCGACCCGGGAATCGAACCCAGGACCTCGTGTCCAGCAGTCGCGCGACCATTAGACTAACGTAGCAGTCAGTTACTGTAATTTGTATGGTGTACATTATAAAGACTATTGTATGTATCTGTCCTTATTAGGTCCGCGTCCACAACTTGTCCTTACCGGTTCGACCGAAAATTTATTCAGTCAGCATGGTGCTGTGTACACAAGCATAGATTGTTTAGTCGGAACTAATTAAACAGGACGTTGTGCAACGGTCATAAATTGGATTAAATATTCTAGATTATTATGAAAGGTGTAATGAAGTGTGAACTTACGTACCAACCTGCCTCATCCTGTTGGTTACGTTACAGTGTGCAGTATACGGTTTAACTGATTGTTGCCAGCGCAAAAAATGTTTAGCATCGCTGCCTCTATTCCTGTTGGTGTTATATTTTGCAAACGAACTACGTGCTTCAGCTTCCGAGTGGCCGTTATTTTCCGCACTGGTCCCCTGGCTGAATTAGGGCTCACAGAGTCTTCTGTCCTCTCACAAAAAAGGAGGAGCTCGTGGCTAAATAATAACTGTCGCTCGGGTCGATCTTTAGGTTAAGCTGCGCTTGCCAAGGTTAGTCCGTGGATAGGTGGCCACCCATTACATACCGAGTTTCCTCCGTGCCTCGGAAAGCACGTTAAGCCGTTGGTCCCGGTTGTTATTTATAGATCTTTGACAGTAGTTACAGGTAGTCAGTGGCCCGAAAGTCTGACAACCAGTCTTACCAAGGGTACCGAATTACCCAATACTAACTGGGTTGTGGAGGTCAGATAGGCAATCGCTCCATGTAAAATACTGGTATTCAGCTGCATCCGGTTAGACTGGAAGCCAACCCAAAAATTAGTTGGGACAAGGCTAGGCAGATGATGAGAAACACAAATGCACACACACACAAAAAACACAAAAACACAAAAATAAAAATGCACAAATGCTTGCAAATCTACACTTGGGAGCAAATAAATCGAGCCACTTCCTTTTTCACGCATTATGGTAATTATTTTTGGTATTAAGGAACGCATCGATTCGAAACATATATCGCCTAAAAGGGTATTTAATAACCTTTACAATGAGGGTAGTTAGTTGTCAAAATTTCATTTTTATTAAAGTTTAAAGGGTAGAATAAAATTATCGCATTTAATTTGCTTATGACATTTTTATTGTACTCTGTTAAGAAAAGATTAAATTTGAGGTTTTTGTTAATCATACCCATATTACTTGTTATTGTTGTCTTTATCTGTGTCTGTGTAATCAAAATAACCTGATAAAATGGATACTACACCGACGGAAGCTGCCCAAGTTGTAGCTTTACTTGAGGTTGGACACGGACAACGTGAAGTGGCACGCAGACTTCATTTGAGTCGTTCAAAGGTACAGCGGGTATACCGCAGGTATCTGGAGACTGGTGCTTTTGTTCGGCGACCTGGAACTGGCCGACCACGGGCAACAACAGAACGTGACGACCGCTTTATTGCAACCAATTCGTTGCGCGACCGTGGACTTAATGCTGTTCAGCTACAGCAAGCGTTACGTGACGTTCGAGGAGTCGCAATCAGTAGGTGGACAGTGAGACGAAGACTAAAAGAACGAAATTTAACATCACACAAACCAGCAACTGGCCCAAAATTGACTGTAGCTCATCGCCGATCTCGCTTGGAGTTTGCTCGAGAACACATTAATTGGACGTTAGAAGACTGGAGGTCAGTTTTGTTTTCTGACGAGTCAAGAATCTGTCTTTTTAGCAATGACGGGAGAAACCGAGTGTATAGACGTCCTGGTGAAAGATTTGCCCAATGTTGCATTCGAGAAACGGTGAGTTTTGGTGGTGGTTCTTGTATGGTGTGGGGAGGAATTTCTCTAGACGGAAAAACGGAACTTGTCTTCGTCGACCCCGCCAACGATGGCAGTGGTAGACGTGGATTAACAGCTGACCGATACATAACTGACATTCTTGAAAACCACGTAATGCCGTATGCTGGTTTTGTCGGAGAAAATTTCTTGTTTATGCATGACAATGCGAGACCTCATACCGCGCAGATCGTTACGGAATACTTGTCTGCGATCGGGATTCAACAAATGGTATGGCCAGCACGAAGTCCCGATTTGAACCCGATCGAACACCTATGGAACGAGCTAAAACGGAGAGTCCGAGCCAGGGTTCCCGCTGTTTCATCCATTCCCGAGCTTAAAGTCGCTGTGCTTGAAGAGTGGGAGAACATACCACAATATGTCATCGTAACGCTGATCAGATCGATGACTAATAGGCTACAAGAATGTATCAGGGCCCGGGGGGGTAATACCAGTTATTAAGAATATTTTTTTTGCAATAATTTTGTTTTTTTATTGTTTTTATGGACTGTTTTAGCCCTACTAAATTTTCTATCAAAATTACCATTTTTCTTGCAGAGCCAATAATTTATCATTCAATAAGGTTATTATTCAATAATTTACCCTCATTGTAAAGGTTATTAACTAAACTTTTAGGCGATATATAGTTCGAATTGATACGTTCCATATTACCAAAAATATTTACCATTTTACGTGAAAAAAGGTAGTGGCTCGATTTATTTGCTCCCAAGTGTATGCTAATGCTATTGAATTGGTCAAGACATAAAATATTATATTGATTGCATTGAGATGATGTGACTTGACACGTTCATAATATATTACTTAAAGGAAAAATAGTGTTTGAAAAATGACACCATCGCTTAATTCGTACGTACCTACTAAATAAATATAAAGTAATGGAGTCGGTGTCATAATTTTTAATATGATTTAGGTATTGCTTAGTCTGTGTTGACTGATTGACTCATTTACAATGCGAATAAGAACTGCAAATAATTACAAAGAATTCCTTGTTTTGGTTTTATTTAGAATCTAGGTTAACTTTGAGTTTGTTGGCAATCAAAGACATTTAAATATTTACGAACAATGGAAGGGATACGACGAAGAAAGTCGAAACACAATACTTCTTACTACTTAGTAAAAAGTCGGTCTATCTAGTGTCATATGTAGCATTCGTGTGTCAAAATCGAAAATATTCATGATCAAAATTTGTATTGATATTGTAAAAAGTTGTATGAAAATATTCCCAATGTCCAGTCTATGATTGTTGGCAATCTTTCAGGAGGTCAGCTTAGGTCGCGGTCTAATACAATGCAAATTGTTTTTGCGCCTTCGCGAACACGTGATTTCCCGAACAAATGAATAGCAGAATATTTGAAAGTGATTATCGCGTATTCACTCGACTGTGTAAACAATCACATCAACACAACGTGAAAAAAATTCGGACGTTCAATTAGTTTTTTCACAAAACATAAGAATGTGTAGGTAGTAAGGTATTAAGATGATTGAATATGTTACGCTACTATTATACTACCTTTGTAAGAACTTTTGTAACCATATTTAACTGCAAGTAAATCTTTGACTTTAAGTTCTAAAACTAAAACCCGACTTCAGAAAAAGTGTAGACTATGTTACCCGGGCCATAACAAGGAATCGATTGACATCTTATTCATCGAATAGCTTAGGCGCTACGGAGGAACATACGTAAATACAAACATACATAGACTGCTAAAATAATAACCCTTCCCTTTGGCTTCGCCGAAGTCGGGTAAAAAATAACTGAAAGTGTATAAAGGAATAGCATTTTTTTTTCACAGATTTTTTATTAGAAGTTGTTCACTCAAAATTGCTAACGTTTTTAAAGACAACCAGGGCCAGTCTCGACATAGATACCGACGCTGTCGCAAACTTTTGATCGCTTAATAATAACGGAAAAATTCGGTTGCAATAACGATGCTTGCGAGAAATGCAAGTCTGAACATCCAAGATGCGTTTCTCGCAAGCATCGTTATTGCAACCGAATTTTTTCGTTCTTATTAAGCGATTGAAAGTTTGCGACATTGTCGGTATCTATGTCGAGACTGCCGGCCCTGTGTAGTAATTAGAAGCATTCAAATAGTTTTGTTGTATATCCAAATATCTATGTATATTTATCACCAATATTGACATTGAAAATATTGTTGATACGGAAAGAATAACGATCAGTGAAAAGGTCAAGAAATTGGATTAGAATTTTATAGTTCCTTTTATGACGCAAGAAGCCACTGATATGGCCGCGTGATAAAAATGGCCTTGCAAGTGATTTCTTAGCTGCATTTCTCTTTAAGGGGGAAACTGGCGCTTAGCGCACATTTCTACAGTTATGTTTTTAAGTCCAACGTAATAGGGGGCGAGCCTATTGCCATCAATCGGCCACAAATCCAGACTCCTGATGGAAAAATCCAATAACAATTTGCCCGACCCGCGAATCTAATCTAATCAACGAAGCAGTCTTTCTGCAAATCCCTACAGGGAAACAGCCGTGACTTTCATTATGCAAACTTCATAATTTGAATAACAAACGTCACGCCTTTTCGTGAATAAAGCCACCACACGCAATTTTATTCACGATCGTTTGCGCAAGCGCATCGCTGAAGCAATGTCGTCAAACAGAAGACCGTTTTATATCAAAATGATGTAAAAATTGGTATTGTGGTTTTAGGCTCCTTTGCTAGTTATTCAGAACTTCAAAGCTGTCTAAAAAATATTGTAAAAGAAAATGTAGTCCAATGTTTTTTTTCAGCCTCTTTTCCTTACGAAAAGTTGCCTCATGGTTTGAATCACCTGAGAGGTATTGCGGTTTTTGCGTTACATCCTTTATATTATTCCTTATAATTTTTGACTGATTAAATGGAACGAAGGATACTGTAACTTCTTTGTAAAGTCATTACTAAGGTCGAGATTTGAAAACATTACTTGCGATGTGTTTTGACTTATACAAATTCTCATCACTTTCCTGTACGTGTTGTTTGGCAATTGTGTATGTCGCTGAGCAAAGGTACATCTAGGACTTCTAGGAATGACTAAAAAAGAGATTTAGGACATAGACAAGGACTACGGAAGCTAAAACGCACTCGGGAGAAAAACAAACGTAGGCCTGTGTTCCATCGAAACTCGAAGGCGATAGGCGGTTTTCAGATGCATAATAGTACATTTTAGTCCAAGTGTGTAAAGCATTTATTCGTTTGTAAGTGTGTTAAGTCTTCGTTTAATACACATGAGCGTTTGTCGTGGCAGATTTGGCTCCATTTAGCCGTCACCTTTAGCCCGGGCTGCAGTCACACCTCGCCTGCAATGACGAACTTTAGGTACTAGCGTCAAAATATAGATACACTACTATTATTACAGCTGTTCGCTAAATTGATAACTCGCAAAAAAATAGTAGTGTTTTTGTGAGCCATCATAAATATTCATAAATGTTACATTTCAATGCAAATAAATTGATTTGATATTCAATTACGTGCATGTAATAACAATATAGGAAGTAAAATACCACCATATCTTGAATCTTGAAAAAAATATTTAGTAGTTTATTTTAAATAACAATATTATTTATAATCCCTTTGCTGTAGGTGTGGGTCAAAATCCACAACGCGGGATATCATAATCATATCTTCGAAGTTTTGTTGATGTTTTAATGTATCTTTGGGGACCACAATTATGTACTGAATCCATGGTAAAGGTTTGTCTACAGCTTCAACCAGAAAAGTTTGGTCATATTTAAAAATAAAACTGCAGTCTCATAAAGGGGAATGCTGATTTTACGCACAAGAATGCCCAAGAAATTTGTTTTATTTAAAAAATCTTATGTTTTTACGTAATTGACTCTGCAATTGAAGGTGTGAAAGAAGTAGGAAACATTTGAAAAAAACATATTGAGGAAATAACAAAATTTGGTATCTGTGGCTGTGCTGAATAAAGTGGAATTACGATTTTTTGTGCAAATAGAAAATCGGTTTCATTTAAACCTTTATAGCGAAAAATTAAAGATTTGTTGCAAAAAAAAAAACTTATTGTACTTTACTAATTTGTACTTATGCAACGTACACATATTTGTCATTTTGTGTAAAGAAATTCCAATACATTTTATGTATTAAATATGTATTTACAATCAACTTACAATACATAATAAAACAAATTTAATGATCCACATATCGCGGCAATAAAAAAAAAAGCGTTAAAAATTAAAAAATAAAACCTTATAATTTAGAAACCGAGTTTTTTCAATAATTTTCTTTTATCATAAATTATTTGTGGTGTATACTAATAATAGCATTCGGTCTTACATATGTGGGGGCACTCAGGGCCTAAAACACTACGGCGGCCTGGCATTCCCCTTTGGGTCGAGTAGGTATTGAAGTTTTGTACTGGACAACTGTTATTTTTCGCGATTTCGATTGCGGTCCCATAGAGAAATTTGTTCAGTTTGAAGGTCTGAATCACACCCTCAAATATGACCACACCTTTCTGGTACACGCTGTATACAAATTACTCACTAACAGAAACATGCAGACTGCGTAAACTGCTTGACATAATTCCTTGTGCCTAATCGATAATGTAGTTCTCTAGATGCCTCAACTTACGTTATACACTTTCGTCTTAACTTGACACGCTGCCAAGCTATTGGGAAACAAACTGAGTCTAACCGCTTGACCAAGACCTACAAACTCACGCGACACACGTGTTGCATCATTGACTGCGCTGAAAACAAATGACGAAGAAAAAACAAAATGGGCATAGTGGACGTTAGCAAGAAGGCTGCTAGGCTAAAATGGGATTGGGCGAGAAACGTCAGAAAGTCAGGGCAAAAACCTCCACACTATGGCTACCGCAAGACGGACGGCGCCGTCGAGGCCATCCCGGAACGAGGTGGCGAGACGATCTGAACGTGTACCGCGAGGGCTGGTTCGTGGAGGCACTTGAAAAGAGCTCATGGAAGAAATTGGGGAGGCCTTTGCCCAGCAGTGGGACAGTATAGGCTATTAAAAAAGTCGTACATGGGCACATAGAAAACATCAAGAAAAGGTGCACGGTTCGGGTTGGTTGTTTCCTATGGAGAACAAGCTACGTGCGCACGTGTCGCTTGATGCAGTCGCGCCTGAGGTCGTGAACGAGCTATAATGCCCATTTTCCTTAAAACTAAGCAAATGCTAAGTAAAAGCGAGATGCTGGATTTTGAACGTTGCTTTCAGCACCTAAGGTTCAAACTCCGACAGTGCAATATAATATTTAGAAATTCATTTACATGTCGTTTTGTTAGTAAAATCGTGTGTAAGTACCATTAAAGTATAGCAAGGTTTATGCAAAATGACTGACGCATGATTTGTACTAATATTAATTTGTATGAATAAGCTAATATTTTATATTCATAGCGGAAACTGCGGAAAGACTTGTCAATGGACATCCGATTGACCTCTATCGTAGCGTTTTATTTATTGAACTTGAAAATATTTTGTTACTGATATTAATAAATTAGAGTCGTAATCGGTTGATTCATAGTTTCGTTTCCCGCGGCTTCGGAGACGTGACTGTGTTTTTGGTACTTTAGCTACTTAATAAGTAGCTATTTGGCAATGAAAACATGAAATAATCGTATACTCGCAAGAAAATACGCTTGAAAATCTTAAATAAAATGTTTTTAATTTAATGTCATCCATCACACATACTTTTCTTTATTTTTCTATTGATAAAAAAATTGAAAGAAAAAATATGAAAATACACTAACAATTCACATTTTGCTTCTCCCAAAAAAAAAACAGTAAAAAAGATGTTGTTTGGTTTGTAAATGAAGAAACTCTCGAAGGATCACCATAATATTATGGCTAGAATGAATATAAAAACACACTTGATACTAGCAGCAACGAAATTATAATAATCACAACAACATCACATGTTATTTTCATCAAATTATACGACAGATAATTATAATGAACTCGTATACGGAAAATTAGAACGGAATAGTTTTGTTGTTACGATGAATCAGCTAATTACCCTGTCTGTCTATTTGAAACCTTTTCACGCAAAAACGGCTAAACGGATTTTAATAAAACTAGACACTCAAGTAGACCATAACCTGGGTAAGGACAAATCCAAAGGCTTTTAAAATATATTACTGTAAGAGAGAAGTATTGAAGAAGAAGAGATGCTGCGCCGAACCGAAATAAGAGCAAGATAATGATGATGCTGATTTTAATATACCTACTAACGATAGACAAGACAACGCGAAGAAAATCATCATCTACTTGCAATAGCCAACTGGCTGCTGTCAGTACAAGTGTAATGTGTCAAACCTGATAATTTTCAATTAATCTTTGTCTTAATCTTTATTGCACACAAAATAACTAATTTAATAAACATACAAATTGCAATAGTATAGCTTATTATCTCTTTGGACATAGAATATTTTTTGTCCCGATCGTACAGTGCCGTGGGATAATTTCTGACCTCCAAGCCGACGACGCGAAGCGGCGATCAAAAAAGCTAGTACATAATAAATAAATATGTGCCAGAATAAATTGAGCCATTTCTCTCATTATCAGTTTTGACACATATTTGTATTGATAGCGCCAATATTGCATGTGATATGTCGCAACCAGATGGATCATGACGACACGCGGAGGTCGACCACATTCCCCGACGCATTCGATAGGTTAATAGGGTCATTGCGCCGGTTAGCGACCAGTTAGCTGGGTTGCCCACAAACGATGAGGAAAAAAAAATGTTGTCTACACGCAAAATAGTATATGTTAATGTGAGTTTGTCCCAAATATAGTCTAGTTTGGATATAAAACGTAAAATAAAATACATTAATACAAAAATATTTATAAAATGCTGAAAAAGTGAAAATATAGCGAAAACGTCGGTTTGCGACCATTTTTATCAGTTTACGACCACCAGTGAGCTGGTTTGCGACCACTATTTTAATATGAAAAATATGCCATTAAAACAATTATAATCGCTTTAAAAATATTTTAATTTTTGCCTCTTAATAAAAACAAATATGGTAATCATTTGGTGTAATGTTTTCTTATAGTAAAAAATAACAATCTTACATTTTGTAGGAACTTAGTCATAGTTGTATGTAGTAAAGTATGTAGTATAACATTTAAAAATAATCAACATTAATATTTTTTAATTATCTGGTTTAATATTACTTTAGAAATCATATTCCGCGTTTCTTATTCATAATTATGAATGATACACCTCTTCCCACTAAGCTAATCTTGTATCGTGGTCCTTGGGATCTGATACAGTCTACATGTTTCTCTTATTCCCTTCCCTTCTTTTCGTATATCATCGAGAACTGTTTTCAGGGTTTCTTCAGTGTACTGGACAGTCTTTTTCTTTTTGTTTAGTTGACTGAATTATTTGGGAACTCCGATGGTGGCCGAAAACCAGTGGTTTTATTTCGATTATTTTGATTTACGACCACCTGTTTAGCCCAATTTTGTACAAAGTTCTTTCAAAGAAACTGGTGGTCGCTTACCAAAGAACTAAAACGAAATACTTTTACAATGCTACATTCAAAATTGTAACAGTCCTGTATAAAGCATTAGGGTCATACTAATCAAAACAAAATAATGCGGTTCACGTCGGTTTGCGACCACGTGGTCGCTATCTAACGTTTTTGATAAATAAGCATTTCGATTACCGACCACTTGATTTTATCTTAATAATAAGTTAAAAAATAGCAAAATAAAACTAAATACTATCCAAAACTTATCGATTGTACAATTTAACAACTAACTTGTGTGTAAAACATGAAATAAGTAATAAAACTTACCTTTGAACGCCGCGCGTCGTGTTATTTTTTTTCTAACTCGCGGTACGTCCAGGCACCACTGAATCAAGACGCGCATTGAGTAATTTTTTTTCGGCTCTGGGTTAACCCATTTGTTTCAAACTGTGTAAATTCTTATTTCCTAATTATTCATAAAGCACGTTAGATTTATTTTTTATATAAGTTTCTTCTACAAATACTATTATCTTGATTTAAAGAAACTTAGTCCGTCAAATGGTCGCCTACTGAAGGTGGTCGCGTTACCGGCGAAACGACCCTACACTTTAGAACGCAATTGAATAACTTCCAATAAGATTGAGTTATATTTAAAAGGGTCCTGGACCAGAGTTACGTTTTATCAATAAATATCTGTTGCCCGCGATCTTCATTAGCGTAAAATTCTTATCAAAATATTACTTTCCTACTTGAATCAGATGTTCTAAATAGTTTCAAGGCTTGATTTTTTTTTGCATAGGACCCTAATCCTTAATGACAGTAACTGCAAAAATCGTCAAGCCGTTTCGGAGATTGGCCGGAACAAACAGACAGACAGAGACAAAAAAAAAACAAAATTAATGTTTTTTTTTTGTGAAATAATGAGAATCGATCGATGAATGAATTTTTCAATGGGTATCGTTCGCATGTGTTGCCGATCGTAGATACGTTTTACACACACATATGCATTTGAGTTTTCATTATTTCAAAAAAAAAACATTAAATTTATTCTTTCGTGCTTTTTTTTATTCTTACTTTTTGAAAAAAATAGCCCCATTCGTTTCGAGTTCGATGATCGAGTTCATGGTATTCGGCTCCAGAACGACCTAAAAATAATGGTGTATATTTTCACATGTGCATTCAGTAAAAAGCTGTTATTTTTACGTTACAAACAGACAATTCAGTTTTATTTATTTGTGTAGATGAAGAAGAACAGACAAAAGACAAAAATAAGCCTACAGTGTTATCAGTTCTCGGAGTGGCTCTGTGTAAAGGACCGAGCTATAATCCACTTGTGGAAAGTGCGGATTATCACACGTTTTCGAAATTTTAGTTCTAGGAAATGCCGATTTCCCCTCAATGTTATCCTTTACCGTTTAAATATAATGATCCAATTACCGCTAAATGGGCAGAATTTACTTTGCCGAACAAAGGAATCGAACAAAATACTCCGTGCTTGACAATTTTCAAACAACTGAAGTAACGACTATTATTGCAGGCAAGCGGTCCAAACAACTCCCAGACCCAGTAGGTATTGTAAAAGTAGTCACGATTTTACTGAGTGAAGCCATTATAAAATAAAACTATCAAATTAGAGCAACATGAGACATTTTTTTACTATCTGCTGTTATTAACCTACTTACTCAAATTATTTTTGTTATCATTTTACTTATTAGGCAGGCGGATAGTACTATCTTTCTTTGAGGTGAGTGTCTTGACACGTAAGAATATTTACAGATAGTTTCGTAATAACGAAGCAACACAAAGTCAGTACCTAAATCTATGTGTTCTCTATTGAGAAAAGAACACGAAGAGAACTGTGTGCATAGGTATGCCATCCATAAGAGAATTGTTCAAGAATCTCATTTCAATAATAAAAATCCATATCATTTACTAACAACGCCCCCTTGTCAATTGAAACGCCAAAACATCGAGGTAGCAAGCTATGTTGGATGTTATTCACTGGCGTGATGGGACGGACCCTGTAGTGCAAGCTTTTGATTGATTTTCATTTTTATCATCTTACTGCAACACCGCCACTTAAAACAATAAAGAGAATAATGACACACTTGCTGATTATTGAATGGGATTTTGATAACAAGGCAAAAAGTCAAGGGCTTTATTTTTTTTGAACGAAACAATATAATTATTTTTCTAAAATAAAAGTAGAGTTAAAGTCCTAAGTTATAACATCAGCTATCTGCCAGTAAAAGTCCAGTCAAAATCGGTCCTGGCGTTTGGGGGATTAGTAGGAACAAATAAGCAGACAAAAATTGAAAAAACATGTGTTTTTGTTATAAGTGCCGTATATATTTTCATAAGCATTATGTAAAAAGCTGTTACAAACATACACTTCAATATTATTTATTTGTGTAGATGTGTGGATTTTGTCAACTTGAACAAACATTTTGGAATGCTAAGCGAGAATACGTCATACGTAAACAAAACAATTGACGAAGTCCTTCCAAACTAAATATTCTACAAGAACGTTCTAAAGTATTACAAGAACAAACGCTGATAGCCATGATTAGCAATAGTTGAAACTTTACGGTCGCATCGAAGAATAGGCGCTGCATTCTGCAAGTCATAGATTGCAACACGCAGCCGAGCTAGCAGTTACTAAACAAATATTTCAAACACAGAGTCGTGTTTAAATGAAAGAGTAAAAACAGGCAGATTATGACAAAGAAATCTGCGCGACTTTATTTTATAAATATGACAATTGTTCTTTAGCCAAACAACGTATGGCAACCAATGCAATTGAGTCACCAACAGATGATTCTTTAACATCACTGTCTCTATTATTGAGAGTATTGTTGCTCCGTTGGTATCGGCCCAAACGTATATTCGTAAGTTCCAACTCAGGCAGTTTCTTTACTTTGTGTAATTCATTTTTACTCCAGTACTTTCAAGGTGAAGGAAAACATCGTGACGAAACGGGCACGTTCAAAATTAAGGAATCGAAAATTAGAAGATATTGTGTGGCTTGCCCGCTTCTTCTCACAGAAAGAATATCGGGTCCCTGTAGTAAGAATGATGGCTGAGGCTGATTACATGATGATTTATCGCTGTGATTTATGTATTCTGCTGAACATAGGTTTTCATTAGAGATTTCTAAACTTTTACCTCTTCACGAAAATTTTAGAAAATGGTGTGTACAAACTACAAAACTACTCTTTCATGCATTAAGTTTCACTTAAGCACAGCACTATGCACTTTGTACAAGTATGTATGCAGGCAGTGCTAATATTTCTCCTAACACATTTTGTATTTCATAATTTTAAATGGGTTTTTATTTTTCACAAAATGTATGAACAATATGTCTCTTGTTCTCACGTGAGTTATTTTAAGTTCAGGTGGCATCATCACTTTCAAGGCTTTTGCAGACTCTTCGTAATCTGAAATTTTACATATTCTTATTTTTAGATCGATTAACATAATATGCAGGTGTTAAATGCACGATTTTGTTTCATCGAGATGAGACACACAAAATTGCCTATTTTATTTATTTGCTAATATTCTCTAAGGTCATCATATTTAGGAAGTTGCGGTGTTTATTTATTTGGTACTCCTAGGTTTATGCAAATTAACTGACAATGCATCATGGGCCTCTATACAAAAACGTATTTTAATTATAAAATGTACTTTGATCGCTTCACCAGTACATGCACAAGGAAGGTCAAAATACAAAGCTAGTTAACCTCTTGGCTTTTAGACTAATGATGTTACTATTTAAAATGCAAACGTGCATTAAAGAATTAGTTAACTCGTTGTTGGAAACTGTTAATATTTCGTGAAGTAAAAAAGTGTGGTTAGGTTTATTCTTTGCCTTGATTATACGTTTTTATTCTATCATCATTATCATCATCATCATCTGTCCATTTGTATATCGCCTGGAGTACCACAAGGCTCTGTTTTCGGACCATTCTTATTTATGTTATTCCATATGTGTAATTGAAATCATTGTGATTAAAACAGTATGTGCTAGAACCAAACATTCGAAGACATGTGAAATCTATCGAATCCGCACTGGGCATGGGTGGTGGATTACAGCGCAATCCCTCGCACAAAGAGGAAGTTTTTGACTTACTCGTAGCTGTACAATATAACATGACGCTTATGCTATTGTGAGAAATTTCACGAAAATTGAAGAGAACCCAAAGAGGTAAACTACATAACATACATAACACCACGCCTGTAATCTCCGAGGGCTTAGGCAGAGGTGTACCTAATAGTACACCCACATTTCGCCAGTTATGTTTTTAAGTTTTGCCATTAACCGGGCACGAATCCAGGCTCCAGGTGTCGACGGCACGTTCGTGTTCCACGTGCGCCTCAGAGATCTCGGAGGGGCCCGCAAGGGCCGATGCCTGCCAGGGCTGCGGGACTGTTCGAAAGACATACCGCGGCCCTGGAACATAAAGGGCAAAAGAAGGAACAGGGATGGTTTTTAGTCTGTAAAAGTCTGTCACTCCCTTCCGCTCCGCCCAGAGCGGGAGGAGTCATTTGATGATTTCCGACACGAAAAAAAAAACTCTCCGTAGCTGCTACTGAGTAAGTCCTGATGGAAAAACCCAATAACACTTTGCCCGAACTGGGAATCGAATCCAAGACCTCATGCTCCACTCAACCAACGAGACGACAACAGAAAAACTATTGAGAATACTATTTTGAAAGTCTAGTACAATAGAAATTTGTAATCGGTGATGGTTGATGTAGGTAGTAAAGTGATTTACACCTACAAAGTAATAGGCATTGTAGTAACATTTCCAAGGACATTGGTTACAAAACCAAACCACATAGACGTAATTTATTGCAGTTAGCTATGATGAGTATCGAATTTGCAACCGGCACAGGAAATTGTCACTCTTCTACGCCATTCGTCAATTCTTAAGGTCAACACACAGTTATAAACACTATTAATACGGGTTCAGCATCGCCTCGACTCTTTTTCTATCAATGAAACTCCTGACTTTTCTCTTATAAGATTCAATATTAAGTCTTTATTAAATAAACTAACTGTATAAATTATTAATTAAAAACTATTTAATAAATTAAAATAAATAAACTGTAAAACGACATCGAAAAACTATTAATAATACTATCTTCGTATTTTAATGAAAAACAAAGTTACTGTCGCTGTTTACCGGAAAGTCTCCTTTCCAAAAACTAAAAATATCAAATCATATTCAAACTAGTTTCGTTGAGTTCTTTTTACGTTGTACCCACATTTCTTTCACAATTTTCCTCCTTTTTTTGGATTCCGTAGCCGAATGGCAAGAAACGGAACCCGTGTAGATTCGTCGTGTCTGTCTGTCTGTCCGTATGTCACAGCCACTTTATTCCCTAGCTGTAAAAAAAAAAAACTTGGTTGGTAGATGTATTCTGTGATACGATTTTTATACAAAAAATAAAAATAAGGGGGCTCTCCATGCATAGAACTGAAACTGAAAAAAAAACATCAAACCTAAATGTGCTGGGTGTCTGTAGATAGGTCAGGAGGCGCGCGTGGAACACGAACGCGCCGTCGACACGGCCTGTCGTCATAAGACGGACGGACGGCGAGCTAGCCCATTACTCACCGTCCACAGGCCCGCGCCTACGGTGGTCGAGAGCCACCAAGTGGCTTCCGACACCCGGGGAGTCTCCCGCGGCGGCTGGGACGTGAGGTTCTCTCCCTCTCACGTTCCGCCACGTCCTTAGCTAACATGACTGCTTCGCAGAAGGAGGTGGCGGCTTCCCATTCCCTCTCGCTCCGGACCATGGCTTGAACCAGGGTCGGACGCGAGAGGTCGCCGCCGCCAATCGCCGCTACTGGGACACGGTGGTGCTCCGCCCAAGCCGAGCAAACCTCCACGGTGTGCTCCACCATGTCCTCCGGGCGATCCTCGCAGTGTGAAATGGAAGACACCTACTCTCCAAATTTCAACTGTGTGGTGCCAACAGTCTTGGAGTAAAATAGCTGTGACATACGGACGGATGGGCACAGACAAGACGAATCTATCAAGATTCTGTTTTTTGCGTTTTAACTACGGAACCCTAAAAATCAGGTGCGGTGAAGCCGACCCGATGGAGCTATAAGTTTATTATCGGCTTCATTATTTACAAGTTACAATGTTGTAATTGCGTAGATACTTAAGTACTATTTATTCATGATTCTCTTATTGATATTCTTCAAGAGTAAGACTTAGTAATTACACGTTAACGGCAAATAAAATAGGTGTTAATTTGTTTAATCGATGTGGATCTACGGTAAATAAAGGAAGGAAATCATGTGATGAGTGAAAAATACATAACATCTTATATCATAATACCAATTGTTGATGTAGTGAGAATATCAACAATTGGCATTATTATCATTAACACTAGACACGGGATATTAAAAACAGTAAACATGGTAAATATCCCGTTTCTAGTGTTAATGATAATGTTATTGACCATGACAGTTTAAAAACTTATAATTGGCATTATGGTATTAAGACGTTATGTATTTTTTATAGCTTTAGTGGTTAAACGTGGGTGAAACAATGTTAACGAAATTAATTAATTTTGCTTTCTGTGATTGATATCGCATATTATAATCAAATTTGTGCATTGTATGAGACAATGTAGGACGACTAAACAAAAGTACATTTGTTCAAGAATTAGAGATGATGAAAAAAAATTGAATAAACAGCTTTGCAAATATTTGTTAATTTAAAATAATGGATTTACGTAATATACTTTTAAATTGCATAAATAAATATTCATTCGCACATATTTTTTTTATTACTGCAAAAAATAAACATCAGGTCATTATGTAGTTATGCTATACTTTTATAAAATACAGTACATAATGCGGAAATTATACGGTACGCAACTGGTAACTATACTCGTTAAATATCAGGTAAAGAAAATAATACTAAGAACACGCAAACACACGTTATTTTATTATACATTGAATTACACATTTAAAAAATCGCTTTAATATTAACATTAGAGGAAACTAGTTTTTTTCCAATTAGTTTCATTTGGGTCTCCCTTGTTTTACCGAAAAGAAATTGCCAAATTATCACTTCCCAAACAAATTTTCGCATAATTTCATTTGCCAAATTATTACTTACCAAAAAATCTCTTTACAAATAATTGTTACGAAAACCTATGTTTGGCAAGTGAACGTTTGAACAATAACTTGTTCACCAACTAGTACTTTTACCATTTTTCATCTAGTCAAATATTTCAGTTGGTATAACATATTTTACGCAAAATTAAATAAGCCAAATATTTGGTGTTGTCAATTTTAAACTTACCATTTCAGTCAAAAGCACTATTAACTAGTTGGAATCTCCTATTTGGATTCGGTAGGGGCTCCTATTTCTGTCTGCAGGGTTTACAGGCACCTAACTAACCGAACCTCGGGGTGCCCCTGACGTCGACCGTCTAGGGTTAGCGTTTCCGTCAGCAGGTCGACGGATCCCCGCTGCGCGGGACTCGTATTTCTGTCTGCAAGGTTTACAGGAACCTAACTAACCGAACCTCGGGGTGCCCCTGACGTCGACCGTCTAGGGTTAGCGTTTCCGTCAGCAGGTCGACGGATCCCCGCTGCGCGGGGCTCCTATTTCTGTCTGCAAGGTTTACAGGAACCTAACTAACCGAACGTCGGGGTGCCCCTGACGTCGACCGTCTAGGGTTAGGGTTTCTGTCAGCATTTGTGTTATGTCTTCATTCCAAAATTTTTGCCTTTATATTTTTTGTCATAACAAATCATTTGACTAAACGTTTATTGTCTTAATTTTGTTTGCTGTAATAAATCATTTGATTAAAGACCAAAAGCCTTAATGACATTATCCTTGGTAATAATCTGCCAAGTAAACATTTGACCAAATGAAAATGTGCGTACTAAAATTATTCCAAATATTACATTGGTATAAAAAAGGTTGCTAAAATTTGTTTGGGTAATGAAAATTTGGCAAAATCTTTTCGGCAAAACGGCAGGATCCCGTTTCATTTACATTATTATGGGAAAACTTCGACTTAAAAACTGAACTTCGACCATCGATACTGTGGGATATTGTCGATGTAGTAGAGTAAGTCGAAATCGACTCATGTCGGAGAAGCATTGTTGTCTGAACTCGGATCGTTTCCTGGTTAAGTCATGTCGAAGAAATGTTTTGTCTGAGTACAGTCTGTAGAGTCGGACTACAGGTATTTCGAACTTAAATATTGGCGAAATGAAGACGTGTCGGAGTTCCAAAATGGCGGAATAAAATATGGTCGTACTACCGTTTGTTGGAGTTCGATTTTTAAGTCGAAAACTTCATCTACTGAACAATGTGATCACAACACGATCCTACCCTTATTCCAACTTATTTCGTGTTGGACAACATGTCTCATACTTCTCTATTAGTCGTCATTTAAATAGTTTCCCCCTTTCTTAGTACATGGCTAGATGAAGATAATTTCATTCTGAAAAACATGACTTTACTGCAAGTGTTCTGTTAGGAAATATTGCCGTAACCACGGCGTTTGACAAACTGATTTGTAATCTCAAGTTGTTATGAGACCTAACTAAATGCTGGTGACTATGGTCTTGAAATACTTATTGCCTGAGGCGAAGTTCATAAATTAATCTGAAGGCACGTAGCAAAAAACAGAAATACTGTTAAAATAATTTACATGATAGGTGCGCGGAATCATACGAAAATGCGATGACTGCGGCGCATACGGCTCCAACAGCGGAGCGTCTAGGGGCGCGCTCTATTTACTCTCTGCTTATGGCAACCATGAAAATAAAATGGTAACCTTAATTCATCGAAATCTGAGGAGATGTATGTACGTTAAAATACCAATTTATTCACATGTCATAGAATACCGTAAAAAATTCTTTGAGTTCAAAATATTTTCGGTGAAACATAATTTTTTCCTGTTAAATTCTTGAGTTAACATTTACATATCTAGGTTTGTACATAGAAGACAATTTCCTTATTATGTCCCAATGCATTTTGTCAGGTTTGGCCTCGGCATACAAAGGCAAGAGGAATTAATTATGCTTTGGTTTCATGGCCACTGTACGCTGAAAAATAGTGTTAACAGTGCACTTTGATCGTATTGCCATTACGTACATGCAAATGTAGGCTTTAATGCTGAAAATGCCTTAATGTAGAAGTACATAGACTATTTAATATGAAATAGGTAAAATCTGACAATTTAGTGCACTTAATTACTTACTTACTTCACTCAAAGATTCAGTGAATGTTTTTTCAGAAGTTTTGAATCTGAAAGTGGGTCAGTGGATACGAAACGGGGCACTATAAAAAGTCGACGTAGCCCGGCTATGCGGGGCTCCTATTTCTGCCTTTAAAGTAACCTAACCTTTTTTTTGTTCCCGGGGTGGTAAATCCACATGGATGTCCTCCGCCCTGGGGTGGGCGTTCTGTCGTACTCTAACCAACTAAAAACCACCCCGGTGCTGCCTTCCCACACTTGCACCGGGGATCCACGTTTCGCAATCGTTTACAAATGTATTTTTTGTAATAATTTAATTCGTCACTTCGGTACAAGCATCGACCAAGTCTAGACTTAAGATCTAATAATGTAATTTTAAAGTAATTAAACTCTTCTTTAAATTAATTTCGGTTCTTTAAGTCCTCCGGCTGCGACTTTCATAATTAGGTTAACAACAATTTCATAAATTCTTATGAGTTCTTTGTATGTGTGGAAGCGGCAGGGTTGCCCGAGACTATTTCATGAAAAAAAAAGTCCTTCAATGGTATTTAATGAACTTAGAGGTCTGTATTGATGATTGAAATGATTATACCTCTGTATGGCTATATTTAATCAACATTCAACCTGACACTGACCTGGAAATTGGAAAAAAAGGAAGAAAATTTGGATTTCGCGCGCTTCCACTTTAAGTGTATAATTACGCTTTACTTCTGAAAACCTGTTTCAATTTCATATGAATAAATTGAAAATGTGTGGAATCTTTGTTAACTTTTCTTGGCCATACTCATACCTACATATATGTAGGTATATGCGTTAGCAGTCAGATCGATTTCTTAGAATCAGGCCGCAAGCCCAAACGAATGCTACATAATTGAAGTTAATTTGTTTTAAGATACTTTGTTAATTTTTGCGTATAATTACATAATTGTTAAAATTGCAGCTATAAGCCATTTTTTTGCTAATAATCCTTGAATAACTGCAATCTGTGAAGAACAACAAAACGCATGCGAAATCTTACCGTCCGAGTATTAAGATTTCTAGTCCAACTTGGACTTTAGACTATTCGAACCTCCTGACCTCCACTTCGCTAACGAACTCCGAGTTTCGTTTATAGATAATAATTTTATCTAAACAAATAAATAAAATTGAAGTATCTTGACGAGGTGGACTGTATGTATCTTGAAATAAAACGTCGGACTTCTTGTTTCTTCATTTATTTCCCAGGATCAGTTTGCTGCTTGAGTGTTGAGAGAGGATTACAAGCTTGCAACAAACTGCCCTTTTTATATATATTTTTAACATAGTGCAAGTAGTGGAGGGCCTAGTGTGGTGCAGATTTTTATCTACAAGTGAGAGTTCGTAATTCCTAGATCTACGTGCTAGTGTCCCAGACAGGTTTCGACCTGTCCGTTCCTGTCTCCACCATGCTAGACTTCCACTCTGTGTTTACATGTGTGTGTAAGGGGTATCAAAACAAACCTACTCTTGTTATTTACAAGTCCCTAATACCAAATCATCGTTTATTTATCAATCAATGTTTACATAATAATAAGTCTATTTACATAATGAGCTACGTCGTCCGTAACATCCTCCCCCCGGCGCAGGGCTACCGTAGCCTAATCTTCCACGCAGAGGACGGCGAGCTTCGTGACTGGCCGTCGTAGGGTGCCCGCTGTGGTCCTGATGTCTGCTGACCGCACCTTGCCGTCTGGACCGCTGTAGACTGCTTCCACGACGCCACGGGGCCACGTCCCTCTCGGTAACGTGGAGTCGATGACGACGACCAGGTCGCCGACTTGTAGGGAGCGCCGTTGGTCATCTGACGCCCCTCGGGGCACCAGCGTAGGTAGGTACTCGTCCACCCAGTGCCGCCAGAAGTGGTCGGCGAGCGCTTGGGCAGTTCTCCACTGCTTGCGGCTGACCTCCTCACAAGGCCCAGTGTGGGGAAGGCCTGAGGAGGTTCCGATGAGGAAATGGTTGGGTGTGAGGGCCTCCGGATCCTTAGGATCGACAGAGACATGGGTCAGAGGCCGAGAGTTGATGGAGTGCTCGGCCTCTGTCAGCAGCGTCAGCAGCACTTCCTCCTTCAGCGCCCGCTGATGCAGGGTCGCTCCCAGCGCCGTCTTGACGGAGCGTACTAGTCGCTCCCATGCTCCCCCCATATGTGGAGCCCCTGGTGGTATGAATTTCCACTTCATACGGTGCTCGGTTCCAAAGTGAGTGAAGTCTTTGGCCCACTCCTTGTAAGCCATGCGTAGTTCGGTGTCTGCCCCTCTGAAGTTGGTACCGTTGTCAGAGTACATGACCCTGGGCCAACCCCGACGCGCCGCCATTCTTCTTATCGCCATGAGCGCGGAGTCTGTAGATAAGCTCGCCACCAGCTCCAGATGTACTGCCCTTGTGACTAGGCAGGTGAAGAGGGCTCCCCATCGTTTCTCATGCCTTCTCCCTATGACCACCGTCATTGGACCAAAATAATCGGTCCCACAGTGGGTGAAGGGTCGCTGCGTCTGAATTAGTCGTTCTATGGGTAAGTTACCTGTGATCGGTTTCACTGGCATAATCTTCCTGATGCGGCAGAGCTGGCATCGTTGTGCGATGGCTCGCACTGTAGGGCGTAGGTTGACCACCCAGTATCGCTGCCTTAAGTCGTTGATAACGCGTTCGTTGTTTGCGTGACCAGCTTTGCGATGTGCGTCTTCCACCAGTAGTCGTGTGAACGGGTGTTTGCCATGTAGAATTACCGGTGTTTTCGTGGTGCTTGTGACCGCTGCGTGTCCAATTCTTCCTCTGACCTTGAGGACCTGGTCTTCCATGTAAGGGTCCAACTTGTATAGGCTGCTAGACTTGGGCACGGGTCTCCCCTTCTCAAGTAAGTGTATTTCTTCTGCGTAGTCTTCGACCTGCGCTTGCTTCAGCCATAGTTTTTCGGCCTTCTCTATTAGGTCGACGGTCATCTGACTGGTCCTGTCCCTGCACTTTTCTCTGAATAGGAAGGGCACCGCTGTCGCTCGCAGTAGCTTTTCATACGAAGAGAATCTTCTTATGTCGGGTAGGTGAGAGGGGCGTTCTTCTTTGGCTTCTTTTACCACGTATGTCACTTCGCTTTCGACGACGTCTTCTTTGACCTTTTCTTTTGGCCAGGATTCTTTGTCTTCATACAGGAACATGGGGCCGGTGAACCATCTATCTTCTGGTTTCATGCGTAGGGCGTAGTTAGGGCGCGTAGCGTCGTCTGCCACGTTGTGTTCGGTGGGCACCCATCTCCACTGGCTAGAGTTGGTTAGCTCCGCGATCTCACCCAGGCGGTGCGCCACGAACGCTGTGTACTTCACGGCGTCCTTCTGTATCCACCTCAGAACGGTTTGTGAGTCCGTCCAATATGTAACGCTTCTGGGCTTGTCTCGATGCTCCTTTAATATCGTCTCCGCCAGTCGTGCGCCGATCACCGCTGCCTGTAGTTCCAGTCGTGGGATGGTGACTGGCTTTAGGGGGGCCACTCGCGACTTCGCTGCTACCAGCCTCACGTCCACTCTTCCGTCTGGCTTCTGGATCCTCCAGTAAGCTGTTGCCGTGTATGCTTGTTCACTTGCATCGCAGAACACATGGAGCTCTATGAGGTCATCTGGGTCCTTGTTCGGTGGCTCGGTGCGCTCTCGGTCTCGCCAGAGAAACATCTGTGCGGCTTGGTCTTGTTTTCTTATCTTGACCTGGAGAAACATTTCTTGTATGTCGGCTGTGACGGCTACCGGCCGCTCTCTGAACCTAAACAGGATCCCTGGCAGTGACTTCAAGAGATCAGGTCCTTCCAGTAGGTAGTCATTCAAGCACACCCCACTGTATCGGTGTGCGGCGTCAAACACCAGACGCATCTTCCCCGGCTTATTCGGGTTCACGACCGGGAAGTGCGGCAGGTACCACGCCTTCTTGCTTTGATCTTCCGTTCCCTGGCACTCCTGAGCGTATCCTTTATCAAGTAGGTTCTTGACCAGAGCGCCGTACTGTGCTGCGAAGTGTGGTGATGAATCCATCTTTCTCTCTATTATTTTCAATCTTCTCAAAGCACAGTTGTAGTTGTTGGGCATTGCAGCATCTTCATCACGCCATGGTAACCCGACTTCAAAATGGTCATCTACCTTCTTCATGGTGCCTTGAACCACGTCGATCGCCTTCTGATCTTCCGGTTTGACTTTCTTCGCTAATGAAACTCCTAGGGCATCGATCTGGAAGTGTGACTTCACCAATTCTTCTACACGACGTACGTCATCTGTCTGCCTCGCTGCGGACACGTCGTATAGATGCAGCACCACTTGTCCCTCTTGTTCCTTTAAAGTCGCGCGCGGAGCCGTGCCGTGGATCACCCATCCCAGCTGAGTGTACGAAGCCGCGGGTTCATTCTTCTTGCCCATGCGTAGTTCACGTGTGACTATCAGGTGCCAGTTGTCAGCGCCTATTAGTACCTTCGGTGTGGCTTCCTTGAAGAACGCGTCGTTTTCCAGGTCTTGAAGGTGGGCGTAGTTCAGTAGTGTTGACTTGTCTACCGTTTGCCCATGAAGTTGCAGGTCCTTCATCGTTCGTGCGCGTAGTTCTTGAAACTCTCCGTTCTGACCGCGTATCTGTAGCTTGACTTCTTGGCTACGTTCTTCATGTTGTTGTGAGGTCACACCTTGTATACGTAAAGTAGAGACGGGCCCACTTACTTGAATACGCCGTGTCAATTCTTCGTCGACGAGTGATGCCGTTGAGCCTTCGTCCATTAGCGCGAACGTTGACACCTGCCCGCCGGGTCCTTTTAATATCACGGGGCACATCTTTAATAACACACGTTGCGACGCGTTGCTCGGCGCGGAGACTGCCATCACTGCTTCTTTTGAAGGTTGATTCTCGACGTTGGTCGTCTTCACTGGGTTTTCACTATGTTGAGTCTCCTGTTCTTTGTGCAGCAACGCGTGATGTGGGCGGCTGCACGCTTCTTTGCCACATCGCTTCGCTCGGCACTGTTCACGTCGATGGCGCCTCGTTACACACTTGAAGCATATTCTTCCAGCACGTGCCCACTCCCATCGTTCGTTGACACTCATCTTCAGGAACTTCGCACATTTAGGTACTTCGTGATCACCACCGCAACACAAACATACCTGCTTTCTGTCTTCCTCCTTCTCCGATGTCGTGTAGATTACTTCTCGGCTCGCCTTCTTCTTTAAATTAATTTGCGGTACACTTCTAGTTTCTTTCTTCGGAGGGGGCGCGTTCGTCGTGTTAGTGAAGGCATATTTCATGGCTCGATCAGCCTCTCGCATCATGAACCTGGATAACAATATGACTTCCGGTTCGCGCGACGATTCCACAGCCTCAGAAGCGTAGTCGCACCATCTTGATTTTATGTGCGGGCTCAACTTGTCCACTACTTCACGAACTAACATCGGGTTCCATATGTATCCGCGGTTGTCCATGTTAGATAACACACACACTATGTTTTGTAGTTTCACTGCGAACGAATTTAATTCACTGGCCGCACTGGTGAGTCGAGGTAGCTTCTTCAAGTCTTCCATTACTCGGTCCATGAGTATCTCCGGCCTCCCGTAGTACTGTTCCAGAGTCTTCATGATCACTTGTGGGTCTGTCGCAGTATACAGGAGCGCTGACACTGCTTCTCTTGCTTCACCCCTAACGCAGTTTCGTAGTCTTGCTAAGTTCTCGATCGCAGTGAACTTGTACACGCTTGACGAGTCGGTGTATGCCGCCTTGAACGGCAGCCATTCGATGGCTGCTCCCGTGAATGTCGGCAGCTCAGTGACTTGTCGTGGTGGCGGGCGGACGCGCATCATTTTGTCCAGCGTGTCGGCCAGCTGTTCTATTCCTCTTCCCACTCGGCGTTCTCCTCTGATGGGTGACCTTGATGCCGATCGTTGTCTTCTTCGGTCGTGTCTGGCAGGCGTGATGGCATCAACACATGTGGCGGGCTCGACGTAGGTGGCAGGTTCTTGGGCTGCGTGCGTGGTAGCGGGACGTGGAGGCCGTTCCTCCTGGGGCGGTTCCGTAACATGGGGGTGACTTCGGTCCATACTTTGAAGCCACTCGTCCACCCTGTCATCACTCCTGTGCACAGAGCCCTCTTCACGGGCCTCTGCCTCTGCTTCAATTGCCGACACTTCGTATTCAAATCGCTTGTTGACGAGCGCCTTCTCGATTTCCAGCTGTTCGTTTCGTATCGCAGCGATCTTCCTCTGTGCCTCGTACTCTGCCTTCTTCATGCGTGCCACGTCACTGCTATACGATCTTCTTGACCGAATCGTACTTGCTGAATCCCTCACAGACACGTTGTGTGCAGCTGTCATAGTTCTTACTGAATCCTGTGTGTGAAGCGCGGCGGACGTAGTCGGGTAGAACGACGCGGATGGCGTGACGAGCGTTTCGCCATAATCGTACGCGGGCGCGGTGGCTCTACTCGCCGGTACGAGGCGTGGAGCCGGCGCGGCGGTCGCGCTATCGGTCGTAGTCGGCGCAACTCGACTCGCCGCGACGGTGGCGAGTGGTGCGTTCGCGAACGCGGAGGCGGCGGGACCGGTCCCAGCCGCGGGCGCAACGTACGGCGTGCGCGGCAACGCGGACGCGATGGTCGACGGCGACCTTGGCGGTTCCTCGAACGTGCGCGGGCGTCGACTATCGTAGCCCGATTCCGATTCACTTTCCTTGGCCGCAACGCTTCTAGTCTTCATGCTTGATATCTTGATTTACTTCGATCGACGATCTTGAATTTTCAGTTTTCTTGATCCGGCTCGCTCGAAGGACCAGCTGACGCGGTGGACTGTATGTATCTTGAAATAAAACGTCGGACTTCTTGTTTCTTCATTTATTTCCCAGGATCAGTTTGCTGCTTGAGTGTTGAGAGAGGATTACAAGCTTGCAACAAACTGCCCTTTTTATATATATTTTTAACATAGTGCAAGTAGTGGAGGGCCTAGTGTGGTGCAGATTTTTATCTACAAGTGAGAGTTCGTAATTCCTAGATCTACGTGCTAGTGTCCCAGACAGGTTTCGACCTGTCCGTTCCTGTCTCCACCATGCTAGACTTCCACTCTGTGTTTACATGTGTGTGTAAGGGGTATCAAAACAAACCTACTCTTGTTATTTACAAGTCCCTAATACCAAATCATCGTTTATTTATCAATCAATGTTTACATAATAATAAGTCTATTTACATAATGAGCTACGTCGTCCGTAACATATCTGTTTGTAATTTCAAAATAACAACTTTTTTCTATTGAGTAAAAAGCTTTTATTTTGAAATTTTTGTAATTTCAAAATAAAAGCTTTTTTTTTAGCAGATATTGTAAATGTTGTTTGTTGTGAGTACCCTTTCATAAAGTATTGACTTATGAAAGGGTACTCAAAACAAACAACATTTTTTTAAATATTTGTCTTTCTGTGGTTGTCCCGGCTAGTCTCCAAAACGGCTGGACACATCTAGATTGCCAGCGACACGCTAAGAAGAAGTGACTATTTATTTGACCCCCATGACACACGATTATTTTTATTTACTTGTAAAGTTAACGGCTGCAGAATTAGGGCGATGAACTACAAAACGTTCATGGCCACTAGCGTCTTGTAAAAAATATTGTCTGTGCGACCTACACGGACATGAATTCATTAAGCTTTACTGTATTAATTAGCGGTCTAGCGTTCTCGGCTAGTGCCTGAATGCCTGTGTCTTGTGTATGTCTGTATGTTTGTAAGTGTTTCAGTATTGTACTGCCTGTTATTATAACATTAAACAATTGAATGTGCAATTTCGAAGACGACCGTAGTGGCAAAACTGCCATGCCAGGACAGATCGCGGCAACGCGATTAGCTTGATGACTTTAAGAAAAAAAGCTCATACTAGCTTAGTAATACCATTTTTTATATAGCACTGATTTAAAGCGGCAGTTGTATATGTATAGTAGTTTTGGTAATTTAAAAATTACAAAATGAATATTTATTAACAAGTTCGGCAGTTAAAACTTAGCAGTAAAGTAAACAAAAATGAGTCAAATGAGTCTTAAAAAATAATAAAATGGATCATCTAATAATTTTACTGAGCAGTGAAATAACTAAATGGGCAGTTACAAGTGGGCAGTTATTCGCCTCAAAAAGCGTAGTCAACGTAGCTCCGCTACGCGGGGTTCTTATTTCTGTCTGCAGGGTTTACAGTAACCTAAAACAAAGGGAACGAACCTAACCTGTTCGAGTCGGGGTGCCCCAAGTCCGGGTGTCTCCGCTCCCTATGAACTGCCAAACTAATGACTAGTTTGGCAACTGCCCATTCCATCATTTTTACTGGCTATTTAATTATTAGTCTGCTTACGTATTTTTAGTACCTACTGACATTGTAAGCCGAAATAACCGGACAATTGTTTTTTTATTACTGTCCATGCTTTACTGTCGCACAAATTTACCGAACGGCGATATAAAAAATAACTGCCCATAGTTTTTTCAACTGATCATAATAACCTCTCGAACGTTTAAATAATAGTTCAAAAATTAGTTTCCTTTTTATATAACAAAACATCACTCCTCTAATCCTCGAATGGTAGCAGTGTACCTAATAGTAGGTACTGGGCTTTTTAGAGCCCATTATCTATTCATTGGTAATCTAGTTCTGGAATCATAACAAACACGTTTAGCCAGTACGTGCGGTAACTCAGTTGAATTGTATAGGTACATAACGTATACATAACATCGAGCCGGGCCAAACACGTGAATGCAGTAGTGAAAGGTATCCATTCATTTAGAACTGCGCGCTGACGTGATAGGTGAATAAAACTGGTTTTCCAGAGTAATAATAAATCGTCACAATAATATAAAACTTTCCTTTTTAAATGAATCATATTTACTGAGCAATGCAGTACTAGATTAACTCGTCAAGCAATCTGATTGTACAGTAAACAAACGAAAGTTTTGTTTTTGTGAGAGTTTGTAGCATAAATTGACACTGGACCTCGTGGCTAAATAATAACAGCCGCTCGGATCAATCTCCAGGTTAAGCCGCACTTGCTTAGGTTGGTCTGTGGATGGGTTACCCATTACATACCGAATTTCTTCGTGCTTCGGAAAGCACGTTAAGCCGTTGGTCCGGGCTGTAAATTGTAGATCTTTGACAGTCGTTACAGGTAGTCAATGGCCCAAAAGTCTGACAATCAGTCTTACCAAAGGGTACGGTATTACCCAGTACTGACTGGGTTGTGGAGGTCAGATAGGCAGTCGATCCATGTAATTTATGGTATTCAGCTGAATCCGGTTAGACTGGAAGCCGACCCCAACATGGCTAAGCAGATGATGATGTAACACTAGAAATTGGCTGGTGTTTCCGTAAAAAATTCAAGAACCGATTTCACTCTGGTTTATTAAAAACAAATAGATCCTTATGTAACTTTTCTCATGGTTTCTTATAGTACCAAATTTAATTTAAAATGGTTAAGCCTTGACAATGTAACATACTTACAAACAGAAGTTTTCGCATTGAGTATGACACTTTCACATCATCAACTGGATTATAAACTGGTCGGAAATGAAGACTACACGCAACAAAATTAATGCAGTTGTTATTCAACTTCCTATATTCTCATGCTTATAACACCGTACACGGTGCACGGGGTAGCAAGCACGACTGCTGAGCATGAGATCCTGGATTCAATTTCCGGGTCGGGAAAAGTGTCATTGAGTTTTTCCATCAGGAATTTCTCATTAGCATCAACGGAGTCTGGATTTGTACCCGGTTGATGTCATTTGGCTCCCCCCCATCACATGGGATTTAAACATAACTGGCGAATTGTAGGTGTACTATTAGGTACAACTCTGCCTAACCCTGCAGGGATTTAATGCGTGATGTTATGTATGTTAATATAACACCATTATAACATCATGATATAATATCGGATCAATCGTCTGTATATGCTTTAATTTTTCCAATGTGAGAATCTAACCCTGAGCTTTGAATGCGGATGTAATACTCTTAGGCCCGTATTACAGAACGTCACTCAATACTCAAGCATCATTTAAAACTAGATTCAAGCCATTTGATTGGTTGAAACTAGTTTTAAATGATGCTTGAGTATTGAGTGACGTTCTGTAATACGGGCCTAAATCTATTTAGAGTTAGGCGGTGTTATTCATCATAGTATATCCCCTCTTTTTGGCCCTAGGAGGTCACATGATGGTTGGCCGTCGCTAACATCAACTCATATACCATATTTGGTGTAGGTGGAAAATTACCCTAGGTTATCTGGAAAAATCTGAGAATAGAGCGTCGTTATCATGCAGCCTTCAGCATTGCACTGTTGGACGAAGACCTCATCAATCACATAGTATTTAACTTGATTCTCGGCAACTCCCATACAGCTTCTACCAGCCACGCTGCAAGCTGCCTACCTTACGTTTGCCCATACGTGGTCTCCACTCAAGAACACGTACAAGGGTTATGAAGAACAGGATGGGGTGTTGTTGTAGTACTTTTTGCAGTGCCGCTACTCACTATTATTTTATTTTTTAAATTACAAGTTCTTTACACTTAAACAAAGCACACAGTTAGACCTCTGGGGTCTATCTTAGCATGCCATGGCGTGAGATTTGATCAACGCGCTATTAGCAGCACAACCAGCAGCACAACCAATGCAGCATAATCATCATCTGCCTAGCCTTTTCCCAATTATTTTGGGGTCGGCTTCCAGTCTAACCAGTATTTTACGTGGAGCGACTGCCTATCTGACCTCCAGAACCCAGTTAGTTCTGGGTAATACGATACCCTTTGGTAAGACTGGTTGTCAGACTTTAGGGTCACTGACTACCTGTAACGACTGTCAAAGATCTACAAATGACAGCTGGGACCAACGGCTTAACCAATGCAGCATGCACCTAATCAATTCTGTTGAATATTAGTAAACCATTTAGCGTTGGGCCATGTTACCTATCATCGATATCCTTTCTTGTTGGCCCTAGGAGGTCAAATAGCCCGATTCATAGAACTCTGATATTATATTTCATCTAGCTTATGTAACAAGTGACCCCCAAATATTGGAATAACAATAGGTTTATTTGGAAAACGGTTGAGTCATCGTTGACCTTACATAGAGTGTATCTAAGCAATTCTCAAGGAGGTAAATTGTATTTTTCGATAATCGATGAAATGGTCTGTCCCTATTTTTTGATATACGCAGCGACATAGAGATATAGATTTGCTGTTAAATTATAAAGCTGATTGGGAAACTATGGGATCTTACAACATCTAGTGTGGCAGGAAAAAAGCTGGAATTTCATCCTCAGCTTTAGCCTTTCAATAGTCTCCCGGACCGTTTTAGGTCGTTTTGGCCAATCTTGGCGAAAACTAGCTGTTGCTGCAGGACATGTTATAGCGTATAAGTATGCGCACAGATACAAGTGCACTCTCTGTTTCCTCACTCTCTTACATAATTTCTCAATTGGCCTTGATTATCTTCTTAATATTGACAGATCACGTATTGCTATGTTCGTACAGGCTTATCTAAACCACCCAACCAATTACGATACAATTTTTTTAATGTGTTTGCTTGGTTGGACCTTAAAAGATATCATAATCTTGAACCCGATAGGTGGCGCCGTGCGAAGCAGGGGAGGGTCGATAGTGCACTATTTAGAGTACCTACGTTTCGAATTTCGAAAAAAGTGGCCATCATTTTTTTTATGCATTGCAAAACTATGCCAAGCATTACAATGACTTGCAAAAAATTGTTTTATTATATAAAATCTAACGCACAGGCAGACAAACTTGACCCGTTTGTGTGTCAATGTCGCGTCTGTTGTCTTCTTACGTAATATTATTTTTAACTGGCAATCTTTTTGTTGAGTTAAGCATTTTTGTTGCTGCAACGGATAATGTCGGGCTGCGGATGACCGTGAATGATTGTCTATGGTATTACTGTTTTAATGATTGTGAAATGTTTGTTTGTTTATATTATTATATCGAGATTAGTGTAGATATCTCATTTCTTAATCTTAATTGGGTACAGTTGTTGTGGTTCTTGAGCTATTTGAATATGTGGTGGGTTCAAAATCTGGCGGGGAACCTATCCAAATGATCAGACTTCTAAGTGCTTATCTACTTTCTGAGCTAACCTTGGAGACCATTGAGAAATGCGGTAAGGAAATCATGATGTGGAAACCTGGACTTCACGGTTTCTAAACCGTTTGTTTAGCTAGCGCGGTGATTATTGCACTGAGCTACTACTCTGCGTGAGAAGAGTGTTCTGTCACGTCAGATATCCCAACTACGATTCCTTTACTGCCTCGGTGGTCTAGTTGTCGCAAGTGCGACGACTGACCAAGAGGTCATGGGTGCGATTCCCGGTTCGTGCAAAGTATTATTGGGTTTTTCCAGCAGAAATTTCACGAAGTCTGGATCTGTGCCCGGTTGATGGCAATAGGCATACCCCTTTCTACATGGGACTTTAACATAACTGGCGAAATGTGGGTGTACTATTAGGCACACCCCTGCCTAACCCTTCGGGGATCACAGGCGTGATGTTATATTATGATTCCTTTACTTTCTTATTTTTTTTTCATTGTTTTTTTTTCTTTGGTTTTGTTATCCCGCTATCTTCTACGAGAGACGTGCTTTTAAGAGACGAAACATTTCATGTTAGTTTATTTTCTTTTGCAGGTCTAATCCTTGGGATGACAGCCTGATCAACAATGACGACTACAGTAGAGGTGAACTCGCGAGCGCTCGGGCGCGCGCACCTCTCGCACTTGCCCCAGCGCCCCCCCGTCAACCTGACCTTCCAAGACCTCAGCTACACTGTGCAGAATGGAAAGAGTAAGTGTAGTACTAATGTAAATATTAACTTAAGCCTTTTTTCCATGGAGTTAGATAGAAACCTCAGAACCACCTCCTACTTTTAAATGCTCATTTTGCTTTGTCTGCGTCCAATCTCAAAATCTCTCGAAATTCGGACAACCAGTCTTACCAAAGGGTGGTCCCTTTGGTAAGACTGGTTGTCCGAATTTCGACTGTTTTCGTTACTCAGTTACTACGTTGTCAATCGCTTTATGTAAAATACTGGTATTCAGGAAAATACTGGTATTCAGGAAAATACTGGAAGCCGTTCTCAACATAATTGGGAAAAGGTTTTGCAGATAAATACACTTAAGGGGGAGCCCGCTAAATTAAAGTGTTAGGTTGTATGTCGAATAAAAATATGATTCGCGACCGTAACAAATGTGGATTTACAGAGATAAAATCATTAAAATCATCAAACCAATACAAACCTCTAAATTCATTGTATCCTGTTGAATGGATTTTGTCGTGACAACGTCTAATAAATCGATGAACGCCGGCTGCATGCACGAAAAAGGATGACTCATTGTCCCGTTACGCTCATTGTACGCTTGCGTCGCATGCAAGTATGCAATCATTTAATCAATGTTTTGTTATGACGTTTTCACGTAAAACTATCGTCCGTAAACCAACTTTACAGACAACCAATTTTTAATGAAATAGTGTATCCTCCTTGCGTTAAGATAATGATGCATTTAATTGCTTGGATTAAACAAAGATCTTCTTTGTGAGAAGGGCGTTATTTTCCTCGAGTGACCAGTGCGGGACGGTGTTTGTAATAAATGTCATTGACTCCAATTATTAAAAGGATGATGTGTAACACAAGATAAAAAAAAAACTTTTTATGCCTGATCTTCGTATTGAGTTAATTTAGGTTGAATAAAGCCTTCGTTTTTATTTTATTTTCACATGTCAGTCTTAAACAGTCTTTGGTGTTCTCCCGCGTCCTAATTAACGCAAACGGTCACGGAACCCGCCTGAGGGCGCACCTTTTTGTAATGAGTGGAAAATTAACGCGACGCTCGTGTGTTCGAATGACGAAAGCTTTGGTTAGGCTGCAGCCTTCTACTTTTTAGGCATGTAAAATATAACAACACAGTGCATTACGAAGCGGTTCGGCACTAATGAACGGTCTTGCTGTTTTTAATTAAAAAAAGGAAAATAACTGGTTAGCGCGCAATGCCGTTCATTAATTTAACGGAATACTTACTTGAACTTGACTTCTGCAGTAATTCGTTTGGATTTTAAATAGCTGGTTAATTTTTTTGCGTTAAGGAAAATTATTATTCTTAACTGTTTATTTAGTTACTTAGTTAACGTTTCCTTATATCAGGATTTTTTGTTCATGACAATTTATATGGCATTAACTTTGCATTTATGCAGTCTTTAACAAAATTATTCAATAATATGAATAATTTGGGATATTTTTTTCCGCCGTTTAAGAATTTAAAATGTTATTGCTTATTTCTTAATGGGACTAGCAATGCCCGATTTCACTAAAGGAAAACATAATAATAATATAATATCTTGGGACAACGAACACACCGCCATCTGATCCCAAATACAAGACCTAATTAATAACATTATAACACTGTTCGAATTTCAATTAAAAACTGCTACATAATGATTATATTAGGCCATTCACATTGTTGTCTGTTAAAATAAAATAAAAAATCTGCTGTTCCATACTTTTTGAACGTAAGTATTGCACTTTTGTAGGAAACCGCAGATTAAAAAAAAATTGCCGATGAAAAATTAACGTTTAAACTGTGTTCAGAGGATCAGAAGATCACATTATTCTGAACCACAGGATCAGAATGATGTACTCGCTTGGTTACGCTTAATTTGTTAACTTTATTGTGCACTAGCTCATGCCCGCGGCTTCATCCGCGTGAATTCGGTAATTGTCCCACGGGATCGCACTATCGGGATAAAAAGTATCCTATGTGTTAATCCAGGTTATAAACTGTCTGTGTGCCAAATTTGATCCAAATCCGGTCTGTAGTTTTTGCGTGAAAGAGTAACAAACATCCATCCATCCATACTCACAAACTTTCGCATTTATAATATTAGTAGGATACTGTGGTCTCCTAGAAGTGAAGGAGTACACCTACTTAATACCTTATGTTTTCCATTATCTAATAATGCTTTGGTATATCTTTTGTTAGAGATCCTTAAATGAATAAATAAATCTACTGAACACATGGCAACCTTCTGTGCGTCGATGTTACTTCCCCTTGTAAAGTCAGTCTCCTATTACAATACTTGGATGACCTTAAACAGAAATAAAATAAAAAAATAAAAAATCTCATACAATTCTTTTTATCTTTTTATTTTTACCTTAAACAGAAATACGATAGCCTTGCCTTACACATGTTCCTAGTTCCAGACTTGTGTAATTAATTAAATTGTAATAACCTTTGTACCTAATAAAAAAAATTAAAGCAAAAGTAGAAACTAATTTACGTAACAATTCGTTTCACGGCTGTATGAAGGTATGTATAGTGTGTGTGTGTGTGAGTGTGTTTGGCTACCGGTTACCGATACTATAAGGGATTAATATAAACTCATTTCTATCGACAAACACACGTTTATAAAATATGTACTCCTAACCCCTTACTCCGCGGATGGCAGCCATCTTGTTTTTTTCATCGCTTGAACTAGGATATGTTCAATAAAATGCTAATATCTTTGAATCTAAGAGCCCTAAAGACGTGCAAATGATCTGGTTGCAATGTAAACAACTGGTATTCAGCTGCATCCGGTTGGACTGGAAGCCGACCAGAACATATAGTTGGGAAAAACCTAAGCAGATGAGGAGGTACATCTACGAGAATATTCAATGTTATCTTAATGGGAGATACTGGATAGTAATAACTACTCTCCATAAAACTGTTTGTTGTAAAAGTATAAATATATATATGTATATATACATTATAATATATTATACATACTACATATATATATTACCCAACTAGCTGTTGCCCGCTACGCTCGTTCGCCTGAAATTATTATAAAAAATATAACTTCCCTTTTTGAAAGGATTTTTTTTACCATTTTCAAGGGTTTTAATTTTTTTTAACACGGAACCATAATTATTTTTCTAAAATAAAAGTAGCCTATACTATCAGCTATCTGCCAGTAAAGTCGCGTCAAAATCGGTCCAGCCGTTTTGGAGATAAGCCGGAACAAACAGACAGACAGACAGACAAAATTGAAAAAAATTGTTATAACTGTTGTACCTATACATTTTCATATGCACAAACAGACACCTCAATTTTATTTATTTGTATAGATATAAAAAGTTGATGGCGTAAATAAACAATAATAGGTTACTAGAGCGATAAGTGGACATGCGACATTTTTTTATCAGTAATGCATTTGGGTCGGACTGTTTCCGTTTCAGTGTCCGCACGTGTACCGGTTGACACTAAACTGTAATCGGGTTACTGACGTTGGCCTAAAGTGTATTACATAAAAGTTAGTTCACGCTTTTTCCAATGGGTGTGGGTAGAGACTTCAGAACCCCACATGCTACGATCCAGGTGTATTTACCTTATCACAATCATTATAATATTACCTGAAACAAATGAATCTATGAATCTCTACCCTCATATCAGACTCATCACTCGCGAGTATGTCAGTCGGGTGACTATTCATTTTTGTTTCTTTCAATGTCAAACGATACCGACCAAATTACAAAGAAAGAACGTTTATTTGGTCCACTTTGTTTATTTTTCGACCATTCGGTAGGCCAGTGAAAGATGTAGATCCAACCAACACCTTTGTATTGGACCAGTTTACTAATGAATTTATTTATCAGTTTTAACCGACTGCTAAAGCCGGAGGAGGTTATGTATTTACACCGATTATTCCGGGATTTTCCCATTTGGTACAGGAAGCCCGCTCAGTGGTCCCATGTAAATTTTATTAACTTTGCTTGAGCAGTTTATGAGTTTTACCTTTAATATGTATTTTTTTTCTTCTTAGCCTATGTTGGTGGTCCCTTAATAACTTCTAGTTACTATGTAAAATTGATTCATAACAAGAATTTGTGTTGTATACTACAACTAAAAAGAGTACTTATATAAAAAAAAAATATTTAAAAAAAAAATATTTTATTGTCAGGCATCAAGGCCCATAGGGTGTTAGTATTACATCTTATTTAAAAACTATATTAGGAACATGCAGGAACACTAAAAAAAGAAAATCACACTCACGAGAAGGTTTAACAAGCTTTGTTGCCAACATGTAGCTTGGTAAACCTCCCCATTGTAGGCCCATCCAGCCTCTCTGCAAACACCTTCAGAATGCTGTTGCTGCTTCCCCTCACTCGGGATATTACTTAGGCAACTTTCTTCCGCATAATTGCAAAGTAATCGTCAGTAAAAAACTTTATCGCAAAAAAACATCCACTTCCAAAAAAAACACTGGTAAGTCAGTGGCAAAAAAGTCAATAAACAAATAAAGTCACCGACTTTAATTTCGGAAAATTAAAGTATTTTTTTATTATAGACGTTTCATACAGATGCCATACTTCTTCTTAGCGTATCGATGGCAAACAATTTAAATATGTTTAGCCCAAAATACAGCCACGCGAACCCCGCTCACTGATGCAGTAATTAAATCATCAAGAGCGCAGGTGATAGGGCATGCGGTGCAAGATGGAATGTGGGCCATTGTCTGTGGGGAGACACCGCAAATATAATTAGAGATGCCAATTGAAAAGCAAAAATGAATAAAAGTTTTATCAGTTTAATAACTAAACGCATTCAGTGGGTTTTTCCATCTTCAACAAGTTGTCGACCACCTTTGTTGAATATCTTCAGTACTGTGGCCACTCGGGCCTTCATGACCACATCTGATAGCCGACGTTCTGAAAAAATACTTGATTGGGTTCAAAAACCTGCTCCCTACTACGGGTTATTCTGAGGATGTGCATCAATGCGTAACCATCAGTTTATAGGTTTTTATTTTTATTTTGTATCATACTTTGACGAGTTTTGATGATGAGGGTTAAAAAGATAGCAATAAAAGATAATTGACGATGGGCGAACTTGCTGGACAAGTAACACTAAGCTCTTAATTGGTCCAGTTTACTTTTGCTTACTTTTTACCCGACTGCCAAAAAAGGGTTATGTTTTTCGCGCGTATCTTGTATGCATGTAATAAAAAATAAAGTAAATGTTTATTGTGTCTCAAAAGTTACATTCTATACAGGAGTTTAGACAGTATCAGTAAGTAATTAAAATACTTGTGTTGGGGTTGACATGCTACTTCCCTGTAATATTCTTTATCACCTCATATCTTCCAAACTGCTGCACGGATTTATTTAATTAACATATCGTTAGATTCGTTTTGGTGACCCAAGAGTTTTTAGATAGATGACGAGAAAAACAAACTAACATGACGACTGTGAGACTATAGTTTAAAGTAAAAAAAAAACACATTTTTTTTTTGGATACTTCAATAAGGGTATCAAATTAAAGGACTCATCATGAGGATTTTAAAATGGTATATCATAACCATATTTTAATCTAAAAAAATATGTTATTTATTTTGTTTGTGAACTTTAAAGTGATAAATGTACACCTAAATAAAATAAAATAGAGTAAATAAATAAATATATTAGATTATAATAATAATCGTAACTAAATAGTGTAAAAAAAAACTGACTGCCTAAAAAAAAACTAATAATAACTAACTAATAAGTTAACTTTAAATAAAAACTGAAAAGAAAAAAACAAGTTCAGTCCAGAAGTGGCAGTGAAATAATAAATTCTAATACGGAACATATTGACTGCAACAGTCGGAACCCATATTGGATAGAATGATTTTAGTCTAGATTATTTAAATAATCTAGACTAAAATTATGTATTAAGGCTCGGCAAGGACCTTTCAGAGTGCCCACCTTCCTTGTTTACGGAACTCTTGTGCAAAACAACACAGTAGATGTTCGTGCGTTGTCTGTCAAGGAATTCAGGATTTTTTACTAAGTAGATAAATGCTTACTGTCTTGTCTTTTGTAGTACAATGGCTGTAGTCAGTTCCTTAATCTTCACAACTTGCATTTGATGCTCATTATTGAATAAACGGAGCCTTCAATAAGGTTCAAGCACATAACCCGTAATCCCTGAAGGGTTAGGTAGAGGTGTACCCAATAGTACACCCACATTTCGCCAGTTATGTTTAAGTCCCATGTAATATGGGACGAGCCTATTGCCATCAACCGGGCACAAATGCAGACTCCGTGGCTGCTACTGAGAAATTTCTGATGGAAAAACCCAATAACACTTTGCCCGACCCGGGAACCGAACGCAGGACCTCATGCTCACTAGACCAGCGAGGCAGGGGTTCAAGCAGCACTTAAATAACTTGATCACATCATAAGATTACGTTATTGTACCTACAGTAGTATGCAGTTTTATGATGTTATCCGGGGGCATTGCATCGTTGCGGTTATATCAATAATACTGTGGTAACCCCAACCTGTTACGAGTTGCATCATGCATGTGCATCGAGAGACGAGGAAAATGATTTATTTAAGATTTTTTGTTTAGTTTTTTCTGTGACCTTCCCTTTAAAAGCTTAATTATTTTTGATATGCTGATAACTGAAATTACTTTATACACCATTATTTTTAGGTCGTTTTGGAGCCGAATACCATGAACTCGAAACGATTGGGACTATTTTTTTTAAAAAATAACAAAAAAAAAACACGAAACAATAAATTTAATGTTTTTTTTTTTGTGAAATAATGAGAATTGATCGATGAATGAATTTTTCAATGGGTTTCGTTCGCATGTGTTGCCGATCTTGGATACGTTTTACACACACATATGCATTTGAGTTCTCATTATTTCAAAAAAAAAAACATTAAATTTACTCTTTCGTGTTTTTTTTTATTGTTACTTTTTGAAAAAAATAGTCCCAATCGTTTCGAGTTCGATGATCGAGTTCATGGTATTCGGTTACAGAACGACCTCAAAATAATGGTGTATAGTTAAATAGACGTAACAATTACTCAGGGCGGGGACATCATTTAATCACGTGAGGTTTTTAAGGCCACTTTTTTAGCCCTGCCTCCCCCTTAGTGATACGTCGTGAGACTCGTGAGGGTTTAGGCTACCCCTCCTCCCCCTCCCAGCATCACGTTTATAGGATCACTCGCGTGTCTGTCTGTCTGTCTGTCTGTTCGTCTGTCACAGCCAATTTGAAACAGACCGATTGAGTTGAAATTTGGTACACATATGTAAGTCGATGACCCTAATACGGACGTGTAACGTACATTAATTAATTTTTAAACATCGGGGCCCACTTTTGTGGGTAAATTAGTACTGGGAAAAAAAAGTTTTGCAAACTATATCGTGTTACAGTATGAAAATGTTTAATTCAATATTGTTAAAAAATATGTTATCCGTCACGCATTAAGTTCATTTTTTTCATCCCACAAAAAAAACACGTGATTATCAAATTATCCTCTACCCCCATCGAGATTTTTTTGTTATTCCTTAGTGAGCGCGGTAGTACCTACGTAATAGGTACCTATTGATGTATGTTGATTAGATTTTAGGTAATTTGGCAAGAATTGTCTTTAAATTTACAGACTTATTTTTCTTTCATGAATTCATGATTTATTTAATTAGGTTTTGTTTAAATGTTTATGAAGGTATATTTTTCTTTGAATTACGTACGAGTACGAACAAATATGTAAATACAGGGTGGGTAAAAAATCGTGGATCGAACGAAACAGGGCGATAGTTGGGGTTATCAGGGTAATTTTTTGATAGTACATTGTTTTTACAATTATGTTCTAAAGTTACAAATAATTTTTCGTGAGACTTAAAACAGGGGGGGGGGACGGGTTTCACACTATACTGCGGCGCCGCATCGCTTCGCTGATGTTTCGTACGCGTGGGAGCGCCAACACCATCCTGAACGTGCTCAGCCACAAGCTGGACAGCCCCCTTCTGGGGCACTGGGTTCAAGCACAAGTGCGTGTGCACGGGGCCTCAGAGGGCGGCAAATACTTAAATTAATTTTAAATTAAATTGGATTAAATAGAATTGGATTGAATTAAATTGAATTGAGATAAATTGAATTGAATTGGATTTAATCAAATTGTATTGAATGACATTAGATTAAATTAAATTAAATTAGATTACATTAAATTAGATTAAAGTAGATTAAATTTAATTAAAATAAAACATAATATATTGAATTGAATTGAATTAAAATAAATTGAATTGAATTAAAAGGGATCATTAGGGTGCAGACCAATTAAGTGTAGACATTTATGTAAACAATTGTAATTATTTTTTGTTTTTTAACTGTATCTATGACGGCTATGAAATTATTACTACTAACATAGTTATTAAGCATTTCTAACCCATATATGGACTTGATTGTTCGAAATAAAGTATGTATTTGAATTTGAATTTGAATTTAAAAGATATTGAAATTGCCAATACTCATAAATCATGGTACCAACGGTCATAAAGGAAGAAGATCTAGAAGCAACTAAACACCATTTATTGTTTTAAAATAGGTACCTATTTTACTCAAATTGCCGGTATAATACTTTTGGTATTTTATTGAAAAACACTCAAATAGTCATAACTTTTAAGGAGATCCAGGTAGAGTACTACCACATGATATTTTTACGGTAAATAACCCCAACTATCGCCCTGTTTTGTTTGATCCACGATTTTTTACCCACCCTGTATAATAATAACGTATGAAGTATGAACGTACAAAGAATAATTGCAAAACTTAAGTATTTCTACTCTGTTCCCTTAATTTTTTGTCTGGTAATTAAATGTTAATATTAAATCACTAATGATTTTTTATCAAGTAATAAGCATAATCAATTTGAATTATGTATAATGTCAACTGAGATAAAACAATATAATGTGTGGGTCGTTATTTTATTTTAATCGTCTATACATATACAAGGTGTGACATAACATAATAAATGGACCATGAAACTAAACAATTTTTGCTCAATGACTTTTAGAAATTCATAACTTTTTTAAGTTTCATCATACAACTAGTTTTCCGCCCGCGGCTTCGCGCGCGTCGAGTTCGGTTATATCGCGTTTCCAAGAGAACTCTTCAAAAGTCCGGGATAAAAACTATCCTATGTTCTTTCTCAAGGTCAACTCTATCTCTGTACCAAACTTCATTAAAATCAGTTCAGTGGTTTAGACGTGAAAGCGTAACAGACAGACAGACAGACAGAGTTACTTTCGCATTTATAATATTAGTAGGGAAGTAGGGAAACATTCATGTTGATCAGCTGATCGCGTTTTTTTTTTTGCAAATTTGAAGAACCTGTACAGCAAAAGTGGTTCAGTTTCATGGTCCGAGATACCACTCGGCCAAGAGGTCTTGCGTCCATTATATTACAACCTGTAGGTATATAAAAAAATCCAGAATGTTTAAAGTTCATAGTTCATTCTTTATTTAGAATTTGGACACTAATGATATGTAATGTATGTAAAATAAAACTTGAAAAGCCTGAAGGCCAACTGACCAGTATGTATAATTCTTTTTATAACATAAATGTTCCGTAGCGCGGCAAGTGGTTCTTCCTCTCCGCTGACTCTTAGCGATCAGATACAACTTTGCTTTCCCACCTTCCCAACAATCTCAATATAGCTCACATCAATGCCCAGAGTGTTCGTGGCCATTACCCCGATCTTCTGGCTGCCATTACTGCGCTCAAGAAAACAAGACAATGAAGTACGAGATTACTTCATTGTCTTGTTTAATAATCCTCCATGAGAGTCTCTGGGAAGACTTTTTAGGTTACATAGGGTGTTACAGTAGACCATCACCAAAGAGTACTCAAGATAGCGGTTCCAGTTACCAAAATTAAAGTAAAAGCAATAATATACGGACAGACAGAGAATCGAAACAATATTATAATAATACATATTATACAGGGTGGAAGGGACACCAACGCACAAACGATTACCACATAATATTCAGTACATCATTCTGAACGTAGGACATAGAAATTTTTCTTAGTTTATTAAAAAAAAAACAGCTGTTTCCTACAAAATGTATGGACCCAAAAATCGGAAATATAAACGACTAGGTAAATTGAGACCACAAAAACCGCAGCACGTGAATGCAAGCATCCATTATGTGTTTAAAGAGATACGATACGCAAGCTTAGTGCACTATGCAGTGTGCAGTTGCAAGGCATATATAATTACTGTTGCCCGGAGAGCATTGGTCAATCTTTAGAAAGTTGCACGTGACCTAGTAGTGAAGCGCTTGGAAAATCTGTAGTATCGATTGCCGGGAAATAGATAGGATTTGTTAGCCTGAAAGTCTGACTACCAGACTCACCAAGGGGTATCATTGTGGAGGTAAAATATTGGTGTTTAGCTGCATCTAAATAGACTGGCAGTTGACATCAATATAGTTGGGAAAAGGCTATGCTTACGGGGATAAAATGTTGGTATTTTTAATAGTATTGGAGGAGCTCGTGGCTAAATAATAACAGCCACTCAGTTCAACGTTCAGGTTAAGCCGCGCTTGCCTAGGTTGGTCTGTGGATGCGTGACCACTTCTTACATGGCGAGTTTTGTACTTGCCTCGGAAAGCACGTTAAGCCGTTGGTCCCGGCTGTCATTTGTAAATCTTTGATAGTCGTTACAGGTAGTCAGTGGTCCGAAAGTCTGACAACCAGTTTTTCTAAGGGGTTTCGTATTACCCAATACTGTCTAGGTTGTAGAGGTCAAATAGGCAGTCGCTCCATGTAAAATACTGATATTCAGCTGCATCCGGTTAGACTGGAAGTCGACACTAACATAGTTGGGAAAAGGCTAGGCGGATGATATTCCCTATAGTATTGAATCGATTAATATCGTGATCGTTTCTCTCCGGATTTAAGAGAAACCGATAAAAGTTTAATAAAGAGCCTCTCCAAGAGATGAACGATGATACTGAGCGTTTGTCTGGCACAAGCTGCGGAGTCAACCGAGTTGTTGACGAGCTTACTTTTAAACCAAAGATATTAGCTAATATTCTTGTAAAGATCGTGCAGATAAAAAAGAAGATTGAGAAATTAATGAAAGAAGACCTTATCTATAGGAGTATAAAGGCTACGAACAGGCCCGGCAGTGGACGAGTCTTCATATCTGTCTTTATATCCAGACAGGTGGCCTACCATGACGTTTTAAAGCAGAAGTAATTCCAGTGTGGGAAAGAGATGGCGCTAGACGACCTGTAATAGCTCTGCCTCTTTCCCACACTGGAATTACTCCTGCTTTAAGACGTCATAGACCCCTGACCAGACTGAACCTTTTCAAGTTTTCTATTAGATATAATGGTCTGAATCAAGTTTTTACATTATCTAAGCCGACCAAATACATTTATCGATAGTTTCACCTCCCTAATCCTTACCACGTGACAGTCCTGTAACCTAAATGAGAGTAGACGGTATGCGTCGGCGCACGTGATTGTCGGTGAGAAAATCAGATAGAATTCACTTATGTCTTCACGCCCGTTTTCTCAAACGAGGTCAGTAGTACGTAGTAGTGACGGTTTGTTGCAATCTATTTGCATTCGTAAACATTGCAGTTAGTTTTGGGATCCGTTTGAGGAATAACCATTGCATGCGTAACTCTAATAACTAATAGGTAATGTTGATGGACTACAAGTAAGTTTTCACAATATCACACAATCCATTCACTATTTCATTGACTATGGATATGATCAGAAATACTTACTAAATGGACGAGAACCAGGTATACCATACCTATGGGGAGAAAAGGGTATTGGGAAAAAAGGTGTGAACGTTGAGACGACTCGAAGAGATGTCTTGAAGAGAAAGAACTTTAATGGGGATATTGTCAGGGCAGTGAACATAACTATTCATTATTACGACTTTCTATTGTTTACCAATAGCATGGATTCGTCATCCACTGCTTTCTACTATTTGTTTCACCGAACAGAACTTCACAGAACAGTCTCGTAAATGGAATAACTAGTTTCAATGGCACATATGCCATTCGCTCAAGTGCTGATCAAGTCTTTTCTGTAGGAGGATTTGCCTATTATTTTCAGATAACAAAGTTCTAGATTACATGTACTCTTTCATTGTGCTGTTCAACTTTTTTTTTATTAAACCTATACGTGCGGGGTGTTTTTAAAAATGACATAGAGGTTCCTAAAACCATCAAAGTCAATCGTTTGAAAGATAGATACTTCCAAAGTGGTGAAAATTGGCTTGAATAAGAATTGATGTTTAGTTTTTGAGATAAGGAACTTTTTCATCAAACTGCAGCAGTAACTTTGTTTTTCATTAATTAAAAACTTGCGTTTTTTAAAAATAAAACCGTGTGAAAATGTTGGAACTTTGATCTCCAATATCTCCCTAACTATGTAGAAGGTTCCCAGGTATGGTCTGAACAAAAAAATATCGCAATGGCGGGGAGAACAATTTAAGTGGCTTCGTTGAGGTTATTTATACACCCATTAGTGTCAGGCTGTCTTAGACTATACCACTTTATTACTTTATGACTATTATCAAAATAGCTACGATAATAAGACACGTGTGGCCTTTCCTGTTTTTTTTTGTCACATTTTACAATTTTTTTCGTAGCTTAAAAAAAACCATCCAAACATGACAAACGACATTTTTTTTATCTCGTTTATCATGTTTGCAAAAGTAGATGTAGAATTAAAGTGATAAATTACACTTAGTTATTAAGCCCGAAGGACCAAAAAATTACTTTTAAAACTGGTCAAAATATGCGTTGTCAACTTTATAGGCAACGTTTTTTTTATTGATTTGGTTTTTATTTTAATTGATTGAGATTACACGCTACACTTTTGTTTTTGTAAAGAACCAAGAGAAGTTTGGTGAAAATCATTTCATCACCACAGGACCATCTCGATGAAACTGGTATGTCCTGAGATGTCCCAGATGTGCAAAATTCGATGTCATGTGACAGTGACATCTACGAACCTTTAAGGGTGTAACGAACGGGGTGTCAAGTTCTTCAGGACCATAGAAAAGTGAGGATTCTCCGACCAGACGGGTATTTGTGTCTGCTGGCCTACTTACTGTCCGACAGTTGTTGTCGGGTTTTTCCATATAGTCTTAAGTCGTGGAAAACTTTAACAGCAAGATTCAGAACTTTGATGTTTAGTTCTTAATGTGTGTCATAGATGGCGCTGTAGTACTTTTATATTATGTTGCTGTAATACTTTTTGTAGTGCCGCCACAAACCCATAGTGGGGGTGTTGAACCTACTCGCGTTCACAAAGAAGAAGCCCGTATCCCGGCAGGCAGAGGAAATATTATACACTGATGTCCCGTATATCATACGTAATAATCGTCGTAATGTCTTATCTTAATTAAACATATTATTAGCACAATAAAAAAACCTTAGTTTAAGACAATACATGTCATATGACTAGTATTTCAAAATACTTCGATTCCTACACCTATAACCCGGGAATGCGAACAAAGCAATAAATTGCGACATACATTTTGAAAGGCATCATTATTTCGTAGATATATGGATGTAAGGAAACCTATGGAAACTGCAGCTATAACTTTATATACTGCAGTTTGTTTGCGAAAGCTATACAGTTACAACAGACGCTGTCAGGATGCAATTGTGCGTTTTCTCATACATATGCTTATAGGATTTGCTAAACTATAACTTGTTTAGTGTTTTTGCGAGTACACTTTCGGTTTGTTGAAATCATTCCTTCATTTGCTTTCTTGTTTTATTTTGGCACAGGATTTCGTCTTAATACTCAGTATAAAACTTCCACTGCCTCGTTGATGAGGTCCTGGGTTCGATTTCCGGATCGGGCACAGTCTTTTTGGATTTTTCTTTCATGAATTTCTCAGTAGTCGTCCCGGAGTCTGGATTTGTCCCCGGTTGGTGGCATGCCCCCTGAGGGACAGTATAAGTCTAGTGTCATAGACTACATTGCTTAAAAGATTTCTCTTACAACACAGATGCAATCAATATTTTTTACTATTGTAGATACGATTATTTTACTATTTAAGTTGTAACTTACAAAACTATTTTACGACTTCCAGTATCGGTATGTGGGTGGTCTTTAAGTGGTTACGTCTAGAATACATTTTCATAATAATTTATCGCTCTTTTTCCTCACACATATGTCATGGTAGTTACCGTGGTACCTCCTTCCATTCTTATGTGGAAATATGAGGTGCTCATAGAATTTATTAGCCGTTTAAGTGTTTTATATTCTATGCACGTGTCAAAGGTTTTTGGTGAAAGTAAGCGAAGGGCTTGTGTGTGACTTGTGTTACTATTTAATATTTAATATTAGCTGCGCCCACGATGTACAGTGTTTTTGTCACAAATTTGAAGCCGCAATGCAAAACATTGTTTTCTCATACAAACAGGGTGTAAACGGGGGTCCGTTTACACCCTGTTTGTTTGTTCGTGAAGGGTTTCACGAAGCTGTTAAGCAATCATTATGTACATATACCAAACTAAGTAACTTTACGGAAAAATTATTGCTGGTAAACGATTTTTTTTGAGATGAAAAATCACGTTTTACGGTACGACTCAAAGTAACGCACGCAAAACATTGTGCGGATGGATGGATTGAATAGTACAGGGTCGTGGAGGTGTTTAAAGTAAAAATCTATCATTAAAAATATCTATTTAAAAAAAGAAACTTATGAAAAAGTTGTAACTTTGACCCCCAATATCTCCGTAACTAGAAGGTTCCCAGGTATGGCTTAGAACAAAAAAATGATCGCAATGAATGATTGATGCGGAGAAGAAGTGCCTTTCGGCTTAGCTAAGGGTCTGGTTACACCCTTGATAGCAAAAATTTAACTCTCTGGCCAAATGACCTAACCCAAGAAAAGCATATTTTGTCAGACCTATTGACAGTTGTCTTATGTCAATCAATTACATTTTTGAAATTTCCATCATGGTTTTCGCTAATAGAATGTAACTTGGTCCAGGCTCTGGGGAATTTGTGCTACCTTAACTTGATTTAAAAGAGCTCATGTTTAAATAGTAGTAACCGCTCGGGTCGATTCTTCAAGTTGTGCAGCGCTTGCCTAGTTTGTTCCGTGGATGGGTGACCTCCATTACATACGGAGTTTTCTCCGTGCCTCGGAAAGCACGTTAAGTCGTTGGTCCCGGCTGTCATTTGTAGATCTTTGACAGTCGTCACAGGTAGTCAGTGGCCTGAAAGTCTGACAACCAGTTTTACCTTGAGTAACGCAGTTGGTAATAATATTTTCAATAAGGAGCCTCTCGTTAGGCAGCTGGATAAGTAAAAAAAAAAGTAATAAATTCTGTAAATGCAGATATATGACATCTAATGAGTGGTTTCAAAGAATGTACCGCCTGCAATTGTCGACTGATGACCTCTAGTGACCCCGCAACGACCATTGTTTTAATGCAACAGAGGTACTTGACGGTTGACGTAGAAGATATAAGGACTAGCATAAACCCGCGGCTTCGCCTGCGTTTTGCAGTGAAATTGAGAAACAGGAACTTACTACCAGGATATAATGTATCTTATGTCACTGTATATTAGACAAACGTAGTTCAGCAGTTAAGGTGTGAAAAGGTTACATACAGACAGATAGGGTTATTTTTGGATTTATGTATAATATTATTATATTATAGATGGAACAGAGAAGTAGATAGGTGTACGTTTTTTGCTAGTAGATTTTTGCGTGTCTAACAAGGTTTTTTATGTTGTTCGAAACAACTTCTAATCCATAAATCATATTTATTTTTGTAAATTGGTTTTCAAAACACGTCACAACATGTTATGTTTTAAAACTAGATGGGGTCGGTGTTTTGTGCCTGACTAGGTACTCTGAGACGAACCATCCGAAACAAACTCACATTACGAATGAATTCATACTTAATGAAGATAAAACTTGATTAGTTCATAACTAGACGGATGCTTAAAGGCTTAAACCAGTGTTTTTCGGGATATTTAGGTCAAAAATGTTTTAACTAAATTCACAAAACGCCTTAATTTAGAATTGCGTTCAAAAAGGAAAATTCTATGCAAAATGAATGAATATTTACTTAATTCAATCTATACTAATTATATAAAGCTGAAGAGTTTGTTTGTTTGGTTGAACGCGCTACAGGAACTACTGATTCAAATTGAATAATTCTTTTAGTGTTGGATAGCCCATTTATCGAGGACGACTACGCTACGACTAATAGGAGCGGAGCATCAATGAAAAATGTTGCAAATACGGGATTTTTTTAATTTTTATAAAAAATTTACGCAGACGAAGGTTGCTGACAACAACTAGTATGTAATAAAATGAATAAAGCAAGTGATTAAAAAAGCACGTAAATGCAAACGTCATTGATAAATGAAAAAGAAAATAGCAATTATAAATTTTAATAATTCTGAAAAATCTATTTAGTTTTTGGTGATTGCGATAAATTCAATTAAAACAAGAAATAAATAAATAGGGAAGAATTTTGTTTTTAGCAAAATAATAATAATAATAAATCTTAATAAGACGAGAAAAATATACATAATATGTTCACACAATTTGTCAACAAGCTACTTATAATTAATCTTAAAAATATAACCTCTGCAATTGTGCTTGAAAGATGGATCTATCTGACAACAAGACATATCTTTCGTTATGCATATGTTCCACTATTTACAGTTTTTGTAAAAAAATTACACAGCTCTAAGTTATGTTGGCTATGGCATAAATAAATCCAAGTAACACTATGGTCAATGGCGGTTGTCGTATCCTTGGGCCCCATTTAGTCGTAGACGCCAACAATCTCTCTGTAAAGCCTTGAATTTTGAGATTTCGTAATGCTAGACTAACTTCTTGGTTCAACGGATGTGATTTATAATTTCTGTTTACCTAGATTAGTAAAGTATATGATAGATACATGAATTAAGCTTGTTATCGCCGAAGGATTAAGTAGAGGTGTACCTAATAATACACCTACAATATTCGACAGTTATATTTAAGTCCCATATGATAGGGGCGAGCCCATTGCCGCTAACCGGACACAAATACAATCACCGTGGCTGCTACAGAGAAATTCTTAATGGAAAAACCCAATAACGCTTTGCCCGACTTGGAAATCGAAGTCAGGACATCATGCTCAGCAGACGCACATTCGACCACTGAACCAATGAGGCAGTCAAATAGAGGAAGTGAGTTAGATATTATTACAGTGCAGGGGACTATTGCAAAACCTATTTATAAACATAAAACAACATCGCGCCAGTTATGCACGGTAATACACGGCTAATCTTTATATAACCTAAGTTAACCTAACCTAAGTTTAGCCGGTTAATCTTAAGTTTATGTTACTACTAGTAACATACATTTAAGATTAGCCGTGTATTACCGTGTACTAGTACGTCTCCGTCAGGACCTCAAATCCTGGGTTCGATTCCTAGGTCGGACATAGTGTCATTGTGTTTTTTCATCTGGAACTTCTCAGTAACAGCCACGGAGTATGGATTTGTGCCCGATTGATAGCAATAGGCTCGCCTCCTATTACGTGAGACTTAAGCATAACTGACGAAATGTGGGTGTACTATTAGACACCGCTGCATAGCCCTTCGGGGATTACAGGCGTGATGTTATGCTATTAAAAAGATAAATGAATTACCTTTGTTTAGGACAGATATGGTACATAAAAACCACGATATCTGCAGGACCATAGACTATCGTGGTTTTTATCTAGATGTTAATCTCTGCTGGTTACAACACTAGTTTTTTTAACAAGCAATGGCAAAGGGCACTTATACTTACAGCATCTATGTTCTAGATCTCAATGTTACTCAAAAATAATGACGTATCACTTGTATTGCCAACGCAGGTTGCAAAATCCATGGCAGTACCTCGTTTTGTCTGTCAGATATTGCAAAAATAATTATAATTAATCATAATTATCTTTGCTATGTTTTAGCCATTGAGACCAGCGTTTTAGTGTTCCGTATGGAAATGATTAATCTTGTGATTCGTGTTTTGCTATGCTGTGTGAAATGTAAAGAAATATAAATTAAATGTTTAGATTTCACATGTAGCGGTAAGACGTAAGTCCAACAGTCGGATCACATTTAAAGTGAACCTTGTGAACACGTACTTATGAAGCTAGCTGACTCTTTCAAAATTAAATTGTTGTTAGTTTTTCTCCATATTATATGTATTTTTATCTCTCTTTACTTTGGTTGTATATATGTATTTATTGTTATATTTTATTTGATAAATGTTTTCTTGAAAATTTTCTGATAGGCTGCACCTACTACGTTTTCTCTCTGCATCGCCCTAGGTAGACTGGTAGAAAATGCCCAAGGCATAAGTTCGTCTGTGTACATATTTTGTTTTTATACATGTGCATTAAGTTTTAGTACATAAATAAATAAAACATTCTTTGCATTTTGTTTTTTTTTGCGTCTATTGTTTGCTTCAATGTAGAACTTCGTCTGCATAAATTTCTGATTTGCCGAAAAATTTATTCATACAATTCTGCTGAGTCCTTACCTCAAAGTTCCATTTCTATAATAAACATCAAAATCAGTTCTAACATACTATTGTAAAATCGGAACCTTAACAAATTGAGTCACTTTCTTAGAAGAATAGTATGGATCTTAGACTTAGCATAGTTTTATCATCGTCTGCCCAGCCTTTTCCCAACTATGTTAGAGTCGGCTTCCAGTCTAACCGGATGCAGCTGAGTACCAGTATTTTACAAGGTGCGACTGCCTATCTGACCTGCACAACGATAATACCGATACCCATTGGTAAGACTAGTTGTCAGACTTTCGGGTCGCTGACTACCTGTAACGACAATCAAAGATCTACAAATGACAGCCGGGATCAGATCTCGGAGGAAACTCGGCACCATAGTTTATAGTTACATGTTGTTAGATAAATAATAACAACCTTTTAAGTATAATTATTTGTATATGTCCAGAGCTATGATTATCTTTAACCCAACCGGCCTTTGATACCATTGAAGGCGGTTCTGTTATTATAAATTACACCTTATGCTGTCAATCATGGTCACTGCGATCATGATGATAATTGATTGACGTACCTCGACACTCCCTGTTTGCTTGACAGTCGCACAGTGTTTTAAAAACCCCGATTTTGTCTCATGTCCTTTTTATTGCAAATATCGTTAGTTTATATCATTACAAGTACTACAGTGAAAATCCGGCTTCGATATGACCTTTAGTTTTGACAAAAAAAAAATCGAAAGTTGTATAACCGGGTCATGAAAATCACAAAAAAAATCTTATAAAATAAAATTGGCTGTTATTTAAAAATCTGATTATACGTAATGTTTACATTCATAACAACAGACATTCTGCTCATTTTTGTAATTTCTAAAGTTAATAGGTTATGAAATAACAACATTTTTATCGTATTTCTTTTATAATTATTATTTCAAGTATAATGCCGTATTAGATCGAGATTTTTATACAGTATATTCTTCATATGCTCTTCTATCAATACTATAAAAATCACGATCTAACTCCGCGTTATTCAAAAGTTATTGATCATAAATAAAACTATTATTTTAAGAATGTCGTAACTGTTCTGAGTTACGTTAAAGATTTGATATAATAAAAATATATTTTTTTTTTTTTTTTATATTATCCGGCGTGGCAAGGAGCTCATGGCTGAATAATAACAGCCACTCGGGTCAATTGTACAGCCGCGCTTACCTGGGATAGTCTGAGGATAGGTGCCGCCCATGAGGCACGGAGAAAACTCGGTACCTATGTAACCGAGTTTTCTCCGTGCCTCAGAAAGCACGTTTAGCCGGCTGTCATTTTCAGATCTGTGACAGTCGTTACAGTTAGTGGCCCGAAAGTCTGACTACCAGTCTTAAACAAGGGGTATCGTATTATGCATTAGTGTAAGTTAGTACTTAACTGGGTTGTGGAGGTCAGATTGGCAGTGACTCCCTAAAAAATACGGGTACCTACTCAGCGACATCCGATTAGACTGGAAGCCGACTGGAGGCTAGGCAGATAGGAGGATAGGTTCAAGCCATGGTCCGGGGCGAGAGGGAATGGGAAGCCGTCGCCTCCTTCTGCGAAGCAGTCATGCTAGCGAAGGAGGCGGCGGAACGTGAGAGGGAGAGAACCTCCTCACGTCCCAGCCGCCGCGGGAGGAGCACCGGGCGTCGGGGGCCACGCCGTGATGGCTCTCGGCCACCGTAGGCGCGGGCCTGTGGACGGCGAGTAATGGGCTAGCTCGCCGTCCGTCCGTCGTATGACGACGGGCAGGCCGTGTCGACGGCGCGTTCGTGTTCCACGCGCGCCTCAAAGAGTTGTCAGCATACGGGAGGGGCCCGCAAGGGCCGGTGCCTGCCAGGGCAGCGGGACTGTTCGAAAGAGATACCGCGGCCCTGGAACATAAAGGGCCAATGAAGGAACATGGGTGTTTTTTAGTCAGTAAGAGTCTGACACTCCCTTCCGCTCCGCCCAGAGCGGGAGGAGTCATTTGATGATTTCTCACCCCCCCAAAAAAAAAAAAAAAGGCTAGGCAGATGATGATTATTCGGCGTGGTCAGATGTATGAACATGGGTGAAGTAAAGGGAGTCTTATGGCATTTTGTACCATTTGCCTACCTGCTTGAAAAATGGCGTGAGTTTATGTATGAATACCAATGCCAAAGCGAACCAATGGCGAAGCACGGCTCACGCTTGGCCGTTTATGAAACAATAGCATACCTTCTCTTTCGCAATTGCGTATGGAGTACTACTGAGTTCACTGACGGTCTGGCAGTTTTCACCCTTATGCACTAAGACTTAGAGTCTAAGTAATAAGGTTGAAAAGTGGTCGTCCGTCGTAGTCGGTTTAATCTAAGTTGAATGTTAACATAGGTAATGGTTACGCTAGCTATTTGATGCCAATATGCTCTGCAACTTGGTGTTGATAAACGCAATTTGCTTACAGTCTATTTTTGAAAATAGACTAAATTGCGACAAAATTATGCGCAGTAAAGGAAAGTGTATGAAAATGTATGTATATAAGATTTCTTAGATTTTTTGGTTTTGGCGGTTAACTCGCGATGGTTTCCTTCACTGTTTTGAGAGCAGCGGCGGCGAAATAATGTACACAAAATGTGTTGAAAACCACGACTTATACGTTCGGCTGTTAACACTGAAAAAAAATACGTAAGTAATTGTACAAATAATCCAAATCCTTAATTACGCGATCAAATCTCACAGAGTAATCCCAAGCATTTAAAACAAAAAATAAATCTGTATAATAAATATAAATTATACGAATACTTAATATAAAGAACAAAGATATTTAGCTATGTAAATAGTCCTTTATATTCAGCAAATAGCTATGCAAATAGTCGAATAAATGGCCGTTGACCGTAGGCTTTAAAGTTTTTTTCTACGCACATGCTGACCAGTTTTTAACCTGCGCATGTTATTTCCGTGTTAGGTCTTAATTACAAAGTCTAATTGACAATAAAAACATTAAAAGAAACAAAATGGAAGTGTCTGTTTGTAGTATCTAAATAACAGCTTTTTACTGAATTCATATGAAAATATATGTATAGGGCACTTATAACAAAAATACATTTTATCAATTTTTGTCTGTCTGTCTGTCTGTTTATTCCGGGTAATCGCCGAAACGGCTGGACCGATTTTGACGGGACTTTTACTGGCAGATAGCTAATGTAATAAGGAGTAACTAAGGTTACTTTTATTTCAGAACAAGAGTTAGGGTTCCGTGCAAAAAATTTAAAACCCTTAAAATTGGTAACAATATCCGATTCAAAAAGGGGAACAATTTTTTTTTAATATAAAAAATTATATTATTACCCCTTTTGAATCGGGTTTTGTTGTCGGGTTTCGTTTTGTTTGTTGTTGTTGGTTTTTGTTGACCTTCGTTTTTATTATTGTATCTATATCTATTTTTGTGAACGTTAAAAACGTACAAAATTATTCTGCCTACCAATGAGACAAACAAGTCTGTCGTGCGTATGACTATTTTTTGCGGCTAAAGTTGGAACTAATATCATTTTAATATTTATTTATCAGAGCTCCGCTCTGGTGAAAATAGAGAAATCGAATTTGCCAAGGAAACCTAGCAAGATCGATTTTTGCCCCCACAAACCCCTATATTGCAACTTTCATAGAAAATATCGGTATGGTGGCTTGAATGACTCTGATAAGAAAGCGCGGTTGATACACATTTGGGTGACAGATAATATATTATCACTTGAAATAACGTTCACATGATATAATTTTCATATGCTATAAAAACAAATAACCTAATTTCATGTGATGATTACATTTCATATAAACTTCTTTTGCTCTAATAACATTTAGGATAACGTTCATCTCATATAATTTTCAATTCTTTCTTTCTTTTTTTAAAAAACGTTGCCCCACACTAGGTATTTCTCCTGTGTCGTGGGTGCGTTTACAAACATTTAAACTCACATACACAAACAGCCAGACCCGGAACAACTACCAGTAGGCCATACAAATATTTGTTCCGTGCGGGGATCGAACCCGCGACACGCGACGCAGCAGTCAATCGCTCAGCCACTGCGCCAACCGTGCCGTCGACGGCACGGTTGGCGCAACATACTAATTTTCAATTAGTATGTTGCTCTTTTACCAACTAACCGAACCTCGGGGTGCCCCTGACGTCGACCGTCTAGGGTTAGGGTTTCCGTCAGCAGGTCGACGGAGCCCCGCTGCGGGGCTCCTATTTTGTTTACAGAAACCTAAGTAACCGAACTTCGGGGTGCCCAGAATTTGAATATAACTAAATATTATACTAACTGAATATTAGTTCAAATGTGCATTATAGAAAATGTTTATTAAACCATATAAAATTAGGTAAACTGAAATTATATCAATAATTCATTGAATATATCATTTCATCGTTATACTAAAAAAAAAATATATTAAATGAAATTAGGTCATGTGATCGTTAGAACTTTTGTTATTATATCAAATGGTACGCATCCGTATTGAACATATAAACTGACAGCGTTAGTTCCGACTCCGTTCGTCCGAACATTTCACCGTTCAATCGACTCGACTTCGATCAAAGCGAAGATCGTTCGGTCGATGGTCTGTCGGTCGAAAGGACGATTTATTCACACAAAGCAGGTCTCACAAAAGACCTCTCGGCAAATAAACTATCGGTCGAATGGACGATTGACCGAAAAATACTAGTATACACCATTATTTTTAGGTCGTTCTGGAACCGAATACAATACTCGATCATCGAACTCGAAACGATTGGGACTATTGTTTTTCAAAAAGTAACAATCCAAAAAAACACGAAACAATAAATTTAATGTTTTTTTTGTGAAATAATGAGAATCGATCGATGAATGAATTTTTCAATGGGTATCGTTCGCATGTGTTGCCGATCGTGGATACGTTTAACACACACTTGTTTTACACGCATTTGAGTTCTCATTATTTAAAAAAAAAAAACAAAAATAACTTGTGCGTGAGTTCATGATTGTGTAATCAAGTTGACCGACTTGATCTTATAACAAAAGGTATTGACAGACTAACAATTAACTTAATTAACAGAATAATCAGAAAAGTGGTTTTTATATCCGTTTAATTGACATCTGTTGATAAGTGTTAAGTACGTGATGTGTAATAATAGCTTAAAATTATGCAGACCTTGGGTATCTGCATCGTTATCTGCTAGTTTGATGGGGGGAGGTAAATGTACTTTAATTGTTGCTAGGTCATAACTACATACAAACATAATATGAAGTCTGTAATCCCCCAATGGTTAAGCAGAGGTGTACCTAATAGTACACCCACATTTCGCCAGTTATGTTTAAGTTCAATGTAAGAGGGATTTAAAAATAACTTTAATTTTTATTTCTTTTCCCATGTAATAGGGAGCGAGCCTATTGCCACCAAGTTGGCATTAATTAAATCATGATTTGAAAGACACGTGGCGCCATCTATTATAATAAGAACGTTATTGTTTGTTTTCCTCGGGAACAGTACTTTTTCGGAATGAAAGGTACGCCACGTCCGTTTCTGTACACCTGAAAACGTATATGAAAAAATTCAGGATGATCGGTTCAGTGGTTTAGGCGTGAAAAAGTAACAAACAAACAAACTTACTTTCGCATCACTACATTTATTATAAAAGTCTGTTCGCGATAAACTCAAAAACTACTGCACCGAGTTCATGCTGTTTTCATCAATGGATAGTGGTTCTTGAGGAAGGTTTTAGTAAATAATTTGTCAAGTTTTTGTATACATTGGCTAAAATATACCTAATGATATTTGTTGGAGGTGTCGGAAAAAAATAAGCCGTCTGGGAGCTTTCAATGAAAACGCTGCCTAAACCCTTTAAGATGTAACAAAATGATGTATGGTGGAATTGTGTATCTTATATAGTTCTACAGAAAAGTCCGCGATGGCATAATGTCTACTGTATCTATTTTAATACTAAAAAAAAATGAAAATTTATTTTTTATTTTATAACCTGGAATAAGACATAGGCTACTTTTCATCCCTGGAATAGGTTCCCATGGGTTGCGGGAACGGGATCAAAATTTTATGATTACTTTTGGTCGCGATAACCGACATCCACGCGGGCGAAGCCGCGGGCATCAGCTAGTTTATAATATTAGAAGAAGAAGACAGGATAGGGTAAAGGCATCCCTTCTCTCTTTCTATTTAACCCTAACTTTATCGAACCCCTTCCAAATTCTATAAACGCGTATGAAAATTGTATTTATGTGGTTAGGGAAATATTGTAAAACCATCTAGCTCAGTGGGGTTTTCTGTAAACGTAATTTTTATTTTATAATTAAAATTGATTTCGAGGGGCTCAGGTCGGTTTGTGAAACCCATCCATGAACCGACCAAAGACCCGCCAATTTTGACCGTTCATTACATACAGTCAAACGAAATCACGTTAAGTAATGGGTCCCAGCTGTCATTCATAGATTTTTGACAGAAAGTCTGACTAGTCTTGCCAAGAGGTATCGTGTTACCCAGTTAAAAGGTTACGGAGGGCAGACAGGCAGCACTCCATGTAAAATGCTGGTCATCTGTATCATAGGCAGCTGATGATGGACCTAATTTTGATTTTATTTCCAGGTTCGAAGATAATCCTGAGGAGCATCAATGGCGACTTTCGTTCGGGACAGTTAACGGCCATCTTGGGTCCCTCGGGGGCTGGCAAGAGTACTCTTCTCAACATACTAGCTGGATACAGGTATACTTCATTTTAATAAGATCCGGAATGACTTACTGACATAGCAGACTAAGCAAGCAGCGTTTGCCGAAAGTCCAATGGCCGAAGGAGTAAACGAGTCCAAAGGCCCCTCGCACGAGTTTTGACGAGTTTAACGAGTTTTACGTAACGTAAATACACACACACGTACATTTTAAAATCACTATTACTCGTTTTCCATTCAAATATTTTCATAATTTTAAGAATTTATTCATATAATTATAAGGATAATACTGATTGTGCTTGTTGCAAAGAATTTAGGTAATATGTAGGATAATTTTATTTTCAATTCAGAAATCGACGTATTTATGTTAGGAAAAACGTCAAAACTCGTTCCAGAGTCCCTGGAGAGGTGATTTGTATATTTGTAACTCGATCACACGTAAACGGCTGAAGGGATTCGGAAATTATGTGAACAGCTGAGTTAAGTTCTAGAAAAGAGAAGAAATTGAGGATGAAAATTTGTATGGAGGTTCGTTATTGATGGGGATAGAAAATTCCATCGGATGCATGTGTTGTAAATATTTTATAAATAAGCTTTATATAATGGAGAGGAAAATAAGAGTTAAAGTTATAAAAAACCAGAGGTTACTAGTCGATCTTATCGAGAGTAATAATTCTTTATGATAAATGTTATAAAACAACAGGTTATCATTGAAAACCAATGTATGATAATGAGACAATAAATATATCACTTTGCTTACCGTAAACAATATGAAATTATACTTCATTACTTAGGTACATAAAGATAATCAGTAATTACATCTACTTATATATTTAAATAGCCAATAAAATCATTAGAAAAATAATAATGTGGGTACGAAGGTATACCACCTTATTTATTTATTTATTTATGTACACACATATACTTAACAGGACAATATATTAACATAGAAGAGCACAAAGGTACTGCTTATTTCACAAGAAATTTCTTCCTTCGTACCTCCTTTAATATTTTTCTAATGATTTTATTCCACAGAATTAATGAAGGTTGTAAATATGTGAGGTTTGCTAAAAAAATATCATATTTAAGACTGAAGATCCTTCGATTCCATGAAGTTAATTCAAAATTCCACTTGGTCTTGATAAGCGACCAACTTAAATATCATCTCTTTGGTATTGTTGGTCGTGTCGTTGAGCTCCTTGATTTATGAGTCGAGCTACACGATAACTGAGAAATGCTTGCACTGCTGGACAGGTCCACTCAAATCTGTATGGTTTTTCTTTCAAAAGGCCATCTCAGACAATTATCTGCAGAGTCTTCATGTGAACAAGTTCAAATTCAAATTCAAATATGTTTATTTGTGTTGAACAAGATTATGTCTAGACCTTAAAAGACACATGACCTCTGAGTTTGTTTCTGCTCTTTATTCTCAGAGTAGTCAAGAACGACGGTACACCGGCCCCATATAGTTTGAAAAAAATTACGGGTAAAATTGTTTGTGAAAACCCATTTGCATAATAAACATCATTTATAATTTGTCTTGTCATCATTCTTTTCCAATACTAAACGTATTAGTCCCAATTCTAAACTTTAAGTCAAGACACATCTATTAGGGTGGAACACATTTGTCTGAAAACAATTTTTTCTTTCGTATTTCGGATTATAATACCAGGGAAAAGTAGCTTTTTAAAATACGAATAACACCACTTAATTTGGAAGTTCTAGCTTGAGAGCTTGAGCCTCCGCCAGATATTCGAAGTTTCACCTTGTTAGGGACATTTCCTATGGTACACTCTTTAAATAAATGATAACCAAATATGAAATATTGTGACTGTAAAGATTAAAACAAAACTATATTTTAATTAGGAAAAATATTAATATAAGAAAAAATACAGCTTCAGTAAATTAAACAAAAATAAAAAAGACGTTATTTTTGTCTCGATGTTTGGAGTGACCTTTCGAGATGCTAATTTAGGTTTTATGAGACTTGCCTTCTAGAAATGTCGCATACACTTAAAGCTGCTTCTGTAACAACTGACGTTGACGGATATCTTGGGTGTGGCAAGGCAGTCTCATAAACTCCAAAACAGGATTTCTTTCATTTTCTTAAGGTCTTGTTTTCCCTCATAGGAAGTATTCAACGTCAAAAAAACTGTGGCTAGCTCGTTCAATAATTTTCGTGCTGCCAAATGCTGGAACCACATACCCGAAATAAACAGAAAAAATATTTCATAATCGAATTGTCACTTAAAATACGTAACTTTTTTGAATCTTTAAAAATATTTTTTGCTGTCATGTGTTTCCTTCCATCGAAATATAACGAAGGTAACGTATATATAGGGCACGCCAAGATAGTGGCGATAAGTCCCCTCTTTGAGGAGTGGCTAGAGAAGTGCCACGGCGCCCTCACCTTCCGCCTGATGCAGGTCCTCACCGGACACGGTTGTTTCGGGAGGTACCTGCACCGAATCGGGCGGGAGGAAACGCCCGGGTGCTATCATTGTGAGGATCGCCCGGAGGACACGGTGGAGCACACCGTGGAGGTCTGCTCCGCTTAGACGGAGCACCGCCGTGTCCTCGTAGAGGCGATTGGCGGCAGCGACCTCTCGTGCCCGGCCCTGGTTCAAGCCATGGTCCGAGGCGAGAGGGAATGGCAAGCCGTCACCTCCTTCTGCGAAGCAGTCATGCTAGCGAAGGAGGTGGCGGAACGTGAGAGGGTCAGAACCTCACGACCCAGTCGCCGCGGGAGAAGCACCGGGCGTCGGGGGCCACGCCGTGATGGCTCTCGGCCACCGTATGACGACAGGCCGTGTCGACGGCGCGTTCGTATTCCACGAGCGCCTCAAAGAGATGTCAGCAAACAGGAGGGGCCCGCAAGGGCCGATGCCTGCCAGGGCTGCGGGACTGTTCGAAAGAGATACCGCGGCCCTGGAACATAAAGGGCAAAAGAAGGAACATGGGTGGTTTTTAGTCAGTAAGAGTCTGACACTCCCTCCCAGAGCGGGGGGAGTCATGTGATGATTTCCCACCCGAAAAAAAAAAGGTAACGTATATAATTATGTTACTCTTTCTTTTGTTAAAACTGGCTCCTGTACTTCTGTTCTATTTTTCTTAACTTCATTCTGTCCGCGACTTTAGTCGTAATATGCGCCTGTGAGTTGACGTCAGAAGTGGTCTATTCTGATCACGCGATAGCCGCCGCAGCTCGGTCTGATACTCCTTATTATTTATCGCAGACAGTCGTCAAACTATGTAGACTGACATCGTTGAGTTAGTAGGCTAGTAGCAGTGTCAAGTTCCTCTTCTGCCGAAGAACAGGAAGGAAAGTGGACCTCAGAACTAAATTCGGATCCGATACGAAGCAGAGGGAATTTCTTCGTTTCAGTGATTGAATAATTGTTAATGGAGAACACGTAATCGACTATTCTGCATTTTTTAGCACTGGATAAGATCCGTTTCTCCAATAACCATTCATTTGTTAGTACGTTGGTCTTCTAAAAATATTTGTTCCTGTTTTCGCATCCGTTTTTAGGGTTCCGTACCCAAAGGGTAAAACGGGACCCTATTACTAAGACTTCGCTGTCTGTCTGTCTCCAGGCTGTATCTCATAAACCGTGATAGCTAGAAAGCTGCAATTTTCACAAATGATGTAAGTATTACTATTGCCGCTATAACAACAAATACTAAAAATTAAAAAAAAAAATATTAAGGGGGGCTCCCATACAACAGATATGATTTTTTTGCCGTTTTATAGATAATGGTACGGAACCCTTCGTGCGCGAGTCCGACTCGCACTTGGCCGGTTTTTTCTCTCAAACAAGTATAGGTTACAAGTTCTTAACATTTACATGCAGCTATATCAAAAAACGTTCTACTCTGTCTCTGAACTCTTCTAACCTAACTTCCTTCACTTTTTCGTACTTTTTTAAATTATAACATTTTGAGTAAACACTTTTTAATAACTATAAGGCTCGTTTGTGAGTGACGATTGAAATAAAGATTACTATTAAACTTCGTCGCGACTATTTCAGTTATTTCAAAGAAGTAGGTTCTTCAGTTGTGTCTTTTCTAATATTTAAGTCTTGACCAACCCATTAAATAGAATTTCATCACATTTTCGTGCGTAGGTAAGATTTTCCTTTCAAATGTGCATTATCACAAAACATCGGACATTTTCTTTTTTTGTCTTTGGTCTCGTCGAACATGTTAAAACACTTAAATCCGTAAGCTACAAGAACTTTCGAAAATAATTAAACTTTCACCATGAGACAATAATCACAATTAGCTGAAACAAACACTGCAATTCGTAGTTCAGTGGGTGCCACTCTCCCTGCTTTGCCCCGCACTTATTATGCCTCTCCGTTACAGCGCCAAAATATAGTATCACAATGAATATTTGATTGTAACAGTTAGTTAACAGTTTCAATATGTTTTTTTAATAAAACAATCTTGTTTTAATTAACTCTGTACTAATCTGCACGCCTTGAAAAAAGATGTCTTACCCTTAACTGATAATATTTATATTTTTTATGGAAGTAACTGATGGCAATGGCACCCTAATATCTATCGGACTGACAAAAACTACATAAAAGCATATATCAGTCCTGCTGAACATCGTCGCAGAAATACGAAAGTTTTGAATGCGATTCAAAATCAAAATATTTTATTTCTTCATAAGCCACTATTAAAACGTCGAGAAAAGGTGCACGGTTCGGGTTGGTCGTTTCCTATGGAGAAGACTTAAAATTATTTGGTTTTACAAACTTATTAAGTTACATCGTTAGTACTGAAGTCTTGAAGCATAGGCCCGACAATAAGTCTTTGTTTACTTCACAAAAACATAATAGAAGATAAAAAAGTTAACAAGCAGCTAGGAACCTACTTCTCAAGGATTGTCTTCAGACCCTCTGCTTCTGTTTAGATCACACTATATACTATGACTGTTATTATAATATTTCTGCCTCGTTGGTCGAGTGGTCGCAAGCACGACTGCTGAGCATGAGGTCCTGGGTTCGATTCCCAGGTCGGGCAAATTGTTGTTGGGTTTTTTCATCTGGAATTTCTCAGTAGCAGCCACGGACTCTGGATTTGTGCCCGAATGATGGCAACAGGCTCGCCCGGTCGCCCCCTTACATGGGACTTAAACATAACTTGTAACTGTTCTATTAGGTACACATCTGCCTAACACTTCGGGGATTACAGGCGTTATGTTATGTTATTACTATACTTCGCCGTCGCTAACAAACCTTCGCACAATATTTTGGAATCTGTACATATCAATGCGTTTTTCCAGCCCCATTTTTCCTCAAGTCATCAAGTTATGTAAAATCGACATAACGACTAAACGTTAACGTCATAGGATATTAATACTAGCTCTAGTGTATGTTCGAGGCCTGAGTTAATTGCCTGTGTATTTGTATAGCCTAGATGAGTTGCATGACTGAAGATAAATGTTGCTGTTTTGTGTCCCAAGCAGGCCTTGTGTGGACTGAATATTAATTGGTACTGACGCTAGTAGATCCATGTCCTAGAAGAGCGTGAAGAGCTTGGAATATTCTAGAACCAAAAATGACAAGACATGTGAAATCCATCAATGCACACTCGCTCTCATAGAGTGGTCGGGGTTCTAGCAGTATTAAATACGTTATAGTCATTCGCCTATAAAATTATACGCGGTGGAAGGGACACCAACGCGAAAACGGTTAGAAATTGTTCATCGGTAATTTAAAAAAAAAAAACATCTCTTCCATACATTTTGACCGTGTAGGTATTGCAGTTTTGTAGGAAACAGCTGTTATTTTTTAGGAACCGACGAAAAATTTCTATGTCATAGAAGTTTTTCGTCGTTCGGGGGAGTTAAGAATGATGTATTGAATTCGAGGTATCTAACCCTTTTAGCGTCGGTCTCCCTTCCACCCTGTATAAAATATTGTGATGTGCCTATTCTTGTAATTATTAGGATATAATATTTTTTTTTAAACAATTTTTGTAAAAGATTTGCCAATAACATGCCGTGTTTGAAACGTACAAACACGAAACAACGTACTTACAGTTATTATATTTTGTTCACCTTCCTGATATTTTTGACAAGTTTTTATAAGACCAACTGAAAGCGATTTTTGTATATCGTTTTACAGATATTAAACGATATACAAAAACACTACCAATCCTGTTCGCACAAAAAATATAAATTGCCAATCAATTATTTTTTTAATAAACTGATTGATGATTATTACAAAATTCATACTATAAATATAAAAAAAAACTAAAGAAATAAAGAACGTATTACGCACGAATTTTTATGTCGTGAGAAATCTTTTAATGTCAAAACTGGTTCTATAATAAAATAACCTGTACGATTATTTACCGATCACAAAAAATTGTACCCTTATTTAATTTATTTTGAGCGACTACCTATCTGATCTCCACAACCCAGATTTTTTTTCCCTTAGCCTCTATTCCACTGTCTATCTCTTTCTATTTTTATTTATTTTTTTGTTCCGTCCTATTGTATTCTAATTGTTTGTTATACGTTGTGTGTTTATTGTTTATTTTTTCTTATTTTGTATGCACGTCATGTCCCTGCGACAAATAAATATTTTTTCTTTCCTTTTTTTTTCTTTCTTCTATTGTCCCACTGCTGGGCAGAGGCCTCCACCATTGCCTTCAACTCCGTGCGGTTTTCTCTGGTCAATCTCTCACAAACGATCAATAAATCAAGCATCGTTTTTTCCAGGGTGACAGGCGCATCCGGAGTAATTTCCACTAATGGCGAGCCCCGGGACCTGCACCAGTTCAGGAAGCTGTCCCGGTACATTATGCAGGAGGATCTACTGCAGCCCTACATCACGGTTGAGGAGGCCATGCAGATCGCAGCTGATCTGAAGCTGGGTACTGACGTGTCTAAAGAGAAGAAGGGTGTCATTGTACGTATAACGATGATTAACCACGATTATGCGGATCTTGAAATTCGCCGTTGGTCCAGTGTTCGCAAGCGCGACTGTTGAGCATGAAGTCTTGGGTTCGATTACCAGGTCGAGCAAAGCGTTTATTGGGTTTTACATCAGGATTTTTTCAGTGGCAACCACGGACTTTGGATTTATGCCCGATCGATGGAAAAAGGTCGCCCCCTATTAAAAGGGAATTAAACATAACTGGTGAAATGTGAGTGTACTATTAGGTGCACCTCTTCCTAACCCTTCGTGGATTAAGAGTTAGGAAGATGTATTATCCAGTACTCTTGCACATTAACATATCCAACAACTAGGTTGTAGAGGTCATATAAGCAGCGCTTTTGGACTTTCTTTAAAATTTAAGACGATTAAAGTTCAATTTTATTGTTTTAACAGGTAGAAGAAATTATTCAACTACTAAGGCTACAGAAAGCTAGGAACACAGCAACAGAACGATTGTCAGGAGGCGAAAGAAAACGAATATCAATAGCTCTGGAGCTTCTCAACAATCCACCAGTTATATTCTTAGATGAACCTACCACGTAAGTAATTCTCAAAATCTCGCCTCTATTTGCAAAGGATTAGTTCTAAACTAGCTTATGCCCGCGGTTTCGCCCGCGTGGAATTGACAGAGGAGAATGGAAAAAAAAAGGTGTTGCGTCGACCCCAAGTAACATGGGACAAGGACAGGAAGATGATGATGAGTAACAAACATTCATTCATCCATTTATTTATTTATTTATTAATCACAAAATCCACAGCTCTTTAAAATTATATCTTAAGATATATATATAACCAATCCTACAGCCAATTACGGATTTACAATTTAATAGCTATACAATACATTGCTAAGTGTACAGCGTGGATGAGTGTGTAGGAGCCTGAGGAGTTGCAAAAATGGGTGTGTGAGTATGTTATAGTAGTGTGTAGTGGTGTGTGTAGTGATTGTCTTCTGTTCAGTTCTATTTATTTAGTTTAGATGTATTTGCCAGTTCGTCACATACTGACGTTATTAATTGTTTCCTGAATATACTTTTTTTAGTATTTTCCATCAACATAAACTTTCGCTTTTATAATAGTAGTACGATAAAATTACTTACATAAAGTGTGCAAATCGTAACTCACGGCCGATGCAATCATCCTAAAGAAATTGGAACCAAATATCGAACACATTGTAACAACCAGCTTGCGTGGTACATCACGCAAGCTGGTGGTTGTTATGGCCAACTTATGTCTTAGAGAGCCAGTCTTAGAGAGGCTTTTATTTAGCTTGCCTTGTTAGTGAGTTGGTTAGTAAGCATGTATTGGTCAAATCTTGCGACTGAATTTCAAACCAATTCCCTCCAACCGATTGAGCTGAAATTTTGCACACAATTTTTTATGATAGTCATGACTTGATCCTGCACTCAGGGTCGCCTCCTCACGAAAGAACTCTTCAACGGTTAATAGCACGGACACGAAACTTTGTATCCGCGTTCAATGTTGATAGATAAAACTACTTATTTCTTCTTTTCTTTTCATTTTAATAAAGCTTGTTTAAAAAAAGACACGTTTAACGATAGTTAGGTTATTAATTTATCACAGACTGACTACTAAAAAAGATTTCTTTATGGAAAAATCTAATAACTTGAAGATCAAACGTCAAAATTAGACATACCATCGATGCCTGCAATTGATATTATTACTACTCTTTATCTTAAAGCCAAGAATAAACAAAGGTTTAAGTTAAACGCTAACTATTTATACATAGTTGACAAAACAGATTGCAATGTCAAGTATATTTAGTTAAGCTTTTAGATGTAATTAAATTCAAGGTTTCCGGATACTTACGATTAATGAGATGATAACGTGCGTTATAAAACTGGTAAATAACTGTTATTTAGCATAAAAAAATAATTATGAACCACAATTATAACTTAATACTATAAAAATATTTTAAAATATATTTTTTTGTCCAACTATTTGGACCGAAAGCTTCTCAAAACACACTACTGCAAGGGAGTCACTTTGCAATGTCCTTGAATGTTAACACTCACACCATTCTTCCGGTGGTTTTGAAGACATAGCCTCCTCAGGGTGCATGTCTCTCCTGAACTACATGGTTCGTGTTAGTCGCACCCCATCCAACTCCCACTTCTTCTTAGCGTGTTCATCCTCATCATCATTTTCATCGGGCTCGACGTCGTAGCAGCCTCAACATAACAATTACGTCTCTCAAGCTTGAGGCTTGTGGTGGTCGCACCATCTGCTGCTCCACCACTCTTTACTCTTGCACATTAACATCTTCATCATTTTCAGGGGTCTCGACGACGTAGCTTCCTCGACCTGCGTCTCTCTTCTCAAGCGAGTAGCTCGTGGCGGTCGCACAGTTATCTGCTCCCTTCACACACCATCAGCCCGTTTGTTCGCGGAGTTTGACCACGTGTATGTGGTGGCCGGCGGTCGCTGCGCCTACCAGGGAACATCGTCTGGCGTTGTGCCTTTCCTTAATGAGCTGCAGCTGCCCTGTCCTAAGACGTACAATCCTGCTGATTTTAGTGAGTATGCCTGGTTATATTTATTGGAAGACCTGAACCAAAAATTTCAAGTTTCGAGTATTCCAAGTTGTAATAGTAACATCACAAACACTATGTAATCTTTACGTCATTACCTATGCCTTAACAGTCCGGACTGCTTCTCCTTAACCCAAGTTTTCATAACCTAGTTTGGACAGCAGTGATCACTCACACGTTTGTAGTTACCGTACTTATTTTGTAAAACTATATTCTGTGTAATATAATGGTTCGTTTTGAGTAAATAAAAAAAATATTATTAAATTATTAATATAATTGCCTCAGCGGTCATAAGAGCTTGTTGTAATTATTTTTATCAGATTATGAAAACCTTGGAGCTTGACAGATTTTAGTGATAGCCTTGGTTGGTTAGTTAAATTGAGTTTTATTGTGGACAACATTTTAAAAGGATGTCCAGCAAGCCAAAAAGACCTCGTTCTAATTTGGAATTAAATATTCAAGAAGGAGGAAGTATGAAATATCAAAATCGAAATTATCAGGACATAAATCTTTTCCAATAATGAACTGATAAAGATACCAAATATGGAAATGCCATTACAATACAATCAAATATTAAAATTTTATAAATGTGAAAATAATAATTTTGTGGCTAGTATTAACCATGATGGTGACAGAAATAACAAAAAGGAACCGCAAGCAATTGTTAAAGCTTAATTACACTATAATACGGGTGTCGTTATCATAAAGATCCCAGAATAGAAAAGAATTGCCCAATTAGACGCATTTACTGTACTGCATATCACATGTCACGTTGGCTAAGGTCACGGTACGATACTTCAGTTACCTACATAAATAAAATTATAATCGTCTTTTTATAACTACACAAAAAATTGCTACGTAAATGTATATGCAAAATTACACTTGTAAGATTTTTTTTTACTGAATATGTTAAGCATGTTCGCAGCAAAGAAGATCAAAATTAAAAATTTCTACTTTACTTTCACTTTTATGACTTACATACAAGAAGGCCCTGTATAGCGCATCTAAATAACTTAAGTAAACTAAGATAAATGGAACTAAAATTGCACATCTGAGCCAGATAGTGAACATGAAATAGCTCGATTTAGAAGTAAGATCTGTTTTGAAGCATAAAGTCCTTCTAACCCAATTTTGGTCACGGTAGCCAATTTCAGTGGAGACTATTCAAATTTGCACTTATATTTGTGCTCAAACACAAATGTACCTCCTTACTCTCGCTTCCATCGCTCTCATAGTCCACTCGGCAATCTGACACGAAAAGAGAAATATCAGGCATATGATCAACCGATCAAGGATATTGAGTTAAGAAAGCACTAGTTTTATTTTAATAGCCTTTACTGTCCCACTACTAGACAAAGGCCTCCCCCAATTCCTTTTATGTGCTCCTTTCCGGTGTCTCCTTGAACCAGCCTTCGCGGTATGAGTCTAGATCGTCTCGCCATCTCTTTCCGAGCCGGCCTGCGGTAACCATCGTGTGGAGACTTAATTCAATGATAAATACGAGTCTCATTTGTTTCCAGTAATCGAAGTCTCAAGTGGCGAATATGGATCTCATGTGGATAGAATGGTATCAGCAGTAGAAAATGGCAAGAATCAAAGGTGGAGGACCTATGCCATCGAAGATGTCCAGGCGGGAGAGCAGTTTGAAGAGATGGAGATAGAACAACTAAACGCTGGGGGAGTAGAGAAGCATAACTATAAACATGGATGTACTGCCTGCCAACAGTTTATCGTGCTGCTTAAGAGAATGCTGCTGCAAACGTATAGAAATAAGGTAAGTTTTTGCCGGACATAATTTGCATTTTATATTTGAAAGTCATTGATTCAAATTAAAAAAGTGAAAAACTGCCTGAACAAACGCCTGAGCTACTTTGCTTATATTAGACGGTCAAGTTCAGTGTTAGAATCCGAATATTTATGAAGAAACCAAACATAATCTTCGAACTTGAGTCTAGACTTTTTACATTAATATGGTAATGAATTAATAAGAAAGAAAGTTTTAGCAAACACGACTTGATTGCGAATGGTAATAACTGAATATTGTTCTCATTTAGTTTTTTACCAGATTTTAATAAATATATTATTTGTGTCAGCGCAACATGGTCTTATTCCACCAACAACTTCATAATATACTTATGTTTTTCCAGAGTTACCTCTGGCTGCGGGTCGGCATGCACTTGTTCATTGGGTTCATCGTAGGCAGCTTGTTCAGCAATATGGGCTACGATGCCTCCAAAACTATATTCAACTTCGGTTTCTGCTACGCCTGTACCATTGCCATGCTTTACGTTCCCATGATGCCTGTGTTACTTGCCTGTAAGTATATTTTCTAAGTTTTTAACTGACATGGTTACCATACTATTATTAACATTTATCCGTGATCATGGCGCATGCAACAGTGTCGAATTTGTATTGAGTTCCCAATAAAAATAATAAATGTGCCGTTTAAGTGTTAATGATGGTATATTTTTCTACTTTATTTTTTAGCATCCTCTTTTTAAGTTGTTTATATGATCTTTTCCAATGTGTTGTATGTTTTTTAAAATTAGCCTCTTTGAATGTCCCACTGCTCCCTTTTCTCCAACCAAACCTCTCTGTCCTGTGCGATGTCTGGCCATGTTCGGCCCGCAAACGAGATCAGATTTGTCACACCACCTTCGCCTTTCCTCCGACTGGCATCCAGTGAGTGACGATCGTTGGCTACAAGTATCTCTCTGGGCGCATTCGTGCTACGTGGCCAGCCCACTCCCACTTCAACTTGGCTGTTTCTTCTCCAACATCTGAAACATGAGTAATGAAGCACAGGGTAGTGTTTCTTACGAGATCTGTCCGCTTAACTATGCTGCACTCCATTGCCCGCTGGAAAATCTTGAGCTTTGTATATAGATTAGGTATATTTCTTTATTTATCTTTACACACATTAATTATATTTTTAAATATTAGAATATAAAACCATATAAAAAAACATTTAAAAATATAAAAAATAGTAGCCCACCGGCATCGGGAACAGGGTCCGAGCTACCGGTGGTCAGGGCTCTTGAGAGAGGAACCTCCTAACAATACGTGCCGTGTCCAGAAGAACTGCCTTCTGAATCAAGCGCTTGATCCAGCTGCCCAGCGAGAGCCTCCTCAGGTGTTGGTCGAGGCTATTGGCTATTAAGCCATTGGCCGACACGACTATCGGCACAATGACTGCTGTAGTAACGTCCCACATGTCAACAACCTCGCGAGCCAGATCCTGATATTTGAATTGTTTATCTTTCTCTGCTTTCACGAGGTTCTCGTCATGCGGGACCGTTATATCAACAATCATTGCGCGACGCTCCAATCGATCTATCACCACAATGTCAGGCTTATTGGCAACAATAGTCCTGTCAGTGACGATAGGTCGATCCCAGTACAACGTGATATTACCATCATCGAGAACTGGGTCGGGCGCATACTTATAGTATGGCACTTCTGATTCCACAAGGTTGTACTTCAAAGCAAGTTGCTGATGGATAATCCTGGCAACGAGGTTGTGTCTATGCAAGTACTCTCCGTTAGCTAGATGAGAACACCCAGAAATAATGTGTCGAATCGATTCTCCTGGACGGTGGCATGCCCTACATATGTCAACCGTGCCATCCTTCACAATGTATTTCCGGTAGTTATTCGTCATCATAACTTCGTCCATTATTGCACAGACAAAACCTTCGGTTTCCCCGAAGAGGGCACCGAAACGCAGCCAAGATACGGACGCTAAGAGGTCTACATCGGGCCCATGTAGGGCCCGGTAGAAGCGCCCGTGCAGCTCCTTGCTCTGCCATACCTCCATGCGGTCATTAGTGTCTAATACTCTAGGCTTGCGCCAGTTCTCGTTAGCCAGGGAGAGCGGGGTAAGGCCCTTATCCACTGAGACCACATCTCGGTGCATACCCACGTCGGCTTCTAGGAAGTATTCCCTGAGACTGCATACCTCACGGTTGTGCAGGGTCTTAGCATTTAAGAAGCCACGACCCCCGCACTTCCGCGGGATATACAGTCTCATCACCGACGACCGTGGGTGATGCATCCGATTTGCGGTCAGCTACTTATAGTTCCATATTCGCCTTAATGATTCTTGTTTTTATTTCAGTTCCAACTGAAGTACAACTCGTGAAACGAGAGTACTTCAACCGCTGGTACGGCCTCAAGCCCTACTACGCAGCACTGGTCATCTCACGGACTCCTGCTACTATTTTCTTCAGCCTCATCTACTTGGTCATCACCTATCCCATCACCTCACAGCCCATGGAGATCGATAGGATATTTATGTTTAGTTCTACGTGCATTCTTATAGCTCTTATTTCGGAATCTATGGGAACTGTCATATCGTCTATGTTGAGTGTTGTGGTAAGTTATTTTTAAATTACTTCATTAAATCTATTTTTATTTCGAACTAGCTGTTGCCCGCGACCTTCGTTTGCGTGAAATTAATACAAAAAAATATTACTTCCCTTTTTCGAATTCGAATTGAATTTTGTTACCTATTTCAAGGGTTTTAATTTTTTGCATGGAGCCCTAATTATTTTTCTAAAATAAAAGTAGCCTATCTTAGACCTTATAAAATCAGCTATCTGCCAGCTAGTCCCTTCAAAATTGGTCAGGCCGTTTCGGAAATTAGCCGGAACAAACAGACAGACATACAATAACTGAAAAAAATATGTTTTTGTTATAAGTGCCGTATATATTTTTTCATAATAATAATATGAATTCAGTAAAAAGCTGTTATTTTAATATTACAAACAGACACTTCAATTTAATTTATTTGAATAGTTTATTTGAATAGATGCTTTAATCATAAAAGCTGTTTTTACCTACTAAAAGTGTCTTCTTAATAGCAATTTGTGAATTTCAAATTTGTATAATATTGATACTGTGACATTTTTCATCTGACTAAAAAATGTCTGGGAATTTCTATTCTGCCTTATGATCTTTCAGAACTTAGCATTTGTTTTTGTTTTTATTTACCTAATACTTATCAATTTCTATTTTTTTCAGAATTCAGTCTTCATGGGTCCTGCAATGAGTGTCCCACTTATGCTACTTGCTGTCTACGGTATCGGTAGTGGAGATGACCCTCTTCCAATCGTATGGAGGCTGGCAAGAGCTTGCTCTTTCCTACGCTATGGAATCGAAGGCCTGGTGGCCGCGATATATGGTCCTCCCAGAAATGATCTCATTTGTCCTGAGCATGTAGACTACTGTGAATATAAGAACGTTGCGTAAGTATAAGAATTAAATCGATTATTGGAATTGCAGAGAATTAAAAACGAATAACATATTTATGGTGTGTCGGATCAGTTAGTTCCCTTCAAAATGGTTGAGTTGAATGGTGCTGATACATGCGTCATGTTCGTGAACGGGCGCTGTCAGTTGTGACTGGTCATCTCTTGGTTGCCACGGCTTATTTGAATTAATTATTTTATTTTTTGAATTGTTCTTTTCCTTGTTTTTACTATGGACACTTTTAACGTGCACATCTTGCTACATCGCTCTCACATAATGTACCATCTAAACATGAATGATGTAACCAAGGTTTTGTAAAAATATTCTGATTTAAAAGAGTGTCCATGGAGTTTCTTGCCCGTTCTTCTCCATAGAGATCTACGTTAGGGAATGGGCAACTACAGTACTTTCACAGTTTTTATGCCTTGTGACTGGGACTGTAGCTAAATTTCATTGTTGTCTTTGTTTCGACAGTTCAAAAGTGCCTGTAACGGGCCTACTTGAAATAAATGCTTTGATTTGATTTGATGGCTTAAAACAATTTATTGTTCATTGTAGAACGAACACGATTATGAATTTCTGGTTTTTTTTATTTGCTTAATGACACGAGTAACATAAATATTTCATGAACCTTGTTTTTGGAACATGTGTAGGTAAGGAAAACTATGTATTTTTATTCTCATTTCCAGCTACTTCGTGAAACTGATGGGCATGTCTGGTGTCAACTTTTGGGTCGACTTTGGCGCATTGGTTTTCATCCTGCTCGCTATGAACCTCACCGGTTACTACCTTCTGCGACAGCGTCTCTCTCCGAACTACGCCTTCAGAGCTATCAAGGTTATCGGCAACTTCGTTAAGACCAAGATAAGCTCTTACTCGTAGTATTGGAACTTCATAACATTTAGCTGTTCCATCGTGCAATTTTGGCCCTATTCCAAATACTTGTTTGTAAATACAATACCCACACACATATATTTAGTATTTTTTGTATTTTGTTTTGGAAATAGATTTCACTTATTATAATTTTATGCGATTTTTTATGTCTTGTATAAGTATGAACATTTTTATATCATAGCAATCAGTTTTGCCAAGTAAACATGTTGCTTTTGTTTTTAAGAGTTTGATGCTCGTTACATTCAAAGAATGTGAAGATTAAACCACTGTGATAGCATGAAATAGGTTTGTAGTGGTTCCTATTTACCCGACAACGGCGAAGCCAAAAGGAGGGAAATTCTTCTCGTGCATTTCTAAAAGTATATTGGTTTAGGTGAAAAAATTATTAATGTATTAGAAAATAAATATCTAGGGATATGAAAAACTTAAAATCAGTTACTAGGTAACATTAAAGTGTATAATTTGAACCAAAGGAAGGAAGGAAGGGATTCCCAGTGTGATAGATCTTTTGTAGTTTTTTACTCTATTTTAGTATAATTAAGAAGTAATAAGTTTTAAGGAATTCAATAATAAACAATATTATCTTTAATAAACCCAACCCAACTTCTTAGTTACGGAGTTATTATTAGGTTTAAGTTTCAAGGATGAGGATATTTAGACTGATTGTACATCATCTTCTTTACTTGAAATAAATAGAAAAAAATGCTTGTGCATGTAGGTACTTGTAATTTTATTCTATTTACTTAAGTTATTTCACTAACATTAGAAACATCACATTTAATAATATTTACCAATGAACTGTCATGAACAACCTTGAAACAGGAACAAAATTCTCAGAAGTTAATAAACACAAGGATTTTCATTGAGAAATACCCAAATACCGGTGACCTCATCATTGATTTAGAAAACTCCTTATCTGGAGTTCCTTTTAGGAACGATACAAGTTGGTCACCAGTTTCTGAGTATCTGGCTTTTATTACATTGATTTATGTACTTTATATTTCAATGTCCGCAAAATATCATTAATTGTCGTCTGAACTTGGTGTGATAATTATGATTTCTTCAGCTGTGTTCCTCTTTGTAACAAACCCCAACAACTCTCCCAACAGTCACTAACATTTAATTATTAGGATAAAAACAAAGATATTTACAGTTCCCGTCACCTTTTTTAATTTTTACAATTGTTGTCCTAGGGTAAAAATAACGAAATTTTCATATCCCTCTTGACGATCACGACCCCCGGGATGTTAGTCTTATTCGTCATACTTCATCTTATGGACAACTTCTAGACCTTGATTGTGACTTATGGCTAAAATTGTTGCTCTATGTGATGTCACATTTTCCTAATCGTGTTTACTTGACGTTTTGCTGTTGAACATGTTACAAATTGGGACACTGTTTTGCCTAATACTTTCTTATAAGTAGGTGAAACTAATTTATATTTATATTTTTTTTAGTTTCTATAATTTAGTGAAGTATACAAATACTCTGCTTGTGTAAATTATTTTCTTATATTTAAGCATGGGTTTGGTTACAGCCATCAAATGTAAAAATAAAACCATTTAAATTTTTCAAATGTATTTTTATTTACCAAATGAATTTCTCACTAAAATAAAATCACGCAATTGTTTGTTAGTGAACAAAAAATCATCTCAACAAAGTCTGACTAGGGCAGTCAATTTGCCACTTAACAAAAATAATAATTTCAGTAAAGTTTAGAAATTTTGTTACTTCCTACTTTTTGTGCTCTAGGTGCTATTGTGCACTTGATGTAGTATATAAATCGAATATTTTTGATTCTATAGTTTATAGGACATATTTTTGTCATAAGTACAAAGTATGCTATTTCAATATTTACTTATTTACATAAATCGTATTTGAACTATATTAGTATTAGTACTTAGGAATGTTCGTAGTTGTAATAGATGTGATTTCTTGTTAACGTGCAATTATTTATTAGTCTACATTGAATATAGCTAGGAAAAGCTGCCCACATTTCTAAACAATACTTCTATAATATTGCCATGAACAATTTAATCTTTAGCAAGAAAGTCTTCTGTTATACATAGGAAAACGTTAAAAAAATCCTCAAAACGGTCAAAGATACAGGTAAAGGTTATTATCAAGTAGGAATAACAAAGATCACTAGGAAAAAACTTATATTTAACTTTAGAGATTCCAGTTTTTGATAAAAAATTAATGTTTTGATCTGTAAAAGCCAAATAAATCAATCAGGTTTGTTAACATTGTCCATCAAAATGTTTTATCTCCCATAAATTGTTTAATTGTATATATAGATGACGTTATAGTTCATTCATAATAATAGGTCATTTAACTATAGTAACTATTATATTGTCTTTTTCTACAAAATTCGTTTACGTTTTAAGTTTCAGATTTGTATTGAGCACACATTAAATATCATTATTGTAATTGAATTTTTTTCGTGGAAGTTATCCAATACACAGTAAATATCATGGCAGTTTTGATTGATATTCTATTGCTGATGAGTTATTATGTACAGTTGGTAACCATTCGACAAAACATTCACTCATCCCTGTGTCACCCACCCCACTTTCGTTAGTCATACACTGATATCGTTTTACAATAATAATTATAAAAGAACAGATAGAAAAATACAAAAAGCACACAAGTATTTACAATAAATTAATACTTCTTTGAGAAATTAAAGTAACAATTGTAAATAAAAAATATCTAACTTAACATAACGAGTATTAAACCATTAACTTACTTTACAGATACGAGATTGAACGAATTTTTAGGCCTTGACTTGTCATAAAATAAAAGTAATTTGATATATAGGAAATTTTGAAATAATTATTTTTCAAAAGACATCTTTTTGTTTGCCTTTACACAGAATTTTGAGCATCTTAAATGAAACTATTAAAATATAATATCAAACTTACAATAAACCTTAAATTAACAAATGTGATCATAGCTTGTACTGTAAGGCGAGAACTGTATGTTCTTATTATAATAATAATTGTGATGTTTTAAATGAAATGATAGGTAATAAAATGATTTATATAATGAAACACCCGAATATTTGAGATTGCTTAGATGAAAAAAAATATTAACCAATGTAAGAAAATTACAATGGTGATGTATCATTGTAATTTTCTGACAGTCTACGCCAGTTTGGTAAATAAACTAAATAAATTAAAAACACCTTTTTTATTGAACGTTGGAGTTTGTTTTTCCATAATCAAGAAATTATAAAATTAACTAAGACTCATTTATTCATAATTATAATAAACGGCGCAAATTCCAACACCTATCAATGTCGTTCTGTAATTCCTAAATATTATTTTTTACAAATATTATCCACATTCCACATTCCCGGCACTTATAGTGAATTAACTATAGTAATGGTAACTACTTTATACTAAGATTTTAGTTTCTGAATGTAATATTAATGATACACGATAAACTTAAATAAATATATAATTTACAGATACTAACGTATTAAATTGCGACGTTATCAAAACAGTGGTTAAAAATAATATGAACATAACGTTACGTAAAGTAAAAGATAAAGTGTCTTTAAAAGATACAACAAATTGGAATGTTAAATTGTGAGCCTTAAAATAATATTTACAATTAATGGTAAATTAATTTGGCACCTTCTACGTGTGAGAGGAAGATTATGGTGCCGTAATACTAAAGGTACTGACAATATAAGTACCGAAGCTAATACGTGATGTAAAGCGAAGTGTTATAAGTCTTATTTGTGACTATATCCCTGATAATGTTTAGATCACTATCGTAATTCCCTAAAAGGACATTTTCTTCTACTCCTTCTGATCGCATTTCTTCAGGTGTCATTCATGTTTGTTCTTCTTTTTCTAATTTATTCCCGGTTTCATCTTATTCTGTTTTTTTTTACTGACGCTAGTATAATTTGAAACTAAATCTCCTTAATTTTTATAACATCGGAATGTTGAATATTTGAAACCGGGAACAGATTATTGTTCAGTTAAACATCAAGTGTAACAAGACATTTCAAACTCAGAAGAAACATACAATTTCTTCCATCGCGTTTACTTGTATGAAAGCATCACTCTTCCTGACGGAGGAGTTCATATGCTGTTTTATATTTCTCAAACATTTGTTCTGGCACTTTAGACAGTGAACTGTTGGCTAGGTTTTTCTTCATCACACTGTTCTGCGTAGAGTGCTGGTCTTTCTGTGTCAAGGCATGTGCCGAACTTGAGATGTCTGATCAAGAGTCCTTGGCGTCGCCACAGCTGGGCCTCGTCTACAGGGTCGCAGGCAGCCAGGACTGCTGACACACGGTCTTCGGATGAGAGGGAAAGGCAGAGGCGGTGGTGGCGGATGAGACCGTTGTCGTAGCGCCACTCTTGGTTGCCGCCAGTATAGTGGCAGGGATACATACCTAGAAGATAGTAGAATTGGTTTAAGTTTTAGGTTTTTGTTGTGGTGAAAGCAATCATTTTCCAGATCTAGCTCACTAGTCCCAAACTACTCCGATAAATAGAGTGACCACGTCAATGAAAGCGGGTCTTTATACTGATACACGTTTATAATGATAATTAACGTCATTCCCAGTCGCGTCGTCCGAATGGGAACGAAGCATGTGATGACGTTTTTTATTTCATTGCTCGGAAACAAAACTGTTCCTGACCGGCTTAAGCGGATCCCGCGTTGATAGTACGGTAACTTCTTAAATATGTGAGGTTGTCGAAGTTTGTACTCGATTTTTTGTCGTTAAGGTTACTGAGGTTGATACAATTAAGGCTTCTTACCTAAAGTACCATCAACAAGGTGTCCCATGGTATCGAGACACCTAACTCCTTGCTTGATAACGTGCGACACATCAGTCATCGCTGGTACCTGCAGTTCAGGGTACACATGCTCCAGGTACCAGCGGAATGGCTTGCAGTGCAGCTTATGACGGAGAGTCACGCGTTCTGATATGCTGGGGAAGAATGGAGAAAAAGTGGTGTTAAATCTAGCTGTTGTAGCTGTAGAGGTGTTTTATTTAATAAGTAGCCTTAAATATGACGTAATAAAGGTAAAGGTTCTAAATAAAGATGGGGAGTTGGTAATTAGAAAGTAAGAAAAAACATAAAACTCACAAACTTTAAATGATAATTAGTACCTACTCATAAAAGTTAACAAATTTTGCTACGGGACCAAAGAAATCACAAAAATAACTGCTTCATACTTACTTTAACATAAAAGTGACATGACTCGTCTAACTGTAGAAAACAGCTGGTTTTTGTTCAAGTATTTGTGTAGAAAGCTAATAATATCTACCAAATTCATGAATGGGCATTTAAGTTAAATGCACTAACGAACATTGTGTACAATGAATTAAAAAATATTAAGTAAAACTTACTCTCCAAAATCAACTTGCTTAGCCAACGGCTGGGACCTATAATACAGCTCCTTGTAATCATCCATCCATACTTCGGCAGCTCTTCTGGTGTTCCTTGCGAACACGGCTCCCGATCCTCCAGGGAAGGTGTAGGGGTGACGCTTCCTGAAGACATGACCCACGCGGGAGCAGGGAACTATTTCCAAGGAACCACCACATTGCCAGACCCTGGAATGATGGAATGTAAGAGTTAGCTAATGATACAATTTTTGTCCTTTAATTCGTCTGCTGGTAGTTACTAGTTTTATATTAAAGATTATTTTGTTCAACAGTAGGATTCTTATTGAGCAATTTCTAATGATTGATGAATGATACAATTTTTGCCCTTTAAATAACGCTCAGAAATGTTATTCAATAGGCGACCACTTACAACTAGTTCCGACGATGCGTATGCTGGGATATTTAAAAAAACAATATGGTCTTCAACATCATTGACTGTTTGGTTCTACCCACTGATGACAACTCACAAATGCTTCCCTAGTCTGTGCAAGTCTCATCCAGCATCATTTATCATTTATCACTTGATTTGTAAGAAAATTTATCCCCGCGGCTTATTTTGCTTTACTCGGTTCAGTTTAGTCATAGCAAGTAAATTAATCCTCCTTACCTAAACGAGATCTCTAGATTCTCTCCTCCCCAGACGTCCATCTTCATGTCGTATTTGCCCAGCTTAGTGAAGTATTTGCGGTCCATGCTGAACAGTCCACCAGCTATCATGGGGGTCCTGATGACCTGGGTGGGGTCGCTGAGGCGGGCGCTGCGTTCGGCGTGGGCGAGGTACTCCCACTGAAATGTGAGAGAAAGGAGTGAATTTCATGGTTCGACGAGAATCTAACGTAGATGAACAATTTAATGTTGACTGTTGTATTGATTGCCTTGTTGAGGTTCTAGGTTCAATGCATTTTTCCATTAGGAGTTTCTCAGTAGCATCCACGGAGTCTGGATTTGTGTCTGGATGGCAATAGCTCGCCCCCATTCCATGGGACTTAAAACATAACTGGCAAAATGTGGGTACTAAGGTACACCTCTGCTTTAGCCTTCAGGGGTTACAGGCGTGATGTTATGTATGTTTATCTTTTTGTATTAGATCTCTATCATCATAAGACCATGATGACTTGTCGCACAATATTTGTAAATAAAATTCATATTTGTAATTAGGAGTTTGGCAACAACCTGTATCTTTCATGTGATCATCTTAAATGTTGATGTGTCACATTTAATCAACCCTCATGGGATTTCATCCAAAACTCTGATGATATTTTACCATCGATATCGTTGAGTAATGCCGCGCTAAAGGAATAATTTTTGAGCAAAGTTAAAATAAGTAACACATTGCTGCAAAATGTTTAACGACCAAACGGTCAAAATATTGACGATTTCGTCATTTCCATTACACACTACATCTAAAAACGTTCTAAACATCCGGCACTTCACCTTCTGCGACTAGTTAGTAACAGTTAGTCACAAGTCAGTGAGCGTTTACCTTGAACACTAGGTTCCAGTCGAAGCCACCGCGCAGGTCCGCCGACGCACCGATGTACTGGAATGTGTCCATGCTGATGACGTCTATAACTGGACACACCACGCGTGTTGGGTCCTGTGGAAGGAAAAGATTTTAGGGTTAGTCTAAAAGGTAACGAGGTATAGAAGTCAAGGATAGGTCAATCGATTTTGTGATTACACAGTTTCATGCGTTGACACGACGTCACCGCCAAAATAGGTGACATCTGCCGAAATAAAAGTCCACTATAATTTTTATACCGTGTGTACCATTAGAATCATGGTATCCCTATACAATCATCGTATTCGAGTACATCAGAAAAGTAATGAACATGTCATGGCCGAATTCTTAATCATTTCTTTAGGCTAAAGGTATTCAGCATTTAGTAAATAACTTAACTTAATGCCGATTCTACTAGTTTAGTAATTACCTATCATAAAACAGCAAGATAGGACAACAGTTATTATAATTAGTAATATTGTTCAGCAATTTAAATTAAGCCCTGTTGATGCAACTTGCAATAACTGTGTTGGCAGGATATTGTAAATTATAGGTAACATAACGTAATGGTCAATTTAACTTGTTACTTCAAACTGCGAATTTAATTCGTTATTTATCTAAAATGTTTCGAAGTCTGTAATGGTTCGCTATATTACACCGGTAAGTGCTTTATTATGCTGCTTATTTATTACTACAGAAACTGCGCCTATGTATTTGCACCAGTGTTTTTAGGGTCATCCTCGTCGAAAATAGTTCCTTAAAGAATTAGACGGATGTAAGCAAATGCGCTTATTTTTTGTGTGCTTATGTAATATATCTTATGATACGACCTTGTACTCTTGAAGTTGAACACTTTCAAAAGTGAAGTCTGTTTTTTTTTGTATTTTAATTATATGAACATGTTAATCCAGTGTTGTGGGTATGGCAGCTGGATTGTCTTACACGATTGAATATCGATTTTAATTTAAGGCGTTTAATATTTCGACTTTAGTTGCATTTGGATAATTTCCAGTCATATGGTCAGTCATTATAATGATTTCGATCTGGAATTAATTAAATCATGTAATGCAGAAGTTATTATTTGAAATCCTACAGTTGGTATGGAGCTCGTGGCTAAATAATAACAGCCGCTCGGATCGATCTTCAGATTAAGCCGCGCTTGCCTAGGTTGGTCCGTGGATGGGTGACCACCCATTACATACCAAGTTTGCTCCTTGCCTCGGAAAGTACGTAAAGCCGTTGCCGCGTTGGTCTCGGCTAGTACTAAGTGGAGGTCAGATAGCCAGTCGCTCCATGTAAAATACTGATATTCAGCTGCATCCAGTTAGACTGGAATCCGACCCTAACATAGTTGGGAAAAGGCTAGGCAGATGATGTTATCGCTGGTAGAATATAACTTTGTCTAGATCCTCACGTTATGACACAACCACTTGGGGTCACTTCAATTTCTGACTGATAAACTCCATTAAAACTACATGCAACTTTTAACCGCAAATCGAAGTTGATTGCTGAAAGTGTTGCCATATTGAGTACCTACCTCGTGTGGCTTTGTGAAGAAACAGCGTATTTCTATAATGAAGACATTTTATTACTAAAGTTGTCTACTTTTCATTATAATATACATGACACTTCATGCTAAAAGGCGTCATGAAGAAACAGTCTTAGAGCCTAATATTGCGTAACACATTAACAATAACAATTCATTTCTCTATCTTAATCCATAGATATATAGAATAACCTTAACCATGCAAGTCGTTGATATGAAAAGAAAAACAGATCCACGACTAATTAATTGTCAGACTGGTTGCTAGAGAAGAAATACCATTAAGCAATGGAAAAACATAAAATAAACACAAAGGTTCCTACTTTAGAGAAAGGGTGTTGAGAGTATGGACGCCTGCGCTAAATTAAATAGCAATATGCGATGCGCATGTCTACTATGTATTTTATACAGGCGTGCTCTCGTTCATGTATTTGTGCACTGACAGTTACGTTTGTAAAATTCTTTAATTATATTAAACAGTTATATCTTTGAAATCGCCTTTCTCCTTATTTCATCAAGGGGTCTCCTTCTTTATCGTGTGGTTAGTGCCTAACCTGGTGTCAGAGTTTTTACGCAGTCTGCACTAATATTATCGGGAATGGAATATTTCCACTGTTCCTGTCATATTAAAATCTTTTCAATTGAAAACTCCTTGGTTTTAAAAATCGAATACCATTTATTTATTTAAAAAAAGATTCTCGGTCTTGTCGCAAGGTTTTGTCAAACTTGTTTAGTCGTTGAGAAAATGGAATTGACTCTAGAAAATTCAAGAGCGATGATTTATTATGACTTTCGAAGTGGTTTAACACAAAAACAGTGTGTTGACCGGATGATTTCTGCATTTGGTGATGAAGCCCCATCCAAAACCACAATTTATCGCTGGTTTGCTGAATTTCAACGTGGACGTGTTAAGCTCAGTGATGATCCCCGTCAAGGTCGTCCAAAAACTGCAGTCACCAAACGTTGATGCTGTGCGTAAGCTGATTGAGGAAGATCGACATGTGACATACCGCGAAATTCAGGCAACTTTAGACATTGGCATGACTCAAATACAAATAATCTTGCATCAACAACTTTTTTACACCTAATTGGGTGTAAAAAAGTTGTTTTCCCGATGGATACCGCATTCGCTCTGTGAAGAGCAAAAAGCGGCTCGCGTTACTTGGTGCGTCAGAACTCTCGAAAGATTCCACGCAGGATCCTCAAATGCTGTATACAACATCGTATCAGGTGACAAATCCTGGATATACGCGTACGAACCCGAAACAAAAAACCAGTCACGAGTTTGGGTGTTTGAAAATGAGTTAAAGCCAACAAAAATTGTTCGTTCACGGAGTGTTGCAAAAAAAAATGGTAGCCACGTTTGTCTCCAAAACCGGCCATGTTGCGACTATTTCTCTTGAGGGACAAAGAACGGTTAATGCAGAATGGTATGCTAGCATCTTTTTGCCACAGGTCGTTTCTGAACTCCGTAAAGAGAACTACAACCGCCGCATCATCCTCCATCACGACAATGCGAGTTCTCACACCGCGCACAGAACAAAATAGTTTTTAGAGCAAGAAAACACAGAATTATTAAACCATCCGCCGTACAGCCCCGACCTAAGCCCTAATGATTTCTATACTTTCCCTAAAATAAAGAATAAATTGCGTGGTCAGAGATTTTCATCACCTGAAGAAGCTGTGGGCGCCTACAAAACGGCCATTTTGGAGACCCCAACTTCCGAATGGAATGGTTGCTTGAATGATCGGTTCCATCATATGGAAAAATGTGTCAAATTTCGCAGAGAATACTTCGAAAAGCAATAAATATATTTTTAAATAGTAATGTTGGGTCACTTCCTTGATTCCCGAAATTTTCAGTGCCGCCCTCGTACGCCGCCCATGGGCCTCTTACTTGGCCGTCAAGAAATATCTCTCAGGCATGCTGGTTTCCTCACCATGTTTTGCATCACCGAAGCAAGTGATTTATTATACAATACACACATGAATCCGAAAAATCAGAGGTGCGTGTCTTGTTCGAACTTGAAACCTGTGACTTGGCAGTCCGATGGTCACACCACTAGGCTAGAGAAGGGATGAACAAATAAATTATTGTTCAGAACTTAACCTTTTTAGGTGAACGAAGTCACTGACAAAACTTTATACCTCTTTGTTTCAAATATGATGTTCGTTGGCAATATTCTAGATTTTTACATCACCACACTTACACAGCGCTCTTTTAGCTTGTTGATTGATTTAGAAGTATAAGGCCGAGTTATAACATTCACTTTTTAACCGACTACGGCGAAGCAAAAAGGAGGTTTATAACTAGAGATGATTCAAATAGTAACTATTTGAATCATCTTTTATTCAACTGTTCAATATTTACAAGTTACTTTTGAAAACAATCACTTTGTAAATTGACTAACCTTTAAAGCTCTTCAATTACATACCTACATGTAAAGCTTTTAAGAAGGTCAATTGTAAATAATAAAAACTGCAATACAATTTATAGGAACGACCTAGCTTTGGACATTTCATGTATTATGTGCCCATGAAGGTTTATTGCGAAAAAAAAACATTTTGTATTGAATAAACAATGCAAAAAAAGAGAGTTGGACTCTTACAAAAAATAAACAAGAAATACAATACAATGCGTAAAATGAACACGAAACTTACACGAAGCCTTGAAACTAACAAAACAGGACTAGGTAACCTTTCAACCCTTTAAAAACTCTGGTAAACATTCACCAATTGTCAAGACCAAGAAAACGTGTCAGAACTCTTAGAATATTAATGTTAACCCTACCTTTAGACCATTTAACAAACTGCGTAGATTATCCGTTCATTGAATATAAACTTTCAAAACTAGCAAACTTTTGACTTCGGTCAATTGTCGCCGGCGGCGGCGGCACGGGTGAGGCTCTGCCCTAACTGGCAGTCTTTCATTCTTTTATTTCAATGCCAAGTGTACTGTCAAGGTTGCGAAGTGTACTTGAAGTTGTTATATAAAGAAACTTGATTAATGTCTGTAATGTTCTGAGTTTAGTGCCAATAGGTACATAAAGATTACGTAAATATGGTGGTTAATTTAGCATTTAGATGCATGAGGAAAATCTTTGATAGTCGTTACGATTACTCAAAAGCCCAAAAGACTGACAACCCGTCTTACTAAAGGAAGTCGTATTACCCAGAATTGGACTGAATTTGTGGAGGTCAGATAGACTGTCGTTCCTTGAAAGTTGTTGATATTCAGCTGCATCCGGTTGGAATGGTAGTTCCAACAAAGTTGGGAAAAGGCCAGGCAGATGATCAGGTATGAGGAACAGGATGGCAAATTCCACCTCCTACATCGAAAAAGGAGAATCCTCCGTTCAGACTCGAAATGTATCTGGTGGGCTACTGCCCGCTAGTTGTCGAGTTCCTTTACAAGTATAATATTATTTTAATTGCACGGATAATTTTTCTTGTCTCGTTGATCTAGTGGTTGCATACGCGACTGCTGCGCATTAGGACTTGGGTTCGATTCCCAGGTCGGGAAAACTGTTATTGGGTATTTTCATTCAGTGCCCGGTTGATGGACATAGGCTCGCCCCTGTTACATGGGCCTTCAACATAAATGGATAAATGAAGTGTTACTAACGTAGTTTTAAGGTTCAATTTACTAAAACAATTTATATTTTATCATCTGTATGTTAGTCTGTGAGGTATATATGGATATATCTATGGGCCAAAGTTGTCTAAAATAAATGAATGTTGTTGCTGATATGATGGTAACTCTTCTTGCTGAAATACGCGAAGTCAGTTACGAGGCGTAATTTGTATGTGGTGCTGTAAATAACGCCATAAGCTTTACCTAACTTGGTAATTATGATCGTGTATGACAGGTATTCCAATTACGACACCTACTTATAATAACAATAGGCTTCATGTTGTTGGTAACTATGTGTATCGCACGTATGTTGTAATTACTTCTCATAACACGCATACCATTGCCACATCAAAGCAATGAATATTTTAGATCTATGAGGCAGCATGAAACGACGGTAATATGAAATAACAATATGAAACTCTCTACCATAAACATAACATAACATGACGCCTTGTAATCCTCGAAGGGTTAGGCGGAAGTGTACCTAATAAGTACACTCACATTTCGTCAGTTATGTTTAAGTCCCATGTAATAGGGGGCGAGCCTGTTGCCATCAATCGGGCACGAATCCAGACTCCGTGGTTGCTACTGAAACATTTCTAATGGAAAAATTCAATTACAATTTTATTTGCCGGAACCGGGAACTGAACCAAGAACCTCATGCTCAGCAGTCGCGCTTGTTACCCCTAGACCAACGAAGTAGTCTGAGGCACTCTTTACCGATGTTCTAAAATTACCTTTTAGTGGGGATGCGTGATGGGATGACGAATATTAATTCTTAGTCTTTCTGCACCTATTCAAGTATTCAATGAGCAGTCAGATAATACATATATATCAATACAAACATATTTTGCTTCCATCTTTGCTGTCGTAGATTTAATGTCAATTTATGTTGACCAAAGTCATCATCTGCCTAGCCTTTTCCCAACTATGTTGGGGTCGGCTTCCAGTCTAACTTTATGCAGCTGAATACCAGTATTTTACATGGAGCGATTGCCTATCTGACTTCCACAACCGAGTTAGTACTGGGTAATACGATATCCCTAGGTAAGACTTGTTGTCAGAATTTCGGGCCACGACTGTCAAAGATCTACAAATGACAGCCAGGATCAACGGCTTAACGTGGTTTCTGAGGCAGTGTATGTAACTCTGTATGTAATAGGTGGTCACCCATCCACGGACCAACCTAGACCCCAGCTTAACCTGAAGATCGACCCGAGCGGGTGTTTGTATGACAATCAAAATGTTAAACCGAAGCCGTACAGTCAGTACAGTGTAGGTCACAAAATAGTTACTGTTGTTACAATGAATTCTTTAGCTATGACAATACAATGCACTAATTGCTTAATTCCCGCTAAATTCCTCAGCAATCTTCTCATTAAGCAAGATGTTACATGATATGAAATGAGTGAAGGTGATAGTTATGTACGAGTAGCTATATAATAACGAGTAGGCCGTAAAACATGGCGTAAGATTCATTTCTGAGTAGATACCCATTTATGTGGTAGTTCGTCTTTAAAGTGACGGTACTTTGCTAATCCGTATGTGTGGTAAGTATGGCGATTGAATCGAGTGTGAACACGAATTACTTCACACTTACCGGTAGTCTTAGTTATATAGCAAATGATTTTTGGGCCATTAAAATGTGGCTGGCTATTGTCTGTTTTTCCGTATCTTTGCTAATATCAAAGCGTATCTATGATCTGCTCAATTTTTTATTTTTTTGACACCATTCATAAATTGGTAACATTATAAAAATTGGTAACATTATAAAATAACCTAAAGTTAACAATAAACTAAAACATGGCGTCAAAAGACTCCTCAGCGCTGTCAACTGGTAATGTCCCCAAGAGACTGGCGGGGTTTTAAGTTGTACAATTTATAAGTTAACAAATTAGGATTTGCCTTCCTGGATGGTCATACCGGCCATAACAAGTATCCCATGACCTGACACAGGCCATGGTTTTCCAATGTTTCGAATTTTTTCGTTTTTTTTTTATCTTTATTCTGTTCAGCCAAGTTCAGTCAAGGGGTGAAAAAGTGACTGATATACAGGAGTCTTTCACATTTATAATATTGGTAGTGAAGTTATGATTAGTAGGTATTGATAATAATTCAACATAATTACAACAACCGTGCATATTTCTTCATCTCAGTGAATGGAAGACGAAATAACTCATTCAACTAAATCAAAATGGCGGTCCGTTACTAATACGGCTAGTTGCGTAGGCGCAGGTATGTGCCGAGTAGGCTACTGAGCCGGGAGCGACCGAGGGTGAAGGGATCCCGATGATCTGTTGTGCAACGTGGTATACTATCTTCCGTTCACCACGCTTGAGCAAGTGGGGCGGCGCGAGTTAGAGGAGATAGCGGGTTGGGAAACATTGATGAGGACGAAAATATGTGTCAATGCTGTAGCGACACTCATCAAGTGTCAGTTTTTAGTAATAATTAATTTCATGTCTGAATCTGCTCTTAAACTATAGGCCCAGTTCTAGTTTGGGAGTTAGTATAAGATTTTTGACATTCATTTTTGTTCTGAAATATTGTTGGATTGTTTGCCTATTAAATGTAAAATTTACTTAAACCGGCTTTTAGATTAAAAGTGTCTAGTGTCTAGTAAACATTTTTATTTGGTATGTTTATGATAAGTGTTTATTATACTCGTAACTTCACTGTAAAGCCAAATTATTTGTTGGTAGATATTTTTAATGCATTTTGGGTCAGCGGCAATAGATTGACCAGGGGCTATTAAAATAACTTAGTTTACTATCATAGTAGATAAATGCGCACAATACCTCTACGGTTTCTTATTTAATTATTTAATTTGGAAGATTACTAAAATCTGTTTGCATAAGTACTTTGAAATCTAAGATTTTGAGCATTGAATTTGACACTATATCGTTAATGTTATAGGAGCATCTGTCATTTATACATATTATTGTTAAACATTTCCTTCGTATCTACTTCATTTTCATTCTGAAAACCAGTATTATGCATTACTAATTGCAAAGGTCCTTTATGTGAATTAACAATCAAATCTATTAAACTGAATACTCAAAGACCACCCGATTATATTAGTGTACTTTGTGTCAAAGACCTACTCGCTCCTTACTTGGACCACACACAATCACTGCGTCGGTATCTGTAACATTTGTGTTCGTGAAGCAAGTTACTTTCCAACGTTACACATTTTGCAACACCCACCATGTTTGTTTTATCTTATTACCGACACTTTTCGATATAATTCTGTGATTAATGAAGTCATTTGTTTAAAAAAGCTGTGACAAATGATGGCGTATGCGGGCACCTTTTGGGGAAAGTATTGTCTTTGTCTATGATAAAAAATGTGTGGGCAGTATTTTTAGAATTGTCTTCATTGAAAAAAAAAACTTTCGTTTTTATATAATTTAATATACCTACTCGTATATAGCTAATAATTTTTGAAACACTTATTTGCATTTCATTTAATATTATACTTGAGTTTTTGAAAACTGCCACATGTAAACTAACAGATAAGCCCTGCATCGCAATATTAAGACTGCGCGAGAGATGACAGTTTGACAACTCTTCACCTTGTTCTTCGTACCTCTAAATATTTAAATGTTTTTGCGCTAAACCTAGTACTTAATTGATTGGTGGTGCAAGTGGACCATAATCGATATTCTCGCTTTGTTTATTCATTTGTTTCCACGAAGTCTGTTCTTTTTAGAACCAAATCTTTCTCCAATCTAATCATTTGATTGCAAGATGGAAAAAAACTTGAGTGACTTAGACAATAAGAAAAAATTCACAAAATTGCATATTATTTTATACCAGTACTAGCTTTTTCCCGCGGCTTCGCTCGCGTTAATTTAGCAAAAAAAAACTCTTAAGACACTACTAAAGTTTCTATAATAAAATAATTCAATCATGATTCAAAAGACACGTGGCGCCATCCAATATATAAAAATACATAAGAATGTTACTGTTGTTTTCCTCGGGAACAGTAACTTATTTTCGAGATTACAGGTAGATATTATGTCCGTTTTTGTACACCTGACAACCTTGCAAAATTTCAATATGATCGGTTCAGTGGTTTAGGCGTGAAAAGGTAACAAACAAACAAATTTACTTTCGCATTTATAATATTAGTATGGAAGTATGTATATCTAACAGATTTACAGTGTAATTCTCAATAACCATCATTGATGACCATTTTAAAGCAATATTGGCACCGTTTTAGCAACACCACTACCATGTTACAACACTTCTCGTAATTCACATTCACTTAAGATGTCCAATAGCCTGAATAGACCACACGGAATAGCCTCATTACTCTCTAATCGTTCCGTTATAGCCTAGTCTAGCTCGGCTTCGTGTTACCCAATAGACGTGGTATGAAATATTATAGACGTTCAATTAAATTACTCTAACGTACAGATGTCAGTTAACCACAACTTTTGGTAATAAGCTGTTAGTTGTAACAGCGTAAGTGTTTTTAAATTGATTACAATAATCGTTGTGATTATGTTTTGCGAGTAAGGAGGTTAGGTTCGTACGAATGTCAGTCGTTTAAAATTATCAACATAATAACCGGATGAATAGGTACGCAAGGATCTTTTGGCGTTTGCCTGACATTGACAGGTGGACGTTGTTGGTAAATATTTGTGTGTTTCATGAAATTATACAGGGTGTAAACGAACCCTTCACGGAGCTGTCAACCAAGCATTCTGTACATCAAATTAAGTGCAAACGCTCAAACTCAAAGCATTTATTTCAATTAGACCATTTTACGGCACTTTTGAATGTCAAAAAAAAAACTAAAAGAAGCGAAGCTACAGTCCCACTCACAAGGCATAATAACTTGAGAAAGTACTGCAGTTGCACATTCCAAAGCGTAGATCTCTATGAAGAATGGGGAAGAAACTCCACTGCGCAAAAATTATTGCTACGAAACAACTTCTTTTTTGTGTGAAAAATCACGGTTTACGGTAGCGTTCGATGTAACGCAGTCATTGTGCTGATGGTTACATTAAATTATAGTACAGGGGTCGTGGAATATATTGAGGGTTTATCTAACCTTTTGAACGCCAGAGCATCAACGCACGCGCGTGCCCTCCAAGCCACAATTTCACCTACCATTTTGTCACATTTTTGTGTCGTTTGGCGTACAGGGCACGCGCTTGCTTGTCACGTATATGTGTCTATGGCGGTCAAAATGTTAAAAAAAAAGTTGAAACTCTGACCTTCACAGTTCCCAGATACGGTCCAGAATAAAAAAATCTCACAATGATCACAATGACGGGAATAACAAGTGCGTCTCAGCTTCGTCAAGGATGTTTTTACATCCTTTATTGAAATAACGAGGCGTTGGTAAACTCGGGTTTGGCCGTGCGCCAAAATAGTAATAATTATGTTTTAATCCCATGTAATAAGGGACGAGCCTTTATTATGTAATGGTAGATAATTAATTTGTTGTATTAATTGCAACTATTTGCTAACCAGGAATCCAAAAATACGACCATATAACAGCATTATAATAGATATTAAGCCTGTTCTGACATTTGAAACCGTTGGTTTGTAAAATAAGATAACAATGATTTCTTATAAAACGAGATAATACGAGATTATCTTTGTCTAATAAAGGTAGTGTCAATAAAGGTCATTACATTTTCCTATAACGTAACATAATTTTGAGTAATGTCAATTTTCTATTGAAGATACTACATGAGAAATGTTATTGGCGTTATTGCATAATCAACTCAATGAACCTATCAGGCATACTCTAATTATACACAACAGAGAGAAGGCAAATGATGTTAAGATAGATTAGCTCTACAGAGCTGGAGGTATAGTGTGTGCATAATAAACACAAGTGTACTTCCTTGTCCTCAATAGTCTTTTGCCGTTTAAGAGTTCGCAGCAGACCGAGGACAAGATGGCGGGACGCATTGGATGACATTCTCGTTAAATGGCGGGAAAGGCGCAACATTGAGATACGTGAAGGGAATGGAGGGAGGAAAGGCACAGTACAGGTTAACAAAAAAAAAAAAGGTAAAAAGAGCGTTGAACCTCATTTATCAGCACGGAATCGTATTTTATATGCTCCTATCCTTTGCTGTCGCTCAGAACCGTCGTTTGTTAGAGCAAGAAACATACCAAGAGTGCTACAATATCGACGATGCGCTCGGCAGCATTGCTCTATGGATCACTATACCAGCTTCTGAGGTGAAACTTGAACTTATGGAAAACAACTTTTCAATCGGAAGTCGTTCGAACTCCGAACCTTATAGAACCATTGACAATATAAAATAATCAAGTTAATATCTAGCATTTTGAGAGCAGCGGTGGCCCAGTGGTGGCGGCCCCGATTTACGAACAATCGTGAGGAAACTGGCATGTCCTAGTACCAAAAAAGAAATCGTAGACATGTGACATCTACCAACCCGCACTGGGCCCGCGTGGTGGATAATAGCCCATTCCCTCTCATAGAGAGGAGGCTGTGTGTCCCAGCAGTGGGAAAATTATAGGCTAATTATGCTTATGCTAGCATTTACCTAAATTAACTTGCAATAGCTAATAAAATGTTCATTAAAAAAAAACAATTAATTCCACGAGAAGTCGCTTCCACGACAGCGTAGCAATCTCCTCGGAATAACTTCCGCATAATTAAAAAAGGTCATACGTCAAGGTCGTTATTTTTCGCAGACATGGCTGTAGACAGGTTTATAAATACTTCATACTTCATCAGTGATAATATTGATGGTAGTATTACGCACGGTTAACTTAAACCAACACTTGAGGAACTCTTGGTGTGCGAAGCGATAATTGCCTACCTTTGTAGTTGCGTGTGATCTTAGTTAACAAAATTGTTTAGTCGGCCCTGCGTTAGACTGTAATTTTTTTTTTTAGTAATTCTATACGGCCTGTCCAAGATTACAGGTGAGTTATTTTGTTATGCTTTAGGTAAATAAGTAATAAACTTACACTGTCACTTACGGGATATCTTCGACGCTGTTGCAAGCGCCATGACACATGATGATTGCGTGATGATGATTTAAAACAGTGTTCAATCACTGTTTCAAGCTTGCACGGTCATAGCGCTTGCAAAAGTTGTCTTTTTTCCAAAAAAAAGTTATTTATATGAAAATAAAAGCAAACTAGGTTTTAGAAATATCTACTTAATAGGTATACAGCTGCAAACTTTAAGCATATGTTATTTTATGCCTCCAGTATTTTACTCAGAAACTCTTTTATAACGACATTATAAAAATATTACATTGGTGATTCATAATAATAGACCACTCAATAATAATCTGTCTATTATTATTTAATATTGTTTCCATTTTCACAACGTTTTATTATTTTTAGTGTAAAAGTAATCGTTTAATACCTGGCAAAAGTCTTATCCATAAAATATCATGTTTTATAACAATTAACAGATTCCTTTTTCCGTAACTTGATGTTATCATACCCAAAATATTTTATGAATATTAATTTATTTATTTTTACGAGCAACTTTCAGTTTTCTCTTCATAATGATCCAATTGATTGTAAATACGGTAAATGCCAGCTTTCAGAGTTTCTTATTGGGTGATGAAAATGACTACAAAGCTTGAAAAAAATATCAGTAAGTAGTTTTTCCTTTTCTTCTGAAATTCTATGGTATCGATTCTCTTTGGTATATCTTTCGTCTCTTATAAAACAGGAAAGGGATTAAGGCTATTTATATAAACCAACCCTTTCTTGTTTCCGTCAAGAAGGTACTTAAATGATGTTATTTTGTTCAGAATAATGAAATTTATCACCGAAAATTGACTGGTAGAAAATGCCTATAGCATTAAGTCTAGCTCTACGTTATGGAATGAGCAACTACAGTACTTTCACAGTTTTTATGCCTTGTGACTGGGACTGTAGCTACATTTCATTGTAGTCTTTGTTTCGACAGTTCAAAAGTGCCTGTAACGGGCCTACTTGAAATAAATGCTTTGATTTTGATTTTGAGTCCGCCTCTGTACTTTGTGTTTGAAGTGTTAAATAAATAAATGAAAAGTAAAAACTATAATGAATCGGAATTTTATCACGAACAAGTCCTTAAAGTCAAATTCTGAAAAGGTTACTCAGATAATTATATGGAACAAATATTTGTATAGCCTGCAGATAGTTGTTCCGGGTCTGGCTGTTTGTGTATGTGAGTTTAAATGTTTGTAAACGCACCCACGAAACAGGAGAAATTCCTAGTGTGGGGCAACGTTTTTTTTTTAAATAAAGAAAAAAACAATAAAGATATTACTTTGGAGAGGAATTTTCGCATTAAAATGCCAAACTCAGCCTTTAAGTGCAATGATAATAACTCTGCTACTGGTCAGTATTATTCTTTTATATTTAATTAGTTCTCATATAAATAGGTATGACAAGAGATGAAAGCATTTTTCAAAATTAGCCATATCATTACCGTCACTGAAAGATGACTTTCAAATAACGTACATACAAGCAATCATATTAATAATTTTGACAGATATTTTATGAAGACCACCGAACAATTTAGATTTGGTTGAAAGGTTTAAATGTTACGAACACCATATTTAACAGCCAGTGTAATCTATTCAGTGGAATTATAATTTATATGTAGCCACTCTATTGTAAGTTTATAACTTATTCATGTTACTAACAAAGTATTCAATCAGTCATCATCATCATCTGCCTAGCCTTTTCCCAACTATGTTGGGGTCAGTTTCCAGTATATCCAGATACAGCTGCTTTTTTCATGGAGCGACTGCCTGTCTGACCTCCATAACACTGTTACTGGATACCTCTCGATAAGATTGATTGTCAGATGTGATTCAATCAGTAGTTTGGTTAAATTATTCTCTTATTGCTTGAATAATGTGCATGTTGCTACAGTTACTATTAATAAGTCTCGTTTTCATAATAAAAATATCATACTTAATATAAAAATATATAATAATATCTTGTACGAAAGTCCATGTAACGCAATTTGCTGTTCCAATAAGTCAGAAGATTAATTGATTTTTATGTGTTAAAAGTTGATAAAATAACGTGATAAAATAGTTTTTATGAATAATAAAAATGTATTTTTGTACATAAAAAAAAATGTTTTAATTTAAGTCATTAGTTTGGTACTAACCAAGCACAACCAATCGAAATGGGGGGTTATAGACGATACCGACTCCCAGTTCGAATGCGGCCTTCGCAGACTTATTTATTTGCGGCCCTTCTAACCAACCCAGTCCCTTAATATGTTAGAGTGGGCCCTAGTGGCGTGGCCAACTGGGCCCATATTTTTTAAATATTATAATAATGTTTTTACCATAGATTCAAAAACGAGAAGACTAAAAGCGCTATACTGCATGCTAAACACAAGTGCAATTTATCTACCCACAACTTTCTCCAAACTCAATTATAAATTTCATCTCCCACAACAGCTTTACTGCACTATATTTTCAAAGCTTCGTTCGCTCCAATTTTGAGCACGTTCTTGCATTAAATCTAGTCAAAGTTAAAAATGTCGTATTTTTCGCGGTGACGGCAGCATATCTACCGTCATAATACCGTCACGTCTGCTTTGAGCCTTGACATTACATTACCGGTCGCTTGAGTTCGCGACATTTAAACTTGGAACTGTCGCATATTTATTATGTGTGGTGAATATAGAAATAAGTTGAATTTTATTAGAATGCGGTCATATTTTATTCTTGTGCATTTGTATGATCCAAAAACCCAAATATTTATCTTTGAAATTTTCGAATCAAGATCGAGGTAATATTAATTATTCGTTTGATGTCACGATTTGCACATATCTCCAGTTTTCTGAAATTCATTGATAAATATTTGAAATGTTACGACCGTTTACATCATTGTAGTGGCCATGATAGCAAAAAAATTGGTGATGACATAACAAAAAAAAACTGCGACTGACCGACTCTTCTTTTCCGTTATAGGTACTGTAAACTAAAACATTGTTACGAATTAAATATATGAACATCTATAACAAGCTTCTCATAAGGCAAAGAGTTCCAAATGCATTAATTGAGTAGGTTCAGTTATACGTCCATTTGTAGGCCATGGATGTAAGCAAGAAACTACAGAACGCCATCTGTGGTTTCTGCCTACCCCCATCTGCTGTTATCTTTACTTTATCCTTTTGCCTCATCCACGTTCATACATCAAGGGGTCTAAAATGGCCGCTTTAGCAGAATCATAATAGGATAATAATATGAATAACGTTTAAATTCGTAAAACGGTCACAAGGTGACAATTCATAATACATAGTAGGTACGTCTATGACCATTTTAAGAATTTAAACGTAATTCATATTATTATCCTATTATGATTCTGCTAAAACGGCCATTTTAGACCCCCTGGCCATACCCGCACGCCAGTACTGCGCACGGCGAGTCCTACGAATCTGACCTTTCTGAAGAACCTCATCAATAAGGTCAGCGTATGTCCTTCTAAGGCGTCCCCTCCCGACGCGGCGTTGCCACTCACTTCTGCCTTGTACCTTTTGTTAGTCGCCTTTCACTCATCCTCTCCACTTAGATTTTATGAATTCACATTAAAACCGATTCATCAGGAATTGGTCCTGAATGTCATTTTTAGATCTTTGGCAGTCTTTACAGGTAGTCAGTAGCCCGAAAGTGTGCCAAGAGTATCGTAATACACAGTGACTGGGTTGAGTCATATAGGCAGTCGCTCCATGTAAACTACTGGTATTCAGCTGCATCTGGTTAGACTGAAAGCTGACCCCAGCATAGTTGGGAAAAGGCTAAGCAGATGATGGTGATGCATATGAGGAGGATTGGCTTTACAAAAGATATTTTAAATTTCAACAAAAACGCAATAAGATTATGCTACCACTATTGTTCGTTGTTAGGTGACGAATAGTAGGTATATTGTAATTAGAATATTATTCATGTCAGAAAGTCAATAGGAGCACACTCAAAACATGTGTGCCAAGTGTAATATAATGGGATGACTTACAAGTTGCACAACTGTTTGCACACAACACAGTGCAGTGATGAATTGATAGGTTTTTCCTTTCCCTGTCATTGTGTGCAACTTATCAGATCATACAACAACAACATCTACAGTACATGTAGGTATTTCTTATTAGCTTTTGCATACGAATTCGGCCACGTCGCTTTTAGCTATTCCCAAGCAATTTTAACTCCCAATTTCGCCCTTGGCATGTTTTTCCTCAAGGTTCAACCAATGTCCATAACATATTTCATCAAAATAGGTTCAGCGGTTTATCCGTGAAATCGTTACAAACAAAGTTACTTTCACATTTTTATTAGTCACTTTGGGTCTGAAGAAACATCGCTGATTCCCAGAACATTATTTGTTGCAACAATATATTAAATAAAGATTGCAATTCAGACAATTACAATATCGTTTGGATGCGCATTACATAAAGTGGATTACGGCATTTCAACACATCTTGACATTTGGTCCGTTTCGAGTTCGATCCGACTCGCGAACGTAATGTTAAAGCAATCGGCAATTTGCGAACTCGAATTGGCTGTAGAATTTACTAGAATGTAAATGTGATATTTGAGATTGTAGATCGGTTTGTCATCCTACATAAGAATTTATAATTATGTCACGAGGCTAAATGTGTGGTATTAGCAAGGTTAAAACTGTGTTATTTGCATTAAATAGGAATCGTTGCGAACGTTTTCGAATGGAATTGTTAAGTTTAGCTTAAAACTATTGCATTTAACACTGATTTTATTCGCCTATTCAGTGAGCGCAGTTGGCTTTTATTTTTAACAGATAGAAAATTTTGAGTGCAAGGTAACTTTAGTAGATTTTCAAGGCCTTATTAAGATTAAGTTGCAATTGGCATATAATTTATCAATACCAATGACTATATGAGTGAAATGAGTGTTTATATGATGAAGTTCCTTAATATTAACCTTGAGAATTTTCTTAGTTTAACTTTAAATGCACCAATAGATTACCTAATACAATATGGAAAAAACATGACATTATAATATCTAAGAGCAGTAAATAGGTCACAGGTCATATCATCTGCAAATGTCATCTACATGCCAGACGCATCGGCCATTAATTTGCAAGTCAAATGAAACTTCACCTCTACTCATTTTTAATTAATACAATTCGAAGCTATTCTACTAATATTTATAGATTACACCAGATCTTGTTTTTGTCAAGTTCAAAAGGTGATCTAGATTTTGATTAAATGTCAAAATTGAATGAAGAAATAAGGAAGTTTAAGTTGATGAAGTAAATTAAAAATTAAATTTAAAATCTTTAAGTGTTTTCTGCAACCGAAATAGTTCAGGGGGTTACCATGACGCCCTAAAGCAGGAGTAATTCCAGTGTGGGAAAGCGACAGAGCTATACAGGTCGTCTAGCGCCATCTCTTTCTCACACTGGAATTACTCCTGATTTAAGAAGTTATGTTAGGCCACCAGAACTATATAATTTTCTGCTAGTCTATGTTTTTGCAAGGTCAAATTTTTGTTAGTGCCGATCCTTTAAAATTAATACTAAAACTAAGAGAGATATTTCTCGATGGCATGTAAAGTCAAGTCAGAGGCCCATGGGCGTCATAATAACTCTAAGACCAGGTTAGGCACTAACCACACGGTAAAGAAGAAGACTAGAACTAGGATTATACCATTTATGTTGTAGCTGAACCCGATCAGGATGTATCTGTGACAATATTCCATAACATTAATGATGGTGACCGCTCTTGAATGCGGCTTTGATGTGCTATCCGTGTTTAATTTACATTCATACATGATATAGAAAAAAATCGTGTAGGTATTGCACTTTTGTAGGAAACTGCTGACTTTTTTTTTAATAACCGATGAAAAATTTCTATGTGGCCCCCACATAGATAGACTCAGTATGATGTACTGAATACGTGGTAACTGTTTTAAAAAGATGAAGAAGCTGTAAAAGTGACGTACCTCCTTAACTCTCTGCAGAAGAGGCTCCAGCCAGTGCGCGTTGCACTCCACATGGGAATCCAGGAATGTGAGCACCGGAGCCACTGCAGCATCAGCGCCCCTCACCCTGGATCTCATCAGACCCTCGCGTCTGGAGTTGCGGATCACCTTCACCTTTCGAATGGAACGGAGGGCTGCACCGTCATCGGCTGTTGGGAAAATAAGAGGTTTTATCAAGAGCAGTCGTGGATGTATCTCCAGTGTGCCAGTTAATTGTTATATAACTTTGATTGGTATGGTTATTATAAAATGATTCTGTAATAATTTGATTGATTAATCTATGTTTTGTGATCTTTTAGTAGCAAATTAAAGTCAGTGAAGTATTATAATATGTTGCTTACGATAACGGAGGCAAAGTAATTGCACCGATGAAATGTTACATAATTCTTCAGATGGATAAATAATTAATATTGATTGAATGTTTTTGCAAAAACAATTCTCTGAAAAAGTCAATACATTATGTAAAGTGTACAATTTATTTGTACATGTAGGTACGAGTGAAATAGCATAAAATAACAGCCGCTCAGGTCGATCTTTAGGTTAAGCCGTGCTTGTCTAGGTTGGCCCGTGGATGGTTGAATATCCATTAAGAGTACATACCGAGTTTCCTCCGTGCCTCGGAAAGCACGTTAAGCCCGGTCCCAGCTGTTATTTAGATCTTTGACCGTCGTTACAGGTAGTCAGGGGCCCGAAAGCCAGACAAAGTCTTACCAAGGGGTATCGTATTACCTAGTACTAACTGGTTGGTGGAGATCAGATACGCAGTCGCTGCATGTAAAATACTGGTATTCAGGTGTATCAGGACTAGGCAGACGGATGGTACGAGATAAGTAGAAACACCTCATATCCGACATCGCCAGCGTAAAATAAGGCGGTAAATCTACATGTTACTGGCCCTAAGGATCTTCCGAGGATAAAAAGACAATGCCTCCTTTCAGCTTGAGTTCCTTGGCCTAATTTTTTTTCCTGTACTCTGTATTGGTTGCCGTCATTGGATTAGTGCCAGTGTTTTTAATTTATACTTTTGTTACTATACAGGCTATCATATTGCGTTTGGAAGGAAAACATTATATCGAAACCTGACCTAAAAATATTCTGAAATTGGCAATACACGGTAAAGTATTGGTATTCAGCTGCATCCGGTTAGAATGGTAGCTGACCTCAACATAGTTGGAAAAAGGCTAGGCAGATGATGATGGTGGATGGACACACGGTGAGCAACTGAGTTCATCAGTTCTCGTTTATCATATCATAACAGCGTGCCTGTCATCCCCGAAGGGTTGGGCAGAGGTGTACCTAATAGTACACTCACATTACACCAGTTATGTTTAAGTCCCATGTAATAGGCGGGCGAGATTATTGCCACCAACCAGGTACAAATCTAGACTCCGTGCCTGCTATTGAGAAATTCCTGATCGAACAAACTCGTTCATCATATTATGCAGGAGAAAAGGCTTTAGCCTTGTCAAAGGGTCATTTTTAGGCTGGTATTGTAAATACGAAAGTCACAACACCATCATCAGTGCAAAATTTATATTTTATTTATAACAGTAACTTTGTTTTTTAAGGAAAAGTAAAGATTAAAAAATCGTATGTTATGGAAAAGATGTTTTGTATCCTCATTTACGCAAAACGTGCTTAAGTTGGGTTCTTCACCAAGAAAGAAGGTCCTGATAAATGTTTTGGTCAATATTTGACTTTCATTTTGTTTTATGATTGTTTTTAAAGGCTTGAGTTTGCACAATTTGGAAAAATATGGAATCCAAAATGAACCTTAAACCCTATTAAATGGGACTTAAACATAACTGGCCAAATTTGGTTCTACTAGGGTACACAATTCTGCCTAACCCTTTGGGCATTACAAGCGAGATGTTATGTTATTCTTCAGAGGGTGAACTTGTAATATTTGATTGGGAAAATCAGGTTAAACTTTTGATTGTTTAGTCATAGAAACAATCTATAGCGAAAACTACAGCAAAAGCCTTTTAACAAAATAGTCACACAGTTAATATTTATAGTCATATTCTGTTAATTAATTGCCTTACTACTGCGAACGAGATTTCAGCCCAATTATATTGCACGAATTTCACAATTAATTCTGTGAAGTGAAAATGAATTGCCAACAAAACTATTGTTCCAGATAATTGCGTGACTCTAGTGTTTTGTTCAATTAAATACACTGAGTGTATAATTCACAACACTGTGGGCATGATTTAGCTTTGTTTCTGTAAATTGTTTGATATTGTGAGAGCGGTATTTTAACACTGAGTACTTAGTACAGAAGGTCAACTGCATGCAAATAGTAAAAACAGTACGAACAGAGATCTTAACGAATGACAGTTGCGATTGCTTTTATAGTGTTAGGTCAGTATTACAGAACGTTAAAAAAACACTCAAGCAGAGCTTAAAGATAGTTTCAAATCATTTGATTGGATAAACTAATTTTAAGTAATGCTTGAGTCTTGAGTGAGGTTCTGTTATCCTCATCTGCCGTGCCTTTTCCCAACTATTTTGGGGTCGGCTTCCAGTCTAACCGGATGCAGCTTAATACCAGTATTTTACGTGGAGTGACTGCCTATCTAACCTCCACAACCCAGTTGGATCTGGATAACGATACGATACCCTTTGGTAAGACTGGTTGTCAGACTTTCGGGCCACTGACTACCTGTTACGACTGGTAAAGATCTACAAATGACAACCGCGACCAACGGCTTAACGTGCTTTCCGAGGCACGGAGGAAACTCTGTATGTAATAGCTGGTCACCCATTCACGGACCAACCTAGGCAAGCACAGCTTAACCTGAATATCGACCCGAGCGTTATTATTTAGCCACGAGCTTCTCTGTGTGTGAGTGAGGTTCTGTTATACGGCATTAATCCTCCAGAATGCGTTTCAGTCATGGCAACCAGTCCCAGTGGATATCAACCGTCGACGCAGGAAAAGTTATTCAGATATTGGCAAGATCTAAGATAACATGGCAGTGTTATCTCTCCAACACACTTGGCTGACTGGTAGAACATGTCTAAGGCAGTAAGTCTGCTTTTGGTACCTTTTTGTGTCACCATCATCATCTGCGTCGCAATTTCCCAACTATGTTAGGATTATATGTATACACCATTATTTTTAGGTCGTTCTGGAGCCGAATACCATGAACTTGATCATCGAACTCGAAACGATTGGGACTATTTTTTTCAAAAAATAACAATAAAAAAAACACGAAAGAATAAATTTAATGTTTTTTTTTTTAAATAATGAGAACTCAAATGCATATGTGTGTGTAAAACGTATCCACGATCGGCAACACATGCGAACGATACCCATTGAAAAATTCCTTCATCGATCGATTCTCATTATTTCACAAAAAAAAACATTACATTTATTCTTTCGTGTTTTGTTTATTGTTATTTTTTGAAAAAAAAAATAGTCCCGATCGTTTCGAGTTCGATGATCGAGTGCATGGTATTCGGCTCCAGAACGACCTAAAAATAATGGTGTATATCTATGTGACAGCCTTACCGGATTCAGTGGAATACCAGTATTTTACATAGAGCGACTGCCTATCGGACCTCCACAACCCAGACCTTGTACATTTGTGTGTGAAATAGATAATTCAATATTATATTGCATAGATGTATGCTCATCTCTCTTCACTTTTTAAGTCCAATGTTGTGACCATTCGATGAGACTGGAGAGAGAACCGGCACATGACTAGCGGTTTAAAGTGCTTTCTGAGGCCCTAGTATCACACCACCACCTTTCAAAATCTGGCCTGCTGGTCACAAATTCTTGATGGAAAAACCCAACTATCAGTTTGCCTGACCAGGAAAACGAACTTACAACCCCTCGGTCGCTTCCGATCACAAGATCATCGAGGCAGTGGTTATGGATACTTAACTTTTCAATTTGTATGGTTCAGACCTTCTGCATCAATTTATTTTAACACTGTGGTCATGATATACCATTGTTTCTATAAATTCTTTGATACTGTGGGAGCGGCATTTTAGTTTCGTTTCATTTTTAGGCTTGGCAGTGCGCCAGCCAAGTTGGCACATTTATTAGTGCTTGCATGTTTGTATGACAATATTCTTGGCCCATTTCTCTGTCAGTGAGTCCTTTGAAATAAAGATGCTGAGCTCTGTGTCTTATTTTGGATGCTCAGCTTGACATTATCTTGTTCTATTGTGAGGATGTCGTGTAAGAAAATGTTAGGACGATTTTGATGTTTTAGTTTTAAGAACAGTTTCATAAGGTCAAACCTAGCAAGTTAACTTATTACCTACTCCGAAATCTCTTACATCATACCCTTCATACAACATTAATGGAAATTGGTAGGTAAAGTGCTAATCCTTTATTAGTTGGATTTATGGGGATTTATGAGGATATACATAACATTTAGCACCTGTATTTCCTCGAAGGTTTAGGCAGAGGTGAATCATAGTACACTCACATTTCGCTAGTTATGATTAAGCCCATGTAATAGCGGGCGAACCTATTGCCATAAACAAATCCGAACTCCGTGGCGGCTACTGAGAAATTTCTGATGGAAAAAACCCAATTAAACTTTGTCCAACCTGAGAATCGAATCCAGGACCGTACTCAGCAGTTACACCTTCAACCACAAGACCGACGAGGCAGATAAACTTCTATTGCATCACATATTGTTTTAAATTGATTTGATTATTATAATTTAACTATTTAACGCTAGGAACTTGGCTCTATTAATCCATTCATTTTATTATGATGACTTTCACTAAAACACTTTTTTGCTTTTTCTCAAGTTAGTACGATCTTGTGTAATAATTATGATAAAATATCTTATTCCCACTACTTTTACCTACACCATGTAAGAGATTAGTAAGATGACGGCGCAGTTTCAAGCCAAGTAATTACGCAGATTACGTTACATAATAATTTGTATCAACCTTATGACCCCCGCGGGATTATACAGAATATAATCTGTGCGAAAGTACCTTAGTACTGGTGAATCTAATGGAATAAAGTGTATAAACTTTGGTATTTAAGATACTAAATTAATATAAAGTAAGTCTGTTCGTCTATTCTATGTCATAGCGCAACTCATTGAATGGTAAGTGCATTCTTGTAGACGGGTTTGAATGGAAATTATTGTGACGGTTAACCTTTTGAACGCCAGAGCATAAACGCAAGCGCATGCCCTCCACGCCAAGCCACAATGTCACCTACCATTTTGTCACATATTATTATTTGTGTCGTTTGGCGTACAGGGCACGCGCTTGCTTGTCACGAATATGTGACAATGGCGTTCAAAGGTTAATAAAGACGTATCGATGAGATATGACTACCCCAAATACATTGCTAGGTACAAGGGCAGGTGGATCACGGCATGGCGGCAATGAATCTTACTACTAATAAATATGTAAAAGTCTGTGGAGATGGATGTTTGTTACTGTTTCGCGCAAAAGCTACTGAACGGATTCGGATGGCACTTTGGCACACACACAGGGATGGAAACTTGGCACGAGGAAGACGTGGATTAAAGTAAAGGAGAAGTAGGTGTGTCAAAATCGAAAATATTCGGATTCAATAATGTTGTGTGACAATATTCCCAATGCCCTTTCTATTACTCTTTTAAATCTCTTTGTCTTTAACTTTTTAAATCTTTTTTACATATTTTATTAATCTGTAATAGGTAGTATGTAACATTTATAGTGCAAGCATGGCAATTCTAAATTTCTTTTTTTAATTTTATAAGGGTTAAAGACCTGAAATAAATGAATTTAATTTAACGTTGATTGAATTATGCCCCTTTGGAGACTTTTTATGTAACGGAGTATTGGTGTTTAATATTTCTTGCCTTTGTTTCGAGCTAGCCAGCTGGCTAATAAAAACCTGTACTAAGAATTCGAAACACTTTTTTTACAATTTTCATATTGTTTGTTTAAAGCCTAAATTTTTGTTACATATATCTGTAAAATTCTCGGAATTGTGAATACTACTATTTTTATCCCGGTATTAGGATCGCGTGCGACAATGACTATACTCCTAGCGGACGAAGCCGCGGGTATAAGTTAGTAAGATAATAAAACTAAAATTCAGTTTAAAGTAAAAATCTGTGCAACTTTGAAAATAAGGTTAATAATAAGAAGGTTTGAATTTTGTCGGACGATTAAAAGAACTTTCCTCAAACCTTAACTTTACAAGCAGATAATAAGCTACTCTTTAATGTTTTACTACCAGCAGTCAAGGAATTAAGTACGTACTAAGTATAGCTAAAGTTGTTAATAAGAAACAAAGTTGCAAGCACATTTACATAACTTGATGAGGTCTTAGCAACATTGTTGGTTTTATACAACTTTAGCCGGCCTTGCATGCACTTGTGATTATAAAAGTTAACGTATAGTATCATTAAATGCTTTTGGTTAATTAGTTGCAATTTTATCTGCTAACTTATACCTAGGTAGCAGTGGCGAAGGTTCCATACAACTCAATTCCTACCGGCTTCCCCTTAAAAATGGCACACTGAGTATTCTATGGACAAATAATATAATAAAGATATGTACTCCGGCTTTCCTACTACAAAAATTAACCCTTCGCTGCTGCTAGGTAGCTACTGCGTCGTAATTGTGATATGTAACGCTTTTGGAATGACCGACTAAACCATATTAAACTGTTGCCATTACTGTTTACATTGTGTTAATTATTGTTTTTATTACTTGCAGTTAAACTAAGAAAGAGATGAAAATAAATTGGAGCAGTTTAATTAAAATAAAATACCACTTGCATATACTATGATGACATATAAACCAATAAATCTAGCAGTTAAACATGTGAATGTGTTTTTAAGATTGAATGTGACACGTTATTTGTTGAGCAAGACTCTTATTTAGTGTTAGTATAATTGGTGATAAACTACATAAATATATCGGCGCAATATTATGCACTGAACAAAAGACTCTTCTAAACAAAATTACTTACGGTTGTCACTGTAGTCATCAACCAAAATAATCTCTTTGATGAGGTGCTCCGGACTTCTATTGAGGACACTGCAACAAAAATATACCTAAGTATTCATGAAGATTTGAAGGTAAATGCTAAGAAATATGACTAGTCATTTCAGTGCTGATATTTTACGACTGCATTATTTCTGAACATTCTAGTCATGCACGATATCATATTCAAGACGGTTCTTTAAGCGGTTTCTGCTATCATATCGGAAGCTGATATGAGACGCTTCACTCTGGACAAATAACAAGTAATTTATTTTAATTTTTCGGAATTCGGATTGAAATCTTTGATTTCCTCATGAATTCATTTTTCATTTATGAATGAAAAAAAAAAAAACGAAAAACAACGAAAAAATCCGACAGCTGACTATGAAATATATTATGATCAGAATCTGGATGTTACCTGACGATAGTCCGCAGTAACGTGGACCTGGCTTCATTGTGGAATGTGATGATGATACTGGTCTGTGGCAAGTCATCGTCGTACTTCTTCAGTCGACACCTGAAAGAAAATAAATTAAATTTCTGTTTTCCGATCTACGATGCTTTATTTATACAGATTATTTTTATTCTCGTCTTGATGGTTTAGCACATATACGTCTGGCCAAGAATGCATGTGACTAAAAGAGTGATGAATATAAACGTAGATGGATGGAGAGGGAGAGGAAGACCAAAGAAACGATGGATGGATTGTGTGAGGAATGATATGAAAGATAAAGAAGTAAATGATAGCGTGACGGTTAACAGAGGAGAATGGAAGAAAAAAACATGTTGCGCCGGCCCCAAATAACATGGGACAAGGGCAGGAAGATGATGATGATGACGTCTGGCCAATAATGACGAGGAGAGGCGACCCCAAATTAAATGGGATAAGGCTAGGCAGAGAGACAGAGATTGTGTCAGAAATAACAAGTAATTGTATTCAGTAGATTTCTGTTTTTTTCCGAGGTCCAAAAAGATTTATTAAATAAGATTTGATATGATGAAAATACATATACCTAAGTGATTGAAAACCAATGTTTCCATACTCGTTTCCAAGACGGTTTACTATGTAAATAATTTTGTTTGCAGACTTTTTGCATTTTCGATTACACCTACTGAGAATCTAGCAAAACAACCACTATTTTTGTCATTATAAAAGACATAGAAGTTTAAAAGAAAATGAAAAAAAAATCTTGAACCTTCCATTCCAAAAAAAATGTAACCCCAAAATAACATGTTATCTCCCAAGTCATAATTAACCAAGCAATTATAATTAACAACATTGCAGAATCTCCATTAAATCTTAGGAGACATTGACCCCAAGAGCCAGCGAGGTCGTCAGGTCCCAGGGAGGTCGCATAGCCTCTGATTACGTAGGTGTGAGGTTGTGCAAATTGAGGCCGGTTTGACACTGCACTTCTTTAACGTAAGCTTATGAGGAATTGGGGTTAAGAACAGCTAATATTGTTTTAAACTGTTTGCTTTGTAGATTATGATTCGTGTTGAGTAATAGTTAATTTGGCGGTCAAGTATTGTAGGTAGATTTAGAGTAATATTAGCTGCCTGGATTTTTATTATTATACAGTTGTTTTAAACGGTAATTGCCTACATGGCCAATACCTCTCGGGAGATTTCGAGAAAAATCAACATGCTCATCATTTTACAGAATATTTTTCAGAGTTAATCTGCATCTGCTCTTTTGTGTACTTTTTTTAAAAATACTAAATAGGTTTGCGTTTGGCCGCAATTCGCCTGATGTGAAGCGATAATGCGGCCTAGGGTGGAGCACTTTCTTGCATAAATTTATCTAGTTTAAAAACCTCAAAGAAAAATTCAAAAAATATGATTTTCTAACCAACGTAACTTGCTTATTATTCACTTACGAAAAAAATCAATTAATATTGTATTCTCTTCTAACATCAAAAGACAAAAATTTAAATGCCTTTTCACTACCAAAGACTCCGTGTTAATAGGATCTTTTACTAAGAAGCAATCCTATCGCCTTGTAGGATATTACTCGATCTATTTGCCAGAGAATTTATTAGGTCAATATCTCGGCCTGTCCCCTTTGCGTCGGAGAACTCGTTAAGCCGGGCTTCTCGGCTCGCATGCAAATATCTATGGCGGTTGTTAAGGGTCGACGGAAGCCTGGAAAATGTCTGATAACTGGTTTAACTTTAGGTAGGGTAACAGGTACTGTTACGGTCTTGGTTCTGTTTTCAATGTTTGAGTAAAACTTTGTTGGTAATCTTGGTTAGACTGGAAGATAATTTATTGACTACGTTTTTCATTGAGATCTCTAGTTGGCGATTAACGGTGCATCCACACCGAACTTTTTTTTGCAACACTTTGCAACATGAATGTATTAAGTAAATTAACTAACTTTTATGGTTCTGCTATAACTTTTATTTGCTGTTTGTTTTTACCCGACTGCGGCGTCCAAAAGGAGGGTCATGTGTTTGACGTGTATTTATGTACGTAATTATAATATGTCCGTTTCTTAGTTCCCTCGTAACTCCTTAACGAACCGATTTGGATAAATTCTACGTCGTTTTTTCTCGTTTGTAGTTTCCTACTAACTCTTACAATAATTACTTCGGCGTGCATGCGGATGCATCATAATATTTCTGTTATTCCGAACACATAATAGGTACACATATGTTTCGAGTCAATTAATTTAAGTTTTGCTAAGTTAGTTGACACCCGAATTTCCACCTTCCAAACCAAGTATATCCCTGCCTTTTGTTCAGATCACTAATCCATCTATTCAACCACAAGAAAATAAGGTAAATAAACTAGTCTTCTTCCAAACTTACATAGCATTCCTGGTATCAGGCACCGGCCTATTACTAGGCAGTTTATCAGACGCGGCCTGGTTGAACCGGTTCCTCACGTAAGGGTCAGAGTCCTTGGATCCTCCAGCCACATAGCCAGCCTCGTCAAAATAGGCCCGGCCTGTGGTTCCTGTGTTGCCAGTGTTGAAGATCTCTTCGGGTGAAGCCGGACTGCTCTCTGGTTCCTCGACGTCTGAATGTTGTTTTATTAGACGGAGGGCTATGTTTTCTTCCTGTAACAAGATTGAAAAAGAGACATTAATTCATATCTTACACGCTTTGTAATTTTCTTGCAGAGACTGAAATGTTTTTACAAGAGAAGTTTCTTTCTCAGTCCAAAAAGAGAACCTAGACATATAACCTTACAAATGAGTTCGACCAACTCGCAGTAGGCCCGCGTAGGTTATGCCCCAAAGAGTGGTTCTGAATCCCAGTTATGGGCATAGTAAAGGTTGATTATGCCATGTTTATGTAGTTTTATTCAAACATCGTACACCTGTCAATACAGTACGTACCAATGTGTTTTGAACCCTTTAACAAAACACGCACGTACACACGGTCCACTTGAGTTACAGTCACACAATTCAGTTCAACTTAAAGGGTCTACCACCATTTCCCAGAGATGAAGGCTCAGCAAATCCCTCTCTTTATCACCGTCATCATCTGCCTAGCCTTTTCACAACTATGTTGGTCCCCTTGGTAAGACTGGTTGTCAGACTTTCGGGCCACTGACTACCTATAACGACTGACGAAGATCTACAATTGACAGCCCGGACTAGCGGCTTAACGTCCTTTCAGAGGCACGGAGGTAACTCAGTATGTTATGGGTGGTTACCCATCCGTTGGTCCATGGATGGGTAACCACCCATGCCGCGGCTTAACCTAAAGATCGACCCGAGCGGCTGTTATTAATTAGCCACGAACTCCTCCCTTCTGTTATCACACTGAAGTATGTTTGAACAATACTCCTTTAAGATGTTTTAAAGATGGTCGCCAGTAAAGTGTACGATGTAGACTGAGCTTACTAATCACAATAATAACCTCATATTATTCCTCTACATGAACAAAATAAACACTCTTACATAATTAGAGTACGTACGAGTACGTGCCAGCGATATAAATTATGAGCTAAGTAAGTACTGGATGAGCCGCTCTGTAATTATTAATGTGGTACTCCGTTTACTCTCTTTTGACATGCTTAGTTTTGTAGTTTGTTCGTTCCAAGAGTTTTTGTAGGTAAACGCTTGTGTTCGTGCATGTTACTAACATAGTTTTAAGTAAGATGTAATACTAACACCCTATGGGCCTTGATGCCTGACAGTAAAATATTTTTATTTATTTCTTAAATGTGCATAACTAAAGCACTTAAAGCAGAGGTAATTTTTTAGATTAGTCATACAGAAATTCGTAATGGGAAATACAATAAAACATCTTTTAGCAGCTGCGACCATTTCACCAAACAGGTACGCAGGGAAATTGTGGTAACATACGACTACATAGTATATGAACTTGAAAGCTCAAGCGAGTTTTTTACGAATACGCTATAGCTTCACGATTCCATTGATATGTAGGCTTAAGGAAGACAGTCACGAGGGCGAAGCTAGTATTGGAGTTGTAGTATTGGAGTAAAAGACATCATATCCATAAAACACTGTTTTTCAGTGAAAAAAAATCTTAACCCAGAAAAATACCAAGTAAAAACAAAAGACGCAAACAGTTGTCATTAAAAGAACAGTTTTTTGTGTATTGTAATATTACTAGGGACCCGCCCCGGCTTCGCACGGGTGCATGTATTATACATATAAACCTTCCTCTTCAATCACTCTATCTATTAAAAAAAACCGCATCAAAACCCGTTGCGTAGTTTTAAAGGTTTAAGCATACATAGGGATATAGGGACAGAGAAAGCGACTTTGTTTTATACTATGTAGTGATCAGTGGTACTGAGCAACTTTTTGACGTAGATTTGACCATCATTCTTTCGCAGTATTCACACACACACACACACACATGTGTGACAAATTCCTTCCCGTTGACACATGCTAATTTTGAACCGCAGGAACATACAACATTTGTATATAACATCTAGTTTGTAACACTTAAACGTCGTTGGTAGCCAACCTAATATTTAATTCATAGCGCTCGTCTCGCTTTACGCATTCCTAACTAAAAGATCTTTTAAAAGCCTCGTGTAATAGTAATGGTGTTTAGCCTTGATAACTGTGCCTTACATAATTATCTTGGTAAATAGTAATCAGACGGTTTAAGGAGTTAGAAGATTTATTAATTAAAGGATTGGAAGAATGCATGCTAATTTTAACACTTTCTGCAGTTGTATAATTTTTGCATCAAAGCTTGGATCTGTTTGCTGAATTAAAACTCAATATTTTTCATAACATTTTAGGGAATTGTTTCTGACGGCCAAGTTTTACTGCACCAAACCTATAATATTTAAATTTTAGATGTCGGGAAAACGGTGAATGCTTAGCAATTTGACTATCAATCTTAAGTTGTCCGTAAATTCGAATGAAAACTGACATTCTTTGACAGCCGTATGACATGGCATTGACGTAGTGTGTATACCTGGTGAATAATTAATATCCGTAACTGTACATTTAGGTATATAGGCCACCAGCAAAGAAGGTTTTATGGTATGACCAATATTCTTACCAATGCATGAGCTGTTTTGATATATTTCGTGCCGATATGAAAGGAGACGAATGACTAAACATCCACGCCTTTTGCAAGGTCATGTTTTAATGTGTTATTAAAAGCAAAACCACAACCCACATTCGTAATAAGAATAAAGTAATGTCAGTATGTTATAATAACACGTCTAGATACGAATAATATGTAAATAGCTAGGGTTTGTACGTTTGTAAGATGTCTTCGGAACTGCTGATGCGATTCCGAAAATTGTTTCACTTACAGGGAACTACATTATTCCCAAGCGTCATAAGATTCACTTTAAACGATCCTGTGGGATAACTTCCGTCTATATCAGGGGCAAAACCGCGGTCAAAATCTAGTCTACACTATTTACACTAGTATTATAAAGAGGAAATATTTGTATTTTTATATGCTTGTAACGAAAACTACTGGACCGATTTCAAAAACTCTTTGATCATTAGAATGCTACATTATCCCTGAGTAACATAGGATATATTTATTACTAAACAAATAGAGGGGGGGGAATTAGGGGAAAATAATTGTCCAACCGTCTGAAGCCGGGACGGGCCACTAGTATGTTATAAAAATCGATATCATTGCGTAAAAACCGATTACAGTGTGACCTTGATAGAGGTTTTGACTGCCCATCCGTTTCTCTTAACCTTGACATATGGCATTATAAAACACTTCACTATTATACCATGTGTATGGTAATCAGATAACAGGTTTAAGGTATAATGTCATCATCTGTTTTGTAATAGAATGATTCAGTTCTTGTTTCTAACCTAATAAAAAAATCACAGAAATATCTATTACACTAGTTATAGGTACCTATCATGTATTACAATTAAAACTCTTTAGAGCATTTTCTTTTTCCCTTAAGGTTTTTTTTTTGTCTGGTTGACGTGAACTAAAGCACGAATTTCAACGCATTGTATCGTGTCGTAAACGCTGATTTCGAAGTAAACTTTGTACGGAGGGCCTAATGTTCGATGCAATACAGTAAAATTTGCACTTAGAGGCCCTTACTCTGATTGTCAATCTTTTGTATAATTCAATTATTCATTTGCGGTCACGGTCTCACAATATTGTCAAGAGTTTTATATTTTTAGAGCTAACATTTTTAATTTCCTGAATAAATAAATAAGTATCCCTGGACATTTCACACACTACTCTTTTCTTTGCAGTTTTTTTTTTAATTTATTAAGGGTTAAAAGTAAACAAAGACGACTAACCTGGGGGGTTACTATGACGTCTTAAACAGGAGTAATTCCAGTGTGGGAAAGAGATAGAGCTATACAGGTCGTCTAGCGCCATCTATTTCCCACACTGATATTACTCCTACTATAAGACGTTATAGTAGGCCACCGGGCCCTGGTTTAAATGGATTTGCAACTTGATAAACACCAATAATCTATCCGGCATAAATTCTCTTATTGAGTAGAGTAAGACCAAAAGAATGATGAATGGATTGTGGGAAGGATGATATGGCTTGAAAGGAGGTGTCTGATGAGATGACGAGTTCTAGAGAAATATGGAAGAAGTAATGCAATTAAATTGAGATAAGAGCAGGAGAATGATGATTATTCCGAAAACCGCATAGAAAAACGTGGTCAGCAACTTATTTATAGATGATATTTTGCCTAATAAACAGTTTTATTGTTTGTGAATATTATTTTGAGGCCTTTTTTTTCGGATGGGAAATCATCAAATGACCCTTTCCGCTCTGGGCGGAGCGGAAGGGAGTGTCAGACTTTTACAGACTGAAAGCCATCCATGTTCCTTCTTTTGCCCTTTGTGTTCCAGGGCCGCGGTATCTCTTTCGAACAGTCCCGCAACCCTGGCAGGCATCGGCCCTTGCAGACTCTTTTAGGCGCGCTTGGAACATGAACGCGCCGTCGACACGGCCTGTCGTCATAAGACGGACGGACGGCGATTATTTTGATGCCTTAGGGATTACTAACCTATATATATTGTTGCAAGAATCACAACGTAATGGTAGCTTCTGCATGATCTCCATAATAGAATTCCCGACAACTTTTCCTTTTGAGAGTTATATGAACTATTGACATCAAAACCGGGTGTTTAAGTTTCCATAGTCAGTTAAAACTATGTAGTTGAGACACCCGGCAATTATTAAGTTTATGGAAAGTTCGGTTCTAATCGTTATTTAACAAGCTAGTCAGAATGATTAAACATGTAGTAGAAAATGACAGATGTCATCAGGTTTTTAAATAAATTTCAATGTCATGAGCTCATGTCTAGACAAAAAAGACATATTAGAGAAATATTTTTTAATAAATTAATAAAAAAAAATTAATAAATGTTTTTGTTGTTTATGAAAAAAAGGTTAATTATAATTAATTTGTATAATTAAAAAAAATGTTTGTATACAGGACAAACGATTTTTTTCGTATTTACATAATTTTCTGTGTAACACAGTTTTACGTAACACCAAGCTTCTGTTTTCCGAATTAATAGAATTACATTTAAAAACATTGATCATATTTTTTTAAATTAAATAGTGAAACTAAATTATAAAGTAAACAATTAAGAAACTAAAATAGATGAATTACAGTAGCAAATTTTTAATGTGAAATATTGTTCTTAACTTGTTAGTTGATTTACTCAAATTCAATTCAGTATTTATTTGATTAATGGCCTTGGGCCTAATTCATCTGTCAGAATCGTACTAATAATGATTAATGGATTTATTAATATATGTTGGACATGCAAACGTTCATTAAGTGATTAATAATTATTTACTTTCTGTCAAAATTATGAACTAGTGCTGAAAATATCAACTAGTGCCTTGTTTCACTACTTGACGAACTTTATTAAAAAGTTATCAACATCTTTTTAGCCTACTCACACTACGCATAAAATGCTGTTTAAAATTAGTTTAGCACTAAACGTTTTTAATTAATTCTGGTGCAAATAGAGGCCTAGGAACTCAAAAATAAAATCAATTATTTTACACTGTCATTATCGCATACAAAAATCGATTAAAAGTTAATTCATTCACTGAGTTATCACCAGGCCCTCACTATTATAAACATAAAAAAGAAAACAATATATATATTTATTTATACCGATATATTTATTTATTTACAAAGATACTCGTGATTGCATCGTGCATGTTGTTAAATAAGGAATTAAATAACGAGTTATTTCAGTTATAAGGGCCATTGAGGAGTCACGGGAACATACTACGGGTATACAAAGCATACTATGTCCATAGATAGTAATATATCGATGGTCCAAACTCAGGTCGAGGTCTACCTGTGTGCGTGTGAAATCTGTTCATCCATTATGAAGTGTATGATTTTGTGCAGCTGTGCGGCTGGTGAATCGCGGGAGAGGGCTTGTGGCAAATAAAACACGTGTTTTTCTTCTATAAAGTAATTTCAAGAGAGTTTTACATACACGCAGTGTTGCAACAATAACAAATATAAAAATAAAATGTTGGGGATGCCAACAGTAAGTACCTGTGGAAGCACATATTATAAGATTCTATACCTAGTTAAATAGCGTTCACGGAATCTTAAAATGCCTATGATGTAAGTTTGCGCTTACTCTTCAAATTGGCGAATTATACAAGAATTTTGTTCCGGTCTTGTCGTTCTTGAAACACATAATGCAGTTACGTAACTACGACACGCACTTGACCAGTTTAATTTACTGCTATGACTTTTTTCTGCATTATGACATTGACAGACACACTAGAAAGGCAACATGTTTATATTGCTATCGTAATTATTGTTAAATAGTGATTATGATCAATAATGTACCTATACACTATGTTCATTACAAAGACATTTATGTAAATATATCGCTACAGTTGGAACCAAATTGGTTTCACTTTTGACAGCACTTTGACATTGACGCGTTAGTAATGAACTTTATCTGTCAGTGTGACAAGCGAATGTGACGGCTTGAGTCTCTTGTTTTTTTAATAGGATAGTTGGCTTATTTTGTGGATTCAAATTGTCTTAATTTTTTTGTCATAGAGCTTTTGTAAGCCTCTGTTTGAGCTTGTTGTTTAAATTATGTTTGATGTATTTTGTATAACGGAAATCATGGCAACAAAATTGAAGTTTTACATGGCTTTAATCCAAGGACGTGAAAATAATATGACCTCATTGATAAATATTTTGATAGAGTAGGTACTTCAGTCGTTACGTTTCAAGTAACCTAGTGATTCCATCGTACTTACGGGTCTTTTAACTTCGGTATTTAATATGCGTTTGTTTTAATATTTTCCTTATTCTTTATTGCAGACAAAATAACAAATTTACAAACAAATTGCAATAATATAGCTTATGTACAATGGCGAGCTTAACCCAGAATTGGGGTTTTCTTACAGCTAACCTACCTCCAACCAAAAAAAATAATTAATTTTCCACTTCTTTAAGCTATAATTCAATTAAGTTACGATCGACAGCAATGAAATAAGTGATAATGACATAACATCATCACGGCTGTACTCCCCAAAGCCCTTACTTGCCAGAGGTGTACCTAATATTTCACCCACATTTCGCCAGTTATGTTAAGTCCCATGTAATAGGGGGCGAGCCTATTGCCATCAACCTGCCAGAAATTCCTAATGGAAAAACCCAATAACACTTGTGATAAGATCATGAAATATCCTGCAAACATTATTAAATCAATCTACATAACGAAAGTCTATTTCAAATTCAAAACATTTGAAGTAAGATAGTGTAAAAGCCAGCTTCATGCGTCATCTCGTACGAAAGCGCATACCTAACGACCAGCTTCCTCAGGATGTACACACGGCAGCACATGAAACTGTACATTTCCAGTATAACTTGGCCTCGCTTTGTATATTATATTTCCTATACAATGAGAGATCCGCATCAACTGGTCTTGTATGGCTTGATTGGCCGTCGTGCGTACACGGATGAGTAATAGACAGATTGCTACCGTTGGTACTATGTTATCTAGCAATGATTGGTTGTAATGTTAAGTATAGGTTTGCGAGAGGATGTCGTTAAAATGGACTTTATTACCCATTTAGCAGTGAGATTGATAAGCTAGATGTGTTCTTCGGTATCTATTTTCTAAGATGTCATGCTAGCAAACAAGCCTGATAATTATTAGTGATTGCCACCTTTGTGCATCCGTTTCACTAGGGTAATTGCTAATGGGTAACTTCTTTTCTATATTCTGGAAACGCAGGAAACGGACGCCCCATGTCAGCTTCATGTACCAGGCCTTTACCTAACTATGTTAGTGGCTAACGATACCCTTTACCCTGGGCTCCCCAGGCATTGACTTGTGTCGACGGCGCGTTCGTGTTCCACGCGCGCCTCAAAGAGATGTTACCAAACAGGCCCTCCTGTTTGCCCGCAAGGGCCGATGCCTGCCAGGGCTGCGGGACTGTTCGAAAGAGATACCGCGGCCCTGGAACACAAAGGGCAAAAGAAGGAACATGGATGGGTTGTAGTCAGTAAAACCGCCCAGAGCGGGAGGAGTCATTTGATGATTTCCCATCACAAAAAAAAGGGCTATACATTGACTTATTGGTGATGTTCTTTAGAAGACCAAGTGCGTACACTTCAACCAACTTATCTGTGCAGGCGGAAAACACAGGACTAAAAGAAATGTATCAAGTTTCACTTAACGATGCACATTTAAAGTGGTCATACTGTAAAGTGAACGCGAACGCGGTGCGAGTGTGACTAGATGCATGAACGTAAACGAAGCAAAAAGAGCCTTTATGAAAGTATTTTTATGTACGTAACGTCTTTTACAATAAATGGTAAATTATATATGAAAGAGAGATTACTAAAAGTAATCTACCGTTCCCATCTATTCAATGAAACTGGAATATATTCGATACATTAATAAGAAAACATTTACCTACATTCATTAAAATACTAATCCGACTTATCTATACATCTATAACTTTAATATCCTGTCCATGAAAGCTATCGTGCGATCAAATATACGCATACCAAAGTATAATATACGTCGACAAAGAAACGTTTACACTTCCGACCAATTATAGGGGAATGCAATAGATTTTGCACACTTTTCCACCGCAAATTCCTGTTTTCTATACGAGCTAGAGATAAAACTAGCAGGTTTATTATGCAGAGCTTTCTACATGTTCGGTGGATTAGCAAGCAAATCGTGTAACCAGTGAAAGTGATCTGACGGTGTTAGAATTAGCTTCGATTCCTGTGTTTAAAACTTTATTTAACCAAACACTGAAGATTTTTTTTTAAATATTAAATGGGCCTACTCTTGGCCTCAATCTTGTTCTGAGGACAGAGATGAGGTCGCCGATGGAACGAACTAACCCAAAAGAAGCCTCATGACTTTTTTCGCATTAACTCGTGACTTAAATAGAATATGATTATGGGAACACCAACGTAGGCAAGGAATTCCACTCCTTGACTGTGCGCATGATAAAGGATGTAGCAAAGCGCTTCGTGCGAATGTGTGGAATATCGACAAGATATGGGTGATAACCCGCAGTACGTCTGGACTCCTGGAATGAGCTCGTGGAGCTCTTGGGCACACTCACCGAGGTACAGTCTGTATTAGACCGTCAACCATGTACAACTTCAACAAGGTCGACTGCCTTTCTAAACCCTAGCAAAAGGTCTAAAAAATGATACTGACCCAAGAGTAGAAAATCTAGTTTCATTCATCACTGTCTAGTGTCTAGAACCAACCCGTTCGCGTGGTGGATTACGGCCCACTTCCACCATGGGTGCCTTGTGTCCCAGCAGTGGAAACTTTATAAGCTGATAATGCATTTAAAGAGCCTTCGGTATGGTTCGGTTCAGAGATAGTACGTCTTTCATGGCATTCGCTAATAATCTTGTAGACTGAGGTACCTATTTATTTTGTTAATCACCTCGTAAGCTTGTTAGTTTAGGTAAACTAACTGGTTATAGTACTTTCACAGTTATTTCTTATACCTTGTGACTGGGACTATAGCGTCATCTTTTTTGTTTTTGACAATTATTCACGTGCCTGTTACTGGTCTATCTTCTATACATGTCTATACCTACAAATAAATGAAAATAAGTGTCTGTTAGTAATATCAAAATAACAGCTTTTTACTGAATGCATATGAAAATATATACGGCAGTTTTAGTTTTTGTCTGTCTGTCTATTTGTTCCGGCTAATCTCCGAAATGGTTGGACCGATTTTGACGGGACACTTTTACTGACAGATAGCTGATGTTATAAAGTCTAACTTAAGTTTTTATTTTAGAAAATTTATTAGAGTTTCGTGCAAAAAGGAAAGGTTGCTGGCTACAGCTAGTTTGAAATAAATGCTTAGGTTTTGAACAGTCATTTAATATACATTAGTATCCATAGGATCGTTTTCCAGCCTAATCTAAAAGCTAGGCAGATGACGATGATGAACAGTCGACTTCTACAGAATGTATTTTATTCAGAACAACTGGATTTTGCACTCCACATTTTCATTTGAAAAGACTCTCGGACGAGGCGTGAATATAGAAAATATTTACAAGTTTCCCAGATGCTCCGCCCGAGTAACAAGTTAGCTCGTGAAACTATAATATATGACTCTCTAGGGTGCATTACTTATACGAAACGGACGGGTTTTTTCTGTACTTTTAGAGGAAACTGTTTGTACAGGACTTTTGACACCTCGTTTTTTGAATTCGTTGAGCATGAAAGCTGTTTTTAATTGTGCGAGTAGTTTTAAATTATTTACACTTTGTACACTTTTACAATGAATTCAAAGTTATACGTAGATACAAATGTTTTGCAGCTATAGTTACTATTTTATGCATGCTAAGAAAAATGTCTGAAATATCTAGTTATAGGTGTTTGATTTTATTGTTTATCTCAGAGTTCCTCACCAAAACTATAGTTTTAGGAAAAGGTACATTTACATTCATAGGTTTTACGCCATGGACTGTTTTCTTACAGTTGTTTTTCTAAACTGTATTTTCTCAGGTCCATAATATTATAGTCGTGCTAAGGCTAGAAACATCTGCAAAATAGTAACATTAGTAATGCATTAGGAACCACATTGATATGAAGTTACACTACAACCAGTCATAGTATCACAAGTACAATAATGCATACATTGCAATTTAAATACAATTACGTCTCAAGAAGGCGGGACGCTCTCACAGAAAACCCTATATTTTCCAACAATGAGCGGCAGTTAGGAAGCGGTACACTGCAGTGCATTGAAAGTACAAAAGTGTAGCACGGGAGTGTAATGCGTGTGTAATGTCGTGCACCGCAGGGCGTGACCGACGCGGTTTGAGCGTGACAGGCTGGGCGTTAAGTTAGGGCTACTGTAATGTCAGATGTCACATCATCACATGAGAATTGTGGTCGTGCAAACAAAAATGCATTAAGTAGACAGCTACTCACCTTGTCCAGAGGCCCTAACACGAACGCCCAACGTTAAGGTAGCAAAAAATCTAACGATTTTAGGAGTGGAATTTCCTGCCTTCGTCGGTGTTCCCAAGTTCATATGACCCCAATCCATTTAAGTCACGAGTTAATAGGCTTCTTTTGGATTAGCTCGTTCCATCGTCGACCTCATCTCTGTCCTCCCTCAGGACTAGATTGAGGTCAAGAGTAGGCCCATTATACATAAAAAAAAAGATTTTAGAATCGAAATATCTCAGAATTTTGGTTAAATATTTTTAGTTTTCTTTGTGCATTTCGGAAAGTATTTTTTTTTAGGGTTACGATATCCTAATCCTAAAAAAATACCCGTTTTTATAACCTGTTTTTATTTGTTAATGTGTAAAGTTAAGTACGTAGTTAATTGAGTAAATTATTTTAATGAAATATTGCCTATGTGCAATGTTTTAATATTAATTATGTTTCCAAGTAGCCTTGCCTCGTGTGAGTATTCTATCGCACTTCACTGACCTTTTGACCTGCCTTAATATTCAACTATTTAACATTAGCCAAGACTAAAACACAGGTTATAAGGAAACATGCCATATTATTTTATCTTCATCTTAACTATTCTTACGTTGACCGACATACCCAACGTTTACAAAATAGTAACAATAATTTTAAGTAATGGCCCGATTAAATTACACAAATTTGGACTGGCCGGTTGTTAAAAGATATTTAGTGTTACAAAACATACCTTATTACGACATTTTCGACAGCCCTATAGAATAACATAATAAACCGTTGGATAAACTGTGAAATGGTTACCATTAATGTGGCCTCAAGTGTACGGAACGTATGATTATAATTATTTCTATAATTGTGCAATTATTTTGTAACAAGTTTTCCGGTTCTTCTTTGTTAGTATAAGTTGATGCTGATATGAAAATATTTTGTAAATTAAATGTTTTCCTTTTGGATTAAAATCTAGAATTGCTTTAATAATACGGGGATGTTTATATGTATAAAGATCGTATCTAATGTTATGGATGTAAAAGTGAGTTGGTTTGTTTGTTTGTCATACCTTTACACCTTAACGGCTGAATGGATTCCGATCGAATTGGGCATAGAGGTAGGTGATGTTTGGGCATAGGATTTACTATGTCCTAACCTAAGTTATGGTTGTATCTACTTGTTACCCCGTTAGTATGTTCCCGTGCTCGTGCTAGCTCGTGGCTAATTAATAAAAGCCGCTCGGGTCGATCGCCAGGTTAAGCCGCGCTTGCCTAGGTTGGTCCGTGGATGGGTGACCATTACATACTGTATTTCCTCCGTCCCGGAAAACATGTTAAGCCATTGGTCCCGGCTGTCATTTGTAAATCTTTGACAGTCGTTACAGGACGTAGTCAGTGGCCCGAAAGTCTGACAACTAGTCTTACCAAGGGGTATCGTATAACCCAGTACTAACTTAGTTGTGGAGGTCAGATAGGCAGTCGCTCTATGTAAAATACTGGTATTCAGCTGGGAAAATGCAAGACAGATGATGAGTATGCTCCTGTGCTGCCGTGGGATAATTTTCGTACTACACGCTAGCGAAGTCATAAGCAAAGGCTAGTGTGTAAATGTAAACAAAGATGTGGTATTAAGTATGAAAAAGGTAAGGAAGTTACTGAAGAAACTGTTTTCTTTTGTATGCAGCTTAGTTCCAGCAACCAGTGTATTGTTCGACATAGTTCCTTGTATGTACATAAATAATGTGTAGATTATACTGCAATGCTACTGAATTATAGATATATTATGTAGTTGAGGTCGATGACCTACATTGAACGTTATAGTGAATGATATCAATTTCACGATTACTGTTGTGATATTTTGTTTTAGGACCGGAAACAGATTATTTATAAACTATTAAAGTCATTTTGTTGGTTGTCAGTAAATAGTGCAATATTTACCATTATTACCTGTCTGAAAAATATTCAAAAGCTTCATCAATAGAGAAATTAAAATAAGCCTGTAGTAGTTTATGATTCATAAAATGTGTGAATAATAACTATTATAAATCAATAGTTAGGTACTCGGTAACTCTATAGTGATAAACAATTTCCAAAGCTGTCGCAATCAACTACAGTCCATTCCCAATTATTTTACCTCTAACATAAACTAACTTTTCACACGATGTTTTCTTTCACCGTTTAGAGAGCAGTGGTGATAAAATAAATTAAACAAAGTAACCTGCCTACCTATCCTAGACTTTATAGAAAAAATGGTCGTGGCAGCAAAATATTTATATTAAAAGCAAAAGGATATAGCTGTGTTCATCCCCACGACAAAATAAATATTCTAGTCATCCGAAATCCTATTTTGTGCCAGAAATTACACGCAAAAACATTAATTCAATATCAGTCGTAAAAGCGTGACTTAATCTAAACCATGCATGGATTATAAAACGAGTAGTTTAATTACAATTTTATTGCGTTCATAAAAACATTACGACAAATGGATGACTCATTATAAGTACGTGTTACGATTGTTAATTATAATAATGTTTACGTAATAATAATTGTATTATTAAAAATGGTTTGATAAGTTATCGGGCGCTTGTAATTCAATTATTAATAATGCATTAAAGCTTTGCTGGTTTTAATTATCGTAAGTGTACCTGTTGAGCGTTAAGGTTTTGATTCTCAATTAATGAAAAATCATTGGTGATAAGGAGAAAACTGGAAGACTTGACAAGTGACAATGTCTGCTGGCTGTCAATACGTTTCGTATTTTCTTCAAAGATTTTCGACAGAGTTGGCATTAGATTTTCGGTAGTTTATGTCAATCGATTCCATTTCTGACATTTCTATTACCTATAGTTTTCGCTGATATAATAAAATTAATACAAGTTTTTAAACTAATGTGTGTATGTGTGTGTTTTGTTAATGATAATGATGTAATTAATGTCACTTTACTCTCAGATTTGAGAATAGTTTTTTTTTTTAAGTCTGACAACCTGTCTTACCAATGAGTATCGGTATTACCCAGTGCCAACTGGGAGGTCAGATAGGCAGTTGCTCCATGTAAAATACTGGTATTCAGCTGGTAAGTAGACCGGAAGCCGACAAATGCTAGGCAGATGATGACCCTCAGATTTGAAATTATATGAATTATAGTCGGTAAATAAAAGATGGCCTGTCTGCTTAAGGCCCTAATTATATGAATTAACGGTTTTTATATATCATCATCATCATCATCTTCCTGCCCTTGTCCCATGTTACTTGGGTCGGCGCAACACGTTTTTTTCTTCCATTCTCCTCTGTCAACCGTCATGCTATCATTTACTTCTTTATCTTTCATATCATTCCTCACACAATCCATCCATCGTTTCTTTGGTCTTCCTCTCCCTCTCCATCCATCAACGTTTATATTCATCACTCTTTTAGTCACATGCCATTCGTCCCTCCTCATCACATGTCCATACCAAGACAGTCGATTCCCTTTCAACTTTTCTGTGACTGGCGCAACTTTTAAACTTCCTCGGTTAAAACGGTTTTTATACATAATTATATGAATTACTTAACTATTGTTTTCCCATGGTAGGCCGAAACTACAGAACGCCACCTGCTGCGATCCTTACATACTCCATTTACTATGTTCCTAATTTCGGCTAATTAACGAATTAATTGCTTCAAAAACTAGTACCGATCATCAGCTGATCTCAACAAAAGATACAGACGTGACACAATCTTTTGGAAAATATGTATAACCTTCTTTCGAAGAAAAAATAAATGAGATTCGATTTAGATGGGAACCAGAGGATATTACAACATTAATAAGCCATTAAAGATTCAATAAAACGTTGAGTAAGTAAACGTTGAAGGATATAAAAGATATAAAATTTGTTTCGCTGAAGATTGCGTTGGTTTTTAAGAGATTTAAGTACATTCCTACCTGGTATTTAAAAAATATCTTCTCTGGTCATTATGATTAGTAGTTAGCTAGACTAAAAAAAAGTATTTAAAAACTAAAAACCTCGACTGAAAAGCGCAAAACAAGCCCATTTGGAAGCAGGCGGGACCCATTGAAATATAAAATTATTAAAGCAGACGAGCAGCTTCCAAATGAGCTTGTTTTGTTTGTGTTCATACAAATTGATTATCTTGACAATTACGAAAACAACAAAAAAAAATCTGTTAATTCGGTCGAGCCGTTCTCAGTGCTGAATTGATGATCCTTCATACTTGCGACAATTGATTTTTATTTATATACCTATAGGTTATGATTACCAACCCTTCTGTCAATATTTGCGACTGCCTTTGGCATTGACTCTTTGTCTCTAGATTATACTTTAAGAACCAACCACGACACGGTTGACGTAGTGGCTGAGCGATTGGCTGCTACGATACGTGTCGCGGGTTCGATTTCTGCACGGAACAAATATTTGTATGACTGAATTATTATTTATTATTATTTATTTATTGTTTGTAAACGCACCCATCATGATGCAGGAGAAATTCTAATGAAAAAAAAACAGTCTATTATAAGTTTACCTAAGGCAAAATGATCAAGAATCAGAACAATTACTAGTACACTAAAACTAACTAAGGAAAGATACCTAATGATAACAAAATCTTTGTTGTGGACAACAATAAGGCTTCTCGCAATTTCCCTATTGTAATAAATGTCAAGTGTTGACATAGTTGTGAGTCCTCGGAGAGTTAATTAAGGAACAAGAGGGATCATATCTCATTTCACTTCTTGAGGGCATTCCCTCAGGGAGTGAAATGAGAATTATAAGACCGTTGTCTTATAATTAGACGAGGAAAACACCTCACTAGCTGTTTCTTACAAGAATGAATGTTGCAGAATTAATGAAAGAATGATATAATTATATTGTATATCAAAATATAACGATTTTCTTTGTTTTATAAGAACAAAAAACAATAATAATATTGAAAACAATCTGTTTTGGAGACTTAATAATATTAACAAAAAATACTACTTACGTATATTTCTGTTACAACTTTTACAAACAACAAATCCGATTAAGCATGATCGAAAAATTAATTGCAAAACATGAAAATCAAAAGCAATTAAGTAATTCGATTAAACGACTCCGTAAAAGTGCGTAATCAGATTTCACTTTCATTGACCATTCGAATGTGCGATCATGAATAAACAAAGATTGCGCATACCATCCCACATTTAAATCCCTTCTACGGAAAATCCAATTTCACACAACGACTAATCGGCTCCCAAATCACCTTCATCCTGACATCCTAAAGGTGTAATCAGACTGTGGCGTCCATAGAAGACATCAACCGTTCAGGTTGATCTAGTGAGGGACAGCTGGGCAAAAGGATCTTTTTAAACCACATGTGACTGTTACTAAACTACCCTAGGCTGATAAAATTTTCGTTTTTCCTAAATCATGTAAATATTAGTATTTTGGTCAGTTTCCCCCTAAGGGGAAAGGGTCACGCGGACAGCGACTGTTTTCAGTCGACGTCGGTTGATGGTGTAAATTTCACTTGTAACGATTGTTTGTTTATATCGATCGACAGTTCGTAGTTCATGGATAGGTTTAAATATACTTTCAGTCTGGCCCGGCTTCCACCAAAACGGAGACTTTCAGAAATCGACTACTTAATAACATTCGTTAAAATCCACATCGGGCCTGATTTTATTTTTCAAAACTTGCACATCTTCACACCACTTTTGTGTGAGCCAGTCCTTAGTCTGCACCTTAAAAGGCATAGCCAATACAATTGCCCACTAACTTGGTCTGTACTCCGCTTTATGGCTTGAAATAACCGGATCTCAGTAATGTGGTGTCGCAACTCGGCTGCCAAGGACGCGCACTGACCGCCGCGGTCGCTCGCTTTCACTATCACGCAGTACACGCATCAAGTAATTGGATTATTATTGACTAAGCCCCGGCTAGGGTTATCATTTTGACATTTTTAAAAGTTCTGGCAATAAACCGGACACATGCAAAAGTCCGGGGAATTTTATAGTAGGCCATACCTTTGCGTAGTAAGTACACAAACACAATCAAGTCTTTGCTTCTCAAACTTCAAATTTTTCTAATGTCCGGTCGGATAAGGCAAACTTTATCCAGCGTCGTCATTGCCTGGACATGTCAAGACAAAATCCGGATAAAAGATAAGCCTAACCCCGACTGCCTCGTTAGTCTAATAGTCGGAATCGCTAATACTGAACACAAGGTCCTGGGTTCAACTCCCCAAATCCCCGGTTACGTGAGCCGTAAAAATAACTGGCGAAATGTGGGTGTACTTAAGGTACACTTCTGCCTCTGCCCAACCCTATGTGGATTACTGGCGTGATGTTATGTGTTGATACGCGCGATAAAGATGGACTGGTATTCAAATTATAGGTTGATTACAGCGTAATTGATGGATGATGGTTGATGGCCAAGAGTTCATGTAACATGGGCGATTATTTTTGAAGGTCTTTCTATCTGGTAAGTGTGTGAAGAAATAAGTAATTTATCTTGATGGATTACATTATTTCTGTATTTACTTAGACATGTGATATAAGTGCTACCTGTGACTGTGAAGGTCATTAATTATTAAGTATTTATTTCATTTATTTTCATAAATTAATGACTCAAAACAATATTAGTAAAACTTATCTACAAGTAAAAACTGTTGGCCTGGAACTCGTGTGCACACTGTTTCAGTAACGCATAAGAGGGCAAATCGACCCTTAATGAAACACTGATCTTGATTTTAGAAACATCGACTTCAAAAATCTTTGCCTCAGGATGCCTGCAGGATTTTTATTTCATCTCTATGTCACTTTAGAAGTCACACACATCAGTTAAAACCTACATGATTATGTATTATCTATAAAATATTGTCAGTGGAACGCTTTCATTTGTAAAATTACTCATTTCAAGGTTTAGTTGTAGTATCTAAGGTGTGTACTAACAAAAATGGTACCTATGTTGTCCCAAATAAAACAATTTATTTAATTTATTTATTTTACGAGCTAATTTTTAATTTCCCAATGATTCGAGCCGTGAAAAATGAAAATTAGCGAACCTACAGCTGAAGTTGGGCTAAACGAGTCCGGGACATGTTTTTATTAAATTTTACCTTGGTGAAGTACGTTAGTAGTAGTTACGAAGTTAGTTCATCATAATATAGGGCTTCATCTAGAGTTTGAGTAGAAATTTATTGGGCTATGTTTAAAGCTGTTTTAATCTCTTTGTTTGATCTAGATTTCTAAAACTAGATATTCGCCGCCATTGCTTACTTTAAGTTAAGTACACTGATACGGTAAGCTTGCGTCGTCCCACTGCTGGGCAAAGGACTCTCCCCATGACTTCCATTTGTCTCGATCCACGGCTAATGTGGACTACTAGTCGTTGGTTCTGTCTAGCTCGTCCCGCCATCTTCTACGAGGTCTGCGGCGACACCTTCTGGCTGTGTCAGGGCTCCAAAAAGTGGCTATTTAAGTATTAAATTCAACCTTAATAACAAGGTTAAAAAATGGATAGGCGTTACCTTTAGATATGGTTCCGCAACCTTTTCCTTTATAACATTCCTCATCTGTGAAACCAAAGCATTGATTTATATTGGGCCACTATTGTCGTTTTGTTTTGTCAGCAAAGTTTCCTAACATAACAACAAAACTGCCTACAAAGTTTTTAATGCTCTAAACGCTAACTACTCAAGTTTTACATTCAGACATTAAATGCAGTTTATGGGCCATAAAAAGCGGCTCTTCTATCTCTGTCATATACCCATAACCTTAAAGGTTCCACTAGAAAAACTTTTTATACTGCTAATGGACACTTTGCACCTGAAATGAGAGTAGGCAGGAAGTCTAGTCACAATCATTGATTTCTGTAAGGTTCTAGAATCTAGATGTCTGTCTTCGAAGCAACCTTAAATCATGCAGGCTGGTCAAATAATGGTGCGTGACTCCTGAGCGTAAATAAGGTACTGGGTTCGATTGCCATGTCGGGCAAAGTGTTATTGGGTTTTGCCATCAGGAATTTATTAGCTACAACCACGGAGACTGGATTTGCACCCGGTTGATAGTTGATATTACATGGAAAACATATTACCTGGCGAACTGAGGGTGTACTAATAGGTATACCTCTGCCTAAGCCTTCTGAAATTACAGGTATGATGTTATTTTATGTGTGGTTATTATTTAAAAGACTGGTTTTAGTAGTAGTAATAATTATTTTCGAAAGCAGCAAAATACGATTTCGTAACTCGGCCATTAATATCGAAACTAAAACCGTAATACGGCTGTTTCCCTTTCATTCAATGGTATCGCCATTATAGACATGACCGTAGGCGAGTAGGCGTACAAGCCTGTTAGACCATAAAATTCCAATTACGTATACTTTGAACGCATGATCTGTCATCTGTCATCTTTGCCCCGGCATTCGTACGGTCAACATACGTGTTTATTTGCTCTGTATTTAAATAAGTCTAATTCTACTCAATTCCAGTATAATTTACAATAAACTACCACTCAGTGACAGCAGGACATCAGTAAAGTGAATTACTTAAAGAAATCAACGTGATATAGTGCATAAACTCAACTTGAAAAGTGTTAACAGTTAAACATTTTAAATGACAACTGGTCAGCTGGTGAGTGAATGACAGGACAGTTTGCGCGCAGTGCACTGTATTCTCACGGTTCGGCAGCGCGCAGAAGTCACATTACCGCTTGCACCGACGCGCGGTGACGCATGCGACGGCCCGCACCAAAGACTAACCGACAGTGATCGCGCAACGTTTTGTACCGTCAGTGAATTGCCTCTGGGAGGACGACTGCAAAAAAGGTTTTTTTTTTTTTTTTTTTGCTGTATTGTTCTGTTTCTGAACCCATAACTTTATTTGGTTATAATGGGTGGTGAAGCTGCACACTGGGGTTGCTGCGCTAATAAAAATGAAACGAACTTGGAAGAAAAATATTTGATGTGTTCAACCTGTGGGAAATCTTACCATTACACCTGTATCTCCATTAATGAACCTCCGAATAATATTAATACTTGGAAATGTCCAAAATGTATGAGTAGTGCCCCGAAAGTAGGCCGAAACGACTCAACTCCAATTCGTAACGTCTCCATGAACAGGGGCCCTAAAAGACAAGCCATGGGCTCGCCCTCGCCTCCCTCATCGTCTAGCAATAAAGATGATATTCGCTCTGTCATTAAAGAAATATTGAGAGAAGAACTTAGCGAGATGTTAGTAAAGATAAATGAAACTATTATCAGCACTATCAACAAAGAGTTAGAACCGTTAAAGAAAGAAATGCAAGGAATTCGAGATTCAATGTCCTTTATAAACGAAAAATTTGAAGACATAAAGAAAGAACAGGAGTCTTCAAAAGAGAGTGTCAAAAACTTGGAATTAGAAAATATAGAACTCAAGGCCACAGTTATCGATATAAACGAGAGACTTGCCAACTTGGAGCAACAGTCCCGTTCAAATAATTTGGAAGTGCAATGTGTACCCGAGAATAAAAATGAAAACGTTTTCAATATAGTTACACAACTCGCACGTGTGGTAAAGTGCGAAATAAATGATAAAGACATCTCACACTGCACACGCATCGCTAAGTCCAATCCATCCAGTGCTCGTCCTCGCTCAATTATAGTTCAGTTGGCATCACCAAAACTACGAGATCAACTACTGGCTGCAACTATAAAGTATAATCAATCAAACCCGCAAGAAAAGCTTAATTGTACCCATCTTGGATACGCAGGACCAAAATTTCCGGTGTACGTTACGGAACATCTGTCACCAACCAATAGAGCCCTTCATGCAGCTACTAGGATCAAAGCCAAGGAGATGGGCTACAAGTATGTGTGGGTCAGAAACGGTAGAATATTTGTGAGGAAGAACGACGGCGCTGAATATATTCAAATCAAGAACAAAAGTAACATAAGTAAAATAGTATAACAAGTATCATTTATTATAATTTTAATGCATGTAATGGGTCTAACTCTTATAAAATTCAAGAATATTTTAATGTATTACCAAAATTGTAGAGGTTTGCGAACGAAAACTAAAGTTTTTTACTGTAATTTGTGTTGTCAGAATTATGATATAATAATATTGACGGAAACCTGGTTAAATAGTAGCGTGCTGAACAGTGAGTTATTTGATGATCGATATGAAGTGTACAGGAGAGATAGGGAAACAACTGGATTTCAGGGTAACAAGGACGGTGGTGGTGTGTTGATTGCTGTTAATAAACAGATTAACTCATCAAATGTTGTACATTGGCAAGGTAACTGTGAGGATCTCTGGGTCACTATTGATATATCTCTGTCACAAAAATCTCATAAAATGGCTCTATGTGCAATTTACCTCCCTCCGCCTGTAAGTCCAGCAACTCTTGAACATTTTATCGAGCACTGCAACAAGGTTATCGACTCAACAAATATTCCTATTTGTATTGTAGGAGACTTTAACCAAGGTAAAATCAATTGGGACTTGAAAACGGTAAATGATTCTTTGCCTAAAACTAGCCAAATACTAATGGATTTCATAAATGTAAGTCAGCTAGTACAGTGTAATCACATAAAAAACTATTCTGAGCGTACACTGGACCTGGTGCTATCTTCTGTGCCCTCATGTTCAGTTAACGAATCCAACTTTTCTTTAACGGCTATCGATAAACTTCATCCTCCCCTTGATATAACTCTTTCATCAGTAAATAATCGTAATCTGCCATATAATAGCTCCAATTTTAGACCTAACTTTTATAAAGCAAACTATAAAGAAATTAATAATTATCTTAATAAGCAAGAATGGACTGAACTTTTTAAAAATACTGATCATGTAAATGACATGTTAACAATATTTTACAATCATTTATACGAAGCCATTAAAAAATTTGTGCCTGAAAGAAAACAGAAGAACTGTCGTTACCCACCTTGGTTTGACAAAACAATAATTAAATCCTTAAAGGAAAAAAATAAGTTGAGGATACGCTTTAAAAAATATAAAAATCCTATGGATAAAATTGAATTGAATTTAATTTCCAAGCGATGTGAAAAATTAGCAATGAATTTATATAATGATTATCTTAAGAATTTAGAACAGGGTATCAAAAATAATCCTAAACTTTTCTGGAGTTATATAAAAGCTAAACGAGGCGGAACTAGTGCTTACCCACAGACTATGACTGACGGACAGACTATAACATGTAATGGTTCTGAAATCTGCAATCTTTTTGCCAATTACTTCTCGTCCGTATACACATCTGACAGTAATATGGAAATAAATAATTGCAAGACAGAGTTCCTACAAGCTCTACATAGTAATAGTCAGTGTTTGAGTGCCCCGGTAATCAACCGCGACTGTTTGCTTAAGAAACTCAAAACAATTAATATCACCAAGGGACCAGGACCTGATAGCATCCCACCGATATTCATTTCTTCCTGCGCGGCAACTCTGGTTGCTCCTTTAATGATAATTTTTAATGCGTCGTTAGCCTCAGGGACTTTTCCGTCCGAATGGAAAAAAGCAAAAGTGGTTCCAGTGTACAAATCAGATAGCAAAGATATCATTTCAAACTACAGGCCTATTTCAATACTTTCCACTTTCGCAAAGATTTTTGAATCTATTCTTTGTCCGTATATACAACATCATTTTAAATTATACCTTAGTGACCATCAGCATGGTTTTGTAACAGCGAGATCTACAACTACAAACTTAGCAACTTTCACGGAGTCATTGGTTCAGGCAGTAGACAAAAACAAACAATTTGACGTAATATATACGGACTTCAGTAAGGCGTTTGACAAAATGTCCCACGCTATACTAATCTACAAACTTGCAGCTTACGGTGTATCAGGGTCCTTACTTCAATGGTTTGAATCATATTTAAGAGATCGCAATTTCTACGTCGTTGTGAATGGATTTAAATCTTCAGAGCACACAATAACTTCTGGCGCCCCTCAAGGTACGCACTTAGCTCCAATAATATTTAATATATTTGTTAATGATCTCCCCCAATGTTTCCAATATTCAGAACCTTTTTTATATGCCGATGATCTGAAATTTGCACGCTTGATTGAATCCCCAATAGACAACGAGCTTCTACAGAACGACCTAAACAGAGTAATGGAATGGTGTGAAAATAACAGAATGCAACTGAATTCTAAAAAATGTTATCACGTTAAATTTACGAGGAAAAATAACTATATAAATACAGAATACTACATTGACCAAGTTAAAGTACAAGAGCTCGAAATAATCAAGGACCTAGGAGTACTTTTCGATAGAAAAGTAAGCTTCATACCTCACTTTGAACATATAATTAAAAAATCATCCAAAATGCTAGGCTTCCTGCTTCGTAATACGAGAAGTTTTCGTAAGAGCAGTACCAAAATAATGTTATACAACAGTCTCGTGCGTAGCATATTAGAATACTGCAGCGTGGTATGGAGACCTCACTACGCCACTCACATGTTGCGGTTGGAACGAGTGCAGAAGCGTTTTGTGTGGCACTTAGCTTTTCGTGAAGGGAAATCCAATCAGCTACCCTCCTACAAAATGCGCCTGCACTATTTCAAAATGCACACGTTATCCACACGCAGAGATGTCACTGATGCCATATTTTTGTACAAAATTGTAAGAAATCGAATTGATTGCTCTAAATTGTTAGGTCTTATTAGATTCCGTGCTCCATCTAGATATCCGAGAAATATAATTACACCGTTATGCCCACCTCAACGTAGGTCTGTACTAGGCACAAACTCACCTATACCTAGGTTATGTAAAATTCTCAACAGCTACAGTGATTTAGTGGATATACACCAGGACAATATTAATAAAATTATTGAAGTCGTTGTAAATAATTCACGCGCAGAGACTTGAATCATGTTGTAATAATAATAATAATTTTAAATCTCATTGATCCGTTTAATTTATTATACCAATTAACTTATCCTAATGTAATGTAATATTTGATCCAATTTAATTTAATTTAATCTAATTTATATACCTACTTCAATTAATTATATTTTTTTATAATATGTCATTACTTAAATTTCGATGAGCTTAATTAATGTATTTTGTTTTCCTATTTAATAATTAACTTGACATCCTTATTATTTGTGATTCCATTTTTTTTTTTTTTTTGTTATTGTTAATATGTTTATAAGTAATTAATTTGAATGTTTTAACTAACCTAATCTTAAGAACAAAAACTAACCTAAATCATAATCAAAGAATAATATGTAATAATAATAATTAATTTTGTATGTAACTCCGTTTCCTGTGCATGCGGTGTTAGCCTTTAAGTAATTGTTACACTTGTCAACGTATACCTGTCAATCTCAATGTAATGTTACGTGTAAACAATTGTTGGCTAACCTTAAGTAAATAAATAAAATAAATAAATAAATGATAGTGAAAGCGAAGGTATCCTTCGGACAGAATAAAATCTTCTTAATAGTAGTAATGCTTTGTAACACGCAATTGGAATTTTCTAGAAAATGTCTAGACATTTTGGTTAGGTACCAAACAGCCGCTCGGGTTGATCTTCGTTAAGCCGCGCTTGCCTAGGTTGGTCCGTACATGGTTACCACCCATACCGAGTTTCCTCCGTGCCTCGGAAAACACGTTAAGCCATTGGTGCCAGCTGTCATTTGTAGATCTTTGACAGTCGTTACAAGTAGTCAGTGGCCCGAAAGTCCGACAACCAGTCTCACCAAGGAGTATGATTACCAAGGACTAAAGGCTTTACGAGTTTTCCGAAGAACGGGGTGTCATACCACCAACTTCTAAACTGCTGGCTACTAATGAAAAGTTCCTAATCATTCCCAACTCTGTTCGTGTCGGCTTCCAGTCTAAGCGGATGCAACTGAATACTACTGAGTATTTTAAATGGAACCTACCTATCTGTCCTCCACCACCCAGTTAGTACTGGGCAATACATTACCCCTTGGTAAAACTGGTTGACAGACTTTAATGAGAATTTTCTAATAATAACACACAATAACCGAGGGACCAAGCACTGCAGTCCGGATTGCCTCCCAAATACTTCAAAACAATGAACAGTCAAAGGGGGAATCTAAAGTGGTCATCGCAATTGTTGTTAGAAGCTGACTGAGGGGCAGAACTAATGCTCATCCTCGTAACGTAACTCTTAAAGGTTATCTTAAAAGTCACCCGGATGGAAAAAGGGTAACCGATTGTTTTATTAATAAACAGAATCATTTACCTATTATTCCAATCACAAAGTTGTTTGCACACCGGTTTAAAAACAAGAAAAACAATGAAAAACAATCATTTGTTTTTTAGCAATTTCGTGCATATAATTGTTAAGATGGCCATGAACATGAAACCCATGATATTTTGCAACGAACACCTGAGATCGATTATCGTAGTGAATATTCCATTCGACTGTGGGAATCAAGGAAAGTGATAAAGGAATGTCTTAGAACCAAAAATTCGAAGTTATGACTGTGGCTGGGTAGTAGAAGTCAGATAGATAGTCGCTCCATGTAAAATACTTGCATTCAGCTGCATCCGGTTAGACTGGAAGCTGACCCTAACATGGTTCGGAAAATGCGACGTAGATGATATGACTGTGACATCCATCAACCAATACTAGGCGTCCGTGGTGTACAATAGTCTACCCTAACCCAGAGCGGAGGGCTGTACCGCATAAGTATCATCATCATATCAATCCGGAATCACCCCCTGCTGAGTATAATAGTATAGTTAGCCTTCTCTTTCTTCTGCCATACTTCCCGGTTCTGTGCGTCCCTCATGCAGGTATTTCCCGCAATTTTGACAATATTGTCGACCCAACGAGCTTTCGGACGACCCTGTTTTCTTTGAACAAACCTTGGCCAATACTCAGTCAAACCCTTGCTCCATCGGCCATCTTCGCGTCTAGCCAAATGTCCTGCCCTACTTTATAATGAGGCACACCGCCTGTCTTCGTCTTGGACATGTAAATTCTTCAGCCAACTTGTAGGGAAGCATCGAAATAGTTGTTTTAGCATGCATTGAAGGTCTTCCAGAGATTTGGCGAAAAAAACGAGTTCATCCGCAAACTGAAGGCATATGCCACCTTTAATATTCCTACTGCTGGTCTCCTCACTATAAGAGGGAATGGGCTATAATTAACCAAGCAGACTCTGTGCGGGTTGATAGATGTCAAATATCTTCGATTTTTTGGTTCTAGGACATCCCGGTTTCCTCAGAAGTGGGAAAATTATAGACTGGTTTTATGTTTATGTTACGCCAAGGAAGTCCTTACAATATGAATTTATTACTTTAATGTTGCCACCTAGAAAGTATTGCTAATTTTCCGGTATAATAAAATTTTAAAGCAATCAGGAGTTATGTTAATTATTCGTTTTATTTATTGCCTTTTTTCTTTGACAACATTAATTTAAGCCATTATCGGAACTTCCTGCACGAGTAGCATGACCACCGTAGAAACGGGTTTTGTCGACATAAGAATCGACAAAATGGCAGATTTCTTTTGTTATCTGTCATTTTGTCGATTCTTCTGTCGACAAAACCGTTTCTACGGTGATCATGCTAAGCGTGCTGTAAGTGTCACGTTGCCTATAATATTTTTAGTAATGAATTCGTTAGTGTTACTGATTAAAACACTTATGATAACTGATCAGTTTTTAAATCTCGCTTTTTGCAGAAGTCACCAGTTACTGTAATTGGGTTTAAACAAAATGTTATAGAAATTATTGTGAAGTAGAGTCTGCTTTTATTGCGAGAATTTTAATACAGTAATTGTGACTTCAAACCCTTTAACTCTACTGTACGTTCTCTCTTCTCCACGTCTTTCCTTTTCTTTAACACTAAATAAATGATTTATCCATCTGATCTATCTAACAATTTATATTTTTGTTCGATCGACCTCAATGAATAACCCAGGCGTTAGATAATTTCACAAAATTACTCAATCCTAAGGTTTTGAACCTCATGATCCTCCATCATACTTAACCAGTCGTATGCCTAGTATATAGGCACAATTAAAAAGCCATTGTGTCTCACGTAGATCTACGTTCCGGCACACAAAGGTTGACCACTGAAGCAATACCAAAAACAAACAGTTAAACTAACTTAATAGTTAAAAATAACAATCACGCGAACCATTCTAATTTTAGAGGTTAGCTAGTACCGATCAATCATGAAGCGATTAAAATGCAAATAATTTTAATGGTCTTCACTTTCTAAATTGTAGTACAGTGTTTTCGACCGTGGTTTTACATTTCATTTGCAGCGGTTCTCAAAATATTGCGAATTAGTGATCCCTTTTGGGAGTGATTAAATATAAACGTTTTAAATGCGCCTGCAAATAAACTTTTGTATTTAAGTTACTAATTACTGTGTTGGTTAGTCATAAGTTCATAACTCAACTTTTTTTTTATGGCATCTCGTAGGTCGACCTAGGAGGTTGCTGTCTGCTAAATTGAGTCTAAGGCCTTCAGTCAAGAGCAAAAAACTCTCAAACCAAGCGACTACATGCTAACTAAGGGCACCTCTTGTGGGCTACGAGCTTCGAATAAGGTCGTCGATCGCTAGGGGAGGACAGTATAGGGACAGGCTGGATCTGATCGATATCATTACAGGTTCAGCATCGTGGGTTGGCTCGAGCAAGGGTCGGGGAGAGCAAGGACCGGGACGCGTCGCGACGGGCCTCGACGGCAAGGACGGAATGACGGCGGTTTGCGTCTGTATTTGTTAAGTGTCTTAGATATACATTATAGCAGCACATTAAATGGGGTCATTTTAGTCAGTTGTGACGAGAAAGTACCTGCGGTGTCTATATAAACTCGCCTAAAAACGTCGGGTTTCGATACATTATATGACACTTTGATTCTAAACATGATTATGTGTCCAATAGCGACGCAATGACAAGTCGTGCAAGTTTTAAATTCCATTCATTTATTGTGTAAAAGTGTACAAAAAGCATTGGTTTAAAAACCTACATCTAATAAAGAAACCTACTAAATCAACATGTCGTAAACATTGTAAATCTTCACCAGAATAAATAAATTATCGTAATCAGTTCATGATCAAACGTTTCAACACGATCCGTGGTCGTTAGCGCGAAGTAATTGGCCGCCCAAGGGGCCTACCGCCACTTCTATATTACTAGTGTGTGGGAAAGAGATGAACCTATACAAGACGTAGAGTTCCATCTCTTTCCCACACTGAAGTAGGATTCAAGTAATCTATACTTATATTATAAAAACTTTTTTGCAAAAATAAAACCGAATTAATCCTAACTATCCTACTAATATTATAAATGCGAAAGTTTGTGAGTATGGATGGATGGATGTTTGTTACTCTTTCACACCAAAACTACCGACCGGATTTGGATGAAATTTGGCACACAGATAGTTTATAACCTGGATTAACATATAGGATACTTTTTATCCCTGTAGTGTGATCCTGTGGGACAGTTACCGATCTTACGCGGGTGAAACCACGGCACGGCACGGCACGCACGGGCATGAGCTAGTATTAAATAATTGTTTGTTTGTTACCTTTTCACGCCTAAACCACTGAACCAATCATCCTGAAATTTTGTATATACGTTGACAGGTGTAAAGAAACGAACACGGCAGGAAAACAACAATAAAGTTCTAATCATAATAGATGGCGCCACGTGTCTTTCGAATCATGATTGAATTATATTATTACAAACAGAGTATAAACCGAATTGATTGTCAAATGCTAAATTAACGCGAAGCTGTGGGAAAAAGCTAGTAAGCTATATTTCAAACGTTCCCGTTGGATAATGTCCGACCATAACACAAGCAAAGCCGCGGGCAAAAGCTAGTACTACTATAAGAGATGGTGGTACTGGTCTAAAATACGCCAGTAGATCGTTGCGTCATCGCAGCGTGGACCTCATCCATCACGTTACACAATAGTTCCTGAGATGCGCTAGACTACGCGTGGATTATGATGCAATTTATAATATACTGATGATGTAGGAAATTGTAGTGTAGTGGTGTCATCTTTGATGGCATTGGATTAGTTTGGTGTGGCGGGTTCTGGTCTGAACATATTTCTAAACATTTTACTTGCACGTTTTTGATTAGGTACTATAGTATGTTACCACATCTATCTCTACTCTAAGAAGACAAAGTAACATTTCTGCGGGATTGACAGACTGACTGTGTGAGAGCGAGTGTGTGTGTGAAGGAGAAAGAGAGAGGAAGTGGAAAAATGGGGATTCCAAGTTGCCGTGCCGATTTAAAACAAAACTTTTTCATTTCTGTTTATCGTCTTTGAATAACTATAATTATAATTATTTTCCTTGCTTTAGGCATGTCATCGTAGAAAGTTAACTTAGTTTAAATAATCTCATTAGAAATTATGGCGTGAAACTTAATTGTAGTCAACGGCAACGCCCACACGATTGAGAACCACTGACATTAATAACTCTGACATGTCAGAAGTCAAATGCCGTGACCTTGTAATGGCGTACGACGGCTTTGAATATAAGTGTTTATATCGTTTGACGCTTTAACATGTTAAATTGATAATTGAATAAGGATGTATAACCCGATTTAAGAGTTAAAATACACGGCTTAAAGATGAAAGATAGATTTTGAGAGATGGATTAAATAGTGTATTGCGGGGTAATTGCGTAACACGCTTAAAGTTGGTTGATATCCCGACAAGTCGTACTCGGCGCTTCTCCTCCACGTTAATTATGCGCACAGCCAAAGTGTGGAACTCTCTGCCGGCATCTGTGTTCCCTCCCACATATAACCCGTCTGCCTTCAAAGCAAGAGTCAACAGGCATCTTCTGGGCACGCTCGTTTCATCATAGACCTCATCCATCGCTTTCCACCAGGCGTGATCGAGGTCAAGAGCAGGCCCATTTTGTAATTAAAAAAAGTACTATTAACATTTTTGAAGAAGAAACAGATGATTTATTCAAACATAATAATTTTATTTATAGATAACAAAGTTTCTTTAAATCCTTCGGGTTGTGATAAAAAAGTTCGTTACGCGATTATATTGTTGATGGATGTTACTTTTAACTGCTTCTCAGCTGAATGCAAGTTTTTTTAAATGTTAGATTTTTGTTTCAAAATAATTTTGAAACAAATATCACCAGTCTCATGTTTCTCTGACTTACATAAGGCCTAGGATCAAGACGCAACAAACCTCAATGTATTCCATTTCTAGATTTTTACATAAGAATAGATAGATAGAGATACATGACAATACACTACATAATTATGTAATTATGGTAATTATGTTGCTGCATCAAATTATTTTTTTAATGACTCAATCCCATATTTTGATTTCGTCATAATTATTGTCACATTTTGAACATTGACTAACATTTTGAAACCAGGCCAAAAATAATAACAATTTATTAAACTCAAACTGACAATTCCATACTTTTCGCACTCACTTTATTTTAATCTGTGTTTCCGTCAAAATCTTCGTTTAATTAAGGCCCCGAAGCATAAAATTGAAAAAAATGGTGTTCAACGCCAGTACGGGTAATTTAAAACTCGTTTACCAAGCTAATATGTTTGTCGACTAACATTTTCACGCGAGAGTATGTTGTGTGCAAAGTGCACGGAACGGTAGGCCATGGAGTAAACAGAAATGGAGTAATAAGTCACAAAGCGAGTGTTTTCCGCGGTTTCCGACTTTCCAGCAAGCATAAGTGGAGCTGTTCCTGTAGTTTATAGAATGAGCAGTAATTGGTGGTAGTCTGCTTTGTAGATGTTTTAGGCTACTGAGAGATACTACTGGACTATTGGGGGGTTTTAAAGCTACTACTTATTCGCTGAAAGGAATAGGCTAAGCATTTAACCAAACAGCCTTGCCGTGTAGTGATAGCAAATACTAGAAGTAATTATTTTTTTACGAGAAACTGAATATTTTGAAGAAATACCACTGATGATGAATACACGGATATGGAAAATCAATTAAATGAGAATAGTTTTCGGCAACCTTAGCTGATAGTAATATTCTGACACTAACTAACCTCAATGCTGTTACGATATTAACAAAATATGACAGTACCATTGCGTGTTGAATTGATAAAAAAATAACGTATTGACACTCCATTTATATGACATCCTGGCTGTGGCATACCTACAGCAATCTTATAATATTTCCATATTATGTGAGTTGTGACGTATAAACATTTTTGGGATGCCATTAAGTAGCCTTTTATGCCACGAACGGCTGAATATAAAACAAGAGTTCTAAAGCTACCTTAACTGATTATAAAATTCGGACCAGCACCAATGAATAACGTTTCCTCTAATCAGGAGTAAAGACAGGTTTTCATTTAACTTAAGTGCTTTTTATAAGGTTAGGCTGTAAAGTAAGAAAACGTAACATCTAGATAGGGCACGGTTCTTAAAAGACGACGTTCTATATAATCTCTTGTTATGTTACGGAACTAGTTTTTTTTGGTTACATTTCTCTTCCATTTTTTGACGATTTCCAAAGTAATCCTGTATCTATTACTTCAAAACAAACTAGTTAGTTTGTGAGACCGCATAGATCTCCTAAACACAATAATGGATTTTGATGCGATTATGACCATCATTAAAGAATTCCTTCCGGAAGGATTACGTGTATAATCAATTAATATTCAACTTAGACATACACTGTTTTAAGCTTTTACGGTTTAAAACCAAACTTATGCTCCAGTCAACCCGCGATCAAGGCGTCGAAATATCGGGAGCTCAAAATCATGAATAATCACGGAAGATATCCTGTAAGTGACAGTATAAGTTTAACTTAGACATAGTACAGAAATGTCGATGTTTGCACATGTCACTACAACAGTGATTCGCTCCCGCGCAAGATTTCCTGATCAAACTGTGTCGCACCTGCTGGAGTGCCAACAACGTTCACCTGCAGCCTTGACAATCTGAACAACGTCTCTGGCGCCGCACTTAACGTGGCCACATCAACAACAAAGGATTCATCCAAAAAAAAACATTGATAAACGGATAATAACTTTACTTTCAGAAGTAGGTGGCAAAATAAAAATCAATGAAACAAACAAGTCACCCAAAATAAGGCCGTAACCGACTTAAAAAACCAAGAGTTTCTATCCTGCTTTATGAACTCGGTTAATTAAGGCTTTATTTTTTCATCAAAACGTGACACTAAACCTTATTGCCTTTCATAGAAGACCACAAACAACATCAGCAATCGTACGTCATAGCATAGCATCATGGTATTTATTGATATCCACTTATAGGCTAATTTGACACCCACTACGCCACAAACCAAAGGTCAATGCTATAATCGAGATGAAACTTCAACCTCCGTGGGCGAAGTCGCAAGGGACGCCTAGTTTGAAAGATGTACGATGATGTGATAGCTAGGGATGGGCAAAATCAGATCCTTACTGAGAAGTTATTGCGTTATCTCTGTTTTTTTTCTGAAAATGTTTTAGAAGTAAAATATAATAATATAATATAATATAATAATATCTTGGGACAACCAACACACCGCCATCTGATCCCAAACTAGGCAAAGCCTATAACTATGGCAACCAGACAACTGATAAACATACTTATATTATATTTCTTAATACATACATTATAGATAAGTTACACACATGACAATATTGGAGTACAATTGACCGTTTTGAACATTGTATTTAAACCATGTTTATTTTTTCTCTAAATTTAGGCTTATGGTTTATATATGATCGTTATCTGCGTTGACTTACTCTACGATTTTCAGCGACTGCCTATCTGACCTCCGCAACGGCCACAACCCAGTTAGTACTGGGCAATACGATTCCTCTTGGCAAGACTGGTTGTCAGACTTTGGCCACTGACTACGAAACGATACACCTTTTTTTTTTTGGAAAGGAAATCATCAAATGACTCCTCCCACTCTGGGAGCGGAAGGGAGTGTCAGAATTTATTGACTAAAACCCATCCATGTTCCTTCTTTTGCCCTTTGTGTTCGAGGGACGCGGTATCTCTTTCGAACAGTCCCGCAGCCCACGAAACGACACAAACACATACATTACATTTCATTACATTATATTACATTTCGATTTCAAATTTTGAAGTGAACCAACCCTGCTACCGTCTAAACCAGAGACGACTCATAAAATCTCCCGTCGTTTCCCCAAGAGTGGTGACCATTTCTATTTATAGCGAAAGGCTCAGGCATGTATTTTTAGCTGCATATCAAGTACAAGGTTATTTCCGCCATATTTCTGGGATAGAATAATTTGAAGAAAATATGAGGAGGATGGAAAGTGGCTTATTAACCCACGGATGTCGTCAGTCGTCTTTGGGTGGTGATGCATAGCTAGCAGGCGGGATTACCAGTACATCACGCGTACTTTCCAATGTTATATACGTAGTAAAGAGGTTACAAGCGCCACTGTTCAGCATAAGCTCCTGGGTTCGATTCCCAGGTAGGGGAACGTATTATTGCAGTTCAAAATTTAAAACATAACATCACGCCTTGTAATTCCCAAAGGGTTAGGCAGAGGTGTACCCAACAAGTACAAAATCACGAGTTGACGTAACGGGAATCGGCAATAACGGAAATGATTCCATTTTGCCAGTTATGTTAAAGTCCCATGTAATAGGGGGCGATCCTATTGCCATCATCTGGGCACAAATCCAGCCTTCTTGAAATTCCTGATGGGAAAACCCAATAACACTTTGCCCGACCCGGGAATCGAACACAAAACCTCATACATAGCAGTCGCGCTTGCCACTAGATCAGCGAAGCAGTCTTCGACCATTTTTCAAAAAACAGTAAATTTATTCACAAATATCTCTACTCACATACACATGGATCTCAGTCGTAAAATTTTATTCAATACCCTTAAATCATCAGCAGCAGAAATATTACTGTACCTGTAACGAAAAAAATAAAAGATTAGTAAAATACACCAACATAACTCTTTTTCCTCTCTCTCTTACTAATGAGATTCTTAAGCAGCCTGGATCTGTCGGCCTCGGCTTGCTGGCAATAGGCTCGCCCTCTGTTACATGGCGAAATATGGGTGTATTACAGACATCCCTCTACCTAATCCAGGCGAGACTTCAAATTTGAAGAGTACAAGTACGGGAGCTATCCTAGTCTTAACCAAAATAATACCTAAAGAAAGACGGCATTTTTAGTTAACTTGGGTAATCCAAGAAAATACACAACATTATCAGACGGGTGAAACGTGGCGATCGCGTGCGGTTTAATGCTCCTGCATAAATTCTTTGACTCTTGGTTACGCTGGTTTTAACCTCGATACTCCTTAGAAAGCTTATTTCAACTTTTAGTGGTAGTAACGGTCTTAAATTACTGATTTGTACTTTCAAGGCTTTTGGGCCTACATGCCTTTATGTTTTTTCTTAACTGAGCTTGTCACGACGAAGCGTGACCACGTTCTCTTGAGCATGTATAGCTTTAATATTGCAGCTTTATTGATATACAATTTGAGCTCAATACCTAGGGCAATTCATGCCACACAAGTCTCATTATTTCTGGCGAGAAATTTAGAGAATTTAGTGTTAGTTGTTGGCTTTTGCCAAAAAAATCAGTTTGCCATGCTTGAAACTATTTAACTCTCTCAAATAGGTACATCTGTCACTTTTTGATGTGCAAGTGACATATCGATGCAAATTTCCTTGATAACAATGGCACCTTGAACTGCACACGACGTCGACTCAAACTTAAGTCTTACTTAACTTAAGTAAAGCGAGTTTTAAAGTGCCCTGGCCAAGATGGTGGATTTAGATTAATGTCTACTTCGAAAGACGGATTGATCGAAACTTGCACCAATTCGAAGCAAGGAAATGGGAAGGGAAGGTCTTTGATCTCGTATCGACCTGCACGTTCTGAAAACAGGCTTCTAAATTATTGCAATATAGGTAGAAAGGGAATTGGCACACTTTGCTGGTCGATTGGCTATAGTTATCTGTCTTTTGATTACCTAAACATGCATATAAGTAGCAAGAGGGATAACTTAAGGGAATTATCGTGAGCAAAGTTTTCAGTATGGATATGTGAAAAGAAGGCGAAGGACCATGAATGGACTGTGTGACAGGCGATACAACTAAGAAGCTCCCTTCTTTACTGTATCATCTTGCTGCCTCGTGAGTTCTAAGGTTACGACATGTAAGGGTTGAAGCTTATCCGGGTGCACGGAATCGCAGTTTTCCATACTCCTATCCTTTTAGCAAGAAACAAAGCGGGAATGCTATCGCACTTGGTAACATCGATGATGCGATCGACAGCATGCTCTGTTTCTCGCTCTAACAAATGACGGTTCTGAGCTACAGAAGAGGATTGGAGCATCGAAAAATGCGATTCCGTGCTGCCAGATATAGTTCAACCCTAAAGAATGATTGAAGACTAGCTATTGGCCGTGACCTTCGCTCGCTTGAAATTATTATTATAAAAAAATATCACTTCCCTTTTTGAATCGAGTTTTGTTACCGATTTCAAGGGTTTTAATTTTTGTGCACGGAACCCTAATTATTTTATTTCTCTAAATAAAAGTTATGTTAAACCTAATAACTTCAGCAATGTGCCAGTAAACGTTCCGTCAAAATTGGTCCAGTAGATTAAAATAAAAAAAAATGTGTTTTTGTTATAAGTGCGGTTCAGTAAAAAGCTGTTATTTTGATTTGATACTACAAACAGACAGTTCAATTTAATTTATTTGTATAGATAGAAGAAGACATGCCTAAGCCGACTTCAAATAAATTCAGATAAGTGCAAGAGTTTAAGTAAGCAAAGAGAAGTATATAAAAAAAAAGTTGTTTTTTTTTATGTAAGCAAAGAGTAAGCGAGAGAAGGTATAAAGCTGCTGGAATTCCAGTCTCCACTTATATACCTATTGTATATGAAGTGGAAACCCAAGGACAATTTTACACTACAATAGAAAAAAAGGGTGCTGAACTTCTTTGTGCTTCCGCCTCTAATTTAAATTGGTTGACGTCAAAGTAAGGGTTTTTAAGTTTGTTTTACGTTGTTCAATTAAGTCAGAGAGCTTTGAAAGGCCCTGACCTGCCTCAACAACTGTGACATTGTCGAGCCAAACTATGTTGCCATTTAATTTGAGGTTTTTAGATGTTATTTATTGGACAAGTTTATTCATACAGTTATTATACTGTCGAATTAATACAATTAATGTTTATTCAACTATTACTAAAACAACAACAATTTCATCAAATGTCCTTTTTTCTTTTATAAATGATTATAATGTTCATGACCAATGCTAAAACAAAATAGATATCGTTTTTTTAGTAACTTCTTTAGTACTACTAGTTTTAGAACGAACTCGTAATGACCTGACAGCTTGTTTACGGAGCTAGTTTTAGAACTACATTCAATTTAAAACCATATTTCAAATTATAATTTTTAGCTCATTCCGGTAGAAAGTTATTATTGTTACATGTTATTTTTAATCAGTAAAAAATCTAGTCTTTTTTAATATACATATCGTTTCTGTACATACTTTGGCCCAAAACTGGCCATCTCCTTTCATTCAAATCTGTTCAGTAGTTTTTGCGTGAAAGAGTAAAAAAAAACATTCTCACAAACTTTCGCATTTTTATAAGAAAATATAAGTTTGATATCTGACATAGCCTCGCCTTTTCACATAATACTTTATATCATAGTCCAAAATTTGATATTTCCTGTGGTTACTCCATTTTCAGAGTGATTAGGGTTGGCGACGCATTAGTATGATTTGGCAAAATTTATTTCGAGTAGTCGAGTACCATTTTGTATGAAAAACATTTTTATGAACGCGAGCGAATCAATTTGATACAGTAGAGACTAGATTGGAGCAATTACGTTTAGAATCTGCTCTTTATAATGAGACCTTCTCGTATATCATTAGGTACTGAAGTATTACTAATCTGAAATGACTTGTTGGATTTTACTATCCTACTTTCTAAAGACATCTAACTTTATCATCACTTCATCTTCTTCTATATCATGTGGTTAGTGCCTAACCTAGTGTCAGAGGTTTTATGTCGCCCATGGGCCTCTGACTTGGCGTTACATGCCGTCGGGAAATATCTCTCAGGGGCCGTCTCCACGATATTACGTATTTGTATGGGATAATATCGCCGCGATTCTCTCGCTTGTGGAGACGGCCTCTAAGAGAGTGTAGGTATAGAACTACGTGGTAACGACGATAAAATCGTCGCGATTCTCTCGCTCGTGGAGACAGCCCCTCAGGTATGCTGATTTCCTCACGGTGCTTTTCTTCACCAAAGTAAGTGATAATTGTAAAATACTCGTACTCACATGAATCTAAAAATCCGGAGTTGTTTTGGGTGCGAACATGAGACCTATGACTTGGCAGTGCGATGGTCACACCACTAGGCTGGTCACGCCACTAGGCTATCACTGCCTAACACTAACAACACACACCATTAACAGTTTTTAACGCAGTTAGGAATAATTAGCACGGTTTAAGAGCAGTATGGTATTTGTAATTTAAATAACATAACATAAAATCACGCTTTGTTATCCCCGAAGGATTAGACAGAGGAGTATCTCGTGTGCAAGTACACCCACATTTCGTCTGTTATGTTTAAGTCCCGTTTAATAGGGGACGAGCGTATAGCCATCAACCGGGCACAAATTCAGACTCCGTGTTTGGTACTGAGAAATTCCTGAAGAAAAAACCTAACAATAATTTGTCCGACTCGGGAATCCAACCCAGGACCTCATGCTCAGCAGTTGCGCCTATTATTTAATTTAAATAAAATTATAGTACTTAATCATTTTTAAACGGTCGTAATACGACTTACCTACATGTGTGCCAAACCAATAATTGTAGCTACGTATCAAGTCTCGTTAAACTGGAAACCAATCCTAACATTCCTGAGAAAATGTATGGCGAAGATATACTTGTACTAGTCTGTATCAAACCAGGCCACATATGGATTACTATTTTCTACCAATAAAAGCGACGGTCGCAGTGTCTCGTTAGACATGTCGTGTTGAAGACTTGACTTATCTGAGACGTATTTTTTGCGGTATAGCTTAACTAGTTACATTCTGCGCTTCTTTCGTTTTGGTACTAAACAAAATTGAGTTTGCATTACAAAGTTCGCGAGCGCTCAAGCAGCTGTTGTGTTTGTATGAAATCTTATTGAAGCATATAGAAACATAACATCACGACTGTATTCTCCGAATGGTCAAGCAGAGATGTTCAGGGACATACACATTTCCACAAAAGATTTTGTTTTTAAACATCTTCGTTATAAGCAAAAATCTCCCTGTACTCTACAGAAGCTAGAAGCTTCTGTTCTTCTGCTAGAAGCTTCTGTAGGGTATGTATTTTTATCACACATACATACAACTTAGTATTCAGCACAACTCTTTCTCATAAACTCGCAAAGCCCAACATTGTCATTCAAGTCCAAACACGCGCATATTATAGGATATTTCAAGTCAATATCTATTTCCTTGTAAGCCGCCGGTTTCTCTAGAAATGGTTCGGATTTGCTAAACGTGTTTGGAAAGTGACTTGTTCAACTGTGCTGGTGACGATGCAGCTTGGGCGAGCTGGGATAGGGGTGGCAGGCTTCATAAAAGGTTAGGTTTCTAGCTAATTGGGTAAAACTGCTTTGACATACGATAGAGACAAAATTCGTGAGGTCAACGTATGCAAGGTGTACTTACTGAGTGTATAGACAAAAGTGATTCTGTCTATGATATTCCTAATGGGTGTAAAAGTACCCTTAACGAAGCCGAAAGGCACTTGTTTTCCCCGTCATTGCGATATTTTTTGTTCCAGACCATACCGGGAACCTTCTAGTTACGGAGATGTTGGGGGTTAAAGTTCCAACTTTTTCACAAGTTTTTTTTTATAGTTACAAGTTTTTAATGTTATAACTTTACTTTTAAAACCTCCACGACGCACAATGGTCCACTTTAAGGACTAAGTGCGGAAACCAAAATCCCTAACATAGAACCTCCACGACCCCTGTACTATTAAATGCATCCATCAGCACAATGTTCTGAGTGCGTTAAATTGAGTTTTACAACTAAAACGTGATTTTTCACCCCAAAAAAAAAGTCTTAGCAATATTTTTAGCGTAAACTGACTTAGTTTGATGTACAGAATGCTTATTTGACGGCTTCGGGAAGGGTTCTTTTACACCTACCTTGTATATATGAAAATGTAATGGACTAGGCTGCATCATCGCTAAACACCGGCGAGTTGCGGCCACGCCAAACGCCAAATGAGCTTTCATTTGGCTTTTTTTTTTTTAATAAGCAAAATCTAAAAGGTGTCAGCGAAAGGCATGTCTACATGTCAATGCTATTCAAAGTCTAAGAAATATAAAACGCATTGAATGCGATTGACACTTCTCCATGCCGTCTGGACGGTCTGGATTTCAGTCTGAAATCGTCAATCTAAGTATCTTGAGCACGCGTTATGTTCCATGCCATGAAATAGTTGCAGTGGGACAATTGAAAGCCAAATTAGTTGCAGTAGTTGTAGTGGGACAATTGTAGGACCTCGTGGCTAAATAATAACAGCCGCTCGGATGGATCTTTAGGTTAAGTGGCGCTTGTCTAGGTTGGTCCGTGGATGGGTCACCACCCATAGCATACCGAGTTTCTTCCGTGCCTCTGAAAACACGATAAGCCGTTGGTACCGGCTGTAATTTGTAGATCTTAGACAGTCGTTACAGGTAGTCAGTGGCCCGTAAGCCAGACGACCTGGGCCGGCAGTCTCGACATAGATACCGACATTGTCGCAAACTTTCGATTGCTTATTATGAACGAAAAAAATCGGTTGCAATAACGATGCTTGCGAGAAACGCATCTTGGATGTTGAGACTTGCATTTCTCGCAAGCAACGTTATGTACGTTGTTTTTTTCAGTTATTATTAAGCGATCGAAAGTTTGCGACATTGTCGGTATCTATGTCGAGACTCGGCCGGCCCTGTCTTAAAAAGAGGAATCGTATTGCCCAGAACTAACTGGGTTGTGGAGGTCAGTTAGGCAGTCGCTCCATGTAAAATATTGGCATTAATTTGCATTCGGTTAGACTGGAAGCCGACCCCAACATAGTTGGGAAAAGGCAGATGATGAGTAGTAAGATTAAAACCAAGTAAGAAGTTTGTCACTCGTTGCTCTCGTCATAATTATCGCTATTTATGGACTCACTAATGGAATTTCCAAGATTTAATATACAAATAAGGGCTAGCTTGACGTCCCGCTATAATTTATATCAAAAAGCTTTTTAACAAAAAAACATAATATACGACAGCCCTACACACTACACGCTACACTACAATTTAGTTCAACACAAATGAAACTTTATTGCTCTACAATTAAGATCACAATGGCACAGCTATCAACAATGATTTATTAGTATAGATTTGTCTGGTGCATTGTCCTTATATGCTAATAGGTACATATTTGATTGGATTTATATACATTTATACAACGTGGGCGGTTGACAAACGAGAATTTGATTTGTTAAAGTGAGAAACAATAAATCTTTTTCTATTTATTTGATCGTAAACTCTCACTTATATAGTCGTTATTTATTATTAAATACATCCGATATTTTTTGCATATTCTGCCGTGTTGAATAATTGATCTTTTCCCAGGGTATCGGTGTCGTGCGTCTGTACGAGAGACATATTACTTATGAGGAATCTAATGAAGAAGAAGAAGAAGAGATCTCCGTATTCATCATAATATTTTTTTTTTCAAATCTACAACATTACAGTCCTCTGCTACCAACAACAACAGTAGTGTCTGATAACCAGTCTTACCTAAGAGTATTGAGAGTACCCAGTACTAACTAGATTGTGGAGGTCAGATAGGCAGTCCCTACAAGTAAAATACTGGTATTCAGCTGCATCCGGTAAGATTAGAACCCAACCCCAACATAGTTGGGAAAAGTCTAGACAGATGATGATTACAGTCCTCTGCTGGAATTGGACGCCCAATTTACTCAATGTCCTTGGAGTTTCTTGCCCCTACTCCATAGAGATCAACGGTTGGTACGTGTAACTAGTTTCAACTTTCTGAGTAACTGGCCGACTCCTAGACAGTTCAAAAGTGCCTGTCAAAGATTTCATAGATAAAATGTTTTGAGTCAATCCTCGCCTTTTCTCACCCAGTTACTTTCTCGATATAAAATTTCAATATCTGCTAGAGAAAGTACCAAAGAGGCTTAGGTTTGTTGAAGTCCTTGTGGGAACCTCAGTCAATTTATGGCGGTACGACATCTTGTTAGGTTCATCTAGTTCAACGCATTGCACCGTTCTGTTGACGCAACCTATATTGAGATAGATCGGACTACAGCTTGTTTTGTGACTGTAAATTATAGTTAGAGAAAATTGAATGCTCGGTGCTCTCATCGTCTTTGAAGTTTATGCTTGCTGTATCAAACAATTTCTTAAGTAATACGAATTTTAGGCCGTTTTCTGAAAATTTTCTGCAAACAATGTTAAATGTTTCTCAAAAAGAATGCCTTAATAAAAGCGCGGTGTTTATTTCCAAGCATTAATTTAATAAAATAAAAAAAAACCTGTATACGTAGTTCCTTTTCCAGTTTCTAATTCAATTCCCGAAAAACAATGGCTGTCACAAACAGTCAAGCATAAGCATAGTCATCAAAACTGTGTTCATTTTTTCTGTGGACGTTTTTTGAGTCGCTAAGTTTCCAACGCTTAGTTTTGGCGCTGAATGTTCACAATCCAACAGCGCTCTTTTATTTATGTATTCATTAAGGTGTCACTTATTGTAAGTGAAAACGTACATTAGTTTTACGTAATACGAAAGTAGGATATCTTACATTACATTAAATTGCTGTCAATTTTTTTGCTAACTTTTATGCATAACATGTCTAGGCAAAAAAAAACTTATCTAATGGGCATGCAGGCGCCTACAAAAAGATGTATCTCACTAGAACGTCATGTTGAAAAAAATATTACTTAATTGCGATAGAAGAACTAAGCAATTACGTTTTTTTTTCTGGTATTCAAATATTCATATTTTTTTATGTAAAGTATCCGTCAATCGACTTTCATCTCGACCATTGTAATATAATAAATGAAACTATGTAGTAAAAAGTAAATATATAATATAAAGTAGATGTAACACGCAATGTGTTTAATTGTGTTTATGTAACGCTAGTTTAGACCAAAACAACGCGGTAGCGAGCGACCGCGAGAATAAGATATGGCGCACGATAATTATAACGGCAACTTTTTGACCAATTAGTTTCCTAAAATACTTTTTTTTGGAAATTTATGTAGGTAATTTGATTGATAAGAGACATCCATAATACAGAATAATAAATTCTAGTTTAGTTAATTCTAGTTTCTGAACGTTAGTAAGTTACTTGATAGATTAATTTGCGCAAAAATGCATAATTTTATCAACGATGATTAATTGAATTTTGTGCCACCTTATTTTGTTATTTTAGTCAAATTATGGTATTTATTATTTATTAAAAACATTTGTAATTGATATCCAAATAACAAAAAAAAAAGATTTGGTCGACTGATTAATTTTATTGGTAACTCAGTACTTATCACCTAAGTCTACATGACATAGTTTTTTCAACGTTAATTAATTTTTAATTAATATACTGGTCCAATTTTATTCCTGAAATCTACAGGTATTTCAATAATAACTGATTAAACTTCACACACAGCCGATAAAATAATCGCACAAAAAATCGCAAAATCTCAAGCGTGCGCGGTATCTAAGTACAAAAAGTAAAAGCTCAGTGGACTCGTATCTGTGCAGCCGTGAGACCGGTACCGGTACTGATTGCTATCTACATAGTTTGTTACGGATACTAACTAGAGATCATCTCACGCGCACGCAGATTTTACTGAGGCTGTGTGGAATAGATTTCTCGATCGAAGCCGGCTTGTTTGACTGGATGTTTGCAAGCTTGAAGATTTTTCTTAAATACGAGCTTAAGGGGGAAGCGCCATTATATGTAGCCCGAGAAATTTTAAATTTCCTTACATATTTTGCAATTTACAGATCATTTCAGGTTGTATGTTGATTAAAATAAGATTTACGACCGTAACAAATATGGTTTTACTGAGTTCATCATCTGCCTAGCCTTTCACAACTCTGTTGGGGTCGGCTTTCATCTAACCGGATACAGCTGAATACCAGTATTTTACATGGAGCGACTGGCTATCTGACCTCCACAACCCTGTTAGTACTGGGTAATACGATACCTCTTGGTAAGACTGGTTGTCAGACTTTTTGGGCCACTGACTTCCTGTAACGACCGTCAAAGATCTACAAATGACAGCCGGGACCTCGGAAAGCACGATATGTATTGGGTGGTCACCCATCCACAGACCAACACAACAGACAGAAAGCATGGCTTAGCCTAAAGATCGATCTGAGTAGCTGTTATTATTTTGCCACGAGGCCCTTCAATGGTAAAAAAAAACATAATAAATAATAATAATGCCTCTATGCTCAATGGCTTTACTGAGTTATAATTATTAAAATTATCAATACAACATTATTATACAATATTTCATGAAATAGTCAAATTGTTTTTTTTGCGGGCTACCCTGGCATGACTGACTTCCCCCTTAAGTGGCTAAATCCTGCTTTATTCAAACATTAAGGGTGGGTTATTAAATTTGACTGTCGAAAGTGTACACTGTGTGTGTGTGTGTGTACTGTGTGTGTGTGCACTGTATTTACCTCTGACATTTTACATGTTTGTTGAGGGTTAGTCATTGAGTCAAAGTATTCGCTTTGCTAGCTGATGGATTGACGAAAAAAGTATCACTAGGATAGACTTGATTTCAATTTGAATGCAGGAATCAGAAGCCACGCTGCTTCAGACCTGAATACCCCAAATTAATTCAAAACTCTGTGAACCTCATTATAACCACCACACAAAACCCGTTGTAAAAATTTCATTTACTTATGTACCCACTAAATTGTAATTTGTTTTTAATGGTGAGAATTAAATAATTTTTATTTTATTTTTATTTATTAATCTGAGTTATTTTTACCTAGAGAAGGGATACATATAAAATAGGACTAGGCGAACAGATTTGTTAAAAAGATAGTCTTATTTTCTAAAAAAGATCCCGTAATTGTAGCCAGAATGACTAACAGATCTCTTTTATGAGTCTCGTTTCAACATTCAACTCAGACAAAATCGTAATTAAGTTTTTCCGTCGGAAAAAACTTGGCATTAGCCCAGAATTGGAATTAAGAATTGTGCCCGATAAAAGGATCGTCCTAATACATTGGGAGGCCGTGAACCAGCCAGTAGAAACTCAATAAAGTACTGATTAAATAAGTATGGATAGGGACGTAAATAAACTAGGTATTTGATTCTGAATTGGGTATTTTTGTGTATTTTATTTCTAGTCAACTGGTCTGACCAAAGGGTATCGTATTAGTCGTATTACCCAGTACGAACTGGGTTGTGGAGGTCAGATAGGCGGCCGCTCCATTTAAAATACTGGTTTTCAGCTGCATCCGGTTAGACTAGAAGCCGACCCCAACATTGTTAGCAAAAAGGCACGATGGCTAATTTTGATCAGCATTAACTTATGTCGACAGTTTTATGGTCTGGCCGTGTTTCATACCAATCTCTTCATAAAGTCACCGCCCGTAAAACCCGAGCACAAGAAGGGCACATTGCCACACACACACACACACACAGTGCCATTGGGCAAAGCTTTGGAGGTGCCCTTCTTGTGCTCTTCTTATGCCCTAGGTGCCCTTCTTATATCTAGTTTGAAGTAGCGTTCTAGAATACAGCTTTTAAAATGGAAGGTAGTTTTATATCTCTTGTAAGTAGACTTCTTGAATAGTACGTAAAGGATGATTTCCACCAAACGACGTATCGTATCGGATTGGAACGGATTTTACAATATTTAAACGATATTAAATCGTGTGCACAGTATTTAAAGTCTATATTACCAAGCCGCGCACAGCAGCTTGACCGTGGGCGTCTTCCGCGACACGCGATCGTAGCCGAAAGTATGTTGCGACGGGCGATCGGCTCCGTTCGCCTTTCGTCGGTAGGAATGAAACTATTTGACTTGGCGCAGAAAAGGATACGTTTACAAGCGACGGTACGGAGCCGATCGTATGTGTCGACATCCTACCGGACGCGATCGGCTGTCGCCGCATCCGTTCGTATCCTTTCCGATCCGATGCGTTTGGTGGAAATCATTCTTAACGTAACGTAGACACGACGAAAATAACTTACCAAAAATGTATGATGTAATCCTGCAATTATCACCATTTTTGACAGGGCTTGTGTCCCACATTAAACAATGATAAGCAAGTAACTACACAAGATACAGGAACCTATTTTCAAGCAATTGTGAAATGCCTACAAAGCCAGCAGTTTCGCCGCGGGCTTGGATCGAACCTACAGTTACAGATTAAAATCTTCCAACTGCAGTAAAACGTCGAGGAGCTAGGCTTAGTATTTAGTAGACGCGAGTGTTAGCTCGTGATAGAATACCAATTTAATTGATATACATCTAGAATGCGAGGTATCACTGCCTCGTTGATCTAGTGGTCGCAATCGCGCTGCTGAGGATGAGGTCCTGGGTTTGATTCCCAGGTCGGGCAAATTTTTATTGGGTTTTTCCATCAGGAATTTCTCAGTAGCAGCCACGGAGTCTGGATTTGTGTCCGGTTGATGGCAATAGGTTCACCCCCTATTATTTATTTATTTATTTAAGTACATGGAGGACGGGATCCCTTCTTTTCGCATAATGTTCTTTGTCCTAATATACTTCGGCATAACGATTTTGGCACAATTTTTTTTGGCATAATAATACTTCAGCATAATTTTTTTAGGCATACATTTTATGTTGGCATAATCATCTTAAAGACTAATTTGTTTTGGCATAAATTTGATTCGCATAACGTTAGTAGGCCTAATGACTATTAGCATAATAATATTTAGGCATACAAAATATTGTTGGTTAAAAATTTAATATGCTGTGCAACAAAAGTTAGTGACAGAACCGAATTGCTGCTAAACCGACTCCACGTAGTCTTGTTTGTCCTACCCCTAGAGTGTAATTTAAAATCGCGTAGGCGCGTAGGGGCGAGGCGGCCCGCGGGTTGAGGAGCAGGTGGCTGCGAGCTAGCCGCCGCGCCGGAGGCTGGCCGGCGAAGCCGGCCAACAAGCCGAAGCTGCGGTGGTGAGCGAAAGCCATCTGCGACGATTAGCACGCGTGGGGCCGCCGGAGGCCCGCAGCGCCGGAGCCGTGACAGAAACCCTGCCTGCTGCATGTTGCATGCTCGCTTGAATGCTGCATGCTTGCTTGCATGCTGCATGCTTGCTTGTTTGCTGCATGCTTGCTTGCATGCTTGCTTGCATGTTTGCTTGCGTGCTGTATGTTTGCTTGCATGCTGCATGCTTGCTTGCTTCATGCTTCCTACAGCGAAAAAAAAACCCACAAAATTGTTCAATACGGTATATTATATTAATATGTTATTTATTACCTGATTCAGGAGATATGGCTTTTTTCCAATCGTCGAAATAAATTGGATCGCCCTAGCTTTTTTGCCCGAAGAGGATAATTATCCTCTTCGGGCAAAAAAGCTAGGGCGTATAAAAAAGTTATGCTTTAGAACTTTATGCTAAATAAATTTATGCTTTAGAATATTATGCTTCATCATTATTATGGTTAGAGAAATTATGCTTAAAAAATTATGCGTAAGCTGTTATGCGTAATTATATTATGCGAAAATATAATTATGCCAAACAAAATTATGCTAAGTTATATTAGGTCTTAACATTTTATGCAAATGGATAGTGAACCATGGAGGACTTACAGCTAATAAAAACAAACAAAAAGGGAATAACAGTCACCAGATAGCCAATTACAAATCCTCACGTATAGACATATAGTGAAAAATTATGGTGTGAGCACAAACACAGGAAACACACCGCTTAAATCAAAGTAAGAAAAATATACTTGGTTTGCAACTAAATGACTAAATAAAGTAAAAGTGAAAATAATAAAACCATAATACAACCTACCGCTACTTAAAGAAATTGAGGCTTAAGCACCTTTTGGCCGAATTCACACTAACTGTGAATGGATCAAAATCAAATTCCTTGCATATGTCATTGAAATTTCTGCTTGCGCGCACAATATAACTGTTCTGCCTATAATTCGAAGATGAATGAGGTACACGAATGGGTGGATTAAAACGAAATGTTTTACTTGGTACATTAAAATAAAACTTTGACAATAATTCAGGGTTATCAATATTGTTGTTGAAGATTTTGAGCAAGAATAAACAGTCTGCAATTTTACGTCGTTCTACCAGTGGTAGCAGATGATACTTCTTACAGAATCCAAGATAATCTGTTGACTGATGTGGTATCTTTTGATGGAAACAAAGATATTTTATGAAACGTCTTTGGATGTTCTCAATGCGGTCAATGTATTTATGATATCGTGGATTCCATATCTGAGACGCATACTCTAGCTGACCTCTTACAAAAGTGCAGTACAATATTTTTAATGTTTTAGCATCTGTAAAACACTTAGAGAGACGTATTATAAACCCAAGCAGTTTAGAAGCTTTTTTGACAATTGCGTCAATGTGTGTGTCAAAAACTAGCTTACTGTCTTGATGGACGCCCAAGTCACGAATAGTACTGCACCTTGGCAAGACCTGGCCCGCCAGAGTATAAGTAGTGGCTATTACATGGGACTTTTAAATAACTGGCGTTATGTGAGAGCACTATTAGGTACACATCTTACTAACCCTTCGGGGATTACAGGCTTGATGATATGTATTGATTTTATGTTAAATTAATCGACTTTTCTGAAAATACTTTATGTAGATGACTGTACATTTCCCACATGGTTGGATGGATGAAATTAATAAAAAACAATACTCCATCATTATTACTATATCAATAAACATTCCAGCTGTAGTATTTAACATAAAAATGTTACATATTTACTTATGTATTCATACCCTCTCTCGAATATAATTTGCATTCGCTAACTAATTGTCTGGGACGGCGCGCGGCGGCGCTTCGCATAGAATAGCTGACGGGTTGACTCATCGATTGTTAACGGGTTAACAATACAAATATTATTGATTTCCATTGTAATCGTACCATAATGATGCATTTTCATCCGACTGTATTACAATGGTTTACAAACAGGGAAGTGACCAAAAAAGAATAAGGATCTTGTTTATCAAACGTAATGGAATTAATGAAATCATTTGTAATCGTATTGTATTGTTCTTTTTCTTGTGGGTAAACAATTATTACTGCTGTAAGAAATCGGTGTTTGTACATAAATTGAAATAAAATTAGGTAAAGTTGCAAAACACTATTAAGATAGGTTTCAAAACGTTATCGTTTCAGATGTGTTGCTGATTAATAAGCTGCCTTTTCCAATGACTTTCAAGTTGATTTTCATTACAATTCAATAAACCAAAAAAAAACAAACCTTGTATACTTCCTTCTACTTAGTGGCACATATCGCAACAAAGTCTTGAATGCTCCCATTTCCTCGATACTAAAATACCTTCGCAGCCAATACCACACGTCAAATCATACAACATCAGGCCGACAGGCATCGAATCGAGATAGAATAGGGTCACTCGTGCAGCACTACCACAGAATAAATAGGTTCCAGAAGTTCCATTCGATACATCCACTGCATAGCAGCAGTGGATGTATCGAATGGAACTTCTGGAACCTATCTATAGCGATGCAATAAACCTAGCGCTGTATGGAGTTGTAATAGAATGAGCCATCTTTGATTCAATTGAAACTCAGCCTCTGACCTTCCATGGTCTACTACAGATTGGTTTACAGAAATAACCCCAATTTTGTAAAGTTGGGCTATCTCGACGGAACGACAGAGTGTGGATGTGGAGCAGTGTCGAAAACTATGTTCCACCTCCAATTATGTCCGTCGTGCCCTCAATTTATGCTGTCAAAGTGAAGACGCCGTGGATGTGGCGAAGCTTTGGGTCAATAGAAAGCCAGCGACATCAAAAAAAGAAGAAGAATGTACTGAGAACCCAGCTTATAGTAGTTTGGTTCCACTGATGTGCAGCCAGCGTACGTAATGGGATCTCATACTATCTCTATAAATGAATTCCGTTTATTCTCATTGTGTATAACCGCCCTTCTGCCTCTTCCTATTCCGTGGCATTACCGCAACGTTTGTCAAACTCGTATGTGGCTGCACCAGTCAAACGTAGTCAGATGGTGTTCACTATAGATGTACCGTCGAAATTGACTGCATTGATTAGTGGTTTTGTGCTATCACATGTGGTACTGTTTTTGTAAACTATAGGACTTTTTGCATATTCATGAGGTTTTGTGAGAAAGGAATGGGGGAGGCCTTTGCCTAGCAGTGCGACAGAAAAGGCTAATAAAAAAGAGGTTTGTGAGCCTTTCGAGTTTGGAATGAAAAGTTTGCACGTTATTATTAAATATAATAAACTCGTAGAAACCCATTATCCTCCACCACCCGTTCTTAGTGAAAACACGTAAACTTATGTGTATTTCTAATTGTAGTTATTGTTTCCAATTACAAGTACAACATTGACGGATATTCGTTCACTTTCAAAAGAGATTTTATTAATTGTTCTTTCGTGTCGATACGAGGATAAAATTTAAAAGGATATCATCATAATTATCAGGTTTTTAGGAAAAAACGTTACCCATCTCTGTTCCAGTGAATTGTGGCACAAGACTTTTGCCGAACACGCCTGGTGCGGTATAAGTTGAGTGTTGTAGAGAATGTATATTGGTAGTAGGTAACAATTATCGTATCTATTACACAACACTTCAAACTCGCTAGTTAAGGTTCATGATACATGCTCACTCAACGAACCACATTCTTACAATTAGAGAGCAAATCCAAATAACAGGTGCCAGAGAAAGTGATTGAGGACAGAAAGCCAATTACATCGAGCTCGATCCGTTTAATGACAGCTGCTATTTAAATGTATTCAAGCTCTGTAGGATTCAATGATTGGTATACAAAGGAGAGGGTCGTTGGATTTATTTTTATCGTCTTTGTCATTGTGCTAGCAGAAGATTCTTAGTGCGTTTGGAGAATCTTTTGCTCTTTGAACAGACATATCAGTCTCCTGCCCTTATCCCAATTTATTTTGCGTTGGCACAGTATGTGAACGTCTTTCATGTCTCATTTCTTTATCAATTGTCATTTAAAAAGTAAACTTCTCTGGCCATTATTATCTTTGACATAGTACGCCCCTTCTTTGGACACGGTTCCTTTCTATGCTCATTGAACAGTTAGATCTTTCTACAACTTTTATATATTCCAGTAGATAAATGTCAAGTTTCATTAGGTTTTGAGTTTAGACTTTCATAAACATCATTATCATTGACTAAAATACCACTCAGATGTTTTTAGAAAATGAAACTGATTTAAGGCAATGCCTTGCTTTCCAAATCCTTATAAGGAAAGTTGCATTTGAATTTTATTCGCATTTTAGGTAGCCACGTAGCAAATTGTCAGCCTTCAAGGATCAAACAACGAATACGGACTGATACTTCAGTTTAGAATGCGTTTTGGTGTTCGGAGCCGCCTTTAAAGGCTTGTTTCAGTGGAGATCAATCCAAAAACTCGTATCAATTATAGCAACATAAAGATTGATGACAACGCATTCAGTTTCATATTCACTTCACACTATTCCACTGATCCGATGACGCAGATTGGAGCTGTGCAATGACAAACAGCAGGCAAGTACGTTAGTTTACCTGTATCTCAATTAGTTGATGTTGTAAGACAAATTAGTACGGAGGAGCTTCTGTTGCATCAACGTAGATGTGGTCTAATGGATAAATAGAGGCTTTGGTAATTGTAGAAGTAGAAAGGGAATTTGGTCGTGTAACTCCCCAAACTAGGGTAATGGTTGTAAATGTTCTAATAGGTAAGTTGGTCGGGTCGCGAATTCACCATTATGACTACCGGGTCAGACATTTCAAACAATGGGTGTAGGTACCTGGGAAATCAAAGTCACACATCGGCCATATTTTTCTGGGACGTTTTCGGAGACACATTCGCAAGAATGCAGTAATATGTGGCGAAGTGAGCTGCACTGTACTGCAGACCGGTCGAGGTAGCAAGCTCCAAATAAACAGTAAAAACTTGGAGATTCATTTTGAACCCATCAGTGAACAAATAGACTAGTTTCCAATCCTCCTAGCTAATAACCACGTAATTCTGGGGCTAGATGAGCCAGAGGAAGGAAAGCAGTTACAATGAAAAGCAATTCAAGTCAGAAAGCACACAGACAAATCTATTAGTACAAAATACCCTCATGTAAAGCGCATCGGAATTGGATAACGTACAATCAATTTGAAAGCGCTTGTCGGAACCACGTTCAGCGAGAATCGAATGAGCCACATTTTGGCAGGAATCGAATTTGCCATAACATTTACCTCGACGTATTTACTGGGAATCCGACGTCTAGACGGCTTACCTTTGTAGCCGGTCAAATCCGAGTTACCCGAGTTATCGGATCGACATTGGAATCGAATCGAAAGCAGGAGCTCGTGAATTTAATATCACTCCAGCATTTCGGATCAAATTTGTTGCTTGAAGCGATTGCTTGAGCGATTGCTTGAGCGATACTTTGTGCATTTCCTTTAGCCGTGTTTTGGAGCAAAACTTATTTATTCTTATTTCTCCATTTTGACATCACAATTTGCGTGTGTGAGTCATTCCTCAAAGACAGTCATGGAAGATTTTAGAAAACAGCCACCTCATCGCAAATTCAGTTACCTACTGCGTTTAGAAATTCGCAAGATGCTCACAAATTAATTATACATTCCACATTTATTCCTCTCTCTTTAAACCCATATATTTTTTAATTCAGACACTACTCTGGCAGCAACAGATAAAGCCTTGGAGACTAGTGATGTGAATCACGATACACTTGAGATAGCGATGTGGCGAAATGTTGCATTGTCTGCACAACAATGAAGTTGCGACATACGGCGCCGCTCCAAAATGAACCTAATACCGTATCTTAGCCTTAGTTTCGATATTGCAATACTTAATTAGAGGTGTGATACTGTGATGTAGATAGCTTGAGAATTGAGACTATGTTCTGCCATATGAAGCGTTTAGACCATTGTGCTGTCTAGGTTATGACGTTTGGTTAGTTTATGTTCGTCTATTGTTTTCGTTCGTTTCTAAGCCTTGCGTTTCCAAAACGGTGACATGAATTTCGCCTAATTAGGCAAGACTTGGTCGACGCTGGCGCTGGCGCCTGTTTTATTCTGTAGATGGTCTTTTGATGTTGCGGACTGGTGTTAGGCCTAAAAGCGTCGTAGATATATTTTGGATTCCTGTTTTTAATATGCTGGGAAGTTAATTCTGCTACCTCTTCTACCCGGTTAAATTACTTTGAAGTGGCGAGGATTGTGCGTTTAGGAGGATTGTCTTTTGTAATTTTATTATTTTCAAGATATTTAGCCTTAATTTTAATTTTGCTGACGTTTTTAAACTGCAGATTTTCTCAGACTTTTTATTAATTTTTATCTTTCACCGTGCTTGCTAGATTGATAGATGCTTACTTGTTTTTTTTCTATTGTACTCACCGTTGGTTACCTGCGACACATTCTTAGTTCAAATATTCCTACTTTCTTTAGTTTCCAGCTCGATAAAACCATCTCACACATTACTCATTTACTGGTAACCTTCTTAAACATGAGTATTTACTGCGCAGTAAAGCATCTCAGATCGCATGTATCTTCGAGGTTCACTGGCTGTAGCCTTGATCCGATCAGAGTTCGCAACACGTAATGCGCAGGCGACGGCGAAGATGCATGTTGTGTATGTGCATATCATTGTGGTGCATATGTAATTTTTTGACCGTGTTAGAGATGGTTTGAATAATTCATAGGTTGTAATAATGCATGTTTCGATATTTTCTTTCAATTTTTTTTTATAAAGGAATTCCTTTTATGAAATTTCCTTTAATAAAATCGAAAGACGTAAGTAGGTAAGCTTTTTTCAGTACGTAGGGAAATTCTTGTCAATGAGTAGACGACGATTCCTGTCATAGATTATTTAAATGAAAAGTGAATAAACCACCCATATTACGGGTTTTGAGTATGACTGTGGATGGGTATAAGAGTAAAGGAAGACTAAAGAAACGATGGATGGTTTGTATGAAGAATGATATGACACGAAAGGAGGTGTCTGATGAGATGACGAGTACCTAATAGAGAAGTATGGAAGATGAAGACGTGCTGCGCTGACCCAAAATGAATTGGGACAAGGACGAGAGAATGATGCTGATTACAGCTATCTGGTACAATTTCAGAGTAATTCTTCAAGTTTACTTAAATTTTCTTCCCAAGGTTGCTGGTAAGAACTGGGTGAGAGTTGCCGAAAATCGAGTTGAGTGGCGTGTGATTGAAGCGACCTATGTCCAGCAGTGGACTGTTGTAGGCTGATGATGGTGATGACTAAAATTTTATAACTTTTAAATTAATGTAAATAAGGTATAAAATCGTTAAACAAACAATTTACTACCAACTTAAGTAATGTCCGCATATCTTTATGAATTCTTCTTTGGCTCGAGTTCATTCAGATGTATAAAATGGCTGTAACACCAGTATTAACGTTGTTTGTAATTAAATTCCGTAGGTGGTTCAATTTTACAAGTGACTCACATGAAATTACATAAAAAACCATTTTGGCATTAGTTGCAATTTTCATGCATATCTAGTAACTGCTTGTAACGGTAAAGTTACTTTAAAAGACCAACTATAATTTGTATGCAGTACACTACTCATAGTTCAGCCATTGCTACATTATTGAATATGCACCACTGGCATTCAAAAACACGAAATCTTTTATGTAATGCAGAAATTCCCTGTTATATAAACGTTAGTAGGTAAGTATGTTGCATGGTTAACAGAAATAAATTGTCTGACGATTTTATTTTTATGTCTAGGTTTATGAAAACATCTCGTTGAAGAAAGTCGTTTTATAGGACGGATGGCTGGTGACTGTGGCATTCTAAATATTTTTCAAGAATCCATTTTAGGAAATGGTTTATTAATATGACATTGAAGAGAACAGTTGTATACTCATCATCATCTGCTTAGCCTTTCTCAACTATGTTAGGGTCGGCCAGTCTGACACAACAAATACAAATATTTTGCATAGAGCAACTGCGTGTCTTACATTCACAAATTCCAATTTTGATCATGTCAGCCTACGACATCATTCTGCTTGGCAAAAGCTTCTAATTAGGCATTTAAGCTCATTTCAGAAAAAAGATTTGTAGTAAAAAAATACTACCTAAGAAAACAAAACATCACGCTTGTAATCCCCGAAGGGTTAGGAAGATGTGTACCTAAAAGTACACCCACATTTTTCGAGTTATGTTTAAGTCCCATGTAATGCGGGAGAGCCTATTGCCAGCAACCGGGCACATATCCAGACTCCGTGACTGCTACTGAGAAATTCGTAATGGAAAAACTCTTAACACTTTGCCCGACCCGGGAATCTAACCCAGGACCTCATGCTCAGTCAGCAGTCGCGCTTGTTGCGACTACTTAGACCAACGAAAAGAAAAAAGTAGCTTTATGTAATACATATTTTTTATCAAACTAGATTATATCATAAATATAACCACTATAACACGTTACTTATACCTAATCATTGCAATCTGTTAGGTACATCTAACGATCTCATCTCGCTTTTGATATTGCTGGGTCTGGTTTCTGTATCAAACCGACAACAAGCATCCCGGGCTAGAGCAGTTTAAACTTTGTTACTAGGATGTTACAGTTCAATATTGCGTGGTAAGAATTTGATTGACGTGTTTAAGAGCAACACTTCACTTAGAGTAATTATATAAAAGTTATGTAACGGCCTTTTTATCACGACCAGCTAAGTGATTAATTTGTGAACATCTTGAGATTGTATTGACAGTGACTAAGAAAAGAAAAGTGTTTTTTTTTTCGGCAACTGAGCCAAAGTTCAACTCCCTCTCTAATCAGTCAGTCATGCTTCACACTGGTGCTATCCACTACTGTGTGGCAATATGTCAAAACTTAAAAAAAAAACTAAACTTAAAATTTTTTGTGGTGTATTTTAACTAAAAAAATGTAAATGTTAATTCCGGAATCAATTCAAAATTTAAAAAAAATCCGCTGTTTCCTACAAAAGTACAATACCTACACGGTCACAATGTATGGAACAGCTGTTTTTTTTTAATAACCGATGAAAAGTTTCTATGTAGGGGTGCTCAGAATGATGTACTGAATACGTGGTATCTGTTTTCGCGTCGGTGTCCCTTCTACCCTGTATATTACTACATGGGCAATTATAAAACGTCGAGAACAGGTGCACGGTTCGGGTTGGTAGTTTCCTATGGAGAAGAACTGGCAAGAAATATGGCTATTCAAATAATGGTCAAAATCCATGTTGCAGTTTATTCAAAATGCGATAAACGACTTTGTTTTACACTATTCATCGTGCGTGACTGATTGCGGCAGCATTTGAATATGTATAAGTCTATCGTAATACTCATAAGTTATGGCAACTTTAGTCATGCCTAATGCCTTAAATGTCATCCAAAAGCAACTTGGAAATGATCCTATTTAAACTTTTCAAGGCTCAACCACAATTTTGTGTTTGAAGGCAGAAATATACATAGTGGATTACTGGCCAGATATTTTTTTTTCAAGTAGTTCTCTACTAAGTTTAAACAAAATTAAAACCAGTTTTTTGAGTTTATTCTGCAACAAGCTGCACTTATACAAGCAAATGCATTGAAACTATGGCTAAGGACTTGCATCACATTTATTATGCAGTATCACAATCACGAAACGTTGTTAGTGATGTTACTACATACAACCTTCTATGTTATCTTAGATTTTATCTTTGTCGTTTTACTTCACCTGAAAGCCTAATGGGTCTTGTAGCCCCCCCCTGCTTTGAAACAGTTGCTGTTTTTTGTTGTGTTGTAATGTTTTAAGGTGGCTCTACACCCTCGACCGAGAGCTCTCTCTATGTCTCTTCTGAAACGTCTCGCACTAAACCGACAAAGAACGGACAGCAAGCGAGGAACGCCAAAATTAGACGAGCGCTACATGTACAGATGCCAGGACATGAAGCTACCCGAAACTGTCAAATTTTCCCAATCAATCTTGAACCTAATGCTTTAATGATAAAGTTGAAAAACTACAACAGATTGAAGTAGCTTGATGTGCTCAGTCTGTACACTCTCGCCTAGATGCGGCGAGGCAGGGCGTATGCAATTGTGTACAGACATCAGTATTAAGGCGATCTAACGAGATGATCATAGAACCTCTCTTTCCAGATTTTGTTTTTATATCCTTTTTAGTACACTGGTTAGAAGTGAACGGACGAGTTTGGAAAACTGTTTTTCACTGCAGAATGAGTCATTCTGCCGTGGTTCAGTAAAAAACTGTTTTCAACTTTAACATTAAAGCATTAGGTTCAAGGTTGATTGAGATTTCCTTTTTAGGACACTGGCAAGAAGTGAACGGACGAGTTTGGAAAACTGTTTTTCACTGAATCACAGCTGAATGAGCTACCTTTGATCTGATATACTATTTACCTACCATCCAGTCTCTTACAAATAACAACTAAGAGGTAAGACCGAATTCACTGAAAGTCTACCACTATTCACCCTTATGCCCTAAGTAATAAGGTTGAAAAGCGGTCGTGGAGGTGGGCGGTAGTACGTATGAAACTATGAACAAATAAAAACTACCTACAAACAGCAAAGAAAAACACAGGGAAACCCATTCATAAAAAGTTATTAGTGACACGATATTTATCCTTGACAAAGGGCAATCTATTATTATTCGCTATTACGGTATTATGCGGCGGCATGCTTTTACGTCAATCTTGACATGCGTTGCTGGCGTGACGTAATTTAATGTTAACTAATGTTATTCTTTATTTAAATTACAACAACAAATCAGTTTGTTTTCTTTAATTGTTCTAATCTGTAATGTGTACAAAAAGAATGAACAATGGATCGTATTAAGTATTTTGTTTTCAGACATGTTTGTTTTTCAGGAGATTGTTTACTTACGAAAATTAATTATTGTTGTGATATCAAAGTGGCAACAAGTTTCTGAATCTCATACAACTGTCAAAGAATGACAACTAATGAGACTGATATTTATGGAATGAATACTTACATAATGATATTGAATTTAAAACTAGCCTGGAATTTATTTGTTTTACAAATACATACAAATATGAACCCAAAGTATTCGTAAACGATATTTTTTATATAAACATATACTGGCGGCTTAGCATTCTTTCAGATCAAATTCTTACTCATAATGTCATTGTCATAATTATGAAAGTTACCCGTATTCTGATTTTTGTTAATGCCATCCTACCTAGTATTTATGTTTCCGATTCTTATAAAGGCATACCTTTAATATTATTAGGTAGGCTTCAGTTTATTACGTCACCGTGAGAACTAAATCCCCTTGTTGTAGCGAAAAAGGCAAAGCCCCTAATGCAGCACAAATGAGAGAGACCTTTGAACTATTTGGGAGCACTCCTAATGAATGAAGTGGGTACGCGACCTAGTTAAGCTGGTCCTAATTAAGTTTGTTGATCTCTGCAGCCGACTAGCAGAAGTCACTTCACAAATTCTGTTTTCTTTTGGGGAAATGAGAAAAATTGCTACACGGAGTGGATCCGTGTTGAACGATCTTCAGTTAGATAAACTTCTTTGTTTCAGTCTGACTAACTCTAACCTAACTCCTACCTAAGATTATAAATGCGAAAGTAAGTTTGTTTGTAACCTAAACCACTGAACCGATCATCCTGAAATTTTGCGTGTACGTTGTCAGGTGTACAGAAATGGATATAGGGTAAGTACCTTTCATCCGGAAGAAAAAGTACTGTTCCCGAGTAAAAGAACAATAACGTTCTTATGATAATAGATGACGCCACTACGTGTCTTTCCAAATTCTAAATTATCGCGAGGGAAACCGCGCTAGTTAGTCCATAAATCTGTTTTTTTTATCATCCTATAAAGTAATACAATTTAAAGTCGCTTTATGCCTGTCTGCGTAACCTCGTTCGACCATTATGTACAGAACATAACATATCATCATGCGTGTAATCCCTAAGGATTAGGCAGAGGTGTACGTAATAGTACACCCACATTTCACCAGTTATGTTTAAGTTCCATGTAATAGAGGACCAGCCTATTGCGATCAACTGGGCACAAATCCAGACACTGTGGCTGCCACAAAAACATCCTTATGTAAAAACCCAAAAACACCCTGACCTGGTAATGGAACCTAGGACCTCATGTTCAACAGTCGCGGTGGCCACCACTAGACCAATGAGGCAGTTTTAAAGAGAATTCACTTATTTACTAATACTTAACACATTTTTCACATAAGTTTCGTCTATACATATTATTATTTAATGAAGTTTTGCTATCTGGTCTGTTTTCGTTTTGCGCGACTAGTTTTGAGCTAGATTTTATTTGGAAACCTGTTTGGTTTATCTTACTTAATTATATCAAACCATTAACATTGGTGCTGCTCGAATTTCTTCACTAAATCCAAACATTGCAACATTAAAACTAAAACAGCAAAGAAATATCTCGAGTTACTTCCGTTGTCTCAGTCTTGTTTCAATCTAATTTATTATTCACGGTCTAAATTAGCTCATCGCGGTTACATAACGCTAAATGGCGGCCATTTTGGCGCCTCTACTAAACGTTGTAATAAAACTTAACGGCTATAGTATTACTAGGTTTGCCAGGCTGTTTATGTAAGAGTAAACGAGTAACCACAGTTATCGACTTAGAATCGATTCGAGCCGATCACCACATTTGTCGCATGTAAGTAGTCCGTCCGAACCAAAACGAGGCGAATTCCGTCTTTTTCGACATAAAACTCTTTCGACCGACTTAAGCCAATTGCACGTCGATAAGTTTGGTCACTTCCATAATTTTTCGATAAAAGTAAATTGGTACAGTATTGCTTCATCGTGAGGTAACTGGCATATCCTAGAGGCAAAAATTCGATGGCATGTTGTCTGCCAACCCGCACTGGGCCAGCGTGGTGGATTATATAGCCCACTCCCTCTCATATAGAGAGGAGGCCGATGTCCCCGCAGTGGGCTCATCCAGATTATGCTATAGTATTATTATAAAGGAGTATGAAGAACAGGGTGTAAAGTTCTTCATCTTCCATAGAGAAGGGAGAAACTTCCGACTAAACGAGTAGCCCACCAGACACAACACCCGATTTGATTTCGATTCGACGAGATTTTTTTCGATTCGTCGTATCGTGTTTTATTGTTAGTGTGTTGTGACGTTGTTGTTGTATTGCCCTACAGTTATTGTCGGGGTTTTCTTCAAATTCTTAAGAATCAGATAACGTTAATAGCGCGGTTTAGAATTTTGATGTTAGTTCTTCATTTGTGTCATAGATGGCGCTGTAGTACTTTTTGTACTATGTTGCTAAAGTAGGTACTTTTTGTAGGTCGCTATAGTATTACTAGATTTGGCATGCGGTTAATGCAAGAATAAATTACGATAGTAATAATAATTCCTCTTGCGAATAAAATACTGTTAAAGGTTTAGTGCGAGTATTAGTTCAGATAATGATTATGTATTTATGTGCCGGAAGTTTTGAATGGTGTTATAATTTCATACTTTTTTATTATACTTAGTTGTATTGAGTAGTTATACCATTTATAATTATGTTTTTTATTGCAGTTGCATTACGTTTTAATAACTATATGTATATGTTCATTAATTAGTTATTACTAGAACTGATTAAACCTCAGACAAATTCGCTGTTGTTAATTGCATCACGCCATTCGATTTTTACGCCATATCTAGTGTCTAACAGATTATTTAAATTACGAAAAATGTCTTACCTTCTAATAAATGCTTAGACCTAGCTCATTTGAGGCTACGTAAAAAAATATGGCATATTTGCACTGTAATAGGTAGGTAAACCACATATTTTTACCGCAATGCGCATTGCTAGGTACATAGTACAGGTACGACACTATATCATAGCAGGTATAATTTACACCGTACCAAAAGAATTCTCTCTGAGTTCTGTCACTGGGGAGCAGCGTTGGTAGATTGGGGATTTTATTTCCTTTTTTTTGGGAAAAAATATTCGTTCTTGGGGAAATTTTGGGTAAAATTTCCATCAAGGATATCAAACCGTAAAACTTTGGAAATCAAAAGACACAAAATTCGATACTAGCGCAGGAATATAAAAGGTGGGATTGCGATGCGCAGCGGTGGGCAGATGCACTGCGATTATGCATGTTACCTGTCCATTTTGTGAATAAACATATTTTTATCTCTCCCCCCCCCATTTGGTCAATTTCATGTTCGAAAATTGAGTAGGGAAAAAAGTTTACAAGACGTTTCATTTTGGGGAAAATTCAGCAACTTGATCTAGCAACCCTGAGGAGAGTCGGGAAAAAGGCTCGATTGTGGATTACATCCAAGATGACAAGTGGTGCTTTCCGTTTCAAAAAGGTATTCCATTATTCTCGTGATTCATACCTGTAACAAAAGAAGGAATAGTCAATAAAATGTTCGATGGAAGTAAAAAGTAAAGACTTGAGAAATGTAGTATTGTTTGTTTTGGATTGGCACGGATATTCCTTGAAAGGATTATTGTTTTGTTAAATGTTGTATGGCGAAAAAATTTAAACAGTTTTGGTAATATGAACTATATTTGAGAATGATAAAGAGGGGCAAAACGGAGGTGACTGCTGAGATGACGAGTAATAGAGAAGTATGGACGAAGAAGACATGCTGCGCCGACCGCAAATGAATTGAGATAAGGGCAAGAGAATGATGATGATTACATGAAAATGATAAAGAGGACATAACCCCAGATTACTAACGCGTTACTTTCTCTAATTTGTTTCATCGCCACTACTCTCAAAGCTGTGAAGAAAAACATCGCGAGGAATTGACATGTCCTAGAACCAAAAAAATCGAGGACATATTGTGATAGTTTTCAGTCCAATCTCTCTAAGACCTATGTCTCAGCTATGGGAACATTTTAGATATTATATGTGAGGAAAATGTTACTAACATACCGAAACGAACAACTTACAACTAAAAAAAAAATGTTAAGTAACCCACTTTAAAGTTACCCAGCACAAAACAATTCTTTATATAATACAAAAAGTAAATTCTATAAAAACCAAATTAGCACTGCTTTTTGCTAATTTAGCTATTGGACCATGTTTTCTAATTAACTTATATTAAAGCAACCCACGCAATAAGATCTATGTATATAAAAAACAGAAACTCTAGATGTCATTGAAACGAAGCTAGTCACTATTTCGTCCGGATTATTATCCGATCAAAAACACTCTCACTATTACTAAACTAAGATGTACCCAAAAAAAATGGTCGTACATAATTACATACACTACTTAAAACGTAGGTAAGCCAAAAGCAAGTTTCTAATGGCTCATGAAACTAATATGATTAAATTATAATTTTATTACGTATTATGCTAATCTTGTTATATAATATTAAACACATAATAACCACTTCCAGTCTCTAAGCCGGTAATGATAGTCTAATTAGAATAGAGGCTGCAACATACAACATTCAAAGTCGAACTCGAACCAACAGTTATGCTTATTATTTAAAAACCTTGCAGTTCCTTCCCAAAGAGTTTCCGCTTTGACGTATTCAAGTATTCAATGACGTATGTAGTAGGTATATCAAAAACATTTTTTTTTTTGCTAAACAAAAATAAGAACAACATTGAAACCAATGTGGGTATTTTTTCCACACAACTAGCAACACTACATTGTGATAACTTGAAAAGTTAGGTTATTACAATTTTTGTTTTATGATCGATTTACGTAAAAATAATGTTTAAAATGTAACTAGGTACTTACTTATTGTGAAATGTAAATTGATCACAATTTTTTTGTTTTACTGAAGTGCTATGACATCCCTTCACGCTACAAACCGTAATTTTCAATGATTTTAAATTGTTTAATCGCGAACTGTGTCCGACGGAACATGACCTTGAGTACTGACGGCTCGCCGAGAGAAGTAAGCCATTATGGCATAGGGGCTGTCTCCACGAGCGAGAGAATCGCGGCGATATTATCCTATTCAAAACGTAATATCGCCGCGATTCTCTCGCTCGTGGAGACGGCCCCTTAGTTTTAGTTGCCTCACTTTTGGCACTCGTACTAGGTATCTATTAGTTATTTTCTAAGTACGATTAGTTATCTTTATTCATATGTTTCGAACCCCATGGGAAATTCATATTTTATATCTGTATGGACATGACGAACTGAGACTAAGTACCTTCTAACTTAAATCCATCGCTAAATACTTTTAAATGTCACTAAGTATTTTTGTACTTTGTTCTTACTTTCTAGAGGTTCCATAAAAAAATATCTAAAAATAAAAATGTACAGTTACACGCTTATCAATCAAACGAATTGTACGGAATTACAACTCACGCGCATCCAATTACTCCTACGATGAGCAGGCGCGTAGGTCAGTAATTTCAAATGTAGGTACAGTCAACCACACGTATATAGCCAAAACTTTTATTTTGACTGCGCTCTCATTTCGATTTCGTTACGGTATCTTTGGTCTACTGACGAGCATGAGGTTTTGGGTTCGATGCCCGTGTTGAGTAAGGTATGGGTATTGCTACTGAGTAATTCCGGGCGGAAAACCCCTGATGGTTTGTCTTGATTGGTGCCCGGTTGATGACAAGGCTCACCTTGAACTTAATTGGCAAAATGTAAATCTACTATACGGTACCTCTTCTAACCCTTCGACAGTTACATCATGAGTGATGTTTTGACGTTATATTATGACTCAAGTATCACTTACCCAAGTGTCACTTCCGAGTGCAGTTAAGCATACTTCTATTACAGGTTACTTTTACTTGTTACGTCATCAGCATCTTCATTAGACACTCTCATTGTCTTTGGCAAGTTTCATTGCTCTTTGTTTTGTCTACCATTCATGTTTGACATAGATTTGATATCAATTTGTGAGTGGGTTATGTAAAATTAGATGTGTAGTACAAGTATAGAGTGAAAGGTTTTGGCTGTGTGTGGTCATAATGGTGTTTTTTAAATAAAAATGTTGTCTATTTATAATCTACTACCTTTAGCTCACAGCTTCGCTCCCATTGTGTACGGAAATTTACCCACGGGAACATTTTAAATGTAGCCTATAACACTCGGGAATAATGTATCCTCCCGTTAGTGAAAAAAATTCGGAATCGGGTCAGTATTATCGAAGATTACCCCCAACATACAAACTTACAGACAAATACCTCTTTATAATATTAGTATAGACTATATAATTATTGTTCACAGCCTTCGTTTACGTGATCGTCGGAAAGAATTTTCACAATCGGTCTAGTTGTTTCGAAGATTACTTACTCCCCACACACAAAATCGCAAATATCTTTAATACAGTATATTATACTCAAATTATGTGAGTTTTTTTATCAGAGATGTCCGTTGGGCGAATTTTTAAAGGTTTTTATTCAATTATGATTCGTTTGCAGAAGTAATATTGCCTTGTCATGTCCTTATTACCATGTATATGCTAATTGAAATTCCTTTTTACTTTCAGAGCGTTTGTGAAACTAGATTTCAGTACATCATCTGCCTAGCCTTTTCCCAACTATGTTGGGGTCGGCTTCCAGTCTAACCGGATGCAGCTGAATACCAGTATTTTACATGGAGCGACTGCCTATCTGACCTCCACAACCCAGTTAGTACTGGGTAATACGATACCTCTTGGTTTACTGGTTGACAAACTTTCGGGCCACTGACTGTTTTGGTCGGTATATTATGGAAATGAATGGAAATGATAATACTGAACTTCAATACTTGGGTTTAATAAATGGTTTAGTTTAGAGTATTACATGATCAAAGAGCTAGCCGTGCTCGGACCGCGGACGCCATATTGACGGCTCGCCTTCTTGGCGATTAGTGATGTTCTCTTACAATAGTGACGTTTCTTACTCATAACACTGACTACTACTAACGACGGTCAAAGATCAATAATTGATAGTAACCAACGGCTTAACGTGCTTTCCGAGGCACGAGGGAAACTCAGTATGTAATGAGTGGTCAGCCATCCACAGACCAACCTCGGCAAGAGCGGCTTAACCTGGAGTCCGACCGGAGCGGCTGTTATTATTTAGTGCGTGCTCCTCGAGCGTAACTAGATTTCAGTACATGATGCTGTAGACATTCGAAAGATTAGATATTCAAATTCTGTTAGACTGGGTAGATTAATTGAGCCGGATAGCGGCGGAATGCAATAGAAATCTCAAGAAAAGTAGAGAGCAATTATCTTGAAAGTTCGATCACGTGCGATGTTTTGAGTTCATCGAAAATTGTTTTGCTAGCGTAAAAATCGATCCACGTGTCTAAAAACATGAATAAATAATTATAACATGATTCATATTATGTTGTCAAATCGTTCACGTTTCGAAATTGAGGTTGTTCCTTTAAAATAATCAAGAAAACAACTTATTTTTTGAATAGGATAGGTCGATCACTTTTCAACCTTATTACTTAGGGCATAAGGGTAGAAAATGTCAGACCGTCAGTCTCTTTCTTTTTCATGTAGTTAGTGCCTTAGACCGTCATTGAACTCGGTAGTACTTAGTTGTTTAATTTAAAACTCTCTGATACCCTTAGAACCGGCCGCCTTGTTAGCGATAAGTCACATTAGATCACCTTTAATTCGCACGGATACAAAGATATCGGATCCGTATTAGCTATAAGTCCTACCTTTTTCTTTATGACGCCTCTATCACACATAAATCCCGTATACAAGTTACAGTAGGCACTGCTCGCCCCCTATTGTATGGGAGTTAAACATAAGTGGCGAAATGTGGGTGTACTATGAGGTACACCTCTGCCTAACCTTTCCGAGATTACAGGCGTGATGTTATGATGATGCAGACACTGTAACCACTGTATTAGACATTTCTATCAACAAAATACTCTTCTAATTAAGAAGTTTATGGCAACAAACTTAGTTTCTGTCCCCACCCTCAAAAGGAGTCATTGTTTCTCTGGGATCAACCTTGAAGACGTCCTGTACTAAAAGTTTATAGTATTGATGTGTATTATGGAAACTCTTTGGATGTTTTGGGTAACTAGAAACTAAGATTGTAACTGTTCATTTTAACTTCGGAAGCCCGCATACATTTTTCTTCAGCTTAATATGTTTTTTTTATTTTTTTTAGTGTGGGATAATAAATAACTACAACATATATATAAAACATAAGATTAACAAAACTAAGTAGTAATGTTGTAGTCCACTGCATTATCCACAGATAAAACATATTTAAATATCAGTGGTTGCCACTAGATGGGCATTACCAAAATTAACAAATGTTTCGAAATTCTTAAATAACCATATCATTAATAACCTTTGCGATATGTAGACTGCACGTCTCAATCATTCGTGCTTACTGTAGCATTAACTTCCTAAGATTGATCACTGGCGCAGTGTGTGTGTGAGCAAGAATGACGTATCATATCGTGAAATCTTAACTCGACAGCGCATATTAGTGATGCACGACTCGATCCGATACTTAACAGTATCGATACCACATGACACGTTTCTTCGATATTTTGTATCGACAAAAAAAAAAAAAAGAAAAAGTACCGAGTTCTTACCACATTGTCATAAATTACAATTTGAAATAATTACAAAAGTATTCCTGGAATTTTGTCTAGACTTACGCTTGTATCGATACGAATACGCAAGTATCGTGCATCCCAGAAGACTACGACTTAATTCGATATTCTAGAATTGTATCGCATAGTTGCGATCTTGATCGATCTAAATGCAAATGTGCCGTGCATCCTTATTCGACAGCGGATAGGACCGATTATTTTGATGTGGTTAGTCCATCCTTGGCTTGAATAGAGGAGTTATTTAGCACAGAGGTCTGACTACTGCGGTTCAGCTGTTAATCTGAATATGAATAGTTACTAATAATATAATGTTAATTTCCTCATTTCCTGCAATATATGTGATTGTGATCGAACGGTTATTTGTTTGGTATTTATAACTGACCTTTCGCGTGTTTACGACTTGTACTGTCGATTTACACCGCATACCATTACTTTAGTTTTACATACTTATTTTGATAATTTATTCGAGTGTTTTGATTATTGTTTGAGTATTTTTTACTGACATTACTTTAATAAGAAGTACAGCAGTTAGTTATAAGTTTCAATATTGTATAATTCTTTCGTTTATTAACAAAATGGATCGAAACACCAACGGAGATACCGTTGGTGTTTCGATCCATTTTGTTTATTTGACTGTTATATCTACGTAATTCTTCAGAAACAATGCCAACAGCACCTAAAGGAAAATATTTCGATTTCATCACTAACAACAATAACTTCCTCAACGTAAACAATAACAGCAATTATATCATTTAATTTCAATTTCCCACGGCCACTTTCGTGAGCGCAATAAAAAAAGAAAACAACATTATGTCCGCTTTAATAACCTTATTAAAAATATCAGTTGTCTGCCAAATGTCAAACAGTCAAGACGTATATGTGATCACTCTGTCTAATCACAGAATAGTAAGTACTACAGAAGGTCGGGTTCATACGGTACTAGTTCAGACACGTGCCATAGGTACAACGAGGGTAAACTATTTTCGAATTCAGTATCTCGAATATTTATCAAAGTAAAAATAGACCCAATGTCACACATGACAAAGATCAAATTCAAAGGTAATATACACTTTTTTTGTACTAACATTGTCATTAAAAATCAATTTAGAATACACAAAGCTAAAGTAGATTGGCATTTGTTTGAAATTAAATAATTATGCTATAAATAGGTACACACAGAATAAATTGCACAACACACAAAAGCTCAATTTAATGATAAAAATAAGTTATGCGTGAAAATCTGTATGTGTGTGTTCACACGAATTAAAAGAAAAAACAAAGTACAAAAAACAAAATATATATAGTTTGAGTTTCCACATCTATGTATGTACGTGCGTTCGCCTGATTTCGCTCACTATATGGAGCTGACCTTCTGTAGGTTCTCTCTACTCTATGGTCTGATAGCGATTTGTATCACGTAACGCACGCATTTAGCGTAAATGTTGTAATACTTCTTCGTCAGAAAGTGTTCCTAATGTCCTTGCTTTCTCCGTTTAGAGTCCGCTGGAGTTCACTTTCTATGGTGTACTGAAAACTGTCGTTTTGATTCTAGGTAAACGATGTTTGTTTAGGTCATTATCATTAACATTTTTAAGGTTATTGGCGAATGGTGAAACTGATATAAAAAATGGTGTCAATGTCTTAATATGTCATTGTATTTCGGTAAACAGGACAGATAAATAAGAAATTTATATGTCCTGTAATATTTTGCCTCTTATTTGTTGACTGATTTTATTTTCTGACTTTCCTTTCAGCTGGTACTACACAGTTCACTGAGGGTCTGCCACTTTTCACCCTTATGCCCTCAGTGATAAGGTTGAAAAGTGGTCAACCCTGAGTGACCTCAGCAGTATATTATTTTGTGTAATTAATGTCATCACGACTGCTCTCATAGCGGTGAAGGAAAACATTGTGAGGAAAGTGGCGACCTCTTGAACAGAAAATTTCGAAGACGTGTGACTTGATGACATCTACCAGCTCGCACAAGGTCCTCTCATAGAGAGGACACCTGTATCCCATCAGTGGGAACATTGTAGGCGGGTCATGTTGACCGGATGTTTACAAGGTAATAAGTTACTTATCCTTAACCATGATATTAACTTTGTCGATCAATGTTAACGTGTTTATGTAACTTGTTTCACTGTTTTAAGTATGAAACTATACTCGAAGTTGTACTGGGTCAAGTTTACAGTTAAGTTCTTTGTAAGTCTGCTCAAGATATACGTTATTCAGAATGCTTTAAAATAAATTCAGTGGTAAGATTGAGAAATTGGGAACCGATTTAATATAAAACCTTCTTACTTATTATAACTGTGGAAGTTTGTGCGGAAGTTTGGAATATGGTTCACAGATACTTTATAGCCTGAATTAACATAAAGGATACTTTTATCTCGGTAGTACGATCCCGGTTATGAACTATCTGTGTGCAAAATTTCATCCAAATCTGTTCAGTAGTTTTTGCGTGAAAGAGTAACAAACATCCATCCATCCCCTCACAAACTTTCACATTTATTAGTAGGATAATTATGTTTGTCTTGCTGGTGTTGAAATGATAAAACTAGCGTATGTAAGTAGTGTTAATACAATATATAATATAAGAAGAGACAACGAGATTCGTAAAGAAAAACATACGTTTATTACTATTGATAAGTATACGGTATCTATGTATTTAGTTAGAAGGAAAACCAAACATTACGTAAACAGACATATTAATATTTAATAACAAGCACCGGATTTCCGAGCAGAGCCGCGGTAAAAACTAGTTAAATGAATAAACAAGGTAGCGTAACATTGTGTTTTTAATAAGTAGGAAATATGCGTCTGATAAAGTTTAACAATTTTGTTTTCAAAAACATTCCTTTTATAAATAGGACTATTTCTTTCTGTTGTTGGCAGTAGGTACGTAGAATAAAACTCAACTCATGATTTCATGAACGAAGCAACCAAAACACACATGCAGGTGCAGGTGCAGGTGGTTACTTATAGGTGCTTATTTGGGGAAGATCTTCAGCAATCAGCAATGAAACAGAGTCTAGATAAAAACCGGACAAGTACGAGTTCGACTCGCTTGAAGAGGGTTCCGTACGTTTATTATTTATCTAAATTCCGTAAGTTGTTTTAAATCTAAGATTTCTTATAGTTTTCCTGTAATCTATAGGCAAAGAAATATTTTATGATTTTTTTCAAAATTTTCGGCACTGTATTTTCGGAGTTAAGGGCGTGGGGGGGCAATGGTCAATTTTATTTTCGCCTATTTTCTTTATTAATAACTTCAATACTTCAATTGGGATTCTCAAAATGAGCCCCTCCTTTTCATTTGATATGTAACACGATATACTCTTAGTTTGAAAAACTTTTTATTTCATTTTCTTATTTGCCCCCAATAGTGGCCCCCAGGTATAAAATTCATTAATTTACGTTACACGTCCGCGCGTCCGTATTAGGGTCACCGACGATGTATCTAAGATATGTGTACCAAATTTCAACTCAATCGGTTTTGTAGTTTCGGAGTAAATTGGCTGCGACAGACGGACAGACACGTGAGTCCTATAAGGTTTCCGGTTTTTCCTTTTGAGATACGGAATCCGGAGGTGCGTCTTTTCATTCCGCGACTGTACATGCATGAAACATACTTGGTACACTATCTCACGGTCGATTTCTCTTAGGCAACACGTAGCTAATGCGAGCTGGTTATTTCCTCGATGGATATAATATAAAAGATCCAATGGAGTAAAGTGGAGCAATGGACTGTAGATAGGTAAAGAACGGTAGTGGTCACTGGTACGCAGACGGTGACGAATCGCGATTTGACGACAAACTTAATTTGGTCCAAATTAGTACACCCACATTTCTCCAACTTTATGTTTAAGTCCTATGTAATAGGAGGCGAGCCTATTGCCATCAACCGAGCACAAATCCAGGCACCGTGGCTGCTACTGAGAAATTCTTGATGAAAAAACCCAAAGACAATGAGCCGGAGTCAGGAATCGAACCCAGGACCTCATATTCAGCACTCCAAACATTGAGAATAAAAAAAGAAATTTACGTTTACTTGGTATGAAAGTGCTGATAGTGCAAATGCGATTAATATTATTTAGTTTTCATTCTGTCAAAAACTATTTTCAAGCTTGGTTTAAAATATAAAAGGGTAGTATTTAAACGAGCGAAAATAAATTCAAATTATAGGTGTCAAAAAATACTGAATAATTATGCGCTAATTCAGCCTTCAGGTCTTAGTTCGGTCACTTCGCTCGCTCACTAGATCCCGCCACCCCCTTCGAACCTAACCTGTGCTAGTCGGGCTGCCACAAGGGCCGAGCTCGCTTCGCTCGCTCTTGCTTCCTGTGTTCTCCTTGCTGAAATGATCGGATAAATAGCTTCTTACTTGGTATAATAGTCGCTCATTTGATATATTTCCTCCTCCTTATCAGATTTATTTCGCCCATTAAAATTTTATTCGCCCGATTAATGATAGGTATCCCATAAATTGCATAGTCACCATAACTTATTGATTAAGCCGCAATAATAAAAACCAACACAAATTGGCTGACGATAATAACCCGATTACGGAATTCGAATTGATTTATAGACCTAGGTATCACGTGCCAATTTATATGATAAGAACCTTCTATTTTTAATGTTTTAATTGTTAAATTGAAATTGTTGTAATGCTATATTTAGTATAATATAATTAAAACTAAATATTTACCAAAAAAGGACTAATTTATATAAAATATTATCATTATCACTAGAAATGAGATATTAACCATGTTTATTGTTTGTTTTGTTTGTTAAACACCGGCCCGCAATAACTTCAGTTTATCCGTGATTATGGTGCTTATACAATAGAAATATCGGGTACTCAAAACAAACAGTAAACATGGTTAATATCTCATTTCTAGTGTTAATGATAATGTTAGTGACCATGACAGTTTAAAAACTTATATAAAATAAACTAACTAACTAAATAAGCATCAGGGCGCTTAGGCATCTAAGTACACCTTCACATCGCTGTCATCCGGAAATAACTTCAGTTTATCCGTGATCATGGTGCTTGCAACAGCGCCGAAATATCGGGAACTCAAAACAAACAGTGGACATGGTAAATATAGTTCCTAGTGTTAATTATAATGTTAGTGACCATGACAGTTTAAAAACTTATTGTAGTGATTTTGAATCGGAAACCTTGATTCATTCATGTACCTATTTGTATTGTACTGATTTTACTGAATAGTAATTATTTTGACAAATTTAACGAAATTTCAGAAGATATTTTGGGTTGACTCCATTCCAATAATTACGAAGGATAAGTACATGCAACAAAAGAGTTTAGTATCCAACTGTGAAACACTACGCTGCGTAGTCAAAATTAATAATAATAAAAAAAGTTTATTCCGGAACAAAAACACAAGACTAGCTACAAGTAAAACAATGGTAGCTGCAAGTAGATACAGAATGGAATGATGTTCCATGAAAAAAATGCTTAATAGCCAAATAGGTTAATTTTAGTTTGGTTAATTAATAATGAAAACAAAAAAAATAAGATTAAGAAAAATAAGAAAATAAACAGTGCAGGACACATGATTTGGGATGTATAATGTATAGTTAGCGGCGTTATTTATTAATCTCTTTACTCAACTGTACTTACCACGCATTATCTCGCTAATACACATACATATTCATACATAAATAAGTAAGTAAATCCATACACGAGGACGTGTGAGGGGCACAGAGCGAACTGGGTGTAAAATATTCATGTAATTTGGTGTTGTTAGGCCGCGCCAGGAGCCTGTGGGTCAGTGGGGGTGCTACTCGAATATATACCTTTTTTTAGGGTAGCTATGGTTATATTTTGAGTTACTGTTTGTGGAGTCATTGGGTAGTCCCAACATAACATAACATCACGCCTGTAATCCCCGTAGGGTTAGACAAAGGTGTACCTAATACTACACCCACATTTCACGCATTATGTTTAAGTCCCATGTAATAGGGGGCGAGCCTTTTGCCACAAATCCAGACTTCGTGGCTGCTAAATTCTGCTGAGAAATTCCAGATATAAAATTCCCGTAATACTTTGCCCGACCAGGAACCCAGGACCCTATACTCGACAGTTGCGCATTTGACTAGTTGAACAAAGAGGCAATATACCTAACTGTTTGGAATCACCCATTATAAAAACAAACATTACACGAAAGTACACTACTCACCTACTGACAGTTTCCTCTATTATTATCGACACTACACGTACACAAATGCTAACGCGATTCACTTCACTAAACCAAAGGCACCCACGTGACCCACGTCCCACCGCGCACCGTCGGCGTCGCGTCGACGAGGAAGCGACTAATTAGTATCGACTATTTTCTTGCTCAAGAAACAATCAGAAGATTGAAGGTCCCTTGTTATTAAAAAAGAGAGCCATGTATATCTAAAATTTAATAATAATAAAATTATGTACCTACAAGAATCAAAATTGGAAAAGAATTACAGGGCGTCAAAAAATCTGTCACATCGCTCGCAATAGGAAAAGTGCCCAGGAGGGTCTGGCAGCATTGTCACATAGGATGGCAATGCTGATTCTTTGGCCAAAAAAAAGGCCAGCGTCATGTGAAGAGTCGACCAACCGCTTGGCGATATCCCGAAATACTAGATAGTCATGTATTATGGTCGTGTCTTGTCTTATTTGCAGCGAAAAGAGCTATCAAAGAAAAAGATCGCTCTGCGATTCTCGTTTGGCAGGCGAAACAGGCAGGCTTTGTTCATACGCATACTAGCAGGTGACTGGGTACGAGTAATCGCTTGTCACTCTAAATCATTGCACAGCAACAAAACTATTAGAACTCCTCGTTACTCTCCAACACGTGTTTAGTTGCTAGTTCTTCGCTTATCGCTAATCGCTGGCGGACGAACGGGTGCCTTAGCTTGTTTAGTAATTAGTAACCGATACACGCACGTTACCGTTACATCGTAAACGTATCAATGATTCAAAAATAGAACTCATTCATTCAAGTTTCATACTGGCCAGTTTCAGCGTATAACGTGTTTTAATAAATAAACAGATCGTGAGCTTGTGGCTAGGTAACCACAGCCGCACGGGTCCATCTTCAAGGTTAAGCAGTGCTTGCCGATGTCAGTCCGTGGATGGGATAGCCTTTATTACATACCGAGCTTCATCCGTGCCTCGGAAAGAACGCTAAGCCGTTGGTGCTGGCTGTCATTTGTAGATCATAGACAGTCAGAGGTCTAAAAGTGTGACACCCAGTCTTATCAAGGAGTATTGTTTTGCCCAGTACTAACTGGGTTGTGGAGGTCATATAGGTAGTCGCTCAATGTAAAGTACTGGTATTCAGCTGCATCCAGTTAGACTGGAAGCCGACCCCAACATAGTTGGGAAAAGACTGGGTAGATGATGAATAAGTTAGCAGATTTGAATGCGGACAGTCGTGTACTTTAGTGATTGGGTATAAACTTACGGGAATGTTTCAGAGTTAGTCGGGTTTCCGAAGTTATACGATCTGCCCGTTCGAATCGGTTATTAATCTGTTTCAGACTTAAATGAAGTTCTAAAACTGAGTGTATATTTAGTAATAATCTGGTAGCATTAGCTATGTACAATTTACATAAGCAGTAGATGTGTTCCTAGTAGACTATCTATAAAAGTTAGTTAGCTCATTGTTTGGCTTAAGTTATTCTAACGCTGTTTTAAGCTTTCACGGTTTTAAACTATTCTTCCTTCTTATCTTCTTAATTTTTCTTCTTCTTTCTTCTTTGCTTATCTTTCTTTTCTTCTTCTTTTTCTTTTTTCTTCCTCTCCGTTTTCTCTTCTTCTTTTTCTTTTCTTCTTTATTTTCCATCCACCCGCATTCTACAGTAAACCCGCGATCATGGCGCTTGCAACAGCGTCGAAATATCGGGAGCTCATAAGAACAATCACGGAAGATATCCCGTAAGTGATACTAAAAGTTAAGTTATTCTAGTCACTGTCATACAAGTGCCAGATAAGGGTTAGGCAGAGGTGTAGTCTAATAGTACACCCATATTTCGCCAGTTCATGTAATCGGGGGCGAGCTTATTGTCAACAACCGGAGTAATCCGGACCCCGTAGCTGCTACTGAGAAATTCCTGATGAATTAACCCAATAAATTATTTTTTTTCACTTAGGTCTACACGGGCAGTGTGGGCACTTATAAAACGTCGAGAAAAAGTTGTGTGGTCGTTTCCGATGGAGAAGAACCGGCAAGAAACTCCAATAAAACTGAAAATTGCATGTTTTTAAAGTCCCTTTAAAGCTGGTTTTGTTTGTTTAGGTCATTACCCTCGTGCTTCGTGGTTCCGTCGAATTCCCCACGAATTTAGGTCAAAAAGTATCGGGAAACGGAATAATTATGCAAATGGAGTTTTCTTTTCTATTTTCAGAAAGTAAATATTATTTTTAATCGCTGTTGGACTCAAACGCGTTCAACGTTTATGTTGTCTTAGAACCTTGCAATTACTTTTTAGGGCAACAAGAAGTACCTACCAACTAAAAGGATTTTCGAAAATACAGTCTTTGAAACTGAATTTTAAACAGTTTGATGGTGGCCCACACTTACGAACAGTAAGTCGTCGATTCGAACCCAGGCAGGTGCATTACTGCTCTCAAAAACGGTGAAGGAAAACATCGTGAGGAAACCGGCATACCTATCCTAGAACCAAAAATTCGAAGACATGTGACATCTACCAACCCGCACTGGGCATAGCCTCATAGAGAGGAGGCAGTGTGTCCCAGCAGTGGCAACATTATAGGCTATATAATAATTTTAAATTAATAATCAAATTGCTTATCTATCAAGTTCCCTGTACATTAAAAAAAACCTCTCTTAATAAAACGGCATGGCAGTAAAGCATTGTTGAATTAGTCAACGTTTATTTATAAATCTTTTTGTGAATGAAAATGTTAATTAAAAATGATAAACATAAGCCCTTCTACAGGTCTGACAGTGAGAAATGTGTGAGTTTAACTTAGCTTAGACCTTACGAAGGTCGTATTATGAGCGTTAATTCGTTTTGCTTTGTTACCTTTTGTTCTAAAAATAACGACAACAATCAGAAGGTATTTTATAGTATTCATTTAAGATTTCCAACTGCCTCGTTGGTCCTCGTATTACCGGGTCGGTAGTGTTATTGAGATTTTCCATCAGAAATTTCTTAATAGCAGCCACGGAGTCCGGAATTGCGTCCGGTTGATGGCTATTGGCTCGGCCCCTATTACATAGGACTTAAAACAAGTTTGGCGAAATGTGGGTGCCCTATTACTAGTACAACTCTGCCTAAGCCTTTGGGGATTACAAGTATGATGTTATGTTATTAATAAATCCAGGTTACCTTTTGATGTATAACTTTCACCAATCATTATAATCTTCCAGCCCGTGTCCCATTCGACTTGGGGTCGACGCAGCACGTTTTCTTCTTCCATTCTCCCCTGTCAGACGCAGACGTCACGGCATCATTTTTCCTTCACCGATATCAGTACCTTTTTTTTTTTTGGGATGGGACTTCATCAAATGACTCCTCCCGCTCTGGGCGGAGCGGAAGGGAGTGTCAGACTTTTACTGACTAAAAACCATCCATGTTCCTTCTTTTGCCCTTTATGTTCCAGGGACGCGGTATCTCTTTCGAACAGTCCCGCAGCCCTGGCAGGCATCGGCCCTTGCGGGCCCCTCATGTTTGCTGACATCTCTGACCCGCGCGTGGAACACGAACGCGCCGTCGACACGGCCTGTCGTCATAAGACGGACGGACGGGGAGCTAGCCCATTACTCACCGTCCACAGGCCCGACCGATATCAGTACCTAAGGTCCAAAAAAAATTGGACAAGTTCACGTCTTTAAAGTCCTGTACAATACTCAATGTCGAGGATCCTTTTCCATTGAAATAATTATCAACCGGCCGTCCGGTCTCGATCTGCTAGCTAAAAACCAGTTCCTCTAGATTCTAGGTACTTTCATATAGTTTCTAGTTTTAATGGATAGGATAGGCTTGGCTCCGGTCACGCGAAATCTACTAACGATTTCAAGTTTGGTTGTTTGTGAATCTATTTGTTTACCATAAAGTGTATTCTTTATCTTTTCTGTTTATCTTTCTTCTTTGTTGAGTCCCTTCATAATGTGTGTGTGTCATGTGTTATTGGTTTTTTTAAGGAATTTCTCAGTAGCAGCAACGTAGTCTGGATTTGTGCCCGGTTGACGGCAATAGAACTGGCGAAATGTGGGTGTGCTATTAGGTACACCTCTGAATAACCTTTCTGGGATTACACGCGTGATGTTATGCTATGTTATAATGTTCGATCGTTCGGTAGATCAGATGCTTAAGGGTGAACAAATGATTGCTTGAAAATAAACTACTTTTCTTCGTTTGCTTATTTAATTTATTTCTGAATTAGGTTACTTCACTAAATTCCTAAAGGTATTTTTCTTCATCCTATATTCATCACAATAACACATTGAGTTACAGTAGTAACACAAGGCTTTATCGGGAAAGATTCCCTTTTGGTCATACGAACAATCCCTCATTAACGAAATTAACGCTCAGCAGATGAATTTACTTATGAAATGGAAAGATTGAGACGGAAAACTCTGCCCTCATCACTAGACCGCAATAACTAATCGCGTGCTCGCGCCTAAGCCTCAAAAAACCTTAAAAAAAAAAAATGTGAACATTGGAGTGAACAAAAACCGTCCTATATAGAATTGCGCAACGCTTTATATAAATAATTCGGTGAAACGGACCTTTTTCGTTTGAACTCGATATTTCGAGAGGGCTTACGTTTGGACGGAGTTTTGAAGGCTCGAACTGTTGAGTTACACTTGTCTGTGTGCGTTGAAATGAGCGATAACAATACCTACTTAAAAATTGTAGATACTGAACGGTTGTTCGTTACATACTGGGTGTCCTGGACAGTTTTAATGACGAATTGGTAAATACAAGTGACGTGGGAACGGCCGGTATCCTATCAGGTTATAATCTATCTGTGTGCCAAATTTCAACTAAATCCGTTCAGTAATTTTTGCGTGAAAGAGTAACAAACATCAATCCATCCATCCTTACAAACTTTCGTATTTATAATAGTAGTAAGATAAGAGTGAACTAATCGAAAACAATGATATTTTATATAATTTTGATGTTCGTCATAAAATTACAATATGCTGAAGTGAATCTTAAAACAAATGTTTCCTCCACTATTAATAAACTGTGCATAACTTTTTAGTTAATTACATTGTAAACGATTATTTTGACGAGAGATTGTTCTAATAATGATGAATAGATTAAAGTTCTATAACTTAACGATTATTATTTAATCAAATGAATAAACTAACAGACACTATTATATTAAATTATTTACTGTATATTAAGAATAAGTAGATATTTCAAAATATCGACTAGAAATAATGTCCAATCAAAAGGTTATTATAACATTTCATGGAAATGTAAAAAAATGGAATTAAAATAAAATTTGTGCATGTTCACGTTAAGTAATCGATATTTGTTATACAAGGTTACATTTTTACGATTTTGCAAATAAAATATTGGAGTTTTACGAGGAATCTTGGAAAAAAAAATATCGTGTTGGAAGAGAAATTTAATTGTTATCGATAGTTATTTGTATTTTAACTAATTTGTATTTTATTTCATGATTAACGTTGTTATAAAATGGTTTGAATTGTTCGAAATTCGTTGTAAAAGCGATATTTTTAGACTATTAGTTCAGTTATGTTCTAAATGGTATAAAAAATATTCATTCATTCAATTAAAATGCAAAGTTACTAACTTTTACTTTTTGGCGTCGTAATCCATCTAAGGTTTTTTTTTTGTATATTAGTAACTAAAATTTATGTCATCATTATAATCTGAATCATATTTTATTGTGTGATTTTAAACAATAGACGATAAAATAACAAATGAACAATCCATTTTTATAGCTAATTTATTCTAGAAGTCGAAAGTGATTTATTAAATAAATTAATGAATTTAAGAAGGTAGTGAGTAAATTGAGTCATAAAGGCGGGTGTCCTGTGCCAATGTTTATCATTTAGCATTACAGGGATTATCATTTACCTAGCCTTTTCCCAACTACAAGGTGTAAACGAAGTGTGTGCACGACATCGTCAACCAAGCGTACTGTACATCAAACTAAGTAACTCTACCCAAAAATTACTGCTGGGAACAGTGGGAACTACCTTTTTTTTCGGGTTGAAAAATCACTTTTTACGGTAAAACTCAATGTAACGCTGTCAAAACATTGTGCTGATGGATGCATTGAATACTAAACCGTTTGTAAAGGTATTTAAAATATAGTTAAAGCTTAAAAACTACAGGGCTGCGGGACTGTTCGAAAGAGATACCGCGGCCCTGGAACATAAAGAGCCAATGAAGGAACATGGGTGGTTTTTAGTCAGTAAGAGTCTGACACTCCCTTCCGCTCCGCCCAGAGCGGGAGGAGTCATTTGATGATTTCCCACCCCCAAAAAAAAAAAAAAAAGCTTAAAAACTAGGTTTTAATATAAAAAAAACCGGCCAAGTGCGAGTCGGACTCGCGCACGAATGGTTCCGTACCATTATCTATAAAAACGGCAAAAAAATCATATCTGTTGTATGGGAGCCCCCCTTAATATTATTTTTTTAATTTTTAGTACCTATTTGTGAAAATTTCATCATTTGTGAAAATTTCAGCTTTCTAGCTATCACGGTTTATGAGATACAGCCTGGAGACAGACAGACAGACAGACAGCGAAGTCTTAGTAATAGGGTCCCGTTTTACCCTTTGGGTACGGAACCCTAAAAACTTGAAAAAGTTGGATCTTTGATCAGACCAGAAGGTTCCTAGGTATGGTCAAAAAATGATCGCAATAACGGGGAGGACACGTGCTTTTGGCTTCGTTAAGGATCTATTTACACCCTTTATCTCAGCCTAGATACCAGAATTTTACATGAAGCGACTGCGTATCTGCCCTCAACAACCCAGTACCTAAGTTGATAAAAATGCGATACACCTTAGTCTTACAGGGCCGGCAGTCTCGACATAGATACCGACACTATCGCTAACTTTCGATCGCTTAATAATAACAGAAAAAATCAGTTGCAATAACGTTGCTTGCGAGAAACGCATCTTGGATGTTGACACTTGCATTTCTCGCAAGCAACGTTATGTGCGTTGTTTTTTTCTGTTATTATTAAGCGATCGAAAGTTTACGACATTGTCGGTATCTATGTCGAGACTAATAAATAATGCCGGCCCAGAGCTAAATTGAACAGAATAGGAACTAACAGATAACAGTTTTGTTATACCGCAATTTGACGAATACGAAACCCCAGAGTAACTACAGCACGTAGCAAAACAAAAACTATAAACAAGAAATTCTCCAAATACCTTTTTTTTTCTTCGTCCGTAATAACCCAAAAGTTAACCCCAACTTAGAACTGTTTCACCATATTTTATTGACTCAAATTCTCGGTAACGTAGTTATTCAGCTTACTCTGTTGGCTTATGTAAATAACAGTTGGTGGAATATCAATTTAGCTTGAAACGTTTCGGGCGAATTTTAGTGGAAAACATCTGATTGCCAAAACTGTTGAACGTGATTTTCTGGGAGTTTCTTAAGAAGTTATTTTAATGTTGGAAAAGGTAGAAGTATTACGTGTTTTAGAAACTTATAGCGTGGTTTTATTTAGCACTTGCCTCTCGCCGTATTTACTCTTGGTTACCTTTTAGTGCTAAGTTAAATTAACTATACTGTAACCGTTGCATTTGATCCTTTTTATAACTCATATTATAAAGAGACTGGATCCTGCGACACAGGGTATCCCAGTGCGGGATCCATTGTCATACCTAAATATTGTAACACTTTTATGAAGCAGTAAACTTATTTTTATTTTATTTAATTATTATACAATATTATACAAATATTACTCCCCTGTTTTTATTGGATTTTGTTAACAATTTCAAAGGTTCTAGTTTTTGAGCACGGAACCCTAATATTTTTTCTAAATTAAAAGTAGGTACCATAAGTTACTCTTTATAACATCAACTATCTGTCAGTAAAAACCGTGATAAATTGGTCCAACCGTTACGGAGGACACAGACAGACAGACAAAAATAAATAATAAAAAGTTTTTTTTGTCACGTTCACTAAAAAACCATTATTTATTTATTTATTTTATTTTATTTGTAAGGGACAAAAAACAGTTACATACCAGGAAATTACAAACCGCCGTTACCGTTATTTTGAAATTACAAACATCCTCATCAATTTTATTTATTTGTATAGATTATAACCTTTTAAACTCTGATTTCCATAAAGAGAGAAAAGGCCTGATTCACAAGTCGCAGCATAAAGACACGCTCATGCAAATATTCATGGTAGATGACGGGAAAAATCCCATTCCTCATCCCAAAAGCAAAACCTACATGCTATTCAATGGTATGATGGATGGGGTTTGCGTTATACATAGCTATATTTAGGTATATAGCAGCGTAATGGTAAACAAATTCACTTAATCTGCTTAGGTACTATATACAGAGTGGAAGGGCAAGGGACACCGACGCAATAATGGTTATCATTGAGGAGCTCGTGGCTGTTATAAACAGCTGCTCGGCTCGATCTTTAGGTTAAGCCACGCTTGCCTAGGTTGGTCCGTGGATGGGTGACCACCCATTACATACCGAGTTTCCTCCGTGCCTCGGAAAGCACGTTAAGCCGTTGGTCCCGGCTGTCATTTGCAGATCTTTGACAGTCGTTATGGTAGTCAGTGGCTCGAAAGTCTGACAACCACTCTTACCAAAGAGTATTGTGTTACCGAGTGCTAGCTGGGTTGTGGAGGTCAGATAGGCAGTCGCTCCATGTAAAGTGTTCAGCTGCAACCGGTTAGACTGGAAGCCGACCCCAACATAGTTGGGAAAAGGCAAGTCAGATGATGATGATGTATTCAGTACATTATTCTGAATATTTTTTATCGCAGTTAAAAAAAAAACAGCTATTCCATACAATTTGACTGGATAATGCGGGTGGTTTTAGTTTTAAACCGTGACAGCTTTAAACAGTATTTAATACAATACCCCTTGGTAAGACTGGTTGGGATATTTAGGACCATTCTTTAATTTGTTTAATACCCTAAGTGATAACTTAACAGATACTACACCACAGCCAATAAAAATATAATCATAATTCGTTTCAGAATCCTACGACTTTGACCCGATGCCTACGATTTTTCCTCATCGGTTATTAGTATTACAGATTCCACATTTATCAGATTTTCCTGAAAGATTTTGCCGCAGTGTTACGTCACAAATGAAATCGCTTTTACCGTTGCCAAGGTAGACAGAGTGAATTATTGTTGCCAAAGATACTAACATAAAGAATAGTCTTACTTCTTACTCTTACTACTATTATAAAGTTTGTGAGCATGGATGAATGTTTGTTACTCTTTCACGCAAAAACTTGTACGGATTTGGATGAAATTTGGCACTCAGGTAGTTTATAACTTGGATTAACACATAGAACTTTCATCCCGGTAGTACGATCCCGTTGCAAGGTTACCGATCTAAACGCGGGCGAAGCCGCGGGCTTAAGCTAGACATAATGTTGTCTTCGTTTTCAAATAAAAAACAATAGAAAACAGACTAATGTGTGGGAATATAACGCTTAAATCATATCCAGACATTCATCTTTCAACACCATTGAATTGTGAAACAAAAAACATAGTAAAAGTGTATAATCAAGAAAATGTATCAAGATCAGCGTTCGGTCTCTCTAACTCAATGTCACAAAGAAAAAACATGAGTACAGTCAGGGGCACCAATATGTATACAACTTAGGAACTTCTAAAAGAGATAAACGTATATTTACAGTTTTTTTTTTTGTGTTTTTTTACGTTTATTTTCAGTATACACCTACCACTGCTTGTCTCTGCATCACCCAAAGGTTGACTGGTAGAAAATGCCTTTGGCATTAAGTCCGCCTCTGTACTCTGTGCTTGAAGTGTTAAATAAATAAATAAATAAATTTATATGTTTTGGACGGCTTCCGAAAGAAGTTTGAACAAATTGAATCTTGCCAAGGAGTGGAATGGTTCAGGCCAATAAAAAAAGCGTCTAATCACAATCATAACTATATTTTACTGCAAAAATCCGTCTGATACTTTTGACCGTTAAAAATTATTTTACCAAAACTAAAATTTCTAGAAACTTATTAGGTTGGTAGGTTTTTTTTGGCACCCTTTTAAAATTCATTTTTGTTATAGTGAATCAAAATAATTAAAATACGTAAAAACTAACTTTTTCCGTAGTAACTTAGGTAGCTATACATATTGCTGCTCGCGACTGTACTCCAAGTTTTCTATCGCAATAGAACAATAGAAATATTAAATGTTTTTCTTGACATTACATTGGCCCGTTTCCCATGACTTTGCAACATTTTCGCCAATTAGTCGGTAACATGCGTTTAGTGGTGTATTGCGTTTTAATTGAATGCGTCAAAAAATTACTACATTAAAGAGAGAGTATTAAGTTACTTTGTAATTAGATAACTTTCATCCATGCTCGTGTCGCTCGACAAATATTTCGGGTTGTTCAAATTGGTTGATTTGATGATGTCCACTTTTGCTTTACCTAATAATAAACGAAGTCATGTAGTACTTATAAGAATTTATGCTTAATTATGCTCATAACTAAAATTATTTTTTTATAAACTTAGAATGTCGTATTTATTTATATCTAATCAAAAGCCTAAAAAATAAGATTCAAGCAGCTTTAAAAATTACGTGACTTCCATTCAAACTTTAATCCCCTATCAACCCCTTACAGATCTTTTTTCGCATTCAAAGCAATCTATGTCCTTTTTCAGGCTCTAGAATATCTCTGTACTAAATTTCATTTAAATCGGTTCACTGGTTTAGGCGTGATCGCGTAACACACAGACAGACCGAGTTACTTTCGCATTTATAATATAATTATATATTATAAGTAAGGATTTTTTAGTTGGGAAAAGGCTAGGCAGATGATGACCTACGGCGAAAATTTCGCCGTAGGTCATCATCGGACCGGATGCAGCTGAATGCGAGTATATTTAATATACTCGCATTCAGCTGCATCCGGTCAAATTGGAAACCGAGTCGAACATAGTTGGGAAACGGCTAGGCGCAGATGATGTCAGAAGTAACTTAAACATTAGTTTTTTAAAAAACCTGTTACGGAAAAGTCATTTGGCATTTTGAAACTAAGTCACCGTATAAACCAGCTATTACAAAATACTCGTAGATTAAATGTACTATTTTTGAATATTCTAACAATAATTTTCCGTTAGCATCGTCTTCACACATTAGAACTATGTCAAAAAACAAATAGGTTACATTATACATCTTATTTAAATAGGTAGGTAGAGTTTGAGGTTTAACAAAAACTGGACAAGAACATTTTAAAATAAAAAAATAATTATACACAAGGTTGTGAGTTTCGGTCAAAAAAGTCGATTCTAGCGTGACGAGTTTTGACCGAAATTATGTTAACGTTGAAAAACATAACACGTGTGTTCAAATTAGGTATAATGTTTTTTTGTGTTTAAAACTTTTTTTTTTTTTTTTTGGGGAAATCTGTTTATTTACCGTGCCATTTGCAGGTTTTGTATCAAAAGTTTGTTTATTAGTCGATCCATTCGTCTATGTGTATGTGAACGTCTATCATCTCGTTTTAAAGCTACAGACAGAGGTGGTCAAACTAAACAGCCCGAATGTAATCTCTTTGGTGAGACGACATCCTGGCTAAAGCCCCTCTCACTCGACCGATACGTGTTGTCACGAGCGAATGGATATTTTTTTCGTGCAAAATGAGTGAATTCGCAAAAGTTCTGTTGTTATTTAATTTTAAGAAGTTGTTCAATAAGGTAGGATAGTTGATTAAGTAGATTGCATATTTAGCGGATAATTGTTTGTTTTTTTTTTTGTTGGTTTAATTTGTAATAAACATTTGTGTTATTTATTACTTATTATGTAATAGTGTGACTATACACTATCGAAAAAGGTTAAAACCCGGAATGATAGTTGTAAGTCAAAAATAAATAAATTACTACAGATATAGTACCTACCTATGTATGTACATTAAACATTTATGACAAATAATCCAAACATTCACTAGTTTCTCTACTTACCTACATTCACGACTAAAGCACGATCTTCAATCTTTTTAAGTACACTTATATCACTTATAGGTAGCAGAAATGTTACTGTACCTGTAACAAAAAAAAAGGGTCAACAACATACGTCAATATAACTCTCACTCTTACTATTGATTTTTAGTTTTGATCTCTGCCTAACCCTCTAAGGAAACATGCGTGATGTTATGTTAAAAACACAGGTACGTGTTTCACAAAACACAATCTTAGTTAACATGAATGACATACAATTTCAAAATGCAGAAATGCAACAAGTTGCAACATAACTTTAACAAAAACAGTTGGTATTACCTGAATTAAATAAGCATGAAGTGCATATTATTCGGACAGTATTGTTAACAAGAAAAGTGGTTTGCATAACATTTTCAAATAGGTACAGAATGACCATTATTACTTTGTAGAAGACGAAGCAGATGTTGCTATTTTGTGAGTAGGTATATCTTAACCCTTAATAATAATTGGGCGCGCATAAAAAGTTATGTAAACGGTCACGTGGGGTGCTTGACACCCCGATCATATAAGTCAAATACGAAATACATGCAAAATCACGATTCTGCTCGATACTTGATCATAAAAGACACGTGTTTTTATGAAGCTAACAGGAACTTCAGCGCTCAAAATTAAGAATTTAAAAAGTTCTAAGCCTTTAAGGATGCGCTGGGGTGTGTGCCCCACGCGACCAATTAAGGATTAATATATCTACTTGAATTAGAATCTCCCAAGTCACAAATGAAACCTCGTTTGGGAGCCAGGGGATCTATCTGTGGGACATAATTTCTGTATGTTATACTTTAAGATGTCTGTAAATAAGTTGTCACTGTACTGTTTTTTTTTAATTAAGTTCATTTTGACTGGTGGTCGCAAGCCCCAGTGCTGAGCATAAGATCTCGGATTTGATTTCCAGGTGCCTTCTGAGTTTCGATTTGTGCCCAGTTGATGGCAATAAGCTTGACCGTATTATATGTGACTTAAAGAAATGTCAGTGTAACTGCTATTGTCAGATACTACCACAGATAATGTTTCTGGTTTTATAAAATGCCCTAGGTCTATCGATTACGGGATCTCCCATCTAAATAGATACACTAAATCTTTCGCCCCACTCCTTTTCGACTTCTGTCTATCCTTTTGGAGAAATAAAGGCGTGATGTTATAATGTTGACTAATATTTTTGTTTAAAATAAAGAAGTTGCTAATAATATTATGTGAATGTTTGCAGATCTATGTCAAATTTAGACAATGGTTGACAAATTCCTCTCACAAGCAATGCAAGCGATGCAATGAATGCGGTCAATTAAATTAGCAGCACCAAAAATAGCAATTGATTATAAAATCAATGTATACAGTGTAATAAAAAAACGTTTGTCGGTATTGCGTGATCGTGGTGATCCTGGTTTACTGGTAGACCACACTAATGAAATTATTATCATCTGTCTGCCATCCCAACTACGTCGGGGTTCGGACAAGAGACTCTGTGTAATAATTAATGTGATTTCTTACTACATATATGTTGAAAACAATAAATAAACAATAAAAAAATAAATGCGAAAGTTTGTGAGGATGGAAGGATGTTTGATACTCGTTCACGCAAAAACTATTGAATGAATGAATGATACGTTTATTTGCAAGAATATAGGTTGAACAGCCTTTAATGGAACTTTACAGTTATTTAGATTAACATATAGGCAACATAAATATATAAACAAACATTATGTGCTGTAATTTGTAAAGATTTTGCGTAGACAAATCATTTAAGCGGGCGAATCCGAAGTTAGTATAATCTAAACGCTTTTTGGATACAATAATCAGATACATAATAATAATGCACTTTCTAGGTGGACTAGTTATTAATTTGTAAAAGTAACTTTTGCTAACAACACAATATTACAAATAAAATAACTAATGCACTATCAGTTTTTAAACTGTCTTGGTCACTAACATTATCATTAACACTAGAAAAGTAGAAACTCAGCCACCCGCAATAACTTCGGTTTATCCATGATCATGGTGCTTGCAACTGCGCCGAAATATCGGGAACTCAAAACAAACAGTGGACATGGTAAATATCCCGGTTCTTGTAAGTTTGATGCAGCACTTTAATTAAAATGATGCACGCATGTATTAGTGCAATTACTAAAACCGATAGTAAATAATATAAACAACAGCCTGTAATCTCTTGTGTTGTGACGTAGGCACGTCTCAGCTCTCGGGAGTTTACCGATTCTATCTTTATTCACATAAAAAGTAAATTCCCTCGCATTATCAGAAAGGTCGGCCAACCTTTCTAGGAAAATATTATAAAGTTCATAATTATATTGCAAAGTTCGGAAAAACTATTCTGAAAAGGAATTTTCTTCAGATAATAAATAAATTAAAATTTGTTTATTTCTCTTCCATAAATAAAGGCAATCGGTACTTATGATGTAACATAAAAACAGTAAAAAGTGTTTTATTTGCGGGAGACTGTGACCTAAACTAAGCTGAGGCCTGTATTTTAGGACACCAGGTTCCCACTAAGATACTATAGGACAATATTCTAAAAGTAGTGCCAAAATTGCAATTTGTACGGATTAGAGCTATAAAACAAATAAGCACAACATAATCTAGTACTTATTAAAGGTAGATTAGAAGACTAAACGAGTCCGTGATTGTGTGACAGTGTATGAGTGTTGATAATAAGCTGCTTTCCAATCTGATTTTCCCACTGATGGGCCAACATTACAACAATAAAACTATTACACACCACACCACTATACTTCCACAATTCTTTGAGTGTATTTTCTGGTTAATTTGTCATCATTGTTTTTGACATCATTACATAATTAACAGGCATAAAGACTTCTTTCTACACAGATCATAAATCTGGTCTAAACCTTATTTATTTATTTTACTATTTATGTACACACAGTAAACACAGGAAAGTAATACCTAATAATGCCTTCTACGCACTTCATAGTCATAATTTCAACATTTTTTGTTTTAATTTTTTTAGATATTATTTTGTACCCTATCACAATGTGGTTGTGGTCCTGTTTAACCCAAAGGTTGGCCGGTAGAAAATGCCTTTAGGTATTAAGTCAGCCTATGTACCACTCTTGTAAAGACGCCAGCACATCAAGGTACTAGAATCTGTCAAATTTCTTTAATAGATTTTCAACTTTATCGCTAAAGCATTAGGTCTATACATGAAGTTAAAATAAATATGATTTCACATTGCACAAACTATCTAACGACCAACCTTTTGCCTACACAGTAGTTACTAATTCCGCGTCACGACTGGCACAGAACATGTCCACATTCTGTTTACCTTTCATTTCCTTTACCAGGAAAAACATTGTACTCCATGGGATAAAAATAACAAAAAGAAAAGATTCGGAGGCCAAAAATGGAGGATTAGATACTTCTACGTAATCTTTAGTCACATATTTGTAGAGGACAAACGGACGAGTGTTTTAAGAACGAAGAGATCCTGATGTGGCTGAAGCAATCACACTTAAACCTTATTTATTTATTTTACTATTTATGTACACACAGTAAACACAGGAAAGTAATACCTAATAATGCCTTCTACGCACTTCATAGTCATAATTTCAACATTTTTTGTTTTAATTTTTTTAGATATTATTTTGTACCCTATCACAATGTGGTTGTGGTCCTGTTTAACCCAAAGGTTGGCCGGTAGAAAATGCCTTTAGGTATTAAGTCAGCCTATGTACCACTCTTGTAAAGACGCCAGCACATCAAGGTACTAGAATCTGTCAAATTTCTTTAATAGATTTTCAACTTTATCGCTAAAGCATTAGGTCTATACATGAAGTTAAAATAAATATGATTTCACATTGCACAAACTATCTAACGACCAACCTTTTGCCTACACAGTAGTTACTAATTCCGCGTCACGACTGGCACAGAACATGTCCACATTCTGTTTACCTTTCATTTCCTTTACCAGGAAAAACATTGTACTCCATGGGATAAAAATAACAAAAAGAAAAGATTCGGAGGCCAAAAATGGAGGATTAGATACTTCTACGTAATCTTTAGTCACATATTTGTAGAGGACAAACGGACGAGTGTTTTAAGAACGAAGAGATCCTGATGTGGCTGAAGCAATCACACTTATGTTGATAACCTCTGTCAAAGGGCGTAAACATTGTATAATGCTGGGTGCTCTAATTAAATTAGTTTATCTTTTATTGATTGGTTATGGATATGAAATCTGCAATTTACAATAAACTTTAGTTTTGTTTGTTCATCTGTTGCTCCTTCGATATCTTTTTCAGTTGAGTTCATTTTTATTTGTAACTGTGTGTATTTGTTGCTTAGTAATGTCTGCGTGGACATCGGAAATTATCCCATGGAAACATACATCTGTTTTAAAAAGTATCCTTGGATCGGATACACATAAAGGATACTTTTTATCCAGAAGTATGTTTCCCAGGTCATGGTTTACCTGTGTCTCGAAATTTCATAGAGATTCCCGCTACGGTGTGTAAAGTTAACAAAAGACAATGTTAGTTACTGAATTGAAATATGTCAGCATGCTATGCGAAGTATCAGTAGCGAAGGGTCAATTTTTGTAAGAGGTAAACCGCACTACATTATCTTTAATGTGATTATATTATTTGTCTATAGAATACTGACTGTGCCATTTTACAAATGGAAGCCGGTAGGAATCGTGTTGTATAGTAACTTCGCCACTGTATAACATAATAAACGCCAGACCTCTCGTGTGGTTTCTTGGGTCATGAGACTGAACTACATAATATTTTGTTCTACGAGTTCTTGAAATTCGCAAAAAAAATGTGGACTTTTAAAAGGAATTGGCGCTAGTAGCTGAGCAACATAAAAAGTTATGAATTTCCACAAGTCTACAAAAGTCGTTTAGTTTCATAGTCTGAGTCACCACACGATATAACTTTTGCGTTAATTTATGTTACACATTGTATAGCTTTGACAGCTGTAAGTATAACAAAAATTGTTCCCGTTGCTCATAGGTCCCCAACTAGGTTGTTAGTTCATAACTACACATCAGTCATAGCTCATACTAGTACATATGACCGGTGTGCCGATTTCAATCCCGGCGAAGTAGTTACAGTCAATTGAACGCAATATGTTGGTGCTTCCTTCGGCCTCTCGTTGCCAGTGCATCGTATCTATGTAGATTTAGATCTGTATTCGTTTTAGCAATGCTAGAATACAATCTAGAACAGTCTTGATAGGAATCGATCGATTTTGATCATCATCATCATAATCTCTAATGTCCATGTCCATGTAATGTAATGTGTGTTCTTCTTCCATACTTCTTTCTCTATTACTCGTCATCTCAGCAGTCACCTCCTTTCTAACCATATTCTCCTTTACTCTGTCCATACATGGTTGCTGCCCCTACTCTGCATACCATTAATTAAAATTCATATTCTAAACTTTCCTCGCGACATTTTCCTCATTCCTCCGCATCACGTTAGCACATTAATCTTAGAGATTATTTTCCTCATATTATTATCAGCGGTGGAGCGATAATAGTCTGAACTTGACCTCTCCAGTTGCAATCTTAGGGAAACTTAATTCCCGGTATATTTCATATCATAATAAGTAACAGTAAACGTCAATAAAACGACTACAAACAGATATTTTAACTGATACCTACCCTTTTCCCATAGTCGTAGACAGACACCACAGAACGTTTCTACTAAGATTCTTTTCTACTCCAATATGCTCACACTTTCATACATCGGGTCATACACGCACGCAAATTTCGGGAACACATCTGACACAATAAGTAACAAATTCATAAGTGACACTATGAAGGTAACCCCTATAAAAGTCCATATAGCCCTTGAACTTATCCAAATGAACCCAAAGCCAAAAAACAAAAACAAATCATTCTTCCCTCGATCAATACCGTCGAAAGCCAATGACGCTTTCGTTCAGTATTCATCGCTTTAAAACTAATTACAGCGATAATAACCTGATTAATAGCTGTGAAACCATTCACGACGCGGTCGAGGGGGGTGGAGCTGTTTCCACGGTGACAATGTCTGTTCACCACACTTTCCCTATAGATCGCTTTCGATTAAGGTGAAAATGGAAGGTCGTGGTTTGTAACGAAAGTGGGTTTCTGTGATTTACTGGTTAGATGAATCGGGTTGGTTCCATAATTATAGCGTTGCTAAGTAACTTTATGGTATTTCTAGGATCAAACTACGATTATGTTTACTGGCGTTGACTAATGCTTGTCTTAATATTTTATCGGAGACCATTGATTAATAGTGCATGGGTAGTGCTTGATATAAAATGACGAATTATAATGACGATCAAAACAGAGGCAGAATCGCTAGTAAATAAATCCTATCCTATTAAAGGGGCAATTATTTGTATATTTGTAATCCTAATCACGTTATCCAAAACGGTTCTAACGATTTTGTTGAAAGTTGAAATAATAATATGCGGGTTTACGGGGGCAAATAATCAATCTAGCTAGGTATCATACCTGGGAAAATTTGTTTTCTCTTTTTTCACCCGAGCTCGATCACCCAGGTACTTAATAATATAGCATGAGATTGGCTTTTACAATTCTGCTGCTGTGGTTCTCATGGAGGCTTACATCTGTATGAAATCAGTCCTGTTCAGTGCAATTCCACTTCAAGTTTTTATCATGAAGGTAGTGCGGTAATGTGCACAAAAACCATATCAAGCATCATTAACTATTTGTCATAACTCGTTAATTCTGAGGTCGTTGGAGTTACATTCTTCTTTTATGTATTTATGCGTACTTTAAAACGAGTTAGTAGATAATTATGTAGGTTACGCTCTTCAAGAAAATTCAGTCGAAAACATTGGTGACTAGGTCTATGCCATATGGGGGTCACGGGCGTTCAGAGTGGGGACTCTGTGCGCTCACCGAGTGACCTCAGAGATGCCCGGCAGCACAGTGGTCACGTGCTGCCGTGCAAACTTGCACAGCGAGGCTCAGGGGAGACCTCTGTATAGTCGCTCCAGGGATGTGCCTAAACAGGCGAAGCACAGAGGGGGCTCCGGACTGGTCTTTTAAGAAGAAACGGTGCCTTCTCTCATGTGCGGATGGTGACCACTGGGGTGGTTTTAGTGCGGTAAAAATCCCACACTCCCCGGTCTTGTCCCCAAAGACCGGTCGCCTTTTGAAGGTTTCCCACCGAAAACAAAAAAAAAGGTCATATGCCATATGTGTTTTTTTCGTGTTATTTGGTCCCAATTGTATGATCAATCCTTATATTGCGCATCACCAGAATAATTATAAGCGATGTGGGGCTCCACATCGCTGTCAATGTGGTGAAGCAGTCGACTGCCTCGGACACCATGGCCTTTCATGCAGTAAGAGTGCAGGTCGGATTGCGCGGCACGCTAGCATTAATGATCTCATCCGTCGTGCTCTTGCCACCGCCGGGGTGCCAGATGTCTTAGAACCCAATGGCTTGGCACGCGTCGATGGGAAGAGACCAGATGGTATGACCATAATGCCATGGAAGTTGGGTAGGCCTTTGGTGTGGGACGCAACTTGCGTCGACACCCTTGCGCCATCCCATCTTCCTAGCACAGTGGGCTGCGCTGGGGCGGCTGCTGCAGGTGCTGAAAACCTCAAACAGCGCAAATACAATAATTTAATTGGTAGTTATGTGTTTGAGCCGTTTGGGGTTGAAACACTAGGGCCATGGGGTCCGAGTGCCCACCTAGTTTTCCGGGAAATCGCCAAGCGGTTGGTCGACTCTTCACGTGACCAGAGGGCGGGCCTATTTTTTGGCCAAAGAATCAGCATTGCCATCCAACGTGGTAATGCTGCCAGCCTTCTGGGCACTTTTCCTGTTGACAGCGATGCGGACGAATTTTTGGATGCCCTGTAACCCTTTTATACTTGTACATATATATTTCTATTATAGTATTGTATTTTGTAAATAAAATATTAAACATTATAAACCACGAGCTATTTCTAGAATGTTCTATTTAAAAAACACTGTTTGTCTTGGAAACTGGGACCCAGCTTATAGCCTCGCTTTGAACCACTAAATGAGACGAATACAATTTACATGTATTTATTAAATTTTCACTTCAACCCACATGCATAATACTATATGGAGCGGAGCTAACCCAATTTTCCCACTCTGCGGTATATTTATTTGAAGCGAAGTGTAAAAGGCTGTCCGGTGAATTTCAAATGAAAATCGAAACAAGTTTTAACCCGTTTGTATTTAGTTTTGGAAGTGTCAGCTGTTGATGAGAATTTGTTGATGGAGGTAGCTGACAAGTTTAATGTAGGTAAATTGAACTTTATTACCTAGGTACAGTTAGGGTAAAGGGCCACATCGTGAGGAATCGATATGTCCTAGAAGCAGAAAATGGAAGACGAGACTTAATACCTACCCACATGGGCCCGCATGGTTGATAACAGGCCGGTCTCTCTCGCAGAGAAATAGCCTGTATCCCACCAGTGGCAACATTATCTTTAAATTTAAAATGGTAAACTAAATGACTGACTGGGTGATATATCAATATACAGACCAAACCGCTGGTCCTAGAGACATGAAACTTGTAGGGTGTGTTTTTTGAAGAATAAGTATCCACTAAGAAAGGATTTTTGGGAATTCCACCCCTAAAGGGGTAAAATAGGGAATGGAAGTTTATATATTAAAACTGCAGGTCCTTATTGTACTCGTGAGACGTGTTTAACCTTGCACCGATATTCGCTTCCGCTTAAAGGTAGACTTAGCATAAATTAATCCTCACACCTGCAAATTCAATTTTTAATATAATAATGATCTCTTAACACACACTGACACTCACATTAAAGTTACTGCGCTCACAACTAACCAAGCTGTGTATTTCCACTAATTCCTAGAGGATAAAGTTGATGAAAACTCACTTTTAATTAAAACTCCACACGGAGAAAATTGTTGAACGAACAGAACTGTGTTATTCCAGGCAAAATAGTGCGGATACAATTCCGTAACTCCGTTTTTGTGCCGCATTCCGATACGGTGTGCATTTTTTATTTTATTTTCCAGAACTGGTCGAGTTCGAATTTTAAAATCATTATTGGGTGGAACGCGTTTTTCTAGTGTAAATGTTTTTCATTGTTAGGTTTCGTTCAAAGTTAATTGGGGTGTTTTAGTGTCCTGCCCGCACACCATGTTTTGTAGTCAAAAACATTTTTCGGATAGAGTCCTGGAGTTTTAAATTATTTAATGCTCGCTTATTAATCACAAAAAAAATAAGTCTTCCTTTATTTAATTGTGCTAGAAATCTAAAGAGAAATTATTAAAAAAAATATAATTAATATTATTTTTTTTATGAAAAAACTATTAAAAAATATTGTAAAGGTATATAAATAAATATTTTTTCCTAAGCAAGCTAAATGTGGCAAGCTAAATGTGGCAAGCAACCTCAGATTAAAATAGGAACCTATTATTTACATACAAATAAAATTGTATGTTAATATCATCATCATAATTATTAGTTTAAACAAAACTTATTACAACAAACCCCACTTATTTACTACTAGCTACTCGTTTTATCAACAACAACAAAACGAAAGTTCACACTAAACAGTCAGTTCATTCAAGCATGTCAATAAGAACTGACAAAAACCGTTTGATTAGTTGAAATCCGTGTGATTGGTTCAAAACCATTTGATTGGTTCAAGCGGTTGCATCTCATCGGATCTCGATCGTGTCGGATTTATTGATTATTCTAAGTGATGTTGCATAATACTGTCTTTTACTTTTTATTTGTTACGCTCTGTTTTCTTTGATAAACTTCCCTGTTTATTGGAGTTTAAAGTCGGAAGGTTAAGTTTACTTTTAAGTTAAGCGACGGTTAGTGGATGGATTGTTTAGTTTACTTTATTTAAACCATTGCCTCGTTGGACTGACTGCAAAGTGTTTTTGGGTTATTCCATCAGAAATTCTCAGTAGCAGCCACGGAGTCTAGATATGTGCCCGGTTGATGGCAATAGGCTCGCTTCCTATTACATGGGACTTAAACATAACTGACGAAATGTGGGTGTACTATTAGGTACACCTCTGCCTAACCCTTCTGGGATTACAAGAGCCATGTCATGTTACGTCACAAGTTCAATTAAGTTGGAAGAGTTCCTAGGGAGATGCCATAATATCACGCTTGGTATCCCCGAAGGGTTAGGTAGTGTACCCATGTCTCGTCTATGAACGTGTTCATATATTGGTAGTGCAAGGGACATTTTCAGTTATCATTAAAAAATATGAATTTGGTGCGTTAAGTAGAACAATACATCATCTGCTGACGTGCAAATTAAAAATATGAACCAACAGTAAGTAGCTGCGGAGTACTCTTGCTTGTGAAGTATTTGCTGACCGTAAGATTTCAGTTAAAAATAGGCATCCCAATTTTCTTGGCTACTTAAAAGGTGTTCAAAAAATCATGTCAAGGGGATAGCTAGAAAGGTCAACATAATTAGGGTCAAGTTCTTCTACCTCAGTAATTGAATTGAAAATCGATTTCGAAGAGAGGTCCTTAATGTCCTTCATTTAATAAGTTGCCAGTAATAAAGTATTTTTTAAGATGTACCTACTGTGACGAAATGATATTACCTACAAAGTAAAACTTCCCGTGCCCCAAAGACTGGCTTTTACCTAGGCCAGATGCTAAGAGCATTATCCTACAACTTGGCCATCAGTTTCTTGGACGCATTATATTACCAGTTGACAGCGTGCGGAGTATTTTAGATGTCATTTCTTAGTTTATTGTTAGGTTAGGTTAGGTTTTATTTGTTAATGTCTACAGTTAATTAGTTACGAATGCCAAAATCAAAGTTATTTCCTAAAAGTCTTTGAACCAGACAAGTATTCATCATGTAACTATGCCTAATTTCAAATCGTTCGATTTTCAGTGGCCAGAACCAATCTAACAATTGTTGTGTCACTCTGGTATTCACAACACGATTGTAGCCAAACAAAGAAATATAGATTTTCTCCCGTATAATGGGAAGAATATAGTGTTACAAGGATATCACATCGTGTTTTTAGTCTCGATGTTTCTGGTCCGTGTCGTGTTGTTTCAAAAATGTCTGTGTTTTCCCACACTTTGACGTAGATATTACGTCAAGGGGAATCTTCGCAGTGATTACCTGATGTATAGTGAATAGTTGTAATTGTTAGTGCGGTTGATATCGTTCTTACAGTAAATTAAAATGCCCATGTAGCAAGTAATCGTTTAGAAATCAAATTTATGTAACATTTTGTTTGTAAAAGATCATGCAGAAGACAACACCGGTATTTCCCTGAAGGTAATTAGAGGTATTTAATGTAAAAGGGCTAGCTTATTGCCAACAATCGGGCACAAAACTCGACCCTAGGCTACCCTAGGAACCGAATTCAGGAACTCATGCCACCATTAGACCAACGAGGCATTCGAAGTTTGATTTAGGTCATACAGATATGAACAAAATAATAAAATTCTAGTTTACTAACAATTACAAGGCATTGTAAATACAATTGTTCTTGATGCGTTGAAACCAGACGTTGCCAACAGTTTCAAGAAGTTCTTAACCAACAACTCTGCCACTAACAACACGATGAAAACTTCCGCGCTAGCATAACGTGAACACGTCTCCTTCAAACTACATACCCAAGTCCTCTTAAAGTCGCGATACTTTAAAACTAATAAAGTTTTACCTATGCTCTTGGAAGAACTGCAACTAGCAAGGAAAGTTAGTCTTCGGAGAAATTTTGTTATATCTCGTTTTAATGTTATTATGTCAATAGAATTTGATTGGTATGGTTTCTGCCTCGTGGCCACGTTGGTTTAGAACCAAGATCGCGCGTGATTTTGGGGGCGAGATTAAAAATCGAGATATAGGTTACTTAGGTTATGTACGATGTTGGTATACCGCAATTGCATTGCTGAGCATGCGGGAAATTGCTAAGCGGTTGGTCGACTCTTCACGTGACCAGAGGGTGGGCCTATTTATTGGCCAAAGAATCAGCATTGCCATCCAACGTGGCAATGCTGCCAGCCTTCTGGGCACTTTTCCTGTTGACAGTGATGCGGACGAATTTTTGGACGCCCTGTAACCCTTTTCTACTTGTGCATATTTTTTACTATTATAGTTTTGTAGTTTGTAAATAATTCAATTATCTTAACAAATATTGAAGAAATTCAAGTTTATTTACACGGGACTTAAACACAACTAGCGAAATGTAAGTGTACTGTTTTTACTATGAGGTGCATCTCTGTCTTTTCTTTCAGGGATTATAGGCGTTATGTTATGTCAATAGAATTCACTTCTCTTTGTAGGCCAGACTTCCTTGAGAAGTATCTACATTTAATGAACTATGGAGCTAAATTAATGATGTAACTTTTGATGTGGACGTCCCCACAATAAACTTTCCTTGATGAGTCAGTAGCGAATGATCATTAAGCGTAGTGATTGTCATACTTAGTCAATCATTATGCTGTTTGATTAATTAAATCTTATCATCTTATCTTATCTTAAATTAAATATATTTTGTTGACATTAAAAGACACAGAAGCGCTACATAACATCGCGTATGTAATCCCCGAAGGATTAGGCAGAGGTGTACCTAATAGTACACCTGCATTTCGCCAGTTATATTCAAGTCCCATGTAATAGGGGGCGAGCCTATTGCCATCAACGGGGCACAAATCATGACTCCGTGGCCGCTACTGAGAAAGTCCTGATGGAAAAACCCAATAACAGTTTGTCCGACCCGGGAATCGAACCTAGGACCTTATGTTCAGCAGTCGCGATTGTGACCACTGGACCAACGAGGCAGTGTAGTTTAAACAATTTATTGTTAAATAGTTAAAATATGTTCCTGTTAGCAAGGTAACTCAAGAGACATTATATCATACTTTTACATTATACCAAGTAGTGTAGTAGCGACCGAAAGCACATAATACTTCTTATTTTTGTGGTTGGTTAGAACGATAGAATATTTTAAATGACAAATCTAGGTTACGAGTAGAGGACAATCTTTGATGACTCTACTAAACAACGCAGTGATCTAATCTATTTGGTATACAGCAGTCAGTGGATACGAAACGGGGAATTATGAAAAAGTCGACGAAGCCCCCATACGCGGGGCTCCTATTTCTGTCTGCAGGGTTTAAAGTAACCTAACCAAACGTCGGGCCCCAAGTCCCGAGCTCGCTTCGCTTACTCTTGCATCTAACACTTTTTTGGCTAAAAAGTTGTGTGTTTTTCCCTCAGTGCCCCGTTATGTTTACTCCAACCGAGCCAGTACACAATTACAGTACTAAAATTACAATAGGATATGAGGAAAAAACAGCAAAGAGCCTTGACTCACTAATTGTATCAGTCATACAAATTCGAGAATTATTCAAATAACATCGAAACTGAGGATTAAGATTGTACGCGCAATAAAAACGAAATAGTTTTGTCTATAATATTAATAGATACTGAAAAGTTTAAGTTTTTAATACCTACGCATTTTCCGATTGTGTGTATAATTTGATCCACAGAGAACAGAGACGCCTTGCCACTATAAGAGGTGGCTACGTCAACACTACACTTTCCATTTCCAAATTTTGTTAGTACTACCTTCTTCGGACGGTATCAACACGACAATTCCGAGCTCCCTGGTTTGATCGCTTATTTTACAATTTTCTATCCCGTATTGCAAAGCTTTTTTTCTACCAAAACAAGAAGAACAAGCCAAGTGTAATTGCTTTCAAAAGGTTTTGTATTTCTACAACAGGCTCAACATAAGATTTTCGATAGCTTATGTCAATCCATAATATAATTTTTAATTTCTCGATCGTCGTTATCGCTGATAGAATCGCACTTTATCTAGGCTTAAGCAACTTTGTCTATGGATTATTAGACAGCTGTCACTGTCAACATAAACCGTATGTCTACTCTATGTGCATGTGTTCATATAATCAATTCTCCTCGCGTACTCTTAATAATAAGATATGGCAGTCGGGTCTTAGTATCCTAAATACGAATGTCGTAATTAAGCTTATAATACTCTTGAAGTAGCGAGTGTAACTGTACGTCTTTGATTTATTATGGTATGACAATTTATGTAATGAGTTAATTAGTCAGTCGTCAATAGAGTTTTTGTGATTTATTGATAACTTGAACAAATAACTAGTATTACAAAAAAATCTTTTAAGAGTGAACTTTAACCACTGAAATTGAACGCGATCAGCACCTAAACGATGTTCAAGAGTCAGTGGCAATAGTATAATCATAAAGTCTATTATGTTCCCACTGCTGGGATACCGGCCACTTATCTTTGAGAGGGAGTAAGCCGTAATCCACATGGACTTGATATTTCAAGTCTTCTAATTTTTGGTTCTTTGACTTCGTACAATGTTTTCCTTTACCTCACATGACCATTTCCCCCGCCCCGAAACACAAAAAAAATACAAATGACAATGCTATGACGTGACTGCGATCGACATTTTCTCACGAGGTTTTCCTAGAACCGTCACAGATTATATATAGACAATAGATTGGGTTAGTAGGTGCGGTCCACTGTGTAGTAAGCCTGCTCCACGTGCAATGGTTTTTAATGGCTACCCAATTTTGAAGGCACGATCGTTGATTGTTTTCAGAGTTCCGTTCGTTTTGTATGTGGAGTAGTTTCCTTTTACGGTGGTAACCATGGTAGAACAGTTGCATTTATGTGTTAAGTTTTTACTTAAAGCCCTCAGCTATACTCTTGAAATAATTGTCTCTTAAAAATTATATGGGCATAACCTCTGAGTTTGTTTCAGTGTTTCTTATAGTAACACTGGCTCATCTGGTTTCAAAAATATTGCGATTTTAACTTGAAAAGGTGTTTGTAAAAATCAATTTACAGATTATTAAGTCCGTATATTGTTTTCTTTTTTTCATTCAATTTATCATTTATTACTTTGTTTTATATAATTATATACATAGCTTTTACCAAGGTAATCATTTTAGTCTGAATTTTATTTACTAGACATTTATTTGTTTCCTCACGATTTTATTTTTATTGAACCCTAAAAAACGTAAGTGCCTAAACTATTTAAAGTTAACGTTGTTTTTAACATAACGTTGCGTGGAAAGTGCGTGTTACGTGACTAGTAAAGAAATTGGAAGAGCATAGCGTCTCACGTAAGATATTTTGGTGACCACACATTATTAGAAAGGACTGTTGAATTTGAGCCTACAAAAGTGAAGGTTTAACTTTTAGTTTTTTTGTTCCAAGTATTTGTTTTTATACATTCGTTTACAGGTAGGTAAGAAGTGATGTTTTATGAAGTACAAAAAGAGCATACTCTAATGTATCCTACCTAACAGTAACCTATAGGTACAGGGTGGAAGGGACGCCGCGTCGACGCGAAAACTGTAACCACGTGTTCAGTACATCATTCTGAGCCGTGGTCACATGTACATTTTTCAACGGTTATTTAAAAAAGGGGGGGTTCAGAATGATGTACCTACTGAATACGTGGTGGTGGTGTTCGGTGTTTCTTCCACCCTGTATGTTGTGTATGTAAGTAGTAACTTAAGTAACATATTAATTGAGTGTTCTAAAGTATTAAGTGGCATGGGGGCGCAGAAGTAATGGAGGTAAGCCTATCTACTTATTCCGCAAGAAAACTCTTGGTTCTGTGTTTGTGCATAAAAATAAAGGTAGTGTAGAACGGCTTTTCTAGTTCTACATCCATTATGAGAATGAACTCTGTCTCTCCGGTCTGATATCTTTTCACGCCCTATCGTCTCTTTTAATCCCTTTAAATAACGTTTTCTTGCGATAGTTACCAAAGTAAATAGAAAATAAATGAAGAATGTGTGTGTGTCAAACTAAATTTTCCAAAAAAATTATAAATGAAGCGGTTTCCCCAAACAACGTAATAACTTATCATTCGATCGCATCATGATTTGATTCATAGTTGTCAGTTGAACGCTTTGCCTTTTAGTTTGTTATACCGCTATTTATTTTTTAGGTATGTCACGGTTACTGCACTTTATTGTGCAATCACACAAGCGTTCATTGGCCTCGTTATAGTTCAAACTTTACTGACAGTGTGGGATAAAATTTCTTAGAAAAGTGTTTCGCTATACTACTACCGCTAGACTAGACGAAGCTCATATCGGAGGAAGAACTGCCCGACCCGACAATTCAGGAGAGATTGTCCTGGTGCCAGGAAGAAAAAGAAGACGGTTTCCACGTATTCAGTACATCATGCTAAGCATAGAAATAGAAACATACATTTTGAATTTGGATTGCACTTTTGTAGGAAACAGCTGTTTTTTTTTTTTTAAATAAACGATGAAAAATTTCTATTTATCTTGAAAGGTTGAATTTGGAATTAAGGCTACAAATGGTACTTGAAGTTGAAATTAATTACAATAAGGGATCTTATGTGTAGACAGCATTACACGTAACTAAACCTGTTCTATTAAAATATTTCTTACAAATGTGTCAAATGAATAATCCGGTGAAATGGCCACTGATTAAAAGGTGAGGGGTTAACTATCGTCGTGTTAGTTATGTGCATGACATTTATATAAATACTGACGCTAAATACTTGTAAATAAAGTACTTTTTAATGAATGGGTGCTTAATAGTTAATGCCAAAACTCGACATTGTATAGGATTCCAATGGATATTTATTTAGTTATTTATCACAAACACTGTTAGTATTTCAGGAAATTCCTAATGCGGAAGCGTGGTCCTTAATTAAACTATCTATAACTATCTTAAATACACAAGCAATAATTTTGTTTTATTTAATTTTTGTTGTCTTATTTGCTTGTTGCCAAGATTGTTGGCAGAAGCATTCTTTTGAGCCTTACTGACATAATAGCTGCTATGGACATAATTTAATTATTTGTGAACGGTGAGTATGGAACTACGAGAACATTAACAGTATTGGCTTTTAAAATTGGAATCAAGCTCATTCAAGTTCAACTTAAAAGAAAGACAGGATTTTGTAGTAAGTAAATCTCTTAATTTAAGAATTTCTAGCGTCCGCGTCGTCTAGGAAACGTGACTGTCCCAAACACAGACGATTGGACCGTCGCAAATCGAACAATTATACCGAAACCCATTTGATTCAAAACTTTTCCACTGTCAACAAATGAATCGTGTTTCACGATTGATACATTAACTACTGCATAGTGACGGCACGCATCGATTATCCGATCAATATTCATGTTTTTACAACAAATACTATGCCATAGACTAAGATTTTATAGAAGCGAAACTTCCCCATCTTTCCTATTCTACCTATACACTAAATGTTTTCAATTCTCGAGCGTAACAAACTTTTGACCGGTCGGGAATTTGGATTGCGTCCTTAATTTTTGCCAACGTTTCGCTTTACTCGGTGACTCATCATCAGTATCATCTGCCGAACATTTTCTCAATTATATTAGTGTCGGTTTTCAGTATATTAACTGGATACAAATGAACATCAGTACCTATTTTACATTAAAAGGAGTGTCTGTCTCTGTGACCTCCTGGTTGTCAGATATTCAGGCTTCTGACTAACCGTACCTACTGTCAAAGATCTACAAAAAACAGCCTTCCACATCGACAATAACGTACAAAATTATCAACCACACACAACATTTTGTCGCTGGTGAGAGCCAGCTGGAACTGCTCTAGCTTTGTAGGAAAGTAATGGTGGAGTACTACGACCTCCGGTCAAATTTTTTGACATTATTAACGACCCAGTTTTGGCTTGAGCGAGTGTTCCACTTTCATTTTTGGTGGCAAGCGGCCGAGGATACAATTTTGGCACCATCTGCGCATGACCGCAAAATAACAGCATCGCTTCTGCGCGGTTTCTTATTCCATGCTCGTCCCCACTTAATAACAAGTGACACTCCACGGATTGGTTCGGTTACGGCCGCTTAAACAGCCGTATGAGCGATAATGGCCGTTGTAAGAGACGGTCAAATAAAGGCTCTTCATATTTGCATGTAAAGTGGTTCTCTTTTTCGTCTTTTTAAGGGACTACCTGTGAGATGGTAATGTTGCTTGAAATTTTTGCACTTTGTTAAAGTTAATTGTTTTGATGTATTTGAACTACCTGGTTCTCGTATAGGAATATTGAAAACTCTACTGACGTTAATTGAACATTCGAAACATTCAGTCGTAACGAACTGGGGTCCTAAATTGCCGCTTTACCAGAATCATAATGGGATAATAACATCAAAAACAATGCGAAAATGGTCACAAAGTCACAATTCATAACATCCACTACGTCTGTGTATATTAGGCCCCCTGATATCTAAAATTACATGTGTTGATTTGCGAACCTCCTCCTTTTTTGACGTCGGTTAAAAATGAATAGCATAAGGAACATTTCTGTCACACAGAATTTTCTAATTGAATCGGAAAGAAATCGAAATCACAATCCAATAAAAATCATTTATTATATAAAAAGATGACGAAAACGTTTGACAAGATCCATTTTATCCTTCAGGAAGCTTTCAATCATCAAAAATACAAACCTTTTATTATTACCATAAGTTGACACAAAAACGGAACTGCACTCCCTCGATTTAATTTGCGGTATATGCTGTTTATGCACCTAAACTTACACAATGCGACAGTAGAAATATGAAGCATGGATTATGCCATTCGATTTGCAACTTTCAGCCCTTAACTTAACGTCGCGAATAAATACGTTCTTTCTTGGACAAATGGTATATTTTTCATTCACAGCAGAAGGAAATCTCATTAAAAAGTCTACGTTCACGGTCTGAAGTTCTCAGATTTTTTTCCTAACTTCAGGCGACATTTTAAGGCTGCTGCGATATACGCTAAAACGTGTTACTGCAAATAATATGAAGCAACTGAGTAGTTGGATTACCTATACAATTGCTTTTATCTTGAACTAACTTTTGCCCGCGGCTTCGCTTGCGTTAATTTAGAATTTGACAATAAATTCGGGTTGTAGTCTGCTTGTTATAATATTACTCAATCATGATTCGAAAGACACGCGGCGTCATCTATTATCATAAGAACGTTATTGTTTTCCTCGGGAATAGTACTTTTTTTCGGGATGAAAGGTACCCTATTTCCGTTTCTATACACCTGAAAACGTATATGCAAAATTTCAGGATGGTCGGTTCATTGGTTTAGGCGTGAAAAGGTAACAAACAAACTTACTTTCATATTTAAAATATTAATATATAATATGTATAGTTAGGAAGTTAGGATAGTTTTTACTTTAGATTGGTAAATATATAAATTGGTTACTTAAAATATTATTTATTTATTTTTATCCGTATCCGAAACTAATTTTGGTTTCCTGTTATTATTTTTCAAGGCTTATTATTTATTAACTGATTACTTTCGACTGACTAGACAAAAGTGATTTTGTTGCTCTTGATATGAGAGTGAAAAAATAATAGTTTTTGGAAATCAGCTCTAGTTTTTTTTTGAAACTATGAAATAGAACAAAATGTATGGACGAGCAAATTATTATTTTTTGATATTTTTAAATAAAATGATGGAATTCGCTTAGCAATGTATTCTATAAATCATTTAAAATGTCATCATCATCTTCCGGCCCATGTCCCATTTTACTTGAGGTCGGCAGAACACGTTTTTTTCTTCCATTCCCATCTGTTTAATTTCATTTTCACTACTTATGTTGCAGAAACTTCGGTTTTAGAGTCGACCGCTTGTCAGACACTAACCCTCCTTGGGAATACGATTGCTGGTGGTTTATCCGCATCGAGAGGGTGCTTTATGTTATGGCCTTAAGCTGACTTTGTCGCCTACTACGACACCCACGGGAGGAGGTGGGGTGGTCAGATTCTTTCTCCGTGACCAACACGAATACCCATCGAGTACACCTTAATAATATATTTAACTGCACGTAACTTTAAATGTGTATCGAAATACGTGACCAACGATAAAACCCAGATAAAATAAAATCACCCAGTCAGGTTTAAAAGGCTATTCAACTATTGCATGATTTGTATGTTCAGTAAAAAGCTGTACTTTTCGACGTTCAAACTTCAAATCACTAACATAATGCTATGATATGGAATTAGGTCAATTGGTCTGTTTGATCGCAGATGAGACACCCTCTAATAGCGTTCATTAACATCACGGCTGCTATGACAACATCTGTCAAGACAGTAACCATGTCAACAAAATGTTATTAACATCCGTATTAGGTCATCATTGTATTAGATGGCATTTAGTTCTGAATTATATTAGTGAATTTGCCGGTTGCAAGGTCGCGGTTGCTCGCGACCTCCGTTCGCGAGAATTTAAAAAAAAAAATTACTTCTCTGTTTGAATCGAATTTTGTAAACAATTTCGAGGGTTTTATTTTTTTTTGCACGGATCTAATTCTTTTTATAAAATAAAAGTCTAAGTTAGGTACTCCTTATAACATCAGCTATTTGCCACTATAATTCCCGTCAAAATTGGTCCCGCCGTTTCGGAGATTAGCCGACAAACAAACAGACCGCTACACAAAAATTAAAAAAATATATAAATTATAAATACTGTCAGATATACTTACTTCAATTTTATTTATTTGTATAGAAGATGTATTGATTAGTTACTGCCCGCGGTTTTACTAATAAGACGGTCGGAAATTATCCCACTTTATAATATAACAAAAAACTTTCGTAAATTCTAGTCCAGGTCATGGTCTCTATCTGCATGTAAAATTTCTTCGTAATTCATTTAGCCGTCAATCAGTAAAAAGGAGACGGACAGTTCCTTTACCATTTATACTCGTAATATCAATAGGAATGGTTTTTAGGGTTCCGTGACTCAAAGAATCATTTAGGGTGGAACCCTCAGGGTGCGACTCCTACTCGCACTTTATCAACTTTCTTCTAACTCTAAGTAAGTTATTGGAGCCAAAGAACCGCCAATTCGAACACTATTGAAGGTAAATGCCAAAGCAAAAAAGGCCTTAAGTCTCTTTTAAAGTCCTGAAATTTTATTATCCAACAAGTATACACTGTGGTCCTCTAGATAATCACAAAATCAAATTGACCTGTCGTAACGCTCTCAAACGCTAAATGTAGCCTTAAATAAAACCACATGCATATACTAAAACTGACATAACAATATACTCCATGGCTTGACAAAATATAAAGCATCGTAAAAGGAGAATTTTATATAAAACCGACGTCACACAATAATTTACGAGATTGGCTTGTAAGACAGGATACTCCCAAAAGAGGATAAAACAAAAATGAAGGTTTTATTAATAGCTATTTACGACAAAACAGTCGTGACTTGGATTAAAATGTTCGCTTTCTCATTCGTGTTTGGAATATCGAGATTTGCAAGATCCGGATTGGCTGCGTAATGTAGATACTTTTTGATAGTTATTGAGGGTACAGAATTACGTATTAGAATTACGGCGGCGTCCCATACTTTATGCTGTTTTTCTATGAACAAACTGTCCGCCGTCCGTGAACCTTAAATAACTTCGTTCTATGGCTTCGTACTTTTGAGTTTCTTTTGATTTCGCCAGACTCGCTATGGATTTGTAAGCTGTGATCAAAACCAATTTATGTTAGTTGTACACGGATCATTTAGCGCGTGTCCAAAATTTATAATTTCACAAATGTTTTCAAACAACGCCGCCTTTTGTCATAGAGTATTGTGGCACTGTACCTAATTATTTGTATGCCACACGTTTTAATAAAGAAAAGCTGGAAAACAACATCTGTACAAAATATCTTTTCCATGCTTACCAAATCGGTACAACCTTACTTTCGGAAATCGCTATCCCACCATTTTTCTCTCGAAAAGGTTGAGCTTACAGGAAAACATAAACGAAAAATCGAAGATTGGGAGGTTTGATTTTATCCGTTAGTAAAAGATTTTCGGAAAAGAAAGAGCTTTCAGCGAATAATAACACGATATTTATACCCTTCAGAAAATACATAACATAGAAGATATTGTTTTCACGGTCAAGTTTTAGATGGGCCCTATAGGAGTTGTGAATTAATTTCCAAAACCACTTCCTAAACATCACTGTACACGGTTCTCTGCTCTTGTTACATGATTATTATACAATGTATATAATTACATAGATTTGTATATACTTTATGTATGTATGTACAGTCACGAGCACCAATATGTATACACTTTACTAAATTTAAAAGCAATTTTCGCGAGAAATAACGATTGTAACTAAGAGATAGGACTATTTCATAAAAATATGAGTTCCAGAATACTATGTTCGTAACAACATGACATTTTTTTCAGAACAGTACGAGAAAAACAATTTCAAAAGTTGTTAAGGGTTTACTTATTGGTGCTCGTGACTGTACATACATATGAATGTATCATCATCATCTGCCTAGCCTTTTCCCAACTATGTTGGGGTCGGCTTCCAGTCTAACCGGATGCAGCTGAATACCAGTATTTTACATGGAGCGACTGCCTGTCGGACCTCCACAACCCAGTTAGTGCTAGGTAATACGATACCCCTTGGTAAGACTGGATGTCAGACTTTCGGGCCACTGACTACCTGTAACGACTGTCAAAGATCTACAAATGACAGCCGGGACCAACGGCTTAACGTGCTTTCCGAGGCACGGAGGAAACTCGGTATGTAATGGGTGGTCACCCATCCACGGACCAACCTAGGTAAGCACGGCTTAACCTTAAGATCGATCCGAGCGGCTGCTCTTATTTAGCCACGAGCTCCTCATACATATGAATGTATACTGATGTGTAATTGGCACACCACAGACTACCTGCAATATTGCCTCCGTCTTATACTATAATCCGTCCTAGAAAAGATCCATTGTGTGACCCTGTGTGAAATGTTTTCTTTCATGAATGTTACTGGTATGATGTACATAGTAAATAATACACTCTTTGACCATTTATCAGAAAGTAGAAACGATCCACATATTCGCCAGTTTTTCTACTTACATACACAAACGAAGCGTGATCTTCAGATTTTTCAGTACCCTTTTCATCACCAATAGCAGAAATATTACCGTACCTGGAACGAAAACAAAAAAGGTAAATATGTATCACTACATACTATAAAACAAAGTCGCTTTCTCTGTCCCTATATCCCTATGTATGCTTAAATCTTTAAAACTACGCAACGGATTTTGATGCGGTTTTTTTTAATAGATAGAGTGATTCAAGAGGAAGGTTTATATGTATAATACATGCACCCATGCGAATCCAGGGCGGGTCGCTAGTATGGTATATTCATTCCTCATATATACATTCCTTTTGAGTCCTGGTGTCTTCTCGTCCAGTAGATGACAATAGACCAGGCCTCTATTAAACCTAACTTAAATATAACTGACGAAATCATCATCTGCGTAGCCTTTTCCTAAACATGGTCTCACTGGATGCAGCTGAAAACTAATGAAAGTAGGTGTTTGTTATAAGTACTCTGCCTAATCCTCTGGGGAATATAACCGAGATATCAAATTTAAAAGCTTCTTTAAACGTGACGTAGAATTATAATAACCTTTTTTATTTCAATACTTCGAATAATAAATCTAAATGGCCGGGCATTAAAATGTTATAGCCACGATTTATTCGACTGTATACATTGTGTTCTATCCACTGTGATAACTCAATTATGTAGGTACGAGTACAGTAGGCCTCAATGGAAACAAAACCAGTATAAACTGGCCTCTTATTCGATTAAAACTCCGAATTACAGTAGACCAGTTGTTCATGGTTAAAGTGTTACCAGAGACGTGCAATCGACTGGACTTACCCTGGCTGCCCAGCAACGTGATTTGACTTTTCAATGAAAGTTTTATAGCGTACTAAAAAGGCTAGTTATAGAAAAATGAAGTTTTTATGGAACTGAACATCCATTACATATTTTTTGCCTCTTGTGTTACTATGACTATTATATAGTTGGTGGTGATTGTTTATTTTTATTTTCGGCAAACAGATATGCGTCTTTACGATTTTTCGAGTATTTAAATTGTGTTTATAAATAAAATATCATACATACACATGATTATTTAAAACAAATATTTACTTTTAAGAACAAATTAACATTTATTTGTGTTCTAAATTCAAAAATATTTGAGTTTTCAATTTTAATACTAGGGTGTTTAGCGGCATCATATCTATGCTTCTCCTTCAATCTGACGAAAGCAAAGCGCGGAAAAAAAATTAAATTATAGTTTTCTAATAAATCATGACAAAAATATTCTTCGTTCTATATTTTATTACTTTGAAAGTGTACTGAGAAACGTCGTTTGATACACGTGCGCATTTGTTACTGCAGTTCTCAGCTCGATAACAACCTTGCCTGCGGCTCGGTTGCGAATTCCGCCTCGATGCATTAACAATGTTTCCCCACACAATTGGGACATTTTAATATAAATCAAAATGTATTATATTAAATTACACACTGTAAAGGACTGTTCTTACACCGTGTACACCCATTTTCTTCGGTCATTTCCACAAGTTCCAAAACAATATTCCTACACCCGCATTGGGATCAACGACTTTACGATCCAGGAAAAACGAAGGGTGCTCCCACTCTACAGCTTCAAAAAACGTGTGCCATACTAGGGGAATGTTATTAACACAAGGGTGAGAATCGCAGGGGTTGTTATATTGTTGATGTTGGTAAAAGCGTTTTTCATAAAGAATAATGGGTGTAAATTTACCCTTAACGAAGCCGGACGGCACTTGTTCACCCCGTCATACCGATCATTTTCTGTTCTAGACCATACCTGGGAAAGTTCTAGTTACACTGATATTGGGGGTCAAAGTTCCGACTTTTTCCCAAGTTTTTTTTTTAAATAAATAGTAAGTTTTTAATGTTATAACTTTACTTTAAATACCTCCACGACTGCCGTAATATTCAATGTATCCACCAGCACAATGTTTTGAGTGCATAACATTGAGTCTTACCATAAAAAGTAATCTTACACCACAAAAAAAAAAATGGTTTCGCAGCAATATAAATATGCTGCGAAACCACTTTGTTAACGTAGAGTTACTTAGTTTGATGTACGGAATGCTTGGTTGACGGCTTTGTGAAGGGTCCGTTTACATCTTGTATTATGAGTTGTAATTAATAGTTAAACTTACTAAACTTCAGACCAACTAAAAGGTTATTGAGTAAATCCAGGAGAATTATGACATAGATAATGCTTTATTTTGTTCTATAGCACATCATTTTCATTGATTCATTCATCATCAGTCTTTGATTGCCTGTTGGTCTAGTGGTTAGTGACCCTGACTGCTAGGACGGAGGTCGTGGGTTCGATTCCCACACAGGACAAATCTTTGTGCGATGAGTACGATTATTTGTTCTGTGTCTGGGTGTGTATTTATCTATAATATGTATGTATTTAGAAATATATAAGTACGTTTATCAGTTGTCTGGTTGCCATAGTACAGGCTCTGCCTAGTTTGGGATCAGATGGCGGTGTGTTGGTTGTCCCAAGATATTATATTATTATATTATATTATTTCCCTTTTATGCATTGTAGAGTGAAATAGCCCTTGTACTATTTTTAAATTCGGAGGATTTTATGAAAGACGATTAAATCTCAATTTATTAAAACTAATGGACACTACGAATATAGCAGCACTTTTCCGAGTGACCACAAAAGCTTTTAAAGCCGTCACAAAACTACTGTTACCAAATATCATCCTCATCCATCGCTTTCCACCAGGCGTGATCGAGGTCAAGATCAGGCCCATTTTGTAATAAAAAAAATATGGATAGCTGCTTTTAGCCTGAATTGACTGAAGTATGGTGTAATATAATTATTGTGTCTACTCATGCATAATTTTGTTGACAAATTAACCTACATTTCGATCAGAGTCGAGTCTTAAAAACGCCATTGTTAAATATATTATAAACTAGTTTGCTCCCACGGCTTCGCCCGCGTCGAGTTTGGTTATATCGCGTTTCCAAGAGAACTCTTCAAAAGTCCGGGATAAAAACTATCCTATGTTCTTTCTCAAGGTCAACTCTATCTCTGTGTCTGTACCAAATTTCATTAAAATCAGTTCAGTGGTTTAGACGTGAAAGCGTAACAGACAGACAGACAGACAGAGTTAGTTTCGCATTTATAATATTAGTAGGGAAGTAGGGATAGTAATTATGGTTTTCTTTCACACAAAGTGTCTGGCAGTAGAGGGGATGAACCATCATGCTAGCCCTTAGGTAATGTCAAAATATCACGCATTATAGTATGACGTAACTTAGCAGCTATTTAGCATGAATTTGTTTCTTGTTCTGCCAAAGCCACTACGACTGACGTCTCATAATTTCCAATTGTTCTTACCTGTAGCAAGGCACTTCCACAGAAAAAGTTACAGCTTCTATGAAGTGACGCAGGTAGGTAGTGGTCTGGCGTTCATGGGAGTTTGGTCCATTAGAGAGTGTCATCTGAGGTATGCGAATGAATTTATTACACGCACGAATCTCATAATGTGGTAGAGATTCATCATCTGCCTTCTCCCAACCATGTTGGGGTCAGTTTCCAGTCTAACCGGATGCAGCTGAATACCAGTATTTTGGAGATATAGGTACATGGAGCAACTGCATATCTGACCTTCATAATCCTAACTGGATTGGTCTTGGGTAATACGATATATTTTGGTAAGACTGGTGGTCAGACCTTCGGATATGATATGCTACAGATTGATAGAAGCCAAACCCATACGGTGGGAAGTGATAAGGACAGAAGAAAAAATTACTACAACATTAAGATGGTCATTACACACTTACAAAAAAAAACCAAATAGATGTGAATAATGCCTAATCTGAGTCCAGCACAGATTACTTTTGAATTACCGGTAGGTAAAGCAAAGAGTAGATAACAAAAAAATGTGCTAATATGTGATAAACTACTGAATATGTGAATCACCGTTATCAGTTAACGACTACGCTCACTGATAACAGGTGTTTGACCTCGATTTATGTAAATAGACCCAGATTACCAAACAGCCTCTTACGATGATGTAAGAAAGATGATAATCTAGGTTTACGAGAATATTTTTGATCTTAATAATAGTCCAGACTCAATAAAGAAGGCTGTTGGGGGCAGCCTGTACCGAGCGGTTCACACCGCAGGAGACCACATGGCTTGGAGACGTGTCATATTATGTGATCGCAATTCTCAGCAGTAAGGGAACGACGAAGAAAAGAATAAGAAGTTTCCGAGAGCCATTGAAGGGTAGTTGATTATGAGTTCAAATTCAGAGGCGCCTAGGTACCTATACACTTTACTTTTCTTGTTTTTTGTTTTTGCCCTTGCTCTCAAAACGGTGAAGGCAAACATGGTGAGGAAATCTAATCAATTTGTCCTGGAGATAAAAATCGAAGACATGTGAAATGCACCAGCCCGCACTAGGCCTTGGTGGTGAAGGTGCCTGCTCCCTTTCCCAGATGAGAAAGTTATATTGATTTTGCCGAAAACGACGAAAATGAAAACTATTCCAATTATGAAGTCATAATGCGGATGCAAGTACCTATTATTTGCGGTGGTGAGGTATTTATTATTTTACGATTCCTTTGTCAGAGCTTGTGTTGACAATCAGCGCGTGGCGGTAAGTCGATCATCCTGATCGAGTGAGTGTAAACAAAACTGAAAACGCATTACAGTTTGATATAATTTGCGTAAGCGACGCAATCTCAAGCCTTATTTCATGCCTGTTTGCCTCAAAGGTATCTATACTACAGCCACATTTAGCCTGTTATGTTTAAATCCCATGTAATAGGCTATTGTAATCAGGCACAAATCCAGACTTCTAACTGCTACTGAGAAACTTCAAGATAAGTCCAATAACACTTTGACCTAAGAATCGAGTCCAAGACTGCATCACCAAATGCTCACCGGTAGTTCATCACAAGCCCGATGAGGTACGATTTTAGTTTCATGATACTTAAAATTAAAGCACCAAATTATATTATGGAGACACTTCTGCTATCTCTTGATAATACTTGTGCCTAGTATTCACTTAAAGAATGTAAGTGGGCCTATGACCTTGGGAAGGTCACGAGAATTCCCTGAACATGGTCGTGGACAGCAACCGCAACCCAGGTGGATGGTGGATATCTTCAGCCATAATTATGGTTAATGTAATAAAAAAGGCCTCCACGTTTATTATGCGCACAGCCAAAGTGTGGAACTCTCTGCCGGCATCTATGTTCCCTTCCACATTTAACCCGTCTGCCTTCAAAGCAAGAGTGGACAGGCATTCTGGACACGCTCGTTCCAAAAAAAAACAAAAAAAAAGGGTTATCAATTGACTTCATATTTTCCGCCAATGAAATAATCAGCGTATGTCCCTGTTTGCAGTTACGTAACTTTACACACAAATCATTATTACCGCAGCGAGACGTTTGAGGAAAATAACTTACAATAGGTAAGGATGTTATAAAATCTGTGACAAACAGACATATCAATGGTTGTTGTGTACCGTTGGTACATAAAGAGACTGTGTTACTTACGACTGTAATAATTAATTTTAAGAGCCGTTGTGGATATGTGGAAACATGTGAAAAACAAAGACAAATCTGTTGGTTATCTGTATGTATGTTTTCTAGCCGGTTTCATAGGGAAGTTCATTGTTCAGCATATTAACTACCAAATAAAATTATGTATAATAATAGTATCTACAGGCGCACGGGTCGATCTTCAAGGTTAAGCCGGTCGGTCCGTGGATGGGTAACCATTCATACATATCAAGACTAATCCGTGCTTTGGAAAGGACGCTAAGCCGTTGGACTTCTAGAATTCTCGAGGAGCTCCTCGAGAATTCTAGAAGTCTTCATATAAAACGCGACTATGACTATCGCTTTATTACTGTAATAGATGTAAGACTAGCTCATGCCCTCGGCTTCTAAGTTCGGTAATTGTCCCATGGGATCGCACTACCGAGATAAAAAGTATCCTATGTGTTAATCCAGGTTATAAACTATCTGTGTGCCAAATTTCAACCAAATCCGATAAGTAGTTTTTGCGTGAAAGAGTAACAAACATCCATCCATCCATACTCACAAACTTTCGTATTTATAATATTAGTAGGATCTGTCTGCCAAATTTCATCCAAATCCGGTAAGTAGCTTTTGCGTGAAAGAGTAACAAACATCCATCCATCCATACTCACAAAATTTCGTATTTATAATATTAGTAGGATTGCTTTTAGTGATAAGACCGCCCATTGGGTCACCCTGTGTGAATTGTTTTCTTTTATATATATTTATGTTATGTTAACATTCGTGTATTTAAACAGTAACATTGAGTCAGAGATGGCCGTGTCAGTAGTCTTAAACTCTGGTCAAAATGTAAGAGAGATTTATATAGAATGAATATAAGTATTATAGACTTCAAAAACTAGTTTCCTTCCACTGTTGGCTACTGTCTGTCTGGCAATTTTGAATTGGTAAATTAAATTGACCTAGTTTCAGATAGCGTCGGTATGTTGTAGAGCAGAATCTATAATACTGAAGTCAAAACTTTCGTATTTAACAAATATAAAAGTAAATGTTGGTCTAGTGGTCGCAACCGCTACTGCTGAGGTCCTGGTTTCGATTCCCAGGTCGGGAAAAGTGTTATTGGGTTTTGACATCAGGCATTTTTCAATAGCCGCCAGGGAGTCTGGATTTGGGCACTTGTTGATGGCAGTCGGCTCGCCCTCTATTACATGGGACTTAAACATAACTGGCGATATGTGGGTGTACTAATGGATACACCTCTGCCTAACCCTTCGGGGATTACAATCGTGATTTTATATTTTGTTATTTAAGGTAAACATCGTCAAATTGACTAAGCTAAGGAAACTCCATAGCAATAATAAGGCTATGGCAATAATCCCCGTATACATTTTTATTCATTCACTAGCTTTTGCCCGCGGCTTCGCTCGCGATAATTTAGAATTTGAAAATCAATTTGGATTGTACTCTGCTTGTAATAATACATATAATTCAATCATGCGACTTACCGCATTACTGCTAGAAAAATGTTATTTTCCTGTGACAGATTTTTTTGCTGATAAGATACTTTAATTAAGAAAATAATTTAGATTTAGAATTTGACTGAATTATAAAAAATATGTCCTTTATGTGTTTGATGTACCAAACCATTTATTTAAAGTAACTGTCTACTAGATGTTCATTAGGCTGTGTTTTTCTTTATATTGAGTTCATTTTTGTATGGTTTTTAATGTTATAATGTTTATATTAATTATCGGGTACAATTGCTTGCAGAATGTTTCCAAAGAATTTTGTAAGTATTTAGCTTAATGAATTTCATTTAAAAAAATCCAACCGACTGGTACGAAAAGCCATCAATTTTGGACCTTAATAACTGGGATTAAGATACAAATGAAGCCTCCTTAAACAATACTACCACTGATATACATATAAATCCAAAGATAAACACCTCGTACGAAAACACATCCATTTTCGACCTTATATCCGCGATCAAAGTTCAAATGAAGTCCCGGATACTTAGACCCATTTGAGAAACCCCTTTCCTAATCTTGATAATGGCACCTAGAAACAATGGCCGAAGTTGCAGAACATACAAATCATGCCATACACCATTCGTATACAGGATGTAGATTATAAATTATTAAACTAGGTGATTGTACAATTCTGAACATGGTATTTAATAGCTCCTTTAAAAGCTGGCTAGAGTTATTCGTTATACTTTAGGACGACAATGCTGCCGAAATACATACGACCTTGTAGAATATGAAGCGCTTTGAAAACGATTTCTACTAGTGCATGTGTAGTTGTGTATAGGCCTTTTACGAGTAGTAAGTCTATAGAGAGATTGCTTTAAGTATCCAATAGTTTTATCTAACAATAGATCCGCTTGCTAGATTAGCTCATTAACAAGCTTGAGCTGTTTTTTTTTGGTTCCGGATACATTTACAAAGGGTCACCCTTTCACTGGATCCTATTACTAAGCTTGTGCGCCGACTGTCTGTGACAGGGCTGTATCTTTTTAAACGCATTAATTAGTAATTTAATTGTTTTTTTTTTTAAAAAACCCATACCAAGTAGGTAGTCCATCATGGCCAAGAATAAAAAGTCGATATTCATTGCATTTTTTTTTTAGTTTTTTTTTGTTAAAAACTTTGTTGTTTTTAAACACCCGAACAATGAAGAGTGGTTACATTGAAATTCAGTTTTTATCGACTCATAGCTAGTATCGACATAGCGATAAGTAACTATGGAACCCAGATGGTTTCCACAACCCCCGATCCTGATACAATCCTTTAATCTCCTAGAATATCACCCATGGGAAATTATAATAGATTGGTAGCCCCGCCATCATTGCACGGGGCGTTAATAATATCGATCTCGCGAAATTAATTATTCATACCTACATGAACATTGGACATACCTACCAGTAATCCTACATTTTAGCCAAGGTTTTTGAATCTATAAATATATTTTAAATGTCACTTGTTTTGATAGTGTCTACTTGTGGACTTTTATTTTCGTTGATTAAAATGGATTTAAACCTGTTTACTTATTATACTCGTCGAATAGGACACCACCAACTTACCAACACTTCATTGAGAATTGGTTACTTCTAGGCAGGCGTGCCCCAACCTAGGCCGCGTCATGGTTTTTCATTAGGCGAGTTGCGGCTAAACGCGTCTATTTTAATATAAAAAAAAACAAAAATCAGATTGAGAAAAATCTGCTGTTTTATACATTTTCACAGATGTACTCGTAATATTTCTACCCTGTGGTTCTAAATTTAATGAATCCATGGCATAAGCGTTTTTTTACCTACATCGTGTCTATCATTTTCTCAAATAAAATGTCGTGTAGAGACGTAACCCCTTAAGGTTATTTAATAATTTACTGGCATCATATAATAAAACAGAGGTATACATTAATTTCATAATTAGAAGACATAGAAAAGACAGACAGAGCCCAGAGGGATAACAGCGCCTGTCATGATGAAAAAGATATGATTTTAAAAGGAAAAAATTACGTAATTTAGCTTTAAAACGCCTTTTTAAGTTATTACACCCCTTAAATACCTACGGGAAATCCTATGGCCTTAAAGGTGAATATGAAGTAGGTACCTACACTATCAATATTTTTTCCCAATCTTCTTGAACTATCTTGAACTAATGTAAGTATTATGTAAAATATGTCCATGCCCACCAAGTAAGTAAACTGCAATTTTTCCTGCTATAGCTAACACAAATACACCCCTAGCCAGTAGCCAGCCATATTGATCCGATCGCCCTACGGTTCCTTTAACTTAGGGTAGTCAGCAACTATACCCCGCTCTCTCTAAACTGTAACGCCGTCTCTTTCGCACCCTGCGCTTTTAGTTTAGTTATGTTTGAAGAAGAAAATATTAACTTCCTATGTTGGTTCTAATGGGTAAATTCGTGAATCAACTTAAAAAGTTTTTAGTGCCGAGTTTAGAATTTTGTCTTCGAAAAGTAACAAGCGAAAGAAATTAACAAGTTTAGATTTGCAATATTTATATCCAATAAATGTTTTACCTAGATAACAATGCAAGAATTACTATCAACTAAATACAAATCTTAAAATTACTGACAGGCAACGCAAAAGCAAGAACGCTGAGTCTTAAAAGCATGATATTTCGCACTAGGGTTCCATATAATTATTACGAATATGAGCACTAAGGACCGATTTTTAAAATTAATTTCCTTAAAGGGGGGAACAGTTTGTATGGTAGCTCATCAGTTTTGTCGATGTGAAAACTTATCAGACACAAGGCTTGCAGTCATATAAATTGCTATTGTTTTTTAAATATCTGTCACACGCTTAAATTAAATTAACCTTGTAAATTAGGAGCACAGCTAATTAGCTAATTCGTCTCTTAGACCAATTAAAATGAGCCAAGTGGTTGGATCACCTTTTAGATGTACAAACTTAAGATTCCTTTCCGGACCAATTTGGGAAATGAGCATAATGCTATTGATTATAATTATTATTTCGCCGTAGGTCATCATCTGCCTAGCCTTTTCCCGTTAGGGTTGGCTTCCAGTCTAACCGGATGCAGCTGAATACCAGTATTTTACATGAAGCGACTGCCTATCTGACCTCCACAAGTGTCCACAACCCAGCTAGCACTGCGTAACACGATACCCTTGGTAAGACAGGTTGTCACACTTTCGAGCCACTGACTACCTTAACAACTGTCAAAGATCTACAAAGGACAGCCGGGACCAACGGCTTAACGTGCTTTCCGAGGTACGGAGGAAACTCGGTATGTAATGGGTGGTCACCCATCCACGGACCAACCTAGGCAAGCGCGGCTTAACCTGAAGATCGACCCGACCGGCTGCTATTATTTCGCTGTAGGTATTAGTATTATTCCGTCTTAGTGATTCAAATCAAACGGAGCAAGTTTATTTAGGTGTTAGGTGGTGTGTTAGAAAAATAAACATAAAAACAATATTTTGGACGCCGAATAAGGAAAGTGGATCAAATTCGTATCCTGAATATATTATTTTGCAGTAGGTAATGAGCGAGTAATTTTATTAAATTATCCTGTATTCGATCGTAACAATGATTACAAAACAAACAATATAAAGTTAAACTCTAACTACGATCTCTTGTGTGCACTATGAATATCGACACATAAACCGCAAAACAGAAAAAATATAAAACAATCAAATACAAATCTGCCCTAAAACAAAACACCAGACAATTTCAGTCAACCTTTTTGGTACTAAAACTTCATAAGTAAACTACACGACAGGATTATTTCGTCAGTTGTTGACTATGAACCAAAGGTCGAGGGTCAAAGGGAACCCATCGACCTCTCGAAACGGTTAGAACCATTCCCAACACAAATATTTACACATTCGAAGCAGTAGTAGCTGGGTTTAAAAGTACACTTTACTTCGGATAATTCCTCTAGACAGATAAGGCGAGTAAGATGGTAGGTAAACGAAATTATGCTTTTAGTGTTGTACAATGACAAAGCCATTCTAAAAATAACATTACTAATGTCTTTTCCCGTTTGCCAGTTTAGGGGCTGTCTGTGAGCGAGAGAATCGCGACGATATTATCGTCGTTGCCACGTATTTCTTTACACTCTCTTAGAGGCCGTCTCCACGAGCGAGAGAATCACGGCGATATTATCGTCGTTGCCACGTATTTCTTTACACTCTCTTAGAGGCCATCTCTACGAGCGAGAGAATCGCGGCGATATTATCCCATACAAATACGTAATATCGCCGCGATTCTCTCGCTCGTGGAGACGGCCCCTTAGTCCCATGTAATATGGAGCTAGGCTATTGCCATCAACCGTGCTTAAATTTAAACTCCGGACTGTTACTTAAAAAATCCAATAATACTTTTGCCTGAACCTGGAAAACGGACTTAGAACCTCATGCTCTGCTGCATAAGCGGTAGCGACTACTACTAATCCAAAGTGCATTATGAATGTTAAAAAACTTTCTGGCAATAAATAAAAGTGACTTGTTTGTTTGATTCAGTTTTTGTGCAACCGACTTCTGAAGCTAGAGTTAATTTTAAATCTTTGGTGTTTTTGATTTTTGTTTTTTCCTATGCATTCATTTTACACTGTTAACAATGCATGTCATAGGTATCCCCAATAAAATAAAACTTAATCATAACTGCCGAAATTTGGGGGTATTATACCCCTTCAAAGCATACAGGCGTAATGGTGTGTTATGGAATTGTGTAAACGATACATATTGAAGAGTTCCATTGTATATCTCCGAAGATCAGCTGATGCTGATCTTCACCAAATTTAAACGGGACCACCGCGTAATGATACTATTTTAAACAAAAAAAAGAATTATCCAATTCGGTTCACAATTGGCAAAGATATCGCTGAACATCAACAAACACACCCAAAAAAAAATCTGACAGATTGATAAACTCCTCCTTTTGGAAGTCGGTTAAAAATTAGACTAGAGGAAGGAAAACCACGAAACGGAAGGAAATACTTATAATACCTAACCTCAGTTACAGCTCAGAAACTCAAACATACATTTGTTTGGAAAATCGTTATTATCGAAGCCTAACTGTATCACGATTAGAGCGATAATATCAATGTGTAGCAATTATTTAACACAATTGAAATAAGTTAGAAACATTCACGGCTCAAAAAATAATAATATACCAATAATGATTATCGTCACTCAATACTCAAGTATTACTTAAAACTAGATACAATATTAACGTAACCATAGAATAAGTACTGTTGTAGAACAGTTGTGTTTAAATTTCGGTGTACAATAGAAAGTTTAATATTGTTTCCATTCATGCCATTTGTTCTTAAACATTAAACCGTTACAATTCATAAAGCTGTCGCCCAGGTCCCAGCTCCCTGTGGCACACCAACCCTTGTATTAGATTCTAATAATGATTATTTGCTAATTAAGAGACTATGAATAATAGAATAGACCAAGGTTGTAGTTGCGAATTGTTTTGATTACTATTTACCACGGCTCAGCTAGTCTACCATGAAATCAAGCCAAAACTTCAGTAACACATTCAAGGTGTAAACGGCCAGGTGTAACCCTGCACGAAGCCGTCAACCAAGCATTCTGTACATTAAACGAAGTAACTCTACTAAAATGATTGCTGGAACTGACCTTTTTTTTGGAATCACGTTTTACGATAGGACTCAATGTAACGCACTCAAAACATTGTGCTGATCGATGCCTTGAATAGTGCTATTCAAGGCATCGATCAGCACAATGTTTTGAGTGGTCATGGAGGTATTTAAGGTAAATTAATAACATTAAAATTGATGAGGATGAAACATGATTCCAATGACGGGGAAAACAAATGCCTATCGGCTTCGTTATGCGTATTTTTACACCCATTAAAGAGTTATTTTCGTATTTACATTTTAGACGGTATGGCTCAATTGTATGGATGTTAGTAGTACTGTTTTATTTTCAGTTGTACTAACAATAATACTGGTGGCATTGTTTCATTTGATGCTACCCAAAACATCATACCTATACATTAATTAAGACAATGTGTCGAAGGCTGGGTTAGGTAAACATCGTGACGAAATCGGCATATCTTAGAACAAAAATCATCAAAGACATATCTATAGCAACCAACAATGCGCATTGAGCCCGCGTGGTGGATTACAGTCCAGTCACTCACATAGAGAGAAGACGTGTGTCTCAACAGTGGCAGTAGGCGGGTTATACTATGAGAAAATACAAGAGAAAATACAGAAACCATTATAGAAATAAAATAGTTCCCCTGTTATGTGACTTTTCTTACTTACTATTACAAATGCGAAAGTTTATGAGGATGGATGTATGTTTATTACTCTTTCACGCGAAAACTATTGAACAGATTTAGATAAAATTTGGCACACAGATAGTCTGTAACCTCGATTAACAAATATGATACTTTTTATCAAGATAGTATGAAGAACAAATTACCGAACAGTGGGACAAATACCGAACTCCACGCGGGCGAAGCCAGTTGCAAAAGCTAGTTAAACACAACTGGCGAAATGTCCACTGCCTAACCCTTCGGAGATAACAGGCGTAATTATATGTTATATGAAACAGCTAGAAGGTAAAAGCAACTAGAAAATGAAATAGTACTTCATACCAGTAAGTAAGATGCAATCGAAGTGGAAAAAATGTGACTTAGGAAGTAACACATGTACCACATCTATTTACGATTATGTACGAGTATTCTCTGCTTCCGCGTGATGGATCCGCATAAATGGCTTGTATATGATTGGTTTACAGGTTTATAGCCAGTTCAATTTATAGTGGAAGTGGAGCATTGTCAATTCGCATGTCAGGTAGTGACATGTTATTTAATGTACCAATTTGAATAATATCAGGGGTTAAACTATGAAATTGCCGATTTGTATGGACGATTTCGTAAAAAGTGATATTTTCATACTAACATTTTTGATTTTTCTTGGAAATGTCTGAACCGATTATGTTTGATGCAATTGCAATACTTAGTTAGAGTGATAAAAGCTGCGCTGCACTGCGTATCTTAAATTCTCAAAACACGACAAAAATAGACCTACTTGAAGTAGTGAAACCGACAGCAATTTGAAACAGGTGTTTTGACACACTACCTTAGGTAATATACAACTACTAGTACGGTTTTTAAACTCTAAAAGGTACATAATTTAACAATTAATCCAATAAAAATGGAATCAGGAAAAAATATAACTATACGTCAAAGTTACTAAAAGAACAAAATGTAAGAAAAAAACGGCAATGTTATAGTTAAAGACCTATTACAAACTTTTGAAGAACTAGACTGGTCTCTCAGAGATCATTAATCATGTAGAAAAGAGCCATGCAAGTAAATGCAGAATCTGAGGGCCTAGATAAGCTGACATTTATCCACAAAAGCGGGAATGGAAAACTCAAATACGTATCTATCGATTCACAAACTGCCGATAAACTTATGTAAGTCATTGCGGAAATACAAAAGGCTTTAAAAGCTACTGTCCCTTTTGGCCCTCTAAAAATTGTAGAGAAGAGTTAAAAATTAATGGAAATAAATGAAAAACAAACAAGTTTTCGCATTTACATAAATTCGCCTATTTCCAACAACGAAACGATATTTTTAACACAGTAAAATAAAACATAAATTATTATGTACTCGTTACCTACATCTCCTATTTAATTGTTGTTATTTATATAAACGAGCGTTGGTTACCACATCGCGGTCACTGAAACGTTACTTTCATTTTTATACAGTAGAGATCAGATATAAATCATAATAAAAAGTAAACAGAAGTTTTTTCTTGTGAAATCTTATACTAATCTTGATAAATTATTAGAACGCATTGCAAAAATCTTTAAAGTTACTGCTTCTATTATAAGTTTATCAAAATCTATAGACCGTATTAATTGTTTAGTTGCTTTAATTTTGTCGTTCATATTGGACATGCGGCTGATCTCTTATTAAGATAAAACCCAGTTTCACCACAGCCACATACATTTAAATCTAACGAGTTAACTTGCACTACTAATCACTAAACGAATTTTAAACATAACTCTGTCTTTATCACCTTCAAACAATTGACAGAGACAAAACAATGCACAATGTTTCGAATGTGTAAAGTGGTAAGTGGTGCAAGTGAGCCTAACCCCAAGTCACTTTTGATTAAATTATTTGTAAAGTTCTTATAAGTCCCCGCTTCCCGTAAAAGGTCGCCAAAGCCTCTTTCCATGTCCTGTGTCAGCACTTTATTCATTTAAAATATTATCCATTAACGTAATTGGATTAAAGACTTAACATAACGAGATTATGTCACGGTTTATGTGACGTAACAAACTAACGGATTCATAGACGAATATTTCATAGACTAGATTTTTTGTTCGCTTTGACATTTGAATTTTATTATGACACATCACGCCAAATATGAGAGGATGATAATATTTATGTAATTGATAATGACAATTAGTCCACATTGGAATAGCTGTGTTGTTTTGTCTGAATTACTTTGATCCTGAATAATTGTAGATAAAAAGGTTATTTTGGTACTGAAGGCAAATACAATAATTGCAACAGATTATGGTGAAGCCGGAATTATCAAATAAGATAAAATTTAAAGTAAAACAATTGATGCAGTCGAGTTAGCTGCACCAGCTAACTTTCTGATAGTACAAACACGTTTTGAGAAACAAGAAGAAATATCGAAGTCAGTACAAGTTGTTATCAAATCGAACAACCTATAATTTGAGACCGATGGACTAGCGACGTAAGCTGACGATGTTTTCACCTATAAACCGTATCATTAGATTATGTCAGTTGAGGTCCGAGCAGGAAACAATTTATGCGCCAAAGTCCGCAGCTATTGTAAGCCATGATGTTAGAAATAGGAATTTATGAAAGTTGACCATGCAACATGCAAATTACAATGAAATTATGTTAATCAAAAAAATGTTAGATTTCGATCAGGTTTTTTTTAAGTTTTAGGCGATCTTAATGTTGAGACTGGTAGCAATAATATGCGTCCTTGTTTGGTAAAAGGAAGTTTGGTTGCAGGGGAGAAAATATTTCCACGATTTTAGGAAGCCTGCTGCGAAAATTGAATTTAGCCAGATAGAGCAGGTATAATCCAAACATTATTAAGCTAGAAAGCAGTTGAGAAGAAAAGCTTAAAAATATAAAAAGATCTTATAAATAACACTTTCGGTGATGTAATTGATCGTGTCGGAAACGATAACGTTTGACTCAAAGTACTGTTTGGTTCCGATACAATTTTTCAGGAAATAAAGACTGCCATTGTTATCGGTGTCGAGTCCAGTTTTTTAATGGCTTTATAGCCTGGCTAGCCTTGAAGTATATTTTAATCGAAACGAGAATTGTGACCTTTGGTTTGGTTGAAGTTTATGCAAAAGATTTTTTTTGTATATCCTTCCATTAATTAAATTAATTTTGTTAAATGGTTGACACTGAGTTTTCGAACTATTCTATTTTTCTCAACGCAACTTTTTGCATCGTCTTCCGTCATGATCATAAGTTCCATCGTTGTTTAGTCTATGGTCTATAGTTCCCTACTATGTAAGAGAATGTCTACAGGTATCAGTTTCAAATCTTACATCCCAGGGTTTCCGTCAGTTGGTAATTACGTTACTTAACTGATTATCTTCCATTGACAGTGACTGATGCTTTGCATATTATTTATCTTTACAAGGATTTTCAGATAAAATTATACCGTTAGTACTGAGTGAAGAGTTGAAGGTAACATCGATGGAACTGACATTAGTTACCGATAATCTTATGTCAACCCCGTTGCCAGTTTGCCAGTTGTCTAGGCCTAATGGTTAACTAGCAAACCAATAGTAACAATGTTTTTCAAGGTTCAGAAAAACAAAGGTGGTATGAATGAAAATTATCAGTAAACAAACGAGAATCTGTTTTGTTTGTAAGTAAAGCAGATTTGTGGAATAATCCTGGAAGAAGCAATATGAAAGGTCATTGTAATAATGTAGTTTTAGACCCTAAGGTTTTCAAGATTGACATCGTCTTCCTGCCATTGTCTCATCCTACTTGGGGTCTGCGCAACACGTTTTCTTAGTCCATTCCCCGCTGTCAGAAGGTTTTCAAGATTAAAGACCCAAATTTTACAAATGATGAAACTTAATTACATAGACATGAAAAATCCTACTAATATTATAAATGCGAAAGTTTGTGAGTATGGATGGATGGATGTTTGTTACTCTTTCACGCAAAAACTACTGACCGGATTTGGATGAAATTTGCACACAGGTAGTTTATAACATGGATTAACACATAGGATACTTTTATCCCGGTAGTGCGATCCCGTGGGACAATTACTGAACTTACGCGGGTGAAGCCGCGGGCATGAGCTAGTACCTAATCTAATAAACTAAGATGACTGTTCTATAAAGTCAAAGTGATTAAGTAAGTGGATTCCACTGAAGGTTAACAAGTTCATGATAATAACACTGTAAATGCATTCGTCGAGTTTTTTTAATCGTCTAACGGTACGGTACAAAAGTGAAAATACTTTTGGAATGAGTCCTACACAGTCTAATAAAGCCGTTTATTTGCATGTACAGTAAGTAGGTAATAAGTAATTGTGTACCGTTTATTTAGTATAACATTATTCATTTGTGAATATTTTATAATACTCCCATTATAAAATATTCACAAGTTCGTCTAATAAAAACCAGTGTTCAGAATTAAAAAAACTAAAATGACGACAAAATACAAATGGTCCACATTTAAATGCAGACGCAGTTTAGAATGTCACGCACTAGAAAAAAATGAATTTTAATTTCGAAACGAAATCGAATTTTGAATGCGATTATATACGCAAACAAGTTTTGCAAGCCAAAAAAAATGTTTATGGAAAATATGGCAAGCCTTTCCAAGGAAAAAAAAGTTGCTCAATGTTAGAATTTCAAAGAATAATAAAGCTATTATAAAACACATTTATCACACACGATTAGCACTTAACAACCATTTGTTGTCTTTTGCTGTCCAAGTGCGGAAACTAGCAAATAACACCCGCATTGTTCTTTTTGGCAAATTTTATAGCATCGATCAGATTTTATGATTGATTGCATTTCCATTGGAGCCTGCAATTAGCATCATTATACTGAGTAGTTCATACTTTGACAACATGTCAGTTAATTAGAATCTATGTAGTAATTTATGTTAGGTTAGACGGAACAAGTTATCTTCTAGTTTATGACTTGCAGTGCCTAGATTATGTATAACCGTCGTCAATTAGAATTCTTATATCCATGTGTAATTTTCTTGCGTATAATTATCCAGATATAAAGCACGGTGCAGGTAAATATTAATTAGCGAAGTGTTTTATTTTGTGATTGGTTTCGAACCGCAACTGTCTCACGTAATTTTTCTCACATATTTTTAGATCGTTTTGTGTCAAGGTGATTTTATATGCTATAATTAGAGGCTTATTTAGTCACATTTCTACAGAGTAGTGTCAAATGTTGGTCGTATTTAGTCCTGCAGTTATCACGCCGCGTAGGCGGCCCTGTCATGCGCAGTGCTACCCCACCGGAGGTAGCAGCGATCCTTAACCTAACTAACAGCTGACTATTGATAAACAACGCTCTCAGCAATCTGGCAGAATTCCAAATGAAGACAAAACAAATGACAATCAACAAACGTACCTTAGATTGCGCTGAATCTGGCTGCATGTAGTAAAATAGGAAAAACATCCACACAGCTCCAATTAGGAACAGGATTTTGACGTTTCGTCGCATTTTGTTTTCTTTTATATTAAAACAATTCAAAAGAGGAACGTATCACTGATTGGATCACACTCGTTTTTTTTTTTACGGGCACGTTCGTTGCGTCGCGTTCGCGTTTGTTATTATTTGTATTGACGGTTCGCGGCGCGCGCGGCCGCGCTCGGTGGTGCGGCGAGCGGACTGAACCCAGTTCACAGAATAATACAGATAGCTGCCGGTCATGCGCGTATCGGTCCTCGACACCGCGTTCAAAAATAGAACTTGCACAGTTCGGCCGACATCGACGTACTGTGCAACGCGTAAGGCCCTCTCACTGCATTGTTCTCCTTGGTCAGTGTCTAGACGTATGCCGTAGTAACTGCCTGGCAACATGTTAGCCCCAGAACACCTAGGAACCGGTTCACATTCGTGCGCAATCCAATTTATTATGAAAGTATGCAAGGGTTAGTATACAGAGCATGCAAATCCTTTCGAGAACGAAAAACTGCTAATTAATGAATTTATGCAACTAATATTTTATGGTTAGCATCTTCAAGCTATTGTTGCAAAGTATAGGGGGGTTGACACTCCAGTTTCAAACACTTTTCCAAAATTGACTGTCTTTTCTTTTCGGCCATTTATAGTGTCTTAGATCTTAGTAGTTTTGGCATCTACTACACTTCGGGTAGGTAGGTACTAACTACTTAGGAGCATTTAAGTAATCTTATTAAATTGTTGTTTACCTGCTGTTAAAGGTAAGACCATAAAATTAATACTTTTATTGAATCTCTTACGTTTTGCATACCGTCTCTTTTATGTTTATTTTTATTACTAGAACAGAGAGTTGGCAGATTTTCATTCTATCTGCGATTTTGCGAAGTGAAAACTTTTGGCTGTCGTCCACTTTTATCTGCAGAAAGTAAAATGATTTGAAATAATTGTACTGTGTGTATTAATTTTGTAATTTCTCCTTAAGTCAAAGTCACAAATGGGAACAGCCACCAAGCAACATTGGGTTCGTTTTGAATTGTAGCCGTTTTTATCTGATAATGCAATATCAAGTAGGTATGCTTTGTCCGTAAACATTGAAACAATGAAACATACAGTCATACCAGTTACATTTTCCTTATCACTAGCAACAGGGAATGTTCCAAATTATGCCACCACAAGTTTATTATCATCTTTATTCGTTCTTACTCAAGTTACATTTTTAAGCTCTTATCACAGACCTATCTGATCTTGGCTACACATGGTGATGGCAGGTGGAGTAAAGCCGTACTTAACTGAATAGTTGCCGAGAGTCTGTAGAAGAAGTGTTGGCAGACTATGAGCCAGACGGGTGAATAACAAGATCGCGGTGGTTGTGACTTGTGCAGACCAGGGAAGCAATGTGGTACAAAAGAGAGGAGCTGCCAATGATGATGACGATCACACACCTGCTTCTCTTTTCAATTATCATCCTCAGTTGTTCTCTCCTTAATTTTCCCTAATGCGAATGAATACTATGACCTAGTTCTCGGCTTTAGCCAGTCCCGACTTTGCCAGAAGATCCACAAAGTTTCGATGTTTTGTTTCAGAACTTTGCTAGACATAGTGTTGTCAAAGTCTTAAACTAGGTCGTTGACTCTGAACATTAGTTATGCTACAAATATTGCTTTATCTACATAGAAGGTATCTTCAGGACTACTGCTGTAAACCGAAAATTGGCATGCAAATTGAGACAGTTGAATACAGATTTTCCCAACAGTGCTTCCCTGCTATTTATCCCTTGGATTATAGATTATTTACATAGAAACAGTAAACCATAAAATTGATTAAGTATCTCTCGATAGATTTCCGCTTGATTCAAATTAATTCTGCCATTGAAGTCGAAACCTAAAACCAGAAAGCATACTCAAATCAATATACAAATGACTACTGTCACATCAAACATGCTACCGTACCCTTCTTGAAAAATACTATAATTAAGCACTTAGCACACAAGTACATAAACGCCGATAGCTATGGATTTTTTCCCGTCAATTAGCGTGTCACTTTACCAAACGCTGAAGTGACAAACGATTACACAAGAGTTTAAGAGGGCCATGCCCTCTAAACCACAGCGTAAAACGTGGGTGACCCACTATCAAACAGATTTAATATTTCACGTTCACTTTGACAATGACATTGACGTCATAATAAATATGACAGCGCGAGAAATGATTGGGCCGGATACAAGCTTCCGATTTGATGGAATTGAAATTGGAAGGTTGATATTGACACAAAGATTACCGATTGTCGGATTGTATTTATGATAAAAAGGCATTAAAGGAAGTAAACAATGAAGTGACATATGAAACAAGAAATAATAAAAGTTGACTGCAAAATAAGTACCTAGGTACCTACCTACATAAGATATCAATAGAAGGATGGCTGTGAGTGATAGCCTAATCTGGATAAAAGCAGGGAGCATTTTAAAAATCAGTCGATAAGGTAAGGTTAAGATAAGGTCGAAACCTTCGACCGATTTTCAGATTTCCGTTGAAGGTTTATATTGGAGTGATGAATTGAATTAGCTAGCTGTTTTTTTTTTCTTCTTTTTAAAAAACGTTGCCCCACACTAGGAATTTCTCCTGTATCGTGGGTGCATTTCCTACAGACATTTAAACTCACATACACAAACAGCCAGACTCGGAACAACTATCAACTATAACGGCCATACAAATATTTGTTCCGTGCGGGGATCGAACCCGCGACACGCAACGCAGCAGTCAATCGCTCAGCCACTGCGCCAACCGTGCCGTTTGCATTTTGTCTGTGACATATTATTGGTCATCAGGTTCAAGAAGGTATTGGACCGCTTACTAGTATTGCCGCTATGGTTCTAAAGATTATAAAACTATAAAGAAAGCGATACAATCACATCACAATAAAACTAGACTAGCCCACATTGACTATAAATGGTCAATAAAATATTTTAAACGGTTATTACGAAGCTTGAATCTCTCTCTGATAACTGTGACATTGATTTTATGGTCATTTATTTCACTGGCTTTAAAAAGATATAAACTCATGTCGGAATGTAGGCGACGCATGACAATGACGATTCTGTTCTAATAGGTCCAAACGATGGACCCAAATATAACCATGTTCTTAGTCTTGGTACTCAATTATTATAGACAGCAGTGTCTTAGCAATATAACAAATTAATTATACTGCAATGCCGATTTTCAGAAATAACCAACGTTAGTGATCGGCGTGAAATTAACGCCCAGTAATATAATGCAGCAAATTTAAAACAGCGCCATCTAGCGGTAAAGATAGCCAACATGATGTAACACAACTTAGCTGTAGTTACATCAAGTTCCGTGTTCACTTGAGAGATGACATTGTCATGTATTTGAGGGTTAAGTTTATGTAACGGTAGTTTTTTTTTCTTGTTTTTTTGTAAAGCGGCTGAAGCCGTTTTGTAAAAAAATAACATTTCTCATGATCGTTTCTTCATCTTTAAGCGCTCATTTTTACTGTTTAAGTAGAAATTTCTACAAAGAGAAAAATCTAATAAAATAAAAATTTGGGCCAAAAACTGTTGTTTAAAAATGGTACTTATATTCTCACAATAATAAACTCATAATACAAACTTTCGTAAAACTACTAACCTTTTACTAATGGAACTCCTATGAATATTGAATTAAAAAGTACCAATTCCCCTGGATTTTCACCATAATTATATTGTATGACACCATCCAAATAAAAAAAAAGATGAAATAAAAAGGAATACAGATTTATACAGACTAATAATGCACCTGTTGTAAATAGCGCGGAAATCATATTCCTGTCACAGGTTGCGGACTTTCTTGCGTGATGTCGGAAGAAACATATATCTGACCTATGGTTTATTGTAGAAATTAGCTGACCTTATTTCTTCTATCAAACATGAAAGGTAAGTACTTAATTTATTTATCTTTCTATCAATCGTCAACTATTCAAAAAAAATAAAGTAGATAAGTATAGAAAAAAATAGTTCTCACAGGCAGTACACAACAGTCCAGTGACAATAATAACTTTTTAATCTCCCTAAAATGGCATCGCTATAGTAATTAAAAAAAGAAAGAAAAGAATAAAGCAAAGGCGTAATTCCCGCACTTTTTTCCCGCTTTTCCCCGTTGCAGCGTTCCTGTCATCCCGGCAGAGTTCGTGCGGTGTCCGACGGGAGCGCGCGTCCCCTCGCGTCGTGATCGATTGGCGGGTAACGAACTTATATCGAAGTTTGAATTTTCGAATTTTTTCGATTCGAATTGTTTTTTGTATTGTTTTGTTTTTTATGTGAGTGATGTTTTGTGTTCTTTATTATTTGTTGGACATAAAGTGTTAGGTAAGTTCCAAAATGCTTCATTTTATTTTATTTGGTTTTAAGCTCGTTTTTATACTAATTACAAAATAGCAGCAAATACCAACCCTGATGACTTTCTTATCAGAGAAAATTCCTTTATTATCAGTTCGATTATTTGTAACCTTGAAAAGAGACAACAAAAGACAACTGTCAAAGAATACAAAGATGGCTTTTATAATGACTAGGATTACGCAGACGCAACAAAGTTAATAAATGAAGACAAAAATGTCATTCAATGTGTATGACAGTAAGTATTTAGTCCGTACTACCGTAAAATTAAACGAAGATTATCAACTTTATTATGAAAAATGAAGTAATGTTTATGGTAATAAGCTTAAGTCTTTTAATCATATAATCATCCCTATAGGTAAAAAGTAAATTAATTCTTCGAACCGCGCTCATTACCATAGATTAAAATCTTGTCAGTTGTCGATTTCCGAACGCAATTTACGATGCAAATTATGACAATTTCGTTAAAAATGAAGATAACTTGATCATTTGGAAGGTATTTTTACCTGGTTTGATGAGTTTTAAGAAATTTTATCGTTTAATATTGTTGGATCATGTTGATAACTCCATAGCATTTTACCGGGTGGATCATTGTATATACCAATGCTGGTACATTTTTGAATTTATCAGGTTTTTGTAATTATCATGATGTACCTCCAGGAAAAATAGTCGTTAAGCAGATTGATACCCGACGTCAAAAAGCCGTGTTCTTTATCACGGAAAGTTGTCACTTGGGCATCGTGACAGTGATGACAGATGTGATTTGACTAACAGCACTAACAGGCTAACTATATAAGCGGATATTCAAGTTGCTTAGCAATTTTTCCCGACTTTAGAGATCCTATTCGGACCGTGTGAGACAGGACTATAACCAGAAACAAAATTTATAAATATAAACATTGGTAATTTTTGCAAAAATATTTATTTCTTGACAGAAGTTTATGTTAATGAAAGTTTCTACACTCACGCTATTAAAGCGTTTATTCGAAGATTATCAAGACCTTCATATAAAATAATAATTTAAAAACGCCAATACTCTAAATCTACAAGGTCAGCTGTTTCGCTAATTTCATGGCGGGTAGACCCCGTCTCCGCGATTCTCCCCCATGCTAGTCTGATGTTCACCCTCGCGGAGTGCAATATAAACAATATTAGAGTCCCATGTTAATATATTGAGTATTGACATTTTGCCAATAGAATATTATTTATTGGAATTGTAGAAATCAATATTTTGCTTTAAAGATATACATAGTAATTTCAAAGCTACGCAATACATAACAAAATGACGCAAGTAAACTTTCTACATTTATTTTAACTGTTTAATACACTGATCTATTAGATCTTGATGAGTACGCCTATCACCATCGGTTATGATAACATCGATCTCGTGATTGAGTTTTCAAATGTAGGCCTAACGCCCTAACTTGCAATTTTTCTTTATTTTTGATGCACGGTCTAATAAACTTACATCATTGATCTCATTGAAAAACCTTCTCTCTATTGATTTTTCTACATCTAAATCATTCACAAGGTCAGCTGTTTCGCTAATAACGTAGCGAAAAACACAGAGGGAAGAGAAGACCCCCTTCACCCCCATCGTGCTACCCCTGGCCGAGTGTAATATAAACAATATTAGTGGTACATGTTAGCAGTCATTATTCGCAGTAGCTTTTATGGAACCGTCATGGATGGATATTTGGTTGAACTTCAATTTAATAAGTTTACAATGTTCGTTCTTTTTGAGTTGTTCACGACTATTTTCATGTAAGTTTGCTGCGGTTGTCATCTTGTGCTCAATATTAACGGTCAAAAACTCATAATTCATTGATAATTATTATTTACTCAGCACTCAGTGAGTGTATTACTGAACAAGTCACATGTTTAACAGTTTGTGCCGTTTCATGTACTTAAATCCTTTTTCAAATTTTTTTCTTCTTCTTTTGTGTCGGTAACAATCTAAATGGTACGAAACAAGAACTTAGCTATGTGATTAGCTTTATTAGTAGCGTCCCATAGTCCCTAAAACCTGTACCTAGGTATAGGTAGGAAATGATCATCATTCATCATCAATCTCCTGCTCTTATCCGAATTTATTTGGGGTCGGCGCAGCATATCTTCCTCTTCCATCATTACAGCAGTCACCTCCATTCTAGCCATATCATCATTCACACAGTCCATCCACCGTTGTTTTGGTCTTGCTCTACTCTTATAGCCATCCACATACATACTCAAAACTTTTGTATCACGGTGATGAATAATTCGTTCCTATTGAATAATATCTTTACAAGGTCAGCATTGGCTTTCAAGCGGGAAGTGAAGCGCTCCATCTCCCCCACGACTGTGGTCGTCAGTTGCACCCTCACTGAGCTTAATGTAAACAACTTAGTGGTACAATGTACCTAAAAATATTACAGAACTATTTTTTTAACATCACTATTTTCAACATGGGAGTCGTTAAAGGTAAAGCATTTTAGCTATTTTTCGGTCAATAGTTTCAAACGGTCATTTGGACAAACGTTCTTCGGTCAATCATTCTTTCGACCAACAGTTCACCCCGGTCAAACGATCATTCGGGCAAAAGCTCTGACAGGTGAACTTCATTTTCATTTGCTCGGGTATGACCACTCTCCTGTGATGGTTAATCATGATGCGGTGGATGATAATGCATGCTTGGCCAGAAGTCATTAGGTACTTCACCCGACCCTCTTCTCCATTCACTAAAATAAGTACCGACTTAAGCCCTTGTTTTTTTGATAAGCTTCCATTTCTTCTTTAACTCTTGTACATTATTAAGACCAATGCGTAGAGGGTTATTAACTTATTAAAATAATGCAAAACACTTTGCCAGAAATATACTCAAACCGCAAAAGAGCTTTTGAGTGACAATCAAATCTACACTATACTTAAAAATATAAATACGAAACGTACAATTATGTCTATTACCTTTTCATGATTTATGGACTAAAAGGATTTGTAGTATATTCTCGTATTATGATTTTTATAACATCCAGGCAGGCGAAGCTTTAGGAAAAACATAAAATTCGAAAAAAATCGGATAGTTTCGACTTCAAACGTGTGTGAGCCTACAAAACGAAAATTCAGATATTCTATGATCCGTCTATACAAGTTGCTGGTCCAATAATAATCCGGCGGTATTGAAGTGCATCTCCCCTCGCCTTTGTGGTCGGCAGTCGCCACGTGCCCTCGCTACATATAAACAATTTAAGATTCAGGCTTCATTCATATTGATTCCGTGTTTTACGATGCCAAATAAAGAAGTAAGTATATTAGAATTTATAATTTATCAAGTTTCTGAAAGCTGGATCAGCGGAAAGACAGAAATGAGGACCTCCTTACAACCTACATATTTAGGTAAGTCTATATATTTTTTTTTGAAAAATTCTGTAATTATTGCAATTAAATAATGAAATTATGCGCATATGAATGGATAAACTTAAAATTCAAGCCCAGTCAATTTAAATTATTATTAATTCAGCGTATGAACATTATAAAATCAGTCATTGTCACTTAAAATGAAAGACAATGGTGTCAAAATTAACACCCAACATTCACACCACTCATTCAAAACAACATCACAACTAATAAAGCTTAAAACACACAGACGCAGACCAAACGTACTACACAGACTACAACTACACAAAATGTACAGATTAACGTCAATACAGATGTGCCAAGTAGAACCAGTCGATCGGTGTAATAATAGCGCAATGCACCCCATCCCTGCGATCCGTGCCGTCCGTCATGTGCACTCGCCCTTACTTAATCTAAAACAATTTAGAGCTGGGTATTAAATGGAATTCTATACTATAATTTGCTTTGAGGATTAATACTGGCTGTTTTGTATGTGGAATTGAAAATGGTTAGAGTTTTTGGTCTGGTTTTGTGAGCTGGAGTTTTTGGATTAAGTTGGAACACCTTTTTAAAAATTGAAAGAGTTTTAAGTAAAGCTTTACAAGGAAATCGAACCAAGGCCACCATCTTGTTATTTTTTAAAACATCAAAAAAAAATCAATTGGATCAAACAAAAATCAATTCAATTGGAGAAAAGTTCACCTACAGCGCCCCTTTGTCTAAGTCATTTGAGCGCCGAGAGATTCTTGTATCACTGTAAAACAGAATCCTATTAATGTTATACATGCGAAAGTTTGTGAGGATGTATGGATTTTTGTTGCTCTTTTGGATTGAACGGATTTGGATGAAATTTAGCATATAGATTAGATTAGAATTGAGCATATAACCTGGATTAACACAGGATACTTTTTATCCCGGTAGAATGATCCAGTGGGACAATTATCGAACTCCACACGGGTGAAACCGCGGGTATAAACTGATATAGAATAGGTACTCTAACAAAGAGTTGCAAGTTCAAAAAATAAATACCAATACTGATAAAAATCGCAATATTTCATTTCCAGAGAGAGTTTCCAATTTAACAAAATATTTAAGCGACTACATGAAACTGTTCAAAATGTTCGAAATAACATTGTACATACATTTATAAACTTGCCCACGACCGCCGTAGTAACCGATATTCCACACTAGATTTATGACTTCCGCAGAAAGGCGAACTGAGTTGGTATTCTTTGACTTTCATTCATTTCCGAAATACTCCTAATACTATGTTGCTAGTTTAATATGTAAACTACACTTTTAGGGATTTTCGAAAACCTTGGAGAACGTTGACATCAACACCAAGCCACCACCATTCACCAGTTTCAACATCGTCCTGATTGTCGTTGACGTTGATGTTAACTGGCGAAATGTGGGTGTACTTTTTGGTGTGGCAACGTATTTAAAAAAAATACGTTGCTCTACACTAGGAATTTCTCCTGTATCGTGGGTGCATTTACAAACATTTAAACTCACAGCACAAACAGCCAGACCCGGAACAACTATCTGTAGGCCATACAAATATTTGTTCTGTGCGGGGATCGAACCCGCGACACGCAACGCAGCAGTCACTCGCTCAGCCACTGCGCCAACCGTGCCGTCTATACTACCAGGTATACGTCTGTACTATCAGGTACACCTCTGCCTAACCCTTCGGGGATTACAGGCGTCATGTTATGTTATGTTGAGAACGTTGACATAGTTATTGACATAAAAGTGTACCTACATTTAAACTTACATCAGTTCATTAAAACTTTCACTACGTAAATCACCCTTACTACTACGAGGTAATTCTGGCTAAGTCTGTCAAATAATATCAAATAACCACTGATGTGTGGTTAACTGTAATATTCGTACTGTTTGGCCGAAGAAAATTGTCATCCAGTTGAATTAGATAAACCCTAACCTAACATCATCATCAAAGAATGCCTTAATTATAATTGGGAGCTGTTGCGTGAACTCTCCGCACTAAGTCGTTGTAGTTTTAAAAATCTTAAAGCTCGACTTAATTTTGACATCAATAAAATGCTTTGTATCAGTGAAATCGATTATTATAGTCCCTTTCATACACATCACCGAACCGACCTATGTATACTAGATGACGCACAAGACGCAGCCTGCATTTGATGGCAGTGGGGAAGGGGCGACTGCATCTAACTGCTGCTTCTAGTATTGCGGCCAGTCGACCTTGATGAGATAATAATTATAGCTGACATGTGCCACGGAGTAGGACGTTCAGAAGAATCAGGAATATAATGTGGATAAGAACGGGGGGAATATTAAAATAAGAAACACATTACTGTCTCACATAAGCAGATTATACCTGAGGTTTCCCCAAAAAAAACCCTTTCCTTACCGGAAAGGGTTTTTTCTTTCATAGATAAATTATTAGACAAACAAATGAGTGTGACGCACAGACAATAAGGATTAAGTTTGTTTTGCGTTAAATAGAGATATATTATTTTTAAATAGAGATTGGAGCGCAAGGCCGCTAGGCCTGTACTAATGAGATTCTTCATTAGAACTACCTATTTTAAACCAGATAACAGAACTGCTGCAGTGATTTTTGTCTGAGTTTGCTTTTCTTTGTGAGCTTTTAACCTACCTTGGTATCACAGTGGATATTCTGTTAATCTGTTTCAGTGTCTGCAGTCTCTCTTTGTTAATGCCACTTTCTATTAATTGGGTTTAGATTAACTTGGTTAACAATTAATCATTTCTATTGATCAATGGTTGATCTAGTGGCATGACTACCATACAAACATCTGTATGGTTCTGAAGTCATCATAATCTGCCTAGCCTACCCCATTAAAAATTTTGGGGCCGACATCCAGTCCAATCAGAGGCGGATGAATACCAGTATTTTACATGGGTCTTGAAGACGTTAGTGATTTCTGCAGATTGGTGACACGCGTGACAAAAGCATAAAGAATTTATTTGATGTTATGCAACTTGAACCTCGTTAGCCATGATAATTGTGAGTAACTATAGTTCTTTCATTTCACGAGCATTTCGCGTGCGTTTGTTATTGAATATTTTAAAAACTCCATGTCAATAGGCGCTTATGATTTGCAACCTATTTACTGCAAGTTTATTCTAAGTACAAGTCCAATGTCTCTAGGTTCGTGGTTGTTAGTTTACAAGTGATTTTCAACCTTAGTTCTATTCTTCTTTATCGTGTGGTTAGTGTCTATCCTAGTGTCAGAGTTTTTAATGCCGCCCATGGGCCTCTGACTTGGCTGTACATGCCGTCGAGAAATATCTCTCAGGCTGGTTTCCTCACGATGTTTTCCTTCACCGAAGCAAGTGATAATAATAAATAAGTTAATGATTGCATGGAACACTTGCTGATAAATTATTTTTAAATTAATGCATTCATTTGTTTATATTTCTACGCTTCACGGCAAAACATAGAGATTTTAAGTAACAATTATTGTAATATCTGACACACCTATGTTTACAAATAAAAGATTCTTATTCATTCTTATTCTTATTACAATACGCACATGAATCCGAAAAGTAAGAGTTGCGTGTCTTGGGTTCGTAGTTGAGACCTGTGACGAAGCAGTCAGGCGGTCACACCACTATTCCACGTGTTCTATTAGTTGTGTGGGTGTACACTGTGGAGGTTTCAACTCTTCAATACCTACGATAGGTGCATCTCTGACTAACTCTTCAGTGATTACAGTCGTGACGTCATGTGTGTGTTCTATTAGCACCACCTTTGTTATTCCCTTCATTAATATCGTCTCTTCTGCGGTTTCTTTATTTAGACAGGAAAAGAGACAAACATCAATTATAGTCTACTCACACAATCATTAGGCATGCATCACTTTTGACGAATCATCTCAAGTTCTTCAACCACAGCTGACTCAACTCAAACTAAACTTAGGATCGTTAGGAGAACGGGAAACCGCAAAAAATATTGGCGCCTATATCCAATTAAAATCCACGAAACTTGCTGCGGCGGATTGAATATGTCACGCGAACAGTAATTAAACAATTAGCAACGTCTGGCTGCTCAATTTGTGAAATGTATGAACATTTTTTTTTCTTGTTTACTAGATGGCGTTGTCACTTAAACGGTTCTTTATATTTGTGATTTCATTAATGGATTTACTGGATTAATTTATGGCTGATATAAAATACAGGTAAGACCCTCTAATACCGAAAACGTGATGGATTAAATTTACTGAATAACCTTGTTTTGGAGTACTTAACGAAGCGATTACTTATTGTCGATGTAATTAAAAGAAAAGAGGTATGTAGATCTGAATTAATACCAACAGCTGGAAAGATTTTAAGCATACATGTTTACAAAAATTCAACTGCTATATACACAAAATCCTAACCATTAAAATATTTAAAAAAAAACTTACACACGAACAGAACCTCCTCCTTTTTAGAAGTCGATTGACAAGTCAATAACCAATTTAAAACAAGTAAAACCAAAGAATCTAAAAAGAAAACCCTTTTCTACTTGTACATATTTATAACTATTATAGTTTTGTAGTTTGTAAATAATTTAATTATCCTTGAAATAAATCTTTACTACAATTAAAAAGAATAAAGAAAACAGTTAACAGAAAATATGACACCATTTTCTAAGACCTGGAATTTATAAATCTACTTACGTTTAGTATGAGGCTTCAAGCTTCACTATCAAAGCTCGTGCTAATAACTTTTGGAGTTCTATCTGCTGAGTTCGCAAACAGAGATATGTATTTTCTGTAAAGTACAAGGAACTGGGTGTTTATTGTCTTCAGCTTCTTCTGAAAATAAGAAATCAATTTCCTGTAGACGTTTATACAGTGTACAGCGTTCGTTCATTTAAATGAAAAGTTATAATATCTTAAGAATATTATCTAACTTTTAAAAACATAAAGTAATTTAAGAAGACTCATAAAAAAATATTACTTTGACCGGTTTCCCATTGGTCATATTTTTTGTCTATTTGTTTTCGATTGCGAGTTACCGGTCATTTCTATTTTGATTAATGAATATATTCTACAGGCATTCAAATAGGACATCACTTATTCGTCAGTAGCTTTTTACATCCTTTGTTCTGCAGAAATGAAAACATACCTAGTCCTCGTGCGTTTTAGTTTCATTTCTCTTTTTGTGTCAGTTGGCTAATGCCTGCAGCACTGAGAGCATTAGGGTTCCTTAAAAAAACGACAGAGTAGACCTACTGTGGGGTAAATGCTTTTTGGGGTTCCAGAAACAATAATTTGGGAAACGATCCTTAATTAAACGAGAGTCCAGGCTAGGCTGGACATGGTCTTTAAATGGCTTGCCAGGGATCATTACTTCGATTAACATGCATTATTGCATTATTTGCCCTCTTCTTTTGGTATTGTTGTAAAATTGGGTCATACTTTACCCATTTTTTAATAGAAGGTAGGTATAAGCTTTCTGTATTTATGTGGATGGGTATAGAAGTAGAGAAAGACCAAAGAAACGATGGATGGACTATGTAAACGATAAAATGGCAAGAAAGGTGGTCTCTGATGAGACGAAGAGTAATAGAGAAGTATGGCAGCAGAAGACATGCTGCGGCGACCTCTAATGAATTGGGATATGGGCAAAAGAATGATAATGATGATGAGGTATAAGATTTCTCTGCAGCTACTCACAAGTTACGCTATAACATCAGGTTAGGTAGAGATCAACATGTTAAGTAATAAAGATTTAACGCCTTTTCTTCCTTCCTTTATTAAAAGCCATATTTCACCTTTCAATGTCACCCAAAACCTACCTCAGAATTTCAATCCCTCCGACTACAAAATACACGAACAATCTATCTCGAACAACAGTTACAAATCTGTCGTCCGAATATAGGATAAGCCCATTACCAGCACTAACTTACCCTAGGTGTGGCGAATCTCCCACAAGTTGGAACGAATCATTTTTACAACCTCCCGGCGACAACAGGAATATACAGGATGTTTCTTGGAGGATACTAAAATTTCATTTCACGCTGCCCAGTAAATTCTGGTTTACGTAGTTTTAGGATGCTAGAACCTGGTGCTGTATGACAGGTTTAGTGCCTTGATATATCTTTTGTACTCACAAGTTTAAGGAAACTTTTAATGTAAATTGTGGGTTAGAAAGCTGGATGCATATAGGAAAGGGAAATGTTTTGATATTATTAAATGAAATGTCCGTTAATTTATGGCATTTTTTATGTGAACCTTATACAGGGTGGATCAAAAATCGTGGATCAAACGAAACAGGACGATAGTTGGAGTTATCAGGGTAATTTTTTGATAGTTTATATTTTTTTAAAGTAATGTTCTAAAGTTACAAATAATGTTTCGTGACACTTAAAAGATATTGAAAAAAGTGCCAATACTCATAAATAATGGTACCAACTGTCCATAAAAGCAGACCTAGATGCAACTAAACACAGTTTTAAAATTGGTACCCATTTTACTCAAATTGCCTATACATATATTATAAATTTCGTTATTTTCTTAAAAAAAAACACTCAAATAATCATAACTTTTAAGAAGATCGAGTTAGGGCTCTGCCACAGAGACATTTTTTACTGCAAATAACTCAAACTATCGGCCTGTTTTGTTTGATCCACGATTTTTTACCCAACCTGTATAAATATGTCCTTTTGCCCATTACCAACGATAATGTCTAAGCATAGGAAAAATGGCTGTGTAAGGATTTTTCTAATAATCTTGCTTATCGGCAAGTAAACCAACCGACGAAAACGACTCAGAAATAGATAGCAGGATGGTTTGACTTAAAAAAAGGATTGTTCCGCAATACCCGGTAGGTAAGGAAAAGACGAAAGAGAGGTAGGATCGGAGCCTTTGCAAAATTGAAATAACACAGACATATCCATATATGAAATGTGCAATATTGGTATATGTATTTGTAATCGTGTGTGTGTGTGTTGAAAGTAGAAATATAGGCGTTTAAGATGGGAGATGGACTGTGATTTGTCAAAATTTGTATATTTTGATGAAATCGACGTTTCGTATTCCCCATTTTTCTTCCTGAATAATGCCTCCAGAGCAATCATTTTTTTCATAAAATCAAGGACTAGTGCAGACACGTCCCTGTCATTTCCTTTTTTGCAGCAACTAATGAGTAAAGAAAAAGAAGATGAAGAAGATGAGAAGATGTTTTCTTTTTTAACCCAAAGGTTGACTGGTAGAGAATGCCTTGTGGTATTAAGTCCGCCTATGTACCACTATTGTACATGAAGTTTAAATAAATAAATAAAATATGACCCTTCAAAATTGGCAAAAAATGCCAGATGGTTTACGGCCGTGATTTCAAGACTACCAGACAAATTCTTATTTTTTAAATAAAAGAAATTGAGAGGAACCTTAATATACTCTTTCCAAAAATATTTGAATCGGCTCAGTTTTTGAGGAGAAAAGGAGAAATACAAAACGTCGTGATCGAAGTCAAGAGCAGGCCCATTTTTTTTTTTTTTTTTTGTATTATTATTTTGTAATAATAAAAAAAACATCGATCTCGTCAAAATTTTTGTCATAATATAATCGATCTGAGCTGCCCTATCACACCCTACGGGGGCAGGCTTGACGCAGCGCGACGGCAACAGTTTTTTTAGTCTTCTCCTCAAAATCGATTTAGCTGGATCTCATATATACAGAATGGGAAAATTCATGTTCTCTATTTTCACCCGAGCAGAGCTCGGTCGCCCAGGTACTAATAATAATATTTTTCAATGCAGACATTAAAAGTTTCCGAAACAGCAGACCAAATTGCACTTTTGAATGTTTTCCTTTGAAACTGGCAAAGCATGTAATTTATAAATTATGCGTTCGTACAAATTGGGAAGAGTTAGTTCAGGAGCAAGTTCTGGCAATGAGCCAGAGTGCCACATGCAAGAGTAACTAACTGTTCGAAGACTTCACGATTTCAAGTGCTTGTTTTCTTTCTGGTCAAAGTGTATCAATTACCTAATATGTTGATGTTCCCACTACATGCTCACAAGCCTCCTCTCTATGAGAGGAAAGGTCTGAAAATCTACCACGCGGGTCAGTGGCGTGTTGATGCATGTCACATGTCTTTGAGTTTTTGGTTTTAGGACATGCCGGTTTCCTCACGATGTTTTACTTCGTCGGCTTGAGAGCAGCGGTGATGACATAAATTGCACAAAGCCTTTGCGGGTTTGAACCCACAACCTACAATATGTAAGATCAGTCCGTTACCATTGCGCCACCACTTCCTAGAAATGAACGTATCAAATGTTCCGACTGAAAAATAGTTCGATTAATACTCAGCCATTAAGTAGTAAAGACGAAAAGAAACTTCTTTTCTTTTCCCCTCAAACATAGTGGTAGGAACAAATTGCCAGCGCACAATAGTTTCGACCAGCACGCACCATTACTGCCTACTCCACAGTGCTGTGTCGGCGTTCACAATGGCACTATTGAAAAGTAAGAACAATAGTAAAGCAGTGTTTACATTCGGATTTTTCGACAGCGACAGCTTGCGATCGGGGAACCGAGCTCTACCCGCTAAAAAATATCTTGAAAAAGAGAAAATTGACTATCAACATTAATAGGTATAACCAAATCACAAATGTCGTTGTTTGACAGTTATATAAAATGGAAATAACACGGCCAAAATTGATGACTTATTCGTCAACTGGCGAGTGTGAAACTCGCGCGTGCGCGCGAGTTGACAGCTTCCAATTATACCTATTTTTTTGGTCGTTAACTCACTCGCATTTATAATGTATAGTCAAATAAAAACGGATAACAACCAATAACTCTATAAATAACTAGCTATTGCCCGCGACTTTGCCCGCGCAGGCTGAAGAACTGACTATCTAAGTACTTGAATTTCGGAATACGTTAAAGCCAAACAATATTTAAAATTTTCCAGCAAACAAAAAAAAATCGTGAAACGGAACGCTTCCAAGAAAGTTTTCGGTCGTCGTGTAGTCGCACTTGATTTTTTGACACAAATTGACGCATTGCATATTCATTCACTCACTCACGTGTATTTCTATATCTTCCATCCTGCTTACTACGGCGAACAAGCGAGTGCCAAATAGTTTTTCGTGTTTTTTAGTTAGTTTATATTAATCTTTGTGCTTCAACTTTGGTTGGAAATATCTATCTCAAAAACGATATTTGTTTTATTTTAAAGTCAAGTCGTTTAAAATGTGTTATACGTTTAAAATGGGTACCTGTATTATACATTTTATAGAACGCTTTAGTAGCTGACTGTACATAGGGAGTTAACGACAAAAAAAATTTTAAAATCGGAACGCGTACACGCGCGTGTTTCACACTCGCCAACTGACGAATAAGTCAAATTGACGTAGAGTGCCTCTTTGATTAACTATTAATTTATCTGAAGGTGTCTAATGATATTTTACTCAGAAGGGATCAGAGTTTGCGCAAATACAAATGCGTTGTAAGTAGATGGATGTATTAGAAAGATTAAGGTTGTCTTTTCGTTAACAATAAATAAACTTTTCTAAAGGAAAATTCAAATTTTCTTACGTTTTTGCAATTTGCCGGTCAGTGTCAGGCTGTATGTTGAACAAAATATATTTTGCGGCCATAATACGCATATATTTACAGAATTGTAATCATTAAAATCATCAACAAGTACAACCCTATAAGTACATTTAAGTCCAGTCGCGGGCTACCCTAGTGCTTCCAACTTAACCAATAATGAAGACCGAAAAAATGCACTACTTAAAACTTTTGCAGGAATAACAATATCGGAAAAACGTTCGGAAGCCTTAAATCTGAATAATGAAAGAGGCAGGAAGGCTTTCCTTCGAATAAATGAAAGGTGAAATTTTAATAATAACCTTTTTCCTTTCATATTTTACTACTACGAAATGAAATCTGCTTTGCATCAGGCGTTATTAAATTACAGAATATTTATCATCGGAATTAATTTTATTATGATATTGTAAAGTATGTAGAATATGGTCAGATAGGCAGTCGTTCCATGTAAAATACTGGTATTCAGCTGGATCCGGTTAGACTGGGAGCCGTCCCCAAGATAGTTGGGAAAAGGCTAGGCAGATGATGATTGTAAAGTATGTAGAAGGTACTTATGCCAATGTATATTCAATATTTAAATTGGTTTCCAATTGATTGTCATTTGACTAATTTCCATTTAAACAAATATTGTGAATACATAGTCATAATTATGTTATATGGTTAAAGTGATAGCGCAAAACGAACTTTATATGTGGGTTTTAAAGTTATTTTTCAAAAACACACATCTTCCTATTAGCTTACATTTTCGAAAATTAAATTGAAAATGAATATAAACTATCTATTCTTATCTATCTATCATTCTTAGTCTCAACGAACACCCTGTGCGAATGGCATTGTACCCGACTACGACTACGTACAACTACTTCAGTTGCAGCCACTCGACAGCCCTGCAACACACCTCACGGCTTTGAGTACAAATATAGACATTTTACAATGCCCTAAAAGCTTGTACGGCTCAAAAAAGATTTGGGCGTTTGACAAGCCGTCAGAGGTGTTGAGTGTACTCCATCTGAGCTGGCTAGCTTCGATAACTACGCACTTTTACTGTACTGTAGGTACTTTGGTATTTATTTTTTCTATTTCACTTTTTGAACTTAAATGGAATATTTTAGCTTTTAAAGACCTGTTTTCTAAATAGAATTCTATTGATTGATGGTTGATTATTAAGATGATTGATTGATTATTAAGCTTTTAGAGACCTGTTTTCTAAATATAATTCTATAAAAATACTATTATATAATTATAATAAATTAAAATGAAAGGGATTTTGATCGAAATTTGATAGAATTATGATTTTTAGGTGTGTATGTTTGTGAGCATGTGGGTGGAAAATCATTTTAATTGTTGATGAATATAAAAGTTCAAACGAAATTCAATATCTGCTAGTCCTACTACCTATTTAAAATAAACCAATTCTTGTTAGCTTTGTCAAAAAAAATGTAGGTACCTAACCAACAGTTTTACACACAAAAGTAAAAAAAAAACGAAACACTGCAGCCAATCCAACGTCGCTACGAGTATTCCCGAAAAAAGTTCTCGATTTTATTCCAACATGTAAGCCAAAACTAATTTACGCACGCGACCGAGTTAACACGTCAATCATCGAGTGGCGTTTGTACCCCGCCTGGTACTTTTAGTAAAAACTCTTCCTACCCTCATACAGCAAACAAAGGAACTTAAATTGGATCCTACTTATTGTTGTACAAAATCGAACTTTGAATTTTTTATTAGTTCACTGTACAAGCTGTGAAGGGCTTGAGAGGATTATTGAATATTAGTTCTTTTATTCACGAAATTTGACTCACGTTTCTGTTGTACACAAAGGGGTTAATTGAATTTATGTTGGATTTGACAAGTATTTTAATTAAAGAGATTGTAAGACTCTCCAAAATTCTAAACTATAATTTGAATAACATTTTGACTATGACAGAATTACCATACACAAAAATATCAAAGTAACAGTTGCTGATGACGTTCATGACAAGATACCCACTAAACGTTCGCCACCAAAATCTTTAAACAGCGAAAAAACTTTTTTTTTTAATTTTCTCAAATTGAAACAGAGTATGGAGCCTTATTATTAACATTCAGCTCCCCAAGCCCCTAGCTAACGAGTCACACTGCCACGCTCCACAAGACTTACCAAAAAGCAGACGAGTGAAAGAGAAAGCACGACATTTTCTCACATAAATAACTGTCGCCATCTCACTCGCACAGTGGCACAGGAATTAAGTTGCCCAGCATTCCCATGCACGGGAACAGCTACATTCGCTCGTTAGGCCACATTTGCCGTACTTTATGTTATTCCTCTCCTACTGAATTTCAGAACATACATATTTAAATACATCGTGATTCTCGTACGGAGTACATTTTTATTTGGACCAGAGGAATGTTCATTAGTAAACGGCGCGCGGTTGTGTTCCTCTATAATAGTTATTTATGGGTTTTAATCTTCAAAGTGCCTTATCTTTCTTGTGGTTGACTACATGACTGCAAATGGGAGATTTAATAACAATTCAGATGTATATATAATGTTACACGCCTATTACCTACTTGGACCAAACGATATAAAATGTGTGACCCCTTCAAAAATAAGCCTACAGTACATTTTGTCTTTCTTAAATTTTTTCTGCACATCTTATTGTTCATAAATCTCCCATTTTTCTTTTTCTCTTCTTATTCTGCGACAACTAAGCAGGAGTAAAATTGAACATAATTGCAATTGAAAGGCCACATGTTGCTTCGTTTATGATCTAAGGTTCTAGAGGATACTTTTTCCCATTCAGTTGAATCATGAATCATGAAGTTTTAACACACACAATATAGCATTGCTATTAATTAATCGTTCTCTATGTTGGATAATTATTATTTGAATCGGGATATTATACTCTGGTGGAGGCAACATCATTAATTTGATTCCAATAAAGTTTACAGCCCCAATAATCTATCGAGGATAAATTGGGCTGTAAACTGTATTGGAACTGTAAACTGTACCAAAAAACAATAAAAATTAACCAGATATTATAATATAATATCTGGTTAATTTTTATTGTTTTTTACTTCGGCATATTTAAGAGTAATTGCAGAATATATCCATAGTCCTGTTTGGAGGCATTGGATAAGGTTGCATGTATTGTATTCTGGCATGCGTTTTTTCTTTTTTATGTTTGTTTATGTTACTAACATAGATTTATGTATCTTAATGTACACTACTAACACTCTAGGGACTGAAAAGTCTGAAAAAAATGTTTTGAATTGAATATTTCTGATGTTCCGAAAATTCAACATAATGTTGAGCATGAAAATTTTTACTTACAGACCTCTTTTATTTTCCTACTCGCCGCCGGAGCTAAATTCAAAAATTTGCCGACCTCTGCATACCGTCTGTCGCATGCATGCAATTTTAAATAGCCATTGTGGGCACTATGTTTTATCGAGTTCAGTTTGATAGAGGATTTTATTTTATGCTTTGTCATGCCGGTGGAAAAATGTTTTATTATTCCTGAAAGTTCCGTGCAATGTTATATTAAATTACGTTCGCAGCTTTTACGGACACGGTAGTGTCAGTTTTATTTCCAACGTAAGCTTAGAAATAAAAATAGTTGTGTTTAAAAAATAAATACCATCAGTATCATGGCTACTCAAACCTTAAACAAACCTCTCTTTGCCATCATTTTACACCTTAACCAGCAGCAATAAAGTTTACATTTACTTGTAAAAATAATCACGTGTTTCCTCGCTACTAGACTATGTATCTGCTTGTCGACCGACAAGTTGTTTTCAAAATAATTCACGCAGAAAATTCCTAAAAGACATCTCTGGAGAAATACGTGCTGCGTTTCTAGCCGCAACTACATACATAGGAATAGCTGGTATCCTCATTTTTTCACATTTGTTGGTTAAGGGTTTTTCTGCCAGTGTTCACTCACGAAGATTGAGTTTAGGCGTGACATAAGGAAAGGCTCTTAAGATATTACTTTCTTGAAGGATAAGCACTAACTTTATGCCATTGCTAGTTATGGTGTCTTTAAATCATGTTGAGTTCATAAAATGATAGGATTTGTTTTTCAAAAGCCTTCCTTAACTTATTTTCTAAATAGGTTTTAAATTAGATACTAAAAAATACATTGCACGTCTGTAATCCCCGAAGGTTCAGGCAGAGGTGTACCTACTAGTTCATCCACATTTCGCCAGTTACGTTTAAGATCCATGTAATACGGGGAGTGCCTATTGCCATCGACAGGGCACAAATCCAGACTCCGTGGCTACTACTGAGAAATTCCTGATGGAAAAACCCAATAACACTTTGCCCGACCTGGGAATCGAACCCCACGACCTACCAAGCTCGGTAGATACTATGGATTAGATACTACATCAATACTAATAAGGAACCGGTAAAGTTAAATTTAACTTTACTTAAAAAAGACATCGAGAAGGATTCATAATACATATCTAACGTCTTTCTATGATACGTTTATTTACCTGAAAGAAGCGGTTTGTTTGTAAAAGATGATTGATGAAGATGTTTTTTTTTTTGTGAATCAGTAAACTTTTATTTTCATGATAGTTACTTACATTATTTAGTTTATAAACAAATCTTTAATAGTCATAAAAATATGTACATGCATCAAAAGGGTTACAGGGCGTGTGGCAAAAAATTGTCCACATCGCTGTCACCAGGAAAAGTGCCCAGAAGGCTGAAAATGCTTTTTTGGGCAAAATTTAGGCCCGCCCTTTAGACACGTGAAGAGTCGACCAACCGCTTGGCGATTTCCCGATATACTAGGTGGGCACTCGAACCTCATGGCCCAATTCCACATTTAGATTAAGCAAATCCTATAGGTTGTAAACGGGCCCTTCACGAAGCTTATTAGAAATATATAGAAATTATTGCTACGAAAATACTTTTTTTGGGGGTAAAAATCACGTTTTACGGCAGGACTCAATGTAACGCACTCAAAATATTGTGTTAGATGCATTGAATAGTAGGGGACCATGGAGGTATTTAAAGCAAAATGATAACATAAAAATCTTGTGAAAAAATTGGATCTTTGACTCTCTTATATCCTCCTTTCCTTTCTCCTTTATATCTCCGTAACTAGAAGGTTCCCAGGTCTTGAACAAAAATATCAGAATCACGAGGAGAACAAGTGCCTTTCGGCTTCGCTAAGGGTTACACCCAAGTTGTTTGGTAAAAGAAAATAAAAACCGGCCAAGTGCGAGTCGGGCTCGCGCACGAAGGGTTCTATACCATTATCTATAAAAATACGAAAAAAACACGTTTATTGTATGGGGACCCCCCTTAATATTTTTTTTTAATTTTTAGTATTTGTTGTTATAGCGGCAACGGAAATACATCATTTGTGAAAATTTCAGCTTTCTAGCTATCACGGTTTATGAGATACAGCCTGGAGACAGACAGACAGACAGCGGAGGCTTAGGTAGTAATAGGGTCCCGTTTTACCCTTTGGGTACGGAACCCTAAAAACCAATGATTTTACTGATTCCACAAACTTTTCTGATACGTCTGCACGTAAAGTAACGTAACTTTAGTACAGTACCTACAGATCTAAAGATTGTTACCATTCAGTCATTCGTTCAGTTGAAGGTATAGTTTTGTTACGGACATCTAAAGTCAGTCGTTTCCATTCCATCTGTGGATCAATCGGCGCAAGACTTTGCGTTGGTACGTTGTAAACAAACGGATCACCCTCTGTGTTTATCTAGTCTTACACTATCAAGGTGTAAGAATAACATCTGAGTCAATGAACCACAGGTTACTTTGTAAATGCCGCTTTTTGTAAACACAAGTAAAAACAGTCGTTGTTTATAATATATTTAGACATTTTAAAACTTATTTTTCTTGTTAACCTTTAGGTAGGTACATTGATTTTCTTGCTACGTAATGTTTTGTTTTGGAACGAGGCAAGCTATGGTTAAACATTCTAGCCAGAATAATAATTAATAATAATTCACGCAGAGACAATCAACAACGTGTAAATTGATAATATCAGCACGTTACGAACATCCATAATTAAAAATGTTAATGACATAAACGAAGGTGCAGGTTGCGGGGATCCGCTGGATGCGAGATGCACGGGACCCGTCAGTTTGGCGACCCTTGGGGGAGGCCTATGTCCAACAGTGGGCGTCTTTCGGCTGAAATGATGATGATAGCATACGCTAGATACAATAGGACCTGTCAAAAGTCATTTACTCAAATTAGGCTGATAATATCAGCACTTTTTGAACGTCAAACTTTACAAGAGACAGTCCCTCAAAACGCTCTTCGCCACTGAAAAAATATTTGAGTATCCTGATAAAAGGTAAACATGGTGGAAGGGATAATTTTTCATCGGTAGTTAAAAGTAAAATCAGCTGTTTCCTACCAAAGTGCAATACCTACACGGAATGTACGGAACGGCTGTTTTTTTTTAAATTACCCATGATAAATGTATGTTCTAGAATGATGTACTGAATACGTGGTTAGCGTTTGTGCGTCGGTATCCCTTCCAGCCTGTACACTGTTTTCAGTAGTCATTTGCATTTACAGACAAAAGCTACACTCTGAATCTGAGATTCCAAATGCTCATAGATGAAATGCTCTTCTCGTAGATTCCTAGAGGTGTGTTAACTTTGTTAACCTCTTATCTTGTTTTCCGTTTTTTTGTGTAGTAAACCGACAATAATTCGTTACTTATTTATTGTCGGGCCTATGCTGGCCCCCCATACTTGAGTACTAATGCTGACCACTGTAACATGATAATATTGTAAAATCTAATCATTTTAAAAGAGTAACCATGGAGTTTCTTGCCGATTCTTCTCCATAGGAAACGACCAACCCGAACCGTGCACCTATTTTTCGACGTTTCATAAGTGCCCATGTCGGCCTATGTGAAATAAAAATATTTTGATTTTGATTCTGCAAAACGTGCCGCAACAGTAGTGACAAAACTTAAATGTACTAGCTGAACTTTTCTGCTCCAATATTGCGCAAAGAATATAAAATGTATTGGGCCACCAAAACAAACAAACAATTGAACATCCCGAAAGATTTTTCCATGCAAATATTGTTCTAAAAACAAAATAAAAGTATACAAACATACGTATTTGCGAACGCACATAGAAATTCCTCTTTGCGCTGATTTTTAAACAAACACTGTTCAAAATGGCCGGCTTATTGACGTGCCTTAACAAATAGAGGGGGAGTTATTTGCTAGCAATAATATGAATATGTACTAACTGCTTTGTGTTACAAATAGGGTGCATTATTTATTACTAAGTAGTCGATTGATTGCGTATATCCAGAAAGCTTAGGTAGGTACCTACCTATCTGCTATTCTTCTTTATCGTGTGGGACTGTGGGTAACCTGGTGTCAGAGTTTTATGGCTCCCATGGCCTCTGACTTGGCTTTACAGGCCGTCGAGAAATATCTTTCAGGCATACTGGTTTCCTCACGATGTTTTTCTTCACCAAAGCAAGTTATAATTATACAATACGCACATGAACACGAAAAGTCAGAGGTGCGTGTCTTGGGTTCGAATGAATGTTGGGACTAGGCAGTCCGACGGACATACCACTAGGCTATCTCTGCCTTTAATCTATATGTTATCACAAATTTTCTCTTTAACTTAATTAGCTACAGTCTGCTCTGGGGGTCTAAAATGGCCGCTTTAGCAGAATCATAATAGGATAATAATATGAATTACGTTTAAATTCTTAAAATGGTCATAGACAATTCATATTAGTAGGTAGGTACGTCACCTACTATGAATTTTCCTATTATGATTCTGCTAAAGCGGCCATTTTAGACCCCCTGGGATTATGCTGAATTATCTTTAAAGCAAACTTTGTCGAGTACCCAAATTAACTAATTCCATCACTCAGTTTTCGGCACATGCGAAATTTTGCATCATCATCTTTATCATCATTAGCCTACAGCAGTTCACTGCTGGACATAGCCCTTTCTTATCACCACCGAGCAACCCTCCGCTTTTATCATCCAGCCATCGCTCCTCTTAGACTACCTTACGTTCACGGTCTCCAATTCAAAAACACGTTTAGAATAATATTTGAAAAACACTATAACTCGTAGAACAGTTCAGAGTACGAAATGCACAAATGAATCACAGGACCAGACTATGGATGGACTGTGTGAAGGATAATATGGCTAGAAAGGAAGTGGCTGCTGAGATGGCGAGTAATAGAGAAGTGTGGAAGAAGAAGACTTGCTGCGCCGACCCCAAATCAATTGGGATTAGGGCAGCGTAATGGTGATGATGATGAAGTTGTTTATTTGTCTAATTTAACATCTTTATTTAATTTATTAATATAACTTAAAGATCATTCCTGGATTTAATGGCTATAACTTACTTTTTTAAATAAATTTTCTAGAATAAACTCTACGTATTCCGATCTCTGCGCATGACCAACTTGCGTAGGTTTTTGTACGCAATTGCAAGAAATAAATTGCATTTTAGCACAAGCAATGAAACTGATGAATGTCACGACACGCGGGAATGTCTTGATCTTTGACCCGATGGCCGATAGTAGTAAACGTTAAGGCTCTCACCGTTAACGCAATTAGTCAGGTTTACTGCTACGAGTTTTACTTACCATTTTGTTAATAGAATACGATTGGCTTTAGGGGCCTATATGTCCAGCTTGATTATAATAATAGCTGCTCGGGTCGATCTTCAGGTTAAGCCGCGTGTGCCTAGGTTGGCCCGTGGATGGGTGACCACCCATAACTTACCAAGTTTCCTCCATGCCTCGGAAAACACGTTAAGCCGTTTGTCCCGGCTCTCATTTGTAAATTTTTGTCAGTCGTTACAGGTAGTCGGTAGCATGAAAGTCAGACAGCTTGTATCACTAAGGGGTATTACCCGGTAATAACTGGGTTGTGGAGGTCGGATAGCCAGTCGCTCAAAGTAAAATACTGGTATTTCGCTGAATCCGGTAAGACTGAAAGCCGACCCCAACATAGTTGGGAAAAGATGCCCATCATATTTTCCCATTGGGAAAATGTCAGCAGCAGCATGTAGCCAGAATTTATGCTTGGATGGCATCAATTGGCCCGTCCCGCATACAATTGGGTAAATTGGCCAATTTGGTTTTAGTGATGAACCTATATTTACAGCCAAGAAATGTGGATGCAGGGATCAAAAATTTACAGGAATGCTCTTTGAAGACCTCAAAAACGAAGAAAAACTCGCTGTCACTCCAGACAAACAAAGGTATCTGCTCAAAAAGTAAAGTTAGATTTTTTACCAGAAAGACAATAATCATCGCGGAACTGATCTATTGAAGCCAAAGGAAAGTTACAACGTATGTATGTATGTAGAACTTCGTTTGTGGTAGGTAGCCTCACCACCATTCACCATGAATTACCAGCGACACAGATTCTTCAAATGCCAAGAGTTCTGTCAATCAATGAATGACATTTGATTTAAGTGTTTTTATTTAATTTGTAAATACATTCCTTGACGCACTTCTTGGCCTGATGCCAGTAAACCATGAGAATGAGCAAGGAGTGGCTTCGAATTTTTGTGACAATATGATGAGTTGGTACTTCTTGATTCAAAGTTATACAATCAGGCGTTACTTTGTGAAAATCCATGACAGTAAATGTTATGCATAATATTTAGTTTTAGAATTAAAACTAAATATTTTGTGCATGACATTAAATCTAGGTACTTATTCTTCTTATTTTTATTGCACACAAAATAAACAATATAATACATACAAATTGCAATAATAATGTACAATGGCGAGCTTAACCCCGAATTGGGTTTTCATACGGCAAACCAAATTTCGATTACTATATAGTAGGTAGGTACTACTATTATTTCGGGTACTTGATTCTTTTGGAAAAATCAGCTTCAGAGGTCAGAATAAATAGATACTATTATTGTAAATAATGTTTTAATTACAATAATCCTTGTTTAGTTTAATAGGCTAATAAGCTAGTATGCTAGCATAATATTATTATAGCATTTAGCTAAAACTGCTGAATGGATTTAAATGAGATTTGGCGTACAGATAGACCATGACCACTTTAGGACCAAAAATAGTTTTTATCCTAGCAAGCGGACAAAGCTGCGAGCTATTGTTGTGTTTGTTGTATTTTGCATAATTATGTCGTAATTAGACTAAATCTGATCATTCACACAAATTAGCATACATCATTATCATTATCAGATAATATTATGCCCGAATAGACTATATTTGCATTCGGAAATCGGATAGGAGCTAACGACCAAGCATAGGTTACCATGCAGTGATAGCAAAGTCATAGATCTCAAGTTCGAACCGAAGACACGATTGCTTCGGTGAAGGAAAACATCGTGAGGAAACCAGCATGCCTTACAGATATTTTTCAACGGCGTGTAAAGCTAAGTCAGAGGCCGATGGGCGACATTAAAACTCTGACACCAGGTTAGGCACTAACCACATGATAAAAAAGAAGGTTATCAGTGCACCTAGGTTGTAGATTTATTTTATGGGAATTAATAAGAGCACCCATAGACTTCTTTTTAGCTTAAGTTAGGCTCAATCGTAATAATTCATTATACTTACATGAGTAATGAAATGAGAAAAATGATAAATGGGTCCAAATTTCCAGAGAACTAAGGGTATTGGGGATTTTAAGCCGTACAGTACCTATAAATTGAATGATAAATGATTGAATGTGTTTTTAATTGGGTGATCGATTGCAGGCCCATGTAGTAGAGCTAATTTCAATCAAAAGGTTCTTTTTTAGTGTTTCCGTTCGTCCAAATGAAAACGGAACCCTTCACTAGTTTGTCTGCCTGTCCGTCTATCTTGTTAAACATACTTGCTTATAGTTAACATTACGTAAAGTCTGAAATTCCGAACAACAAATATATAAATGATGAAAAATATCTCAATCAACTGGGAATTGGATGGACGATTTTAGAAAAACACGTTTTCAATAACTCGTCGTTTTCGTCTTGATTTGTGTGTCGGATGTTTATTTACTTATATGGCGCGAATACGTACATACGCAACGTTCTATGAAACGCTACTTTGTTCAGTTTCCTGTGGTTTAGGTGCACTAATTATTTTAGTATAGCACATCTCATAATACTCGTGCATGTAACAAACAAAGTCTTGTTCGCGAAGGAAGTTAGTATTTGTGAAGCTAAGTAAAACTTAGAACTACTAATAGCCGGTTTCTAAATTGAGAATTTATATTCGGGAACTTGCCGAATTCCACATTACGTTCAATTTCGCCTGCAAAATAATTATTATTTTTCTACGTTCTTTGGGAAAGAAAACAATTTAAAATTTCAAAAAAAATTGGCTTATCCAAAAAAAAAACCAAATTCTCAATTCACTGTTTGTTCAATTGGTTGTTAAGCGGGGAGACCCCCTCTAGGTTTGAATACTAGAGAACTGGACTTAATTGAATTAATCTATTTAAAAATAAACTATTTTTAAGTCTAAGTAAAAAATATATTATTACTCTAATTTAATTAGAGTGACATGATTCCTTTGATAAGAAATAACAAACAATAATGACGAAGATGAGATCAAAGATGATGTATGAACGTCGACGAGGCAAAAGGAGTATGTAAGAATCGTAGCAGGTGGCGATCTGTGGTTTATGCCTACCCCCATGGAAAAATGGCGTGAGTTTTATGTATTATGTAATTATGATGATGACATTAATAATAATTAAGATGAATGTCATCTTGACATCTCCAATAATTGGAGATTTCCGTACCTTGCGATAAGTTGGGTTGCCTGCTTGTCAACCAATAACGAAAATATGTTCCAGGGCTCGTGGCTAAATAATAACAGGTCCGTGGATGGGTGACCACCCATTACATACCGAGTTTCCTCCGTGACTCGGAAAGCACGTTAAGCCGTTGGTCCCGGCTGTCATTTGTAGATGTTTGACGGTCGTTAGAGGTGGTCAGTGGCTGGCAGTGGTTTCTGACAGTCAGTATTAGCAAGGGTATGGTATTACCCAATCCTAACTGGAATATGGAGGTCAGATAGGCAGTCGCTCCATGAAAAATACTGATATTCCGCTGCGTCCGGTTAGACTGGAAGCCGGTCGGCTTCAACTTCAACGTAGTTCGAAAAAAGGCTACGCAGTTGATGATGATGACTTTCAGAGTAATTTACCTAAAAGCATTTAGCTTAATTTCGAAATTCTAACACAATTTACTCTGACTTTCAAACGAATGCACCTGATAGATTATTTTCAAACTGATTACTGTTTATGGTGAATATTTTGATATACTTCTCTGTCGGGAAGGTACCGGGAAACTATCAATAAATACAGAAAATGTTATTTATTCAATCAATGTTACGTTTGACAGCCGACGTTGCTGGATTATATTATTATTAATGTAGCCAATACAGTTGTTAAACAGTCAGATATTCTCATACATAAGGGTATAACACACGCATCGATTGCAATACAATAATGTAGATGCGCTGACACAGCATTTTGTATTCGTCGTACGCGCAGCGCTCGGCGACACCGGTTCGTCCGTAACCGCCATTAGCTATTGACGCGTTTTTAACCTAAATTAGTACTCAATTGTAATACGTTTCGAGAGAAATATCCAAGTTCCAGCCTATTTAATTTCTCTCCGTACACACGCACACCTACAGGACATTATATGCACGCACACACAAAACATAAAATACCAAACAAGTGCATATCGTCGCCTCGCACGATTAATGTTCTGTTGGATCAATTATTCATATCTAGTCAACTATTGCCGGTATGCAATGCTAATTGATTGTATTTATTATGGGCTTTTGGTTCCAGAATCTCTTATTGATATATATGAATTCTTTGGACAAAACAATTGGACAAACAATTTGGACTTCTCGTATGTAATGATCTATATAGCATTATAGCCTTACTTGTTTTTTTTTTTGATTTGGTAAAGTGAATATCAAATCAATTAACCTTAATAGTAACAATATACTTAATAATTAATGTTAGAAGATACAGAGACACGAGTGCATGATATTAAAATTCAGTTTATACAAACTTACAGAAATAATTTATTTATTTAAAATCTTGTTAAACATACATACTTCCTTATCGTTATCGCATCTTATTAACATTACGTAAAGTATTATTATTATTACGTAAAGTATTATATTATAGGTAAGTATCTAGTACTGCTGTAATGTAAGTAACTTAATTTTTTCGCTCCTTTTTTGTTTTCATTCAATCATGACTCTGTAGTTGTTTGAAACCCTTTTAATTAAATAGTATCTAAAATGTCTGTTTTTTACGTTACATTAAAAGTATCACAGGAAACGCTACTGACAGGCAGTCACCAGCGATATCGCCCGCGCAACATTTTATCAACTCCAGAACGGAAAATTGAAAAATATCTCGAATACCGTACCTTGCAGACACTTTTTCAATATAGCCACTTAAAAACCAATTCCCCAAGCATTAAATCAGAGCATAAAATACCGAGACAAAAGCTCTAATATGAGAAAAAGACCTAATCAATCTCGAGGATAAAGCTCTTTATCTATAAAATTTCAATATCCCCAGTTTAACGAACTAGACTTGGAGAGCGGTATTCTCATTTCTAGTCAGTGAAATTGCATATAATTCCCTCGCAATCGGCCCTCTCTTTTGTGTCCGGAATGAGGAAAAAGGAGAGGTAATGAGCTCGATATTGAAAGGTAATGACGGCGCGGAGATGAATAGCACCAATAATATGAAACAGATGATAATGTATGTATGTATGCTTGAATGTTAGATCGCCTAACTGTGAATCGCTTTCCTTGTTTTATAGATTACGAAATGCGAACGCGAATTGCCTACAGTAAATCTATTGTGGTTCAAGACTGTTTCTGTGAGTTTGTGTATTTCCCTCAAATGCTTGATGGTGGGAGATAGATAATGTTGCCTATTTCAAACAGAGTTTTACAGTTTTCTTAGTTATATTTTCTTGTAGGAACTGTTGTTTACTTGTAGAAGACTTATTCTAAAATATTGTGCTCTTCATACCTGTGTGGACGACACAAGAGCCAAGGTGCAGTTTCAAAAGTTTTGCTAGTTCCTTCTGAATTCGTTACATTGTTTTAGACAAACGATAGTTTAGTAAGTTAATGTTGTCCTGAGATCTTTTTAGGTTCACTACTTGCCTGTTTTGTCTTCGTCACTTATCAGAAGCTAGATCTTTAAATGCATTTAAATGAATATTTACGTGGGTACGGTGATAATATTGAAGCATTTTTGTAAAGTTAAGTTTGAAATACTTTACAAAAACGCTTAAATAATAATTATTACTTTTAAGTATCGAAAGACATTTAGATAATATTTAATGTTATTGAACACAGGCATCATTCATCTTAATAGCTTGGAAATCGGTAGATTTAAAAATGTGGTCTGTTCAGGAAGCCGTTTTATATCAAAGACCAAAGAAGTTTTTTTTTTTATTACATAACTATTATTGTTTGCCCCATTCTTCCTTTCATTGCGCATTCTTCATTTAATTCAACTCGACCTTCATTGCGTTGAAGTTGTTCAGGTTTTTATTAACAGCGGACCAAAACATTTACTTGATTCCCACACCTTTGTTTGAAAATCGGAGACAAGAATTATTCTAACTTAATATAAGAATTTGTTTATTAAACTATCATCTGTGGTTATTAAAACAAACAGATCAGCTTGTGCCAGGTATATAAATCAGGATATTATAAGATGACATACATTACTTCGCTATCTTCAGCAGTACAAACAGGTGAGTTTATATTTTTACTTTACTTAAACCTGATAAATCAGAAGGTCTGGCAGATACACGACCGTAACGTAAATTCGAGTGATTCTAAAATTGAAAGCAGTGTTTACGCAATTTATATCGACTTAAGGGCAGGATATTCGAGCGCAGTAGGTATTTAGCGTTACTTACCTACGCGCGTGGCAAGTCGCACGAATAGACATTTAAAATGAACTCGGTGACCGCGCTGTGCAAAACTTTGGGTCATAGTATAAAATTGTAACAGCGTGTACAGTCAACTTCGTTTTACGTAATTCATGTTTATGTTCGGGGGTTTATTTAGTATTTAGGGAAATATAAGTAGAAGCAACTTATTTTATTTTATTACTACCTACAATTGTTTTTATTCACTACTTAATCTCCTTTTTCATGATTGTTACAGCTAGCTTACGATCTGGTTTTTGGATTTTTTTTCAGTAAACTATTGGAGAGTTTTTTTTTTTTTATTTTTATTTATTTGGTACACCAACAGCAGTACATACTTATAATTAATGTGAAACAATAAAAATAACAGAAAAGTGCTGGTATGTATGCCTATTATAGGTATACACAGCATTCACCATAGGACAACAACATAATGTATCAAATCTTAATTATAAAGTAATACAATAATAAAAATTAATGATTTGATTATGAGATTTTGATGAGAGTTTCAGTAGTTTGTAAACTAAGTTATTATAGTGCACGCACTCCACGCGTACGAAGTCGCGAACATAAGCTAGTTATTTATTATTACTTAAGTATATAGTTTAGAAAAAATAAATTCGGATAGAACTACTAATACTACTAACAATACAATACACAGGACAATCTAGTCTAGTCTTTATTCTCTGTTGTTTGTTTTAGTTTTGCAATAAAAAAGTTATAAATAATAATATGGTGTCTCTGCGTTACAAATTGTATTATTACGAAGTCATCATATCGTTAACTCCTGAAGAATGTACCAGGATCCTGACAATGCTTGAAAATGGGCACAGTCAGCGAAATACAGCGAGAACTGTTGGTGTGACTCTTTCTACAGTTAAGCGAGTACTCCAGCGTTTCCATGAAACTGGATCCTATCTTCGAAGACCAGGAACAGGCCGAACAAGGTACACGACAGCGGGGGAGGACCGCTATAATGGTGTCAACAATTTTGAGAAATCGCTTTTTTACGGCTGTTGAAGTAAAGAAACATCATTTATGAGCTGGAGGAAACAATCTGAGTACGGATACGGTAAGGCGGCGTCTGGCTGAAGCAAATTTAAAGCCATTAAGACCTATAAATGGCTCAAAACTAGAAATACACTACAGAAACTCAAGGTTGAGTAATGGTAGAGAACACGAAATTGAACTCTGAATGACTGGTCAAGAGTTATGTTTTCAGACTAGTCTAGATTCTATTCTAGCACGACGACGGGAGGAAAAGAGTGTAAAGAAGACCGGGAGAGTGCTATGACTAAGCCTGTAAGGGAGAAAATAGAACTTTAACTGCAGAAAGATATGTCACTAAAATTTTGAATGACTTCGTTAGTCCATTTTTAGTGGACATGGGCGAGAATGCCGTTTTTATGCAAGACAATGGCCGCCCGCATACAGCTCAGATAATGTTTGCCTATATTCAAGAAGTCGGTATCACACACATAGAGTGGCCAGCACGCAGCCCCGACTTGAACCCCATTGAGCATGCATGGGACAAACTGGGACGACGTGTATGTCAGCGGAATCCGCCGCCAATCACGCTACGTGAAATGAAAGAAGCTCTAATAGAGGAATGGCAGAATGTTCCGCAGCATCGCCTCAAAAACCTAGTAAAAAGTATGCCAAATCGCATAGCAGCAGTATTGCGAGCTCGCGGAGGCAACAACACAAAGTAATAAAATGCGTGAAAACGGCACATCTGTAACCAATCTACATTTACAAAAATACTGGAAAAACTAAGCATTTTTATTTATTTTACATTTATTAAAAAATAAAAAGCTTGTAATCATTTTTTTTTTTTTCATTTAAACACATTAAAATATTCTTTAATTTAGTCTTTATTTCATAAAGCTCGGTCAAGTACTGTTGAAGATATTGAAAATTTTCTAATCGACCCTTAAACTACACTGGACCACACACTTAAGTTCTATGTGAATCGTTCGATAAATCAGCGAGACAGCCGTGCGCCAGCAAAAGGGATATAGGTCGTACATCGTCAAGGCCTGACGGGCGACTGAAGCCACGTAGTACACAAGCCGCTGTATTATATATTAATTTATTATTAAAATAATTAAACTATTTTTCAAAATGTAACCACAAATAATTGTTCTATAATGTATGTAACTTTGATTACATATGGTTTTTGGAAGTAAAACTTTCATATACTTCAAGAACAATAAGAAATTAGCCTCCTCTTCGGATTTTTTTTGATCGAGCGAAGTATTCGATATCTTGTTTTGAACCACAAATTATCAAAGTACATAAACTATAATATGTATATATATATATTTTTTTTTGGCATTAAACAATCACTATTTGTTTGTATAATATTGAATCAAAGTGATGTAAAATTAGGAATACCTGGAATACCTGGCCTTAACCGCATACAAGGTGTAAACAGACCCTTCACGAAGTTAACCAAGCATTATGTACTTCAATCTAAGTAACTCTACGCAAAAACTATTGCTGGCAAACGACTTTTTTTTGAGGTGAAAAGTCACGGTTTACGGTAGGACTCAATGTAACGCACTCAAGACATTGTGCTGATGGATGCATCACTTCAAAATCTTTTTTTTTTATCGATTATAGATATATTATTTACGATACGTTTAAATCGTGTGTTGTTGCAATAATGAGCCATAATTTATATTGTGAAAATTAATTGATTTTAATGTATTTTTAGACTATTGAAACAGAAATGTCGCGTTCAATAGCGATCCTGGCCCTTTTCATCATTGGAATCATTGTTGTATTGGCTGAAGTATTCCAAAAGGTAACAAAATATTATTATAAAAACAACAATCCTGACAGCTTAAAAATAATGAGCTGCAAAGATATTTTGTTTTTATAAATTATTTCAAACATTTTTTTTTTTAACAATTTGTGTTAAAACAGTAATTTAAACGTTGATATTTATTTGACATTTGCTGTTTTATCTCATAAGTTCATCAACGGCCCTCAACTTAGCCAGCAACTCCTGAGTAGTAGCCTTACTGCTCATACCTAGGCATGGTTTCAGGAAATAATACTGAAAGTAGAAGTACAAAGAACGGTGAGAACTAATTGGATGGACAAAATTAAGGAAAGCTAGAAATGAAAGGAGACAATGAGAATAGTCTGGAATATGTGATTAATTAACAGCTAACTGAGGTAGTCTTATGAGTCTAACAAAAAATACTTCAACAAGATGATTAAATTAAGTGTAAATTTACATTGATTTCTTGTCTCATCTTTTTTTTTCTTAAGTGTACACTTGACTTAAAATTATTTGACTTGAAAGATGTCAAAATTTATAAAGAATAACCAACGTTCTTTATTGTTGTGTATTTAGTTGATTAAATAAATAGATAATTATGAACTTATTACAAACTACACAATTAGGTACTTATTGAACAAGTGACACCTAACACTGAACCTAACTTCAACCCACAAAAGAGTGCCAAACTAATCAGAACAATGAACTTAGTGCTCCACAAGAGCGTGCTAAAGCTTTTAAATGACTAATAAGCGCTACTTATATATTAAAAGGAAACAATTATTGTACCCAGATAGATCGACAAGAACATTAGCTTATTTACCGGTAGAGGTAGGCAACCAAACACTATGTTTAACAGAGCATTTTTGCATGAAAACTGTAATCCTGGGTATTTATACACTTAATTGACATTTAATTACCAAAATACAAGATTTTACACGTATACAATAATTTAAACTAATTTTAAAAAACGGAACAAAATTTTGACAAATCACTTAACCAGTGTTGCCAGCCTAAGCCTCATCAGATACCTCCGTTCTTCCCATATCATCCTTCACACAGTCCATCCTTCTCATCGCATCTCATGCCCATACCATGACAACCGATTACCGCACAACTTTTAGTCTCCAGCGCCACTTTCAGACTTCCTCTTATGTACTCATTTCTTATTTTATCCATTCGCGTAACACCACACATCGCCCTTAGCAATCTCTCATTAATTTAGTTAAGTACTTAAAACTAATTCAATATTGTAAATGTGGGAAAATCAGTCCCATATGCATCCAAAAAGTATACTTACGAAAGATATAAATTCAACAGCTTCAATTATTTAAAATCAGTACAAAATAAGTATGCTTCGGGAAATGGGAGAAATTGCGAAGTGTGTTAGTCCATATAAGCAAAATCCAATCACGCGGGGCTGCGTGGTGGATTTTGGCCCACTCCTTCTAATAGAGAGGAGGCTTGAGGCCCAGAAGTGGGAACAATATAGAGCGATAACAGGTTATGCCCACTTCACGTAAAAATCTGGGCTTTTCAATGAGCTCATTGCCATCAACTGGGCCCAAATTCAGACTCCGTGGCTCATACTGAGAAATTTCTGATGGAAAAACCTAATAAAGCTGCTCGACCTGGAAAAATATAATTAATTTTATAATGTTTTAGGAAGAAGAACAAAATTGCGAGTTATTTGGGGGAGTTCCACATGTAGTCACAGTTGGTAACTGCACACTTTACAAATGTGTTTTTGAAGATGGTTCAGAATTTAGCAACTCAAACTGTGCCCGTTCATCTATAAATTTTAAATAAACATTATTTTAAATCTTTTTTTTCTTTTATTCACACAACCAAGAATTAAAGAGTAGGTAAATTTTCTTTAACGTAACTAACATCACGCCCGTGATGCTGTGCGCCTACCTATCTAATACACGAGTAATTAAGCACAAGTGTACCGTTAGTGCTTCCACATTTCAGATATAAAAGGGGGGAGCCTACTGCCATCAACCGGGCACACAGCCAGGTTCCTACTGAGGAATTCTTGATGGAACCAAATATCACTTGGTCCGACTTGAGAACAAAACCGAAGACCAATGAGACCAACAGACTAATGAGGCAGTCAAATAGATTTGCGATGGTAAATTGAATCCCTATGGGAATTTATGTGAGACCCAGTGAATCCCTTAGGGAAGCAGTTCTTAATTCATTCACCCGTAGAATAATTGCCTGACTGCAGCATATTCTGGATGGCCTGGTAGTTTTAGGCCCTTCAAAAGTGTGTAGGCACAAGCCTTTCATATGTCTACAATGATGTTCCACAGGATTTAAAGTGTGACCACTGTAAGTCTGCAGTTGAAGGTGGCGCTGTTTGTAAAGAAAAGATGCATCGATATGTCAAACTTGAGTCCTTTACTTTCGTTCTGTGTTTTCTCGCCTGCACAGATAAGTTGGTTAAAGTGTACTACGTAACTATTAAGTGTACTACATAGGTACTTGATCGATTTCTCATTAACAGGCACAGCCGGGTGGCAAATTCGAGTAGTTGTCTGGGATCGGCATTATCGTTCAATAAGCTCACTACTGAATGCTTCAAATAATTGTGAAAATCATCGCTGAAATAATTATAAATATTTCATTGTCATTAATCGTGTATTGGAGCCTTCAATGGATATGCTAGGTAGTAATATATTTATACGAGTACCTACCCACACTTGTTCAGTCATAGATTTAGTAATCTGTATAGAAGCGAAACTCATATTGTGCTTTTTTTGCCCATGTGCTGATGCTGTCGAAGTCTCCTATCGCCCCGCTGCCCGACTTACGATCTATGTTCGCTCAAGCTTGGCAAGGTCGTGTTTGTATATGACGAGAACATCGTAGATGACGTTTCGAGAACCCTAAGCGACAATAGAAACGGGACTGTGTTAATCGTCTCGGTGGACTGAAACTGCAGTGATTCTTCTTGTATCACCACGAGCTATTGTAAATAGTAAATTTTATATAAGCATGATCATAGAACAAGAGTCCAGCTTATATTGCTTTTGTTACCACTGACGCAATCACGTGCGGTCCGCTGACTGTCCATCGTACTCACAAACTGGAACGCCCGAATTGACGAAGGAAGAAATTATGTGTGCACTAGTTTGTTAATGCCCGTGGTTTCTCCTCGTGGAGTTCAGTATTGTCCTTCAGGATCGTACTACTGCAATAATAGTCGTATGTGTTAATCTAGGTCATATTTTATTTGAGTGCCAATTTTGATCCAAATCTGTTGAGTAGTTTTAATAAAGAGTAATGACGAGAACCTCGTGAAAGCCGAGAAAGATAAGCAAATCAAGTATCTTGATTTGGCTCGCGAGGTTGTCGACATGTGGGATGTGGACTCAGCGATCATTGTGCCGATAGTCGTGTCAGCCCATGGCTTAATTGCCAAGAGCCTCGACCAATATCTAAGGAGGCTCCCGTTAGGCAGCTGGATCAAGGGCTTGATACAGAAAGCGGTACTTCTGGACACGGCTCGTATTGTTAGGAGGTTCCGCTCTCTGGAGCCCTGACCGCCCGGTAGCTTGGACCTTGTTCCCGATACCGGTTAGCTACAATTTTTTTTATATTTTTAAATGTTTTGTATGTATTTTTTTAATCAATATTTAAAAATGTAATAAATTTGTCTACAGATGAATAAAGAGAATAGTAATGAACATCCATCAATACTCACAAACTAAATCAGCCACTGGAACTTCACTCCACTCAATCCACATCACGTGTGCAAAGTTTCGATAGCTTTTATTCTGAGCCTGTGCATCATCAGGAGCGTCACGTCTTCGCAGTCTTAATCTATGGCACAGTTCATCATTAACGCAACTTGACACGTCAGTCACGACATACCGACGTGAATACATTGTATTTCAATATCTATTGATTTTACTATAAATAAACGTACGAAAATAGACAAGTTGTACAGAACTGCGGGTCTGTTGTCCTGTGTTAGAGAATGCTGAATTCTAAAGAAAAGTCTGTACATGTTTATGTGGGGTATAGCAACATGAATGGTGAAAGGTATTGGCCTGGACACTGAATGATGTACTTCTGAATAGGTACTGTGCGTCAAAAACAGTATAGGTTTCATTGTGACAAGGGACTCATACGATAATGTCCATTTTGACAGTTCTGAAAACTGGACTGTCACTATTGATGGTATCCAAACTACCGGTAACATTCTTACGTACTACACAAGGTGTAAACGGACCCTTTATGAAGCCATCAAACAAGCATTCCGAACATCAAACTAAGTAACTCTACGCAAATAATATTGCTGTTCATTTGTCTACTGGCCGCATGCGTTACTGCTGAGCATGGGGTCCTGGGTTCGATTCCCAGTTGGGTAAAGTGGTATTTAAGATTTAGCAATCAGGAAAATTTTCAGATTTGTTATTAGTTATTTCAAAGAGCACGTGGCTAAATAAGAACAGCCACTCAGGTCGATCTTTAGGTTAAGCAGTGCTTACCTAGGATGTCCGTGGATGGGTGACCCATTACATACCGAGTTTCCTCCGTGCCTCGGAAATTACGTTAAGCCATTGGTCCCGGCTGTCATTTATAGATCTTTGACTGTCGTTACAAGTAATCAGTGACCCGAAGGTCTGACAACCAGTCTTACCAAGGGGTATCGTATTACCTAGCGCTAACTGGGTTGTGGAGGTCAGATAGGCAGTCGCTCCATGTAAAATACCGGTATTCAGCTGCATCTGGTTAGACTGGAAACCGACCCCAACATAGTTGGGAAAAGGCTGGGCAGATGATTACAAGCAGAGTACAACCCGCATTGATTGTCAAATTCTAGAATAACGCAAGCGAAGCAGCGCAAAAAAGCTAGTAGATTATAAAACACACTGCAATAACCCTAAACCTAGATCCACTAAAGGTTAAAACAGTTATCTCTAAACTACATACCTTGATAAGAACACAATAATTAAATTCAGCTCATGTCCCATCACTATTACGAATTCACCGAGCATCTCTATTAATTATTTTAATGATAATATCTAATTAAGTCTGAACTGCGAAATAGGCACAGCTATGCAGAGTCACGTTTACCTCAGTGTCATTTTAACAGTGATTAAAGTAATTGTTAAAAGCTACGGGAGTTATAATTATGAGACGACAGTTAACAGCTCTTTAGTTTTAATGAACACTATGGGGGAAATTTGAATTTAATTTTATGCTTGTTAGGCTTGAGTTTGTTTTCGCATTTTTTCTTGCTCTATTAGCCAGATCAGCTATATAATATAATAATATAATATTAATTATAATAATAATAATATTTTTGGGACAACCAGCACACCGCCATCTGATCCCAAACTAGGCAGAGCCTGTATTATGGCAACCAGACAACTGATAAACATACATATATATTTCTAAATACATACATATTATAGATAAATCACAGATACAGAAACAGAACAAATAATCGTACTCATCGCACAAAGATTTGTCCTGTGTGGGAATCGAACCCACGACCTCCGTCCTAGCAGTCAGGGTCACTAACCACTAGACCAACAGGCCTATCTATGGATTGTTTGTGTGAATGACCATCTTCATTCACACAAACAATCCATAGATAGGCCTGTTAGCCTCAGTACCAAAATGACAGATGGTAGAGATATCTTTATATGGATGAATAAGACATGCTGCGTAGTAACATCGCGCCTGTAATCCCCGTCGGGTTTGGCTGAGGCGTACCTATTAGTACATGGTTGTAATAGGGGGCGAGCCCATTGCCATCAACCGGACACGCCAGACTCCGTGGCTGTTACTGTGAAATTCCTGATGAAACCAAATATCAAATAAACCTTTGCCCGATCTGGGAATAGAACCCAGGACCTCATGCTGCATGCACTAGACCAATGACGCAGTCTTGCTACGCCGTCTCCAAATAATTGTACTTTGGTAAGTATAATAAGGTATTCCTGCCATCATATTCAGTACTACTCATAAGATGAATATAAAATACTGAAATAACACATAATTAAGTTTTTTAATCTCCTATTTATCACTAAACCCAGCTCAGTTATTAATGAGAAAGCCAAACAATAAACTACCAACAGTTTATTTCATCTTCTAAATATGTTTTGACTCCAATCGTATTTAAAACATCACTACATCACTGTCCTCGTCATCTTCAAACAGTTCACGGAAACAACTGACCTAAACGACCATGTCAGAATTTTAAAAGAAATCCTGAAAACATCATTCATTTTTTCACAAAATATTTTTCCTGTATTTTTCTTGTTTCTTTTTATATGTTTTAAACTCCCGTTAAGAAGTCGGTCAGTCAGCCAGCGTCGTTTAGACGACAGTGATAACATCGGTACGTTTTCATCTTTTCATACTGGCTGAATGAGCATGGAATCAAGACTCTCTTGTTCTACCTCCCATGGTTTTATGGTATGAAAGATGTTGTGGGTTTTCCGGGTAAAGATTTTTTTTTAAATAAAGCAGCTTCTGGTAAAATAATAACAGCGGTATAGGTCATTTAGGGCCAGACTCCACCGACGCGGGGCAGTGACGAGACGAAAGGAGAGGAGATGTCTCGTAGTTGTTTAGACTAGCGGTGGCAAAAAGAAACGTGAGCGGCGTGCGGTGAGCGGTGTGCTGGGAGCGGCGTACCCCTTTGCACAGCTTCGGTGGATAAACCATAGCTTTTACGCATCTCCTCCCCTCTCCACCCGTCTCCGCTTCGGTGGAGTCTGGGACGTATAATGGTTTAGAAATGCGTACCGAGTTTGGTCCACGGATAGATGGCCAGTCATAAGATAAGTCATAAGTCATTTATTCATTTGTTTAACATAGGTAAAATAATAATGGTATATCAAAGAAATAAAGAGTGCGCTATGTTATGCCAGAGGGCGTACAAATGTTTGTAAAATAAAAAAATAAAATTTAAATTATAAAGAATTGCATACTACAAATTAACCGAGACCCCTGTGCCTAGAAAGCAGTTGTTCGAGGTTATCATTAGTCGATCCATGACAGTCGTTACGGGGAATCAGTCTTGAAAGTCTGGAAATGTACTAATGTTCATAAAATGTTCAAAATTTTGTTTAACGAAATGAAAATGTAATGTAATGTTTGATGAAATGAAGAAAAAAATTTTTTCGGAATGTAATGCTAAATGCATACTTAAATAATATGAAATGTTAAGTGTTACATGTAATATTTAATGAAAATAAAATGTAAGGTATGTAATGTTAAATGAATTTTATTGTAAGAAATGTAATTTTTAAGGCAAATAAAGGCTAATGAAATGATAGTGTTAGACAGTATTGTGGAGGTCAGCTGGGCAGTCGCTCCATGTAAAATATTAGTATTCAGTTGCATACGGTGAAATTGTAAGCAGACCGCAAAATAGTGGGCAAAAAGCTAGGCAGATGATGAAACTACGTACCCAGACACCTATTTAAAAATTCACCAAGAAAGACTTTAATTATAATAAAATAGCTATCTTTACCGCTTCCAACTATTGCTTAGCAGAAAAAACCACCACAGCAAAACTCCCGACCGTCTTATCTGCAACAATATTACTGAGCTTTTCTCTAATCTGCAATGTTATCGCAGCTAGTCGGCCTGAAAATATTGCGCTTCTGCGAAAACAACTAAACATACCAAAGAAAGACCTGTATAATATCCTTTTGGCTGATTCGTCACTATGAGCATAATCCTTGAACTGAGAAATCTAAAATTTTATCTTACCTTACTTATTATCTACTGTTTCTTTGGTTTTCGCTAATCAAGACGTAATCGTCCTCAAATTCCACTGCTGTCATTCTTTGTCAATTGCATGAATTCAATTTTCCTGACTGTCCATGAAACTATTGCAGTGCCTTCCTACTGATTTGCACATTGTATAATATTAAAATACAACGTCTTGACTAAAAGTTCCTTTAATAGATCAAGCTCCTTTATTTAATTGTTCAAGTAATTCTAGTTAGAATTAGTAGTTTAGAATTCTAATTAGAACTAGTTAGAAGAAATTTAATTTTGTTACTACATATTTTCACGTGTACAGCTCTATCGCCCCGCTATCTATTTTCACACGTTGCACATTTTAACTTTTTCAGAGAGTGCAAAATATTAACTGCATCAGTACTCCAGCCACAAACGCCGGCGGCATGTTAACATCATTAGCACAATATTCTGATCGTTTTCTCTGTGCTTACCTACTCAATTTCCGAAATTGATAGGCTAATACAAAATGTCGGTGTTAGTTTAATGCATCATTGAGTTGTTCTGGTGTACAGTCATACAAAGATTAGAACAATCAAAATGTATACTATTAAAATGATGTACCTGTGTGTCTATGTTACTTTAACAAATAAAAAACCTGGCTAAAGAATATTATTACATGAAATCGGTTAAAAATATCAGTAATTTTGGAGATTGACTATTAAAGCGAATAAAAAAGGAGACTTCTGAACTAAAAACTAATACTACCTACTTAGGAGGGCCATGCAGTTACCTGGAACCGTCAAGGAAGATATTATACCCATCATATTAAAAAAAAGATAAACTTACTGGGATTCATGAATATTATTTATCTAATGACACCCGCGCCACATAGACCAATCTAACGACTTATAAATATAATTTATCCAAATAGGTTCATCCGTTCGGGAGTTACGAGGAAAAAAAGAAATAGACATACGTATGTCAGATCCGATCATTGGTACGGACTTAAAATGAGTCGCAAATACGCCAGTGGTAATATCACGTGGCCAACTTACAAATCTACCGATACCACAGCGTGCTTCTACATAGGCCTGATATTTACAGCTCTAGGCGAAGACAACATTCAATGTCTGACCACAACGGAGTTGAGACGTCTTGGAACTGTACCCGATTCATTGTGCCTCGTCTTATTGTGTTAAATTGTAACGGCAACTGATTTCTTAGTTTAATAGAAACAGTTTATCGAACCCAGTGTGTTTTCATTGCACGAAACCCATCGTCTGCCCACATGATGTTCGAGCTTAACGGAAAATCCTGACAATCCGACATAATATACAAATAGGTCAAACACAATCCTCCCTCTGCGCTTCAACGCAGTCGGGTAAAAAGAAAGACTAGTTTAAAGGCATTTTATATACAAGAATGCTAGAAATTCATGGTTACCTACAGATATTCCTACTTAAGCATTTCCCAACTTCGCTCAAGCTCATGCACGCACTGTTGTTTCCATAGTCAGATTATATCTATGTTAAGCAGAGGACATTCCCGATTCGATGTAAAAATGGCTACTTGTAGGACATTTCAATTGACAGCGATACAACGAAGCTACGCACGGCAGGACTTTGATTAACTGTCCTTTGAGAAACACAAAGCACGAAGTATGTGAGAATGAAAAAATATGTAGGTATATTTATTTTATTTTTGTGACTTCTTCTCTTGAATTTTTCAACCTCTATTTGAACGAGTAGGTTACGTATATGAGGGTTGAAAAATTAAAGAGCCTAGTCATCCCAATAGATAAGCTGTGTGCCTATCTAACACCTAGTTTCTGAAACGTTATTATCGGTACATCAAAAATAAAGTGATGTCATTGGTTGATGAAAATTCATTCAGCCAATCACTGCGGTTTATGCGCTTTTGACAGTTTGTAAGCGAAGTATCATACCTTATACTCAAACAATGCGATTTAAACACCCGTATCTATAAGACATGTCTTTGACAGTCGTTATAGGTAGTCAGTGACTCGAAAGTCTGACGACCAGTCTTAACAAGGGCTATCGGATTACCTAGCACTAACTGGTGCAGGTCAGATAGGCAGTCGCTCCTTATAAAATACTGGTATTCAGCTGCATCCGGTTAGACTGGAAGCCAACCCCAACGTAGTTGGGAAAAGGCTAGGCAGATGATGATGATCTATAAGACACGTCAAAGTGTTTACTTGACATAGAATCATTATTTAAGATACGATTTTTATTCTGTGCTTTAGTAATTTTTTGAAGTTAGAACTGTCAAAAAATACGATTCTTAGCGTTGCTTTCTTTGACAGTTCTTATTTCGTTCAAATTCTTGTCTATTGTATAAAAATATTTGTATAAGTAATTTATTACTTAAACTATAGATACGGGTATAAGAATTCAAATTTTTGACAGTTCTAACTTCAAGCAGTTATATACTACAGCATAAAAATCGTATCTTTAGTAAGTAATTACTTTTACTCAAGTAATCACTTTCGACTTTTTTATAGTTACTGGTGTAAGAACCTGAACCAAAACTCCGCTGTGAAAATACTGAAATATCTATCTACATTTTCATCGACAAAAACACAAAACCAGCTCATCCTTTAGAAAAACTAAACCAGAGAAAACAAAAACGTTGCCTATCAGTGCAGAATCTAGGTTCCGTACTTGTTTTACCGGGAACAAGCCTGACGACTCCAATGGAAGGCTTTGAGAGTCGTCACAATGGCACTAACGTTCCAACCAGGCTTTGACTGATGCTTCCTAGGACATTGCAAAAATACACCCAATTCTGCCAAGGGAATTTCAACCTTGGGGCGACGATCTAAGGTTCCGTAAAGCAGTCCTTTTCAGTATTCATCTCCCAGTGAACAATTATACAGGCGATGGTTGGAGATATGAAAATAGGTCTTATTGTACTGATATTAGGTATTGATGTAGGATTGTGTTGTCTGAGTGTACTTATTTTGGGACGTGAGTGAAATTTGAGGAGATATCAATTGATTTTGGGCACAATGGATGTTTACGATTAAAATGGTTGCTTGGTATTGAATAGATCTCAATTTCGCGTGGAAGGAGTCTTGAGATTTTGTTCTCAGATATGTTTATCTATGTGCAGGGCGATTTTTAATTTAAACTTCATGTACAAGTAGTTGTTAAAAGGCGGGCTTTGTGTCACAACGCATTCTCTACTATGATACACAAAAGTACAGTCAAGGGTTAAATAATTTAAGCACTTTAAGGTACATTTAGTGGGATCCTGCCGTTTTGCCGAAAAGATTTTGCCAAATTTTCATTACCCAAACAAATTTTAGCAACCTTTTTTTATGCCAATGTAACATTTGGAATAATTTTAGTACGCACATTTTCATTTGGTCAAATGTTTACTTGGCAGATTATTACTAAGGATAATGTCATTAAGGCTTTTGGTCTTTAATCAAATGATTTATTACAGCAAACAAAATTAAGACAATAAACGTTTAGTCAAATGATTTGTTATGACAAAAAATGTAAAGGCAAAAATTTTGGAATGAAGACATAACACAAATTGATTTAATATAACGTAATTGAAATTTAACAGATGCTGACAGAAACCCTAACCTTAGACGGTCGACGTCAGGGGCACCCCGAGGTTCGGTTAGTTAGGTTCCTGTAAACCTTGCAGACAGAAATAGGAGCCCCGTGCAGCGGGGATCCGTCGACCTGCTGACGGAAACGCTAACCCTAGACGGTCGACGTCAGGGGCACCCCGAGGTTCGGTTAGTTAGGTTCCTGTAAACCTTGCAGACAGAAATAGGAGCCCCGCGCAGCGGGGATCCGTCGACCTGCTGACGGAAACGCTAACCCTAGACGGTCGACGTCAGGGGCACCCCGAGGTTCGGTTAGTTAGGTTCCTGTAAACCTTGCAGACAGAAATAGGAGCCCCGCGCAGCGGGATCCGTCGAACTGCTGACGGAAACGCTAACCCTAGACGGTCGACGTCAGGAGCACCCCGAGGTTCGGTTAGTTAGGTGCCTGTAAACCCTGCAGACAGAAATAGGAGCCCCAACCGAATCCAAATAGGAGATTCCAACTAGTTAATAGTGCTTTTGACTGAAATGGTAAGTTTAAAATTGACGACACCAAATATTTGGCTTATTTAATTTTGCGTAAAATATGTTATACCAACTGAAATATTTGACTAGATAAAAAATGGTAAAAGTACTAGTTGGTGAACAAGTTATTGTTCAAACATTCACTTGCCAAACATAGGTTTTCGTAACAATTATTTGTAAAGAGATTTTTTGGTAAGTAATAATTTGGCAAATGAAATTATGCGAAAATTTGTTTGGGAAGTGATAATTTGGCAATTTCTTTTCGGTCAAACAAGGGAGACCCACATTTAGTTGCACCTTATTATTTTTATTTTTTAATGAAACTGACAGTTCGAAAAGGTGACAAGCGCCCGCTTAAATTGCTGTCGCTCCTTTTCGTTCCAATGCAAATAATATTGAATCGCAAACTATGGAAATCAAAATAAAATAAACAGCACAATTTATTCTTTAAATCTTGGATCATCTTAAATAACTATAACAATCGAGTCGGCAGCTCACTAAAATCCCAACAAATTCTATCTTTTGAGATAGGCATTGTTAGCTCCCTTGCCTCCGTCCCTTATTGCAGCATATTTAATTGACAAAATAAAAACCTAGAAACACAAAGGCGACTTCATAATAAAGAAAACAGAACTAAAACGCGTTTCCCGACAGGATTTCAATACAACCGACCCCTTGTCTCATTCGTTAGAGTGTCCTAAAGAATTATGTTTTTTTTTTACAGTTCCGCCTAAGGACAATCGGGCCTTCGAGCCTTCGAGGCCAAGATGAGTGGTAGCGGGATGAGGGGTGGTCGTAGGATCCCCACTCCTATGCCACCGCCCAAGGAAACTATACACCAGCCCAGGTAAAATATTGGTCGTGAATTCTTGGAGGGTGTGAAAACGAAAATTGTGATAGTAGTTTGCGAAATAATTATGTGGAAAAGGGGTTTATTTGTAAGCGACTTCAGGTGGTTACAAATTCTCAGGCACCATTTAACAGGTAGACAGCATGATTTGCGAAATTAGATACCAACGTTACTGACAGGTTCATAGCAAGGCCTAAATAAGCGTATTTGGGATTCTGAAAACTGTTTGCTAAATATTTTAATTGACGGTATAATATAGGTGGTAGTAGTGGTGGTGGTGGTGGTTGGTTGTATGTAGGTGTAATATGGAAGTGATTCTGAAATAAATGTTTATTTATTTATTTATACAGCGTTATTTGTAAAACACCAACCACCTCTTATGAGGTCATTGTACTCATCATTATGAACAACTTTTACTATGGGACCAAACCACAAAAAAAATTATCTGTTCCCTACATTTATGATCGATTAACTCGCCAAAATGTAGGGAACAGCTGTTTTTTTCGCGATTTCAGGTTTGGTCCCATAGTAAAAGTTGTTTATAATGATGAGTATAATGACCTCTTAAGAGGTTGCTGGTGTTTTACAAATAAATCTGTATATTTATAATTCTGTATGAGGACCTTGTGGTTAAATAATAACAGCCACTCGGATCGATCGTCAGGTTAAGCTGCGTTTCTCTAGGTTCTGCGGATTGGTGACCATACATTACAAACTAAGTTTCCTCTGTGCCTAAGAAGGCACGTTAAGCCGTTGGTACCGGCTGTGTCATTAATTGTTGATCTTTTACAGTCGTTACAGGCCGTAAGTCTGACAACCAGTCTTATCAACTTGTATCGTGTTACCTAATACTGACTGGGTTGTGGGCAGTTGCTCCATGTAAAATACTGGTATTCGATTGAGCCGACCCCAACATAGTTAGGAAAAGGTTAGGTATGGGGTATAATTCTGTAGGTTACCGCAACCACAAACCAGAAACAGGCGGCAATTCCACTATCTATGGAAGCGTTTTAATAAGTGTGTGAGTGAGTTTTCACAGTCATCTGTCATGGCGATTGTTCTACTTTTCAGTAGCGGTTACAGTCCCTTTATCACTGAAAACCACGATTTAAGGTCATGAATAAAAAATGTTTCTGTGGATCCCAAAGGGAGCAACAGACATTATCCTTTGATAAATACAAACGTTACAGTGACTGCTGCAATTAACAGTCAACTTTATGTTTATTTATTGAATTATTTAACTATCTAACTTACTACATACTCAGCACTGTTTCATAAACATAATATTTAAAACTCTGCTTACCCCTCAAGGTGGCTTCATAAAGTGTAACCACATCAGTAAAAACATCGGTTTTATACGGTTACGTTCGTTTACAGTACGCTTAATGAAATATGATTTCCAAGAAAATTATTTATTAAATTAATTGTAGACGGTATCGGTTTTCGGAAATTGCCTTTCCCGAATTTGTTATGGGTCAAATTCGGTTTCTGAATTTCCATAAACATTACTTTGATTTTGGTTTTAACAATAATGTTCTCCTAATAAAATATCGTACGCCTGAGGTTGGAAACAAAGCGGACTAGAAAATGTAGAGTCGGTAGTGTAAAGACAAGCAAGCAAGCAAGAGAGTCAAGCAAGTTTGAGTTACGTTATGCTGAACTTTCCTCCCACTGGGTGGACCGATGACCTGGTGAAGGTTGCGGGCATCCGCTGAATGAGAGACGCACGGGACCGGTCATTGTGGCGTCACTTTGGGGAGGCCTATGTCCAGCAGTGGACGTCTTTTGGCTGAAATGATGATGATGAGCTTTCATTAAAATAGCTAAGGAGGATGCGCTAAGGTAGCTCGCGAAATTTAAATAAAAAACCTGTAAGAAAATTTTGAAATTAAACTTTTTCTAAACTTTACAATCTCTTGAAGCTGTGAAAAAATCAAACTTCTAAGTTAAAGTAAAAAGAAGATACGGCCGTTTATGCCACAAAAAAACGTATTTTTCGACACTCTCAAGATAATTAAAATATATAGGGTACTTCCGATTGACCTAGAATCATGAAATTTGGCAAGTAGCAATGTCTAACAGCACATGTATAGGAAAAAAATCTAAAAACCGACAATATGTAGTTTAATAACAAAGTTACAAGTACAAGTAAAAGCAAGTACTTTAGTACATGTTTATAGGGAACCCTCGGTGCGAGAGTCGCACTTGGCCGTTGGCGTTTTGTTTTCAATATCACATATTAAAAGACGTTACCACTTAAGATCACAAAGTCAAAGTTACCTACGTTGACGTCCGTAAATTTTCCATGTGTACCGAAATTTTATAGCTCCTAAAATGCTGACACTTTAAAATCCAAATTGAGAACAACAGTTAATAACAAAGGAGCGTTTGAAAGGACTACTTGAACCATCTTTCCTCGTTCAAACACAGTAATGACACTTAGCAAGAACCAGCCGGAGATTGGGAGGTACCTTATAAGCTCAACTTTGGCCCTTGTTCCATGTAAATTGAGACCTTATTACAATTCTCGCGTTTTGAGGATCTAATCTACATTAATATAATGAAAAGGAAGTTCGTTTGTCTGATTTTGTTTGTTGATAATTTCGTTTGTTATTGAATTAGTTTTGTTTTTTATGTGGGTGCCTGTTGTTGGGTTTTCAGTGTCTTAAATATGTTGCGAAAAGTTGGTCTGATACCATTCGATGGCCAATTGGCCGTTATTCTGGCTATTTGCCAAAAGTATGATAAAGTTTTCATTCTATCAACTCTACTTTGAGACCAACAGTTGAAATCAAATTAACTTTATTACCTAAGCAATCGAAAACCTAAGACAGCGAGGAGAATTTACGATTGCGCTGCTGCATACTAAATTCTACGACCGCTACTTTCTTTCCTTAACTTTTTAATCATCGACACGAGGATGGACTTTAGTACCAGGGAAAAAAATACCTACACAACCCTTTATTTTTATGTGCGTGACCTTGAACTTGGAATAGAGAACTGACTGAAAACCCCAACTGAAAGCCAAAAGGGGAGTTGTCACAAACAAGCATCAGTATAGTCGTTAGCAACACTGACCCTTAATCACCAGGATCTGCATAACCATAAGGACCTTCGCACACGGCGACGGTACTATTTTGTAGCGATGTTGTTACGTGTTAGTCGCATTAGCAACGTGCGATAGGCTGTGCAAACGCGCGTCAGCATCAGCATCATCATCTGCCTAGCCTTTAACCAACCATGTTGAGGTCGGCTTCTAGTCTAATCGGATACAGCTGAATCCCAGTACTTTACATGGAGCGACTGCCTATCTGCCCTCCACAACCCAGTTAGTACTGGGTAGGCACGATACCCCTTAGGAAGACTGGTTTTCTACCACCTGTTACGACTGTCAGAGATCTGCAAATGACAGCCGTTTCTGACAAGGGGAACGAAGAGTGGAGAATGGAGACATTACTGTATCGCTTGATCGACAGAAGCGCGACAACATCGTGGTTACGCGGGCGAAGGTACACAGCGACGGCATCACGACTAAATCGCGGCCATTTTGCATTTGCATCGCTGCAAATAGTCGCGGTGTACGAGGGTCCTTAGACGGAAAACGTACCACAAAATCATAGCAATTACTACCAACTACCACAGAGGGGAGGTGTAAAGACCCGTTTATAACAGTTATGTTGACAAACCCAATGACGTACGGTAACTGATACGGTTGTGTCGCTTCAAGACAACAGTATCAAGTGACTGTGAACCCACTTCTTAACGTAGCGCGTAGGTTGAATAGACAGACGGTGTCACATCTGCGTGACCTTTTTTATTATTTTGATCTATGAACTGTCTTGTGTCTTCTTTACGTCAACGAAAATACTGTTTGATTGATTGTTTCGGTGACTTTCATGGGATTTTCTCGTGTTTTTGTTTTCGGAGAGGTGACTTTTCTTTTGTGGGACTGTGCTATTGTTTGGTTTAAATAGAGTAAGTTAACATTTTCACTTACCATTACGTGACGAATGAGAACTGTAAGCCATTCTTAGACAAACGAATGTAAGTTGTTGCTTTCTTAATTTAAAAAAACAATAGAATAATATAGTTAGTTGTAGTTATATAGTTAATTAATTGGGCATATCCCCTTCTATAGACTTAGGTTCGCATTGCTATAGACTTAATCACACTTATAACATAAATGCCTAAGTATAATACTTCATAATATTTTGATAAGTTGTCAGAAAGCTTCGAAACTGACCTTTCCCTACCCTTTATTATTTGCACGCGATGATTTTCCACTGAATAGCGTGGAAAAGGACTAAAACGGAATAGTTATGTAAAAATTCATCGTCACTGAAGAAACAGTAACTTCAATTATATCACGATTGGTGCAGTGGCTGAGCGATTGGTTGCTGCGATGCGTATCGCGGATTCGATTTTCGCACAGAACAAATATGTGTACGGCCTATACGCAGTTGTTCCGGGTCAGCCTGTTTTTGTTAGCGAGTTTAAATGTTTGTTAACACTACGAGGAATACCCACAGGAGACATATTGTTATTACTAGTTATGTTTTCAGTTATGCATGTGCAAAATGCGCAAGTAAGCTGTCTATTAATGAATTTTAATTAAAATTGACCTCTGTTTTGGCTTGGATTTGGACAATTTAAGAGACCCCTTTTATCCCGGTGGAATTTTGTCGCGGGACTAAACACGCAATTTTATTGAAGTTTACATAAGGTACGATATGGTAATGTGTCTGCATGTAAATCAGATCTTGGTATTTGAAAGGAAGAAAGCAGGAGAAATACAACCTTTTCAGATCACTAAAAGTAACAAGATGTTAACACGGGTTACCTGAATATGAATAGATCGTCCCTTGTAACACCCGTTGTCATGTATTACCATATTATCTACTAGCCTTCGTCCGAGTGAAATTATTCTTATAAATATATTACTTCCCTATTTGAATCGGGTTTTGTTAACAATTTCAAGGGTTTAAATTTTTAGCACGGAACCCTAATACATTTTCTAAAATAAAAGTAAGCATGTTACTCCTTATTACATCCCGTCCGTCCCGTCAAAATCGGTCCTGCCATTTCCGAGATTAGTCGGAACTAACACACAGACAGAAAAATATAAGTACGTACGTGTATACTTTCATAGGCATTCAGTAAAAAGCTGTTATTTTGAATTAACAAACAGACACTTCAGTTTTATTTATTTGTATAGATCGTAGATTAAGAAAGCAGAATCTGCTTAGAATTTTACCATTCGACAAAATATTCAAAATGGAGAAAGTTTATAGTCGTGGTTAGTTTATTCACGTTTATTAGTAAGTTGACGACAATTTTTCGGAATTCAAATAAATACAACACTCCTGTATCATAAAGGGCAGAGGTGAGCCCGTAGTAGTTAGGTACTACCGAATTCACTGACGGTCGAACACTTTTCAACCATATTACTTAGGGCATAAGGGTGAATAGTGGCAGACCGTCAGTGAACGCGATAGAGCTGGCGACTACCAGCGCATCAAGTTACCACAAACTGTCAAATGTTTTCATTCAATTTTTTTTTAACTTAACTATCAACATTATATGTTTTAAAAACATTATGGAGAAATTTGACAGTGACTGTACCTACCTACACCCACATTTATTGTGTTATGTCGTTGGTAAAGCGGTCGCAAAGCTGATCATGACGCCCTGGGTTTTGTTCCTTAGCCGGAAAATATATTGTTCGGTTTCTCATTAGAACTCTTGATATCTCAATGTCTCAGTAGCAGCCGGATCTGTAAAATCGACTGGCTGTCCTGTGTAGGTACCTGTATGATAAATTCGTCCCTTTAACCCATAGATTATAATATTTATAATATCTAAATCAAAAATAAAAGTCTAATCATTTATTTTAAGTAGGCCAGTTAAAGGCACTTTTGAATTGTCGAAACAAAGAAAACAATAAAAAGTAGCTAGTCCCAGTTTCAAGGCATAAAAACTGTGAAAGTACTGTAGTTGTTCATTCTAAAGCGTAGATCACTATGGGGAAGAACGGGCAAGAAACTCTATGAACACTCTTATAAATCAGAATATTTTTACAAAACTTTGGTAACATCATTCCTGTTGACATGGTAGAACAATTGACAAGTTCCATTCATAGAATAACCATGTCCCCTCAATCCTTAGACGTATTACAGAACAGGCAAGTAACGTGTAACATTATCCTACAAAGTTATTAACTGCACTCTTATAAGTGCTCGGCACTCAGTTAGGATTTCAAAGAATTTGGTGAAGCGGACGATACATTTCTTGTAAACAAAGTGAAATTAAGTGTACTTGGATTAGGGTGACTGGGAGACTTATGGTGAAATTCACCAATGAAACAAAAATTAAATAATTAAACAAGGCGTTTATTGGAAAATCAAAATGTTTTAATTGGGATACTGACCGATACTCCTTTGACGTCCTTATTGGTAACACAGAATACTCTACGCGATGATTTTTGATCAAATAGTATACAGAAAGTACCCTACACCACACCGATATAGAATGTTCCAATAATACCTAAAGGATACCAATCTCAATGGCTATTTATTCAAAACCCGACCTCAACGAAAGAAAAACAATCCAATATCCAAACAAAACCTTCACAGATGCCATTTAATTAAATCTTTACAAAAAAACCTAAACTGTTAAAATAGTTAAAAACTGTCGATTCACACCCTCATCATTAGGGGTAGAAAGTCCAATTTAACTTGATACACGGCAAAAAAGGGAACTTAACATAATGTTCTTTATATTAGCATTCTCTTTACAAGTAATGCTCTTTAAAAAAGGCCATTAAATACTGGCCACCCTGTATACCAGATGTGCATAGACTCATAGAGCAACCCTTTTAGGTTGGCTCTTTAAAAATAAATATTTTAGCTCTGACCGCAGTAATGTATGTAAAAAATGTTTAAAATTAATGGCCACGTGAGCCGTAAAGGCGGTATAGTCTGCATTTTCGATGACAGCTACATACAAACATATGCACGTGTGTTGGATGCTTGTTTTGGTGCAAAGGGAGAGAGAATGACGAGATTGTTCAAATTTTTCCAGAAACTATTTTTTGCGAAGAGGTATTGAGTGTTTTGTTTCCAAGTAGCAGCCCAGTCCAGACACTTTGTACCTCGTTGATGACGATAGGAATATTACTTAAATATTAAACATAACTGGCGAATTGAAACAAAGACACATACGTTTGGTACAATTCAGTCTTACTCTTCGGGGATTATTTATGTTGAGGTGTTATTATTTTAACGTATTAAAATAAAATCCCTCAAAATACCAGTAGGTACCTACTTGAAATACTTTTAATTCACTTACACTTCATACAATTTTTGTAAAACAAAGTATAAGCTGTCCTATGAAAAACCTCACCAACGAGATGCATTCTGAATACCACAATTTGCATACACGAAAGCGATACACCTCTTAAATCCTCTCAAACCGGTAACACTCTAATTACGTTCACTAAGTATTCAAAAGCGTAACACCATTTTATCCACTTTTAAACGCTTTCTCTCACAACTTGTACCAAAGCAAACTGCTACCGTCAGTCTATTAACGTTTACTGTCGCCCGCGTAAAGCGTAAATAAATCTCATAAACAAGGTATTCATATTTCGACGCGTTTCATCGCGTCACGCAATGTAATAGGCGCACTTTTTCAACTCCAACCCTTTGAACTTTGCAACACTTGAAAAAAAAAATACTCAAAGCATTTATGTCGAATAAACCAGTTACAGTTACAGGCACAGGTAATGAAATGCACGTTTGAAAAAAAAAAGTGTTAAGTCATGCTAATTTTTGTCTGTGAGTGTTCCATTTGGTGTGATGCTAAAGTTGCATGGCGTTTATTTTTAAAAGTTTACTAGTACTGTAAAAGGGCAAAGGCATAAGGATACAAATGTATGAGAAGTAGAAGCCACACCAATGCAATGTAACACGATATTGCTCACATAGCAACAGTACTGTAAAATCTCTTTGAGATACAACGCCTGAGGCCGTAAACGTAATGAATAATCAAACGAATATTGAATCGAAAATGCAACTATACAATAACATTTTGGCTTAAATTTTTGCAGCACAATCATTTATGATCCATAAAGTATATGATTTAAATAAAACGTTATAAAACGAAGTAAATTGTACCTACTTTTCTGTTCCTTTCTTCTTTTCTGTATTTAATTGATAGACAAATAAGTGATAATTATGTTAAAAGCAAGCATTTTCAATTTTAAGATCGTTCGTACGTTCGTTACGTCTACTCCGCGCATTTACGCTGGATCCACTTTTGTTCTTTAATACAAGATTTACGCCTCTCTGAATTGGTAAAGTAATTTATGACGATGTTTTCCAGCCTTCATTAAAGAAAAATAAGGAACAAATGACAATCATACAAAATACGGAAAAAACCAACAAGACCTCCTAAGTCCAGTCTCCGTTACCCTCATTACACTCCTCCTCAAATTCCCAATGCCTGCAAAGAACCAAACTCTTCAGCCGTAGTACTAGGGGCTAAGGATGCTCAAGTAGCCATATCGTGGCATTGTTAGTTGGTTTCTCGTAAAAAATGCACGCCCCGCTCCAGGCCACCATTCAAGTGTCATCAGCAGACTCATGCGGTCTCGTGCCGGGGCTCCGGACGTATGGGGGCTAGATGTGGCAGTTGTGGGTGATTCTGGAAGAATTATAAGGATTGTAAAACAACAAAAAGAAAATAAAAAATAAAAAACGTTTATATGCACTATTCGGACCGGCCTCCAGTCTCATCGTATGTAGCTTTTATAAGATCATGATCCTACTCGGGTCAGATGATATTAAGATATAGTACTTTAGGGGTAAAAAGATCAGGGTTTAAAGTTCTACATCCCCCATAGAAAAGGGAGGATTTTGCGGCCAGACGGGTGTTGTGTCTGGTGGGCTACTGCCCGATAGTTGTTGTCGGCTTCTCTACATTATAATCTTAAGTCGCGGATAACTTTAACGGTGCGATTTAGAACTTTTGATGTTAGTTCTTCATTTTGTGTCATAGATGGCGCTGTAGTACTTTTTGTTGTACCTATTTATTAAATCATGGTATCACATTGCCGGTTTTACAAGAAACAACTTAGTGAATTGATTTCTATGATTATGCTATTTCAGTTTGTATGTGCCTCACATTGATCGAAACAGTTTCACAAAAAAAAAAAACTTAAATAAATTGCTAATTCTTTACCATTCTCACGTTCAGCAACTGAAATTCTACATGGTAATAGGACGGCCACATCTAGCAACCTCTACAGCAGCCACTTCACCTTGCATTAACCATTGAAGCGGTCATTACACGACATTCTGTGGACAATGCGGCCTATTTACGTTTCCACCGGACAGAATCTGTTCGATATTGAATATTTTATAGCCTTTTATTATTAAAGACTATCTATTCTATTCTATTCTTAAAATATAATATCTCTTTCATTAAAAGCCTGTCACATTATAACTATACCAGAAGTTCGTGGCTAACTAATAACAGCCGCACAGGTCAGTCTTCAAGGTTAAGGCGCGCTTGCCTAGGTCGGTCTGTGGATGGGTTTCTTCCGAGCCTCGGAAAGCACTTATTAAGTATGCGGGTTGTCACAATATTATGTAGATTTTGTACGAACATAACGTTTCACCCGTAAGGCATACAAATTCATATTTACAAAAAAAAAAAAAACAAAAAAAAAACGAAATTACTAGAGGCACTTCAATCCAGGTGCACATAATATTCAGTAATAAGTTTTTTACGTCAGTCAAATAAATTAATCATAAAATGTCACAAAAAATAATTATTATTCATATAAGATATAATAACATTTATAAATGATACTTTTTATGTGTAGTCTGTAAAATAAATTAATCATAAAATGTCACAAAAATTTAAGCATTATCAAAATAAAAGAAAAATAAAGTATACAAATGTCGAATAGTGTCATTCAAAAAATCATTTATATTAAGTATACCTACAGTACACTTAAATCTCGAATCTTTTTTTAAACAGATTTACCGGCAATGCAGGACTGCAGTACTTAATACGTAGACTGTGTGTAGTCTAAGGCCTAATCCTACTTTTCAGAATTCAGATAGATAATATACTTACAGTTAAGTAGATAAAATAAGTAATAGGCTCGCCCCCTATCACAAGGGTTTTAAACATAACTGTTGAAAGGTGCGTATACTACTTATTAAGTACGCCTCTGCCTAACCATTCGGGGATTACAGGCGTGATGTTACATAACAATTCAATTCACACTTTTTCCAAGATTTTTGTAACCAACACTGGAATCAAACCGTTAACAAATTCGATAAACTGTGAAATAATAAATTCAACATAAAATTTATCTATGCAAACCGAAAATTAATTACAATATTCAAATTGCTACCTACTGTTACGGACATGAAAACAATGGACACTTTTTATGCCAGAAATATTTTTATTCGAACGACATTTTCTTAAAAGATTGTACGTATGTACATACAAATAGAAAACAATTTATATTAATTGCAGCATTTATTTACATAATTTGAATAATTAGCCCACAGATAAACTAAAGTATAAACATAATCATGAGATAAACTTTACTTAAATATTGATACTGCACAAAATAATGCACCATTGAGAAACGGGTAAAAGAAAACCATTCAATTCAGATAAATGGAATACAAAGAACAACTGTTCTTTATCGATGAGTTATGTCAGAATAATGCACTATTTTGTTAGAAAGCACTTCAATAACTTACAAAATGATAATTTATTGAGATACGATTCACAAAAAGAATCTTGTCAGAAGTGGGATTCGAACCCACGCCCACAGAAGTGGACTGCGACCTGAACGCAGCGCCTTAGACCGCTCGGCCATCCTGACGTTGTTATGAATGATGAAATAGCAGTTTTAGTTCCAAGGGTACAGTCATCAGAAATAGTTTAGGTTTTTTTTTAATTTTATCAATCAATAATGTAAATTGGTGTCCCCGTGCTTTGTTTATACAACGCCACGTGTTTTACTTTTTAAAGTTTAACTGTCTCTACCGTGAGCCTATAGATAACGATCGTACCTATTCCGCCGTCATACTCTAATTATTATTAAACTGTCATTCTTTATTATAAAGAGGATCATAATGTGAATAAACTTAATATGAATGTTAGCAATGTTTGTGCTATAAAGACTTAATAGCACAAACATTGCTAACTAGCTTTGACTCTGTCTCTCCTGAGTAAGCTATTTGAAAAGTAGAAGTTAAAAATGTTGCAACTATTAAGTTTGGTAGGTACCTAATTACTTAGTTAGGTAGGTACTCACCTCATGGTATACCTACAATAAAAATAACGCCATCTTATTTTGAATCCCAAACTAGACATTTAATAAAATGTTTGAAGTGTTATTATTAAGTTTTAAATCGCTGACTAAATCGACACAAAAATAATAAATCCACACGGCGATCTAAGAAGCTATACTATTCCAGTATAACATGGCCTCGCTTTGTATACATTTTTCGTACAATGAGAGATCCGCTTATACTGGTTTCTTACAGCTTGATTGGTCGTCGTGCGTACTTAGGTATATACTTTCAGTCACGTAATCCCGTTGCTTGAAGAAGCCACGAGACTTGCAGAAACCTAAACATACAAAACAACAAGAAAATGTTGTTTAATGTTTGTGGAAAGACGCGGGAAAACTCAGAGTAAACACTTTAAGAAACATTTATTAACATAGATACCAGTATGTTATGATTGTGTACGTAATATCCCGTATGTATGATAATATTAGCTGGTATTTTATGAAATCAAATTCAAATAGTTTTTTATTTGTAGAACATAGGTAAACAAAATTACAGAACAAACTACTACTTCACACTACACTACACTACTACTACTACACTACACTACACTTCTACTACTACTAATACTACTACACTACACTACACTACTACTACTCCTTCTTCTTCTACTTACTTTGTGAATAAAATACCTATCAACATTTTGTAGATGCTTTTGTTGTAGGTACCTCAGCACATAGTGAAGTACAAAACTACGGCTTTGCAAAATAAAATGCTATTTTTAGCTTTAATATACGAACGTGTATTGTACCTACCTAATATAGTTCGAGTCGTAATCGCGTATGAAGGGTTCCGTACCATCTTAGTAGGTACAAAATTAAAGGCGCTCCCCCTTTAATTTTGTTTTTAATTTTTATTGATAAAGCACAACAAAAATGAACCTGTGAAAATTTCAACTGATTACCTATTACGGATTATGAGATACTTACAGCCCGCTGACAGACAGACGGACGGACGGATATATAATAGGGTTCCGTTAACGTTTTCTCTTTTTTTTAAGTTTTTATTGTGTAGATTTAAGTTATTTTATGTTTTGTGCACTTGTGGCATGTGCCAAATAAATATGTTTTCTCATTTCTTTCATTTTGGTAGGATCTAAAGATTTTTTTTCAGCAATATATTTTTATTTTTCTGCAATCTTCCGCCCATTTTGCACTAAATGTACAAAAATCTCAGCCACACTAGGAGAACTTTTATAGAAGAAAACCAAAATCCATACTTACGTCTAAAACTCCACATGTTAGTGCAAAATAACGATACTTGTGAACTACCGATGCACATTACGAGGACAATATGGCGTCGCGTCCGGTGTTCCGTTTGATCTCGCCATGTGGTTCCGGTAAAACGGGGCGAGGTGCAGACCAGCGCGTGCGCAGGACACGTGCGATTGTGCTCTTGTTATAATAAAATTAGTCTGCGTCGGTTTGCATGTTTTGGTTTTTTTTTGCGACTGTCGTGTCTTAGTTTGTATGTACTATCGGCAAATTAAAACCAGGCACGCCTTACACTCAATTATTTTTACAGAGAAGAACAAGTCTTATGTCGACCTAATTTTATTAGAAATAAAATTAGGTCGACTTAAGACTTGTTATCAATGTTATTAGCCAGTGTCAGTTAGTTCACCCTCTCGTTATATCAGCTCTAAGACATGACATACTCGTAGCTACCTGCCTAATAATTTTCCTGGCGGAGCATACATTCGTTTTATTTTTTACATTTACTCCATCGAATGTCTGTGCATAATTAAATTACGTAGGTATTTATATTCTAAGAGGTAATTAAAATTGACCTTCCAGTTATTTTACAAACATGCAAATAAAATAATGTATTTTTTCGGGGACACTGGGGAAATTTGGAACTTCTTATATGAATTTTTCTGTTTACTTATTATAATATTAATCGCAGTAAAGATTGGTTGGTTTAAATAACCAGTAATTTCATTTCCCCATGCTCCTTGGCCGTTAATTGTTCCTTTTCTTTTGCTGCTGAAAGCAAAGCTTTCTTTCAAAGCTACTTATTCTGCACGATAATTAAATCAATTGCAGATCAAATGCTGTAGAGGCCTTTAATCGTACGTATACCTTTACAAAAACCATGACTTACTATCGACAATTATTTTTATTTTCGTTCATTTGTCACCCGAGATCACTGTGCTGAAAATAGAAAGAAAGAAAAGATGTTTATTTGGCACATGCCAAAAACACTTTATGGAAAAAAAAACTTAAATCTAAAAACTTGAAAATAAAGATAATAAATTGTGTGTCTCACCTCACGGCTGCGCCAAATAGGCCCAGTTCAGCAAACTGCAGGGCAACTAGTGCCCGACGATGGTTTTCATTTAGACCTGAGATGGGAAGGAAGCACGGATTGAGAGATTTAAAAAAACCACTGAACAAATTGCTTTACTTTTCCAATCTATGATTTCATTTCTCAAAATGGGCAACCATTCTTATTTCGTAATACCTAATTGCTGCCCATAAGTTCACATTCTTGTAAAACCGGACAACAAACAAACCCGAAAAGATAAGATGGCCTCAGTAAATACAACTTAACGACTAAATCATTAACCACTTTAACAGAGATAAGATAAAATTAGATTGCTTACCTAATCCCGTTTTCACTGGCGCTAGACGAAACTTTAATGAACGCCCAAATTTTATAACACGGTTGGAATTGAAACTCTCAGCGCTGAGCCCAGCGTTCAAAACTCAACAGAGTATTTATTTAGGTGTCGCTAGGAGCTAGTTGATACGGGAATTAATCTAGTTCCACTCCAAGTCTCGCTTAAAACTATTTAGTTAAGTACTAAAGTGTCTCGCAATTCGAGAGAATCTCAACTGAGCCACTGACTCAGTTTCTTTTTCTTTAAAGCCTGCAATGAATGCTTTGCATCATTTAGATTTAACCTAATTAACTAGCAAAAAGCACTAATTAAAGCAATTACACAGACGTTTGCAGCTTAACGTTTAAGAAAGTCGTTTTATTTTTCCGTCTTCCATTTTGTATCCATTCAGACTGAAAGCTATTTATAGTTGTGTTTGAGACTCTTTCAGGATTTTTATGATGATTTAAAACTATTAGTGTTTCATCGGTTCGCTATCTTGATGTTATTTTTATCTTTTATAAGCTGTGTAGAAGATGATGTAAAGGTGTTTGCTGAAGTTATTTCTGAATATTATTTGGAGATGACTAATCCCATCCATGTAACTGCTTTATTGAACATCCGTTTCAGGTGTAAACTTTAGATGTTCTCTTTGTTTATAGATAATCAGAGGGCCTAGGCAAAGTTAAAACGATGAGGGAAAATAAATCATAGTTTAGATCGACATTTCTACAGCGAATTTGTCATTGGTATAGACCCTCAGATGTGTGAACCTAAATGATTCACTAGAACATATTAATCATAATACTTAAAATAAACACGGCCTTTTGCGCTGAAGATTCCTTCTTATTAGTAGAGGCTGTATTTTTTTGTCAAAAAATTTAGACCACAGATGGCAAACATCCTTTTCTTATCCATCATAAAAACCCAACATAAAGCATCAGTTCCAAAAAGTACCACAAACTTTACTCTTTTTTATTACAATCGCCGAATCCTGCTAAAATCAAAGCGGGTCTAATAAAAGCGATCATAACTTTGGCACCTGTTTCCTCTCGATATGGTGCAGGATTCGAGTGAGGGAGATCAAAGTGTATGCCGGACGCAAACTGCGAACAATTGCTACTGTGAATCATGGTTCATTGATTCAATGCTTGTATGTTTGTTCGTTTTTGTGGACGGAGTAGCGGGGCGTATGAGGTTCTGGTGTGAAGAGTATAGAGTAGGTGAAGTTTGTTTGTGGGAATTTAGTTGTAAGAGGGATTTGGTTTAGTTTTCTTACGAACAAAAATAATAGATATCATTCAGAACCTAATGCTGAACCAAGTAGAACTTTAAATAGCTCGTATAACGCACGGAAGGGAAATTATTGACATGTCAAAATTAGACGAAAGTCAAGTGATGCAATTGGTTTTCGATACTATAATGTAATCCATTCACCCAATTACAGTGGATACCCAGGATACGCGCACTTAATTATTTGTTTATTTTTATTTTAGAAACCGGGTGAGATATATAATGTAAACAAAAACCGTAGAAGTAATTAACATTCAAAAGCTTATTCGTACATGAAAAGATATCATTACACAACTCAGAACAACGAAAAAAATACATTTGCAACACTAGAACACCACAACAAAGGCCACAAAACAATGAGAACGAAAATACTCTTGAATCTAGAGCAAGCCCAACATCGGAGAAAAAGTAAAAAAAGTATTTGGTAACACTGCACCGCGGTCACAGCGATCATTGAGTACAATGAGACGCAAATAGAGAATGGAGGCGACACCGAGGGTGAGAATGTATTCCTAATTGCCTGCGGACGTGTCTCAACTCGGTTTTACGTACAAGTGCATCTAGATAGGGTTGTGGCTTGTGGCGAAGGGATGGTTGGGGTAAATGTTGTCTAGTTTTAGGACTGTTAAAAATACCGATTGTTTCAATGTTGTGTTGTCATGAATCTTAGTTTAGATTTGGAAGCTAGACTGCAGTCTCTACTGGCAGTGTCAAGTGCATTTTTAGTAGTAGTTGTAGACTCATCAGTATAACACAGGTTACAGTCTGGATTCCTGTAACAGAAACGAGGTAGTTACTTAGTATTAAAATTACCTCCTCGAGCGAAAAATTTGTCGATACTACTAACTTTGTTAATTCAACTATTGAAGTTTCTGGCGGAATAGTCTTTGGACCCAATGTAATTTTGTTTGGCGTAGGTCGTGACTCGTGTCCAAGATATAAATCAAGACTACATAAAAATCACTTTCTTTCCTCCACCAACCCTACTTACCTGTAGCATCATAAAGGCTACTATGCAACGCATCGTGGGGTGCAAGCTCAAACACACACTCAAGCATCTCTTATATTGCGTGCGTGCACATAGTAAACCGAGCCGATTACTACGGCTATAAAAACCCAAAGATAAGTACTGACGCGTTGGGGTGAAGATATAAGACAACGTATAAATTGCAGCGTTTATGCGTTTGAAGTCAGGAAGCGGGATTTGAACCCTGCGGAGTTGCATTCTTCTAACAATGAGATTTTTTTAAAATAAATAAGTGGCAAATAGATTCAATTTGTGACAATGGCAATTTAATTTATATGTTTTGATTGTAAACATAATCTTCGTGTTAAAAAAGTAAGGGCCATTTGACCCCACACTCCCAAAGAAAAAAAAGTCATTAAAAATATGCCTAATTTATTTACTTAGTAACAGTTTGTTTTAAAAAAATGAATTGGGAGTAAATTCATTAGTGAATATTTTTGGTTTGTTGATTTTCCTGTTACAAAAAGATAAAAAAACTGCTCAAAGTTCTAAGTTTCATTGAAAGTATATTTCTATTAGCATTGGTTCATATTGTTATGTCTTTTTACTCCACATTGGCTGGTACAGACAAGACGAGAATGTTGAAGACGCTGTAGCGCCATCTGTCTTCTAAAATCTTAACTTCCAAGAGTAATCAGTACAGATAAGCCCTAATAGATGGCGCTTTCACAAAACAAGTTTACGCTGCTTCGTGCTTCTATCTAGCGGTGAATTCGGGAACTTTGTTTCCCTAAGGTTTGGGTAGATGGTCCAAGTGGTGACCCGCAGATAGCAGCACTTAGGGATGTAAAATGAAAACAAAGTTAATAGTGTTCGGACTTTGCTTAAAAAGTTACCAGGAGAATTATTATGACCTATAGTTTCTAATTACATTTTTTTTAATACGTTTATTTATTTACGAGATAGTTAGGTAGAAGGGTTCGCGGCAGACTGAGGAGAAGATGGTGGGACGCCTTGAATGGCTTTCTTGTTAATTGGCAAGAAAAGGCGCAACACCGAGAAAACTGGAAGGAATGGGGGAGGCCTTTGACCAGGAGTGGGACAATTCAGGTTAACCAAAAATATTTGTTTAATGGTATTACAATTTGGATTCATAAATATGAAGCAAAGAGGCAGAATTTGAAATTATTACTAAAACTTTATTCCGTATGCACGCTCCGTAAATATCCTCCCAAAGTAAAACAAAATGATGAACAAGTACCTAATTACATTACAAGTTACTGATCTATCAAGATAAATACCTATATAAGAACACAAATGAATGGTATTCACACGCGTACACACATACACACACCCCCACACATACCTACCCCCTCACATTCACGCCCTCACATACACATTTAATTTTGTTTCATCCTAGGTCTATTGTAATTTGAATTTTGTTTTTGATTGAATTTGATTTTTTATTATTTATGGTGCTTATAACTTGCCCATTATAATCTAAATGGAAGTCACTGGTTCCTGAAAAACAGGTACTCTAACAACTAAAAATTTCAGACCCTGGGGTCTCAAATTTTTTTGTAACCTGTTTTTATTGCAATAATATTTATCCGTCCAAACTTTCGCATTTATAATAGTAGTAAGATGAGCAACTAATTACAAGCTTAGCACAGCTCGCGCCATTTTGAACATGTCTGCTGAAGTTGCAAACAATGTGGAATACTAATAAATACACAGTATAAAAAAAACATTTTCTATTATCTAACCTAAGTTTAAACCATGATATAAACTAGCTGCCAAGTACAGTCACAAACTCATCCGTTACGGGATGCTTAGCTGCTGTGAATAATGCACTTTATGTGGTGCAAAATACATATAAGTAGGTTCGTTATTTACATACTGCAAACGAAATGCTTATGAAAACTATTTCTCTGGCTCACAAGGAATTTGTTACAGTATTGTTTGTTCATTCGATAAAAACCTTAGTAGTAAGGCATATTAACAGAAGCCTTGCGTCAAAAAATAAATTTGTCATTCGTTGATTTACATTCTAATGAGTGGACGATAGTATGACGATTGATAAACTCCTCCGATATCAAGGAGCAGGATAAGGATGGAAAGATGATCAACAAACGGATAATTTTAACAAAAGATCTTAGGTGTCTGGAGAATCTATAAGTAGGGTCTGTAGACAGACCTCAGGTAGGTACTAGTACAAATAATAGTATCTATTTCTTCGCAAAGGTAGAAATAATCACTTCAAGGAAGGATTTTCTTTAAAACATAGACTGTACTAAAATCCAAGGTGCCCAGACTTTGTCCACAATACCTATACACTTATAACTAACTACCCTCCATTAGGCAGCCGCGATAAGATCTCATTGTGAGCGCGTGTAGCGATGACGTGCTCCATCATACGCGGTCTCGGATATCTGCTGATCGCGGATAGCATCAGCCGAGTAGGTGCACACTGTCTTGAGGTTTGCAACCTTAATCGAAGAGAGGCTAAATAATAAACATATCCTTATGTAAACCTTAAAAAAATGCTACAGTAGGTAACTATCGATTCCTGTACAGAAGAAATATTTGTAAGCCCTACAGGTTGTAGATGTTCTGAGTCTGGCTGATTATGTACACGAGGCAAACTTAATCGGTTTGCAGGGCACACCACAAAGATGTTGGTGTGCGTAAAATCAACTGGTGTATTATTTCGCCTATTTGTTAGTGTTTGCTTCACTATAGTATATGTATAATATGAGGTAAAGAATATGAAGCATCAATTTAACCCTATGACTAACCGGTGTCGTGGCATAGATGTGTAATCATTCGGCTGGTAAATCAAGTGTCGTAGGATCGAATCTGCGCCGCTGGCGTCAACTTTTTGCATTATTAAAAAACTTTTATTTTCATTTTGTTGAATTTTTATTGTAATTTACCAGATAATAAGAACATTATTCGAAAAAAAATATGGAAGTAAAAATTAAACAATTTGTATTAAGAAATCAACAACATTTATTGACTAGGTTTTTTTTTATATTATAATCACAAATTAAAAAGTTTTGTGCATGACAAATATTCTAAGTCGGACAAGAAATTAATAACGTTACTTTTCTTATTCAAGTGGGTAATTTATTTATTAGTGAAATGAATAAACATGTTAATAAGATAGATATTAAGATACAGGTATCCTAAATTGTTATCTCACTAACAATAACATCACTCACATAAAATAAATCGAATTACCCCCTGATATTTTTATTAATATCCTATTGGTGCGCCTTCGCTATCTATGACTTATTCATGCACGAAGTAAATGTCTCCACTAGACCTGCATGGAAGAATATTTTTTTTTATGATAGCGCTCACCATCTTTTCGCCACAATATTTTGCGACCGTCCTTGTCTGATTTAAAACATTTTTCATCTCTAAATATAACTATATTATTGCACCAATCAAAATCTAAATATTCTCTTGCGAAGCGTACCCGGTTTTGCCTGTGAATATCTGACATTCAAATTTTCTTGGCTGGCCTACAACATTTCACACCAGCTGCTCGCAAGTGGTTTCGTACAGTTTGTAATGTCACGTCATGTTTAGTTGCCGTGGAACGAGTAGTGAGGAAGGGCTCAGCGGTATGCGTAGCAACTATATCAGATGCCAATCTGTGAATGCAAATCCAGCCTTTGGTCCCGGTCGGCAAGGATCAATGCTTCCCGAATCTGCATAACGATGGACCCACAATTGCACAGTCCTTCTCTGTGAACAATAATAAAATATTGTTACAAAAAACAACAATCAATAACATGTGGATTATTTAAACATATTAAACTTCTAAACATCATAATAACATTTTGTTACTCACCGATATCTTTAAACGTCTCGCAATTTCACTAATTGAAACATTTTGCTCATGCAAAAGAATTATTTCAGCTCATAAAAGTGTGGTTCAATGATTCATATTGATTCACAAATAAAAGCACTTCTCAAAAAACGCAGGGTATAATGTCTAAAAACGTAACGAAACCCCAATAGTCAATAGCATTATGACGATGAACTTAAACTACTAACTTAAACATGATTTGTCATTTTTAGAGGGTAGACAACTAATACATTCTAACCCAAATATAAAGAGACTTGCTAATAGTTAAGCAATAAATTGAACAAACAAATGTAAAATATTTTATTAAAACATACAAAAACATTAAGCTGTTGGCAGTCGGATTCGATCCTACGGCGCCGGCGCAGTAAGTAATTATTTATCGCACGCTCGACTAATGCGCCACGGAGACGATTGTATGATAAGCTAAATTTATGCGTCATATTCCCTGCAACATTAGTGACAAGAAATTTTATTGTGTGTGCGTGGACAACGGGTAGCAAACACTAATAAATAGGCGAAGTAATACACCAGTTGATTTTACGCACACCAACATCTTTGTGGTGTGCCCTGCAAACCGATTAAGTTTGCCTCGTGTACGTGACTTTTAATATTTGCACCAGCAATACAGGAAAAGTGTCGCACTCTCTTTCACAGAGAATAAGTCTGTGCCCCACCATTGCAAACGTACCTAATGGGATGATTATGTTAGATATTTTAGAAAGAAAAGTTAGTGCTACCTATGTGTAATGAATGAGTTTACTCTGTAAAGTGTAACCCCAAGTAGAGTTATTATTATAACTCACAATAATGTCCTAGTTTCCACTGCAATTGATTAAAACATCTAGGAAACGTGATCAACAAATTGAGAATTTCAATTTAATCAATGTAACAGTTCAGCTAATACCGATATTAATTCAATTGAAACTGCACACAATTTGGCAGCATGTATAATTGATCAGGTTCAAGACAAAGCACTGGACGGCACAGTAATCTAAAATGTTGGTCTAGACGAAGTCACAATTCATGCAAGGTACCAGCCATTAAAATCGCCAATAACCATTAAGTCAATGGAAACACGCCAAGTACTACCGAATGCAATACAATAGCCAGTATTAAATCTAACCAATAAATTATTCAAAGACGTTTCAACCGCAGAACTGCTGGAGTTATCCCAAATTACTTTCTACTCTAGCTTTAACTGCACTTGGACATTTATCCTTATCAATAAAGACTAGAATTGTGGAGAAGTTTAGTTTGGTGATAGTAACGTTAACTTGGTATTTTGTAGTGTAAAGGAATACCTATAATTCAACGCCCAACGGTGACCGAGTATGCGTCAAGATGTGTGAATGTCTATATTAGATGCTATTTTATGGCGGCGTATGGGAATAGGTTATGTTAATCATACTGTGAAGGGACTTGGCGCTAGGGTACAATATGCTGTGTTAGTTTGATCAATCGAATCATCGTAGTTTAGAATTGTACTTCTAACAAAGATTGGAATGAATTTCATTCTACTTGGTGCCTTTTCTACGTTTCCTTGAGAATTTCGTGCACCATTTTGTTTATCTTCGTAATAGCTTGAATGGTGTGAATATCGTGCTCTTCAAGCTTAGTCATCACTATCCAGATGTATTGGATCTTCATAATCCCAGGTTTTCTGAGATGGCAATTATCAGGCGGGAACGGCTCGCACGCGCTCCTCGCGGAGCAGTGACTAATCATTACCTGATTAGCCTTTTCTAAACTATATTGAGATCGGCTTTCAGTCTAATCTGATGCACTGAATATCAGTATTTTGTATATTTTTGAAGAAAACAACCACGAAAATGAAAGCCAAAAGAACGTCTCAAAGCAAAACTAAAATACAATGAGACCAAGAAATAAAGAAGAACGACAAAAATACTAATAGAATTCAACACTTTTCCTGAACAATAACTTGGGAATAAGCGACGACAATTTGTAATAAAACCGTTTATCATAATAAAAATAAAATAAGAATACACACTTCCGGGGAAAAAAACGATTACTTTAGCCACGATAAAGGAGTATATTAAGACGATAAACCCGTCTGTGAGAGACGTCAAGGGACATAATATGTGTAATAACATATAAAATATATCTGGGAAACGGTCTCCGGCCGTATTGCTTGGGTCATGGGTTAGCCATATTCTTGCAAAGAAACTGTTGCGAGAAATCACTTTCTCTACCATTTTTTCTGCTGATTTAGTCGTGTTATGTATGGGGGTCTTGAACTTAAAGGGTAAAACCTTCATAACAGTTTTTTATAAGAATTTGTCGCATCTGGACTTCCATTAGGTTGGATTGATGATGGTGATGAAATTGAAGTTGCTTGAATTATCTCAGAAGTAATAGCTAAGTAATATGTGAATGAAAATTTTGCTGCAGGATATAATACCAGAAGCATTTCAGTTTGTGCAGATTAAAATTCTGATGAAACCAACTTTGCTTGCGAGTAAGAATAGCTAAGAAGAACAAAGTGATGGCAAAGGACATCATATTAATTATTTGTAATAGTGCGATAACCTAGTTTGATACGGATACGACCCAAATCTTCGATGATAGCCGGGATTGACTCACAAATGACCCACTAAACATTTACCATAAGACATGAACACTTCTTCCATCCATCCGAACCCTTCAAAACGATTTGTTAACGCATCCAAAAACGTATTTAACCCTCAAAACTGTCATGGGACGGTTTGAGGGGCTAAAGGACCTATGGAAACTGATCCATGCCACAATGGGGCTGCTATAAAAATAAACTGGAACCCTTACAAGGTCGATGCTAATGTGAAACCGATACATTTATGATGTTTTCCGGCTACAGATACTGTTAATATTTGATAATGTAAGACTTCCGTGGACATATGAAATTGGAGAGGTCAGGCTTAACGACTGTTTGTAAAATTTTTGGGTTGGCGATCTTGATTATGGCTGGTTGGTTATTTGAGATTAAAATTTCTTATCTGTGTTTGTGTATACATTTTGATACAACGTATTCATATCGTCTTCATCATGATGTAATCACACGAGAGTCTGAACCGATGTATCTATTAAAACTGGGAAATTCAGACTTTTCATTTGTCACTGCAGTTTGAACGCAATACCATGTCCTTTAGTGAGACCACTTTCAAACGAAGCCTCTATTTTTCCATATTTTTATGAAACAATAATGTGTACAGTTTATTTGTCGTCTGTACCCTTTTCTTCTAGTTCTTTACGAGTTTTAATTTGACGGGTTGTTGGTCAAACAATGTTCGTGTTTTTGGGTCCTCAACTGGATGTTGGTCGGAAGATTTTATGAAGGCTGTTCCTAGCTTGATAAGGGTAATGATGAACTACTGGCTTTTTTCTAAGTACCTAGCAGTAATTACTTTAACGCTTCCACGGAGAATAGCTGGAGGCTTGTAGCAAAAATGAGTGGCAGAATATTTAAAGAAAATGCTGAGTTAATTTTACAAGGTAAAAGTGGCGACAGTTTTTATAGCATTAAGTATTTTTTTAATCTTATTTATCGACTAGATTCAGATTTAATATGAGATAATTTTTAATACATCTTTGCAAAAATACTATTTTTTAATTTTGAGTTTTGATGATATTGACAATTGTTTGGGATTTGATACCCGCAAATGTTGATATGTTAATTTAGATCAATATTAAGCATTTCCTAAACTGAAGTCCCTCAATCAAAGTTTTCTTTTCAAAAGACGACAGACACTCCATAATCCATCCACTTTCAGACACTGTCTGTGAACAACCAACAAAAAACCTCACATCTGCTCCATCCACATTTGCTTCAATATTCTGCAGTAATTCATTACAGCCGCCTTCAGCAACAAACAGGGCCAATGTTTTGACAGATGTTCATCTGAAATTGTTATTTTTGTCGCCGGGGGTGTTAATTTGCGTCGCTTGTTTTAACGCAAGACCGCGCCTCAATTATGGGATTACTAAACGTAATTTGCATGTAATAACTTGAAAGGTGACGTTTTGAGGTGAACTTTGTCATCTGGTTTTTGGCCTTTTGGGTAGCATGAAATATTAGGTGGAGCAGAAAATGTTAACGTTTTATGCCACACCTGGCAGGTTTTTCTATACCTGCCAGGTGCCGTAACGTTCATTTAGGAAGATAAGGTTAAGAAATACCCATTTTAACACTAGCTTCATCTATTTTCAAAAACGTTGCCACGCAAGAAAATTCTCCTGTACCGTGGGTACATTTACAAACATTTAAACTCATATACACAAACAGCCAGGCCCGGAACAACTACTTGTAGGCCATACAAATATTTTTTGCGTACGGGAATCGAACCCATGACACGCACGACAGCAGTCAATCGATCAGCCGCTGCGCCAACCGTGCAGTCCGCAATCTGCTTGATATGGAACTCCGAAACATCCTGATCCTGGTTAAATACTACTAAAAGATGGATCACAAATCAAAACATGCATTTGTTACACGAGTGCTCAGCTAATAGCACTTGTTTTGTCACAATAATTATCACTACCCTCGATTATTTTAAGATTCTTTTCTCGATATTTTTACTTCCGAGAATTCATTTTCCGTGGTCTTCTTGCTACTGGGACACTGATCTCTCTGGGAGGGAATGTAGACTTTAATCCACCACGCCAGCGCTGCGCTTGTTGCTGGATTTGTTATGATGAATAAATCCTTCAATGTTTTGAAAGCAGTGGTGAGTACAACTTGATCACCATCACCACTAAGCAGTGATAGCCTAGTGGTGTGAACGTCGGACTGCCGAGTCATAGGTCTCAACTTCAAACCCAAGACACGCACCTCTGATTTTTCGCATTCATGTGCGTATTGGATAATTATCACTTGCTTCGGTGAAGGAAAACATCTTGAGGAAACCAGTAGGTATGCCTGAGAGATGATTCTCGACGGCATATAAAGCTAAGTCATAAGTCCATGGACGGCATAAAAACTCTGACAACACCACTTTTCCAAAATCTTGCATTCATCTGTCTGTATAACTTAGCAAGGCATAAACAAAATTAAATACTAGCAATACACACGAGGGTATCGCAAGCGATTATTAGTCGCATGTCAGTCGTGATGGTTCGGCGAGACAGAACAAACACTGCAATTGTTACTGCGACTGTGTCGTATCCTGTCGTAGAGACTTTCTCCACAATCAATGAATTTAATTATATAAAATGTTGCAGAGCAATTGCCTGAGAATCAGTGAAATTATCTGCTCCTCAGAACAATATAGGTTTTGGTACAGATCGCTATTTAACTTCAACTTTTACTATGGCAACAACTCCTGATCGATGAATCCTTGAAAATTTTAAAGTAAATGTTATCAAATGGTTTAATTAAAATCAAAGTTTTGAGTGTGACTTTGACTCGATATTTCTATCGGTGTTTGATTTGAAAATTATTGTATACCTAAGTATATAGAATAATTCTTTAAATCTCTGTCTTTCTTCCTCTATGTAAACAAAATCCTTATTTCAATATCTACTTGCGAAGTAGGCTGTAGATTGCAAATGGCAATGTGCTTACACTATTGACTAAGTTGAAGGTAAGTTCAAACATGATACATCATTCAAAACCTAAAGCAAAATGATGTATTACATTTTTGTTTTCTAAGGGTTATTTTTTCTGGCGAAAATAAAGAAAACACCTCTTTCTGTGACAGCATTGTCACCCTTAACAACACGTGTCCTCATTTACTTTTGAAAATATTTCGCTGCACTAATTTTACGTGTCTTCAAAACATTTCCCACTACATTTTCAACCTTACCTTCTTCATCATAGTGTTCTTTATCACAATATTCCTTATTTCCATTGGGTTATGGATCAGTGTTGTAACCGCGATCACGGTTTGTCTGTTCATTGTTTTCGTTGACGACAGCGTCTATGTTGTAATGTTCAAATGTCTAACGATGAATAGTTTGACCCCTGTACTTCAAAGGTCATTGTATAAGCAGGTAAAAGTACAAGTAGGAAAGGTCCCATAATGTTTACAACGTTGGAAATTATTTCAAATTATTATACGGGTTTGGATGGATGTCGCTAAAGAAACCAGGCTGCTAAGACGATGGTTGTAAAAGTAATTTAAATGTTATTCGATTTCAGGTATATTCTAATCTGTAAAAATGTTTATTGTAAGTATAATTATTATTATATGTTACTACTAAAGATGGGTGTGAACATAAACTTAAGATTAGCCAGCTAAACTTAGGTCAGGTTATGTTAGGTTATGTTAAGTTTAGTAAGTAATTTTTAAGTCGTAGCATAGTACGTTTCATCCTCAAAAATATCTATGTGAAGACAGATTTCTTTCTTTTGAGGGCGTTCATAAATCGGTTCATTCTGCGAAATCTTATCATATCGTTTAACACTTTCTTCGAATTTTAAGCCACTACCGACATTTATGCAGAACGATTATGATCGTAAAACCTCTGAATTTCGGTAACAAAATGATTACACGATAATTTTCCATCGAGCCCCTGTAAGCTTGAGTGGGTAACTGGCGAAGATTATCTCATTTCGGCGTACATCGTCAGAATGTTAATGCGTAGACAGCCCGCGGGCCAGTAGACATCTTCAATGTTATACTGCTCTTGTAGTCGTACTATTTGTACACTCGCTTTTGGTTGACGGAATTTGTAGAAGAGTGAGTAGAAAGTGGCCCAGCAGTGGGATGACACAGGCTAACAATAAGAGTAAGTAGAAAGTATATTTGGAACCTCTCCTTAATTTTGGACTCCTGATAGTTTTAGTAGTAGTTGGACTAGTAGTTGCTGACCCGCATCAGCATCGCCTGATGACGGATTTTAGTAAACACTTTCAAACTCTAATTATGTCGCCTAAAGGTTGAATTTTCCATAATCCTTTCCGAGCCGTTGCGTGGTTTGAGCTGTGCGTTGAGTCAGTCAGGACAAACGAATTTACATGTATAGATAAATATATTGAAAGGCATCAGTTTGTTAGAAATTAAACATTTAAACCTAATTCACAGTAAATCTTCGGTGGTCTCAACTTCAAGATAGTCATTGCTGATATACTACAGAGTTCACTGACGGTCGACTACTTTTCAATCTTATTACCCAGGGCTTAAGAGTGAAAAGTGACAGTCAATAAACTCGGTAGTACACTTGATTAACCATGTAATACGGGGATTTGTAAGAACAAGTTATTTTTCACGGCATATTTCAAAAGATATATCTGAAGAACAATCTAATTTGAAATAGAAATATTTATTTGTCTAGTAATAATTCTAGCTCTTACGAGTAAGTTCATAAAAACTGCTTTAACAGCTAGAAAGCACGTTGTGTCACCACCGTTGTCTTCCCGTAACACAATGCAATATACAGATATTGAGACATGGAGGAGTCATAAAGTGAATCTAGGAGTATGTTGTCAAGTTCCTTTATCAAGCTTTTAGAAGCAGACTTATACAAATAATGATGGTCTATTTTTACTACCAATTTCAACAGTAGACAATGGGTCCTGTATGGCTCCAGATTCCAGAGACCAATCGAATGAAAAGAACAATTTTCCTAGATTTTCTTAACAAGTATGGACATATTAGACAACGGTAGAATACTGTCTCCCTGTTTACACAGACATTTGCTAGTATGTGGATAGTAGGTATGTGCCATCGTTCATTTCAGCCTATATCGTTTCCACTCCTCGGAGATAGGCGTTCTGCTGTGAAAGGGGATCGGCCGTCGTCTACCACGCGAGCCCAGTGCGATTTGATGAAAGTCACGTCTTCCAATTTATTTTTCGAGGATATTCCGGTTTCCTAACGTTGTTTTTCCTTCGTCGTTTTGAAAGCAATGATGCGATGAAATAAATGACACAAAGTGAAGAGGCTGGCTGGGTACGAACACGACCTGCGACAAGTTAGTTGGGGCTGTTATCACTGAGCCAATCCGAGCTTCACTGCCATTTATACAATCACCGCCTAAATCCCCCATCCCCATTCTATCACTGTTTTATGGTTGAACTCCAACGGACCCAAACAAAGCGCTATGCTTTCACATTTATTGTGCGAACCGCCAGTCTGCGGAATTCACAGCCGGCTTCTCTGTTGCCCGATCATTATAATCTACATCTCTTCAAAGTTCAAGTGAATCAGTTTCATCTAGGCAAGCGTGCTCCATCCTAGGCTGCGTCTTCGCTTCAAATCAGGCGACTGTTGCGGTCACACGCAAGTCAAAAATGGTTGAATGAGAATGAGTAACTACAAACTCATGGTGAGTTTACGACCCGAAGTAACACCATGCAACGCCAAAACTATCAGAATTCAACAAGCGGCTCTTTCGTCGCGCCTAATGCAGTTAGTCGCCTACCTGCAGGCACTTTTCACTTTTGGCTGCTAGCGACACGTTAGACAGAATATAGATTTAAAAGTTCCAGACATTTGTTTCAGATTCGGAGACTGCTAGTCGTGTTCGAAGATTTATGTAGCAAAATAACTTGGTATTTATGTTTTTGTTGAAATTACGTATCGTAGATGTAAAAAAATTATTTATACTTTGTTTTCGTCTACAGTGACAGCTTTACCGATCAAATATTATGGTTTTAAATACAATATTTATGGAAATTTCTTTGTTTGATAGAAAATATGTAAGTAGATATTTCAGTACATGTGCAAAGTTTTTATTATGAACATTATTTTCAACTTCAAATCCTGAACTTAGTTATTGAACAGTTGATGGACAAAATTTTCTGCATCTTCAACGTTTTTGATAGGTATTTTAGAGTTTTCTACGAAAAAGTTGCATATTTTCGTCTATTAAATGAAGGTCTTGAAGTAAATTTATATCAATTTTATATGCAATAAATATTTTATTTGATTCTAGAAGATTTTCATAAAATATAGCAACATAAAATTCTTTCGTTCGTATGCAAAGTAGTACCTACATCTGTCGGTCTTTCGTACATTTTTATTGAACCCTTTGTGGGTAAAATATAAAACTTACAAATCGAGATCTCTGAAGGTATTTTGCGTCCAAAAAGAACCTTAAGACGCTAAATGCATCAAAACATACATAAAGGACATGAAAAGTCAGTTCTAAGTCAAAATACCAAAAAATTACGAAGGTCTTTGTTAAAATTAATTTACGCGCGAAATATATGCGCGCCAATAATTCACCTCGGCAATCTTCGGCAATTTCCGACAAATCCCTTCGACATAAAAGCAAATCGCTTGGCGATCTGTCAGCGAGGTGGAAACGGCAGAAAAGTTGAATTTCTTACGGCATAAACGTCATAAATAAAAGGAGGCAGCAAACTTTCTGCCGTTACCGGTGTGAGGTTGCCGAGGGTGTATTCTGGAACTCGATAGTGTTGCATTTACGGATAATATTCATCTTTTCATACCAACAGCTGAACAGAGTTCAATAAAAAATTATATGAAAATAGGAGCTTTTTATCCAGTTAGTATGCACGACGACCAATCAAGCTATGCAAACCAAATTAAGATGATTTCTCATTGCACGGGAAGCTCACACAAAGGTACGAGGTCAGGTTATACTGGATATGTATAGCTTGATGTGTAGCCGTGTGTACAAGCTAGTTCATAAATAAACTATTACTAAATACAAGAATAACTATAAGATTACATTTGCAGACTTTGATAATTTTGGTTAGTTTATCTCTTCAATCCCTTAATAAGATGAGATTCATATTGATCCAACATTTTACGCGAGTTTTTAAAGTCTAGAATAATAATAATAATCGTTTAATTATTTATAAAAAAGGGCACATTTACAATAAAATGTCTTAACAAATAAAATAGAGCACAGTTGGTTATTGCCTGAACTAGGTTGAACCTATGTTTCAGGCCACAAGGTGCATAAATATCTACTTAAAATAAATAAATTAACGTTCAATGAAAAGTATAGTACCAAAATTAAAACTTACATCAAATAAAGATTTAAAAAGGCGTGCCAGCAGTTTACTTGCAGACAACAAGTAAGTCTGTCTGTGCATAAGATAAGATTTGTAAAAAAGAAATTATAGACTTTTTACAGCTAAAATAATTTAACTTAAATATACTTAGTTTTCTATTTAATCCATTGTACAGAAATGGGCCTAAAAATGAAAAGAATCTTTCCACAAAGACATGTTTGGAGGTTGTATTAGAAACGCATACTATATCATTCCGTCTCTTGTTAGTATTGTCAGCATTGTACGTGAGCATGGTGTGCTGTTTTAAAACTAAGTGCAAAATGAATAGCTGGCGCACAGTCAGCACGTTGCAGGATTTATGCAGAATGATAGGACTCTAGGGATAATGAATGCACTATCACAAGTTGTAAGTACCTGTACATTTAAACAAGCTCGTACCTACATAAAGTCTTTTCAGCATTTAATTATTACAAGACACTATGGTAACAATTTACGAAAACAACAAACAAATATTTATTTATAAACATTCAGAATAAGGTTATGTGGGCACAATTTGTCGGCGCGGACGTTCGGGCTCGCTCTCCGCAGGAAATGAGCGTATTTGTCTTACCTGAGTGAGGTGCGGTGTCTCAACTAGCGATAAGAGAAAAATGAGTACGATAAAATGGTATATTAGACAGTATGCATAATCAGCCTATAATGTTCCCACAGCTGGGACACAAGGCAGATGTCGATTTGGTAGATGCACATGTCTTCGAATTTTTAGTTCTAGGACATGCCATTCCTCACGATGTTTTCCTTCACCGTTTTTGAGAGCAGTGGTGATGATATAAATTACACAAAGTAATGCGCCTAATACCTGCCTACCTCGTTACCTACCTCGTTAGGATCGTCAGTTCATTATAGTGTGACCCGCCCTACTTTACGTTTGCAAATTCGTCGTTTGCCCACTCTGAACTCGTCTTTTCAAAAATGCATAGCAATGGTGGGCTAATATGGCGCGCCTAGCAACCATCTACGACTTTGGTTCTCAGTCAAATTGCCTCATTTTGAAGCCAATAAATCAGAAATCCTTTGAGCATAACTCTCTCCTATAGCCTGCTGAACAATTGTTTAATATTAACAGGATTCATACTCAGCTAACGTAACTGCTGACTGAAATAAATTTAATTAGGGAAAAACAATAATGCAAGACCACGTTCATCTCGCTTATACTAGAACCCAACCGACCCGACCCCAAAGCTAGAGCCACACATTCATAAATTCACTTACCAACATTTATGAATGTTAATAATTAAAGCCACTATGGCTCCTAGCGATTTATTTGGTGCTCCAACTGTTTATGCACCGTTTGCCACTGAATTTTGACGTCTAGAAACTGACGTCATAATGTGGTAAGTAGTCTCTTCATGCAGTAGAAATGCATTGTTTTCTTAGCTTTGTAATGTTTCTTACTTAAAATGAGGTTCTTCAAGGAGTAGTTTTGAATTTTGTTCTGTTGTTATGTTTATGGAAAGGCATTTTGTGTGAATCATGGATTCATTTTAGTTTCCTCTCTATACAGGGTTATTTGTAAAACACCAGCAACCTCCTAATAGGTCATTGTATTCATCATTATGAACAACTTTTACTATGGGACCAAACCTGAAATCGCGAAAAAAAACAGCTGTTCCCTACATTTTGACGAGATATTCATAATGATGAGTACAATGACCTCTTAAGAGGTTGTTGGTGTTTAAAAGTATTTCATCATCATCATCATTTCAGCTGAAAGACACCCACTGCTGAGCATACGCCTCCCCCAAGAGTCGCCAACTCGCCACATTATGTAGAAATATTAAAGAAAGTATTTACTTTGGAATATTACAGTACCTAGGTGCTATGCTCCAATAGTACCTACAACCTCGGAATACAAAATCAACAGCATTTATAACTCCTGGACCAATTAGGCTACGTATTGTTTGTTCCTGAAGCAGACACAGCATTTAGTCACCGTGAATCATACAGGGTGGCGATCTAGTTACCTGTAACCGTCAAGGGGGTGATTTTATCCGCCTTACTGCACAACTTTCGCTATGTAACTCATAACCGATTCGTGAAAAACAAATCAGATTCCTATTATACAGGGTGGATGGGTCACCAACGCACAAACAAGTGCAATACACGGTCAAAATGGGTGAAACGGCTATTTTTTTTTAAATTACCGATGAAAAAAGTTTATGCGAGGATTCAGAATGATGTACTGAATACGTGGTAACCGTGTTAGCGTCGGTGTCTGTTCCACCCCGTATAATATATAGTAGACCGACTATTTTTGAAAAGTTTTTTTCTTATTCTAAATCGTCCCCTAGCTCTTTCTATGTGACCCATCAGACTTTTAATCTGTTATTTATTTATTATTTATTTATTTATATTCAAAAAAAATGGTAGGTAGTCTTATAAACTAAGCCCCACAAAACCGTAGTAATGGTTTGACTGCGGGGTCAGCGAGTCTCTACTACACGTACTTAAAACCAAATATTATTTTTTTGTAGCACTTTAACACATTTCTAGATAATATTTTTTTAATTTATTTTTAAAGCTATTTTTATTTGTTTCACTTCTTATGTCTGCCGGCAGACTGTTTAATAGATAAGGTATTCTTTTATTTAGGGTTCTGTCACCAAAGTAGTTAAATATTTTGTGACCTTAAAACAAACACATAAGAATAGACAAAACGAAAACACTACATAAAATAAAACAAGTTCAAATAAAACAAAGAAAACAAAACATTCGTTTGAGAAATACCAGGAAGACGATGGGAATCGCCAGGGTAGAATAATTGTTGCGCATGGAGGGAGATATAAGTAGGTTCGTGGAGATGACGGCCAATCTCGGTGAAACAGATGCTGAGGTACAGGTGGAGATAATATTTGAAAGGTTACGGGGGACATTTTATTGCACATAAATATTTAAGGGAAGCAAAAAGGCGATGAAAACCATGGATATTAATTGCTGAAATGGTAATTATTATGGAGTTTTGTGTTTTTACAGCAACTTCTCATCATCTTTGACCATTATAATCTGCCTAGCCTTTTTCCAACTTTATTGGAGTCGGCTTCCAGTCTTACCGGTTGCAGCTGAATAAAAGTATTTTACGTGGAGCGACTGCCTATCAGACCTCCACAACACAGTTAGTACTGGGTAAATACGATACCACTTCATGGGACTGCTGGTTACCGGTAACGACAGTCAAAGATCTCCAAATGACAGCCAGGACCAACGGCTTAGCGTGCTTTCCGAGCCGCAGAGGAAACTCAGTATGTACTGGATGGTCACCAATCCACAGACCGACCTTAGCTAGTACGGCTTAACGTTGAAGATCGATCCGTGTGGCCACGAGCTCCTGTCATCAAACTTTGACCTTGACAATGAATCATTAATTGATGTTTGTTGAGTGTCATCGAAACTCAATTCTTTAATTTTATTCCTCATGTTAAAGCATGTAATTCTAAATTATTTATTTGCAATGTTACTTCTTTTCAGGTCAACACCTCGATTGGTGGGCTCAGACGCGTCATATAAACTGAGCCCTTATGAAATGGAAGCCTTGAATGCGGTAAGTTTTTGAATATTATTTAACAACTAGCTGTGCCCGCGACTTCGTTCGCGTGGATGTCGGAACTTAACAATGTATTTTTTTGTGCGAAGCGCTGTTGGAGGATTCCGATCCAAATCATTTTTTTTTATTTATGCTAGTGCTTCTTTATAAACAACATTAGCTGTGGAACCATCTGGAGCGTACACAAAAAGGTTATTGGGGTTGTTTACGCGAGAAAGAGCTACGTATAGTTGACCATGGGAAAAGCATCCAATACTTAGGTCCACCCCCGCAACGGATAATGTCTGGCCCTGAGCTTTATTAATCGTCATGGCATAACAGAGACTGACTGGGAATTGCACTCGTTTGAAAGAGAAAGGAAAGTTGTTAGGAATTATAGGTATTCTTGGAAGTCCGGGTGTGTTGAGGGAATCCAAAAATTCTACCGGGTAATGCGTGGCGTCATCTTCTTCCATAACTGTATTTATAGAGGTGTATTCTCTACTATTCCCGGAAACATGAATCAATATTTTTAAATTAATTGCCGCAGCTTGGACATTGCGAGGAGTCAAAATAGCTTGCTGACATAGCCAAGAACCGGCTTGATTTCCCATGTTTGTGGAATCTCCGTACACAGAAGAAATTAGCTCCTGTTGTGATGTAACGCAAGAACAGAGATTATCAATCAAAATAACTTTGCCATCTTCTTGTACGGGGTATGCGCCATCGTCTATTTGTAACAATAAATTGGGAAACTCCTGTGCATTTTCGCAGCCTCGCAACTGTGCACGCATATGTACACTGAGATGTGTAGATGATATATTGCGCCATAAAACAGAACTCTTCAGACAGGCAGCAATTTCTTCGGCTCTCGTTCCTCGGGGTACTATCGGGAGTGTCTGCCGAAAATCACCGCAGAACAGCACCGTACCTAATGCCTCCCATCGGCCGGTCATTTTGCCTTATGTCCTGTAAAGTTTTATTCACTGCTTCTACAGCTTTGCGGTTTGCCATAGTGCACTCGTCCCAAAAAATTAAAACACAATCGCATAAAACCCTTGCTATAACGCTATTTCGCGATATATTGCAAACCGGGCTTTCCGTGCGGTCTAAGTCAATAGGAATTATAAATGTTGTGTCTGCCGTTTTTCCTCCAGGCAATAATGTGGCTGCTATCCATGAAGAGGCGACAGCAAGGGAAATTTTATTTTGGTTCTGTAGCGGCACTACAAAAAGTACTTCAGCAACATAGAACAAAAAGTACTACAGCGCCATCTATGACGCAGAGGATAAACTAAAAATCGAAATATATCTAAATTCTGCATCGCGCAAGTAAAGTTATTGGCGACTTAAGACTATACAGAAGAACCCGATAACAACTGTTGGGCAGTAGCCCACCAGACATAACACTCGTCTGATCGGAGGATCCTCCCTTTTCAATGGTGGTTGAAGAGCTTTACACCCTGTTCTCCGTACCCCCAACTTGGTGACCCCGAAATGGACGTCAGCGCAGCCTTCGAGCAACGTGACGTCATTAACATCACTTCCTCAAGCTTCCTCAAACTTCCTCAAGTATTCGAGCAGCGATTCATATAGCCAGCCAGCTTCAAAATGGGTATTCCTGACCACCAGCATGCAGCGGAAGCACATTCCTGGTCAGCACCCTCAGCCTCATCAAGCTACCTTGGCACTGCACTTTCGGCCGGTTGAGAGCTGTACCTCCCGGTCGATGCGAGCAGTCAGCCACATCGTGGCGCTGTACCACGTCCGACGCAACGTGCAACATGCAGCGCCGACCCCGACTCAAGGGGTCCGCACTACCGCCGCAGACAGTTCCGACTCACCGTGAACAATGCGGCAACGACTTTCCACTGGCCTGGCAATCAACGACTCATTCTACTACCGACCCTAGTCTGGGGGGAGTGATGTAGCGGCACTACAAAAAGTACTACAGCGCCATCTATGACGCAGAGGATAAACTAAAAATCTAAATATATCTAAATTCTGCATCGCGCAAGTAAAGTATTCGCGACTTAAGACTATATAGAAGAACCCGACAACAACTGTAGGGCAGTAGCCCACCAGACATACACCCGTCTGGTCGGAGGATCCTCCCTTTTCAATGGGGGTTGAAGAGCTTTACATTCTGTTCTTCATACTCCCAAAGTTCCTTATTCGAGCCAAAATAACTTTGGTTAGGAAAGTTTTACCTGTTCCGCCCGGTGCGTCTAAAAACAGGATTTCACCCGAGGCGTTTTCTACACTGCAGCATACCTACCCTTTAAAAAGGCTGGCGCTGTTCCTCTGTCTTTCTACTAATTTCTGATACGTACTCTCTGTTTATACGTTCCCCATCGACTGTCGGTGTGGGCAAACCGTATTGACTGATCGGGTTCCCTGGTATACTTATAACTATCTCTTTAATAGCAATAAGGACCTGTTGTGACAAATTTCACGTACCCTATAGGTCAGGAATTTCTCCATCAGTATTTAGTTAAACATGCCTCAATCAGAAAATAACGTCACACGCACAATGCCATCTATCGAATATCTATATTCAATGCTGCACGCAGTTGATGTCTAGATATAGTCCAGTCTGAGTTCGATAGATGGCGCTGTTTTAATATTTTACTTCGGAAACACTATTATAATTTTATTAATTTACATTTTTCTTTCTTTCCATTTATAAGGTGTGAACTGATAACGATGAAACAAAAAACTTAATGTTCAATTACTTCAATTTACGCACATATTGTTGTGTATAAAAGTTACGGGAAGTTGTGAGACCAACTGCACATAACCCTAATTTTACTTCTGTAACACTTTAAATTCAAATATCTTTTGATAGACTGAACCGATTGCAATGCAACAAAAACTAAATGTTACTCCAAGTTACGCTCAATCGTTGTGTATAAAAGTTATCTACATTGCTTTTGTACATTTTACGTGATGCCCGAACAAATACACAGACAAACAGACAAACAGACAAAAATTCGAAAAATGCTGGAAATGGGTTCTATTGGTTGTCCTTTAACACCCTGGCTATTTTTTTTGGATTTTTTTTCGATGTACAAAAACGACTTTTCTACAGTTTTATTATATGTATAGATTATGTAGCCCCAACAAAGCTTAGGTTTTGTTTTACGTAACTGTCAAGGTTTTAAAAACCAGGCAGTTCTCAGGCTCTTGTTCAACGCTTTAGTTCGGTGCAACCTCGGAACCAGAGCTTGTTTATGGAATCCTTTTTTTTTTTTCCTCCCGAGGTTATCTATACACTCATGCTTTTCTCAGATATGTGTTAAAACATTTTGGATATTATACCTAAATGTCCTACTAAGTTTATTTCAGAATGTTTGAAATTTAATTCCCATAGATTTAGTCGTGCAGTTGACCAAATAACAACAGCGTATAACGTTATCTCGGATTTACATGCGGAACTGTGCCAATTATTTGTTCCAAATAATTATAATCGCTCTAGAAAGCATAAATTGTTACAATGTCCCATCTTGTCGCACTGTAGCTCATTCCACCTCCCCTATACCGCGTATGCTTACGATGCTCGACACGCTCGTGGAGATCAACCCTGGGCCGGCAGTCTCGACATAGATACCGACAATGTCGGAAACTTTCGATCGCTTAATAATAACAGAAAAAATCGGTTTCAATAACGTTGCTTGTGAGTAATGTAAGTCTGTACATCCAAGATGCGTTTCTCGCAAGCATTGTTATTGCAACCGAATTTGTTCGTTATAATAAAGCGATTGAAAGTTTGCGAAAGTGTCGGTATCTATGTCGAGACTACCGGCCCTGGATTGGACTTGTTTGCTGATGAATGGAATACTATAATGTTTGAATGGTTCTGTGAAAAGACCGAGTAAAAGGATTATTTGATTTAGTGTTAATGGCTCATGCTGTACTAAATGTAATTAATAAATAAATACCATAATTACATAATTATGACTGCCTCGTTGGTCTAGTGGTCTCAAGTGTGACTACTAGGCATGAGGTCCTGGGTTCGATTCCCGGGTCAAAGTGATATTGGGTTGCTTATTACCAGCCATGGAGTCTAGATTTGTGCCCGGTTGGTGGCAATAAACTCGCCTTCTATTACATGGGACTTAAACATAACTGGCGAAATGTGGTTGTACTATTAGGTACACCTCTGCCTAACCCTTTGGGATTACAGGCGTGATGTTATGTTATGATAACGATGTGCCATCTAGCTCAACATAACAATTAGTCACTGAGAAAATGAACAGATTCCCACATTTTACTTGTAATTGGTTTCCCAATACCCATCGCGCTAAACCGAAGATATCAGAGGATTAAGTGCTATGCAAAGTAAACACAGTTATCTCCGAGTTATTGCGTACTAGACAAATAATAACATAATAATACGCATCGCATGTGCCCTTGCAGATTAGTATGGCGCAAGGCACACGATTCAGCGATGTTTTGAGAAAGAAGCGATTTTATCCGTGGTCATCAATATTATGTTAAACAAGTCACACTTGCAATTATTTACAGGCATTTATTTTAAGTCTCTCTTTGATGCGTCTACTATTGATGTTTTCTAGAAGGTGTAACGGAGGAGTCCGCAAGGGCTGATGCCTGCCAGGGCTGCGGGAATGTTCGAAAGAGATACCGCGGCCCTGGAACACAAAGGGAAAAAGAAGGAACATGGATGGGTTTTAGTCAGTAAAAGTCTGACACTCCCTCCCTTCCACTCCGCCCAGAGCGGGAGGAGTCATTTAAAAAAAATGGACTTTCTATAGGAATAGACGCGATCAGCTGATCAACAAATATGGGAAAGCTACAAAAGTTATGAGAGTTTCCAAAAGTCACAGAACAAAAGTGGTTCAGTGTCATGGTATGAGTCATCACACGAATGGTCTTGCGTTTATTCCGTTACACCCTTTATAGGCGTTTTCAAGTTGTTTTGTATTTATACAACTACTTTCGTTAGGATTTAAAATGGCTTTTGTCAGTCCACTACATTTTTGACTTCTACTTTATCGTTATTCTGTATCGTAGACACTGCCTTTCCGGCTTATGATGTCAACTCTGTGAAGTTCCACTTTTCGAAGGCACTTCTGATCGCTTCTTTTTTTGCTGTATTCTTTACAACGGTATAGCGTTTGACAGTTTTGATTCACAGTAATTGACACACAGGTTTACACAATGCATTTTTTCAAACCCGCTGTCGCTCATGCCTCATACACCAATTAAGTGCGTTTTAGAATTTATTGACCAATTACGTAAACTATTTATAGTAACCGAATGGCTATTCGTCTATCGCATATAGCAGATAGCATCAGCATAAAGTGAGAGGCTAGCTGGCTTGTTTCAAATAACTTCTCGATGTAGTTTTCAGTTAATTTATCGATTTTCCTTTATCCGGCTTACCATCAGTGCAAAACTAGTTTTTCTCAATTAAATTATCTTTAACGAGAATAGATATATCACTTTTCCATCTTGTTAGGAGGAATTTATTGATTTCATTTGCAATAAATTTCTCTTGTCGTAGATGATTTCACATAATATGCACATAATTATATGCCTCGTTGGTCTAGTGGTCGCAACCGCGACTGCTAAGCATGAGGTCCTGGGTTTCATTCCCGAGTCGGGCAAATTGTTTGGTTTTTCAATCAGAAATTTCTCAGTAGCACCCACGAAATCTGGATTTGTACCCGGTTGATGACAATAGGCTCGCCCACTATTACATGGGACCTATTACTGCTCTGTGGCTCACTTTTGACCATCATCACTATTTTAATCATCACAAAGTTTCCTAGACGATTAACAAAGCTACTCATTTCTATAACGACACGTAATACAATAGTTCAGTTCAGTATTCCGTAGCGTCCCATATGTTAAACAAGCGAATATTTGTATTATGGTATTAGTTTATTAGCTATATATTTGTATGTAAGCATATAAATGAGAATGAAGTGGTTTTGCGGCCACTTTGTTTGTAATATATTTCCATTATTGCTGCTGTAGAGAACGATATGAGTTCCATAAATTCTATACTGTTGTTGGTGCATTAAAATGGTTTACAATAGTTGAGTTCATGAATAATAAGAAACAAGAATACTGCCATATGTAACATACTTGACACATGGACCTACCATGCTTGACCCCAAACATGACGACGAGTAAACTTATACTGTCACTTGCGGGATATCTTTCGTAATCCCGTGAGTGACAGTATAAGTTTAGTTTTAAACCATGAAAACTTAAAACAGTGTACGATGATGAGTGTTTCAAATTTTTGGTTAGCAGCAGGAAAGAGGAATCTGCAGTTCTTAGCAGCATTATACATCATCCCTTTGTGCTGTCACAGGATTTTCTGATAGCACCACCATTCTGACGTTATACCAATTTATTTGAAGTCAAAATTTAGAGAGCAAAAATTTATTTACTCAGTCTTTAGTATACTCAGGTCATGTTTAAGCGTATAGAATCTATTCGCATATAAGCCCAGCATACTGCATAATATTACCAATAATTCCAACTCCTGAAATACAACACACCACTACTGGAACACCAAAGTTTTGTTACGCCCAAGACTATCAGTTATTTATCATTTGTGCATTCTCCATCTTTCAAGTTCTGTCATCTTCCATAAAGTCCATCTTTAGTGCATCTTTGGCTGGCATATCTTTGATGTTTCCATACTCTTATTAGCTAGAATTTACTGGTGTAAATTAAAGCTTCACATAAAAGACTATCATCCCGCTGTTACAAATAGGAATCTCTTTTGTTAGTCCTTTAATAGAAAGGCTGCTAAGTTGGTAGTTGACCTGCTGGAAGGGTCGATTAACACGGATACGGCGGTTAGCGCCAACTTTACTTGTAGGGCTGTGTAAACTTGCAAGAGTATTCTAAAATTAGATTCGTCGTGTACCAGTATTAATGTTGAATGGGCTTGCTGGCCATGCATGATGAAGATCTATACTAAAATTATTATTTTAAAAACAAAAACCCGACTGCTTAAAAATATAATAGAATTGTGGTAGTGACATAGGCTATATAAATTTTGAAAACGGTGCCCGCAAATGAAAAAAAGGGGGGTGGGCGGTCATTCCATTTTCATAATTTTATATTCAAATTTGCCCCGCCTGCTTCTAACTTTTGTTTCATTTAAAATGTGCTTGTTTTTTTCTTTATAGTTCTTTATTTTCAAGCAGTAGAGTTTTTTGGTTTTTATAATAACTAGCGACTCGCCCAGGCTACGCACGATTGCATGTACACAGGCTGCACTAAAAGTATCGGGAATGGAATATTTCCACTGTTCCTGTCATATTAAAATCTTTTTAATTGAAAACTCCTTGGTTTTAAAAATCGAATAAGTACCATTTATTTATTTAAAAAAAAGATTCTCAGTCTTGTCACAAGGCTTTGTTAAACTTGTTTAGTCGTTGAGAAAATGGAATTGACTCGAGAAAATTCAAGAGCGATGATTTATTATGACTTTCGAAGTGGTTTAACACAAAAACAGTGTGTTCACCGGATGATTTCTGCATTTGGTGATGAAGCCCCATCCAAAACCACCATTTACCGCTGGTTTGCTGAATTTCAACGTGGACGTGTCAAGCTCAGTGATGATCCCCGTCAAGGTCGTCCAAAAACTGCAGTCACCCAAGAAAACGTTGATGCTGTGCGTAAGCTGATTCAGGAAGATCGACATGTGACATACCACGAAATTCAGGAAACTTTAGACATTGGCATGAGTCAAATACAAATAATCTTGCATGAACAATTAGGTGTAAAAAAGTTGTTTTCCCGATGGATACCGCATTCGCTCTGTGAAGAGCAAAAAGCGGCTCGCGTTACTTGGTGCGTCAGAACTCTCGAAAGATTCCACGCAGGATCCTCAAATGCTGTATACAACATCGTATCAGGTGACGAATCCTGGATATACGCGTACGAACCCGAAACAAAAAACCAGTCACGAGTTTGGGTGTTCGAAAATGAGTTAAAGCCAACAAATATTGTTCGTTCACGGAGTGTTACAAAAAAAATGGTGGCCACGTTTGTCTCCAAAACCGGCCATGCCATGTTGCGACTATTCCTCTTGAGGGACAAAGAACGATTAATGCAGAATGGTATGCTAGCATTTGTTTGCCACAGGTCGTTTCTGAACTCCGTAAAGAGAACTGCAACCGCCGCATCATCCTCCATCACGACAATGCGAGTTTTCACACCGCGCACAGAACAAAAGAGTTTTTAGAGCATGAAAACATAGAATTATTAGACCATCCGCCGTACAGCCCCGACCTAAGCCCTAATGATTTCTATACTTTCCCTAAAATAAAGAATAAATTGCGTGGTCAGAGATTTTCATCACCTGAAGACGCTGTGGACGCCTACAAAACGGCCATTTTGGAGACCCCAACTTCCGAATGGAATGGTTGCTTCAATAATTGGTTCCATCGTATGGAAAAATGTGTCAAATTTTGCGGAGAATACTTCGAAAAGCAATACATACATTTTTAAATAGTAATGTTGTGTCACTTCCTTGATTCCCGAAATTTTCAGTGCAGCCCTCGTATTATACATATAATAGGGACAGAGAAAGCGACTTTGTTTTATACTATGTAGTGATAGTGATAATTTTATTTCAGGTTTGTTAAAATTTTTACGTATATTTTTGAAATGGTCTTTTCACTAGCTTTCATTTGATATCCATATTTCTATGAAGAACAAAAACACCACTCCCCCCTTTTTTTCATTTGCGGGCGCCGTTTTCAAAATTTATATAGCCTAAGTCACTACCACAATTCTCACGAATTGAACGACACCTCATATGTCAAAAACCGTCCAGCCGTTTGAGCTATAGGGTGCGCAAAGAAATGGACATACACACATACACACGCTCGACATTACCCTCCTTCTAACGCAGTCGGATAAAAAATACATAAATAATTATTATTCATTCGCTATTATTGACAATAATATGTCTTGAAAACAATGCTGGTAGTTTTGTTTCTCGATACCTACTTTTTCTATTTTGAAAAACTGCATCGGTCGTGAAAATATGTCAATCTTGTCATTTTTAACAAATAATATGTTGTATAGTTAGTTATATTCCATAGGGCTCAAATAACAACCATCAAAGCTTTAATGATGGCATTGTAACATGAAAAGCTCATCATCGTCTCCTTGTCCCTGTTCTATGCTACTTAGGGTAGTATTACGCTATATTATTCTATAATTTTATAAGTTCGTTACATATAAAATCTTTTCTCCTCACTCTAATAAAAAAAAACAACTTAACTCCTTCATTTTCGTATACTTAAATATTGAATTCATTTCAATGAAATACAATACTACTATAATTTTATGGCAGCTTTAACTGACAACCCTAGCCTCCAACCAGTTAGTACTTGTAAACATTTTTCTCGCCATCCTAGTGCATAAAATTAGTTTCACACAAACCTGAACAGCTCAAGACCTTACCGATTAGGAGCTGGCTATTGTTACATTGTTGCAATTAAGGTCTATTGCCCACAGTGGTACCAATTCAGAGAGGCGTCGATCCTTTCTGGAATCGTCATTTGTTTTTTATTATAAATGGTAGGAAGATTCAGAAGACCCAGTGACAAATAGAATAAAAAATACTTGGAGTCGCATTAGCTAACTCTATGCATTTTTTTAGTCTTTATATCTATCCCTGCTAATGATTGTATGACTCTGCTGGACAATACTTATGCATAAGCAAATCAAGACACTAATAACCGCATGTGAGTTGGTCAACTGAGTTGGTCGGAGGAGCTTGTGGCTAAATAATAACAACCGCTCGGGTCGATCTTCAGGTTAAGCCACGCTTGTCTAGGTTGGTCATGGATGGGTGACCATCCATTACATACCGGGTTACCTCCTTGCTTCGAAAACACGTCAAGCCGTTGGTCCTGACTGTCAATTGTAGATCTCTGACAGTCGTTACAGGTAATCAGTAGCCCGAAAGTCTGACAACCAGTCTTACCAAGGAGTAACGTATTACCCAGTGCCAACTTGGTTGTGGAGGTCCCGATAGGCAGTCGCTCCATGTAAAATACTGGTGTTCAGCTGCATCCGGTTTGACTGGAAGCCGACCCCGACATAGTTGGGAAAAGGCTAAACGAAGGATAAAGGCTGGCTAAGGCTAAATTATATGAGTTCCTCAGATGTTTGAAGATGGTGTTTTCACTGTTTCAAAATATTTTGACCACAGAATTAATGGGCACGCTGATCCCTACAACCACCATTATTTTCTTACTACTGAACTCACTAAATAACAAGGCCAAAAATTCTTTATTTAATTCCATAATGCAGCTTTCAGCAGTGACAGTTGAATACCCATGTATATCTTTGTTCATTAGACGTTTATGGCTGTGATACTTGGGACTTGGTTTCATATGTTACACAGTATTGACTTACTGTTCAATATTTCCTCAATGTGATTGCCTCCGCAATTACAGTTTATTTTAAGTAACAAAGGATTCAGTTACAGTTGTCCTTTGTACTGTTTCTGACCATTTGCGAATGAAAAGGGTATCTGGTCTTATTTTACGGAAGTTTATAAAGGTAACGGTAAGGTAAGGCTTTCTAATTACGTTTTGGTTTCGATTTTCTGAGAATCTTATAATTAAGGCAATAGGTACTTGTTTTGTTTGAAGAAAAAATTAGAAGCTTATTATTGTTTGTTTATAATTGAGTTGTAACCTGAAGTGGCAGTGGGCTGGCCATGTTTTCAAAAGGACTGATAGCCGGTGAAGTAATCGAGTCCCGTTGTGGATTCCTCGTTTCTCCCGACTACGCTACGTTGACAGAAACGTCATACGACCACGAAACGATACGACACGATACGATACGATTCAATTCGATACTTCCACGTGACCACTGAAAACCAGCGCTGTGCTGTGGGCCCTCCATAGCACAGCATCATGCTGAGTGGTAACCTGCTTGTCGCAGTCACGACGTGTTAACTTTTCTTTTTCTGTTTCTCTACTGTTGTATTTATAATAATTGTTGCGCCTTATGATTATTGTTATTTCTTTTTTTTTTCATGTCCCTGCGACAAATAAACATTTTTTATTTCTTTCTTTCTTTCTTCATAGATTCAATAAATGTATGTTTAATTCGCCATGATCACTTTTAGGGTTTCGTACCCGAAGGGTAACCAACGGGACCCTATTACTAAGTCTCCGCTGTCGGTCCATCTGCCTGTCAGTGGGCTGTATCTCATGATCCGTAATTCATAGACAGTTGAAATTTCCACAGAATGTGTATGTCTGTATAACATCAAATAATAAAATAACAATAGATTAAAAATTAAAGAGGGCTCTACTCTACTACGATGGTACGGAACCCTTCATGCGCGAGTCCGACTCGCACTTGGCCGGTTTTTATCCGTTTCTGTCATATATCACAGATTGAATTGTATACGGATGTAATTTTTATGTGATTTCTATTCTATCTATATTCTTACTTTTCCAATAGGAAACTTTCCGAGCTCGAGAGGAACATAAAAAAATCATCGAAATCAGTCAATCTGTTCTCGAGAAATCATCAAAAAACCGTTCCATATAAAATGTATGTCTCTGTCATGTGTGTCAAAAGAGATGGCGTTGTATAAGGGAAATGTATGAAAAAATGTTATGAAGAAAAGTTTCTTCATAATATATATTTTGTCAATATTTCCGATGTTTCAGTAATTATTCTGCTATTTGGGGCGGAGACAAATCCAACATCATAAAAATCGGTCCAGCCGTTCTTGAGTTTTAAATGGTGGAACTAACCCAACTTTATTTTAGTATATGTACGAATAGAACGTGGATGATACAGTGTTGTGGTGCGCTTGGGAGAAGCCTATGTCCAGCAGTCGCCTGATATAGGTTTAGGGAACTTTATGATTTAGTCACACAAAGCGGGCAGACGAAATCCTATATACCTATCTATTTATATCCGTTGGTAGCCAAATACTCTGTTGCTCTGTTCTTAAAAAGACTAACAAAAGTTTTGTATTTGCCTACCCACATACACTGTGCCCCAAACAAAGGAAACACGACCCGGATGCCATTTGAAATATTTATTGTAGTTCACACTTCGTAATTTCAAGAATAACAATATCCACACAATCGAAAGTGCATTTTTCATGAATGATTCATGAAAAATGCACTTTCGATTTATGATCATCATCATCTCAGTCTGTTGCTAGACACAACATATACCTGTCGACAGCATCGTAGCTCGAACATGTATATTCTGTGTACAGTAGGTACATCGTACAGTCCTGCGCAAAAGTCTGCCGACAATTTTGTGCGGTCGCGAGGTTCCATTAGCTCATCAAGACGCCTTTGTACGTAGACGTGGCGGAAACAGAAGGGATTTGATGTATAATCTGTGAGGACGCCCTGTTATTACTTACCATGGGAAGTCGAAGGGCAGACTACGTGTTATTGGGTATACGGTGTTACGTTTTTGTAGATGGTGCTAAGTGGTAGTGGCGATGATTGCCTCATAAGACATCAACATCATTCTCCTGCCCTTATCCCAATTTATTTCGGGTTGACGCAGCATGTCTTCCATACTTCTCTATTACTCGTCGTCTCATCAGACACCTCCTTTCTTGCCATCTCATCCTTCACACAGTCCATCCATCGTTTCATTGGTCTTCCTCTACTCTTATTGACTCATAAGTCGTTTGATTAAAAGGAAGTTTAACAAATGAACTCCCAAATTTTAACTGCATCACGACCACTTTCTGGTACCTCAGACTGCACACAGCTACTGTAGATTTACAGTTTGGTTAGCTAAGATAAATCAACACGCAGTTAAAGGAATTAAAAAATCCGAACTCAAAACAAAATGTTTTCTGTAGCCAGGAGTCAATTCCATATCCCATATCCCACTGCTCGGCAAAGGCCTCCCACTTTCCACTTATCCATAGTTGTTATTCGCCAATCCTTGTGAAAAGAAAAACCCTCCCCCCTCCCCCTCTCCCTTCCTTGTGAATGTTTTATTAATTAACCCACAGGTTGACTGGTACTTAGTAGAGAATGCCTTGTGGCATTAAGTCCGCCTATGTACCACTATTGTACATGACGTTTAAATAAAATAAGTAAAAGAGTGGAGTTCGTCCCACCATCTACTTCTGGGTCTAAATTAAACCAGAAACATCTGAAATCAACTCGAAAAACCCTCTTGTAATATTATCTGCTGCTTTTAAAAACAGACGTTCCATAGTAAGGGTAACAGCATCAAAAGATACGTTTGAATAAGTTGCAGCAATAATCGTTGATTGTGTCGTAACCAGGTTCGCTGGTACATCACAACGACTCTTTTGTGGTTTAATTGTACGTAGTTCTGTTGTTAATGTTTAGCTTTAGACGGAAATATTCAGATCCGGGTTGGGAGAAAGAGGGGAAGGATTTTTAGAACATTTTACTCTACTTTTTATCAGATTGAACTTTTTGTGACTTGACCAAGATTATGCCATCATCATCATTAACTCACGCCTATAATCCCCGAAGGGTTTGGCAGAGGTGTACCCAATAGAACACCCACATATCGCAAGTTATGTGCATTAAGTCCCATGTAATTGGAAGTGAGCCTATCAACTGGACACAAATCCAGACTCCGTGACTTCTACTGAGAAATTGCTGACGGAAAAACCCAATGACACTGCCCGACCTGGGAATCGAACCCAGGACCTCATGCTCAGCAGGCCCGCTTAGGACCACTAGACCAACGAGGTTCTTCTCAATGAAGTCAGTCACAAAACAAAAAAAAAACTTATTTGGAAAATAAATATTTATCATTCATTTAATGCTAAACCTATGAAAAATCCCGATAGCGTCACCGATACGATTCTTATGAAAGTCTACGAGAATCTTTTCAAAATTCTACTTCCTCTTGGTTCTTCTCTCCAACTCTAAATACTTCTCCTTACTTCAAAATAATAAAAGAAGAGGAAGAGTAGACAATGTCCAAAGAAATGATGGATGAACTGTGTGAAGGTGATATGGCTATACAGGAGGTGACTACTGAGATGACGAGTAATAGAGAAGTATGGAAGAAGAAGACACGCTGCGCCGACCCTAAATTGGGAAAAAGGCTAGAGAATGATGATGACTTCAAAATTAATCTCGAACTTGAGTAATCCATTTCATATCATCATAATATCTACTTTGTGTAGGTAGAACTCTATCACACACACTACTCAAGTCTAAAACCGAAGACGTAGAGAAATTATAATTTATTGATCACTTAATACACAGGCGAAGAAGCAACAAATGCAACCGAAACCAATGTACTCGTAGATACATAAACATACATTTATACCGATACAAGTACCACCCCACTACGATACATTTCACTCAAACCAAATCATTGTTATTCCAACGACCGCGAAACGATAATGGCGATTAGTATAATGAAATGAAAACATTAGAGCCAAATAAAGACAGTCACGGGGTAGGCAGATAAATAAATTTACACTCTATTAAGCCGCAGTGATTCAGCTAGGAGGGTAAGAGGGACAGGAAGGAGGGTTGTGGCGCCGTAGGTCGCACACATTATGAGGAAAGGATAGTGAATATAATAATCTTAGGAGATGATCTTCCATAAAGAGATAAAGGTCTGGCCACGTTTTTGAAAATAGCTTGTGATGAAGTAAACGTTTTTGCGTTGTGAAAATTGCAGTTAGTTCGTAGTAGATAGGATTTAAAATGTTTTACAGCTCATCAGAGTCGTATCAAGTTATATCGATATACACACAATATGTGGAGTACTCGTAGCACATTTTCTCTCTCTTGCTCTGCTCAAAGAAGAATACACATAACTCCTTGTGTCCAAAGCGATATTTATATGGCCTAGACAATTGGCATGGGTTGTAAAGCGTTTCGCAGTTCTACACCGATTTACAACGGCATTGACATAAGGTTTTCGATAGCTAATGTCTAATACATATTTGACTTTTCGTCGTCGTTACTGCTGACACTGTGTCTACGCCATCTTTTGTTATTTTTTTGACACCGTTCGTACCTTAGAAATCTTTCTACAATCTGTTAGTTTATTTTTTAGGGTTCCGTACACAAAGGGTAAAACGGGACCCTATTACTAAGACTCCGCTGTCTGTCTGTCTGTCGGTCTGTCTGTCTGTCTGTCTGTCTGTCTGTCTGTCTGTCTGTCTGTCTGTCTGTCTCCAGGCTGTGTCTCATAAACCGTGATAGCTAGAAAGCTGAAATTTTCACAAATGATGTATTAATATTGACGCTATAACAACAAATACTAAAAATTAAAAAAAAAATATATAAAGGGGGGCTCCCATACAACAGACATGATTTTTTTGCCGTTTTTATAGATAATGGTACGGAACCCTTCGTGCGCGAGTCCGACTCGCACTTGGCCGGTTTTTTTAGTTTCTAGGGTGGTCATGTTCTTGTTAGAGTTAATACATTACTTTCCAATCTCAGAAATCATCTTAGCGTGTCGATAACACTTTAAATTGAGTCAGCCAAAAATTTTGCGATGAGTTTGGCACTTTCAATAGCGTCCATCAGCTACTGTGATATGCAAGCAACATAATCTCAGAAATAATAATTGGCCGCAAAATCTTAAACTAAAGAAATAAAATAACTTAGTTTGAAATTGATTCGTATAATTCGAATTATATTCATAAAATTGATGAACAATAAAACCATCAAAATGCAATATTGGCAATATTGGCAAATTGTAATAATAATTGTCAATCAACATCATTTTATGCCGTAGGTATTGTTGATTTCTTCATAAAACTCGGTCAAACCTGACACGGTGTAATGCGGACTTGACAATAATGACTCAATGTCGTTATCGTTACTTTTTTATATCAATCTTAAAAAGACGAAGACAGCAACATGAAATGTCTTGTTTAATTTCTTGTTGGACCGTGAGGTATTTAGTTTAATACCATGCATCTTATTTTGCCTCATTTTTATGCATAATATGGCTGTACGTTTGCTATGGAGTTAAATACTGAGCGTAGATCGGAACATGGTCCTCATGGTCCCCAGGAATAACTGGCGTTAATCCTCAAAACCTATACAATATCAGTATGTAACTGTCAAACGTCAAAGCTCCTTCTCTGTCCAAACAGCAATTTCGAACCACAATACCATAGTTTCTTAGATACCTTCTTCGCCAGGACGTAATATACTTTTTTCAAAAAGAGTTTATTTCTATTGCTCTAATGCTGGACAATCATATTGATGAGCGTTGAACCAGTAGAGAGTGATTGATGGAGCTGTGAGTCCTACTTGCAGGCTTCATAGACGATTGCAGAAGCTAAATGCGGGGCTGTCTCTAGTTGCACCTGGTACACGTTCAAGATGATTCGGATAGAAAAAACTAATTCAACAAAAAATAAAAAATATATTCTGTCAACCCGCCTATATTACGCCGTGGTCTATTAAGCCATAATAGTCATTTGACTCACATTTACCTTGACGTAAAAAATATATATCAACCGGGTAACGTTAATGCATCGCGCTGGCAATCTCAAAATCGAGGGGTGCATAATTTATCATACAGAGCCACTGCCTTATATGTGAAGCTATTTTAGGGTTGCACAGCTGCAAAAATATTAGGTGGGAACGCTTGACAGGTTCTTTTAACGATGACAATGTATGATTATCTTTTTGGAAGTCTGAAGTTTTGAAGGATACGATTGTGTAACTTCAAAACCAGATAATGTTTCCCTTGCTACTTTTAAATTGATGTTTAATAGTGTTGGCTTTTACATCATGGCGGTCGGCGGAGCCACCATCAAAGCGTTTTATTGACCAGCAATTTGCTTCATCCATTGATTCCATCAGCTTATTCACTAAAAAATTTCCAATAAAATTCTCAAAATGTATAATAGCCTGAATTGTTTTGATAGGTAGATGCTATGAGTTTTTCAATAATACGGAACCCCACCATCAAATCGGTTCACGTCTGTCGCATTTTTTATTACATCACACGTTTCTGTGAAGAATGAATTTCAAATGGTGTCGGAAGTTTGTGTTGGGGGAATAAATCCTAGTCCCATACTACGAGAAACAATTAGATGTCTGGGCGAGAACCTGTATTTAGGTGAGTTGGGTGTGAGAATTATTGTTTTTTTTTAAACGAATTGAAAGGAGAATGGTTGAGAAAATTCAGTGTATTATTTAATAAAAATTAAATAGTAAAAGGAAAGAAGAAAGAAAAGGTCAATTTGATTAACCATGGAATACCTGCTATTTATTTGGTGCAAAACTGTTAATGAATGCATTATCTAACATCACAGTTTTGGCGAAAAGAAAATAATGAAGGCATATTTCGATGTAGAAATCTTGTTTAATTAACCAAGAATTATTTTACCAAAATAAACATTACAAATCAGACTTAATCGTTTTGGTCCTTCGAGCCGGATTTTATTAAAATCTCTAAACACCTGATACGACACCACTACGATAACACAAATATGCATAATATCAATTTATTCCTTAACCTATGTCAGCAAGCTAAAGCTGCGAGTAGAAGAAACTCGATGCCAAATCGTTTAAACGATATTTTTTCGACTTCAAATAAGCAACAAGTAAGGATACAAGGTGTTTTAGGGTGTTAGAAACTTGAAAGAAATATAAGCCTTGAATCGGCCTGAAGTTTGATGTATGATGTACCATTATGATATCAAAGACGACTCTTATATTGAATTACACTGTTGAATCAGATGGTTGCATTCTGTGCCTTGATATCAAAAGCTTATGCTCAAAAATCGTTTAAATTCAGTTATAAGACTGACTTTCGTATAATAAAACTAGGTACGGTCAGTTTAAAAAGGTTGGTTCCCTATGATTGATCCATCAAAAAAAAAAGGTTTCCGTTCCATATTTGAATGAAGCTGAGGTGCACATGCACAATGGAACATGATGGTCTTTTGTTTCATGTCGTTAGTCATTTGTTGTTCAATTCGAACAGTTTTCTAGGAGTTCTCCCGTTTCTTGCGTATGTATTTAAAATGAATTTAAATAACAAATACACAGATACTGACATTTCATGTACATAATCAGATAAACATAATCTCCAATCCAATTTGAACCTTCTCTTCCTTAAAATATAGTCGAAATTCATTACCTGACATCCCGCCGACAAAACGACAACCGGCGACATTTTTTTTTATCAATCCCCACCGCGTCAGAACATCTATCAATATCGTAAATTTGACTATAACAACGTATTTCTGGTTTGCCGGTGGCGTATGTCTGTGCGTGCCAGAATACTAGGGGAGCAGAAATTAATAAGAGGAAACGCGATTTTAACGACTTCCAGACAAATTGATGCGGAACGATCATTTGTTATGTTCGAAGTTCGAAGCTGTATTCTGGTGGATTCTATGGAATGCCAAGGTGTATTGTGCGATGATGACGTTTTATCAATGTTTTAATAATATTTTGTTGTAATGTTTTAATAACCAATCTTTAAAATCGTATTAAAAATAAGTCATTCTAGGACATAGACAAATTACCTGTACACATTCTGAATTGAATAATTTAAGGACTTTAAATATTGAAAATTCGTGTACTTCATAACATTGTAAATTGGAAGTAAATTAATTAGACTTTAAGCAGTTACTTAACAAAGGACACAAATTCGGAATTGAGCGAAAGTCCAAATGCAAAACTTCATAAATACAATTTAGATAAATGATAAATTAATGATGACTCTTTTTTCTTTACTTTCACTTCTCCTTAACACCTTCTACGTTGTATCGTAACAGAATACTGCCACATTTCGTCAGCTGGCCCTCCCCAACTATTGTAAACTTGATTTGACGTCCAAAACAATATGGCTTCCATCTGGCAGCTGACAAGAAAACAATTTAGCTACTAACTATTAGCAACTCCCCAAGGAATAGTAAGTTATACGTCTCTTAAACAAAAACAAAAATAGATTTAAGTTACAAGATTTTAGACACGCTAATTTGAGAATGTAGAAAAAAACATGGAGTGCAAGTATCAGCTGTTTGGCAATTCTTAAATTGTATGGGGTTGAGGCAAAGGAAAATGTTTATACAGCCGAGTTTTGCATGACAAAGAAGTCTGTGGTTATGGGATCTTTTTCGATGATCCTCTATGGAGACAGTTTAGAGCTGTTGATGTGTTTAGTTGATCCATAGAACAGTGGCTGTTGATCCGGATTTGATATTGACTCGTGTAAAATACGAAACATGGTCACATAACACCACGCCTGTAATAAGATGATGTCAAAGGATAAGGATGGCGTGCATCTACAGTGTGTATTAGAAAGGTGTGGTAATTTTTAAGGTTGTGGTACAGACCACTAAACTACATTCTCCATCCTAATCTCAAACAAATAATCCACACTTTCTGATACAAGCTGTATATCCTACACCCATATTTCGCTTATGTTTAAATCCGATGTAAAGGAACAAAGAGCCTTTCATTTACATTTGTGTACGAAAACACTAACACACACAACTAACTTCGACTTTACTTTTATAAGTTCCCAAAACCCACATTACTTTAATTGTGTACCTGTACAAACACGTTCTATATTTAAAGCTCTAAAAACAGATGTCTGCAAAGCGCGAAACAGATGAAAATGATGCAAAAAAATAGTAAATAAGCAGATGCAAGTTATTTACATACAGCGAAATCTCATCGACGATGCGGGCAGCCTCGGAACACGGGACTGGTACTACGAGTTTGCGAACCAAGTAAATGTTAGTGAAAAAATGCAAAAGAGGATAAAAATTATAGAGCGTAAACATGCTTTTACGTTTCAAATCGTATTATGGAGTCAGAATAAAGTCTCAACATAATAAGAAAAAAAATACATTTAATTTGGCGCATGCCACAAGTGGACACAATATAAAACAAAAATAATATAATATTAAGAAAAAAATCGAAAAAAATACGTGGAAGAGACATTTAAAATGAATAAACAAGTTAAAAAAACAACAGACGTTCTATGAATGTGGAATGGGATGTTCTAACTAGGTGAACATTTTTGACATACTGATATTTAATACAGTGGGTATTAAATATCAGTGAAATATGTAGGTGACCTAGACCACTTCATTATTTGCATTATTCTCATTGTGGTGGCGTGGCAGAGCATACCCGCTGAAAATCCTGAAGCCTAGCTGAAAACGAAAGAAGATCTTAGGCAACACTACTGCTTCCCTCTTTTATAGAAGTTATGTCGTAGAAAGAGGAATATAGCTCAGCATCCAAATAACTCGAAATCAACTCACCTAGTCTACACTAACCATAGTACCTCCCCACTCAGCTCTGTCATAAATGATACAGAATCAACTCAGAATTTGCATGCGGACGAGACGTGTTTGCAAATCATATGTTGCGATTTACCAAGACTAGGTACATGTACTTAGTACGTTTGTTTTCCACCAAACTGCTCGGCTATTCGTGCTCAGTATCGGGGATCTCAGTTGTTTGGTTATTGTGTTTCGGCTATTTCGAAGGTGGTATTTATCTTGGATGGGTGATTGACGAAGTGCTTCAAGTGGATTTCGTAACAATAGGTGTACGATTAGATGATTTCATTTTGTCAACATTACGGACAGGAACATTTTCTGCTGTAACAGGTCCACAAATATGCTATCTCCAAATGAATGGATAATGGACAGAGTTGAGCGTTTTACTTTTGTTTTCTTAATCCAATTCCCGAATGCTTACATTGGGGATCAGTAAGTGTTATGGGAAAAGTTGCTTGTCATACATTTTAAGCACCGTGGAAGTCACAATTTATAGGGCTTTGGTGCTTAATCCTTTTGGTCGCAGAGTAATGTTGTGCCTAACTGGAGATTTCTGTCATGGCAGAAATATAGTGAAAGCAAACTTAATAGAATTTTACACAACATTTTAAGCAAAGTCTAAGCATAGTTTAATTAAATTTTATCTGGAAATAGCCCACTGTGTACTGTAAAATTGTAATTAGGACCCATGTGAACTCCACATCTGTTGTGAAAACTCATTTTAACACGGTTTTAGGTAACATTTGGGTACTAGGAATTATTCCGTCCTAATTTAGAGAAAGACGATATTTTTGAAATCTTCATTTATGTCCTTGCTGGCTAATTGATAGCATGGCATGGGCTACGTTGCCATCCTGTAATCATACACCTCATTAATGTCATTAATAAAAATATCACGAAGACATTGTTTTATTTTATTTAGTCGTTCTAAGAACCCTGTCAACCCCGTCATCGCATCACCATTAACATAAACAGTGACATCACACCGTGAACTACCCGGAACACTCAAACGGACGGACAGACGTCTAAACATTATCCGTCGGTAGATATACAAACGGACGGCAACTGAGGTAGCTGATGTTGCAACGTAGTGACTAATGAAGTGTTTGTTATCATTTAATCCCCCTGTATAAAGTAAAGGTTGGTTCTGTGCAATGTTGTGTAAAAGTTGATTTGGGCTAAAATAATTAGGATCATTGATAGGATGTGTCTTTGTCTTAACCCTCTGAACGTCAATTTTAACAGTGTAATCTATAAGGATCCTAAACATTACAGATTTACATAACATTACATTACATTTGTTTTGAACTTCCTAAGGATTGCGACCAGCATCAGTGGTCATTGATCTTATCTCCTCTTGTCTCAGATATTGAGGTTTTTTGCTCGATGTTTGATATTGCTCACCAAAATCGTTTACCAACAAATCTGTGTAGACTTAGTAAACCTACATAGACTTGTACACTAATCCCTAAAAAATTAATCTGCACCAAATTAATCCTGCCCGGATCAAAGGACCAAATAATGCAACCAAAATTTCGAAGTCAAATAATTTGGATATAGGTACAGCTGTGTGCTCAGCAAGTTGCAGGGCCCTCTTTGTGCAGTAATGATGACGTGGTGTCGCCCAGCACACTTATTAGTATAGATATAACGGGGATGGAATGTTACTGGATGTGGTAGTACGGAATTACAAACAATGCAGGACTAAACAAGAGGATAAGGTTATTCTTTTTTTCATTTTCAAATCTATAATGCATAAAATCTGGATGTGTATCGTGTTTACTGAAAACTTAATTAAAATTAGGTATGCGCAAATCATAAAATCTCATCTGTTATCTTATCACCGAAAGGTTAGACATATTTAGGTCTACCTATAGTTAACCCACAATTTGCATATTATTATACATATTTAGGTTTCATGTTAGGCGATCATAATTATTGCCATCAACGGGCACAAATAGTTTTTTTTTATTTATAAAACGCTGCCCCTCACTAGGAATTTCTCCTGTATCGTGGGTGCGTTTCCAAACATTTAAACTCACATATACAAACAGCCAGACCCGGAACAACTATCTGTAGGCCATACAAATATTTGTTCCGTGCGGGGATCGAACCCGTGACACGCAACGCAGCAGTCAAATGCTCAGCCACTGCGCCAACCGTGCTGTCGGTTTCGATCTAAAAAGTTCTCAGTGAGATCTTAGTCGAAACCCACAAAGGTAAAGTTGAGTTCTAAAGAGGACAGTAGACCTTTCGGATTTAACAATTGAAAAACATTCTCATTACAATTAATTGCTTATAATGCAACAATGTAGCTAGGACCTTTGCTCTAAAAAACTTAAAAGCCAGTTCCAGTCACACCATGATCTCGTGCAGAATCACCTAGACAAATTCACCCTCCGACATTGTCGCTTTGATCTGGTACTGATGTTTTGGTTTCCACTCAGCACCCATGCATCGAGGGGACACACTACCTAGCTATCGATGTCACCTACAATTTGAGACCTCCTCGTCGGTGATTAATTCCTGGTACCTTTGTTTAGGTGTTGCAAGTCTTTGTTGTTTATTTTCGTCCTTTGGGTTTAGTATAGATGTCAAAAATTAAATAGATTAGGTAATTTAGTGTTAGATATGTGAACTAATTACATATTTCTCTAATTTAAAATTTTGGAAACTTTGAGTTATATTTTTTCTAACATAATTTCAATTTATTACAGGAAACAATTTAAAGGTAAAAGGCTTAAGAGTGTGTTTAAGGAACCCTCATTCTTGATGGCCAGTCCTTGCCTACATCCACGGCTTTTTTAATTATTGGTTTACCACCTCCATGGCATATACTATTTTGTAAGTCCGAATAGAGTTATGAAGACTGCCAATGTCAGATTTTATAAATTTCGAATCTGAAAAGAGTTTTTTTAAAGAACAGAACACCATGCAGGTCACATTTATTACGTTCAGGTCGTGTTGAAAGCCTCTTAAAGACGTTAACGACTGAAATTCACTCAGTGTTCCGTACTACACACAGTTTCTGTGACGTTAAGTCTTAATAAACTGTAATAGAAAATGAAAAGATACTGTTATCAACTAAGAGTGAGATGATTTTATGTGCTAGTGGGGAAATTCTACTTATTTGAAGATTGAACGGGGAATCATAATCACGTGGGTCAGATTTTGACAGATTATTATTAACGTAGGTGGATGATGAACGATGGTGGTGGTGGTGGTAGTGGTGGATTGTTGATTCGGTAAAGTTTTCGACGCATTCTTCTGAATGAAAGATTTTAATAGTGGTAGAGAAATATGTCAAGACGTGGAATTTATCCTTAAGTATATTTTATTTATTTACTCGTAAAGAAATAATTTTGGTGTTAAATAAGTGAAACTATGAAAGGATTTACCTCATATCTGCTCATGTTACACTTTCAGTAAAAATTTTAGAAGTAAAATCCAGAACCAAAAGCTAAAATTCTGCGAAGCTGGCTAGAGTTAAGCATTACCAACAGATGCTACCAAAACACAATTTTCGCTTATATAACCAAGTACTAAATATTATCATGAAGTCGGTAAAAATAATCTCACTAGGTACTTATACGATATGCGTAGGGATAAGCCCACAAAAACTAGATAGAGATCGCTTGTCAAGTGACGCGTAGCAGTCAGCTGAGCGCGAAGCCACGAGGAAATGATCATGAGGGGCGATGTACCAGGGTTGCATAGATGACGTGGTAATGTTTTGGATTATGAGTGCAGAGTGATGAAGCCTATATTTTACGATGTACAAGTATGTAGTTTCATTGCTTTGAGCATTACTTTACGTACTAACACTGTTGAACAATTGATACTGAAAAAATGAGACTAATCGAATGTATCAGAAAAATCAAAGTTTATATAAATCCTATGAAAATTAAAGTGATGCGTAGCTGTCATTTGAGCGCGAAGATACTAGAAAATGATCATGAGGGGTTTAATGTACATATTGTATTTGGCATTGGTGACATGGATAATGTTTTGGATTATGAGTTATTGAGCGTGATTTGTCCGATAGTATAGTCCGAATCTTTAAAAATGATGCAAAAAGTTTTAACGCAATACCGTTGCTTATGCTTAGGTACCTACTCTAGGTTTTTGGCTAGGTAGACATGATGGACCGCGAAGTGTTGGTTGGGTATTTATCAAGTACCCATCTTACATGACAATTTGCTGCCGCAAAGCTTTGTTCCGCAATTTACATTAACGTTCATGAAATTACGTAGAAAGAGATGTTAACACACAAGGTTTACGAACAGGAAGTGAGGCTCATCTAATTTTGTGTCCACGAAAGGTTTTAATCCGAACATAGAAATTACGTAACCCATACAATCAAAAAGGCCCAACAATATAGTCAGGATGCAGACAAAGCACCGATTGAAATAAATGGCCAATAATAAACTTTGACATCTACACAGACACCCAAAAATTCAAAAACCGAACACATAAAATCCATAATCACTTTCAGCAACTTTCCATTTCCTATTATCACTACCGAATACTCCCACATAATGAATAAGGAAACATCCAACATCCACTAGCCGTTACCATGGAAATACATCATAACATCCACATAACTCCCCCGCGAGGGTAGATCGTCGAATGTTTTTTATTTGATTTCGCATCCAATTTGCTCTCTCAGGCGCCAGAAGCGGTCTGCGATATGATAGAAATTACTTTACAGCTATGAACGGTGAAACTGTTTTTATGGCGTGTTTTGGGAATGGGCTGGTTTTAAGTTGATAATTTTTAGGGTCCATACCTCAAAAGGAAAAAACGGAACTCTTATAGAATCACTCGCGTGTCTGTTTGTCCGTCTGTCACAGCCAATTTACTCCGAAGCTACTGGACCGATTGAGTTGAATTTTAGTACACATATGCACCCTAATACGGATGTGTAACGTAAATTCATGAATTTTAAACATGGGAGCCACTTTTGGGGTAAATTAGACAGTGAAAAAAAAAGTTATGCAAACTGTATTGCGTTACATATCAAATGAAAGGGCTCATTGTGAGAATGTAAAATATATTTTTTTAATATAATTTTCAGATATACTTTTTAAGTTATTTAAGAAAATAGGCGAAAATTAACCATTCCCCCACCTCCCTAACTCGGAAACTATAGGGCCGAAAATTTTTATAAAGTAAATAAATGCAAAAAAAAATAGCTCTTGGCCTCTCTTCTTTGTTTTGTTCTTTGTTTTTTTTCTTCTCTTCTTAGATTTAAAACAACTTACGGAATTCAGATAATTAACGTATGGAACCCTCTTTACGCGAGTCGAACTCGCACTTGTCTGGTTTTTTTTCATTAAGTAATAATAATAAGTTTATTTATTACTTAAAAATATAATAAGTAGGTACATTCAGAGGGACATAAATAAAGTGACGTTCTATCGGCGAAAAATATAATAGATAAATCAAGAATGTATGGGACTGCCATCATCATGTGCCTAGCCTTTTCCCAACTAAATTGGGGTCGCGTTCCAGTCTTACCAGATGCAGCTGAATAACAGTATTTTAAATGGGGGACTGCCTATCTGACCTCCACAACCTAGTAAGTACCTACTGGGTAATACGATACCACTTGGTAAGACTGGTTGTCAGTCTTTCGGCCAACTTCCGGACCTGTAACGACTGTCAAAGATCAACGACTTAACGTGTTTTCCGAGGCACGGAGGGACCTCGATACGTAATGGTTTGTCACCCATCCACGGACCAACCATGGCAAGCGCTGCTTAACCTTAAAGGTCGACCCGTGCGGCTGTTACTATTTACCCACGAGGTCCTCAATCAATGTGTAGTCTACCAAAAGCTTAATATGTCTTTGAAAGTCAATGTAGAAATAGATACATTTTAGACAATCGATTGGCACTAGTCTGTGCATTAAGCTTATTTCTAGGCACAGTCATTTCTTATGTCTCCACGGTTAAAGTAATGTAGAAGAAGAAACTGCAAATACAGTACCTAGTAGGTACGAGTACCTAATGGGGATGAAAATATTATTTTTGTTGAAATATCTACTAGCCTCTGTCTACCCCATTAAGAATTTTAGTCTAGGCAAAGGTGTCAAAATCACGCTTATATAAAAAGGACCTGGCTGAATTAATGATCTCGTTGACCTTTAAGAAAAGCAGACAAAGCTCACAGGATCAGAAAGGATATTTTCGTCCGATTTACTGTTAAGCTTTTCCTATGAAAGAATATTATCTGAAGTGTATCAAAGGAAATCGAATAAAAATAATCTTAGAAAGCCATCGTTTCACCCACGGCTTAGTCGTGGTAACTTTGATGTACATCAAAATATCAATGATACTAAGGGGTCTTCAATTAAAATTTAAAAATTGTTTAAATCTGTTGAATGATAGAAACTAAAATATCATTAGAATTAATGCAAAACCAGCTGTCTTTATAATTTTGTAAAGGCTAAATGGACTCATGCAATTTTTCATACCTAAACTATGAACTGGGATAAGACAAAGAATTTCAGACTTTTTATCTTGGTACTTATGGAATAATTTCCGAAGTATACGCGGGCGATGCTGCGGGTTACAGCTGAATTAATCACATTTTTGTCACCTGAGATGCTGTTCCGAATAAATAATAATGTCAAAAAAACCTATTACCCAATTTTGATACTAGGCAGTCGAATTCTGATAACCAGAAACAGACATCTCTTCAAAAGCTAACAGTAAAAAAAACACACGTCTTTGAAACCCATTCACAAACCAGCTGAAACATTTCTACAAAGAGATCTATAATGACGCCCATTCAATCTGCGTCTCAATCGCGACAAATCCTCAAAGAATGCGGTACATGTGCAGCGATACTTAAATGGGTCTCAGGTGCGTTGGCGGAAGCAATAACTGGCGCGAATTACGTACCCGCCACACATATATTCGCACGCGTGTAGACACCCTTAGTTATTGAGCGGGACATTCGTTATGCGACTAGTCGCGATTATGTTATTGGGATAGTTTTTTTTTTTGTATTGGGTGTTAGAAAACTGTGGTGTGTTTTGTGTGTAGGAAGAAAATTTCTTGTTCTTCTTTTTCTTTGTCGTTCGCTGAATGTTGTGGATAGCGACCATATACGATGGGTCCCCAAACTAGGCGGTCTACTACAGGGAGAAACCAGTGGATTGGAAAATGCTTTTTTGATATCTACGCAGCAGAATCTTTTGTTGACTGCAGAGTAGACAAATACATTATGGTACCTAATCTCAATTCACCATTATTCGGACAAAAAAATGTATAGTATCTGTTTTTTGTCATTAAATCAAAATTATAATCAATCTTTATTACGTTTTATAATGATTGATTTTACGACAAAATCGTTAAAACAAAACTCAATCGGAGCTTTCATGGGATCTTTAAATGCATACGTTAAATCGCAGACGCGTAGCTAGGGATTAAAATATTACCATTCCACACAGGATCATCATTAAGGGGATTGTTATATTTGTAAAAACATTATTTTTCCTGATACTCTTTATATTAAATGGTATTTTTTTAATTTAAAAACTAGCGGTGAGCTTTTGCCATTTAGTCAAATTGAGTCTCAAAGTACAACAAGATTAACAAAAAAAAAAAAACAAAATTGTAGAAATTAAATGAAACATCTAAGATTTTACTTACTCAATGCTATTTCTTTTTTTTTATAAGAAATAGTTATTTATAATATATATTATGTATATTTGTATTATATTACCTACAATTCTGAACAGACCAACCCGTTTTCTTGTTAATGTTTTACCACAAAAAATAATTCATCAAAATGTTATCTTGATACAAAAGATACTTTATCGCAAGGAAACCTCATTACGCAAAATAAAGTCGATTCATTGGTTAAAAATTATAATTTGAGTGAAAGCGCAATGGGCTTGTAATAAGTTGATTGATTGGGAATGATAACGCCCGCGCCGCCTGTTAGGGTTGGCGGCCATTTTGAAAAAGTTATTAATAATTTATGGAATAAATAAAAAAAAAATTGAGGTACTTTATTATTTTGAAATGGTAATGAGCATATGGTTTTTATTTGTAAAGACTGAGTGACATTATGTAGATAAGACTCATGTGAATTATTTTATAATTACATATTAATTTCATTTTAGAAGCAGCTTGCAATGGAGAAAAGGTCTACCCATCTTAAATATTTGAGTATATATTGTAGAGTGCTCTATGCATATCAACCTTTATTTGGAGCTTCAGTCGTACCTATAAAATAATTTAAATGTTCCTGAAACCGATGGTTAGTTAAATTATTCCTATACCGAATCAAAACTTAACAAGTATTCCATTTTTAGCTCATTAGGTTTAGATCACACCAATAAATGAATTTGAATCATTTGCTAATCACCCACAGACGAAATACTGACATTAAAAAAAATATACATATAAGTAGGTACATGTTTATCATCCCCAAGGAAAAATCTCTTAATTTTTTGGCAGCCCTATACTCGTAATCGAACTCCGTCCAATAAATAACATCGATAATATCGCGAAATAAAAAAGTCATCATAAAAAAATACGAGAGCGTGATAATTGGCTTCGAAACATAATTACAGTAGCAGGAATTATTGCCAACCACCAATGTGTGGACAGGCACCTCCCAACGGCCGCAAGAGATGTATTTCATCATTAAAATACTGTATTATTTCGTAAATAGCACCGTTATTGATTTTTATTCCTCATTGCCTCACTCATTACTGCAAAAGGTGAATACAAAAAACGTGGAAATCACTTTTGCATCCGTCCGTTTGTCTGTCACAGAAGTTGTTCTCGAAAACCAAGTAATGGACGAGTTTGCAAATTTGGCTTCACGTGACTGACCTTGGTGGTGTTGGTTTATTTTTGATCTGTCGAATACTCGTAACAAAGAATATTAATCTCTTGATGGAACCGCATTATAAATACGAGTATAAGTCAGAAATAGCCAATAAATGCATGAGAAAAGGCTTTTGCCTTATTATTATAGGCTAGCCAATAATATAATGTTTTAACATATTATATATATATATGTAGGATCAGGAGTGCCGAGAGGTATATCTTCAGGGTTTGGAGTTCCCATTTTATTGGGATAAACAAGACTGTATATGCAATTACAGTATTTTTATTACAGTAGGTACACAACACACAATACAAAATGGTACACAACACAAAAATGGTAAATAGTAAAAAAAAGATAAATCAGATAAAAAAGGTACACACAGTTAGGCGAACAGACCTTTTAAGGTCACAGTTCGTACAGTGGACAAGCCACCCAAACACAAAGTGTATTGCTATCAGAAAGCTAAATACAGCTATGTGCAATATACAGCAGCGCTGTACCAAGTAAACCGACAGTTTTGTCGGGAGCAGGGGAGCTCTGTAATGAGTCGAATCCGAAGACCGACTGACGAGCTTACTGAGAGCAGGCTCTTTTATAGTACGATGCCCCCACTGTAATCCCTCCACAACTCTGTCCGTTGACGCACGGAGGTGCGTCACGCGTTTACAAGATACAAAATGTGCGCGAAATCTAATAAGATTTACGATACAGTAATCAAATAATACAAGAATAATTGTCGTAAATAAACAATGGTGAATTCACAAAGTAAATCATTTAAAAATTAAAATAACATGTCGTTAATTGTTTTGAACAAAACTTATCGGTCACACTTATCGAAATAAGTTGCCAAAAATCAATTACTAGCACGTAATAAATTATGTTTCGATTTATAAGACAATAATTGACCATAATTGATAGTAAAAATCACTTAAATTAATAATCAGAAAACAAAACAACTCATAATAAAATTTGGTGACTACCCACAATTGTAATAATTGACAACCAACTCCGACATATATGTATAGTGCTTAATTATAGTACTTAATAATCGCGTTTTTTCATGTTATGTACTCTTAATAAAATATTGGTAAAAATACTGCACATCGTATAGCATTAGATCCTAAAGTCGTCGTTCTTACGATAAGCTTGGGGACCGACTTCGACATATAAATGTTGCAACTCCCGTGTGGCATTTAAGAGTATCGTAATAGTAAATTATTGTGTGGTTCTTGTGATCCTTAAAGAGAAGATGAAACACGAATTTTGTAAGACATTTGGCGTGATAACAGAAAACTGGATATAAACGGACCCTACGAAACAAAAGGTTTTTATACCCTCCATACATTTTTTTTTCTCAAGATAAACCGAGACAAGAACAAGAGTCTACCTGTCTGTTTCAAATTCAATTTTGTTTTATAAAAAATTGCTACCAAGTCTACTATTAACCTTTTTAAGACCACCAAGATTTCTAATAATTTTATCAGCCCTTGCCCATGATTCTTGACTTTTTATGAGTATTTCTGTTAGGAGATTATTATCATAACCATTTATATAAGTTCAGTTACATTTGCGGTGGATAAACACCCTACTCAATGCTCTATTACTCTATTTACATAATCAAGGGTTGTGAGGGATACGTTCATTTTATAAGAAGATGCTTAGGGGATGTCTGCCGCTAACTGATGTTTAAAAGCCTGAAGCATTTTTATCTTTTAATAGCTCTTCAAGGAAATAAGTTTCTATTCGGTTTTAATTATGAGGGTGCTTAATCATGGATGGATATGTTACTAACCTGGGGCTGGGGTTAGTTGATACGGTTGTGGAGTTACAAATAAAATCTCTCAGTTCTGAGCACGATGACATCCTTCATTTTATTTTACAATTATTTGAATGTTGCCACTGAGACTACCTCGTTGGTCTGGTGGTCGCAATAACGACTGCAGAGCATGAGGGCAAATTGGTATTGGGTTTATCCATCTGGAACTTCTCAGTAGCAGCCACGGAGTATGGATTTGTGCCCGACTGATAGCAATAGGCTCGTCCCCTAATACATGGGACATAAACATAACTGCCGAAATGTGGGTGTACTATAGGAACAGCACTGCCCCCTCTGCCTCTGCTCTCTAACCCTTCGGGGATTACAGGCGTGATGATAAGTTACGAACATTTCTTTTTGCTTCCTGATTCAAGTTCTAGACGCCTCGTTGGTTTAGTGGTCGCAAGCGCGACGACTGATTATGAGGGCCAGGGTTCGATTACCCGGGGGCCACGCCGTGATGGCTCTCGGCCACCGTAGGCGCGGGCCTGTGGACGGTGAGTAATGGGCTAGCTCGCCGTCCGTCCGTCGTATGACGATAGGCCGTGTCGACGGCGCGTTCGTGTTCTACGCGCGCCTCAAAGAGATGTCAGCAAATGGGAGGCGCCCGCAAGGGCCGATGCCTGCCAGGGCTGCGGGACTGTTCGAAAGAGATACCGCGGCCCTGGAACATAAAGGGCCTAAGAAGGAACATGGGTGGTTTTTAGTCAGTAAGAGTCTGACACTCCCTTCCGCTCCGCCCAGGGCGGGAGGAGTCATTTGATGATTTCCCAAACACCAAAAAAAAAAAAGCGTTCGATTACCAGATTGGACGAAGCCTTACTGGGTTTTTCCATTAAGAATAAAATTCTCAGTAGCAACCAGGAGTCTGGACTTGTTGCCGGTTATAATGCCAATAGGCTCGCCCCCTATTACACGGGACTTAAACATAACTGGCGAAATCCTGGTATCCTATTAAGTACACCTCTGCTTACCCCTTCGGGGATTTCAGGCGTGATTAATGTTGAATGTTGCCACTATCGGTCTGAATTTTATCAATGGTCATTATTAAGTCTTGTATCTACTTCTTAGTTACTACTTTCAAAGGCTGTTAAACAAATCCTGGCTTCTTAAAGGATGCCTCTTTCGTTTCTAGTCTCCAAGACTAGAGTAAATAAGTCTGCTCTACGCAAATGCGTTCTATCTAGTACCTATCATGTTCCTGTTTACCATCAGGCGAGACGATTGTCTAGCTTATCCTGAACATAAAATTGTAATTATTTTATCCTATTGACTTAAGTAGCCCGCGATACATGAATTATTGTCTATACAAATTAATGTAATACCAAAATCATTCACGATTCGAGCATTACTTCGCTTCTTAAGATACTGTAATTCAGATTTAGACAGTGTTTATTGGGTAGTAAAAAAAACTGCGAAAAAAAATGAGCATACTCAAAATATGAAATTTACTGCTTTATAAATGTATACTAATTTGCCGATAACTTAAAGGAAAAAGAAACGACCGAATAAAATACTGAAAATTCAGAAAATCAACAGGTACAGCATTTGCTGATGTAATATTTTTTCCACCAGTTTAAATTGCGTTTACCGAAAATTAGTTAGTTACTACTCACATATTATAAATTTAGAACAACAAAATAAATTGGGACTAAAAACAACGTCAAGATCAAAATGTTGTATTAATTCGTAGTCGACGTAGACTCCTATTTCTGTCTGAAGGTTTTTAAGTAACCTAACACGACCCTGCCATCCCTTCGAACCTAACCGTCCTGTCCGGAGTCGAGGTGCCCAGTCCCGATCTCGCTTCGCTCGCTTTTGCATTCTAAGTATAGAGCTTATGAAAACGATTACTTTCACTTTTACTTTGTTTTTCATTTTAATTTTGATTTTAATTTTGATTTTAATTTTGATTTTAATTTTGATTTTAATTTTGATTTTAATTTTGATTTTAATTTTGATTTTAATTTTGATTTTAATTTTGATTTTAATTTTAATTTTGATTTTAATTTTAATTTTGATTTTAGTTTGAATTTAAATTTGAATTTTTAATTTGAATATTTAATTTGAATTTTGACTGTGATTTTAATTTTAATTTTATTGTGGTTTTTATTTTTTATTTTGTTTTTGTATTTAATTTTAATTTTGATTTGAAATTTTTGCTTTAAGTAATTATATAATAGTTGTGATGTAACTATATTATGATGTATTTTTTTTCGGAAACTTAATATTTTTTTTTTCGGAAACAGTATTTTTTTGGTAATTTAGTTTATTATTTTTCGTATACTTGTAATTTGAATTACCTCATATTTGTTCGGTAATTCATTTTCATCTTGTATTACAGATCGTTGGAAGTTACTTTTTTTTTCGGAAGCTTTATTATTATCCAAAATCTAGGCTCCTGTTTTTTTTTTTAAATACACAAATCACAAGTGAAATAAAATATTTTGATTTAAGTAATTTGAATTCTAGCAACCCGCGGCTTCGACCGTCTGGTTGTCGAACCTATTTGATGTAAGAACCTCCAAGTGGTCTAGGGCTGAGTACCAACTCTTATCTTATACGTGTGTTACGCATTCAATTAGGTGTCACTTAGTGTTGGTGAAAACGGGCATTAGACATTGAGTTAGGTGTCACTGAGTGTTGGTGAAAACGGTCATTAGGCATTGAGTTAGGTGTCACTTAGTATTGGTGAAAATGGGCATTAGGCATTCACATAGGTGCCACTGAGTGTTGGTGAAAACGGGCTTTAGTTCAGTTAGGTAGGCGTCACCTAGTGTTGGTGAAAACGGGCATTAAGCATTGGGTTAGGTGTCACCTAATCTTGGTGAAAATGGGCATTGGGCATTCAGTTAAGTGTCATTTAGTGTTGTTGAAAATGGTCACTAGGGATTTAGTTAGCTGTCACTTAGTGTTGGTGAAAACGGGCATTAAGGTTCGCAGGCTGCTAAGTTGCTTACCGAAGTCACTCCCGCCAACCGCGTAATTTCAACACAGATTAATTAAAGGCAGAAAATCGATGAATGAAACGTTGAAAATCAGGGTACCAATCAGGGTAATCAGGGGACTTTGTCGTCTACAGATTTACTACCGAGTGATTCTTTTGATCATTATTAAATGCCAAAAATGTACGTAACGTAACAGTAGGTACACAGGTAAACTCGAATGATGCTGTCTAAAGCCTCAAAGGCAGCTTACCGATGGTTATGCGTCAGTCACTCAGTCCTAAAGGGTGCAGGAGGGGATTATGACCAAATTGAAAACGTGTCTCAAGCGCTATTTTGGGTACGCCAATTAATGCGATACGAGTCTTTGACACGTGTGTACACAGGTTTGGTTGGGATGCATTTTTATCGCGTTATGGTTATTTTCATGCATTTACACTCTAGTTTTTTTTTTAAACCTATGATGATGATCATTTTCTTGTCATGACGTTATTATGATTGGTCGAGTGGCCGCAAGCGCGACTGCTGAGCATGGGGCCCTGGATTCGATTCCCGGGTCGGACAAAGTATTATTGGGTTTTTCCATCAGAAATTTTCTCAGTAGCAGCCGCGGAGTCTGAATTTGTGCCCGGTTGATGGCAATAGGCTCGCCACCTATTACATGGGACTTAAACATAACTGGCGAAATGTGGGTCTACTATAAATTGGTTACACCTCTGCCTTACCCTTCGGGGATTACAGGCGTGATATATATCAACATAGTCTGTGACTGCCAAGTTCAAGTTTATGTCAAACTTTAATTTATCCAACAGAAATGAATGAGTAAAACTCGAATGAGTACATTCGGGTCCTTACTTTGGAGGACAGAAGCTTCTTTTTAAATATTAAAAAAATTACATTTTAATGTGAAGGTTTTATTCCTAAAAAAACTTTACTTACATTTTAATTGTTTTGTTCCGATTCTTCATGGGAAAACAAAATTAACAAAGTACCGTACTAAAACAAATTCACTTTGCATACAGCCAGGGGACGAACTCACTAAATAAAAAATGCGCCATATTTATTATTATATTATATCCACACGTCATGGAACAGCTGGACAGTGATGTAACGAGTGAAACTCGCCTCGTGACAGGTGCAAGCGATTATAGCATGCACGGGGGAAAAATGTACCCTGAATACGAGTGGTGTCGTAAAGTTGAGTGCGCGAGTTTATAATGTGTGAATATTGTGTCAAATAAAGTTGTTGTAAAGAGGGGCCGTAATTGGTAAGGTTTGTGTAAAAGATTAGATTAGGTTTTGTGTTTTACGCTTTCGGTTTTGGTCAGTGTTTTTCTGTAAATAATCAAGGACCAATTTTGAACATTTATTCAAATTTTCATTGCCATTCAATGTGGCGATGCTGCCAGACTTCTGGGCACTTTTCCTGTTGACAGCGATGTGAACGAGTTTTTTGACGCTTTGTAATATAATTCTCAGTTTGATACTTAGAAGTACATATTTTTATTATTATTTTAGATCTATTTGTAGTTTGTAAATTAAGTCTTACTTATTTTATAGGTATCATTGAGACTTGTTTTATAACTTACATGACTTTTTTTCTTCTTATCCTGTCCTCTTAGCCCCGAAACATGCAGTAAAAGCCTGCCTCTAAGCGGGCACCGAAGACTTCGTGGAATTGCCGAAGTGTTGAGCGAACAACATAAAATAATACTGTCGTGCCAGCGGCACAAAGCAAAGAAGACGGACGAGTATTTAGAAGGACATTATTATGTATCATACTTTATCTTTTACTGGCTAGTCAAGTCAAGTCAAGTCAAAGCATTTATTTCAATTACACCATTACAGGCACTTTTGAAAGTCAAAAACAAAAAAGCTAAGCTACAGTCACAGACACAAGGCATAATAACTTGCAAAAGTACTGTAGTTGCACATTCCAAATCGTAGATCTCTATGGAGAAGAATGGGCAAGAAACTCCATGGACACTCTTTTAAATCAAAATATTGTTGCTAGTTTTTATTATGGCTTACTAGCGATAATAAAAACAATGTAGTGCCACATTATCCATTAAAATAACGTTGCCTCAGCTAAAAAAAAATAATGTACAAAAAAAAACAAGTGAATTTTATCCATAACAGTTCGTTCGACCCGTCAGCTTCTGACGTCAATGATCGCGTGAACACATGACGTCAGGTGTGTCATTCGGCGTCACCTCGACACGGTCAATTACGATGAAATGATTTTTGTCCCGACTCTTATTGTGAATCCACATTTTAATAAATGAAAAATTATATTTCTGGGAGCATTGAAAATAATGTAAAATTTTAATGAGAATTCGGTATTTTTTTAAGTTGTGTGACAAAATGCATATAAATTAATGAGTAAAAGAACAAATACTTTTTTGATGTGGATGACTCATTTAAAATAACCTATACTAATATTGTAAACAGGTAAAGTTTGTGTGTTCGTGAGGTTGTAGGGTGTAATCTCTTAATCTCTGGATCTACTAAACTGATTTTGAAAATTCTTTTACCGATAGAAAGCCACGTTATTTGTGAGTGTCAAAGGTTTTAATTAACCCGAAAAATGAAAAGACTTTTTTGTGGTAGTCGCAAAGTCAGTCGGAGAAAAAACGGTCGAACGAAAACGTTTCTTACGAACGCTGCCTTAACGATGAGAGATATATTATTGAGTTCTAGAGAAAAGTTGTAGAGCTTGACAATGCCTACAAAAAAAGTCAGCAAAATGAAGTTTTTTATATAATTATGCAGCTGATTTGGCAACAATCACACACACTATCTACACTGTATTATTGTTTTACTATCTACATTTTAAACTTATACTGTCACTTACGGGATCTCTTCCGTGATTGTTCATGATTTTGAGCTCCCGTAGCTCAAAATTGTGAACAATTTATTAGTTTTAAATCGTGAAAGCTTAACAGCTTAACAGTGTTTATCTACGTACGTTATTATTTACTACTGCATTTCTCGCTTTTGGCTTTAAAATTATCGTGTAATTTTGGTAATCATCATCTGCCCAGCCTTTTCCCAACTATGTTGGGGTCGGCTTCTAGCCTGACCGGATGCAACTGAAATACCAGTATTTTACATGGAACGACTGCCTATCTGACCTCCACAACCCAGTTAGCACTGGGTAATACGATACCCCTTGGTTTGACTGATTGTCAGACTTTCGGGCCACTGACTACCTGTAATGTCTGCCATGAACTACAAATGCTAGCCAACCAGCCAATTGGGCTGGCTTAATGTGCTTTCCGAGACATGGAGGAAACTCGGTAAGTAATGTGTGGTCACCCATCCACGTACCAACTTAGATAAGCACGGCATTATATGCTTTGCTTATTTTTTGTGGTATTTATTTGTTTCTGTTTGTTTTTAATGACCTAATTTTGGTAATGGGCGTTTTATTTGTCAAAAATAAACTATTTTTCTTTCTTTCAACAAATGACGCTTCTCTTTGCTGACGTTTCTCTTTAAACGTACATATTTTGATACTGACCAATCGTATTCAGAGGGATCGTATTCCGAACAAAAATAAGTAACGCGAGAACAAAGTAAACGATAAATTCCACAGCACTTGAAAAAGCAGTCTAACGTACTGTTGACCATTCATTACCTCGCCAGTGAAAATATTTCGTCAGTTTTTTCATTCACAAAAAAACTGAAACCGCATGCCAGCGTGACGCGTTGTCGACACGGTCAATTTAATTGATAAATTAATTGAAACCCAACGTCATTTGCGGAACCCTATTCTCTGTTTGGGGGTGATTTTTTGTATACTTACGCCAAATCACCGAACATTTATAAATGTCCGATGAAATTTTTGGGAATTTGTCACACTAAAATGTTTATGCGTGTTTTTAGGTCATGCTACATTAGCCAGGGGAGTTGGTTTAATAGATACCATTTTATCTTGATATTTTTAAGGGTTTATACGCTGGTCATACACAATAATACCACGGTGTATTTTACCCACGTGCGTAAATTGATTTCGTTTGCTAAGTGCAATATTTGAAGCCTGACTATTAATACTCGTACTATTGCATTAAGTTAGGACATAATTTTAATAGAATCCAGAAAAAAAAAGAAATAATGAATAAAGACAAGAATGACAGACGAGAATGGAAGACAAAAACGTGTTGCGCCGACCCCAAGTAACATGGGGGCAAGGGCAGGAAGATGATGAAGGTCAAATCTGGCTGATCCAAATATGTATAGCTTCATAACTATGTTAATATAAACAAAAATTGCTCGGTCGAATCTTAGGTTTTCGAGGTATTGTCTTACTGCTTGGAAGCAGATCCTTGCAAAAGTAGCAAACATTATCAATATCGCCAAACAACAAGCAGTTCCAGAACTTACCATACCTAAACTCTTTTAACTTTCATACACCACAGCACATCAAACCACCCAACCCCGTAATAGAATAACCAACACACATTTGCAGTTCAATTACATAAAGTTATTGCGCTAAAAGCAATGAATAAACGATCACGCGCGGCCGTCACCGGCTCCAATTATTCGCATAATCCCTGGCCTCTTTAAAAGCAATTAATATTCCATTGATCCACCAGGGGACCAGGGGATGGTCATCCGGGGTAATCTCCCCTGCCTGGTGATGATCGACACCTCAGGTGTTTCTCTTAACGTGGGTAACACATAGGACGATTTAGGTTGATTTTTCAATAAATACGGCGGTTTATCAACTTTTCAGCTGTCACATTTATTCTTTAGAGAAGTTGTCTGGTTTTTGAAAAAAAAAATAACCTTAAGAGGTGTTCAAAGTTAAGCTGATTTGACAAACAATGTCAATTGATTTTAGTCATTTTAATCGGCTAGCTGTAGAAAGTTGTTGCGAATACTTAAACGTAACGAGGAGGTGTCACTTGTATAATTGTAACAGGGAACGGGAGGAGTTTTGCTACTCCTACAAGATACCTTACTCGAAATCCTAGCTGCGGCAAAGCTAAAGTTTTTTTGCGGGAAACTTTTAAATCATCTTCATAATCATTGAGTGTCTTTAATAAATAAATGGACACCTACCCTCTATTCTTCGATAGAATGCACCGATACATATCAAACTACCTAATCCAGCCAATTCCGACAAGATAAGACATGTCGGCTTTCATCCACAAAAGAAGTAAACAAACATTTAATTTCCACCATATATTGTCAGCCATAAACCGTAAACCAAACAAAAATCGTAATAATCTTAACGACCATCTGTCTCCATTGTTATCTGATATCGATATGATGGAACAAATGTCCTTGTCCGGTGTCCGATATTGTCCAGGGGCGTTCGGCACAAGTGCAGTGTCCACAAGCATACTTGCACCTAAATCTACACGAGCGAGCTTGTCCCCCGGTTGCTGGTCCCCTACTAAGTTTTTGTGTAAATTCGACCCAGGTGGCAATGTTGAATGAAAATACAGAAATGGGGGGCTAATGTTACGTATTGTCAAACAGTTGTTGAGTTCTGTCGATAGTTATTATTTGGTGAAGTGGTTGTGGGATTATGATGTTGATTGTTTTTTTGATAGTGAAGCGAAATATTTACACAACGTAAATTTTCTGTTTAGTTATGGGTGATGAAGGTTTAATGCGAAGGAACTGTTTAACAATGAGTCAACTTTTTTCATGTTAGTAATTAGGTAGATAGCACTAAGGGCAATGCAGTTTTCTTATTTATTTCATCCCGAAAAGTATGGAGTAGATTCTGAAAAAGAAGGCCCCTGTCACCACGGGTGTGCTGAATGGTTGACTAAGGGAAATATGAAAGAGGGTGGACCGCAAATGTATCATTCGCACTAGTCGTTTATTATATACCAGTTTTTGGGTTCAGCAATCCGTTATACCATATGGCGAATATGGCGATACGGTCAATTTATTCTATCGTATTTATTAAAATATATGCTACGATCTTTCATACCAAAATTCTTCGCTCAATTGTATTTTGAAGTTCAGTTACAGTCTCATTAACCTGTGTAACGCGACGCATCGTTTAGTGACTCCTAAGTGGTTCGTAGCCTGTACCTATGCCATAAAACCACAGGACAGAACACGTCATGAGTTTTGACACAGAATGTCAAAGAATAGTTTTTGTAGTTGGATTTTATGTGTTTTTTTAAGGAACCCATGATAAAGTTTTTTACCGTCGCAACATTTTATTTATGTACAAGCATTTCCGTTACACCTGTTTATAACTATAAATCCCTATTTATTTTTCTTTCATGCAAATGAATCCCTCAAAACACTCAGTGCAAACCATCGTGGTTCCATAGTAGGGTGATCAAAGAGCCCTGGAATTTATTTGGCACGTAACGAGTCGGCAACGTAATTCGAGACCCCGACGGTTCGAGTCGTTTGTTGTCATTAGTGCATGTTGGGCTATTGATACTGCGCTGTTAACTGACAGCTTTGAATGGGTGCTAGGTGCTTGCTACCTTTAATGCGAATCTGGTCTGTTTGATACTGGAGGAGATGGAATGATTAAAATTTAGATTGGAGATAAATAAATAAGTGATAGCATAGGCACAAACAAGGCAAACAAGGGCAAGGCAAGCGTAAGGTGGGACGGCCTCAGGCTCGGTGGAGCGACGATCTTCGCAGGGTGGCTGGTAGCAACTGAATGAGAGTTACCGAGAATCAAGTTGAGTGGCGTACGATTGAAAAGGCTCATGTCCAGCAGTGGACTTTTGCAGGCTGATGTTGATGATAGGCACAAATCTGTTATCGCCGACGATATACGAAGATGAAATCTATTTCTTACAGGCCTTTGCCCGGCCGTGGGACAGAACAGGGTCGTTAGGTCAGATGATTTTGGGTGGCCTGCTTCTCCACGTCCTATAGTGTTCCCTCTTCTGATAAATGATCTTGATCAAAGGTGAAAGATGAAGTCACACATTTAATGGGTGTTTGCCGTGTTGGGTGCTGGGTGCTTGCTACCTTCAATAGGAATCTGGTGTATTTGATACTGGAGAAGATGCGATGGTTGAATTTCGGATTTGTGAAGATATAAAGAACTGAAAATAAAGTTAACTGATGGTATCAATCGCACGATACAGTGTGAAGTCAATGAGCATCGTACTTCATCTTCAATAAGTATTTATTATACGGTTCTTTTTTTAATCAATCCGCTTTTCTTGACTATGGTCAAGGTCAAAATGCAAAAAAAATGGAATGTGAAAAATCCAATTTAAAATGCAGTAAATAGGATACATATACATAGATGTAGTCTACTCATTGCTAGAATAACGTCCTCTAGGTTACCTGCCTAGTTGCTGTTTAGTAGTACCTTACATTCGTAAGGCGCTACTATATGACAGGCTTTGTCTGAGTATATGGAAGGACTATAATCAATTGTGATAAAGCCTTTTCATATAGGTACACGGACAAACCAAGTCGTATCTAATTGTCACCACATCCAAAGCACAGTGGTGCAACAGTCCAAATCTCAAATAAAAACTACCAATAGCACCACACCCCGCGGCTTCCCCAATTTGTCTCGTCAGCTTAACAGTTATAACTATACATATAAACGCGATAAACATCTGAGATCATGCACATTTTCTCGGAAGGGGCATGAGGGGAGCTAACTCGATAATCCACCCCCGACGCGGGGAGATTTATTAATCAATCTCCAAAACGTTTTAACTGGGCAAATTGAAAAATTATGTGTCGACGCGTTTGCGACCCCTGTTCCTATAGTATGGGAATGTTAGTTTAGTTTGGGAGATTTTTGAAATATGTGATGCTTTTTGTCTTTGTACGGTGGCTTCTGTTGATATGTGGCAGGGGATTTGATTTAGATACGTTTGGCCATAAGTTATTAGACCATGTCTTCTGGGTAAAATTGAAAGACATTGCAGTCAGTCCCTAACTAAATTTCGATGCACATATTAATATTCGCAAAAAGAACCCTTGCCACAAATTATATCCATCCATTTTCTATATTGTCATAAATAGCTTATATTGGAGTTCTAGGGAAGTAATCTATAAGATCGTGCCGTAATCATTTTTGTAGTACCACGCAGTTAGCGCAGGTCTTTCGAAGCTGCAAACTTGGTTTTGAACTGTTGGTAAAAACTACTCTAACAACACACAATTTTTGTGTCTACAGTGACTGGCCTTTACTTTTTTCACTCATAAAGGCATGTTTATCAGTCTTTATTATCTATTCTTCTGATACATATTTCCGCCTCCTCAAATCCACTATCATAATCCACACACTAGCACACAGACTACCCTTATCACAAAAGCAAACGCCGTCAAAAAACCTTGCCTATATCCGTAGCACGGCTAATTACCCCCCGACGTACGAACGCATTATCAGTGACCCTACTACGTAACTTTGACAAAGCGTTTCAGTCATACCATCATATGCCAGCTCTTCGCTATCAGCCCGCATCGGGGTGCGGGAGAACCCCAGTTTATTCTTCGTCGGATGTTTAATTTGCGACAATGTTTAATTAATCAACGTTTGTCTTGTTGATTGCCTTCCCAATTATAAGTTACGCCGTGTGTGTATGACGTTGATTTGTGATGATGTCTTGGATTTTTGGGATTTACTTCTTATTGTTTTTAAGGGTTGAGAATTAAGGATTGTAAGAACAATTAACTTAGACTTAGAAAATAAGACTTTAAACAAATTTCAACTTACTTTTTATTCTCAGTAAAAATAAAATCCATCTCTAAATTTCGGAAGAGTTTTTGGTTCGGACACATCCACCAGTCAAGGTCGCGTCCAGTTTTGTTTATACGAACCGTCTAGAAAGTTTTAAAAATAACTACCACCATTCATACATAGATATAACGAATGCACACAAAGCTTATTTCTGGAATGTAAGCGGAGTTACACAATAATATTTTTCCTATACCCGAAGAAATTAGGCAGAGCAAATATGAGGGGTGCGCGAAGAAACTCCAAGAACTTGTTAATAACTTAGAATAAACAATAAAAGCTGCAGATGGGTCGTGTCGTATTATTCTACCTATACTTTGCACATAACAATTTGTTTTATTTTTGTAGTCTTGTGCTATTTCCTGTTTAATGTATTCAGAGTTAGTTTTACCACCAATTTATGATTTTCTAACCGTATGAACACTAATGGCAAGTGAACATGGACTATTAAAGATCAGGAAATGATAAAAGAGACTAACAAAGAAAACATCCCATTTTATTAGCTCTTTGATTTTAGACTCTAGACAGAGTGACATTGTAGCACTCACAATTATGATGGAAATGTCAAAATTAAATGGAACTGACATAAGCTTTCGAAAAGCCTATGTCAATCTTTTTTAAAGTCATTATCGAAATCCTTGGAACTTTTGAAAGCAATACCCACTTTTCTGTGCCTACAGTAGTTATGAACAACATCAATATTCAATATAATTAACACTAGAAACGGGATATTTACCATGTCCACTGTTCACTGTGTGTGTATCCACTGTGTTTTTTCATTCAAACTCGTTGTCATGATTTCGATTTTTTTAAATATTTATAAGGGTTATTTGTAAAACACCAGAAACCTCTTAAGAGGTCATTGTACTAAAAAAAAAATCAGCTCAAATCAGCTGTTCCCTACATTTTGACGAGTTAATCGATCATTTTTTTTGCGATTTCAGGTTTGGTCCCATAGTAAAAGTTGTGCATAATGATGAGTACAATGACCTCTTAAGAGGTTTCTGGTGTTTTACAAATAAACCTGTATAATATTAACCCTTTACACTTTATTACTCTCCTTGTACAATCAAAAGATCCTCACATCTGCAATATTTATTTTACTCACTGCTTACCCACACCTTGTGTAGAACAAAAACTATTCCTTATTTGATTGACGAGCTTCGAAGTAGTTATAAAGGTACAGATGCAGCGGGAGTTTTACTAATAGACCAATATACTTATAATAAGTTCTATGTCTGATATTGATATACAGCTTCTGAAGTTTAGGAGACGGGACGGAAAGAAAGTCGTTAAAGAAATTATTGTATTTGGTCAGTCTATTGATTGCCTCGTTGGTAGGTCGCTAGAGCGACTGCTGAGCATGAGGTCCTGGGTTCGATCCCAGGTCGGTCAGTCTTTTTGGGTTTTTCCATCTAGAACTTATCAGTAAAGCGGCTTTCAGACTACGCTATTATAAAATAGCATACAGTAAGTAACAAAAACCCTGTTGTTCCTTCTACCTACGTTTTAAGAATCGGTATACACACGTAATAAAGGAAGTCATTTATAAAAAACGGTCAACAAAAATAATCAAAATAAATATTTAATTATTAATATTTGTAAGGTTTAACTGATTTCTAGGCATCTTCTGTCGCGTCAAAGGAAGCCGCCGAGCTCGGCTATTTAGCGAAATAAAGATGTACTTGTAAAATCAGATACTCGAAACATTTTTTTGAATGTGTCGATTTTAATAGTTATTTGATTTTGGCCTCTCGACTGGCCAATGCTTAATTTTTTTTAATTATAACTTCATCAATGTTGTGCTTGTAGGTAAATGTATACGTCCCTAACAGGAACAACAGGGTTTTTGTTACTTACTGTATAGTATATAGCTCATAGCACAACAATATCGCGCACCATCGATAGTCAATAATATATAGTACAGTACAGTGTGAACGTGTCCATAACGATCTATGGTGCGCGATATGGCTTATAACAATTCATGCAAATAACTCATAATAATTTGTTAACACTCATTGCAGACAATATAACTCTTTGTTTCTAATACTCCTGCTTAGTTTTTGTCTCGACCGACCCATTTAAAAAAACTCCACAAATGCATCAAGGCCTAGACCAACTGATATCTTATCAGTGATGATGATTATGGAATAAGTAGTCTGTGTAAACTTAAACCTAATGAGATTAGATATAATGGCGCACGTTTGATGCAGTGGTAATTGGCTGCAGCGCTGCGTGTCGCGGGTTCGATTCCCACACTTAGATAGTTTTTACGGTACTGGCTTTTTGTGTATGTAAGTTTAAATGTATATTATATAAACTCACCCACGATACAGGAGAAATTCCTGAAGTGGGGCAGCGATATAATAAGAAACAAGCTGTCAATTCTTATGAAAATTGTTTTAGAAATACTTTTCAAGGCTCGCTGTCCTTTCTAATACTCAAATCTTTTACAACGAATACATCGTTTTATAACAGTAACTCATGCCAACACAGAAGTAGAACAGCTAATTAATTTCGAATACATGCCATTATAAAATAACAAGCTTTGCTCAAACAAGAACCAGCATTTTGAGCTTTCAAATCCCACACAATTGTTTGTTGCAAGTAAATTTAATTAATTACACGCAATCTCTGGAAACAATGGGATATAATGCGGTGGTAACTCTCCCTCTAATATCTCATTATCTGTGTCTACTGTCTCTTTTTAACCTCGTATGAGGAAAAGAAAGAGTGATATGTCGGAAGATGATAGTGCAATTTTTGGCGTCGTAAATCAAAAGATGTGAAAATGTTTTGTCGGGTGATGTTCCGTTACAATACGATCAGTCTTGGCATGATTTGGAAAAAATAAAGCACTCTCCGATTGATTGCTCATGATCTCATCGAAAACAAAAACAATAATCACTAGGGAGTTTTCGTTTCAAAATAAAAACTCGCAGGGCGTTGGGTATAGAGCCTCCGCTCACATTAAACCAGTAAATTGTTCTGTGTGACAGCCAGTATTACCAAGGGTTTCCCAAAAACTGGATAGTGGAGGTCATCATCAGGTATTCAGCTTCATAAGGTTAGACTGGAAGCCAGCAGGCGCTGGAGCAGGCTAAGCAGATGATGCTAAATAAATTTCAAATAATTAGTGACGATTTTATTGCCATAAACCAAACTGCAAAAAATTTCCTATCATTAACACCATAAAAACACCATAAGTAGCAGCAGCACACATCATTATCCATTCAAAATTTTCCGTGATCCCTTCTCGCTTTGAAAACGGCCTAATGACACTAACGTAAGCCTTTCTCAAGGCTACATCTCCCATTATGAAAGCCGCGAGGCATCAGGCCATGGTTCCGTATAAAAAAGCTGTTAAGTAAATATGAGGATTGAGCGGAGTCGGGGCCGGTCGTAAAAGTACTCGAAGCCAGTACACGGAGAATTGCGGGCAAAGAATAGAAAAATATTTCCTATTTTTCGTGTGGGAAGTTGCTTGGAGAAAAACAGTGTTATTTCGGCTTTTATTAAGGTGAGATATTGTATTATAACCGTACGAGTCAAGGAAATGAAAAGTTACGAAGTTAGAGGTAAAAAAGACAAGGATATACCTGATCAGGTGTATGCTATCTAATTTTTGTGATTATCATCAGTCTATAATAGGCCCTGCTGAACAGAGGCCTCTCCAATTCCAGGCCATTAATCACGATCTCGGTAACTCAGCTGCTTCCGACTACCCTACGAAGGTCGTCGCTGCACAAAGCCTGTGTAGCACCATATTCATGGTCTCTTAAGGAGGATGGTAAGGCCTTGGCGCTGGCGCTTCCATCTTCATAGATGCCTACCGTATAGGCACCGTCCGCTGTGGAATGTCGCTTTATCTAGGTTATTCGAGCCAGCTAAAATACTGTAAATTAACTGAATACTTTTTATGATTTCTTGTGCCACATCTAGATCATAATCTAAGCCCTGACCACGAGACGCATTAATTTAATAATCCCCTTTTCATGACATCATAAACTTAGCTCGTAAAGCACCATTTTTCAGTCGATATAGATTTTTCTATCGTTTTTTGTCCGTGCTTAGTAATAAAAGGAATCACTTATAAAATGCACTTTGGAGGGACAACGGAGGGCTGATTCCTTACATTGTTGTGATATACTGCTCTATAGGTTGTAAAACCTGTTATTCGAGTTTTTTTGTTTATTGTTTTATCAAAAGTTACGACAGTTATTTTGTAACCAAATAAAAAGTAACAAAAAAAAACCAAATAAAAAGTGACCAGTAGTCCAAATAAAATGTTTTGATTAAAAAAAAAAACTAAGTTGGTATGGTAACGCTAAAGCTTTATAATGTGTTTTTTTATCTTATTGCCTTTTGTCGTCAGTCCTGACGCTAAAATAATTATAATAAATTAAGCGTACTTACAAGATTTTTCCTATTAGACCTTTTCGCGTTATTATCATAAGCTTATATCGTTTAAGTCTAAGATCAAAGGTCTTTTAGAAGCATGCATGAAGTTTCTTGCCCTTGTCTCCGTAAAGATTTACGTTTTGGAACTGAAACTTCAACTTTTCTGACTTCACTAGCAATTTATTTAAAATATTTTTTTTTAAAGTTTGAATTTGGAATAAAGTTGCACGTCCATCTCGTCTGTAAACCACAGCAAGGGAAACAACCGTACAAAGAACAGGGGGCCAGCAAGGAAATCTGGATGTAAACTCTATGGGGCGCCGGGCCGTAGGGCCCAATCCGCAGGTTGTCTCAATAGAAGATTAATACTACTCCGCCTTTGTGAGGCCACGGTAATAAACAGGCAGGGAAAGACGTTGATGCATTGATCTTGAGGATTTTTTCAAGCATTTTTGAAGAAAGTATGGTAGGGATTGTTATTTGTGGATTTACATGCATTACAGTAGCATGCGGAGGGATTCGTGGCTAACGAAGGACTCATGGCTGAATAATAACAGCCATACTAGTCGATCAATTTTTTTACTTACATTTTCAATCCATGGTAAAATATTCTACAGGATGTAAATGGACTTTTCACAAAGCCGTCAATCAAGCACTGTATATCACACTAAGTAACTTTACGTAAAAATTATTGCTGGGAAACGACTTTTTTTTTTGGGGTGAAAAATCACGTTTTACGGTAGGACTCAATGTAACGCACTCAAAACATTGTGCTGATGGATGGATTGAATAGTATGAGGGCCGTAGAGGTGTTTTAAGTAAAATTTTTGCAATTAAATCATGTAAGTACTTTAAAAAAATGTAAAAAAGTTGGAACTTTGACCCCCAATATTTCCGTACCTAGAAGGTTCCCAGGTATGGTCTAGAACAAAAAATAATATCGCAATGACGGGCAGAACAAGTACCTATCGGGTTCGATAAGGGTCTTGTTGCACCCTTTAGAAGATGTCATGAATGTTTTATCGTCTTAACATGAATATGATGATTTATGTATTCTGACAAAAATTCATAATTACTAATGTGCATCAGGATCGATTTTCATCAGCTGTTGAAACAGGTGAAATAATTGATATAACTAAGCAATTAATTCATTTTAAGTACTTGTTTACCTACTCCCAATTTTAACTTTAGAATGTTGACAAAAAAATTTGCTTAATGTAATTGTTATATATAAGCCGGAGAGGTGATCTGTAACTCAGGACCTTCCTACTTCAGACACCTTTCTCTATACAAGATTGTACACATACCAGCGCGCAGCGCCTGTAAATTCTGATGTCGAGATAAATAAAGATTTATGATTTAATTATGTCTGCGTCAGTCAATGGAGTTCGAATAAACTATTACCAGCTTAGTACTATCCTGCTGCAGGGCTAAAGACCTCATATTATTCGGAGAAGGCATGAGTATCAATAAATATGCTTGCTCAAGGAAGATTGGTGATTTCAGCGAGTTTCTATGCGGAATATTATTTATGCACACCTAAATGTAAAACATTAGGAGGAATCTCTGCGTAGACACAGTTTCCCCAATATATGTGATCTTCGCCCTCAACCATAGACATGCCTTCAATTAGTGCTGACGCATACAGTATTGAACCGAAACCTTCTCATACGTCGCCACACGGGAACACTGGGCCAGACTTGATTACTCCTCCCATTGTCTTCACCCCGGCGCTAACCCTTACATTTTGGCGCATCGTCGGCTGGACTAAACTGTGGTGAACATAGAAACATGAATATCCTTGTTAATGGAACAGTCCGAAAATGGCCAGAAAATATAGGTTATAGGAACAGCTAGTACTTTAGATAGTCTGAAACTTTACATACATTAAATGCAGTAATTTTCTGTATAATTACAGATTGTCTTTGTATAATTAATTACAGATTGTTTTTAAACTGCCTCAGATGTTTGAACGTCCCAATAACTTACGTACCAACTTATGTGCAAATAACGATTTTCAAACAATACTTCTGTAATTTCCTATAGTTTTATATTTCATAGTTATAATATTCTTCTACAGTATCTTGACTCTCAGAACACACTGCCTGAAGTTCCGTCTCTATAATCAGTGTGTTCTGCCCACCATGACGTACGGTGCTGAGACGTGGACGCTCACACAGGAGGCTGTGTATAGGCTCAGAGTAGCACAAAGAGCCATGGAACGTTCCATGCTCGGCATAAAACTAATAGACCGAGTTCCAAACGTCGAAATCCGGAGACGCACGAAGATCTTCGATATTGGAAATCGCGTTATGGAACTCAAATGGAGTTGGGCAGGACACCTAGCCAGGCGCGGTCATGGCAGGTAGAGTTAAGGTGGAAACACACTATTGAAACGCCACGCGACCCGACAAAACGCGATGCGTGTTGAGTTGAATCAAATCGTATTATTTTCTATGCCCAGAATCACATTATAAACACCCGTCGCGACGAAATGCGCGCACACGCCACCCGATCCGTACCTGCCAGATCGACGTGTTGCCGGTGGTCGGGGTTAATACGCCACCCGACGCAGCACACGCAGTGTGTATCTAGTCCAGACCCGACGCCACGCATCATTTGTTATAAAATACATATGAAATCTTTCATTGTCTAGAAGCAAGTCTGGATATACCTACTTAGCGTATGAAATTTACCACACGTCCTTCTCTTTTGATTTGTTTCATGCACCCAATAACGTCTAGTTATTTTTTTCTTCTTGAGTCGTTTAAGTAAAGCATCAAATCTTCTTCAAAATCTTCATCTGACTCGTTACTTAGAAGATCCGCATGGCATCGCGTGTTGGTAATGTGCACGGTGCACATGGGGTGTCGACACATTGCGTCGCGTCACGTTTCAATAGTATGTTTCCACCTTTAAGCTGTAACCGAGTGGCGTCCAAGAAATGGAAAGAGGAGTGTTGGTCGTCCGGCGTCGAGATGGGCAGACGACATTGTTGCCATTGCGGGAATATCCTGGATGAGGCTGGCACAGTAGCGTGGAGCTTGGCACAAGCAAAGAGAAGCCTATACCCAGCAGTGGGTGAAATCGGGCTGTGGATGATGATGATGATGATCTTGCCTCTCATTTTTTATTTGATCCTGGGGACTTAGGGGGTGTCACTGATTAAGTATGGAGTGGGTGCCAAAATTATAATTGTTTATTTGGCACCCAGGCCTCGTAAGTGCTGAATTGTCAGGATAACACGAAAAAGTGTCACACGCCTAACGGTTTTACGGTTGCCTCTTTGTATTTCCTTTCGCGAAATTCTTCACTAACGCATCCTAGCCTATAAGAAGCTTCGAACCAATTACAACTTCATTCCCCTACTACTATTCCTAATACTATTTTACCATTTAATACAGAACAAGTCTAGGCTCCGACGTATGAGCGTAAATTGAAAATGTACGCAAACCGCTCAGTTAATAAGTCACTTGGCACATTAGAGGCACTTAGCCGTAATTTTCCGTGTCTTAAGTGACTTGAGTTACTTTCAGCGAATTGAATAAGCCGCATACATTATATGGCATTAAGTATGTACTTGCTTTCGGTAATTTAATGTCTTTTGTATTGTTTCGTATGTATGTGGAATGGTTGGTAGATTTAAAGTTAGTAAAACGGGAGATGGGAAACGAAAGCAAGATAAAAAATAAAATATTCTTCGGGAACAGCAATGAATATTGGTATTGATAATGTCGTTGTAGTTTGTCGTGTCCAACTTACGGCATCGTAGCGTGCCAAGAAGTAGTCTAAGAGATTAGAAGTTCAAATCCCACCTGTTGAAATGGACAACTCAATTGCCGATCTATCTAGTATAAGTTAAAATAGGTTAGTTGGTATCTTGGTTCTTGTACGACAAACTATACAGAATTCAAGTTTCAAAAATGATTCACTGTGGCCAATACCATTTTTAGGGTTCCGTACCTCAAAAGGAAAAAACGGAACCCTTATCACTTTGTTTTCCATCTGTCTGTCTGTCAAGACCCTTTATCTCGGGAACGCGTAGAGGTATCGAGTTGAAATTAAAACCATTTATTCAAGTACAGTTCCTTGAAGCTGTGAAAAAATCAAACTTCTAATTTAAAAAGATACAGCTGTTTATACCGCAAAAAACATATATTTCGACACTCTCAAAGAATCAAAAATTTATAGAGTACTTACTGTTGACCTAGAATCATGAAATTTGGCAAGAAGCATTGTCTTATAGCACAAGTAAAGGAAAAAATCTGATAACCGTTAATATGTAGTTTAATAACAAAATACCTACCTACAAGTTGATATGGAACCCTCGGTGCGCGAGTCCAACTCGCACTTGGCCGGTTTTTCAAAATTACTAACACCACATCTACCAGTAATCCTCTAAAGGTTAGGCAGAGGTTTACCCTATAGTTCACCCATATTTTAGCAGTTTTTGAAGTAGCAGGCGAGCCTATTGTTTCAACTGGGCTCAAAGTTAGACTGCATGCTGTCTGTCACTAAGCAATTCCTAGTGAAAAAAACCCAAATACACTTTAATACACCAAGGAATCGAACCCTGGATCTCATGTTCAGGAGTAGCGCTTGCTATCACTCAACCAACGAGACAGTCCAAAAATCCTAACAAGTCCAATTACAGAAGTCTTTATTTATCGCGGGCTTTGAAACGGCCTGTCCCGGATTATCAACGGCTTACTCTCGTTAAATTCTACGGCCTTTGATGTTCACTTATTAGGAAAAAACGCCCGAAATGTTACAAGTTTGTTTTCTTACAATGCAATATTATCTAGATGGGAAAGAGCGGCTTTGCAAACAGGCTTAGGAACGAGAAACTTTTTTGGTATGAACATTAATATCGTATCTTTTTCAAAGTCTACATACCGAAGTTTAGATTACAAAATTCTGGAAAATTCCCTCGTTGTACTGCTGAGGAGGAGGTACTGGTCTCGATTCCAGGGTCGGGCAAAGTGTTATTGGTATTTTTCGAAAGCAATTTGTCAGTAGTAACCCGAAGTCTAGATTTATGTCCGGTTGATGGCGATTAGGCTCGCCCCCTATTACATGGGCCTTGAACATAACTGGCAAAATAAATAGTGTTGCTTATTGCTCGCCTCTGTCTAACTCTGTCTAACTTTCGGGTAAACAGGCATGATGTTATTTTCGAGCTTCAGGTTACGCTGCGCTAGCCTAGGTTGGTCCGTGGATGGGTTACCACCCATTACATACCGAGTTTCCCACGTACCTCGGAAAGCACGTTAAGCCGTTGGTCCCGGCTGTCATTTAAAGGACTTTGACAGTCGTGACAGGTAGTCAGTAGCCCGAAAGTCTGACAACCAGTCTTACCCAATATTAATTGGGTTATGGAGGTCAGATAGCCAGTTGCTCCATGTAAAATACTGGTATTCAGCTGCATCCGGTTAAACTGGAAGCCGATCCATACAAAGTTGGGAAAAGGCTCGGCAGATGATGATTTAGGTTGTCGCCCACAACTGCGGTCGCTGCCTTCGCGATTCCTTTCCACCGGTCTCTATTGGCCGCATGGCGAGCACATTCTGCCAGAGCAATTTTGGTGACAGATTTGATGGAATCTGTCCATCGTGTTGGTGATCACCCACGTGGTCTCGTGCCATCGACTCTACCCTGAATCACCAAACGCTCCATGGAATCATTGTTGCGGGTAACGTCTCCAAATAGTCACAGCTCCCACAATTGGTGATGGTACAGCCCAGATCTAAGATGTAGCTGTTGACGACTTCACAGTTGGCCACTGGTGTGATATATGGATTGTTTCTGTTTGTTACTGTCTATTATATAGATAACTGCAAAAGAGAATTAACTATTTTCGTATTTTGAATCTATTAAAAATCCATCATTATTAGACCCTCTTACTTATTTTGTTGCACGTAGGTGTTTGCCGAAAGCGATCAAGTGGAAATTTCAGAGTTATTTTTACAATATTCTTGGAAAAGATCACGAAATACGTGTGGGTTTATGTTTAGCCTGTTTATTAGAATATCGAAGATGAGTGATTAAAAGGTTGGAAATAGATTCCAAAAAATAAAAACAGAAAAGAAACAGATTTCCAAAAGACCATTATGCTGGTCAATTGAAAATAAAATACATGTTTAAATGGTTGGATGGATAAAGCAAATCCATTTCTTCGAAAATGACAGCCAGTAAAATGTGTCTATCTAGTTTAACGTTAAAAAAGAATACAAAAGTAGTTGAGAACTATTAACAAAAAGTATTTGGGTATGCGAGTTGAGTAGCCTACACATCTTATGTATAGGACCTTCCGTCTGGACGGTGGTAAGGGTATGTCACACTCCTACGAAACTAAAACCGCACGGAGTCCGTCTCGACCACATAACAAGGGAGACCTAGGTCGGTGTCACGTCTCGTCTAAGTTAGGATCTGTCTGATTCTAGAAATCCGAAATACTATCCTCGAATCTACTACTTCGGAACTCGAAAGAATTGCATTCAAGCATCTTTTGGTGCTTTAATAGCGTTGACAGAAGGAACAAACAAACAGAAATTCGAGTTTGCACAAACATGAATGAAATTGTTTTGTAAAAATAAGATGGCCATGTTAGTTCTGATTTTGGCCACACGCCAAAAGATCCTTGTACGTAAAATACTCTATAAGATTGCGTGACTCCTAAAGGAAACCTCTCAATATTATGATAAAGGAAGTACATTATAGTATGAATGAGTATGTTGCTATTTTCGTTTATTTATAAAGATGTTATTTCTGCAACACGGAAGTTCTAATTAAGCCGTCCTAATTAATTCGTTTTGGGGAATGTTTTCTGTTTTATGTTACGATTATATTTCTTACCCAAAACATTATTTTCGCAATAGCTATCGCGTGAATAATAGTAAACTTTTTTAGTAGTTAACTTTTTGAGTATTCATGACAGAAAATAGGTTGGTTGATATGTTACTAGTAGGTTCATCTTCTTCATATTCTGCCTATCCTTTTCCTAACTATGATAGGGTTGGCTACGCATATACATAATGTATCTGAAAACGAACGATAGAAAATTAAAAAGAGTATCAAGTCAAAAAATCTAATATGTTTGTAAAAATATAACTTTAACAGTACCTCCGTCTCACAGTAAAAAAATCGATAGCAACCCTTATATAAGCCGTCTAATCAGTGCAATTTAAGCACATTTATTAACAAGCCTTAAGCACCTGCAGTGCAACGGTAGGTAGGTACCTACACTACTTGCAAATCACTCTCGCAACGCATTAGAGCCGTCGCTCTACGCTCATAGCCGCTCAGAGACGCACGCAAGAAATGCATTAACATACCCTGACATGGAGTAGTGGTGAGACAGAGTGCTCATAAGTATGGTAGTACTCACAAGGGCGTGCGTGGGGGCCACTTTCAGACAAAAACCTATGAGTGAGTAACCTAAATCGCAACCGATAGCGCACATAATCTTGCCTCAAAAAGATTGAGCGTTATTTTTTTATTGTAATAGTACTGAAAAAAAATAAAATAAAAAATTTGAATCTATTTTAGATTCAAATTTTTATTTTTTATATTATGAGCATTCACAGAAATATTACTCTATTATACACCAGGAAACTTAATAAAATATTAAGGGAAACATTATGTATATTACTGATACTGGTAGCCTGTGTCATCCCACTGCTAGACAAAGGCCTCTCCCAAATTAAAATAATTAATTAATTATTTATGTAAATTAATTAACTTTTTTATTGATAAACTAGCAAGGAAAACCCGGTGTTTCTTGATAAATTCTTACCCACTTGTTTCGGACTAATGTTGATAAATCGACAGTGGTGATGTTTGTTTGTAGTGGAAATTTTCCTGGTTCAAATTCATTCTATTTTCATAAATTAGTATTTGACGGCTTTGCGACATTATTACATAATGCAATCCCGCCTCGTATTCGTTCACTTTCTAGTCACTATTAAATTCTCTTGGTAGGTTTTTCTGCAACACAAAATGCCAAGCTAATGAACTCCTCAACGGTAACGTTCCAGCCACTACTCACTCCTTGTTCGCAACACAGTGTACACAGGAAGTGCATTCACTTGTCACTAATTAATGGATCACGAACACTTGAATGCGATTATTGTGGATGGAGGCTTTTGTTCTCAATCGTTTTTCTCCCTTATGAGGTTAAGTGACGGAGGGCTCATGAGCTAATGAGTTACTGACTCGATAACCGTATGACTTTTCATCTTGGATATCAGTGATTGAAGATACGGGGAGGAATCCAGGACGTAAAATTCATACGATTTTAAAATCGCCAATCTGCCTTATGCAAGCGTGGTTATCAACAGATTGAAGATGCCTTTGTCTTCAAAGGGTCAATTCTAGCTGGTGCATAAGAAAATGTTCCTTGAAAAGAAGAATTTGATTTGTTGCATTATGTACATAATCTAGACATAGGTAAACTTTTTCGAGAAAATTTTGCGAAATGTGTTGTGATTAATATTATTTAGAGGGACTATTGATACGAAGATTTTTATCATAAGAGGAACAAAATATTTATAAACATTATAATGTACGTCCTATAGAAATTATTATCTGTGTATAATAGCTAAATTTAACAATTAGAGAATATTGGAAGAAACATTACCGCCTTACGCTTTTCCATCCAATTTCCCAAACCAAATTCAGCATTGCATTAATTTCTGGTATTATTTGCAGCTCTCCAGATGGATGAAGTTGTAAAACTCACAGCATTTGTATCAAAGGCGGTGCATGCCAATTACGAACCCCAGCTTCTTTGTCTTATGTCTTCGAAATGTTTGTGCAGTGATGCTAGAGGCAAATATTGACACGTTCCCACCGAGTGAAGGATTGCCTCGGAGTCTGTCGAAGTTATTTGGGATTTCATTCGAATATGGAGGATTTTGGCGTTGATAGATGTGGTTTTGTGTCCGTTAATTGCTTTGTGTATGACGATGTTTTGTTTTTTATTTGTATTTAGTGGGTTATTCAGTTTTGGATGATAGACATTGTGATAGACGTGGTGTGTAGGATAGACATAAAAATGGAGTATAATTTTTTGTACACCAAAATTGTTACGTTGCTCTTTTACTATATTGTAAAAACCATGGGTACAGTGGCGGTCTTATCGCTAATAGCTTTATGATAGTCAACTTACCTATTTTATTATTCTATTAACTTTATATGTCACTGGACTACCTCAATAGGTACTGCTATGACTTACTTCATTTATTCATCTTATATTTTATTTACTATTCTATCCATAATGAAAACACATTTTTAGTTACATACAAATCTATTATCTTCAGTACCTACTACATCCTTCACAAGTCAGTCGTCTCCAGTGGGAACCTCAGAGCTCCTGTAAATACACTTTTGTGTGCCGATTGCAATGTGTTTGCTGACCTCAAGCACTACTGTTTAAATTAAACTCAATTTGTGGTCGAGTATTTGTTGTGTGACCTCAGTGATCTGGTGTTTGTCTGATAGGTTTCGTGTTATTGTAGTGTGACTTGTTTCAAAGCCTACATACTTTGAAGCTCCAAATATAACAACTGAAATGCATTTGGTTATAAGTTGACCAAGACTGGGCAAGTGGCAATCGCGTTCAATGTGTTTCGTATTTCTACAACGATTTTTAACAGGAATTAATCAATCCAATACCTTTCCATCCTTGTTTTTGCTGATAGAATGTCACATTAGGCCTCAGAACTTGGTCGCACCAACACGAAGAAACACGCGTATAATTTTGACAGTAGAAAGATAGTATTTTCTATTTATTTTGTCCACCAAATAAATTACATTTACATAAAATAAGACATTTCACATAGAGTGATACAATTGGCTGCATTTTTACTTATTTCACACTTCACACAGATGTACAGATGCAAAAATGCCATAGGTATTATCTACCTGTCGACTGTTATAAAGAGACTAACAAACAATACTACAACAACCGACAATACCAACCTCCTTGATTGATGACTCTTGTTCTAAAGTAAGTTATCTGGTTGACCTGTTATAAAATAGGTTACCAGCTCAATCAGACAAAAGAAAGTAACCCAAAAAACCCAAAGAAACATCAATAAAACAATATTTGACACTTGCCACTTAATTAAAAGAACACTCATTTTTGTTAAACACTAAATACAGACAGACGGCAATTTAGATTGCAGAGAAAAATACAATCGTTATTTCATAACAATCCTAACAGGTACGGTTGTCATAATCATTGAAAATACCATGCAATCAACCAGAGGCCATGCCTAGGCCCCTGATATTTTTTTGTAAAGTAGGTAATAAACCCGATCAAACATAAAAAAGATTATCCAAAAAAGAAATGAGATACAAAAACCAAAATTGGCATCTGATTAAAACAACGCCCATCTTTGTTAAACACTAAATACAGACAGACGGCAATCTAAATTGTAGAGAAAAATACCTGCAGGCCAACGGGCTGGTATCAAAGTGGGGATCCGTTGTGCATAGGGCACAGATGTCGTAGATAGTGCTCGGCGAGTATTCAGGGTCCAGTTAGCATTCAGAAAGATGCCGCGGGCGTAGGCGCGATAACATCTCTGCAGTGAGCTGTGACAGATGGGGATATACGGATGAGGGGAGTGGAGAGCGGGGTGTGAGGTAATGATTTTTGTGAAGTAAAGGATGTATTGTGGCCTGTCCCCAGTTGTGACCAGTCTTTATGGACCGTCTAGGTCATCACGCCGCCTCTTTCTGGGTCAAATGACCTAACATAATTTAATTGTGCTTTCGAAATCTTGTTGTATTGTTCTGTCGGTATCTCTCTATAACATTTGGTGGTTCTTAAATATGTCAAAATTGATGCGCAAGTTAAGTTTTGGTACCTTGGTATTGTACCTTTTTAATCAAAACCGATAAAAATTTTCGTTACGATTATTTTCTGAAAGTTGATTCCAAACCTGGATAGTCGTTAAATTATGTAGAGAAATTCTTTCATTAGATACTAAGAAATATATTTTTCTTCCAACTCTTCAATTCCCTCAAGTAATGCCTACATCAACCATGGTTTCTTCCCATGTTCATGTAAGTGTTACTTGCCACTGCCATCCGCTTGCATCAGCCGGTTGCCATCCTTCGCAGCCGTATGTCCACCTACTATCGCTATTCACCCAACATCCTACAAAGGTGAATTGGCGGCAAAAGCGTGTCAGATTCATTGCACTCCTACCAACAGCGATGTAAAGATCCCAGCGATACGAGCCAGCAATGGACAGGGTGCAAATGATTCATAGGAATTTATCCACTATGCGTTCCTTTGTATGTTATATAATGTAGCAAGCATTGTTGGCAAGACTTCAATTCTTATCTTGAGATTGGCAGGCACTATCACGTAGTGCACTTTATAAGTCGTTTTATTGTATGCGAGTTATTTAAGTAGGTCTTTTTTATGCATTGGTTGCACTATTTTTGTCGGTGAGTGCATTTTTTTGTTAGTTGTTGTGTTGCTAATTTCATTAAAGGTATGAGAAACATATATTTGATTGAGTATTTTAAATACATACATAAACTCACGGAATTTTCCCACAGGGGTAGGCTCACTACAGTTGCAACTGGTTAGACTGGCCGAAGTGAACATAGTAAGGCTAGGGCATATGATGAATTATTTTGTTTATTAACTTTGTGTCTGACTACAGAATTGTGTATATTAAACTATGTCTTTACCTGCTTTTTTACTAATTAAGCAAAATAACAAGATTTCTAGGTCACAGCTATTCATTTATAGCGTTACACATAAATTTGTCGACGCTATTTTATTAGTTTCTACTTAAGCGAAATCTAGATAATATAAATAACAGTAGTTGATAACTCCGAACTGTTATGACGCCCACGTGAGGGGAAGATATTTACCCTATATTAACTTCGCCGAAAATCAGAGAGTTGTTTTCAAATATAGTTCAAGTTGTGATATTATTACTAGACTAGTTGTTGCTTGCGACCTTTGTCCACTTGAAATTATTATAAAAATATTTTTATAATAATTTCAAGTCTTCCTTATTTGAATCGGATTTTGTTAACAATTTCATGGGTTTTAAATTTTTTGCTTGGAACCTTAATCTTTTTTCTAAACTAAAAGAAGCGTAGTTACTCCTTATAATATCAATTTGCTAAAACTAGCATGCAACATTATAGAATACATTAATAAAATAAGTGAAGCTAATAGAATTGGTATGTTATAATACTTAGTAAGAATGCCAATGATTTATCAATTATTAATAGTAAAATGTCAACGTGAATCTATAATAATCGATTTGTCATCTGAATGACACCTTTTTAAAGCGATTGATTGCGCTTCCCTATTATGATTTTGGTAGTTTATTATATTCTTATAACCATTGAAAAGCAACTTCTATGATACAAAAGTGGCTTTTCATTAGATTAAAGGTAAATACGTTTAGGATTCCTTCCCATCTTCTGTTTGGCCTAAAATTGTATTCATTTTAAGCCAGTTTTGGTGGAAATTCACTCCCACATCATAAAAACAAAAGAATCGCCACTCAAACTTTACATACATCATCCTCCTGTCGAATCGATCGATCGACGAGTGATCGCAAAAAGCGAATTCGTTTTACACCTTCCAACCGTCCAATAATAGCCGTATTGTTTTGACAGCTACCGGAACCGGAAACAGAGATATGCAAACGAAACTATCGACTCGTGATGAGTTTCGCTGAAAAAATATTTGAAAACGATTTAAATTGACTGAAATAGCCGTTTCCTGGTGAAAGGGGGTAGTATTGGTTTTTTTTTAAATGTTTCGGATTTTGGTTTAAGTAGTGTTTTGTTTTTGTAAAGCTTGAGATGATTTTATTTAGAATATGTTGTTATTGAAAAAAATATAATGAAGTCAGAATGAAAGTATTTTTTGCTTTAATTCTAACATCAATTTATTTTTAACTTTAATTTTTGATCTGCACACATTCAACGGAAACAGGTGATTGAATTTTACACTGCAGCCAAAATCCTATACCTATACTATTTAGAATATTCAATGATGCAAACGAATGCCGCCTCAATAAGTTTGAAAATAATGCGCTCGGTTTGCATTGAGATATTTATTGACTTTCCATCATTATCTCATGATGATGATGTAACCAAGATTTTGTAACAATATTTTGATTTAAAAGAGTGCCATGGAGTTTCTTGCCCATTCTTCTCCATAGAGATCTACGCTTTGGAATGTGCAACTGCAGTACTTTCTCAAGTTGTTATGCCTTGTGACTAGCTTCTTTTTGTTTTTTTTTTTGACATTCAAAAGTGCCGTAATGGTCTAATATAAATAATTTACACAGCCATCGTACCTAAATTATTCTTCTGTATGTAGATATCAATGTCTGTAACTCTCTATCAAAAGCAGACTAAATGACAAAACCATCTACCTACCCCTCTAACTTAAAACAGTCACAACTCAAATTAATCTCTAACAAAACTCCACAGGTAAAAGCAACAGCTCCGAAAATGGACCGCAACGGCTACTTTTTCTACGTGACATCCACTGCAAAGAAAAAGAAGATCAACTTGATGCAACCGAAGCCGCCTCGAGTGGCGTTCGTGGAGGAAAAGCGGCGGCCAGGGGTGGCTGAGCGAATATACACTGCCTACACCAGTGTGGCACCGACTGCCACTGAGAACGGACGTGGGGACTCTATGTCGCAGCGAGGCCCTTCGCCCGCGCCACGCGCGCGTTTGTACACGCAACTCGAGAGTTATCAGCCGAGGTATCATACGATTCGTGATAACAGTGATAAGAGAGTGGAGAGTGAGTGTAGGAGGAGGAAGGAGAAGAGGATTGTTGGATACCCGCAGCCGCAGCCAGTTGTCAGGTGAGTTTTAGTTTTAATTATAAAAGTTTCAGAACAAATATAGAATTTATTTTAGTAGAGGCATCACAAACCCTACAACTATTTAAATAATTTCTGTTACTTCAGTAATTATATTTTTAAATAAAATATATTTTTATATGACATATATTTTTATATAAAAGAAATAGGTGTATCGTGATTCTTATTTTGCACATCTGAAAGTAGATGAAAATGCGGGAAAATTGGAACGGAAGAGAAAATCCGAGAGTGGTTGTTTGTATGTTGAATGTTTACAGAGTTTGTTGCATTTAATGAAAACATACATAATACGGTTTCGGAAATAATTTAAATTCTACTATCTACACGGTTACTGAACTTTTACGATTAAAGGCAAGTGTTGAGGAAAACATGTTTCCCAAAGTCATAAAGACACCATTTTAAGTTTTACACAATATTTATTTACTATTGTATTGTCAACCTTAGTACCTGGGGTAAATTAGTTTTTGTCCGCGACTTTGCCCGTGTGCATATGGAAATTACCTACGCAGACGTACTACTAACTGAGTAATAAGTATTCTGTCTCTCCTAGGTCATGGTCTATCCGTGTACCAAATTTTATCAAAATGGTCAGCCGTCTTAACGTGAAAGGTATCAAATAGAAAGATAGAGTAACTTTAAATAATACATATTTTTCTCAATTCTAAAACTATCATTTCCTCGAACCGAAAATTCAAAAATACACTGTCACATAAACTGGGATAAACGTTAATCGAAAATTCGAACCTGTGCTACGTAGGTAGTTGATAATCTTCCCTCTCGGTGGTTTTAATCAACGTATACCTACCCGCTATGAAATATTGATAAGATTTGAAGTAGGTAGTCTAGCTCTCATGAACCCTTTGCGTTAGATTAGATTGAGGTGTTGCTGATGACCGCGCAAACGAGGCATGACGGGTCCTCTCTCTATTACTGCGTTTTTTTTAAAAAAAAGGACCGTACAGTAGTAGTATAATTTGAAGGAGGGTGGTCGTTGAGGGTAGTAAATAAACTATTTCTTAGTAAATGAAGTGACACTGTCAGTTTTAGAATAACTTACTCACAATTTTTTTTTGTCACATTCTTGTTAACGTTATTAAACTGATAACACTGATACTGTTTAGAATTCGGAGCTCAGTGGTGGCTAGTGGTTACCGCCCCTACTGACGTGTTATTGGTCGTGAGTTTGATCCCAGCCAGGGCCGGCAGTCTCCGACATTGTGGCAAACTTTCGATCGCTTAATAAGAACGAAAAAAAATCGGTTGCAATACCGGTGCTTGCGAGGCAATGCAAGTCCCAACATCCAAGATGCGTTTCTCGCAAACACCGTTCTTGCAACCGAATTTTTTCGTTCTTATTAAGCGATCGAAAGTTTGCGACAGTGTCGGTATCTATGTCGAGACTACCGGCCCTGGCTCTTTAAGCCAGTCTTCTTATTTTGTGTTATTAATTGGATCGAAACAACTGGAAGTCATAGGGAGAGGTATTTGCCTAGCAGTGAAATGACGCAGGCTTACACTATCAGTATCAGTAATTTTACCACTGCTCTCAAAACGGTGAAGGAAAACATCGTGAAGAAACCGGTATGTCCTGGAACTACCCATAATGAGCTCGCGTGATAAATTATGTAAGCAGACAATAGACCTATGTCCCAGCAGTGGCAACAGTATAAGCAGATCACGAATCTAAACTCACCACACCGAAGACAATCTTTCAATGTGAACTAATAAACTCCTTTACAATAATATTTTAAAAGAAAATACTAAAACCTTTTCAACTCTTCACACTAACTTCTACTAGCTAAAATATTCTGCGAATTACATACAGATCACCGACTTATAAGGTTGTAAGCAAAACAGTTTACAGGAAACTTCTGAAACTTTCACAAAAGATTTCTATCGACCCTCCTATGTAAAACTTTGGTAAAAGTTACTAAAGTTTTTAACAGTTTTCCAACTCCTTTCGTAGTTTTTTTCTTACTGCTTCATATTCTATAGTGTTATCGACCTTTATTCTTTAAGATTTCTTTTTTAAAACGTGTTTTTCGAGTTTTTTACTAATTTACCTACGCTTGAAAGATCTTTGTAAATAGGGTAGGTACCAACATTTTTTTCCTTGTACTGTGTCAAAGGATCAAAAAAACATTCATTGCAATTTTACGAGTTCTGCAGTAATTTTATTGATTTCATTCCCGAATCATTTCATGGTAGCAAAGCGTGGTTGTGAAAGTTATATCCATGGTTCATGAAAGTCATTAAAATAAAAAGATACGCAAATAAAATTAAAAATCCGGCAGCGGCGTATTTATTCAATCATACATTTTGAGGTTACCGGCTCGCTGACATCGTTGAAGAATTGTTATTACAAAAAACCGATGAAGAGTATGTCCAGTACAAGGTCACAATCCATTTCATATTGACAGACTAATGGAAGAGATAATTATGCAAGTTAGAAGTTCGCAGTGGAAGCGTATTTTTCAAGCTTGAAGATTTGTGGAGTTGTGTTGAAAGAAGTAATACCGACCCCAAGAAGGAAATACCTACATGCAAAATCTTAGCCTAAGTTAATGCTAGATCCGATCAATTGCGTGCATGTGCAGAGCGCAACTACATGTAAAGAACTCTGGGACAGCTTGCAATAGGAATATAGAAGGAAGGTTATATAGAAAAGTTGCTTTGTTGAGAGTTCTCATCATAACTACTTTGAACAGTTCTCGAAATGTAGGACTATGTGAACAAGAAAAAAAATGTTGCCAACATACTCGTAATACAATTAATTTAACAGTAAGGTCAATAAAAGAATCCTATAAATGGCTGCATTCTCAATTACTACCCATTTTCTAGTTTTTTTCTCTTTTACATGGTTATTTTTAGTATAGACTAAGACGACTCGCTAGAATTACTGACAGTGTACTTGGTTTAAATTTCTTTTTCCAGTGGTCGCACGCGTTGAGTATATGGTCCTAGGTTTGATTCCCAAGTTGGACAAACTGTCCTTGTCACGAATGTCTCAGTAACATTCCGGAGAGTTGTTGGAGCCTGGGGGTCTAAAATGGCCGCTTTAGCAGAATCATAATAGGATAATAATATGAATTACGTTTAAATTCTTAAAGTGGTGATAGACGTTCCTACTATTATGAATTTAAACGTAATTCATGTTATTATCCTAAAGATTTTCGATTCTGTTAAAGCGGCCATTTTAGACCCGCTATAAGTACTATAAGTATATGTACTATAAGTACACTTCTGTCAGTTTTGTTTTAAGTTGATTTCATTCCCATAGAAGACAGCAACCCTGTTTAATTGAAATTACCCATTCAGAAAATTATAATGGCTTAGCTATTATAATGAAAATAACATCGTAAACCTGTCTATCAACGGGAGAAATTCTGCTAAGTGTGGGAACTAGAGAAAAACGTGGAATCTATTAACATCGTGTCTTCCCCGCATGTTCTAGCTAATAACGATATGTTTTATACTTCACATAGGATGAAGAATTATCCACTACTTAGGTCCTGTTATGTTACAAAGATTTTGTAACAATATTTGGAGAGTGTCCATGGAGTTTCTTGTCCATTCTTCTCCATAGAGATCTACTCTTTGGAATGGGCAACTACAGTATTTTCACCAAGTTATTATGCCTTGTGACTGGGACTGTAGTTTCGCTTTCTATGTTTTTATGACATTCAGAAGTGTCTGTAATGGTCTAATTAAAATAAATGCTTTGAGTTTGAGTCTGTTACAAAAACAGTTTTGTTGCTAAACAAACATCTTGAGAACATAACATCATACTCACAGGTCTGATGATATGAAAATTGCTTTCAAACCGTTCCGTATTTCATCGATTTTCAACAGTAGCTTTTTGGTAGCTTATGTCATTGTGTTTTTGGTGTGTTTTGCGAAATATCGGGAGCTCAAAACAAACAGTGGACATGGTAAATATCCCGTTTCTAGTGTTAATTATTATGTCAATGTGTTAGTCGGATCAATGTGAACTTCAAGATCTCAGAACAATCGATTGTAATTTCACCTGCAAGTGACAATTGTATATAAAACAGTGTAATCATTGATTGATTATTTCGTCGTTCAATATACTCTATTATATTGAACGACGAAATAATCAATCAATGATTAAAAAAACAAACAGCAAATATAGACAAAGTGGCATTATATCAGTAACGATTATGGTGATTTGAGTTGTAAACGGACCCTTTACAAAGCCGTCAACCAAGCATTCTGTTATTATTCAAAAATTATTGCTAGGAAACTATTTTTTGGGGTGAAAAATCACGTTTTACGTTAGAACTCAATGTAAGGTACTCAAAACATTGTGTTGATGGAAGCATTGAATAGTGGGGGGCTTGGATATATTTAAAGTTATAACATTAAAAACATATATTTTAAAAAAAACTTTTGAAGAAGTTGGTACTTTGACCCCCAATATCTCCGTAACTAGAAGGTTGTGGTAAGAACAAGTGTCTTACAGCTTCATTAAGGGTATATTTACACCCATTATACTTGACACAGAATTAAAAAGGCAAACAGCAGACATAAATTGTAATAAAGAGCCATTATCAGTACCGATGACGGTGATCTATTTAGAATAAGTCTATGATGATTATTGTCTTAGAAAAATCGAATTACACTTTGTCTGGTGTTTCATAGATAGTATGAAACACAAATGTAGGACACGCATTTGTTTCTATGTCTTTACAAGTATTGCGGAATAACCCAGATCTTTTTCAAAGCTTGTCTGTACGGAATCTTCAACATACGTTTATAAATAGAAGACATTGTCTACTGTTAGCCAATTATATCCTTCTTGACCTTTTCAAATGATTTTCGGTACTATTCTAAAGTTTATCAAGTTCTGTTCATCCCGCCTTAACAGTCGCCCGCTATCAGAGACAAATTAATTTGACAGATAACAGCCTCGACTTCGAGTCAGGTCTTGGTTTTGAACCCAACCAGATGCTTCACTTTGTGTAATTTATTTGCTGACACTGCGCACTGCTTTAAAAACGGTTAAGAAAAACATCGTGGAGCAACTGGTAGTCCTAGAACCAACACTTCGAAGACATGTGACATCTACCAACCAGCACTGTGCCCGTTTGCTGAATTATTACGTCTCGTTCCAGCAGTGGGAACATTGTAAACAGAATATAGATTTTAAACAGCTTTTAGGCAGCTTTTAGTTTTTTTTCTTTGAGTTTTTAGCTTTTTTTTAGCTTTTAGCTTTTTTTGTGTCTGAAAGTGGGGCCGGCGTGTCTGTAATTGGATGGTAATCAGCTATCGTAATATGGATATGTGATACGGAGAAATGAGGAAAATGTCGGGAACAAAGTTTTGAGTATGAATATGGATGGCTATAGGAGAAGAGGAAGACCAAAGAAACGATGGATGGTCTGTGTGAAGGATGACATGGCTAGAAAGGAAGAAGAAGACATGCTGCGCCGAACCCAAATATGTTAGGATAAGGGCAGGAGAATGCAGAATCGCTTCCAAAGTCTGCCAGTATCTACTAACAATTATCAGTCCAAAATCACTTCCATTCAATCCACACAATGAATTCCTTTTCCATATACAGGCATCTTATGAACAACCGTTACTAATCTATCGATTTACTAATAACTGATTGTTGGCTATTGCAACCGGTAGCTCTCGTCATGGTGGCGCCATAGAAGGGAAGCTCTGTTGTAATCCTCTTTACCATATGATGTACCATTTTGGGTATACGAGTATGGTATGTGTTTAATGAGTGATGGGGCTATGCAGATTATAACTTGGATATAATTATTTGACTTCTCGTGGTAGTAAGCTCAATTGTAGAGTGTTGGACCCCGTAATCTTGACCAATTTTTTTCTTTATTTTTTTTTTCTATAAAAAAAAACTGGATCGACCAATTGTTTATTGAACAAGGTTTTCGATTGAGGAATCGGTCTTACCTGTTTGGGTAAATTGTGGCTGATACAGTCACGTCCATACAAATATTTGTTTTAGTGTCCGAAGCTGCGTCCATTTTTGCCCGTTGCGATGTACCGATTTGCCCAATCATTTAGGATAATAGGGTTGCCCTAATTGGTTCATTAGACTTTAAATAACACATCAGGCGAAATTTTCATGCTCCTACTATTCACTTTTCTATAGTAATTTTTAGGGTACCCAAAAGGTAAGATTTATCCAAATTCCTAAGATTCTGCTGTATGTCTGTCCGTCTGTCACCAGGCTGTATCTCATGAACCGTGATAGTTAGACAGTTGAAATTTTCACAGATGATGTATTTCTATAGCCGCTATAACAACAAATACTGAAAAACACAATAAAAAAAATATTTAAGTGGGGCTCCCATACACCCGACATGATTTTTTTGCTGTTTTTGCAGATAACGGAACCGTTCGTGCGCGCATCCGACTCGCACTTATTTGTTTTGTTTTGCTATGCAGGATTTTAAGGGACTTTTCATGAATCGTGTCAGGACTGCTTGTAATCCTGTTGGTAGACGTTATATGTTCATAAAGTGATTTTCGACCGCACTATGACAGATTTTATAAGTTGATAAAATGTTCCTACGTCAGTTTAGATCAAAGACGACTCTTCCTCGGCTTACCTTATTAGTTTTACAAGTCAATATTTACACTATAATGTTGTGTGTCAACATTCTATGTCTCATAATTATTTTTTTGCCATTAATAGAAATGGTTTTTGGAATGGCGATGTGTGGGTTCCGAGATCTTTGTGTTTTACATAACTATTCCTTTTGAATCGTTCACGTTCTACGTTTAAAAAATATTGCACTAACCCTTCGCGTGCAATTAGGCTGAAACCTGTAACAAAAACTTCGTTATTTTCGAGTGCTTTTACAATCTTCAGACATGAATTTTAAGTGCATAAAATACTTGTATTAAGTACCTCGGTTTCGCCTGCGTCTAGGTGTTAAATATCGTTGTTAATTAGCATGAAAGGTACAAAAAACTTTGACATCTCTTTACACCCGAGGCTTGCGGTCACGAACGGTGTTAATGGCCGTAAAATGAATGCATTTTATGTGAAAACAAAAGCTATAAACTTAGGTAAAGAGGTTTTATAACTTATCGATGAGTTTGAATGTGAGTTGGAGGTTATTGGTCTCTGGTTACGAGTTTGATCGAGAAGGAAAACATGTAATAACTTTCCTAATAATTATGATTGTAAACAATTATTAAAATCTACGTTATGTACCGTCCTACTTTTGGTATAAGACTGTTCTTATACCTTATTTTTTTTTTTGGTGGGTGGGAAATCATCAAATGACCCCTCCCGCTCTGGGCGGAGCGGAAGGGAGTGTCAGACTCTTACTGACTAAAAACCACCCATGTTCCTTCTTCTTTGGCCCTTTATGTTCCAGGGCCGCGGTATCTCTTTCGAACGGTCCCGCAGCCCTGGCAGGGAGACTTCTTATACCTAAAGTAGTTCAACTAAGTAATTACCAATTTGATGAAACATAACATCACGCTTGTAATCCCCGAAGGGTTAGGCAGAGGTGTATCTAATAGTACACCCACATTTTGCCAGTTATGTTTATGTCCCATGTAATAATAGGAGGCGAGACTATTGCCATCAACCGGGCGATAATCTTGACTCCGTTGCTGCTATTGAGAAATTTCTGATGGAAAAAAACTAATAAAGAAAACATATATTATCTATTTGGCACATGCCACAAGGGCACACAACAAAAATATTAAAAAAGAAATATCTACAAAAAAAAAACAGTAAAAAGAGATAATATTGCGGCTCACGGCTGCGCCAAATAGGCCCAGTACAGCGAACACATTTTTTAAATAACACTTTTTCCGACCCTGGAATCAGACCCAGGACCTCATGCTCAGCAGTCGTGCTTTCAACTATTAGACCAACGAGGCAATTACTAATTCAGTTAACTGAAAACATAAACATTCATTAAACCTTTTTTTTCTATCACTTACTAGTTTTCTTGGGTTTAATTTCGCATGATACCAATATTATTGTATTGTTCTTTAGGTACTTACAACATTTTTCTTCTCAAAACCGGACATCTACACCGTAGACATATTTGTTGATGTTTATTCAACCGTTTGATCTACCGTTCAATCATCCCTTACCTACGGCATTCAAAAAAAGTACTGATTCCAAATTCGAAACCGCGACCACTCCACGCTAAATTCCCATTTATACATTTAAATCCCTCCAACGCTAATTCATTCATAAATCTGCTAAACGTCATCCCAAAGAGGCGAATCCTCCCATCAATTGCCAAAAAAAAAAACAAAACGACATTCAATTTGCGAGGCGGCGTAACCCGAAAAAAATCCATCAAAACATTCGTCTCTAGCATTTCGTCAATCACTCCCAATGTTTTCATTCAATTTTTCTGACAGTCTGCATTCTAATTTCAACCTTATCACTTAATCCTTAAAGTCCTTCCGTAAATTTGTTTTCTCTATTTCGTACAAATTCCGAAACAGAATGGTTCCGTTCATCAGTTCAAGTGTCTGTTTTAACTGTTGTACTATCACAAACAAACGATATCTCTCCTTTGTAAAGTTATAAAAGCGCTTTAAGGACTCATTTGTAACATTTAGCGCTGAAGCGGCTGCACAGCCACAAAGCAGGTCAAGTGTAGTGGGGAATTATGGTCTAATGCGGGAGTTGTAATTAAGATACAATCTTACTGATGATGCACCTAAATGCGACAGTTTGAATGATGATTGATGCAGTCACAGATGTGATCTTTACCCTGTAATTTAGTATGTAGAAAACAAAATTGAACACCCATTGTTATAGCGTATTTAAAGCAGGTGGTGTTCTGTTTTTCTTGTCTACCCTTATGAAGAAAAGTCTTAAGTTTGTGCACGTGCCTATGATGAAACGATTAAAGAAATACCCTTTTTAATTGGATATGTAATTACGTACATACATGTCGGATCCGGTCATTGGTACGGACTTAAAATGAATCGCAAGTACGCCAGTGGTGATATCATGCGCCCACCGCTGCGTATTTCTACAGAGCCCTGATGTTTTCAACTCAAGGCGAGAACGACATTGAAGGTCTGATTGCGGCGGAGTAAAGACGTCTTGGAACTGTACCCCGCTTCATGGTGCCCAGTGTTATTGTGTTAAGTTGTAATCTGAAGTAATTTGTTGGTTTAATAGAAACAGTGTATCGCACCCAGTGTATTTTCATTGCACGAAACCCATCTGCTGCCCACATGATGTACGTGCCTGACGGAATAAATCCTGACAATCCCGACATACATATGTCCAAGTTGTTTGTCAGACTTGGACAGCCTACAGACGTTCAATTTCACACTCAATTTGCGTATCGGAAAATTGGGAAAGTATACGTCAATGAGTCGGTCCTGAAAGTTTAAAATGTGTTTTCCAACATTGCTTCTTTCAATATTATTTATAGAGGAGGCCTTTTTGAAGAAAACGCTTTTGACACTAGTGTTTGATTGGCCTGTTGGTCTAGTGGTTAGTGACCCTGACTGCAAGGACGGAGGTCGTGGGTTCGATTCCCACACAGGACAAATCTTTGTGCGATGAGTACGATTGTATGTTCTGTATCTGGGTGTGTAATATCTATAATATGTATGTATTTAGAAATATAAAAGTATGTTTATCAGTTGTCTGGTTGCCATAGTACAGGCTCTGCCTAGTTTGAGATCAGATGGCGGTGTGTTGGTTGTCCTAAGATATTATTATTATTATTATTGATGCATTATTTTAGACGATAAATAATTTTCTAGGGCCATTCATAACTTTCATTACAGAAAAATACGTCGCTATTTCTGTATGTTTGTTAACATGGGCATGATCAGGCTATACCTAATGTTCCCACTGCGGGGACAAAGCCCTCCTTTCTATGAGAGGGATTGGGCTGTACCACACGTGCCCACTGCGGGTTTGTTCCATATTCAAGGTTCGTTAGTGTGTGTTTTAACTCGAGAACCTTGAGGTTTGTGAAATTTGTGTTGTTGTTGTTGTCATAACTAATTAGGCTTTTCAATTCAATACAATTCAAAACATTTATTTCAGACTAATTTTGGTCCATAGAGTGCTAGTAGTACAACAAGATGACTTAAAACTATGTTAGTAATTACACAAACACAACAAATAAGAGGAAAAGGCGCCAGTCAGCATATAAACTCAAACTCAAAAACACAAAATGAAACTCAAAACGTATTTTGTGATTTTGATCGTTTACTAATTTCAATGGGAATATCAACATTTGAAATAGACGTTTCCATCCTGAACACTAAAATCGGAGCCAAATTGAACAGTTTATACGAAAAGCAGACTACAATTGGTCCCTTTATATGCCAATAACCATTGATAACTGTGCCAATTGGCACATAACGCGTCTAAGAGACACCTATTGGCTCCGCAGTCGTGGGAAAGATGAACTGTTATACAGTTTTTGAATGTCAATTTGAGGATTGATCCTTGTAATGGTTTTTATGGAGATTTTTTGGGAAGACGTGACTTTGTTCGGTTCTTATAAGAAGTATTTCAACGAGAAAAAAGTAGGCGTAAAAAAAACTAAAAAGAATACTCTACTAACTAAACTAAACTTTTTGAAGATTGATGTTAGATTTCGCCAATTAAGTATTGTGGCCACAATAAATGATGGGATTGATTAAAGCCATCAACTGAACTAGTAATTGTTTTAACCATCAATTAAAGCAATTACTACATAGTTCTTCCAACTTTATTTGTTACAAAAGACTACAATACGTGTCAACATGATTTGATAAAAAGCACAAACATTTTACCAGATTAATGATTTGCTTCAAAGATAAACTTCCGATAGCTATACACACTTTATGAGAGTTTGGTTGGGGGTATTTGGGTTATAATATTATGATGAGTTTACCCACGATAAACAGTAACAGTGAGAATCAGCGGTGGCCCAGTGGTGGTGGCCCCGACTTACGAACAGTAAGTCGTGGATTCGAACCCAGGCAGGCAGGCGTATTACTTTGTGTAATATATTTCATCACCAATGCTCTCAAAAACGGTGAATGAAAACATCGTGAGGAAAACGGCATATCCTAGAACCAAAAATTCGAAGACATGTGACATCTACCAACCCGCATTGGGCACGCGTGGTGGATTACAGCCCATTCCCTCTCATAGAGAGGAGGCAGTTTGTCCCAGCAGTGGGAACATTATAGGCTGATTATGCTTAACAGTAAAAAATGTGTATACTATAATCACGTGAAACACAGTGCTTAGTGCACAACCAGGTATTTAAACGGTAAAACAATGGTTGAGCGTGGTGTATGCACTCGCAATCTCTCTCTACCCATTGATTGAACAGAGAGATGAAATAACTAAGAAACACAATGTATCAAACATTAAACCTAAAACACTACTACTTAGGTAAACTTCGTTTAAGAATAACCCAGAAACCAGAAATTAGCATCACAACACAACAAAATGAACACACCATAATATCAAAAGACAAGACCGCTTCACGAACTATTCCTCATTTTCTCCCGAACATGAAGCATTAGCCATAAAATTACTAGCTATAATACTCCTCACAAAGACGCGGAACTAACCAGATACCTCTTATATGATATTCCATTATTCTGAAGACGTTTTAGTGAACAATAACCGATAGAAAAGTAACTGAAAGGAGCTCGTTTAATGAGACCAGGTGGGTGTGAAGAGGGACCTCGGGTCTTCGATGAAACGGGCAGTAAAGTCTTTGTGAATTGTGTACTAGGTTTAATTTCCAAATGGAATAGTTTTGTGGTAATGGTCAAGAGCGGTAGTTGAAAACCGTGCTAGTAGATGAACAAATGTGCTCGCTGATTGGTTCTTGATTATCCACAGGCATAGAGGGTAGGTAGACGTAGTCTTATTATTGTTATGGAGAGCTAGCACTGCAGAAATTGATAGTAGTAGTGGGTCAATCAATGCTTATTATTTCTTTGAAAGAGAAAGCCTTTGTCTTGAACTGAAATAATCATCTAACTACCACCTCGACGGCACGGTTGGCGCAGTGGTCAAGCGATTGACTGCTGCGCTGCATGTCGCGGGTTCGATTCCCGTACGGAACAAATATTTGTATGACCTACAAGTAGTTGTTCCGGGTCTGGGTGTTTTTCTATCTATAATATGTATGTATTTACAAAAAAAAAAATGTGTATATGTAGTTTATCAGCCATCTAGCTACCATAACACAAGCATTTGGTTGCTTAGCTTGGGACTAGATGGTGCTGTGTGAAATGTCCAGGGATATTTATATTTATTTATTTACCATCTACATATCACAACACCACGCCTATAACACGGCAGAGGTGTACCTAATAGTACACCCACATTTTGTCAGTTATGATTTTTAAGTCCCTTGTAATACGGGGCGAGCCTATTGCCATCAACCGGGCACAAATCAAGACTCCGTGACTGCTACTAAAAATTTCTGATGGAAAATCCCAATTACAATTTTCCCGACCCGGGAATCGCACCCAGGACCTCATGCTCAGCAGTCGCGAATGCGGTCACTAGACAAACGAAGCAGTAACTACTTTCTAGTAGATATTATTAACATTTTCCGTTCTTCACTGAGTCTATTTATATTCTGGTTCTTAACAGATTTTTTAAGCAGCTCTTTGAAGCACTCTAATCATTAATTTCATTTTATTAAAAAATCTTTTAATTCCACACAAAACTTTCTTACATTACAACAAAGAATTAATTTCGTTCCCGATTAAAAAAGGTCGGCTCTCAAGTTTAATCTTATAGCCACATAATATTTTTCACAAAGTCTCGTCACTTTCCGACACCCCTACAAGTTCCACAACGATGTTTACCAGCGAAGAAGATTTTCAAACTCCATTGTGGCCCCACCCTTATGTGCCTGTATCATAATGGCCCACATTCCACCTCCCTTCAAAGGTTTTCCATCGAAATTAAGAAAGTTTAATGAATTGTGACGTCAATTTCTTTCGGCTTTTTAAAGATTTCCTGTGTGTATTAGAATATTTGATGAGAGGTAGTCTTGTGGTGGGAGGTTCGCTATATCGGTTTGATTCTACTCCTTAGGGATGCGAAGAATAAAATAAAATTGTAAGCTCTTTCGTGGAATTGAGTGGGTATAAAAGGAAGCCTCATGCGACAATGTTTTAATTAATTATGACTTACATTAATTCGAAGGAAATATATTTCTGTGAAAAATGTAGTCCCTAGCTTCCTACGTAATGTTAAAATTATCATTCTGGGAATTGTATCGTACATTCACCGGTTTCCGGTTCCGGTCTTCGAAGTGTAAACAGCAACGTCCTAATAAAGTCGCGATATAACTAAATTAAAAATATTTACAATCACCATACACTCCAAAATTATAATACCGTGCATCAACAAAAAGGAAGCTTGAAAGGGTTGGAGATATTAACGAAGGCGAAATTTGCACATTACACCACAGCAAAGAAGAAAGTATCTAAACAACGTTTTGAAGTTAGACCATAGACTATTTCACAAGTGATGTTATACACTCGACTTTGACAGTTCTAAAGAAGTCACTGATAACTTGTAACTTGCTGATATCTAACGATTGGCATATACTCAGTGTTGCCAGTGTTGAAAAACAGTCAAAACCACTTTTGACCAAACTGTTCAAAATTACTTTTGTCTGTTTTATTCAGTTAAAAAAGTCTAGTACTGTTGACTGTTTAAGAGTTTGACTGCAACGTATACAAATAATAAAGCCATACTATCCACCGCAGCCGCCCCAGCGCAGCTCACTGTGCTAGGAAGATGGTATGGCGCAAGGGTGTCGACGCAAGTTGCGTCCCACACCAAATCAACAACAACAACCAATCAACCAATCAACAAACAATCAATCAACCAATTTATTTCATTATTTATAATAGTGCCTATATTAGGTGACGGTAGTGCCTGAAGCCAGAGGGCCCGACTCCCACTCACCCACAGCCAGTAGGCGGGCACGCTCAGCAGTATTGGTAGACGTGTTAATAAGTTTATTCCTTACCAACCTGCAGAGCGGCTCATCCCACTGTCCCTGGCAAGACGGGTTCTCGGGCCGATCCGTATCCGGGCAAGCCACTTTCCAGGCAACCTCTACGTCGCGTCGGTCAAGCATGGCACTTCCGAGTCAACCAGGGAGAGAGCTAGTTTTCCTGATTAGCTATTCAGTGCTGTGGACAGAGGACAGGAACGCCGGTAAGCTTACACTAAAAATTTTGCGGACGCCGAGGCTACCAAAACGAATTGGTAGCGTGGCTTACAGCCACGCTCGGTCGTCCAGGACCACATTAAGAATGTATGTTAATGTGTTGCGAATAATTCAAACAAACAATTCAATTAATTAAGGAAAGAAAATTGCTTTTACAAGGCAAGAAAAACAAAGAAACACGAAAAGAGATTGCAAAAGTAAGTAAAAATATCAACAAAAAGAATAAGTAAAGACCGAAAGCAAAAAAGGGCAAGCAGAAAGCGTTCAAAGAATTAGAATTGTAAAAGAATTGGATGCCAAATATGAAGGATAAACAAGGAAGATGTACTACGAAGAGATCAAACATTAAATATTGCTACGGAATATTATAAGAAGCTGTATAAAAACAAAATTAATAGAATGCTACGACTATGACAGACGACAAGCAAGATACTGAACCGAACTATTACTACGCAGAAGTTAGGCAAAGCACCCGGTGCCGATCAAATCACTAATGATCTTCTTAAAATATCCACGCTAGTAATTATCCCTAAGTTAACCAATTTATTTAACGAAATAATAAAAGCAGAAATTGTCCCAGAAGATTGGACGAAATTAATGATAGTTTTTTTACACAAAAAAGGAGACAAATGAGACATTAACAATTATAGGCCAATAAGTTTAATGTCTAATATAGGATCTTTTCTAAAATACTATTGTTTAGACTAACTAATACCCTTGATGGAAACCAGTCGAAGGTGCAACTTCTCGATCATTGATCACGTACACTTCCTACGCCAGATTCTTCAGAAATATAGAGAATACAACAACATATATTATTTGGACTATTAGACTTCAACAAAGCGTTTGATTTCTTGGAACACCACTTTTTATGGGAAACATTAGAACAAAAAGGGGTCCATAAAAAGTACACACGCATACTAAAATCATTTATGGGAAACACAGCACAAATAAAACTGGAAAGGTCAGGTGAAGAGTTCCCGATTGAAAGAGGCTTCCGTCCAGGTGACCCTATTTCGCCGAAGATATTCTCAACCGTGTTGGAGTTGATCTTTAGGAGACTGGGTTGGGACAGTTTCGGACTTAACGTGAACGGGAACAAAGTAAGTCATTTGAGATTCGCTGATGATTTAATACTTTTCTCCGAAATCCCGATGACCTTGGAAAAAATGCTACAGCAATTATCAGACGAAAGTGCAAATGCAGGGCTCACAATGAATATAACAAAGACAAAAGTAATGAGCAATTCATCACAAAAAAAATGCTATTACAATTAATAATCAGCAGTTAGAATACATAAACGAGTATATTTATTTAGGACAATTAGTATCACCGATAGAGAGCATGCAGAAAGAAATTGAAAGAAGCATAGCAAACACTTGGAAGAGATTCTGGTTGTTGAGTGAAGTAATGAAAAATAAATAAATGCCTATGTCGGAGAAACGAAAAGTTTTCAATTCTTGCATACTGCCGTGTCTTACGCACGGATGCCAAAGTTGGGCCTTAACTGAAAAACAACAAAGTAAATTAAATATATGTCAGAATGGAGTAGACAGAAGCGTATTGGGAGTAAGGAGAAGGGATAAAATACAATTAAAAAAGATCAAAGAGACTAAGTTTGGAAAAGTCCAATCAGCATGCAGAAAAGTGAAATGGCGTTGGACAGGACAGTCATATGTTGAGGGAAAGGAAAGAGAAATGGACCAGAATAATAACTGAATGGTACCTTAGAGAAAGCAGAAGAAGTAGAGGAAGACAGCCAAAGCGATGGGAAGAAAATTTGAAGAAAGTAGCTGGTCCAGAATGGTTACGTACAGCAAAGTACAGAAACAAGTAGAAATCCTTAGACGAGGCCTTTGTCGAAAGACAAGCTGTTAAGAGGTGAGTTAAGCCAAATGTCGAGAATATGTTTTAGTTTAAGGTAATATAGTTTTCTTCCCTCTATTGTAATAACTTTTTAAGTAATGTGTGGTCAAACAAGTCAAAATTTAACAGCAATAAAGACAATATTTTATTTTATTAACATTCACCGTATTGAATGTTACATGATGAAATAAATTACACAAGCTTTTCCTTGGATAATTTATTTCATCATTAGAATGAATGAGTCTGAATCTACAATCAGTAAGTTGTGGCAGTTATCACCGTGCCATCACTGCTCTAACACAAAATATCGAGTGGAAATCGTTGTGTCCTAGAATCAAATATCGAAGGCGACATCCACCAAACCGCACTGGGCTCGCGTGGTGGATTACGATCCCACACTCTCTCAAAGTGGAGACCTGTGCCCCAGCAGTGGGCACGATAAACGCTGATTATTTGAATCATGTTTAAATCTAGTATCTCACGTGTATGCACTCCAACGTAAGCTTCGTCCGTGATGCAACAAACAAATCTAAGAAAATTCAATTCACGAGATACAACAGAAGAATCACTAAATCAACCACACTAGAAGTCACGAACAATTGAACATAGGAATTTCAAAACAGGTTAAAAGCCAGTAAATAACCTCCCAGTCAAATCATCGGTTAATGTATTAGATTTATACGTATTTATTGGACATAAACTGCAATTTATAACAGATAAAGAGTGGCTCACTTATAATATCGTAAATCGTTCATAATCACGCCACGAGTGTCGATTTATGAAGTCGCCCGCAGAGGTCGCTTTACATAATTCTTGTTTTTGAAAACATACGGGTGGAAGCTGTTGGGCCGGCTCCGACATAACGCTTAAAATTTTATATATACGAAATTAAATCGATGTGTTGAAGCTAAGGCTTGCGTTTATAGTCATCTCTAAAGCCAAAATAACGTAAGCTTATTTATTGATTGAAAAATTTCTGCTCGCCGCTTTGCAGAAACCGTACCAAACGTTTATGCGACTGACAAGAAAACCAAAGTAGGATCGTATAACAGAGGACATGGACATTTGTCCATGTAAACTGTAAAAAGCTTTTCGTATTGCCATAATGACTTTCGACAGGATTGACAAACACTTTTCGGTAGGTAACTATCAATTTTATACATTGTTAACAATTTCATCAACGAGAATGATCTCGAATGAATGCCACTTTGTCTAGGCCCTCAGGTATGTCTATTTAGCACCTTGTATTAAATACCAATGAATAAATAACATTATATTTTAATGAATTATTGATAACATTATAACCATCTTCATTCATAATGCACTACGCCAACCAATCATTGATCGACATGACATTTACTGCGAAAATTAACATCCGTCCCGTCTGCTTTGGTGAAGCACAAAATGCTTGTATTTTAATCATGTAGAATGAATAGCTTTGGTATTTAGAAACACCAATCATATCTGCTTTTAATTTGGATTGAAACTATATTAAAAATAATATCATTATAATATCTGATCTATGAAATAGAATTAAAGATTTATCTATTTAAAAATTAGGTGCATCAACTTCCAATTATTTAGTTGTTTGATTACACGTGTATCTAACAAAGGGTTTGTATAGGCACTTAAGCTTAATGATGAAGATAATTGTAATCCACAACACAACACAATACAACACAACACATAACATAATTTTATCAGGCACATTAAATTTTTGCTGCGACTTTTTATTCCAATAACTAGCGTCATGCTACCATAGAATAAATTTCTACAATTGATTAAAGCTTCATGTATAATATATGTAATATAAGTAGGAAGAGGTACAGGCCCCATTTTGTTTCTTTTTATCTTTAGGCGTGCTAAAGAACTTTAAAGCCATGTGCCCGCTCCAAAAAATCGCGACCCCTGTATCCACACACAAAAGGTTTCATGAGAAGACAATTTCGCCGTCGGGTCGTTGTAAATTTCCCGTAATAATATGTCCGAGTGACGTTTGGCTACCTTTCCCGAAGTTTCGTCGTGATTTCTTTGTAAAGCCTTTCAAAATTTATGAAAGTGACTATCAAATTATACTCTTCGAAAGGTTAATAAAGTATAAAAAAGGGCTTATGGTAATGTGTCATTTTTTTTAAATTGTTCCGTAAGGCTGTATGAGCGCTTCCTTTGGTAATAATGGTATGGACATCAATAACGGTGTTTTGAGACCCGTTTTGTATTGACTGCTGATAATTTATAAGCTTTAAGATTTCTTTGTGTGAGAATTTATAGGTATTTCATACAATTTTAAATGAAATAGGTGTTTGTAATAAATTGTATTGATATTATAATCCTTATGTTTTATGTAAAGTAGGTGTTTGTGATATGAAATATACGATGACTTTACTGAGTTTTTTTAGAAATTACGTGGAAGTGTATTCGTTTTTAACCTAAAATCAAAAGGCTTATTCCCAGTATGTTTCGTAGAAATAATAACTATTACTATAAAAGTCATTTATTTAAATACATTTCCAACCAAACATAATTTAACCATAAAATTAGTCCAAGCTTAACTAAAACTCTCAAATCTCAACTAAACTCAGAGAAAATTACCAAAATTTAGCCTAAAGGCTAAGCAGCGGCACAAATTCGTTAGTCGCAATAAAATAGATAATCCGCCTAAGGTTCGTAAAGTAATTAAAAAAGTTTAATTGCATGTTATAAGACGAGCTTCGTTCAGTCAATTTCGTTTAACTAAAACGCTGTATCATTGAGGCTCTCGCGACTAAATTCTGTTCAGTGTATCGGTATTTTGTTCAGTTTTTTTTTTTGGTATTATTTATAGGTATATATAAATATTTATTTATTTGCCATAATATCACATAGCATGCTAATATTGATCTTTGTTATGGTACAACTTTTATTAAATTATTAAAATTCACAGACTATTTTAGAACCAGCATGTTTGTAATGCCAACAAGATAAAAAAAGTCATTGTAAGTTTCTTCCCAAGGACTCTATTAAATAAAAATAAATAAATTTAAAAAGCCTTTTAATTCCATTAGCTATTAAAATAACATAACAACAATAAATTGAATCATAGTCATGCTAAATTAGAATTGATTTTATGTGTTATTTAAAAAAATATAATATACGAAATTCAAGGTAGACGTAGACGACTACGTCTACCTTGGCAAGCAAGTATCTTTTCGAAGAGTGAAGGACACTCATAGTACTATGAAATTGTTTAAGCTAATAAAATGTGTCAAATAGGATAGTTCCACTATAGTACCTATCTAGATTCATGGGCTTCAAGTTATAGGTAGGTACCTAACATCCCACTTGACTCTGACGAGCTAAGCAGAGTGACAATTAATGGTGAAGTACTTGAAACAATGTCACATAAGTAGTAATACGTATAGGTAGGCAGCACAGGCCTCAATATCGAGTGGAGACGTCATGTGCATCGGCAGGTCACGCCTTTGAAGCGAGAAGGTCGCAATCAGATTTAAAACGTGATGTTCTTAAAGCTTGACCACCTACAAAACAGCTATAACCTACATTATCTTCAATGGTATTCTGACATGTTCGCTTTGTGCTCGGAGTTTGTCGGCAAAGTTGGATTTGCTAGCCACTTGATAGCACATGAAATAGCAGCACACCAAAGCTTTCGACACCCTCCTCGCAACTATCGAATGCATTCGCTGTGGGAAATCGGCTAGATGGCATTATCATCATCTTCATCATCATAATTACGTAGGTATAGGTATTTGAACATTAAGTAGACTCACCTTTGACCACCATAATTAATTAATTGATTAATTGTCATTGGGTTTTTCCATTAGGAATTTCTCATTAGCAGCCACGGAGTCTGGATTGAGCCCGGTGATGGCAATAGACTCAACCCCCGCTAACATGGAACTTAAACATAATTGGTGAAATGTGGGTGTACTATTAGGTATACCTCTGCCTGACTCTTCGGAGATTACAGCCGTGATGTTATGTTAACCACCATCTCACCCGGTAGTATGTGACGATGCGGTCGACAATAGTGGACGTTTATCTTGAACTAACTTATTACTTAAAACGAACCCAGAGCAATTATACAAGTGGAAATCGTTTCCAAAGCATATCGTATTCATACAACACTTTTCAACCAGATTGACATGAACTTTTATGTAGCTTATGACAGTAAACTGAACTCGTAGCCAAATTCTGTACCGACTCAATTAAAATTGCTATGAAGAAGGAATGTAAGATTTCCCATTCATTTTTAACTTTTCAGTCATCTTTATCGCCGATAGGATGTCTCTTTGTCTAGGCTAGTATTTGTTTGCGCGACTGCTGAGCATGAGGTCATGGGTTCCATTCACGGGTCGAGTAAAGTGTTGGTGGGTTTTCCCAAAAAGAAATTCTCAGTAGCAGCCACAGAGTCTAGATTTGTAGCCGGTTGATGGCAATAGGCTCGCCCCCTATTACATGGGACTTAAACCTAACTGGCGAAATGTGGGTGTCCTATTAGGTACACCTCTGGCTAACCTTACGTGGATTACAGGCGTGATATTATGTGTTTATCTATAAGCTATTCTGCAAGAAACTTTAACATTTTATTCTCTCATTTAATCAAACCTCACATCACTTACCTACCCATCATTTCACTTAAAACAGACATTCAACCTTGTCCACATAATTGCTTATAGAATCACTAATATTGAATGAAGCGTCAATTAATTAGCACGTCTATTCACGTTCCCTGATTGACGTGACAACGTCCTAGAGGGACACCTGATCGGAATCGGAACCGATATGGCGGTAGTAATCGATTCCGAACGGACATAGGCGCTTCCTGGGATTCGTCAAAGGATTGGTTTGTGTGTGGTTGGGTACTTCGATATAACGATTATTGGTATGTCTAGGAAACTGATTGTGAGATGTGTGCTGGGCTTTAATTTTTATGTGTGTTTTTAATGGGTTGAATCTAATTGGAATTAATATTTGATGTGGATTGTTTCGTTCTGCGTTCATGTGTTTAGTTTTTAAAAGCTTGTTGTTTTGAAGATTAAATGTAATAACACGTCTTCATGATAGTAACAAAGAAGTTCAGAATATGTTCAAGACATTCTTAATCTTGTTACACAGTCTATGCCATTCACATACGCCACAATGACCCCCAGACACATTTATTGCTAAACCAGACAAAATATGGCTCCGAAAATATATTCTCCACATTACTCAAAAAACAACACCATCTAAGGAAACCGAGAAATATTCTTCATCCTTCCTTTCTCGCTAAAACAAATACCCTTGTGTTTATTCACCCGGAGCCTTAGATTACCCGAACGACCAACTTTTATTGGAACCTACAAGTTCCACTGACTTCCCTATTTCAACCTACTTTGGGACCCAAATGTACCCCATGACATACAAACGTAAGGCCATACATTTTTAATGGAATAGATCTAACGTTTTATGGAATATTTCTACAAACGGAATGGTTGAGTGGGATTATGAGGTCAGAAAGTTTTCTCTGCTAAGCTTTTCTTATAGTTTGGTTATGTAGGCAGAATTAGGAATATTATTATTTTTTTAATGATTTTTTATTACTACATAATGAGTTCAAAAATAGTGCGAGGTGTGGAGTGGATTGGACAGTTTTTTCTGAAAGCTAAAAAACTACCATAAAATTCCTGTCATTAAAAAAATACTATTTAATCTTTTTTATTATTTTGCTCCTTGAAAAAATTATGGATGAGGTTTATCAAAGCTGTACAGTATTTTAGCGTTTTTTTTTTAAGTTTACAAAACTAAAAAATAACTAGCACCTAATTTTAAAGCTAAAAACAATTTCAAACTGAAAAGTAATTAGTGAGCCAAAGACCCAACCTGTGAGTGATTTCTAAAAGAAACATTTCATCGCAAAGTTCCAGTGACAAGCAGAACCTAGCGATAAATCAAACTGAACAAAGTCGGGACAAGAAAAAGCTAACTAATGGCTTTCCTTCTGATTGAGGTTAAGGCTATTTTTAATTTAAGACAAATTAGAAATGTGCCTTTTTACCTTTGGAGATTAGGGATCCTTGTTCTTCCATTTGTTGGTCTACCTAACTGTTTTATGAGTATAGTTGTGTTTTATTTTCCAGCAAATCGACTTTCCTATCCATTTTAACGATTGATTTTTTGGTAGGGTGCTTTCGTCAAGGGTCTGGTTATAATATACGAATATATAGCATTTCGAAGGCCTTATTGGTCAGTGGTCACAAGCGCGACGGCTAAGCATTAGATCCTTAGTTCGATTCCCGGGTCGGGCGAAGTGTTATTGGGTTTTTCCATCAGGAATTTCTTAGTAACAGCCACGGAGTCTGGATTTGTGGCCGGTTGATGCCAATATGGCAATAATTCGCCTCCGGCGAAATGTAGGTGTACTATTACTAGAAAACATTTTCATAAGGTGTAATCGGTGTGATAGTTGAGTTTTTGTACTACCTAGCTGATGTATATTTTAACGGAAATTATATTAAAAAGCCTGTGGTGGAGATAAATGCCTCTACAGTCGATTCTCGTTACATAGAATTTTGAATTTTCTCGATTTCAGTATCCCTAAGTCTACTAATGTTTTCAATTTACAGGGTTTTATTACACCTCTTGGGTGAAAAATTAATCATTTAATGGTAAAAAAAGCTGACAAAAGCTGTTACAAGATTTCAATATCAAAAACCAGACTGCCAAAAGTTCCATAAAAAAAAAAAACACAATGGGGTACCGCCACATATCAGACACCGCGACACCGATACCAATTTACGCATACCATAGACATGTACCGCAACACAATCATCGGCTAGGGGGCTAAAGTATATCAAAGTACATATATAATGCTGCCATCAGACTTCAAAGGTTCTACACTCGGTTGTAATGAGAGCACTCTGAGCCTTGGCGGTAAATTAAAAATATTTTCAAATTGCAACCCAGTGTTGTGCGATTGTGATTCGGTATGTTGTAATGTAATGTGATGTATGTTTTTATTTTCTTTGTAAAGGATAGACTGACTTTAATTAATTATGTCTATTGAAAGGGTTGATCGAGTGATACTGAAGTTGTAAGAACATGAACACTTTGGTAACGGTTTTTCGCGCCCTTAAATGCCTTTGATACCCTTGGTGGAAATAGTTTGATTTTGTACTTCTAAGAAATCAGGGGTATAGAAAATATACGGCAAACTTTTCATTTCGTTTGACTCATCCCTACTTCCCTACTAATATTATAAATGCGAAAGTAACTGTCTGTCTGTCTGTTTGTTACGCTTTCACGTCTAAACCACTGAACTGATTTTAATTAAATTTGGTACAGAGATAGAGTTGACCTTGAGAAAGAACATAGGATAGTTTTTATCCCGGACTTTTGAAGAGTTCTCTTGGAAACGCGATATAACTTAACTCGACGCGGGCGAAGCCGCGGGAGGAAAACTAGTGGAAAATATTACTCGCTTACCAAGATAAAATATCAAGTCTCTACATCTCTACGCCCACGCCACCGGCTAACATTGTTTTTGGCTCTTTGGGCACACGACCATTTTAATACACGCTCGACCACGCATTAAGAGTATTTTTCTCGTACTCGTACGCATGCTGTAACACGAGTTTACACGAGTATGTTTGTCGTGACGGTTTGTACGATTTTTATTTCACCAAAGGCGGTATTTAAGCCGCATTTAATTGCGAAAGTTTATTTTTTATTTTAATAAAGGATTTTTAGGCGGAAAATGTATTAACATGGGTGGTTTTAATGACTCGGTTATGCTTTTCGTATTTTGACAATGTTTTTTGAAAACAGCCGCCATGAGTGTACTGAACTGTAAAATGTACGCAAAGCGCAGCCTTGGGAGTTATGTTTGTTTTCTCTAACTCTAAATGGTACCTATATGCCTAAATGAACGCGCATTGTTTTATTTCCAACTTTTGGTGATAGGCCGAGCGTTGATAATAACGTGTTGCCTAGTGTTGTCAGTAATAAGCTATTTCTTTTTACTGCAGCATGATGAGCAGTTTTAACCAACTTCTCAAAAAAGAGGAGGCTATGTATTCTCACCAGCACATTTTTTTTCTTTTTTATTTGGTTAAATTTGTTATTTTTAAATTACAAAACCGTTTTTTATTCTAATACACATATTGTCTACATTTTGTAGATCGGGCCGATTATAAGATCTGGCCGATTAGTAATCAAAAATGAACATTGGTTTTAAATAACTTAGTATTTCAATTAATGAATATTTCTAGAAACTGAGTATTTAATAACAAAAGCTTCTCTTCCAAAGTTAGGTTTGCCAAGTTGCTTTTCAAATAAGAATAAAATAAAGTCAGAATCTAATACAAAGGGAAGTTTCAGTGAGTACTCAAACATAACCACCCACATTCAAACCTCAATACATTGACTAAAAGCTCTTAAAGGGGAAGCGGCAGGGTTACCCGCGAAATTCAATTTTTCTTTTTTTTTTGCAATTAGCAGGTCCGTGTCAGGCTGTATGTTAAACAAAATATGATTCGCGACGATAACACGCATGCAGTTCAAAATTAATATGATTTACAGCCGTAATACGCATGTGATTTACAGAATTATAATCATTAAAATCATCAAAACAACCCTCTAAATTAATTTAATCCCGTTGAACGACTAGGTATTTCATGAAAAAGTCATTTAATGGGATTAAATGAAGTTTGAGTGTTGTATAAGATTTTAAACGGTCATGGTCACTAGCATTATAATTATAATCAACACTAAACAACAAAAAACTGTCAGTTGTGTCAGTTTATCCGTGATCAAGGTGCTTGCAACAGCGCCGAAATATCGGGAACTCAAAACAAACAGTGGACATGGTAAATATCCCGTTTCTAGTGTTGATTATAATTTGAGGGTTGTGTTGATGATTTTAATGATTATAATTCTGTAAATAAATACATGCGTATTACGACTGTAAATCATATTTTGTTCAACATACAGCCCAACACTGACAGGCAAATTGCAAAAAAAAGTAAATTAAATTAAATTTCGCGGGCTGCCATTTAATATCACAAACTTTCGTTTATCTAAACCTAAAACCGGGTATAATTATAGAAGTTTATCTTTGAAAACAAAATACCCGGTTATAACAAGTCGAAAATAACAAATGGCTGGGTTAAATCCTTCGCACGTGCTGTCGCGAGAGTTAATTCCATCGGTTTTCTCAATAAAACTTGGGTAATACAGTTCTGTAGATCCGGGGAGGTTTGTTTGTTAGTAATACACGAACAGTTTGTTGCTGTTTGTCAACTGCGTTATTACACGTTTGGAGTTTATAGTAGTGTCTTTGGGACAGCTGGTGGGTTTGTATTAGGAATTTTGCATCCTAACTTTTTAGATTAAGTATTTTATGAGCCAGTGGATGTAGAAATAATTATCTACACAATTAGCCTGTTATGAATTTTTGTTTGCCTGTTCTCCTGTCGTTGTGCTGACAAAGCAAGTATCACACTTACCTCTATAGGTAGGTACTTGCAGGTAAAAATATAAATTACTAGCTGATGCCCACGTCTTTTCCCGCATGGAGTTCGGTTACTGTTCCACGGGACCTTGCTAATCCGTTAAGTAATTTTGGCGTGAAAGAGTAACAAACATCCATACATGCATCCTCACAAACTTTCGCATATACAATTAGTAGTAAGATATAATGCAGCCTTTTTCTGACCACCTGATATGAAACAAAAAACCTTATTTTGTGAACACTTTATTTAGACTGAAACTTGACAGTTTGGAAGCAAGGAAAGCCACAGGCAGCAAATATAGGTATTATTACAGTGTGATTGATAACATAACACGTAGTACTAATAATCTTGTCAATCAGAGTATTAATCCAATTAGCTAATTGAAGATGCTTGTGGTGACTAGTTTATAGGTCATTAATTTATTATGAACTAATGTAATTAAGTTAGTAATTCCTGGAAATATTCATGCTCTTACCTATATGAATATCAAAATTCAAAAACTTATTTTAGTATCTACTTGTATAACTTTGAAAGATCGCCCATATTAGAGAAAGTGTTATTAAGAGTTGAAAGGTAGACACAGGAATCAGGGCAGTATCCAATATTCAGAAGAGGAGGACTAATAAATTAATAATGATCTTAATAAAAACCAAAATATTAGAGATTGAACTAACATCAAGCCTGTTTCCCCTGTGTGTAAGGCAGAGCTGTATTTATATGCAGTACTCCCACATTTCGCCAGATATGTTTAAGTTCCATGTAACAGGGGACCAGCTATGTCATCAACCGGGCACACATCCTGCAGACTCCGACTTCTTCTGAGAAATTGCTGGCGGAAAAACCCTATAACACTATGAAAATAGAACTGAAGACCTCATGCTCAACAGAGGTGATGTGAAAGTAAAGAATAATCTTTCAGAAAGTACAAATCGACTTAGCTTATCGTAGCCCCCAGACTTTGCACGCCGTGATAAACTCCAAGCAAATTATTATTTACAGCAAAAACAATATTTACTTACGTTCTAATATAAACAGTTTTGTTCTAGAAAATTTCAAACAAAAATACTTCACAATTTCCCAGGTATTTAATCCAAGCAGGTCGGCAGTGAAACTAGATCCCCAGGAACAATGTAGTTAGCGCTAAAATTTGAGCTACGTTGATGAATTTCGTAATAAATGTTGAATACTCTGAGAGCCGGGAATTGCTAAGATTTTAATTGTTTTGTTTGTTTACAGGCCAAAGGTTTTTATTGGCGTTTTATGAGCAAAAGAATGTTCAATTAGTTTTTATAAAAAAATCTGGTGCCAATTTATCATGCCAGTAATTTTGAAAATCCAGTCCAGCCTTCAGTCAGTTCTGCTGTAAGTCCTATGTCACATGCATCACATAGTAGGTTTCTACTGATTTTCTAGGTTTCTTCTTAAACTGATTCTGGCAAACGGTTGAGCGATTGGCTGCTGCGCTACGGGTCACGGGTTCGATTCCCGCACGGAACAAACAGTTGTATGGCCTATAGGGAGTTCCAGGTTTGGCTATTTTTGTATGCGAGTTTCAATGTTTATAGACGCACCAACGATACAAGAGAAATTACTAGTGTGGGTCAAAGTTTTTATTTAAAAAAAACTTTATAAATGTTGCCCAACCTCGGGATCTGACCTAAGACCGGTTGTTGCACTTGCAACCACTAAAACAATCATCTCATCATCTACCTAGCCTTTTCCCAACTACGTTTGGGTAGGCTTCCAGTCTAACCGGATGCAGCTGAATACCAGTATTTAACGTGGGGCGACTGCCTATCTGACCTCCACAACCCGGTTAGTTCTGGGTAATACGATACCCTTTGGTAAGACTGATTGTCAGACTTTCGGGCAGCTGACTACCTGTGTCAAAGATCTACAAATGACAGCCGGGACCAATACCTTTCCGAGGCACGGAGGAAACACAGTATGTAATGAGTGGTCACCCATCCACGGACCAACCTAGATAAGCGCAGCTTAACCTAAAGATCGACCCGAGCGGCAGTTATTTAGCCACGAGCTCCTCTCAACCATTATAACTATGTGGTAGTCAAATTATGGTTTAAATGTTGTCCATAGTTTCTCCGCAACTTCGTTTTTTTATCTTGTACGGTCCCTCTTTTGGGCAAAGACCTCCCCTAGTTCCTGCTTTTACTTAAGTATAATAAAAGAGATTGAATAATCCGGGGGAGAAAATCCATCGGGACGCGATATTGAAGAAAAACACACAAAAATTATAAATTCATTCCTACACGTTATACATAATTTCTAATAATATTATTCCTACTCAAAGTTTAATATTCTGGTACACACGTACATACATCACAAAACACACTCGCTCACTCGCACGTAGGTACATTAGGTACGAACTCCCACGTACTTAGAAACGACTTAGACTTAACTTTTGAATTACGTACGAGTAAGTATTGAGAACAAAAGCTTTGAATTCGCATACTTTTCCAATTATTGTATGTTGTATCAGATCGGATTTTCTTGGTACACTCGGGGATATATGGTATATGTAGGTAGCTCTACAGCGTTTACCATAAAGGCGTGGTCATATTTCAGGGTGTGATTCAGACTATCAAACTGAACAATTTTCTCTACGGGACCAACATCGCTAAAATAAAATCTACTGTCCCAAACATTTGGGTCGAGTAGGTATTGAAGTTTTATACTTGACAGCTGTTTTTTTTTTGTGATTTCGAAAGTGGTTCCATGGAGAAAGTTGCCAGACTACACCTTAGCTATATAGCTCTAAAGCTCTGCAGTTATTCGACAATTGCACTATAGCTGCTCTATAGCTTCTCTATACGTGCTTTACACCTGCTCTATACCTGCTCTATAGCTTCTCTATACGTGCTCTACACCTGCTCTATAGCTTCTCTATACGTGCTCTACACCTGCTCTATACCTGCTCTATACCTGCTCTATACCTGCTCTATACCTGCTCTATACCTGCTCTATACCTGCTCTATACCTGCTCTATACCTGCTCTATACCTGCTCTATACCTGCTCTATACCTGCTCTATACCTGCTCTATACCTGCTCTATACACTTGACTTGAATGTGCCCTGGTGGCTGAGGGAATGTCATGCTCACACAAATGTCTCGCTGATGGTGGCGGGTGTGTCGGGTCATTTAGTTCCCTTCAATGTGGTTGAGTTGAATGGCGCTGATCCATGCGTCATGTTCGTGAACGGGCGCTGTCAGTTGGGACTGGTCATCTCTTAGCTGTCACGGTTTATTTTAATTACTTTATTTTTAAATTGTTAGTTTAATCTTTTACTCTGGACGCTCTTAATGTGCACGTCTTTGTACATCGTTCTCACATATATGTATAATCTCAACATGAATGATGTAACCAAGATTTTGTAACAATATTTTGATTAAAAAGAGTGTCCATGGAGTTTCTTGCCCATTCTTCTCCATAGAGATCTACGATTTGGAATGTGCAACTACAGTACTTTCGCAAGTTATTATGCCTTGTGAATGTGACTGTAGCTTAGCTTTTTTGTTTTTGACTTTCAAAAGTGCCTGTAATGGTCTAATTGAAATAAATGCTTTGAGTTTGAGTTTGAGTTTGAGTTTATACCTGCTCTATACCTGCTCTATACCTGCTCTATACCTGCTCTATACCTGCTCTATACCTGCTCTATACCTGCTCTATACCTGCTCTATACCTGCTCTATACCTGCTCTATACCTGCTCTATACCTGCTCTATACCTGCTCTATACCTGCTCTATACCTGCTCTATACCTGCTATATACCTGCTCTATACCTGCTCTATACCTGCTCTATACCTGCTCTATACCTGCTCTATACCTGCTCTATACCTGCTATAAAACTACTCTACTCAGTGGAGGCCCAGTGGTATCGGCACTGACTTATGACTTGAAGGTTGTGTGTTCGAACCCAAACAGAATTATTACTTGTTTTATTTATTTCATCACAACTGCTCTCAAATCGGTGAAGACATATCGTGAGCAAACCGGTATGTGACATGGCAGTGACAGGCACCCCGCGTGGTTGATTACGGCAAATCCTTGCCATGGAAGAGGCCTGTGTTTGAACGTTCCTATCATCAACATACCTATACAGCGTGTAACGGAAGGGGGGTATCAACCCTGAAGGAGGTGTTATCAGCTGGTAGTCAGTTTTGTAAGGGAGGGTCAAATTTTTTTTTCATATTTCGACCTGTGGTCTTTGGGAAAAGTTGTTGAGTTTCATGAGCACATTCACCTCATTCAGGGTTGATATCCCCCTGTATAGGTAAACCAAAAAAAATATCCTGATGATGCAATGAATGACCTATTTGACTTATTGGTAAACGAGACGAAACTAAGAAATTGTGGCAAGCGTATAATATAAATAGGTTTTCTATTCTTGTCTGGTGTGAATCTGTTATCTTCATTAGTGCTGACTTAGTATCATAAATAAGCACAACAATTCCACCAACTACATCTATGATATTAAAACAAGATTTTAACCATAAGTTTCTACTTCATAATATGTCTATATTTTGCTAAGACTAAAATATCTACATACCTGACATTTACCACTCTTGAGTGTACTTGTCTGACCTACTCAATGCTCTCGAAGAGATAAGAGCCATCGATAAACTTCGCAGACTATTGTTAAGTCCTTATTACCTTATTCCTGGCGCTTTGAGATTTGTTTCTTCTGTTAAGGTAATATCAGATATATTACCTTGCCTTTTATCTTCCAAAGGTTAAGTGTTCTAATTTACAGGTAAGTTGACTTTATTCGGGAGAAATATCTCTCCATGAAAAGAAAAGTCTGATAGCCTGTTGTCTAAAGGGTAAGGTGTTGCTCAATAACTGGGTGTAAAATACAGCTGTTCAGCTGCATCTGATGGAAATGACATCATCATATTCATCAGTAACCACAGTAATTTTAATTTTCAGTTAATTTCAATGAATGAAAAATGATGTTTATTTTGCAAGTAGATAGGCAAACACTTGTAACACGTCATTTTTTTAAACTAGATGGTGCCGGTGTTTTGTACCTGACTACTCTGAGAAGAAATAGAAAATTTCTAACAGAGAAAAATATATTTGTTGATTAATTTTAATGATAATGATAATTTGTTAATGATAATTTTATTGTAATGAAAATGATAATTTATTAATTGTTATACTGAATGATAATTGTAATGAAAATGATAATTTATTAATGGATCTATTGAATGATAATTGTAACAATAATAATATAGTCGATTTGATCTTTAAAATGTAAGCACAAGTTTCATAAATAATGTAAATGTTTGCATGCCGAATGGTAAAATATGGCTGAGCTTTGATATTTCATAACAACTATTGTGAATTACCCATGTTTGCATAATAACATTCTATTCTATCTATTCTATAGCCGAAACATACTCAGAGGTCGTAGTCTCTTTTAAGGTCCAGACATAATCTTGGTCAACTAACATGAGGACTGCAGATCAATGTAAGAGTACTTGAAGTTACTGTGTTTTAGGTATGAGTTCAGCATTATAAATAAAGGATCTTGGCCACAAAAGCCAAGACCTACCCAGTCTTTAGGCGGTTACATAATGTTACGTCGATATTTGAGTTTCCTTCAGCGACAAACGCAGTATGGTCTCCTCAAATCCCTTTGGCAAACTACATATTACAATGTTATTTTAGCGACTAGTGACTAGTAGTAGTCACTTAACTAGTAGCGGAACTTCGGAAACCGTCAGCTTAAAAAAATATCGGTTACATTTCGGAGTCCGGATCTCCACTAGTGATTGTTATCGTCTAAGAAATACCTCTGGGAAGCTACATTGTAATGTATGCATAATTATATTACATGTACTTGTATAATCTTCATTTGTCTCTGGGGACTACACGACATAATTAGCTTAATTAATCAAATCATCACGCACGATTTGGAGGTACTATTCAATACTATGAAGATATTGATCTTAGATTTAGGGATAGTACACAAAAGATGGAGCATTACTGGCAGCTTAACTTCAAGAGTGTGTTACGTTTGTTTGTTCCGGTCAAATTTTAGCAGGCTTACCGGTGCATGTTTGAACTCTTCGCGCTTCAGTGAGTTCGCGTTAGGCTCTTGAATATTTGTGTGGCCACCAGTTGCAGCAAGCATGAATAAATATTAAAACTGGACAAACACTTAAGTACATACACTAGGTTGAAATACTTTTCCCAAATGAAGAAAATTTAAAAGAAACCTTAAACTTGAAGAAGTTTGAAGATTCTGAAGTCTGAAATAACTTGCTGATTTGTATTCTTACTTCCAGGAAGTAGGCTCGAAAGCCCCGCAAAAAACAGCCAATTACAACTGATCGCAGACATATTAATCAAAGGAGCGTCATAAACGAAATATGCGTCATGAAATATCGTTGGACGAACAAAAAACCAATGGAGCAGCGGCCAATTTGTTGATTTATTGTCGCTAAAACTCGAAAACATCTGTCGGCGGAAAAAGTTGTGTTACTGCCTGTTAATTGTACCGTACTTGGCTGTGGTTAAGTTTTTTCCGAAGGGTTTACTTGGTGTTTTATGTGAGATTGTGTTTTTTTCTTCGTTCCGGGAAAGAGATTTGTAGCTGTAGAAAGATAATTTTATTATATGTATGTATTGGTGTTTGTGGATAGTGTAGAAGACAGTGCTATTTTATAAGGTAGTGGTTTAGAGTATAAATCTATACGTTTATACGTATGGAAGCTACGGTAGTCTCTAAAACGTTAAATATTTCATGGGATAATTTCCGACCACAACGCGAGCAAAGCCACGGGCCAAAGTAAGTGGTATAGGTTCATTGTTTCAGTCACCACATGGGTGATTCAATTTTGATTATGACAATAATGAACTCAAATTCGACTCGATGGTTATTGTCATCCCTGGTTCAAGCCATGGCTTGAACCAGGGATGACAATAACCATCGACGGCTTCCCATTCCCTCTCGCCCCGGACCATGGTCCGGGGCGAGAGGGAATGGGAAGCCGTCACCTCCTTCTGCGAAGCAGTCATGCTAGCGAAGGAGGTGGCGAAACGTGAGAGGGTCAGAACCTCACGTCCCAGCCGCCGCGGGAGAAGCACCGGGCGTCGGGGGCCACGTCGTGATGGCTCTCGGCCACCGTAGGCGCGGGCCTGTGGACGGTGAGTAATGGGTTAGCTCGCCGTCCATCCGTCTTATGACGACAGGCCGTGTCGACGGCGCGTTCGTGTTCCACACGTGCCTCAAAGAGATGTCAGCAAATAGGAGGGGCCCGCAAGGGCCGATGCCTGCCAGGGCTGCGGGACTGTTTGAAAGAGATACCACGGCCCTGGAACATAAAGGGCAAAAGAAGGAACATGGGTGGTTTTTAGTCAGTAAAAGTCTGACACTCCCTTCCGCTCCGCCCAGAGTGGGAGGAGTCATTTGATGATTTACCACCCGAAAAAAAAATGGTTATTGTTATCTGTATATCGTTGTTTACGTTATATTTTATTGCACTGTAACCGGACCCTTCACGAAGCCGTCAACCAAGCATTCTGTATACCAAACTAAGTAACTCTCCGCAAAAAATATTGCTGGGAAACGAGTTTTGGGTTTTGTGAATTTTGGGGTTGATAAATCACGTATTACGATAGAACTTAATATAACGCACTCAAAACATTGTGCTGATGGATACATTGAATAGCATGTTTACCTCCACGACCCAGTACTATTCAATGTGTCTATCAGCATAATGTTGTGCGTGCTTAAAGTATATTGATAACATAAAAACTTGTCTTAAAAAAATCAACTTCTGAAAAATGTATGGCCTAGAAAAAAAAATCGCAATGACGGGGAGAACAAGTGTCATTCAGCATCGTTAAGGGTACTTTTACAACCATTAGGTAAGAGGCATACACGACAAAAGCAAACGAGACAGGCCGAGCTCAAAGTTTTTCTATGAAGATGTAGTCAGTCGAACCAAAATATAAAGCTTCAAAACAAAAGATGACAGTCACAGACAAATGACAACCACATTTTCGAACATTTCAAAACACTGTCTTGACAAAATACAAAACAATAATAGTCATTCAACTCACAATGCTAAGATTTTACGCTCAATAAAGCAAGTCAAAAATTCCGTACTTCCAGCCGAGCCGCATATAAAACTTACGGAACAGGAAAACTTGACAATAAATCAGGAAAAGGTCGAATATGGCCCCACTTGGGGATCGGTGAAATGTTATTTTTTTCTGTTTTTGATAGAAAATGGTAATTTGGGAGTCCTTTAAGGTTCTGTGACGAGTGACAGTGGTTTATATTTTCCAGATTCTGTTATGATTCCCTTTTAACCTCTATTGCCAAGTGATCCTCAGAATTTTGCCGTTTAATCCGTTGCGTATTTCAATTTACACATTGTCAATGTTTTCTTTACGAAGATTCTTTTTTAATTGTATGAGTTTTCTAATTTTTTTTTATTCTGGACTATTTTCTCCGTATATTTTTTTAGATAATTAGTTTTTTCTTTCACATTGTTGTGTGTGATACCCACCTAATCTGTTTAGTTTTACTTTCTCTTACTGCTCACCTCACTTTAAAGAGTAACCATCAAGTTGCTCAAACACGACTGTATATACACATGTTATTGCATCATCCGTCTTTATAAGATATAATTATGGAGTCGACACAGGAAGCCAGGTAAATATTTCTGCACTCACATTCTTAACTGCATTTCTACTTTTCTTCTTACGTGTACAGTGAACTAGAATTTAGTCGAATAGAAGCTATTCACTTCAATTATTCTCCCCAAAAATGTGAAGCCTAAGTCGGAAATGATTGCTTTTCAATCCTATCCTATTACGAGATTTTCTAAAGGAAATTTAAACCTGTAAAAGATTCTAGACTTCTAAAGAATTTAACCAATTAATTGGTCTCGGCTGTTGCTGTCTCTGTCAATTTTATTTAAAATTATTAGTTAGTTAGTTATTATTAGTTATTTTTTACGCAGTCGGTTTTTTTTATTTTTTTTATTTTACACTTTTTAGTTACGATTATTTCAATTAATATATATTATTTATATTAAAATATGAATCTAACGATATGTTAATTATATCAATCCGTGCAGCGATTTGGAAAATATGAGGTAATAAAGAATATTACATGCATACAAGTTACGCGAGAAATACATAACCCTTCCTTGGCAGTCGGGTAAAAAGCATAGGAGTCTTTGTATGCTATGAAAACTACATTCCAATTTCGAAGAAATAAGTGTTTTATCTAACCAATAAGCGTTGGTTAGAAGAGGTATCAAGCATTTGTCATACCGCGTGCAGGTGGTTTCATATGACGTACAATTTATAGCTTCTACTTTAGGCACGACATTGTTTGAAGAGAGGTGATATTCGCAGCTGATGTTACAGATGACGTATCTACTTCAATTATCTTTGCTGTTAGTTTGGGGTCTGGTTCTACGAGTACCTCTTCATCCGGGTATACGAATACTATAACTAGGCCTATTTGGTGCAGCAGTGGGACACATATATTTTTTTTTTTTTGTTTAGAAAAAAGTTTTTTTTGTTCTTTTATTTCATAATATATTGCGTTTTTGTGGAATGTGATAAATAAACATGTTTTCTTTCTTTCTTATTATATCTTCATTTTGTCATTGCATAAAAGTCTTCCTCCCGATATTTTGTTTTTTTTTTCGGATAAGCCTTCTCGAGATTCTCGTTATAAAGGTCAGATTTAAAAATGTAAACAGCCCTCTAGTTTATTATTATTATTTTATTTATTTATCAAGGCAAAGTTTATAAAAATCTTAGCTTAAGAACGATGCCCCACAAAACCGTTTTCACGCTTTGTCTATGATTTGTCTACGGTTGATCTATTAATCGATCAATTTCCACTAAAAGTCGTCTATGAGGAACTCAAAATACTAGAAACTAGAACCTGCGGTATTTGTGAAAAATATTTACGATATGGTTTATAATTTATTATATTGATTTTATCCATTGAAAAATATGTTTTCTAAGCTATCATTAAACGAGGCCTTTAATAAGTCCACAATTCCACATTAAAAATATCAGGTCAAGCCATTTACGGTCAGCGCATTATTTATAATTTTAAATCAATTTAGTGCCTGAGTTTGATCGATAAATACTTCGTGTTTAATGTGCATGACCCAGTTGAGTGCGTCCATAATGTTTTAATCAAAATACTTTGCATTTAAATTAAATTACTAAAGTTGCCATGTTTGGGATGTAATTAGTGAGTGAGTAGTGCTTATTTTAAAATGTAAAATATTTTCCTTTGGCTTTTAGTATGGATGTTATGTAAATCCATTGCCTTTAATCTCCGAAGAGTAAAGTAAGATATGCTGAGTTATAGGTACCTAATAGTACACCCAAATTTCGTCAGTTAGGTTTCAAGTCCTTTGTACTAGGGGCAAGCCTATCCAGCCCTCCGTGGCTGCTACTAAGAAATGCCTGATGAATCGCACCCAGGACCTTATTTTCAGAAGTCGCGCATGTGACCACTGGACCAATGGGGTAGTCTACGAGGTTTTTTTTTGTTTAATGATGTGAAAATGTTAAAATTCAATGATGTGTTGGTCACAGAATATAAAAAAAAAATATTATGGTTTTAGTCAACTGATGATGATGACTGTATTATACATGGTGGAAGAGACATGGATGCACAAACTACTACTTTTGTGAATATTAATTAGGAAAATATTTTTTTTGCTATTCATCCAACGCCATCATCATCTTCCTGCCCTTGTCCCATGTTACTTGTGGCTGGAGTAACACCTTTTTTTTCATGCATTCTCACCTGTCAACCGTCACGCTATCATTTGTATCAAATAGGAACAACAAACAGCTACATTTTGGGACATGATAACTTAAATAATAATATAGCCCACAGCGCTGTTCACAGATTACTATTATTGACTAAGCTTTAAATTGCTAGGAAATAAGCTGTTCATGCACGACACATAACAAAACACATATTTTATGAATGCAAAAAAGGAAAAAATAAATGCTAATGATGAAATTACGGAATAATACGACTTACTCCTTTACCACTCCATTTACTCTATATTAAGCGGCAGCTTTAATTTTATAATAAAAAAAAAAGAAATACACGAAAATAACCTAGCTTTAATTAGTTTTTAAACAATCAATTTAAATAACACAAAAATAATAAAATAAGCAAATACAGTTTACGACAGAAGCGATGTGAACTCGGTGAAATCCTCGAACAAAATGGGCGAGTGGTAGGGCGCGCACTGCTTTTATAGCCTCGCCGACGGTTGATTTTGAAAGGCGGTGGTTTCTTCATAATACGGCCTCTCCTGACGTGTGGTCGTCCTCGACCTCACCCTGTGTGTGCAGCTCAGCGTCGTCGCGAAGCTCAGCAAGTGGACTCGGAATGACTTCAGACTCGGTATTCGGTGGAACCCCATGGCTAACTTCAGCAGTTTCTTGGCAGGTACTTCTAAGTGTACTAGTAGAGGCACCAGCTTCCAGATAATCTTCATCTGAAAATGAGATACAAAACAATGTGAGTATCATCCTTATAAGTTGACCAGCAGGATATACACCATTCGTATATCCAAAGACAATCTCAGGTTTGTCTTATTTAAATGTCTTGGCAGAGCTACACTCAATGCCACACAAGTAATACAGACAGAGGCACCCAGTTAGCATGTCTTACATGGCCAGAGGCACCCAGTTAGCATGTCCTGGCAGAGCTACGCTCAATACCACACACACAGACAGAGGCACCCAGTTAGCATGTCTTACATGGACAGAGGCACCCAGTTAGCATGTCCTGGCAGAGCTACGCTCAATGCCACACACAGACAGAGGCACCCAGTTAGCATGTCTTACATGGACAGAGGCACCCAGTTAGCATGTCCTGGCAGAGCTACGCTCAATGCCACACACACAGACAGAGGCACCCAGTTAGCATGTCTTACATGGACAGAGGCACCCAGTTAGCATGTCCTGGCAGAGCTACGCTCAATGCCACACAAGTAACACAAAGCATAGTTTAGCATTAAACAATTACATAAAGTCTACTCACTTTCGAAAAACATAGCACAGGACTCAGGAGTCCACTCTCCTCGCCATGCAACCATATGCTCAGCGGCAGCCTGAGTGACTTTACCGTATGAACCACTTAACAACTGCAGCTCATACCTACCATGAGGCAAGGCTTTTGTCACACGATACGGTCCTCGCATTCCCGAGTCCAGCTTGCCTGTAACTTGAGAGGTTTTTATCACAAACACATAATCATCAAGTTTGAATATACGTACGACTTTACGATTTTTGTTTACGTAATCGTCTTGCTTACGTCTATTTTGGTCTAGCAATTCGCTAGTGCGTTGCCTCTGCAACTCTCTCAAGCTTTCACGATTGGGGTGAGTATTGTCTAGGGCGATATCGCGAACAAGTGATCTGATGACGGGAGTCACTGCCTCGATGCCAACCAGCAATTGTAGTGGCGAGATTTGAGTACTTTTTTGTTTAGTGCAGTTGATCACTAGCTGCATTTTCCACAATGACTCGGACCAGTTATTTTCGCGTTTATTGGCCTCTATGCGTAACATATTGAGTAAAGTACGACAGTAGCGCTCTACCTGACCGTTCTCACTATGCATTTCCGGAGTTACAAAATGAATTTGACTGCCTAAATCAGTAACCCAACCTTGAAAACTCGCACTCTCGAACATACGTCCTCTATCACACACTATAAGCTTAGGGGTACCAAAAAGAGAGATAGCGTTAGTAACTACCCTTTTCAGTTCCTCAGAATCTTGCTTTTTTATAGCATAAAAAAGACAATATTTAGAGTAGGCATCCACAATAAGCAAAACATATTTATTATCGTTTGAGATAGGGAGTGGACCTAGTGCATCCATATGCACAGTACTAAATGGAGTATCAGGCTTGTGCCATGAGGAAATCGGGTAGTGAGGAGCTCTAGGGGCTCTTTTGCATGAGAGGCATACTAAACAGTGCCCAATATATTTTTTAACAAAGGTAGACAGACCGGGGAACCAAAAATGGCGTTGAATGAGATCAATGGTTTTATCCGCGCATATATGTTCATGTTGGTCATGAAAAATTCGCAGAAGACTCAATCTGTGCCCCTTGGGGATATAGCATAGTAGTCTTGGCTCCGCCCCAGTAGGGGTATATTTGTAATATAGCAGTTCGTTACGAACAACATAGCGAGATGAGTCTAATTCGTTATTATTTGCTTTATCAATCAACTTACGAGTTTCCTCGTCCGCTGTTTGAGCAATCTGAGCCCAGTTTCTCGGTCTGGTAATTTGGCGAACATCGACAGGATTTCTACTCAGATAATCTGCGTGTTGCATCATTACGCCCTTTCTATATTCTATCGTAAAGTGGAAATCCTGCATGTAAATCCACCAACGCGCGACACGTGGTAAAAGGTCTTTTTTTCGTTCTGTTAATTTAAGTGCATTGCAGTCGGTCACAATTTTGAACGTGATACCTAATAAATAATGCCTAAAATGTTGTAGGGCTTTAACGACCGCGAGCGTCTCGAGCTCGTACGAGTGGTAACGCGGTTCGGCGCCTTGGGTGGTTCTACTGAAATAAGCCACGACTCGTCTCAGACTGTTTTCATGTAGTTGAATGAGTACTGCGCCATAACCGATTGAGCTCGCGTCAGTATGCAATTCTGTTGGTAAGACCGGGTCAAAGATAGCAAGTACGGGTTCATTAGTTAGAGCGTCAATAAGGAACTTTCGAGCTTTTTCTTGTTCCGCACCCCAATGAAAGCTAACATTATTCCGCGTCAAGCTAGCTATTGGCGCAGTCTTGGAGGCATAACCGGGTATGTATCAACGAAAATATCCAGCCAGGCCAAGTAACTGTCGAACCTGTCTAACGTTTGTGGGCACAGGAGAGTCTACCAATACTTGAATTTTTTGTCGACTCGGTCTAACCTGACCTTCAGATATAGTACGACCCAAATATTCGACTTCCGTGGCCACAAACGTACTTTTCTTTAGGTTAATAGAGAACCCTGCTGACGTTAGCGTACATAACACTTCGCGTAGGTTTTGTATAGCTTCATCTACGGTTGATGCTAGGACTAAAACGTCGTCGACGTAAACTAGTGTTTTACCGGATTCAATTAGCGATTTCAGAGTTTTAGTGATGATTCGTTGGTAAACTACCGGCGCGTTCGCAAGACCAAAGGGCATCTTAAGGTATTCAAAGTGACCTTCCGGGGTTACGAAAGCGGTCTTGGGAACAGCGTCTCTATCAAGAATAACCTGATGAAAGCCTGAAGCCATATCTATACAGCTGAAATACTTGCTTTTACCAAGCCGGTCGATATGGTCTTCTATTAGGGGCAATGGAAAACGATCCTTAACAGTAATTGTATTTAACGCTCGATAGTCCACGCACATACGATCATTGCCGTCTTTTTTCTTTACAAGGATTATCGGACTGGCATATGGTGACTCAGATTCACGAATGATGCCTTTATTTAGTAGATCCTTAACAATCTCACGGACTTTTAATTTTTCTTCAATCGAGAGCCTATAAGGTCTATAACAAACAGGTGTATCACTCGTCAACCGAATCTGCATACTACCGGTTGTAACCGTGGTTAAAGCAGTACCGACTATAAAAAATTGCTTAAACTCATTAACAACCGATAATAATTTTTGACGATCGGTACCTAATAACGGCGAGTTAATTAAAAACTGATCATTTGAGTTAACGAGGAACACATTTTTATCGCTATTACCAGGAATCCGCATAATCCGTTGTTGATTGTTAGCACGTATATACATCACACCATCCCGGTTTAACACGTCGGTCCCTATTAGTACTGGTACATTCATACATTTTTGAGGAACGAAAAACAAATCGACTTCTAACGAAATATCGCTGAATTCTATGACTAAAGTAACGCAGCTTCTAGACTGAATGTTTTGTTCACCTATACCACGTAATACTTGATATGTGGGTACTTGTGCACATTTAAAATGTTTCAACACAAGTTCGGATATTAGCGATACGCGTGAGCCACTATCTATCAACACGTCTATGGGGATACCCTGTATAACCGCGGTTGTGACGTCACTGTCCGTTGAAGCACCTTTTAGCTCATGACAATAATTAACATTTTTCTTATTGTTCCCGTCAGATCGTTGTTTCGCGAAACATGTTGTTGCGTCATGACCCGGTTTTTTACAAAACGAACACGGTTCGTTCGACTTTGAGTCGTTTGTTTTCGATTGTTTCGGACAAAAACGTTGTATATGACCAGTGGACTGGCATGAATAACACTTGACATCACTTTTATTGTTGAGAGGACGCTTTCGTGAATTTTTGTCAAAGTGTTTAGTGCTACTTTGAGGTTTCACGGAACTAACACTCGTTTTAGATTTTGGTTTTGCATAAATCGATAAGAATTCGACCAGATCTTTAGGCAAAAGCTTAGCATTGGTTGCAGCGGCACGTACCTGTGCGTCAGTTATTCCACGTATTACAATCGCGACTGTCAACTCGTCGCTTAAGCCCTTTACAATATTGAGACGCAGGACAGAGCGTCGGGCGTACTCGGCATACGTAGAATAATTGTCGGAGTTTGTACTCATGACATCATACAAAATATTGGCAATATCAATTCTTCGTGAACATAACGGTTTAAATTCAAATTTAAAATTGGTCCACGAACGGTCGTTGGTGACCCATTCGCTGAGCCAAGCGCGTGCATCCCCCTTTAAACAGTGAGCAATCCGAGCTAAACACTCATTATCATCCCAATCATTGATATTACGCGCCCGTTCTACCTCCTCGCACCAAGAATCGATATCATGTAAACTAGGGTCGAAGTTGGAAATATAATAATGTTTAGATCTGACCTTAGACAACGCACTCAGTGCTCCTATGAGGCGATCGGTGACATCCATCGTTGAATTACTCGCAACCGACTCCCCAGTTGTACTCAGGTGCGATGCGGGTACCGCTGGCGTTGATGACTGCGGTGGTGGCATAGCAACCGTGCTAGGCACCACAATGGATTGCACATCCGATGGTTCGGTGCTCGTTGAGGGTATGCAGCTATTTTCTAACGCATTAAGACGCGCCAGAATAGCTCCCAGTGTTTGTTGGAGCCCGCCATCCTCGCTATTTTGCCCGCGCCTGTTCCTACCTCTACCGCGAGCTGAGGACCTTTCGGCCATTTTTAAACTACAAAAACTAATCTGTTCGCTGACGACCAGAGCTAAGATAGACTATGGAGTCTATCCCACTTCTGAATTAAGCGGCAGCTTTAATTTTATAATAAAAAAAAAAGAAATACACGAAAATAACCTAGCTTTAATTAGTTTTTAAACAATCAATTTAAATAACACAAAAATAATAAAATAAGCAAATACAGTTTACGACAGAAGCGATGTGAACTCGGCGAAATCCTCGAACAAAATGGGCGAGTGGTAGGGCGCGCACTGCTTTTATAGCCTCGCCGACGGTTGATTTTGAAAGGCGGTGGTTTCTTCATAATACTATATTCTTTCATATCATTCCTCACACAATCCGTCTATCGCTTCCTTGGTCTTCCTCTGCCTGTTCATTCATCCATATTTATATTCAGCACTCATCTATTCATCCAACGTCTATTTGTCATTTTGTTTTTACACATGAAGTTGGAAAAATGCTTGTACCCATTGCCTTGTCTATGTTCATTCAGACCCTGCTTGATATCAGTAAGCCATGCCAAAGCTTATTCAAGTCTTCACTACTTAATAACTTGTGGCATTTCGAGAATATTCCACATTAAAATGAAATGTAAAACTAGTTGGACGGCTTACTTTGCAATTTTATTTAACTTATTACATTTTCGCGACGGCAACATTTTGAGCTTTTCTGCCGCTACAGCTGTAATGATGTAAAAAAATCGTGAATAAATTGAAGTATTAGTTATTACGAGGACACTTTTACCTTATTAAAAGTCAATTTCGATTTGGAAATTATGAAGATGTAGGTGAATAAATGGAATTGGGCAGGACACCTAGCAAGGCATAGTGATGACAGGTGGACTAAGGCTGTCACCGAATGGCGTGCAAGAACGGGGAAAAGAAATGTGGGTCGTCCGGCGGCCAGATGGGCAGACGACATAGTTGCCATCTGGGGAAAAACCTGGATGAGGCTGGCACAGAAACGTGGAGATCGGCAGAAGAAAAGAGAGGCGTATACCCAGCAGCGGGTGAATTCAGGCTGTGGATGATGATGATGATGATGAGGTGAATAAATAACCTACATGAAAATACTTACAATAGATAAGGATCCGGTTCGAAGTGGCGCACGAAAAGAGTATCTGGAAAGATACTAGGGAAGTCTTTGCCCATCAGTGGGATAATAATGACTATTTTAAAATGATTAACATCAATTTTAAGAAATAAATACAGGGTTGCGATTTAGTTACCTGTATTCTTCAAGAATGGAAGGAGGTGAGCCTACCAATCATAATAAACAACTTTCCCAAAGATCTCATATCGGATTCTTGAAAAAATGCTTCCGAGCTATGGAGGAAACTCATTAAATAATGGATGATCACCTATCCATACCGACCGAAGCAAGATCGACCCGTGCGTCTGTTATTATTTAGCCACGAACTACTCCTCTCTTAGCTACTATTACTAAATATAGCTATTAAAATACCTTACATATTATATTCTTCAATATAATATACATTCAAACTCAAAGCATTTTATTTCAAACAAACCAATTACTGGCACTTCTGAATTATCAAGAAGACCAGTTGAAAACAACAAATTAAGCTGTGTACCTATTAGCTCCATGCAAAATAACTGGCAAGAACGTTCATGGTTAAATCAAAACATTGATTCATTTTATAACACCGATTAAAAACCAACACATTTGACATAATTTCACTGGAATAATCCGACACAATTCACAATGAACACCTCTCAAATGAATATTCCCGATCCCGGCTTAAAAGGTCACAGGCTCCCAGCTAGCCTGAGTAAATACTATCCCAAACGTTATATAAAACGGAGAATATAAAGCCAATTAAATATTTATTTATCTAGAACGTTTATACCTTCGGGGTGTAATGAATAAAAGGTAATATTTTATTCATCCGAACTCAGGTCAAGTTCGGTTCGCGTTTAGTTCAGACGATGCAATATTTCAGACGGGACGTCCCGTATATATTATTCTATGAGAGTAATTTGTCTGAGAACAATGAAAGATTTTTCGCTTAGAGCCAAGGGCAATGGAGGTAAATACTTGTAAGTCGGCTCTTGGACTATACTGGTGGTTGGTGCAAGTTTTATAAATCACAGTTTATTGCTTTGTCTGTGGTAAGGAAAGTTTGATTATGTAACTTTCAAGTAATTTTTTTAAAAGGTTTTGTTTTATCTTGCCTTACCTTTGGCTGTTGGAAGTGTCGAAAAAAGTCTTGTGGTATAAATTATGATGTCCGTTTTTCAATTATAATTTCTACTAATATTAAATACAAAGATATACATACAAATAAAGAAAAAAACAATGTCACATAATCTGAGAAATAGATATAAAAAGAAGTCATCAGCGTACGCACTAATTGCAGTAGAAAGACCATATTATTTGAAGGAGTTCATCTGCTCAATGGATATTAAAAAGTGCGATAACGTGAATTCATTTAAAAATAAGCATATGAAACATATTATGTACAGTATAACGTCTAATACTCTAGAGAAAATTGTATTGTACTGTATTATCATACTTATTACTTTGTATCTCATTATAAGCGGACTGTATGTTCTTAATATGAGAAATAAATTTCTTTAAACCGAATACAAAGATATTGATGTTCCGTATCGATGAAATTTTAGTAGAATTTGTTAAGTAGTAAATAGTATAATATTATTTGACTACCGGCGAATTTTGTCAATAAAACTGAAAGCGATCAGCATCTAAACCAACTTCAAAAGCCGTCAGTATCAAAATTCCTTAGCAATCGCGTTCAGTTTCACCTAATTTAATTAAACTGAACGACAGACAAGTCAATCGTCAGCACCCGCTCCGCTCCTCCTATCACTTAGCCCAAACCACTAGTGAAGAGCTTACACGGTCATGCCTAGATAGCATCGAGGTATCGCTCCTAATCGTCCATTGTGAGCGGATAACGATCGCTCCTCCCGACGCGTAGCTGGCCCACGAAGCTGGGCCACAATGGCCCATGCCTTTCCCACGTGAAGCCCCATCACTCATGTATGCTTTCTAATGATTGTCGGGGAAAATCGCTTTGTCTCATGATTTTATTGTAATCGCTGTAATCATCGTCGTCACGGTCGTGAATCTGGATGGAGTTCCTATTGTTTGTAATGCTAGTTTGTTATGTTAGAGTACCACAATAGAATAATAAGCTGTTTTTAATCAGATGCAATTCTAACTATCAACTTTTCTTAATAGAAAAGAACATATCGTTGGGACTGTAGCCGCACTTTAGTGATAACTTTGACCTTGAAGGCCTTAGGATGGAGTTTTTTCAATAGAATCCGGCCTAGCATATGTGCCAGTGTCAATTTTATGATTATTTTTCAAGAAGCTTCAGTTTGACGATCCAGTTAAGCTTACCAACTATCAGAAAAAAAAACAATAAATTTTGAGAAAAACACACATCACCACTTAGGTACTTATATTACAATGTAAGTACATAATTATTCACTTCTGCTTCCGCACTTACAACAAATTATCTCCAAGAAGTGCTATATCCCAGACAGGATCCAAGATCTCGAAGACATAAGATTATAACCCTAGAGTGCACCAACACCCAGACAAGTAAGGTCTTGTCCATGGACACCGGCGATGCGACCTTCGACACGATTTTCATAAAGTGACGAGGGCACTCACATCTTTCCTTCACGTGAGTACCGTCGTTTCTCAAGTCACGAAGCGTGCTCTAAACAACTTCTTTAAGGATTTGTGCGGAGAAGGCAAATCTCTCACGCGTAAAACGCGCCTAGGTCTTGTCCAGAAAGGGAGACTTCACCACGAATTCACGCGTAATACGATAATCGCGCGATGTTTGTGGATACGATGCATTCGCCCAGTACCTCGCCAACACACGTATGAGTTCGTCCCTTCTAGACAAGGTCTTCGGTGTTTTCTGTGCAGTTGCTGTTGCAACGCATGCATCGCTTAAACGTGTAGCTCGTGGCCGGGCGGTAAACAATAAAAATGTGAAGGAAACCCAGTGTCGTAAAGAAGCTCGCGTTTTACTCATAAATTTGAAACGTGTGCTAGTGTCCGGTGAAAGGCATTTGTCATGGAACGCGGTGTGCTGCTGATACATGTGCCAAACATTCTAGCACTGAGAATAGAAAATTCTCAGCCACTTACATTCTACATAGGTGATATACTTGTTTTAGCTGTAAGTTTGTGGATCACATCACGTTTTAGATGTTCTAAGTACTCCGTGCCAAGTCCACTTTTGATTCTGTGAAGGGCTGTTCATATCACACCTGTAATCCCCGAAGGGTTAGGCAGAGGTTTACCTGCCTTACACCCACATTTCTCCAGTTATGTCCCATGAAATTCCTGATGGAAAACCTAATAACAATTTGCCCAACCCGGGAATCGAACCCAGGACCTCATGCTCAGCAGTCGCGCTTGCGACCACTAGACCAACGAGGCAGGCTAGTGGTCTAAGGACTGTTCATACATAAAATTTTTTTAGTATCCTAACAAGGTTTTCCTTCCCCGGGTTTATTCAATCCCAAAGTTTTCCTTGTTTTTTTTTAAACATGATAAATGTCTACCCCGACGGTCATCAGTTCTACAGCTAATATAACCGGCACATGGCCACTTCAGCTTACTTATTCTGTGAGCTATGTCGACAACTCTGGTTCTCTGTCGGATCACCGATGCCGGATGCGATCCTTCATAGAGACTTCAAGCATAGCCCGGACGTTTCACGTTAGGTTTAACTTCAAAAATATATATTATGATAAGTTACAATATATGCTAAGGTATCTGATATTCCATTTATTTTATACAATATCGAAAATAATCGACTATTGATTTTGACAGAGTACAATATAATCAACAGAAACGATCGATCGGTACAACTTCATCTAATGTGAAAACACACTCAATTAACGAAACCGACAAAATCGGCCAATCATTACTTCAATCCCGGCTTTAACTCACACTTACTAGCAAACAACTAAATTGTAAGGATAAACAAAAATAAACTAACCCGGGCCGAGGGCTGACCGCTCAGACTAAGTAAATATTCGGTAATTACAGATTAGCCCAAATTAACCTTGGACCTCTAGACTGTTGGAATTAAGATATTGGGGGTTCTGTATTGTCTTGATTCATTAGTGTAGTTGGTTTTCTTATTTTTAGTAAAGGAAATCTTTGTACTTACTTGAGTACAATGTATCGCTATTTTTTTGTGTTTTTGTAGGTATGCGATCAGTGTTGTTTTCACTAGCAAGAACCACTGATCTCATAGAAAATAATGAAATATAATGCTGAATAGCTAATGAAATTCTACCCTAAATACCATTACAACACTTCTTTTACTTCATCTACTTTTGGCTTACATCAGATCACTTTCACCACTTCTTTATCAGATTGTCGGTTATTTGAGCTGTGTGACTTAGATACTCTATACAGACAAATCAGCTTGTTATTACATACATACATAATCCTAAGCCTGCTTCCCATGGGGGACACGCCAACTGCTACGTTCCTTACATACTCCTTTTGCCTCGTCTACGTTCGTACATCTGGTCATACACGCACGCTGGTTGCGAGCCCTGGCCTTTTCGAAGAACCTCACAAAGAAGGTCCCTGTATGTCCCTCTAAGGCGTCCCCTCCCGGCGTTGCCGTTGCCACTCACATCAGCCTTGTAAATATATTATCTTTTGTTAGTCGCCTTTCACTCATCCTCGACATGACCAAACCATCGAACCACACTCTTTTCATTTTTTTTCAGCGTGTTAATAATTTAATTATATTATATTTCATTAACATATAATTACTCTCAACACAATACCCAGCCTTATCAGCATTCCATTTTGAGAAAAATCTAACCGATACCAAACGATAAAACCCATTGTGTTAGGTACACATGCAACAAATTCTCACACTCTCACGAAAATTAAAAAGAAAAAATAACAAAACAATTACCTACGTAGAATCAACTACATTATTACCATCGACAAACACAATAGCGAGATTGAAACTGAAATTAAATTACTATATAAATTATTGAGCACTTCACATAAGGCTTGTTTCAGTGTTTGAATTATGTAGCGGTTCACTGTTGCCATAAAGGTCGGTTTAGACCAAACGAGTGAATGTGCGCTCTATCCTCACTGTTCCAAATTATTTTTGTGTAACCAGAGACAGCACAAAGCGGAGGTTTAGAAGAAGAAAAGGAGGCTTTATTTAGCTCTGAGACACGATATAGGCTAGCGAAAAAACAACCAGGGGTAGCAATCCTTCGTTAACTAAGCAAGGAGATTTAAAATACTATAGACAAGGATATCAAAAGATATGTAAAAAAAACATGGAACAAAGTTTGACACGTTACATTTGTACTGACAGCAACAAGTTGACTATCGGAAGTAGACTACTATTAAGCTCACTTTGTTCAAATGTATAATCTTTTTCTTTTATGTCAATAAAATATTTTTATTTTTTATACTATAAAGTCAAAAAAAATCGAAACACTTTCGTTTTTATTGTTTTTGTCCTAATTTTTTACAAAAGAGAATTAATTCCATGAAAAAAAAAACATTATTGTGTAGCTGGCAGTTTGGTCATTACAGTAAGAAGAAAAAAATCAAAATTCGAAATTAGAATTTCATTTGTTTATCCTATAAATGAAATTAATCACTGTTTTGAGACAAATGTGTATTTAGGGTTGGAGTACGTTTCTCGTTTAAAAACTAAAAATTAGGGCTTGTCTTTAAACTTTTTGTTTCTTATTTCATTTACTGTGACTTTGGGACGTCTGAAAAAACTTTTTTTTCTAAAACATATGGATACTTCGCCCGCAGAAGCCGCCCAAGTGGTGGCATTGCTGGATTCTGGACTAAGTCAGCGTGTTGTGGCTGCAAGATTGCATCTAAGCTTATCATCTGTTCATAGAGTCTACAAACGCTATCGGGAGACTGGTTCGTTCACGCGCCGTTCAGGATCTGGCAGGAATCGGGTCACTTCTGAGCGAGATGATCGATTTATTGTAACAACTTCTTTACGAAATCGACGCCTTAACGCTTTTCAACTGCAGCAGTAGCTTCGCGTTGTACGAAGAGTAGCTGTAAGTGACTCTACAATAAGAAGAAGGTTGAAGGAACGCGGATTGGCACCGCATAAGCCAGCGAATGGGCCGAAATTAACTGCAGACCATCGAAGAGCGCGCCTTAACTTTGCACGCGAGCACCTAACTTGGTCATACCTTCAGTGGAGCAAAGTACTGTTTTCTGATGAGTGTAAAATTATGCTGTATGGTAACGACGGAAGGAACAAGGTCTACAGAAGAGATGGAGAACGCTTTGCACAATGCTGCATTGAAGAAAAGGTCAGCTATGGTGGCGGTTCGTGGACGGTTTGGGGAGGAATCAGCGCCGACGGTAAGACAGAACTTGCCTTTGTGTCTGGGCCACGGCTGCCTGCACTAAACTCTCATCGGTACATCGAACAGTGTCTTGAACCTCATGTGATGCCCTAGGCACATTTTATTGGCAACGACTTCATATTCATGCACGACAATGCTAGAGCTCACACCGCGGGCGTCGTATGAGATTATCTTACCGAAGTCGGTATCTCCATTATGGTATGGCCAGCAAGAAGCCCGGACATGAATCCCATTGAACATCTATGGGATGAATTAAAGAGACGAATTCGAGCAAGAGATCCAGCCCCAGAAACACTTAGCCAGCTGCAAAATGCAATCCAAGAGGAATGGGATAATATACCACAACATGTGATCGTGACTCTCATCCGATCGATGAAGAACCGTATGGAAGCAGTAATAAGAGCTCGCGGAGGGAATACAAGTTATTAAATAAACGTTTCTTACATTTTTTTTTCATTTACGCGTGTTGTTTTACCCATTTCCTTCATATTCCATACAGGGTAAAAATTACTCATTATACAAAATACGAAACCTATGAAGACTTAATTTGAATTTAGAACAATAACATTAGGATTTAAAAACCTCATACTACTCACTATTAAATGACATTTTACATTTATTCCTAAATATACACATTTTTCTGATAATCCTTATCAAATCATAAACTGCGAGGTGTTTCGATTTTTTTGATGAGAAGTGTATCAACAAAAAATATTCTTGTAATATGTTCGTCTGGTATGAACTCGCCTTTATTTTTTACGTTGCAGTAACGTGGAGCTGAATATTGCACCTGTTACTCCGCGAGTATATTTTTATCGATATTACAACTCCTCAAGGCTTTCGTGTCCTGATTAGCTTTAGGTGTTGTTCAGCGATGTACGGAGAATTTTCTGGAAGGATATTTTATTAAAAGCGTAGCTGGAGGAACAAAACGTTTTATAGAAATCGCTTGTTGTATGGAAAGAGTAATCTATCTGTACCTCAGAAGATGAACGGTATCTATACAGATATTATACATAACATCACGCCTGTAACCCCTCAAAGGGGTTAGCAGAAGCGTACCTAATAGTACACCCACGTTTCGCAAGTTATGGTTTAAAGAGCCCATGCGAACCTGTTGCCATCAACCGGGCACAAATCCAGACTCAGTGGCTGCCACGGAGAAATTCCAGAAAAAAACAAATAACACTTTGTCCAACTTGGAAATTGTATCCAGGACCCACAGCAGTGTTTAGCATACGCGCTTGTGACTGGACCAACGAGGCAGTCTAATATAATAAATTGTGGAAAAATTAATTTAAATAATACAAAATAAACGCAGACAAAAATGCGAGAAACATTATAATACGTTATTATTTGAGTACTATTAGTTCAATAATTAATCAGACTCACCCCCTATCACATGGGGCCTTGATTACCACCTTAACTAAACATTCTTTGTAAAATATGGTTGTGCTACTAGTAAATATTTCTGCTATCCCCTTGCAAAATACAAGCGTGATGTATGAACTTATTTGAATGACAATGTAACAGCTGTATTATATCTTATTTATCTTTCTGTTAAAAATACGGCGCAGCGGTTCTTCCAAGTTTTCCAGAAAATTCTAGAAGCCAGGTAAATTATGACGCCTGTGGGGTACCTAACTCTGAAATATACAACAGCTTTTATACTAGTGCAATTTTAAAAGTTCTCATACATATTTCACTGTACTACGTGCTAAATTCAAATATACTTCGCCATTATAACTGGCGATGGTAGAAAAACACATAATTTTATTATTTAAATTCTTGATGCACCATTTCACGATATTCTTTAGTATTGATCATTGTCATAGACACGAACTAAAAAGCGTTCAAAGTGAATGACAATGCACAAAAATAATTTAATCTTTAATTTTATTGTAGTTGTTAAGAGTATATTGTATAGCATCATCGGCCTCCATTGGCTTAATGCTGAACTAGGCCTAAATTGGCGCAGCCGTGAGTCACACAATATTTATTTATTTATTAACTGTTTATTTCGGCCAAAAACCATAATGTTAGTAACAAAACAACTTAAAAATTATGTGAGTATAATTATGGTAGTTATGTTAGTGTGTTAGTGTATTGTGTATTATGTTAATATGCATATCTTTATTGTTTAAATTAATCTTTTTTTATATTTTCTTATTTTTGGTTTATATTGTGTGCCTATGGCATTGTGAAAAATAAACGTATTTTTTTCCTTTCTTAATCCTCAGCTATTCTCATCCACAACCGACACTGACAAAAGCGAATTCAGAAAAAAAAAACTGTTCCGATTTTACCAAAAATATTTTATCTGTACCGTGATACATAAAAATATCCCTAAACAAACGTCACAACTAAAATCCACTTGAGTCCAATTCATTTTCTGGCTAATTTACCCCAGTAGTGTATTCCAATTACAAAGCAAGTCCTCATTTGTGAGGCCTCGCGAGGTTGAGGCCGGTCCTCCGTTCCAGCAGAGCTAATCTCGGTGTCACCGCAGGGCACGCTGCAGTCTGTTTAGGTATTAATACTGCTTCTGAATGGAACACTTGAATTTCCCGAGGACTTGGATTAAAATGGCCTAGAATTTTTCTGGAGTTTCTGGCTTTTGCAACTCGAGCTTCAGCGCTGCTTGCCTGAATTTTAGATGGTAGTGTTGATTTTGTTGCTATTGTAAATGGAATAGTTTATAAGCTTTGTCTAGAATCTAGATTGGAGAATTTTATCCAACATGTGCTGTTTCAAGTGGAGCACAGAATTGCTGTACAATCAAAAAAGGACCTTATAACGATAACAGAACAAATAATTTGAGTTCTAAACTCATCATCTATTATGCTAGAAATTGAGTTTCATCTTTCAATTAGAAAGACTTATTAAACGCGCGCCTTCAGAATTGTTAGTCTAATTCAATTCCTAAGACGTCCCAAACGATTTATTAAAATGAATGTTCTCATCCTCAATCTAGTTACTCCAAATAGTTCAGAGACTCATCAACGAAATTATTCCACACTCAAGCCTCCTCATTCATCCTCAATCAAATCAGCATCCTCCCTTTGCTCATTACTCCGACATCACATCGCGGATCCAACTTATACGAGAACATCTCAGTTTTACTGAGCGGGAGAGTATTTGCGTGAGTATACTCTACTGAGTATATTTGAGTATTTGACTAAATTACGAGCTTTACCGTCTCGAAGGCTAACTGCGACTAAAGATCTGTAGAGCTCCGCTATTTATGAGATGCCTCCTAGATAGTTTATCCTGGCACTACGTAAACACGCCAGCTTAATTCGGAATACGGTTTTCAGGGAAATTCTCAGGGGTGGATTTTAGTTTTGTGTGGTTCTGTGGTTGCATGTGTAATGAAGGGAGATGAAAAGAAATACTGTGCTTACATGTTGAGTTTATTACTTTGTGGAAGATTTAACGTGTTTTTCTTTTGTTTTAGGTAAGCGAGTTTGAAGTAAGATGTGACAATCGACCTACCTTGGTGATGTATGAACCGTAGGACGCCCTTATTCAGCAGAGATCATGTAACTGGACAGTCAACGATGAGGAGGACGTAGGTAAGGGTTAAAACATACTTATTAGGTACAATTTTCACCCTTTTGCCCTGAGTTTTAAGGTAGAAAAATGGTCGATCGGCAGTAAGCGCGGTAATACCTTAGGCGTCTGAGATATTGTGATGATAAGCGTCGTTTGGTCGAAAAGTAGTTATGGAAAAAACATCATTTTAGCTCCAAAAAGCATCCTTGATTGTACCTTATATTCAGTAGCTGACGTTTATGTACCTACTGATATTATATACTTACCTTGATAAAATGAGTCTATTCGCAACAACGACTGGTACAGGACAAAGAGATTAGATTTTGGCTTTTTCGAAATGGAACCTTTTTGTTCTCAGGAAACAAGGAAATACAAACAGAGAGTCCTTACTTTTTATTCCTTAAATATTTAATGGTCTGCAAATGGCAACGAAGTAATTTAGAAAATGAAGACTTCCTTTTTTTTTCTTAACAAAAATACTTAATACAAAGAACTGTTTCTGCTTTAAGGTGCTCTAATGTCTAAGAAAATATCGAAAATAATAATTACTATGTAAAAACAATAACTTTGTGTTTATTAACAAGATGATAATAATTTTAAAAATTCACACGTAAGAAAAGTTTTGAGTATGAATTTGGATGGGTATAAGAGTAGAGGAAGACCAAAGACTGTGTAAAGTATGATATGGTAAGAAAGGAGGTGACTGCTGAGATGACGAGTAATAGAGAAGTATGGAAGAAGAAGACATGCTGCGCCGACCCCAAATGAATTGGGATAAGGACAGGAGATTGATAATGATTTACAAAAAGCTTTAACAAATAATTAATATATTTCTTTTGTTGTAGTTTTCACCTGTCATCAATTCATCATGACTACGACAGCTTATACTACATACGTACTTGAACTTTTATTTTTAATAAAGATTCATTTAAGTCTTAAGTAATTAAGTGAGGGAGTAACTACATTTGCGCAGTTACATTTTCCTCTTAAATATATTTAAGCTTTGATACATCGTTTATTATGCGCACAGCCAAGGAGTGGAATTCCGTGCCTTAATCGGTGTTCCCAAGTTCATATGACCCCAATCTATTTAAGTCGCGAGGTTAATAGGCTTCTACTGGGTAAGCTCGTTCCATCGTCGACCTCATCTCTGTCCTCAGGACTAGATTGAAGTCAAGAGTAGGCCCATTTAATATGAAAAAGAATATTTTTCTTTATCTATCTTACAAGGGCTTAAAGCTGCGCCGGCTTAAGCGTGTTACATACAAAACCCTATTTTTTTATTTTTTTTTGGTGGGTGGGAAATCATCAAATGACCCCCCCCCCCCCCGCTCTGGGCGGAGCGGAAGGGAGTGTCAGACTCTTGCTGACTAAAAACCACCCATGTTCCTTCTTTGGCCCTTTATGTTCCAGGGCCGCGGTATCTCTTTCAAACAGTCCCGCAGCCCTGGCAGACATACAGAACCCTGGACTAAGAAATAAAGTAGTAAGTAAAGTAGTAGTAGTAGGTATATACTTTCGTAGTTTTCACTACATTTCTCACAAATTTTGCTTAATTTGCAAAATATCTAGTGCGAGTTCCCCGAATTACGATCTACGATATGTCGTATACATTCTTGAAGTTACAGGGAATAATTCTAGTATAAGTAGTTGTTGTGGAATGTTTAACTAGGGGATAACACTGCACACTGCAGTGTCGATTCTTTAAATAAATTAAAGTGCGATTCTTTTATTTTTTAAACCAACACAGTTTATTGCAGTCTTTGTAACAGTCTTACAAAATAAATCCAAAACGTTGTGTTTAATATTGCAAGTTGGGATGTTTATGTTTGTAAGATTGTACACAAGGTGGAAAAGACATCGATATAAACGATTACCTACCACGTATTCAGTACGAAATTATTCATCGTTTTTTTTTTTTAAATTAGCTGTTCCATACATTTTGACCGTTTATAAAAAAGAAACCTTACCACCCCTCCCCCCACCCCACTCCTCCTCCTCCTCCTTCTTTTTCTCCTCCTTCCTTACCCTTTTTCGTTTTTTTTAATTTTTTTTTAAATACCGGCGAAAAATTGGTTTCGGAATGATGTACTGAACACGCGGTAACCGTTTGTGCGTCGATGTGCCTCCAATGTGCCTCTATATGTTCCACTATCACGCTTAAACAGCTGAACGGACTAAGGTGAAATTTGGAGCACAGGTAGACTGAAACCGGTATTATAATATAGAGTACCTTTAATCTAAGTATTTTTTTAAACTTCCTAGGATTCGAGTGAAACCGATGGCAAAAGCTAGTCTTTAAATAAATTAAATCCTTTTCTTTTGTTTTTTAATCAAGTACAGGTATTGCAGTATCTGTGACAGTCTTGCAAATAATCCAGCACGTCGCGAGGGTCACATGAGGAGAATAATTGGCTCTGCATATTGGACAGTCTGTTTTCGTGTGACTAATTAGTTTGTCTACCTCGCTATCTGTGTGAAGATGACGTCTGTGTTTATTGTGGTTACTTGCTTTTGAGAATTACGGTGACAAATATTCTCTGAATAGAAGGGTCAAGAAACACTTCTTGTTGTATCTTTATTTTATATACTTAGTAAAAACCTCTAAAAAAAAACTGCAAAGGACGGCTTCGCTGGTTTAGTGGTCGGGTTCGATACCCATGTCGGGAAATTGTTATTGAATTTTTCCATCATGGAATTTCTCAGTAGTAGCCACGGAGTCTGGGTTTGTGCCCGGGTGAGAAATCATCAAATGACTCCTCCCGCTCTGGGCGGAGCGGAAGGGAGTGTCAGACTCTTACTGACTAAAAAACACCCATGTTCCTTCATTGGCCCTTTATGTTCCAGGGCCGCGGTATCTCTTTCGAACAGTCCCGCAGCCCTGGCAGGCACCGGCCCTTGCGGGCCCCTCCCGTTTGCTGACATCTCTTTGAGGCGCGCGTGGAACACGAACGCGCCGTCGACACGGCCTGCCCGTCGTCATACGACGGACGGACGGCGAGCTAGCCCATTACTCGCCGTCCACAGGCCCGCGCCTACGGTGGCCGAGAGCCATCACGGCGTGGCCCCCGACGCCCGGTGCTTCTCCCGCGGCGGCTGGGACGTGAGGAGGTTCTCTCCCTCTCACGCTCCGCCGCCTCCTTCGCTAGCATGACTATGACAGTAGGCTCGCCCCCTATTACTTAAACTTAGACCTATCTGGCGAAATGTGGGTGTACTATCTATTAGGTCCACCACTGCTAATGGTGGTGTTATGTGATAATAAAACCTTAAATTAAAAGTTTTTATTAATTAGACAACACACAGCATAAACCGTGGGTTCTGGAAGCATGGAATTTTGTACAAGAATTCGTTATAATAATTTAAGTAAACAGTAAGGACGGCTCTCTTGAAATTCATCCCCTAAAGCTCTTAAATAGGCAATGGAAGGTAAGGAATTACGTAATTTTTTTACCCGACTGCGGCGAAGCCCAAAAGGAGGGTTAATATGAAATCCCACTGGTCTCACTGCTTGTTAAGAACTACGTAGAGATAGGATAACATCTATCCGGGTGCGGTTGTCGTTTTTATACTAAAATATGAGTCAATTCATCAGGAACAACTTACAAAATTCTGAATTCAGGAGGAATATAAAAATCTTTTTGCTTGATTCAGCCCAGAATCGTAGAACTTTGAAAGACTTGTGCCAAACACCTGAATCCTGCAAAATATTACTTTCAAAAAGTTTCTAAACTTTCTTCACTACAATAATCATTACCTCGAAATCCTTTTCCCAGTTTCCACCTGAATTTCGGAATCGTGCCTGTAAAGATTAACAAAATGTCTTTTTCAACCGATGGCTGGAGTTGTTCAAGTTACAACCGAGTTTCAACTTTTATTACCGAAGAGTTATCTGGAACGGTCGACCCCATTTTGATTTTCGCATAAAAGATCACTTTTATACAAGTTTTGTTGATAGACATTCGAATTTTTGCCTTTTACGAGATGGAGAGTCATAATATCTAAATTACGGGTATACCTAATTTTATTATATCTGTCTAGGCATCTGCCTATAGCAATATAGCAATCACTTTTACTTTACTTACACTGGTCACCTACGGGATATTTTTTTTTTTGGTATGGCAATTCATCAAATGACTCCTCCCGCTCTGGGCCTAGCAGAAGGCAGTGTCAGACTTTTACTGACTAAAACCCATCCATGTTCCTTCTTTTTCCCTTTGTGTTCCAGGGCCGCGGTATCTCTTTCGAACAGTCCCGCAGCAAAATTTTTATTTTTATTATTTTGTCAACCTACGTATGGGTTTACGTCACGTAGTAGCTACGTTTGATACTGGTTTTGATTAGACTTTATTAATTGTTTACAAATTCTATATATCCTATATTTCTATATCCAATATTTTAAGATATAATTTCAAAGAGCTGTGGATTTTGTGATTAATCCTACTAATATTATAAATGCGAAAGTTTGTGAGTATGGATGGATGGATGTTTGTTACTCTTTCACGCAAAAACTACTGACCGGATTAGCATGAAATTTGGCACACAGATAGTTTATAACCTGGATTAATACATAGGATACTTTTTATCCCGGTTGTGCGATCTCGTGGGACAATTACGGAACTTACGCGGGTGAAGCCGCGGCATGTGCTAGTAAATAAATAAATAAATCCTATCATTCTCATTGTTTAGCTAAACCATTATATCCATTTAGCTTGTGAAACTATCTGGAATCTTCCAAAATGTTACTTTTACTACTAGGTCAACATGAAATATAACATCTTGTACCCTTTGAACTCTGCGCTGTAGTACCGTGTAATCACTAATATGACCCGCAACATCTTTAGCACAGAACAGGTGGTAAAGCACAAACGAACATTATAGTAACCCGTAATCATGGATTTTGTTATAGTCATTTACTCCTCAAATATTACCATGATCTGTTTTAGGACATAGGACATACTTTCTATTCCGTTAGCACGTTCTTGTGGGATATTTTTTGCCCTTCATGTAGGCGAAGCTGCGTGCTAAAAGCTAGTCTTTATGTTTAAAATTCAGTTGTTTTTGTGTTAGTAATTCTTCTCCTCCTAAACGGCTTGACCGATTTTTATTTTTATTTTTTTGTACCATGGATTGACCTGGATGGTTCTGAACTAAAATAGGACCCTGTTAGGTGGGGTAGTTACCCTATAAACACTGACCCGGACCGTATAATCATTAATATGACCCGCAACATCTTTAGCACCGAACAGGCGGTAAAACACAAACGAACATCATAGTTACCCGTAATCATGGAGTTTGTTACAGTCGTTTTGTTAGTCGTTTTACTGCTCGAACGTTGCTGTAACGCGGAACGTTAACTGTGTACGTAAAACGGAATGAATCGACGGATAGTGGTGTTTAGTGTTGCCGACTATATTAAAAATTGTGGTGTTTGAATCACAATTTTTAATACAAAACTCTATTACGAATATTTTTGATTATGATGAATATTTGGGTTTTATTTTATAAATTGTCGTTGGTTCAACGATATCGTCGAAATCGTAGTATGACACCTGAATAAGGGAAGCACAGAAACGGGAAGTGACAGAAGAGAGGGGAGGCTTATACCCAGCAGTGGGTGATTCCGGGCTGATATGATGATGGTGATGAAAATGAATGACATCATAAAACAGTACACTCAAGAATCACGCTAACTCAAGCACAGCGGTAGAAAGTAAAAATATGGTTTGGACTGCCTTGCCCGCTTTCTAGTACGCTGCCAGTCGATGGGAAGATTCCTTAGGCAAGCCCAAAAAGAAATATAAATTTTAGGATAGCATAATGTAGCAAAAATTCAAAAAAACTAAGGTATATCACCATTGTCAATCAGCTAATTACCCGCAACAAACATTTCACATCAGCGATACGATTTATTGCAAAAAAATGTCGTGATCGTATCGTCAGCTATAAAAGCACACAATACGCCTTCCGGCAATCAAGCAACGTAACGGCTGCGTAACAACTGTATTAAATACGTAACGTTATCGCTAAAAGACTAATTACATTCTTCACTATATTAACGACAGTTAGAGTTTATTGTCTAAGCATCTGACTCGGCGCTTAGCTTGGATTAATTTAACGGTAAATTTGATTAAGGAATGGGTTGAGTGAAGTTTTTATGGTGTTTTATATGTTTCTGCTTTTCATATACTTGGAAGAAGAAAAAGTATTTATTTGACTCGCACAAGACAAAAGAATAATACTAAATTAAATAAAAAGAAAACAACCAAAAAAAATAGGAGCTACTATCAAAACATTTATTAATAGGCTTCTATCATATTTAGTAACTCGCATAAGTGTTTGTAATAACAATGCTTGTACCTACTTTTTTTGTAACGATTACAAACGATCTTTAACATGACAATATTTGTCATTGAAAGATCTTTCGTTTTACTCAAGTGTAAAAAAAGAAGTATCATGCCAAAGAATTAAAAAAAAACATAAATAAAACCCAGTTGTCACTCACATAAAGGTTGATTTTCGCAAAATTCTTTCTTGAGATACACTTTCGTTTTAAAATACAACTTTTTATAATTAAACTTAATTTTTTAACTTTTTTCATTATGTAATTGTAAATTATTAAATTTTATGCAATGATTATATTGTACAAATTGATTTAAATGTAATTTTATGTATGTAATGTGTCGGTGTTATAAATGTGCAAATTGATTTGAATTTAATGTATTTTAAGAATTCTAATGATCTGAAATAAATGAACTAATTAGGGATTCAGACTTTGCGAAACTCTTACGACCATTCAAAACATGAATGAAAGCTTACAAAAAATAATTCATTCAGCAAAGTGTCATTGGGTTTTTCCATCAGGAATTTCTCAGTGGCAGCCACGGAGTCTGGTTTTGTGCCCAGTTGATGGCAATAAGCTCGCCCCCTATTACATGGGACTTAAAATAGAACTGGCGAAATGCGGGTGTACTTGTTAGGTAGGTACACCTCTGCCTAACCTTTCGGAGATTACAAGGCGTGATGTTATGTTATGTAGAAATTCATCTAAATGCAAAAAACCACGTCTATTCATAACCCTATATTCAAAATTTCAAACGCATAGAAACAAAAATATGACGTGCACTAGAAATTCGGATCAAACGATTATGTAAATGCGAGGAAGTTGCTCTCACAAGCGTAAAGTCTTTCGCAGGTACCTCGGACCGTATGAGGACTGGTACAGTCAAAGGCAGAAACATCTGTACACTCTGTTAAATTCAAATGTAATTTTCATTCAGATCATTGCTGATATGTTATACATTGTAATGTTAACACGGGAACGTTCTGAATATAGGCTATGACATTCTAGAATAATGTAGCTGCCCATCAAGATTTCACAGTACATCTAAACCAGTATTAATATAAGTATAGTATAGAAGAAGTTTAAATAAATAAATAATTTCTAAAACTAGAAACGCGAAGGCAGTCATGACATCAACCAATCCAAAGTGAATAACGCCATCCCCCCCTCTCACAAGTCCGTTGCCCCAGCAGTGAGAAAATCATAATTATGTTGACAAGATACGCTGTTTTGCAACCTACATATTTTTGTTCTTGGCAGTACCTCGGACCGTATGTAGAACGTTACCAGTTAAAATATTACAGTTACCTGAATACGGGTAGTCGGACTTATTCGTAGTCGGAGAATTAGTCAAATAGAACGGCTGAACTTTGGCTGTGTGGGGCCCGTACTAATGGAGAAATGTGCCTGTTATTTGTAGGGGGTGACATTTGCTCCAGGAAGGAAGTCCGGGTGTTATGTGAGGATGTAATTAACATCATTATAAACATAATACGTACAAAGACACTTGATATAATTAGAGATTTAAAAATAATCATTTCCTCACGATTTTGCTTAGGGAAAACATCAAAGGTTAAATTAATTAAATATTATTTAATGCAAATGTGCGACAATAACAATAAACTACGATTTTACAATCTTTATCCTGGACAGACGTCAGTAGTGTATTTTATGGCAGGTCCTTACGAACATTTATTTTACTGAAACGGCCATCTTCACGAAATAGTAATAAATACGTAAGATATTCCACCGACGACGTGGAAACAAATATTTATTATTTCCAGTAGGTTAAATTACACCTTTTTCTATTGACAAATCTGAGTGTATTCCATTTCAAAGAAGCAAATTAAAATAAAGATAATGAATTCATGGGCAAACACAGAAAATCTTCGGAGGTAAAAATTGTCTTATGACAGGTGTCGAGAGCCACTCGATTCGCGAACGCTTCTCGCGTTCCCAATTCGAGATCGAGTAACTAAACATTCGAAAACTTGGTTCATAGTAGTGGAGCTCATTCGTATCAGTCAAAAATTGTCCGGCAGTTTGTCAAGGAGTTAGTAGTTCATACCGAGATGAGACTAGTTGAGTGAATTAATCTTAGTTTACGTTGCCAACTTGACGGTTCGTGTATTAAACTGTGAGACTGTTTTTATGACTTTAGGTGATAGTGTGAGAGGGAAATTAGACCCTATTCTTCTTCTGTAATATTATATTATGGAAATAACTGAAAATATTAGTCTGACCTAGTAATTGTTTTAGTAAAGTTGTGTTGTTTCGGGGTCTAACACAGAAATGAAAATTTCTAGACAAACTGGAAATTATGCTCTTATTTTATACTATGGTGAGTGGCATTCAACCCTTTCGTATATTACCTAGTTACATAGTGTAACACCTACAACGACATTTAAATTAATGTGTACAAAACAATATTGAGAATATTATTTTGTATTTTACCTAACAATTTTGATATCATTTTAGGAGGAGACTTTAAACTTAAGACTGTTTTAAACATAACATCATGCCTGTAATCGCTGAAGGGTTAGACAAAGGTGTAATACACCTAATCGTACACCCAGTTTTCGCCTTATTTTTTAAGTCCCATGTAATAGGGGCGAGCCTATTGCCATCAACCGGGCACAAATCAAGACTCCGTGGCTGCTACTGAGAAATTCTTGATGAAAAACCCAATACTTGGCCCGACCCGGGAGTCGAACCTCATGCTTAGCAGTCGTACTTGCGACGGCTCAACGAACGAGGCAGTCAAATCTTAAGACGTCTTGAGTTTTTTTTTCATTAATATTCATATTTTAGTAGTAATACTTAGTTTTATTATCACCCACCCCTAACTACTTGACAGCCCGACGCGTATAATTCAAGAGGATTCACAAAATTATACTCCTTTTCCTATTCATTATATTGAAATGCTTGAGAAAAGGCTTATTTATACGAGAAAATATGGTTAAAAATATAACTACATTCTGATATATTAACTATTCAGGGTTTCCCTACGTTATTCTCCATCAAAAGTCCCACATCTTATTCAGGAACGCAAATTACACTCCAGTGAAGTGTCCGCTGCGAATAGAGCATTTTTTCTATTATTTCATAATTAAATATACTTCAACGAGTCACCTTATTAACATTCAAAAGGCAACCCTCATGTATTTTCTTTTATCATTTATATTTTTTCTGTTAAAAAATGCGTAGTTTTGAAAAGTCAGTTGGAAACAGATGGCAGAGTATACTATACCTAAATAAACTTTAGAGTTTTAATAATAGGTACCTATGGACTTTTTTATGGAAACTTGTTTACTTGTTACATATCTTTGGCAATTGTTGAAAGTTTTGTACATCTATAATGATTTTCAACAAGATATCGTACCTAAATTTTTTATTGGCTTGAATGCGCCCTGGCGTTTGAGAGTATGACACGCTCACTCAAAAGTCTCGCTGATGGTGGTGCGTGTGTCGGATCGTTTAGTTCAATTCGAAATGCTTGAATTGAATGGTGCTGAACCAGGCATCATGTTCGTGAACAAGCTCTGTGAGTTGGGACTGGTCATCTCTTAAAAAATGACACATATCTTCTTCACATACAATATTTATGTCTCCAATATCTGTAACTAACAAACCCAGTTAGAAAGATTAGTGACACATTTTTTAGTTAAATAATGGAGCTCAGTTCAGTTAAACCAAGTCCTACTTACCTGGTGGTAACGAACTACACTCAATGGGTTAGTAGAAAATACTGCTAAGCTTCTGGAGATTTTGGTTTAGTAAAACCACGGATTTTGAAAAGTTAGAAATGGTTTTAGGATTTTGTGACCCGCAAAGGCTTAGTTAGAATATTTAGTGTGGAAAGTCAGCCAGGATAATTGATTTGGAAACAAAGTAAAGGGTAAGGATAGCTTTGTTTCCAATTGGTTTAAAATATTCGTATAGTTTCGTGAGGACTTGTAATTTCATGCCTAGGAGGATAGGTAACTGATAGAAAGACATAACCACCACTCACAGAAACTTGCAATTGAAGCACTGCAGGGAATTACTAACAACGTCAACGTCAGGTCAACGTTGTTGACCTTAGGGACAGGTTTAAATCTAGCTCGCCGTCCGTCCGTCTTATGTCGACAGGCCGTGGCCATTCCGCGCGCCTCTCAAAGAGATGTCAGCAACAGGAAGGACCTACAAGGGCCGATGCCTGCCAGGGCTGCAGGACTGTTCGAAAGAGATACCAAAGGGCAAAAGAAGGAACATGGATGGGTTTTGGTCAGTAAAAGTCTGACACTCCCTTCCGACTCGCCCAGAGCGGGAGCAGTCATTTGAAGAAGACTAACCCCAAAAAAAAAAAAATAGTAACAGTTAGGCAGGTAGTCGTTCCCTGTAAAATTAATTAATTATTAATAATTATAATAATATCTTGGGACAACCAACACACCGCCATCTGATCCCAAACTAGGCATAGCCTGTACTATGGGAACCAGACAACTGATGATAATGATGATGCTAATGATGGTATTCAGCTCCTTCTGGTTAGATTGGAAGTCGAGTCTAATATAATTATGTAATTGTAAAACAACTTGCTAGATGCTGATGATGATAACATAACATTCACGCCTTTAATTCCAGATAGGTTAGGCAGAGGTTTACATAGTATACCCCATTTTGCCAGTTACGTTTAAGTCCCATGTAGTAGGGGGCGAGCTATCAACCGGGTACAAATTCAGTCACCGTTGCTACTGCTGATGCAACAACACTTTGCCCGACCTGGGAATCAAACTCAGGACCTCATGCTCAGCAGTCGTGCTTGTGACCACTAGACCAACGAAGCAGTCCATGATGATGATGTGCCGTAGAAATAAAGATAAGATAAGCATACAATCTACCTTTCTACCTTTTTTTTTTTTGGATGGGAAATCATCAAATGACTCCTCCCGCTCTGGGCGGAGCGGAAGGGAGTGCCAGACTTTTACTGACTAAAAACCATCCATGTTCCTTCTTTTGCCCTTTATGTTCCAGGGCCGCGGTATCTCTTTCGAACAGTCCCGCAGCCCTGGCAGGCATCGGCCCTTGCGGGCCCCTCATGATTGCTGACATCTGTTTGAGGCGCGCGTGGAACACGAACGCGCCGTCGACACGGCCTGTCGTCATACGACGGACGGACGGCGAGCTAGCCCATTACTCACCGTCCACAGGCCCGCGCCTATGGTGGCCGAGAGCCATCACGACGTGGCCCCCGACGCCCGGTGCTTCTCCCGCGGCGGCTGAGACGTGAGATTCTCTCCCTCTCACGTTCCGCCACCTCCTTCGCTAGCATGAATCTACCTATCTCCCTCAGTTAACAAAAACCGGACAAGTGCGAGTTCGACTCGCGAGGAGAGGCTTCCGTACGTTAATTTTCTAAATTCCGTAAGTTGTTTTAAATCTGACCCGAGAAATGTCCTATGTTCGTTTTAATACCATAGATTTCTTATAGGTTTTCCTGTGATCTATAGGCAAAGTACTATTTTTTGTATTTTTTTCTAAATTTTCGGCCCTGTAGTTTGGGAGTTCCGGGGGTGGTCAATTTTCGCCTATTTTCTTAATTAACTTCAAAACTATTTATCTTAAAATTATAAAAAATATTTGAGATGGTCAAAATGAGCCCTTTCATTTGATATGTAACAGGATATAGTTTGCAAAACTTTATCATGTATATATGTTTAAAATTCATTGATTTACGTTACACGTCCGTCTGTGGGTCAACAACTTACATATGTGTACCTTTCAACTCAATCGTTCCAGTAGTTTCGGAGTAGGTACTGTGACAGACAGACATACAGACACGCGAGCGATTCTATAAGGGTAAAACACCCTTTACGTAGCATGGCAACTCATTTCCATGAAAGAAACTGTAATCCGTAAAGAAACGGGAAAATTGAAACTGATAAAATATTAAAATCAATTAGCTGTTTCTCGCGTCACTATTTTAATTTCCTTTTTAATCCTGTTTGAAGGATTATTGTGTTTTCACTGAGGATTGGAAGGAACAATTATCTAACTAGTCTTCCCTTTGAGTGTGCTAAATAAATAATGGCGGCGCCTGGGGCACGGTTCGGGAATGTATTACTATTTGTATATTACCAGTGTTGCTCGGGTTAAGTTTCTATCGAGAAACATTGGCTATTTTTGAGGTGGAGAAATGTATAATCGAATTCAGAATTCGTCGAGATCTTGGAATAAAGGGCCTAGACCAGATGACATTCTTTCAGTGATTACTAATATGTATAGATTAACATAAGCTCGCAAGAAACTTCTTTAAATCCTGTTGAAGGCAGACTTCGAAATTATCAAGATAATCAATTTCTTTTAAAATTATCATGATAATTAAATCGGATGAATCCATGCTGATTCAAAATTTTATCAACTTAATCTCTTTAATTTCTGTCTCAAACCGTTTTTTTTCAACGCTCTTGAATTCATTACAAACAAAGTTTATTTTTTTATTTTTCGGCTGGTCTAAATAGTAACAATCAAAACTAAACACAATGTACTAAAAATCTGTTTGTTGAAAATCCACACTGTGTGTGTTTAACTTGGGACTTAAACATAGAATTTTTTTTAAGTCAAAGTTGATGTCCAAAGACATGTATTACTTCTCCTGTTGTCGAATTGCAAGCTAGATATTTGCAAAAATAAAATAAAAAAATGTGTAAATGCTTCTCTTGATTTAGATTCAAACCCGGTCAGTAGATATGTAATCCAGTTTATGAAAGAGTCCCACTTTTTCCCGTCATCATAAGTCCAAGCTTACATCAAGGCTTACGATTCGTGTGCCAGGTAATCTTCTTATAAGCGGAATCAACAAAGAAATAACACAATATTTTTAGTAATTTTTACATGTTTACTTTTGACGATTCGACTAACTTTATTTTGGGCGGTCTCCTTTTTTCATAATATCACTAATCTATATGAATTCAAAGATACAAGTGGCGAAATTTAAGTGACCAGATACGGGTGATCTATAAATCAGTCGAAGTTATTACTTGAATAAATGTAATGACTTAAGATACGATTTTTATTCTGTAGTTTAGTAATTGATTGAAGCTAGAACTGTCAAAAGTTAGAACTCTTAGCTTTGCTTTCCGTGACGGTTCTTACTTCGTTCAAATTCTTGTCTATTTCATAAAAATGGTTGTATTGTGTTGTCGTGTTAATTTAGAATTTGACAATCAATTCGGGTTGTGTTGTGCTTGTAATTATCTAATTCAATCATGATTCGAAAAACACGTGGCGCCATCTATATCATACGAACGTTATTGTTGTTTTCCTCGGGAATAGTACTTTTTTTCGGGATGAAAAGTACCAATGTCCGTTTCTGTACATCTGGCGACGTATATGCAAAATTTCAGGATGATCGGTTCAGTGGTTTCGGCGTGAAAAGGGAACAAACAAACTTACTTTCGCATTTGTAATATACTAGTTAGGACTAGTTAAAATTAGTTAGGACCAGCTAGGACTAGTTAGAACTAGTTATAACTACTAAGGACTAGTTAGGACTACTTAGGATTAGTTAGGATTAGGATAGAATACTTCAAGTCAAGTTATTACTTTGACTGGTTTATAGATACGGGTGTCAGTCACTGAAAACTTGACTATAGATACAAGTGTAGGTAAGTGTAGCCTCAATTTTCTGACTAATCGACTCCTTGACAACTCAAGTTTTTTTTTTAGAAGAATTCAGGCGTAATATTATTATTTGAATTTGGCTGAATTGAGTTCACATCATTAAAACATCTTACTTACTACCTACCTACCATCCTCATAAGAAAGGAATGTCAACCATCCGAGAACCGATGGTACCTCCCAGTTTATTTAGGCAGCTATCTAACTCGCATTTCTTTGTCAGCCTCTTTACCTCACTGAATAAAATATTCGGGATATCTCCACTTCCGAACACCCTTGCTATATTAAAGGGCCTTCGGTGGCAAGTTATTGATAAAGCGAACGTAAAAGGGTACGTTATCGGCTATTGGTTCACTTATTAATGTAAAGATGTTGGAGTTTTTATTAATATTTTTTCCGAAGGTGTTTTTATCGCTCTTTGCCTTAACGATGTTAATATAAGGAGAGTGTAAAATAGTATAATAATCCTTAGCATAATCAGCCTATATAATGTTCCCACTGCTGGGACACACGGCCTCCTCTCTATGAGAGGGAATGGGCTATAAATCCACCACGCGCGGCCAGTGCGGGTTGGTAGATGTCACATGTCTTCGAATTTTTGGTTCGAGGACATGCCGGTTTCCTCACGATGTTTTCCTTCACCGTTTTGAGAGCAGCGGTTCCTTACTTGAACTAAATCCATAGACCATATAGGTTCGGTTAAACCGATGCGGACAAATTGCGGGCTCCGGACATTGAATTCTGACAGATATTAAATTAAAGTATCTGTCATAGTAGGTACGATCAAACGAAGCGGGATGGAATGGAGGGATAGATAGACACCGGGGCTTGGCAGATAATATACCCACTGAAATATCAGTCAAAGTCCGGTGTCCACAGCTAATCCAGTCTGCTCGGTTTGACCGGTTACATATTATAATATGTGGGTACTTTGCCGGATTAACGAGTGCTTTTCAAATAACCTAGACAGAGGCAGTATATCTTTCTTGTTCTTTCTCCTAGACTCAGACTGAAAGTTTTAAGCAAGATAGATGCAGTTTTTATAAGCAAAATGACATAACCGATGACAGTGACAGATAGGCCTTACAGGGGTTGATCAACATCGATCAAACATTTGAAAATGGGCCTTAGAGGCCCACTCAACATCGCATGGGCATCGCATCTTACTATATAATTCGAGATAACTACGGTCAAAAGAGCCACTGTTTAAAATACCTGTGAATTCGGCCTAACCTACAGTTTATTCAACTACAATTATTAACCTCAGGTTGATTAAAGTAACGGATGATTCACCTACTGTTGATTTATCTGTGGTCAATATTTGTAGCAAAGTAAACATGGCATTGTGGCAAGGAAAACTTAGAATGCAAGAGCTAGCGACCGGTAACTACCCACCACTTTAGAAATCAATCCAGGGTGCAGTATTAATAAACTGTTGGCGAGTCGTCCATTAGGTATTTCATACATAGTTGAAACATCCAATATTTAAAAAAATCATTTGGTTAATCGTTCGTTAGTGCGATTAATTTTAGTTCACTCAAAATTAAATAAGTAAAACAGTAATTGTCTAATCTGTTAATTAATTACTACATACAAATCAAACTGAAATCAACATTTATCATTAGTTTAGTACCGCTATTAGATAACAGATGGCGTTGTGCCATGACGTCACTTTTGTAGATCGCGGTGTTAAGATTTTCGTGCAAACCATGACCTCCGCGGTACGTTATGTAATAAATGTCTTACTCTGGACACCCTTGTTTTATTTCTAAGCGAGATATTTTTGGGACGTTGTACAAAGTGGTCCTTCGAAACCGGATTAAGGATTGGTGTGCATTGTCATTGTTGTGGTGGAGTCAGGTTGAATGGTCAACCTGCTGCGAGTGCGCCCAGTGGCGAGCAGCATCGGCGGATCGTACAAGTTTGGCGCTTAAGCGTAATGTACAGATAGTACACAACGGTCAGCGCTGGTGCTGATAAAGTTCCTGTTGGCGAGAGCAGCAGCTGCGGTGCGGGGGGAGAGTACCCCGCATATCATTGCGACGAGCTACGCAAAAGTGAGTGACAGTGAAGTGATGTGATGCGAGGATAATCTGTGAGTACTTTAAAATATCAGTGTAACTAAATTAATACATTGAGACTTATCATTCAAGCAAATTTAGACCTTATTAACTTAGTAAATTTTAATTAACAATTTGGACTTAAAAACTTTAACGTGTGCATGGACTTAGAATAATTTCAATAAAAAGTGAACTACGGGGAACCTATGCCCGATTTTGCATCGAGGAGCATTAAGTTTAAAGACTTGTGATTTTTACGTGTCGTCCACGAACTTAACATAGCGTTCCAGAACAGTTTATTTAAAGACTTTAACTATAAATTCAACATGGAAGCTTTAAGTAATTTACAGTTTAATTTACATTCTACTATAAGTAAAGCAAGGTCCAATTTCAAGAAATCACCTAAGGAGCGGGTAACCAGTTCATACATAGAAACTAGATTAGAAAATTTAGACGCTAACTGGTCAGCATTTTCTGATACCCATATAAAAATTGTATCATCGGTTAAGTCAATTGAATTTGAAAAATCGGATTATAACATTAAAAATACATACGAGTCTACGGAAGAATTGTTTACTGATTATAAAGCAGAGTTGAAGGAAGCATTAAAAAAAATTGTATGTTTGGATAGTTTAGGTAAAGTACCAGAATCTTCTGCGAAAGGTTCTAAAGAAATATGTTCTGTGAAATTGCCAAAAATTGAGTTGCCCATGTTTACCGGAAGTTATTCTGAGTGGATTAGTTTTAGAGATTTATTTAAATCCTTAATACACAATAACACACAACTAGACGATGTTCAGAAACTGCATTATTTGAAATCACATTTGTCTGGAGAAGCTGAAGGTCTTTTATGGCACATTCCTATTACTAGTAGCAATTATGCAACCTGTTGGACTAAATTAGAGAATCGATATAATAATAAAAAATATTTAGCGAATTGTATAATTAAACGTTTTATGAATCAAAAAAATATTGTAACCGAATCCGCCAGCGCAGTTAAGGAATTATTAGATACTTCTAACGAATGTTTACATGCGTTGGGAAATTTAGGCATAATGGTTGAGCATTGGGATATTATGGTTATTTATTTATTGAGTTTAAAACTAGACACCGAGTCACGAAAACAATGGGAAATGAAAATCAGTGATTGTTCAGACGACTTTCCTACAATGACTCAGTTCCAATCTTTCCTTGAACAAAAATTTCGGTCTTTAGAATTTTTAGATAACAAAAGTCAACGTCATCAGACCAATCGTAATGTGCCAGTCAAATCGCTCCATGTGTCAACTACATCCTGTGTTTGTTGTCAGGATAACCACAAGCTTGCTAATTGTAAAAAGTTCGCCGGTCTCGATATTGATAAGCGTCGTAATTTTGTCCAAACAAAGGGTTTATGCTATAACTGTTTAGGAGCAAATCACTCCGTATACGCATGCCGCCAATCCACCAGATGTCATATATGTAAAAAGAAGCATCATAGTCTTCTTCATCTCAAGAATGGCTCCAAATCAGTTGGTGATAGTAACAAAACTGATCAAGTTGCAGAAACCAACGTTTCTACTGATACCACTTCAACCCAGAGTAATTCCACAAGTATTGTAAGTTGTTTTGCTAATAGCCATAGCCAAATATTATTGGCTACTGCGCTAATTGCAGCGGAATCAAAGAGCGGTACAGCTATAGTGTTAAGATCCCTGTTAGATCAGGGGTCTCAGGCTTCCTTTGTGACGGAGTCCGCAGTCCAGCTCTTAGGTCTCAGAAGAATACCAATCAAAGGTTCAATTTCAGGTATAGGTTGTGATCAAGGCCAATCAATGATTTCATTAAATTCGATGGTTCTCATTAAAGTTAAATCTCGCGTCGACCCTAGTTTCACTATCACTGTTAAGGCTTATGTTTTAAAGAAACTAACGACTATTTTACCGGAAAGGAAGGTCGTGGCAAGCGTTTTGACAACAATCTCGTCTTTGACTTTAGCAGATCCTTCGTTCGATACTCCGAACAAGGTTGATTTGCTTTTAGGCGCCGAAGTTTATGGCCAAATTTTGTTAGAAGGTTTAATCAGAGGTTCACCTGGTCGGCTCATTGCACAAAACACTAGACTAGGATGGATCTTGTCTGGTCAAGTAGGTGAAATCAATCAAAGCGAGACATGCCACAATACCGTAGTCACATTGCATTCTACTCTTAAAGATGAAAATGCACTCCTTAAAAAATTCTGGGAACTAGAATCTGAGCCCAAGGGCGATTACGATAAGATTTACTTGACCCCAGAAGAGCAGAAGTGCGAAGACATATTTAAGGCCACGACTAAACGAGACGAGTCTGGTCGCTATATTGTGCACATGCCCTTCAGGTCAAGCGATCCTGCTTGTAAACATGGTGGATCGAAAGACATCGCTCTTAAACGCTTTTTAACCTTAGAAAAGCGATTTCTAAGGAATCCCGAATTCAAGGCTCAGTATTCAGCAGTTATAAATGAGTATATAGCTCTTAATCACATGGATATAGTGCAGGATATGGACAAAGAAGGTTCTGTGTACTTACCTCATCATGCCGTCATTCGTAACGATAAAAGTACAACGAAGTTGCGCATCGTATCTGATGCATCATGTGTAGGTAGCAACGGGGTATCTCTTAATCACGATTTAATGGTGGGGCCTCCTCTACAACCTGAGCTTCGTCACATTATCATGCGTTGGCGTTGTGAATCCATCTGTCTGGTAGCGGACATCGTCAAGATGTACAGACAGATTAAGGTATGCGATGATCACACAGATTTTCAGCGAATATTATGGCGTGAGAATCCAGATGACGAAATTCAGGTGTTACGTCATTTGCGAGTAACGTTCGGAATGTCATCAGCGCCTTACCTAGCAGTAAGATCATTGCAGCAATTAGCTCAGGACGAAGGCGCTGAATTTCCATTAGCGAAGAAACGTGTTGTTTCCGACTTCTATGTGGATGACCTAATGACGGGATGTCAAACCGTAGAGGAAGGAGTGGAAGTATATAAGCAGACATCGGAGTTGCTTAAACGTGGAGGTTTTCAGCTCCAAAAGTGGGCCAGTAACGACAGAGAATTATTAAAATTGATTGAAGACGGTGAACAAATATCACAAACACAAGGGAACATGGAACTAAAAACAGATGCAATTTCAAAAATATTAGGTTTAACATGGGACAAAGACAAGGACGAGTTCGTTTACACTATTCAGCTTAATGATGTAGATTTACCAGTGACAAAGCGTAAGGTTATTTCGGACATAGCGCGACTATTCGATCCTCTTGGATGGTTAGCACCGACAATCATCACTGCAAAGGTGTTTATTCAACGAATATGGATGACTGGGATCGAATGGGACGCAGAACTACCTGCACCATTGCTGACAGAGTGGCTTGACTTCCGGAAGAGCCTTTGTGGCCTTGTTAAGTTTCGTCTACCTCGTTGGATCAACTCTAGCAAGGAGAACAGGGTTCTAGAATTGCATGGCTTTTCAGATGCGTCCAATGTAGCATACGCCGCGGTGGTATATGTCCGTATCATTGATAGAGATGGACATATTCACACAACCTTGGTGACTTCAAAAACCAAGGTTGCTCCTGTTAAGCAGGTATCAATCCCACGATTGGAGCTTTGTGGAGCTGTCCTACTCGCAAAGCTTCTTCAAGAAGTAGCTTCAACTCTAGAACTTCCCAAACAGCATTTATATGCGTGGACAGACTCATCCGTCGTATTGGCGTGGTTAAGCAGCCACCCTAGTCGGTGGAAAACGTTTATCGCGAATCGTGTTTCCGAAATACTTAACATTATGGATAGAAGTCAGTGGTCACATGTGTCGTCGTCGGAAAATCCAGCGGATTGCGCATCTCGGGGAGTAAGCCCTTCTGAGTGTTGCGATATGCAACTCTGGAAAAGAGGCCCAACATGGTTACAAAATGAAAAAATAGACTATAATAGAGGAAATATACAAGTAACTACGCAAGAAGAAAGAAAGATAAAACCAAAATGTCATGCAACTGCGGTAGAAGGTGATACTAGTCTGTTTACTAGATTTTCTAAGTTCGGTAGGTTAATAAGAGTAATAGCTTACTGTAGAAGATTTTTAAGAATGAAGGAATTTGAACACAATAAAAATAAAATAACTACTTGGCTAACCACAAAGGAATTAAATGAAGCTATACTTACCTGTATTAAACTCTGCCAACTCCAGTCCTTTAGCGATGAAATAGAATCTGTGAAAAAAAACCGTAAATTAAATAAGAGTAGTAGACTTACCTCGTTGAGTCCTTTTCTTGACGATGACGGGCTCTTAAGAGTTGGCGGTCGCTTGCACCGGGCTTCTATTGATGAGAATATGAAGCACCCCATCTTAATCCCTCATAAATCACACTTCACCAATCTTTTGATTGCGGAGGCTCACGAGAGAACTTTGCATGGCGGGCCGCAATTGATGCTCAATTACTTAAGATCCAAATACTGGATACTCAATGCAAGGACTCTCGTTAGGCAGTATGTTCATAAGTGTGTAATTTGTGTTCGACATTCAAAACAAACACATCAACAAATGATGGGTCAACTACCGAAGGCTAGGGTGTCTGCTCAGAAGCCTTTCCAATGCAGTGGCGTAGATTATGCGGGTCCAATCAGCATCCGAACCTCTAAAGGTCGTGGTCATCACTCTACTAAGGGTTATATATGCTTGTTTGTTTGCATGTCCACTCGGGCTATCCACCTAGAGGTTGTCAGCGACATGACTTCTCAGAGTTTTCTGGCATCTTTTAAGCGCTTTGTAGCCAGACGTGGCCGAGTATTGGACTTGTGGAGTGATAATGGGACCACATTTGTTGGTAGTGCAAAGGAATTGCGACAGTTATTCAACGCTGAAAGGTCCATGGTAGCTTCGGATATAGCTGACTTCCTATCTATGAATGGTACGACTTGGCATTTCATACCTCCCCATGCTCCAAACTTTGGAGGATTGTGGGAGGCTGGTGTCAAGTCCACGAAGCACCATTTGAAAAGAATTATAGGCACCAGCACATTGACATTTGAAGAAATGACAACTGTGCTGGCTCAAATTGAGGCCTGCCTTAACTCGAGGCCGATCTCTCAGCTTTCTAACAGTCCAGAGGACTCGTGTCCTTTAACGCCTGGGCACTTCCTCGTGGGTGAACCTTTGATAACTGTACCTGATGCCAATTATGAAAATTCTTCCATTAGTAATCTGAAGCGGTGGCATCTCACACAAAAAATGCTTCAAAATTTCTGGCGTAGGTGGTCATCAGAGTACTTAACTCAATTGCAGCATCGATATAAATGGGCAGACAGTAAGCCTGAACCTGAGATTGGAGACGTGGTTCTGGTGAAGGAGGATGGTCTTCCACCCGCTAGATGGCTATACGGGGTTATTACAAATAAACATCCAGGTTTGGACAACATTACTCGCGTTGTAACCATACGGTGTAAAAACAATGAGATTAAAAGACCTGTATCTAAATTAATTATTTTACCCGTGAACACTTTGTTATTGTTAACCATCTTATTGATGAAAGTTATATACAATTTTATTTACACAATATGCACGTTTGTGAATTTATTTAAATGAACTTGTATTTTTTACTGTTGTTTAATTTTATTTACATAAGGCATTAACTTATATTTTTTACTTGTTTTACCGTTGTTTAATTTTAGTTTTTATTTACTTAGGGCATGAATCGTAGACATAAGGCACTAGATTTAAGTTATAGTGAATAGCAAACAACCAAGCCTTAATTTAACCTTATACTGTCATGTTGAGGTTGATGGACAGATTCGTCCATGGTGGGCGGAATGTCTAATCTGTTAATTAATTACTACATACAAATCAAACTGAAATCAACATTTATCATTAGTTTAGTACCGCTATTAGATAACAGATGGCGTTGTGCCATGACGTCACTTTTGTAGATCGCGGTGTTAAGATTTTCGTGCAAACCATGACCTCCGCGGTACGTTATGTAATAAATGTCTTACTCTGGACACCCTTGTTTTATTTCTAAGCGAGATATTTTTGGGACGTTGTACAGTAATTGAGTCTTAAACCTATATGTGTTATGAACGTACTATGTGAATCAACCGTACCTAGTTATCTCGAAAATAGAATACGCTTAGATATTATAATATGTAACCGTTTGACCACACCTTTAGTGTTCGCTGTCCACAGCCGGTCTACAATCTGTCCGTAGTTGGACTGATCCCTGAATCCGATCTAGGATCTAACAAAAGACGAATGGTTGCATATATCGAAGTTGCTGGGACCAGTGACAGATGTGCAAACTTAATTTAAACAAAAAGTGCTGATAGTGCTAAGTGCGGTGATTTATATCTTTTATATCGTGATAACATTAAACAACAATAAAGCGTTTGTAATGGAAAAAAGTAGGTGCCTAACTTACAAATTAAAACATAACATCACGTCTGTAAGCCCCAACGGGTTAGGCAGAGGTGTACCCATTATTATACCCACATTTTTCCAGTTATGTTTAAGTATCATGTTGAAGGGAGCAAACCTATTGCCATCAACCGGGCACAAATCCAGACTCCATGGCTGCTACTGAAAAATTCCTGATGGAAAAAACCCAATAACACTGCCCGACCCGGGAATCACTAGACCAACGAGGTAGTCGAACGACAAAAACAAAAACACCAATAACAAAATCGTTGTGATTTCTAAGTTAATTAAAACTAAAGTATCTAGAAAGCTGTTTTATTTTCACTTTAATCATCAAAAGTAATAACCATTAGATATAGAACAACATTAGTAGTTAATACAAAATGAGTTTCTTACGTCATATTGGCCATTTTTATTGGCCTCGGCCGATCGCTTTCAGATCCTTACCTGCCAAAATATCGGTGTCATTTACCTTTTTGTAGAGCAAACATTTTATCATCCTATTTCGTGGCTTTTTATGGCCTTCAAGTGTTTGCCCTTTATCAAGGCCTTGTAGTAGTAAAGGCCCAGTAGCCTTGGGGATATCTTCTTCGAATCATCGAACATTTTTCCTGTCCAACCGTTTGGAAAGTAATAAAATTAATGAAGTAGAAAGAAAAATTGTTTGTACATGAGCAAGATTCCTGCAAATCAAGGTCAGAACCGATGTTTTGGTTGCAATTCTCTCATTTTGGAATACATGAAGGGTTTCCTTATTCTCGTGTACCAACATAACTTAACATCAGGCCTGTAATTTCCAGAACTAGACTTGGGCAGAGTGTACCTCTGTAGCTACATCTGCATTTTGCCAGTTATGTCTAAATCCCATGGATTTTAATGGTATAAGAGGCGAGCCATCCCACTCACTGCTGAAAATCTCCCACCTGGACATGAGTTGCCATGGCTGACCTGGAAGCCTTTAAATAGACTCCGGACCCAGGTTGGTCGCAGCAAGGAAAACCTGCTCAGGTTGAGATTCATTAATGACTCTGCCCTTCTTTTTTTTTTGGTATGGGAAATCATCAAATGACTCCTCCCGCTTTGGGCGAAGCGGAAGGGAGTGTCAGACTTTTACTGACTAAAAACTGTCCATGTTCCTTCTTTTGCCCCTTGTATTCCAGGGCCGCGGTATCTCTTTCGAACAGTTCCGCAGCCCTGGCAGGCATCGGCCCTTACGGGCCACTCCTGTTTGCTAACATCTCTTTGAGGTGCGCGTGGAACACGAACGCGCCGTCGACACGGCCTGTCGTCATAAGACGGACGGATGGCAAACTAGCCCATTACTCACCGTCCACAGGCCCGCGCCTACGGTAGCCGAGAGCCACCACGTGGCCCCCGACGCCCGGTGCTTCTCCCGCGGCGGCTGGAACGTGAGGTTCTCTCCCTCTCACATTCCGCCACCTCCTTCGCCAGCATGACTGCTTCGCAAAAGTTAATGACTCTGCCCTGGAGTGTAAATTTGGTGCTGTTCTACAAACGATGAGGCACTTAATATCGTCTCCTGCGTGTCCTGTTATTTGTTCACGACAGGAACTGATGGACGCTATTGAAAGCGCCAAACTAGTAGCTCAGTTCAATACACAATAGTAGACAATTTAGATTGCTATCGACACGCTAAGAAGAAGAAGCGAGGCGAGCCCATTGCCATCACCCGGGCACGAATCTAATTTTACTAAGGTTCGGAGTTGCTACATTGCAGTGTAATGGAAAAACCCAACAACATTTTGCCCGACCTAGGAGTCGAACCCAAGACCTCCTGCTCAGCAGTAGCCGTTGCGACCACAAGGCCAACGTGGCAGGCAGCATGTGCCTTTTTTTTTTTTTTTTTTTTTGGGGGTGAGAAATCATCAAATGACTCCTCCCGCTCTGGGCGGAGCGGAAGGGAGTGTCAGACTCTTACTGACTAAAAAACACCCATGTTCCTTCATTGGCCCTTTATGTTCCAGGGCCGCGGTATCTCGGCAGCATGTGCCTCGAGTAACAAATATTATATTGGTTTCACAAGAAAATAAGAAACTAACCTACATTATTTTCTTCCAAATACAGATAAAAAATAAAATATTTACCCTAAGCATCTACGGGGTAAATCAGGAGGGAATTCCTATCAATTCCTTTTGATCAGGATTCCGTTTCGTTATGTAAAAAAGAATGTTCTTATTGTTATGATTTCGTATTCATGTTACACACAACACGTGTATGGCTGGAGGCTAAGGCTTTAGAGGTGAACGATATCACGGCTTTCATTTGGAAAAGGGCCTGCAAGTACCTAATTCTTAACATACCTACATAACATCACGCGTTTAATCCCCAAAGCGACAGGCAGAGGTGTACCGAATAGTACACCCACATCTCGACAGCTATGTTTTAAGTCCCATATAATAGGGGGGTCGAAAGAAAACAAAATTTAAAAATGCACACACAGCCTACAGACAGCTAAAATGGCGTTGGACGGGACATATGTTAAGAGAAAGTAAAGAGAAATGGACTAAGTTAGTAACGGAATGGTACCCAAGAGATAGCAAAAGAAATAGAGGCAGACAAACCAAAAGATGGGAAGATGACCTCAAGCATAGCTGGTCCGGTATGGACCCGTTTAGCAAGAGACTTTAGGAATACGTGGAAATCTTTAGAGGAGGCCTTTGTCGACAGACAAGCTGTTCCACACAAACATCCAGTTGCCGATCATTTAAATTCAAGTTATTATTGATTTAGTTTTTAGTAAGTAGGCATTTATTAATTGTAAAGAAAGAAACAGCAATAAAGGCTATTTTATTTTATTTTATTTTATTTAATAGGGGGCGAGATTATTGCCACAAATCGGGCACAAATTCAGACTCTGTTACTGCTGCTGAGATATTCCTGACGGGAAAACCCAATATCACTTTGCCAGACCCGGGAATCGAACCCAGGACTGCTGAGCACGAGGCTCAGTAGACGCGCATGCGACCACTAGATCAACGAAGCAGTCAGTACAGTAGTAGTAGTGTGTAAGAAAATGTAAATATGTATTTTCTATTTACACTTTCAGCGCTGAAGTCACTGTTTTGCATGAAAATGAAAACATAACATAGATAATTAGATATCTTTTCAGAAAACCGTACTTTATCCTTCGTTAACTATTCATTAGGAGTAGTTATTCCGAAGGTAACCATGATTTATGTTCCAAAAACCTTTTGAGTCTCTAAAAGGGTGAATAATAATGAAGGTAACTAACGAATACAATTCATCCTACAATATGTCTTTTATTTCATTTTCTTTGTTCGCGTGTTTCGGTTATCAGAATATCTGAAGTGTTGGCGTTTTGATAAACAACGTTATTAATCGGTTTGAGTAATTCTAGGTCGGATTAGTGCGTGATACTGTGAAAGTATTTTCGTCTATTGTTGTTATAAAATTATTGTTTTTGTGGTTCATTAAGATTAGCGAATGATTATATTATGTTCAAAAGAGCAATGGCTATTTAGATTGAATTTGAGGTGATGTCCAGGGTTCCAAGTCGACTGAATAGAGAAAAACATAGGCAGTATAAAAAATATTACTAATTGCACAGTACAAGTTTCCTTATAATCTAAATACTAACACTTGATGACTAACAACGGAAAGTAAACAAAAGTAAATAACATATGCATAAGAAAAAGTATAAAAACCAACAAATAAAAATAGCTTAATTGACAAATAGAAAATCCTCAGGCTGGGATCGAACCCAAAGCATGGTTTGTGTTTGTATAAAACACTGAATATTTTTTTCAAATAAGTTCGATAAGCCTCACCAAGAAAAGGAGTCAAAGCTTGGTATTTTAATAATAAAACTAATTTCGAATATTTAAAAATGTAACCAATGTGTGTAAAAATAAATAAAGGAATAATAAACTAAATTATAATATAAATATCCATGCCAAAATATACAAGTCACTTATGTTGAAATCAAAATTAAATTACCAAGAACTGTAATCAAGCCAGAATTAAATATTAAAACCTACATAACAGTCGCATGTCCCATAAACCACCCATGGACTTATCAGGAAAACAAGCCATTGTAGGCCATAAAAACACCATAACTGTGACGTCATAAACCATGGGGACTTTTACGTCATAACGGTCCTCATTAACAATAATCCTTATCGCTTCATACAAGTTTTAATGATACTTTAACAGGGGCGTGCTGGGTGAATCGGTTTTATACTGGAAGAGGAGTTGCTTCTTGGAAATTATAGGAGTTGGTATGCGCTGATGTTAAAAATTGAACAGCCCCGAATGATACATGAAGATTCCCTGCAAAAGGTGAAGATAAAGTATAGTAATTAAAACTGTACAGTGTACACGTACAGCCACCGTAATGTACCTACACATACTGACTATATTGGTAATGTTTACGGAAAGGTGGGAAGAGCTCGTGGCTATTTTATAACAGCGCTCGGGTCGATTTTCAGGTTGAGCCGAGCTGGTCTAGGTTGTTCCGTGAATGGGTGACCATCCATTACATACCGAGTTTCCTCCGCGCCTCGGAAAGCACGTCAAGTCGTTGGTCCCGGCTGTCATTTGTAAATCTTTGACAGTCGTTGTACAATATCGACTGGCAGATGAAATGGTGATGGTTTCTTCGGAAAGGTCAGGTGTGTAGTACTCGCAACCGTTGTACTTGTATGACCAGATGCTTGAACGTGAACAGAGCTAAAGGGCCTTGCAAGGATCGTACACTACAGAACTCCATCTGATGAAGGCGTTCTTTAGTTGCTACTGACCGTCATGGCTAAAAGGCGTGAGTTTATATACGAGTATGTATTTATGGCAAACATTTGCATACACTCGAGAGCAATGAATCCGGGTCACTTAAAGAATGTTAAAAATCTCGAAAACTAAAAATGATAGGTTAATGCAATAAATTGTATTTAATAGACAATGTAATACTCCTTAAATGAAAGTAAAAAAAATATGAGTCGCCATACATTTTATTAACACAAAATTACATAAAGAAAAAAACTGCTGATCTCTAGGAAACATGAAATTTTTGAACTTTATTACGATTTTCTTGAATTTTAATACTTCGTATTGCCTCCTCGTGCTTCCATTACTGCGTTTACGCGGTTTGGCATGCTGTACACCAAGTTCCTTATACGATTTTGGGGAATATTCTCCCATTCCTCTGTGAGAGCAATTTTGAGCTCACGAAGCGTGATTGGGGGAGGGTTTCGTTGTTTTACGCATCTGCCTAGCTCGTCCCAAGCATGCTCGATCGGGTTGATATCCGGGCTGCGCGCTGGCCACTCCATACGAGTAATGTTCATCTCTTGAAGGTAGTCATTCACAATCCTACCAGTATGAGGTCGGGCATTGTCATGCATAAATATAGCATCCTCACCTAAATTGACCATAAATGGACCAACGTGATCATTGAGGATTTCTTCCACATATCTTACGCTAGTTAAAGAGCCGTTTTCTATGATCACCAGCTCTGTGCGACTTTCAGAAGAAATTCCGGCCCACACAAGTACAGACCCACCACCGTAGGCTACTTTTTCTTCGATGCATGCTTGCTTGAATCTTTCCCCTGGTCTTCGATACACTCTGTGTCTTCCATCGTGTTTGTAGAGCATAAATTTTGATTCGTCGGAGAACATAACTTTTGACCAATCTTCAATACTCCAATTTACGTGGCTCTGGGCATATCTTAGTCTTGAAATACGATGCCCACGCTCCAGTTTAGGGCCGTTTGCAGGTCTAAGGGGTTTTAAGTTAGATTCAGCAAGCCGACGTCTTACTGTCCATGCACTTGGGTTACTTCCTCCGAGGCGTCGAAACTGATTTGTGAGTTCAGTTCCTGTGAGAAAGCGATTTCGAAGCATGGTGTTCACCAAGTATCGGTCTTCTCGTGCTGTGGTACACCTGGTTCTGCCTGTTCCTGGTCTGCGTAGGTTAGAACCAGTTTCTTCGTAACGTCGGAGAACTCTTTGTACTGTTGACAGCGACACACCGACAGTCCTGGCTGTATCGCGCTGACTCCGGCCGGTTTCCAGCATTGTAAGTATTCTGGTGCATTCTTCAGGCGTAAGCGACATAATTTCAGCTTGAATAATGAATATAGAGCACTATCAACATGGTTTATGTACCCACATAAATGACAGATTACAAACAAAAGCAAAACCAAATGCTGTAATTTCGTAGTTCCATCTTCGAAAGTGGCCCTTTTTCAAATTTGATTTTTTTATGATATAACTTTACAATAACTAAGAAGTTTTAATACCTTCATTTAAGGAGTATTACATTGTCTATTAAATACAATTTATTGCATTAACCTAGCATTTTTAGTTTCCGAGATTTTTAGGATTCTTTAAGTGACCCGGATTCATTGCTCTCGAGTGTACTTAAAGCCATTTCAACGATTTCCTCAAAATCTATAGAATGCTAATTAATATTAGGTAATTTACTACTTACTCATTCATCATTCTCCTGCCCTTATCCTAATTTATTTTGGGCCGGCACAGCATGACTTTTTCTTCCATACTTCTCAATTACTCATCTCAGCAGCCAACTCCTTTCTAGCCATATCATCCTTCACACAGTCCATTCATCGTTTCTTACTTACTTAACCCCAATTAATTTGAGTATTTTCCTACAATGCATAATGAATAATGTCCCGTAAATCATTAAGTCTAGTCTACACGATACCTACATATCACTTTAATCACTATTACGAAAAAAACAACGAAAAAAATGAGAACCCCATAAAAGTTCATCAAACTACCATTGAAAGTTATTTCAGCGGCGTCCATATATCAAAAGGTGAGAGTTAATGAAGGTGGACACGCAAAACGTGGTGATTAAAATTAATAAAATTAGTTAGTGCCAGCAGGTGAGCCAGACCACAGAATACATGATGAACAGTAGCACAACTTCGTCGCAACACTTTCTCTAGACAATGCAGTTTAGCTATACGGCTGTTGCATCGATTTAAATGGTTGCAGTGTACTTTAATGGATCACAACTCTAAAGCTGGGCTGCCTCGACTTGACTATAACTGCCTAAGTGGCTAACTCATACGTAGACTTTTGCACTCCAACATTGAGACAGAGACAACATTTTCAATTTAGTTACCGTAGAATACCTCTCGTTAGTAAGCTGTTTTTCGCTCCGACGACGAGAATGTAACTATCACCAATCTAACCTCGTTGCTATACTGTGTAGTGATTGTTCTGTGAACAAACATTAGTCTGTAAGTAGGACGGGTTTATGTGCTGTTTATAGAGTGACGGCGGTGGACACCTGAAATAGGTACCTGCGGTGAGGGGCTGGAATTTATTGTAAGGGCAGTTTTTGTACTGAGGAGACTTTTGAAATACAAGTATTTTACTAAGTGTAGCCTACTTCTTGATAAGTGTTCGTGTGCATATTGATTAAGTTTTGAACTAACTTTTGCAATGACATTTTCGCCATCACGGGTTAAACTTGGATGGGACTGCCATGGAAGCTTGGACATGCAAAGAGAGTCCTATAAACAGTTAAGAAGTAGGTGGATTCAGGCTGTTAATGATGAATTGTTGTAGCTACTGTTTTTATTCCTGAATAATCATATGACATACATTTCGGAATCCATTTTATAAAAGTAATTTAATAAGAAACTAAAAATACTTCCTGAAAGTAACGACACCGATATGGTTTCAGTTAATTAATTTTTTAAACACGCGCGGTTTCTGTTCAAGATTAGCAAAGAACGTTATATAAAATTCCATTATGTAAGTATGCCTATTTACGTTATATTTTTCATAATTCACGTTGTTTAATGCTTTCAAAATCTATTGGGGAATATGATCAACCACACAATCTTATGATTACGTGTACAGAACCTCAGATTCATCATCTGCCTAGCCTTTTGCCAATTAGACTGGGGTCGGGTTTCAAGCTAACCGGCTGCAGCTAAATACCAATATTTTACATGGAGAGACTGCCTATCTGACCTCCACAAACTAGTTACCGGATAATACGATACCTCTTGGTAAGACTGGATGTCAGATTTTCGGTTTTAACTACTCGTAACGTCTGCTTTTAGAAGCACGGAGGAGCTTGATATTTATTGGATGGTCACCCATCTACGGACAGACCTCGATAAGCGTAGCTTAACCTTTGAACGTTCTGTGCTATAAACCCTAAATATATACATAAGCCACAAGCTCCTACCTATTTACAATATATTTTTCATAATACATGTTGTTTTATCCTTACAAAACCCATTCGGGAGAATGACCAGCTATACAATTTTTGGATTATGTGTACCAAACCTCAGATTATGTAGATTATATTGTACGTTTCATTTCAATTAGATTTTCATACACGACAATAGGGGAGGGAGGGCCGCATTGTCACGGCGAAAGCCCGGAATTCTCCGGTATCAGACTAATAATTATTTCTATTGTCTTATTTGGCCCGGCTTCCCCAGAGACAATTAAGGCTGAGGCATCAGTATTGTCGGAGTCGCATGGAATGTTGGCGCTGACCGGAGCTGACCGTTCCTAGTTCTGGTAATAGGGTTTAGTTTTTAGGAGCAAAACGGGTCATAATAACGATTTCAAATACTTTCAAGTATTCTTGTTTAATCTATACTAATATTATAAAGAGGTAAAGTTTGTGAGTTTGTAGGGGGTAATCTCTGGATCTACTGAAACGATTTTGAAAATTATTTTACTAATAGAAAGCCATGTTATTTGTAAGTGTCATAGGCTATATATTAATCCGAAAAATGAAAGGAATTTTTCGTGGTAGTCGGATTTGTAAAGTAACTCGGAGAAAAAACGGTCGAAAATGTTAACCGCATAACGAAGTGGGCACGGGTCAGCTAGTACAAAATAAATCGTCTGCACACCACCTTCAATCTCCTACCAGAGGCTGGGAGTCGAGGAATGATTAGCATTGCTGTTACGCCTTCTGTAGGTTTAAGTAAAGTAAAGTAGTTGTTTTTACTGTCGTAAGTAGTTGTCGCACTTTTGGCGCAGTGGCTGAGTGATTGGCTGGTGCGCTGCGTGTCGCGGGTTTGATTCCCGCATGGAACAAATGTTCGTATGTTCTACAACCCACGATACCGGAGAAAAGTCCTAGTGTCACCGTTTTATAAATAAAATATAAAAAAGTAAGGTATAAGACAAGTTGTGAGTGGAGAGGAGTTTCTTCTCCATAGAGATCTACGCTTTAGAATGTGCAACTACAGTACTTTCTCAAGTTATTATGCCTTGTGACTGTGACTGCAGCTTAGCTTCGCTTTTTTTTTGACTTTCAAAAGTTTCTAATTGAAATAAATGCTTTGAGTTTGAGTTGAGTTCGGCCTATTGTTCGATTGATTTGCGGCAGATGTATCCGGCGTAGTTTCATTTTAGCGTGGTAGCTTTCCGTGTGACTGTTAGTTTGATACTCAAATACTTCGTTCCATAGCCCTTTGACAAACTTCTTGCGTTTATTAATCCATCAAATTTATCCTGAATACTTTAGATCTCCTAGACTTAATACCAAGTTTCCAGCACCAAGTCTAATGAAAATTTTCGCTTTGGTGCGACAAAAGAAATTATTTTAATATAAACAACAATGCAGCCCCTGAATAAGAGTTATTTCAATATTTTCGCCAACTTTGACGAAGCAAAGGGAATTCCTAAATGCAGCGAAATAATTAGTTTCGCAGCTCGCGCGTATTTCAGTGGCATAGGTGCCGAAATCTTGAACAACAATATTGTAATTCTGGTTCTACATAATCAGTTCCATTTCATTTAATAAAATACCTTCAAGAAAAACTTCAGGAAAATGCTAGTACCTATTATGGGTATAAAAGACACTTATCGAAGCCAAAAGTCACTTTTTCTCCCAAAATTGCGATATTTTTTTTTTGGACCTACCTGGTCTGGTATAGCGCATAGATTACTTATCATCCCAGAAGTTAGCAAGACCCCGTGGGCAATTTCCGAACTGCACGCGGGCGAAGCCGCGGGCATAAGCTCTTAATGGAGATCAAAGTTCCAACTTTTGCACAAGTTTTTTTTTCAAAACAATTTTTGTGCTATAACTACTTTAAATAGCTCCATGATCCCTGCACTATTTAATGCATCCATCAGCACAATGTTTTGAGTGCGTTACATTGAGTCCTACCGTAAAATATGTTTCAAAAAAGTTGGGGAAACGACTTTTTTTTTTGAGGTGATAAAACATGGATATGGCAATAATTTTTGCGTTGAGCTACTGATTTTGATGTACAGAATGCTTGGTTAACGGCTTCGTGAAGTCCGTTTACATCTTATATTATGGTGTCTATATTATAAGTGTGTGACGTTCACAACTTATCGTGGCGTAACACTGACAGTAATCTATTTTTATATAAAAGATTATTAAGGCTAACACTTAGCCCAAAACTGCTATGAATCCAGACTGGTGACATTTAGTATGAACAATCAAAACCAACCTCCCTTTTTTGGAGAAAATCAAAAATATCTATGAAGACACAAATCTAAAATTCCTTGATTTATGCATGTACAAAGGGAAAAATTAGCCAGTTCAGGTTCAGTAAAATCAAGTATTCCGGGGAAAAATCAAAAGGTAGTAAAAGAAGAATGCCAAATTAATCAGACCGTTACAGTACCAAGTTCTAAATAGCTAATCACACTTGCCGCCCGTGTGTCTCGTATAAGGGATGCATTAATAATGCAGTGACGCGACGCTAGACGGGGGACGCGGACGGTAGCCGTAGATGGCGGATGGCAGCTCAGCAGGATGGTAGGTTGGTGGGATGGTAGGATGGTGGCCGCGCCAATCACATTAAAATAACCCCACTACGGCTTATCTCGCACCTCATTGTTGCTGGCAGCTTTCTTTATATATTCGTGCAGTCTGGTTGGTTCCTTATGATGAAGTGGATTGTAACCGAATAAAAAGGGTGAAATAAAAAAAACTTGAAGGTATTGTAAAAGGCATTTATGTCCACATCAAGGCGAAAACTGTTACTACCACGAATTCAGTACATGATTATGAAAAGGGAGACCTCCTTTTTTGTCAGGATATAAAAAATTCAACTGTTTCGTACAAAGTGCAATATTTATACGGCCAAAGTTTATGGAACAGCTTGAGGTTTTGGGTTCTAGTAACAACTGCTGTTTATTTTTCAGATTGGAAATCATCAAATGACCTCTCCCGCTCACGACGGAGGGGGAAGGTAGTGTCGGACTTGTACTGACTAAAACCCATCCATGTTCCTTCTTTCCCCTTTGTTTTCCAGGGCCGCGGTATCTCTTTCGAACAGTCCCGCAGCCCTGGCAGGCATCGACCCTTGCGGACCCCCTCCGGATTGCTGACATATCTATGAGGCGCGCGTGAAACACGAACGTGCCTTCGAACTGGTGATCTCATAGTAACAGTTTAACAGATTATACTTAGTTTAATGCTGTACTTATGGCTAGTAAAGAGTAATAACTTTAAAATCCTAGAGTTCCTTATATAGCAGTACATTCAACCCATACCTCAGAACGTGTATTCTGTTCATATTCAATTTAAAAAACCGGCCAAGTGCGAGTCGGACTCGCGCACGAAGGGTTCCGTACCATTATCTATAAAAACGGCAAAAAAATCATATCTGTTGTACCTATGGGAGCCCCCCTTAATTTTTTTTTTAATTTTTAGTATTTGTTGTTATAGCGGCAATAGTAATACATCATTTGTGACAGACAGACAGACAGACTGACAGACAGACAGACAGACAGCGAAGTCTTAGTAATAGGGTCCCGTTTTACCCTTTGGGTACGGAACCCTAAAAACGAATACACGTGGCCTAACAACAAAGGCACCGCCTAACAATAAGTATGTACCTACCTACCATTCAACAATTGCTCATAAAGATTGACAATGAAATCATGACATATTATGATATTACAGTATAAATTTCAGTAGACCAGCTAGGTCCTTTTTACTAGACTACGGCACAGCCAAACGGAAATGTTACGATTTTAACGGTCTATGCACGGAACAGAAGAATACAAAACGAACCTATTTATTATATTCCACCATAGCGCTGAAACTGTTGAGCCGGTTTCAATAAATGGGGTGTACATTGATTGTTATTAAGAATTTAAGATCTGGGTAACACAATACAGGTACCACTGTACAGATTATCAGAATAAAATCAATTTGACGGGTGCTGTGACCAAAAAAATTGGGGGTCATGAAATCAAACTGGACGAGCAACTAAACTTTTTATTTTGTTACACTGCACAAAGAAAATGTAACCGTCTTATTGCGATAGCCTCGATTTAATACCTGAAGCATGCTTAGGTATAATTCGTTCCAAGTTGAAATACTGTATCTTACTAATATGTCTCTGTGATACAATCCTTAGTTACTCAGAATAGGAAACAAGGCAAGGAAACCAACAAAATCACGGAGCAATGGCCACACACAGGCTACCATTGGTATTCGTCTCGTGATCTCGTCTCGTGCCTCGTGAGTCTCACTGCCCAAGCCTTTGACGCCGCCGTAACTGTCACGACGGATGATGACGTGAATTTTAAACAGAAACCCGTGGTAGGCCGTCATGATAATCAGCGGTGCATTATAGATAAGCCGCGTTTTAAGGCTGCTTCATGGGTTGACCCAATTTTGGTGACGGATAGATTAGGTCTCATGTGTGTAAGCGAGAGATTATGAGGAAAGATTAACGTAAAAGGTTTCGTATAAGTAATGGAGTAAGATCTAAAATAAGCTGTCGAGGCACATTCGGTCCTATTATGATATAGCAATCAAGCACAATCTGTAAGAGTGTGTAACAATTGATTCGTATCAATGTACATATGCAACCACATTTGGCTGCCTCGTTGGTCTAGTGGTCGCGGGTGCTGAGCATGAGGTCTTGGGTTTGATTCCCGGGTCAGTCAAAGTGGTATTGAGTTTTTTCTTTAGGAATTTCTCAGTAGCAGCCACGGAGTCTGGGGCTCGCCCCCCTATTACATGAGACTTAAACGTAACTGGCGAAATGTGGGTGTACTTGGTAGGTACACCTCTGCCTAACCCTTCGGGGATTACAGGCGTAATGTTATGTTATGTTAGGGATACATGGATATGAATAAACTCTTACATTATGAAAATACTATAATCATCTGCCTAGCCTTTTCCTAACTATGTTGGGGTCGGCTTCCAGTCTAACCGGATGCAGCTGAATACCAGTATTTTACAAGGAGCGACTGCCTATCTGACCTCCACAACCCAGTTAGTGCTAGGTAATACGATACCCCTTGGTAAGACTGGTTGTCAGACTATCGAACTACTGACTACCTGTAACGACTGTCAAAGATCTACAAATGACAGCGGGGACCAACGGCTTAACGTGCTTTCCGAGGCACGGACGAAACTCGGTATGTAATGGGTGGTCACCCATCCACGCACCAACCTAGGTAAGCACGACTTAACCTAAAATTGACCCGAGCGGCTGTCCTTATATAGTCACGAGCTCTCGAGTATGAAAATACTATAATATGTATGTAAAACGAATATTGGTTATTTTAAAATCAACGCATATACGGTAATCCTCTCATACACTCACGCCGCCGTCCGGTTGCGAGTACAACACCTGACAGTTCTTCTTAGCTTTTACTAATAAAAAAAAACACAAAATAAAGAAACATAATCAGCCTATAATGTTCCCACTGCTCGGGACACACGGCCTCCTCTCTATGAGAGGTAAAGGGCTATAATCCATTTTTTGGTTCTAGGACATGTCGGTTTCCTCACGATGTTTTCCTTCACCGTTTTTGAGAGCAGTGGGCAGTGGGCTCGAATCCACGCCTTACTGTTCCGTAAGTCGGGGCAGCCAGCACTGGGCCACCGCTGCTCTGAAATAAAGAAATAAATGACCATAATGTACTCATCGAAATAAATATCATCTTCACACTTATAACGAATTTACACGAAGATATTAAGTATTCTATTATCGTTCACTCGCGATTTGAAAACTTGATTAGCCCTGATAAATTCAACAAAGGGAATTACCAGATCAAAGGAGAGTAATCCTAATTCTGATAAAGGTCTTGTCGTTTGATTGGGGGCTCGTTTTGTCACTGAATTTGTAAGTTTGCGTCTGGATTGTTATATCTTGAAATGATCAGATATTTCTGTAAATTTGAATGTTTAATTTCGGCCATTAGAGGTGCGAAAAGCACCTCTAATGGTCGTACATAAACTGTTATTTTTCAAGATTTATTAAATTATTTACAAACTACAAAACTATTATAGTAATAAATATGTACAAGTAGAAAAGGGTTAGGTACAGGGCGTCCAAAAATTCGTCCGCATCGCTGTCAACAGGAAAAGTGCCGAGAAGGCTGGCAGCATTGCCACGTTGGATGGCAATGCTGATTCTTTGGTCAAAAAATAGGCCCGCCTTCTGGTCACGTGAATAGTCGACCAACAGCTTGGCGATTTCCCGAAATACTAGGTGGTTACTCGGAACCCACACACCCTTCTTTAAAATGTTTTGAATTCTGTTTCAAACTCAAGTAGGTACAACATTGTCTCTCACTCATATACTTTGACCATCAATATGATTATCATTATTGTCGTTGTATTCACTCTGGAATCATGAACTTTATGAACATTACACACGGACAGATGTTTTGCCTGACTTTTGTCGTTCATAAGAAAACGAGAAAATCAAATCGGCTGGTCAATTTTTTTTTTTTTTTTGTATAGTTATAGACAATAAGTTCTGAAAAGCTGTTTTCTTTTTCCTGACTACCTGATCTGATTTCGTAGGACGATGCCTACTTTCACACTATGAATACTTTAAAAGATGTTCATAATTAGCATATTCACAATGACATGTATTTATTTAATAACTAATAACAGGTCGTTCTTAATTATTATATTTATCAAGACTGATGCTCCTACGACATTATTAGACTTGCGTCCTAATTAAAGCTGCAAACTAGACTAATAACAGTCTTCTCTTCCATCCCTATGTAATCTTTATGTTCTCGACATACTAGCAGAAGAACGTGTCTCCAATTGATCTATGCAATCATGGTGATTAAAATTACTTCATTACTTCATCATATTGATATTATTTTAGGCCAAGTAATTCAGGCACACCCCATCACATTTTGCCATAATAACCTAACGAAATCTTACAACATTCAATGCGAAAAATGAGGTGTTTTTCTGTCCACTGTAATCATTAATTCCACCAGCCATTACGTCCTTACGACAGACGTAAAAATAAGTACCGTATTAACAAAACATAAAAAAAAAATAATCCATTTGTGAAAACTAGGTCAGATGTTCTGAAGGAACAAAGTAGGTAGGTATGACGAGACAGCCGGTAAAGCCCACATTAATCCATGGGATTCGCTGTGTCTTAGAGATGTCGAGATTCTTCCGAGAAAAATGTTGTGCTTGACATTAAAAAGTGTTGTTCGCTGGTTTTGGGTTTTGGTACTTATAGTGACATAAGCACCTATTGAAAAAAATAAACATATTAAGTAGTGCATGCTCTACATGGCACTGATGATTTTACCTCTTCATCTCCTTTTATCAAGTTTCGCGTTCAATTCGAAAACGATTACCGACGATTTATATTTAGTAGTTTATTTTATTTATATATGTGTATTAGTATCAATATAAGGATACAAATTTTCGAAAACAAGAAGTTATTTTTTAGATATTTATTGTACCTATCACAATGTTTTCTTATTTTACCCAAAGGTTGACTGGTAGAGAATGCCTTGTGTTGTGGCATTAAGTCCGCCTATGTACCACTATTTTACATGAAGTTTAAATAAATAAATTACCTAAGCAACAAAGCTACTTACGTCCTATCTTGGTTCACATAAATTAAAATAAAATACTTGTTGGGAAATAAATAAATAAATATCCCTGGACATTTCACACAGCACCATCTAGTCCCAAGCTAAGCAACCTAATGCTTGTGTTATGGTAGCTAGATGGCTGATAAACTACATATATACATTTTTTTTTGTAAATACATACATATTATAGATAGAAAAACACCCAGACCCGGAACAACTACTTGTAGGTCATACAAATATTTGTTCCGTACGGGAATCGAACCCGCGACATGCAGCACAGCAGTCAATCGCTTAACCACTGCGCCAACCGTGCCGTCAAATAGATACATAGCAGTGGAAACTAAGCTATAGTTTAACAAATATTTGATTTTAATGTATTTTTACCTGATAAGAAACGATCAGCACTTAGCAGATAGTGGTAAAACGGTTTACTTACCTTGACTTAATTAAAGTTCAACCTCTCGTTTCTCTGATATTCAACAGGAAAGTTTCATTCCGTACAGTCATACATTTCCAGAGCTTAATCTCTTTATTATTCCCATTACGTTTAAAGCTAATAAGTTTACCTAAAACTTTATGAATTAGATAAGCCCTAGACTTAGCTTTTCATAGCACCTACGAGTTTCATAATGAGATTCTAAGTAACTTTGAGAAGGGTTTAACGCGTAACTTTGAAAGCTTCGAAATTGAGTACACGTGGCGCTCTCTCTCGGAATGATTAGAAAGTAGGGAGTTCCCTCGGGAACGCGGGATCGAGGGAGAATAGAAAGGTTTTAGTTTCGGCGTTACAACATAGATGGCGTTGGAATAAAATCTGTTTTAACGTCAACGAATTTTGTAAAACTCATAACTTTCTTTACATCCTGCTGAAAACCAAAGTAGTTGGTGCAGTTAGTAGTTAGGTACTATGGAATTGTATTTATTTTTTGTGTTCTCAGTTTATTACTGGAGTCCAGAAACACTTTTTGGCAATTGTGCTCCACCCTAGGCCGCATCATCGCTTCAAAACAGGCGAGTTGCTGCCAAACACAAGCTTATTTGGAGCAAAAAAAAACAGTATAGAAACATGTCAATAATAATTATACATTATGTAATTAGTACTTAATCAACGGAAAAGTCATAAAAATTCTTCTGAAATGCTTCAATTTCATTTTGAAGTAAAGGTACATGCAGATTAGACCGATTTTAACAATTAAAAACATTACAATTATCTAAACATTCTTCTCACGATAAGGTTTTGTTACTTGTGGAACAGCTATTCCTCTTATTTCATTTGCCATTAAGGAGGTATCACTGTTGATGACTTGACACCTTAAGGGTGTATCTAAGTGCAATCTCGTCATCTTACGCGACAGACAGGCAGATTGTCTTGTTTATTAAATGCGTGCACGATATTCATGACAACGCTGTTATTAATCCGCCATTTTGTTTGACTGTTGCAACGTTTGTGTACCTACATACGTATAGGAGAGTACCTCTGTCTGTTTGTATGTTGGAATAATTGTAAAATAAGGTACCTATTACAGAACAAGAAACAGGCAGCACTGAACGTCTATAATATTGTTTGTGATCTAATTGATTTTGCTGAAAGTGACTCTTCTCTGATAATACTGGTGAATTCTTTCTTTCAATCTCGACTGGCTTTGTGTAACATAGGAGAACCTTCTCAATCTGAATCCTAACTAAGCTGTACTAGTCTTGACACTGAGCTGGAAAGCCTAAGTGCAATTTAGGAGAACCTTTTAAATACTAACTAAGCACACCTAATCATGACACTGAGTAGCTCAACTATGATTAGTGTGATCACTAAACCGTTCATCATTTTTCGGGCTTTACTGGCTCCATGTTTTCCGCCTGTACAAAATCGCATACTTAAGATTCTTGACATGAAAACTACAAACCGCTTGAATAAATGTCTCAATCAATTAACTCAGCCTCTCGCAGTTGCAGATCGCAATCCAGCACTGGACATTTCCCTCCGCCTTTTGCATTCAGTTGGGCCTAGACCGCTCTTTAAGCTCGTAGGTATGTCCATTCAGCCTGGGACTGTCCCAAACTACGCTTACCAAAACGCGATCACCATTCCAGGACGCGTTTTCTCAATTGGCCAGCTCACTACGAACCCAGCTAGCTAACTCCGTTACGTAGGTATGTCATTCCAGTTCTTTTCCGGGTATTTTTATTATTCCAGAAAAAAACGTCTAAACATACACAAACATTACTCTATATTCTAAGGGCGTGTTAATTTCATCTCCTAACCTAACCTGTGTAAAAAAATGCAATAAAAAGTTCCCACACGTGCCGAACCCACGTTGTTCCCTTGTTAAACGCGTTCGGGAGTTGTCGGCAATTGTCGGATTCCACCATGTGTTCGCTTTATTTTGTGTTCTGTCATTATGCGTTTACACAAAGCAAAAATGCCGAGTGTTTAAAAAAAGTTGGGAGTATGTTGAAAGGTTGAATGAGCTTCCACATTGACACAGTTTCAAAAATTTTTGTGACGACATCCCTTTTTTTGGTCCTGCTATTTTTTATTGGAAGAGCCCTCACGATCGAGGATCCCTTTTTTCTGTAGGGAAATCCTCTTGGGTGCCCTCCGTCTGGGGACATCGGAGGTTTATGTCGGACAAGAACTCCTATGTACATCCCTAAGGAAATCTGGTGTCGGCCAGCAAAGATATATGCTATGCTGTTAAGCTTCTTTTTCCACCGAAATCACCCGTAGGTATTAAAACAGCTTTAATACCTCTAATTCTTATAAAGTCAAAATTCCCTTGTAAAACACCTTCTCTTCTTACACTGTTTTAAGCTTTCACGGTTTAAAACTAGACTTATACTGTCACTCACGGGATATCTTGTGTGCATTTTCTGGCGCTTGCAACAGCGTCGAAATATCGGGAGCTCAAAACCATGAACAATCACGGAAGACGACCATAAGTGACAGTATAAGTTTACCTTCTCTTCTAGTTTTGGTGCCTCTCCAATGATCTGATCGTTGACCATGTAGTCCCAATATTTCTCCTTAACCGATGCGAGATGGAACATAAGATTTTTTCGGGGAAACACCACGTTCCCCGTTACTTTACCCATAGTGTAATGTAACCGTATCTTGAAATTGATTTCCTATACCCAATATATCTGCATGTCTGCATGTCTAAACGCCACACAATAACTAACATGGATCGTCCGCTGGGACCGAGTCTCTTACATTTGGTGCCTGACATTTAGTATAACGTCTAACCTGAGAACTCTCGAAGGGGGCCGTGAAAGGTTAAATGCTATGAGTAACGGCTATGTTTCGTATCGTTAAATATCAAGTAAATATGTAGCGCGATATTTTGCTTCACTACAACATAGTATAAAACAAAGTCGCTTTCTCTGTCCCTATATCCCTATGTATGCTTAAATCTTTAAAACTACGCAACGGACTTTTGATGCGGTTTTTTTTAATAGATAGAGTGATTCAAGAGGAAGATTTATATGTATAATACATGCACCCGTGCGAAGCCGGGGCGGGTCGCTAGTAGAAGATAAAATGACATCACGCCTGTGCTTCCCAAAGGCTTAGGCAAAATTTTACATCCATATTTCACCAGATATATTTAGGTCCTATGTAATTAGGGGCAAGCTTATTGTCATTAACCAGAAATAAATTTAAACTTCGGGCTGTTACTGTTAATTATAAGATATGTTATATGTTAAATGATAGAAAAATACAATTGCATTTGCTAGGAATTGAATCAAGGACCTCATGCACAGCAATACAGTAGCGCTTGCGACCACGAAATCAACGAGACAGTGTTTTCTTGATGACGATTTCCCATCCCAAAAATAAAGATACGTATAATAATTGAAACACCCTTCTATTTAAAATTGATATTAATGTTTTCTGCAGCAGCGAACTCTGCGAAAAGACCTAAAAATAGAAGTAACAGGAAAAAATATCAAAGATTTCTTTTTTTGATTTCTCAGTATTTTCGAGAGCGTTTGTCTTGACATAAATTGTTACCTTGTTGCTAGTGAACCAATCAAGACTTAACCTTTATAAGGCCCATCTATGAATACATTTTCTCAGTAACGCCAAACCCCACACGGTGTTCAATAGTTACTTAATACTTAATCCGAAGTCCTACAGTTAAGTGGGTAGCTAAACTTGTTAATTAAGTACGGCACAAAGGAGAGTTAAGTGTTCGATGGAAACCGCTCGCCACTTGATTTACCATAGCAACTTGTGTTGGGTCAGTGGTCGAGTATAGTGCAACTTGCAAGGACATTGCTATTAGGAAATTGGGACAATGCTGGTGGAATATTGGGTCATTTATGATGACAAATTAGTACATAATGTAATGGGCATTATGTGTTTATACATAACATACATAAACTCACGCCTTTTCTCATGGGGGTAGGCAGAAACCACAGAATGCCATCTGCTTACATACTCCTTTTTCGTCGTCTACGTTCATACATACACGCACGCCGGTTGCGAGTACTACGCACCTGACCTCACCAATCAGGTCAGTGTATGTCCTTCTAGGGCGTCCCCTCCCGGCACTCCCATCTGCCTTGTATCTTCTGTTAGTCACCTTTCACTCATCCTCTCCTCATGACCAAACCATCTATGCATACTCTTTTCAATATTTCACTACATCTTCTGTTAAACGTCAAACTTCTCGTTTAACCTCATTCCTCAATTTATCATTCAGAGTTATGCCACACATATTTTGCAAGGAACGCATTTCCTCAGTAATAATAATTCTACGTCTTTTTCTGTGTTTATGTGTTAAATTGAAAAGGTGTTAATTGCTATTAATAACAACAGAAACACAAAAGAAAAGCTGAAAATCTGAAATCTCCCTTTAAGTTTCGGTGAGACAAAACTGCTCAAGAGCTCAAACCACGGACACCTTCATACTACTACTACTCCATACTACTGAGGTATTTGTCAGTGTCTAGTGTCCGCCGCTGATCCATTCTTAGTCAGTACCAGTTTAACTAATCCTTAAATGTGGCTCCCTCAACTAGCTGTAGTCCTTCAATTTAATTCCAACATTGCTCGTTGCAAATGAATTTTGAACCATAAAACAATGTTTACTATAAACCGTCACATTCGCCATTATTGTTGTCATTGCAAGAGGCGGCGCGCGGCGCGGCGTTTAACGGTGATCGCCGTGCTATGAACTCGGGCGATGCGGTCAACTTTAGTTTTTTTTATCCTTTACAGTCCCAATGCTCGGCAAAGGGCTCCCTTAATTCCTTCCATGACCTCATTTCCCTTTTTTCTAGTTTAATTTCTTAGTTTTATTTAGAAAGGGTGTATGTTGTTCCTGTGCATATCTAATTATTTCTGGTTTTCATTTATTTAAAAAAATGCAAGACATGTACCTAGTTGTATTTAAGAAATTAAGTAGGTGTGAGTTTTCTCAATACCAATCAGTGGCAGGAAATAATTCATTAATTCTATTCATTATATGCTTCATAAAACCATTTAAAAATGGTATTACTACCTATAATCTTAAACATAATGTACATACATTATGCTTCTCGGCAAAGGAAACTACGTCTTAGCGAGTGATTTATTTAAAACTTCGAAAGCTCGATTGTACATTAAAATAAATAATGAGCGAAACCAAAAATAAATCAAGTCTAAAAACCCGGTATGAACACCAAAGTACAAATCTGGTCCGACATGGGGGTAATTTGTAAATTATTTCTGGCGTACGCTACGCCTATTAGGACATCTTGATAGCTGTCTGTCGACTTCTTTCAACGTCTATTTAAAAGCTACTGTTAAACAAATAATATTAAAAACCAATCTCGAAAACACACTCAAAATTATACCTTAATTCAAACACGTAGGTGGTGTCCAAAATTTATTGAACGGTAGATTTAAATTTGTCGAATCCTCGACGAGTATTTATGGCACCAAAACACCATCTCACATCGACCTTCCCCGCCCCTTTCATTGCTTTTAAAATGAAGGTCTCCAACAGTATTCCCTAATACTCCGCGGTTCATTTTATCCTGGCGCTTGGCCCGTTCGTAACCGTTTTGTTATGATGGCGGCATCAAAAGCGCGGGATAAACGCTAACTTATTTTTAAGTGGTAGATATGCAAGTTATTTATGGTAGATCGGAAGCAAAATGCCATGTTCAATCTATAAGTTGATTTATTGTGGAGAAATTATCGTTTCGGATAAGGAATATTATTTCTGTATAACTTCCTTATAAGCTGATATTTTGGGACGTGGGTAGGCGTTTGGGCTTCTTAGTGTAAGAGATTCTCATCTATTGAAATCAGGAAATTGGGCTGTTGTTAGAGTAAGCCACGAGTAAGCCTAACGACTTTCACCCACTTGAAAAATGTACCGAACCAATAATAAATATGTATCACACTCTTTTCGAATAAACGTTAATAAATCATTCACCTTTTGTTTACCCAACGTGATTCAGAGCCATTAATAAGGCTAAAATGAATAAGTGTGAAATGTGAAATTATAATTGGTAAATAAAGCGATATGGTTTTATCATATTCTTCTTCTTCTGGTGCCTCTTCAACTACTGAAGATTAACCATCAACGCGAAATATTTCTCCCTCTCTTTTGCGAGCTGGAACAGCTCAGCAGCATTTCGGTCCACTCACAAATGTTTCACAGCCAAGACTTTTTTATCCTGTCGACATCGTGCTACCGTATAGTTCTACTCAATGAGTTCTGTCTATCGCAGTTTACTGGTAGATATCAGCCTCTTCCAAGTTGCGTCATGACTTTCTGTCCTCTGGCTTCCACAACTAGGTGGATGGAGGTGGGTGGAGCCGAGCCACCTTTCAGAAGGACCTGACATTTTGGATGATAGTAGTTGTCATGATGAAATTAACTTCATTTACACTAGCACAAACGAGCTTGTGGCTAAATCATAACAAAAACAAAAAATAAGGTTCTAGTGTTAAGATAAATCATAACAGCTACACGGGTCAATCTCCAAAGTTAAGCAGTGCTTGCCTAGGTCGGTCTGTGAATGGGTGACCATCATTACATACCGAGTTTCTTCCGTGCCTCGGAAGGCACGTTGAGCTGTTGATCCCGGCTCTCACTTGTAGATCTAGAACAGTCGTTACGAGTTGTCAGATCCCGAAAATCAGTCAACCAGTCTTACCAAAGGGTACCGTATTACGCACTGACTGAGTTATGTACGTGTAGGTCAGGTTGGCAGTTGCTCCATGTAAAATACTGGTATTCAGCTGCATCCAGTAATCTGGAAGCCGACCAAAACGTAGTTTGGGAAAAGGCTAGGCAGATGATGACACTAGCACAATGTTGATATATATTTAAGTGGAAAAGTATGAGTTGAAAACAGGGATTTGAATAGCCTTTAGTTCCACCAACCCTGATCTCTTACACAACCAGCACACTGGCCGACCGATACATCAAATACTAAGGGCAAAATCGATAGGTTTGTCTTTGTGCAGATGACAGTGCAATTATCATCCTTTGATATATTACTATGGCTCCCAGATAATATCTAATGGTTAATTGTCTATTAACAATACCATTTGTTTGTACGTCAATGTGTTGAAACCTAATTGGTTATTGATGTTTTGCGTTGATTCATTAATTATTATTCGGTGTGTAATGTAATTTTGCGGTTTTGACGTACCTAAATACCACCTAGCTTTAATACATCAATCCTCTCTGCTATATCCACATTTATTCAGTCCAAATCATTGGTCTAAGTTTATACGTTTATACTTCTTTGTGCTTGAATGATCAAGTTGATAGGTCATTCTCGAAAGATACATTGCTGAATGACGTTCTAGTGCAAGGCCTCATGTCTTATAGTCGGCTAATCTTTCGAATTGACATAATGGTCCAAACCAGATCCAGATCGCCAGAAATCCATACATCGTTGGGCCAAATATGAACAGTAATCATTTATGTATTATTTAATAGATAAAACACAAACATATTCATATCAGAAAGATTTTTTTTTTAATTCTATGGGAATTAGGAAGAAAATAAGTTTTTGGGTAGGCTAGGTTAGGTTATGCGGAAGAATTGTACCTATAAAACGCCAAAATGTATTGTAAATACCATAATCAAATAAACACATTGATTGAATTGTTTGTAAACATATTTGTGTTACTATTAGCATATTATTGCATAGCACAAAAAAGGAATTAGGTAGGTAAAATAAACACAAGTTATTTTTTCAATATTTTATTCATCTTCATTTTCATACTCAATTAATATATCATACGTGAATGGTGCTGGAGGTGTGATGGTATTTTGGTACCTTGCCACTGTTTGACGACAGTCCTTGCCCTTATTATGGAAATAACTGCTTCATCATGTAAAGGCACACTTCCAGTAACGTTGCTACGATCAGTAGGGATACCACAACTCACGCAATTTACCATTATCGAGTCAATAAGCAATCGGTGTCCAAGTCCGTAAAATCAATCCAAAAGTCGTCAGAAAAATAGCAGAAATCATACGTGAATGGTGCTGGAGGTGTGATGGTATTTTGGTACCTTGCCACTGTTTGACGACAGTCCTTGCCCTTATTATGGAAAGAACTGCTTCATCATGTAAAGGCACACTTCCAGTAGCGTTGCTACGATCAGTAGGGATACCACAACTCACGCAATTTACCATTATCCAGTCGATAAGCAATCGGTGTCCAAGTCCGTAAAATCAATCCAAAAGTCGTCAGAAAAATAGCAGAAATCGAATAATAAGCACATCCGCACGAGTACGAAAACGAATGACGGGACTTGACGGGAGTGACGTGACACTGACATTTTGACAAACATCGATATTTTTTCGTTTTGAAACAGTTAACCGATACACGATTTTGAACGATGTTATTGTTAAATAAATAAATAACTATTACTAAAACAACAATAATTTCATCAAATAACCTTTTTTCTTTTATAAATGATTATAATGTTCATGACCAATGCTAAAACAAAATAGATATCGTTTTTTTAGTAACTTCTTTAGAACTACTAGTTTTAGAACGAACTCGTAATGACCTGACAGCTAGTTTACGGAGCTAGTTTTAGAACTACATTCAATTTAAAACCATATTTCAAATTATAATTTTTAGCTCATTCCGGTAGAAAGTTATTATTGTTACATGTTATTTTTAATCAGTAAAAAATCGAGTCTTTTTTAATATACATATCGTTTCTGTACATACTTTGGCCCAAAACTGGCCATCTCCTTTCCCTCGGAAACATTGCACTTTGTACTACAGCCATGTTTGAATATTCAATTTATTAACACTTACTTGGCGAAATGAAGTCTACTTCCATTGAAAATTAATTTTATTCCCAGAATATCAAACAAAACAAATAAAACACGCACTTCACAGCACAAACTGCGTTTATTATTTTTTTCGCTCCCAGCTGAGCCTAAAAAAGGCAAAACATACGCACATAAATTATCGTGTATTGTACTGAAGTTCAAAGAGGTAATAGCAAACAAATGCGCGCCAAAGACAATAAATCAAAATGGCTGAATAACGAGAGACGGACGGTGGCGAACGCAACTTTCATTTCGTTCGTTCAAGAGTGCACTTTACTTGAAACATATGGAATTACTATTGGTTCCCGTTCATTTGTTTTAGAAGTTCGTTTTATCTCGAATGCTTTTCGATTTTGTTTCTGCCAATGTCTACTTCACGTACTAATGTCAGTTAGTATCGACTGTGGTATCCACTATCTACATATTGTGATATTTTACAAATTTTTACCAATAGTGACTCTCTGTAAACGTCACTTGAGCGCTAAAATACCCGTATTGCACTGTACAATAACGTACAGCAAAAAATAGACATAGCTACTTACTATGTATTCCGGGCTTGAAAAACAATATAAACTAAGCTTACCAATATGAACGTGGGCTGTTTACGGCGTTTCCTCTTAATCAGTTGCTCTGAGACCTTACTTTTTAAATTAACTGTAAAATATTTTCCACTACCGCTCAAAGGACTATATTTGGTATCTACTTTCTGTATCCCCTTTATGTAAAAACCTCGAAAGAAAATCATACATAATTCCGTGAAACCGGTAGTACTTACCCTGCAGTCCGGTGCAAACATTTCCCGGTACTTGAGGGCACGCGGCGCACAGCATTAACCCGCACGCTGCGTCATAGATTGTTTTTAACACCCCTAAATGGTGTACAACAAACTTCATCCCATCGTCGACAATAGAACGCTTTTCAAAGACACCCCCAACTTTTCTTTCGAGAACTTTCCTCTAGATTTTCACTCGTAGACTTTGATGTTCGAAAAAGGTTTTCTAATTTTATTTTTTGGTTTGCGACAGTAGAACGTTGCTTTTAAGAAGTTTTGATGGAACTTCCAAATGCGTCTTGAAGGTTTTTTAGAGCCAATGATGGAATGTATAATTCTGGAGCTACCTACACATTTTCTTTCAGATAGAAATGGTTTTGACATTTTTAAAGGGATCACGTGGGTGGATTCCGAATTGAAGATTTCAGATAGCATTTGGGTGGATTTATTTTTGACTTATAGAAAGAAGTCTTAGAAAAATCTTAAAATAATCCAATCTTTGGACCCAATTTTGTCCAAGTGACCGCATCCCAGACCTAAACTATTCCAACTAATGGCCATCATAATACAAACCTATCTATGCTGATTCCAACAAAGTTGTGCTCAAACCAATATGACAATTTGACACAGAGTTATGATAGAACCAGTGATCAAATATTCAATTCTGTTCCGGATTCATATTGCTATGCAAATTACACTACGTCGACGTGAATTGATAATTGAGACTAAATAAATATTACATCAAAATCTGTCACACAATTGTGATATAAAGACGGTATGTTTGGCAAATTACTGAATTAGTCGCAGTGATAGATGCTATAAAAACAAAGAAATCAATAATGATGGGGAAGAAAAGAAATAACGATTCGAAGACAGTCTGAAAAATTATAATAAAAGTAGGATTAATACTGAGATGGGATATGCGACTAACAGAGAAGTACCAACGAAAGAAGACAAGCTGATTCCAAATAAATTGGGATCAGGGCAGGTTAATGATGATGTCGTGACATTTTAATTCACCTGCTGATCCAGAACTTCCTCTTTGACGGTGACTTATATCGCAATGTTTGCTTAAACAGTCTTATAAGTAAGATATCTGCAACTGAAAGTCACAATATCAATTATAAACAATGAAAATTAAATAAAATGCTCCCTAAACCCATCTCCCAGTACATCATAGGCACTCGTCCCGATTCCCGTCACATTTGCATGTGAAAGCCATAACTTGGTGGCACGGAAAATTTAATCTTTTTGGTAATTAAATGAAGACCCAACAGCTGACCTAATAAAATGAAACCGTAACCATTTTAATTGTGTTCTTTTTTGTTTGCAGGTACGTGGCTTTTGGAGTTTGTGAGTAGATATTTTAGACTTTATGGAAAAGTTGGTCCTATACGATTGCAAATCAAAGATTATGCGTAGGTATTTCACCATATGTCTAAACTTTTCACAACTATTTTGGGATCGGCTTCCAGTCTAACCAGATGCAGTGGAACACCAGTATTTTACATGAAGTGACTGCCTATTTGACCTCCACAGGCCAGTTAGTACTGAGTAACACGATACTCCTTGGTAACACTGGTTTTCAGACTTTCGGGACACTGACTACCTGTAACGACTGTCAAAGATCTAAAAATGAGAGCCAATGCTAACGGCTTGACGTGCTTACTGAAGCACGGAGAAGACTCGGTATGTAATGGGTGGTCACCCATCCACTGACCAACCGAGGCAAGCGCAGCTTAACCTGAAGATTGATCTGAGTGGCAGTTATTATTTAGCCACAAGCTCGATTATGCGTTGGTATTTAAACTTTAAAAATAGTAATTTAGTTTTTCCAGGTTTTCCACTCAGACTGTGTTAGCGAAAATTCAACTCTAATCTAAAAGACACGATAGGCGAGCAAACTATTAGCATACACAATATCAATGACAGTTGGTCTATCTTCGGAATAGCACCAAATGAATCAGAACACGAACTACGAATACACTTCCTTCATGTTATTTCACTGAACTGTATCACTTCGCGTCCTGTCACTTTTTCTATCAACGACCACATTTGAAACAAACATCAAAGCCCACATTGTAAAGCTATGCTGAGTTCAGAAAACTATAAGAGAATGTACTAGGAAAGCATTTTACCGAGAAGCGCTAAGAAGCTTCCCACCATCTTCGCAGAGACATAAAGCTTGCAAGGACAGCTATGCACTCAGGACTTGTCTTCTTATACCAGGATATCATAAACAACTAGGAAACTAGCAAACAAATTGACAACGACCTTATTTCTTGGCAAGATAGAATGACTTTTCATTGACACAATTTTTCGCAGTAGTAAAATTTTCACTGTCGTATTGTCACACATACCAAGTCGAATTTGCGGGTTCGAAGTACGATTTTCACCTCTATATTCTTGTGCATAAAGATTATAATTTATGATTGGCTAACCTAATGTTATAGGTCGTTATAGTTTATGGCATATTAAAATCCTAGTACTACTTATTTGTTCTATCTTGAGATCTGACGGTCGGGAAAAATTGCGCCGTCAACGTTTTGATGGGCGGTTAAATTCTTTATTTTTTACTGTAATTAAAACACGTTGTTCTCAAGATCCTTCAGTACTGCTCGTAAATGTCTGATACTAACATGGTCTTTCAGCAGTCGTCTTTACAGCCACCAGGATGGATAAAACGGCTTTATTACTTAGTCTATTTAATTCTCGAGGACGACAATGTATAGAAAGCTCGTATTGAAACAGAAAATCAAATCAATGCTTTTATCTCACACAGTTCGATCTGTAAAGACTGTACAGAACCCATTTAAAACCATTAGACACTACGTATCAAAAACGACGAAACAAACGAACGATGGCAGCCTCCGTCTATAAATTGAGTCCGCGTTCAGATGTTCCTAATCGGAGCCTTATATTTAACTGAGAGGCTAGGCTTTGTTCTGTTGCTGTTATCGGATTTCTTCTATTTTTCCATTGGCTGAGGAGCAGTGGAGCAGAAACAATGGCAGTGAACATTAGTAAGGGGATCGCGCCGCCGTCTCGAGAAGCTCTCGACCATCGACTTCTTCGATAAGACGGTGTGGTTTCTGATGTGGTGTAAAACATAAAAGCTGGCGGTGTGTTTGGAGTTTTTAATCATATTTATCGCCCCTGGAGGATCTATAAGAGAACTTTTTATTCTACGAGTATAATGGACTACATTTCCTTCCATTAGTCATAGTGTCACTCAATTCATAGTAGACAAAATTGACATATTTTTCAGGAAGTAGCGGTCTATATATTCAAGTCGAGTCCTGGTCGGCTAACAAGGACTCGACTTGACAACAAGGCTTTGCCCACAGATATAAAGCCAGTAAAACCTATTAGCACGCATTACTGAACCCATTTATACATTATAGTATGTCTAGAAAGCTAATGCTTTGTTATACAACTGAAAAAGTCACAGCAGCAGTTCTATAAATATTAAATGTTTTATAATTGAAGATAAGAGACAAATAAAATTAAATCTACTAAATTACTGTTTCACATAAAACTAAACCCTCAACCAAAAAGATCTTCATACTCCGTTATTTGGTAGGTTCTTAACAATAATAATTAAAACACCACCGGCAATAAGACTCAATATTGGACTCTTTCAATTCTTGAGATTGTATTGGCAATGCTCCTAGCATTGCATTGTTAAGGGGCAGGTCTTCACAAAAAATGTAATATAATTGAAATAAAAGTTTCAGTTCAATCATTATCTAGGTGTTTATTACCGTTTTTGTGAAGTACATTTGTAATAGTACAGTAAATTGAGTCAGACCATAAGCGCCTGTATTAATTTATTTGAAACTAGCATTTGGCCGCGAATTCGCCTGCGTGGATGTCGAAAAATATCCGACGGAAACGTACTACCGGGATTAAAATGTAACCTACAGGTTAATCCAGGTAACGGTAACAAACATAGTTAAATACCTTCATCCCCGTTTTTAACCCTTCGTGGGTATAATTATCAAAAACGCTGAGACATATATAAATTAATTTTCAATCTTCGTAAACAAAAAATTTGAAGATCCTAACTTCAAAACTGAGGGACTTTCATAGAAACTTCCATCCCCTATTGTACCCCTTTAGGGGTGGAATTTCCAGAAATCCTTTCTTAGTAGATACTTATTCTTCACAAAGAACAAACCCTGCAAGTTTCATGTCTCTAAGACCAACGGTTTGGGCTGTGTGTTGATATTATATCACCCAGTCATTCAGTCAGTTTACCATTTTATACATATAATATACACAATATAGAATATAGATATAGATTAAGTATTTTCCATCTGAAGAACCTTAGCTGAAAATCTATGAGACCCATTGCACCGCAAATCACTAAATACGAGATGTTTGCCGTTGATGACTCCGTTAAACGTGTTCTAATATTGTTCAATTTCTGTCTCTCGTTTGAGGACGATAGAGACAGAATTATGTTTTAAACATGTTTAGCGCTGCTAAACGTGGTATTGGTATTTTAATGTTTTCAGGCAAAAAATATTGCAAAAGTATTATTTCTAACAGTATTCATTATCCTAAAGCTATGCATAATAAAACCAGACATTACAAAAAGAAACAAAACACTCTTCTTTTGAAAAATCACGTGTCATCATAAAAGGTCCCAATTTTCCTGTTTACAACAAAATTACGAACCGCGAAAAATAAAAACAATTTTCGCGAGTTTGCCCTTAACTTATCGCTTATACTTAAAAGATCTCCGGGGACTGGCCGTGCCAATGATTAAAGTTCCTTCCCATTTAACTTAACATCCTGCTTCAAATAACTTTATTGAATGTTTCAAATTCAATCATATTTTAATTATGTTTATTATTTTTTTTGTTTTGGTTTTCATGGGTTAACTTTTTAATTCAGGAAGCAGTGTGTCTGACGGAGATTGTCTGATTTCAAATTGTTGGTGTTACATTTTTGCATGTAGGTTTTTGTGTGTTTTGTGCATTTGTTACAAAAGTATAATCAGCTTATAATGTTGCCACTGCTAAGACGTAGGCCTCCTCTCTGTAACTCTCTGAAAAGTAGTGGTCCATAATCCATGTGGTTGTGAATATATATATTATTTTTTTGGCTCTAGGACATGCCAGTTTCCTCAAAATATTTTCCCTCACCGTTTACCGTGCAAGCGCACTTACCCTTAAAAATACTTCCCAAATATAAAGCTTTGCATTTAGCAGCTTCTCGTCAAATATATATTGTACATAATTTGACTCATCTAAATACGCAATAACATTAAAATATAACATCACTAATAATTGTAACATCCTGTCTAGATCGTCAGGCCAATATTTTGAGTGAAATGTTACGATAATGTAAGTAGCCGGGCCGTAACGATTACTGTTACTGGCTTTATTGCTGATCCCATTGTTGTATTATTGTTATGATAGCCAGTATGCTACAGTTGTGATCAGAGATATTAGAGATAAACGGATGCTGAAGAAATTATGGTGATTACTGTTTTGAAAGCAAAGGTAGAGAAGTTTATTATACTTATTTTCATCTGATGGTTCAAAAGCTATGTTTACTTATTTCTTGGCATATCAGCGTGAAAACAAAATATAAGTATGGTAAATTGTTTTTAATATTTTAAATTTTGTTTTTATTAGTTCATTTCAATTCGATCCAGTAGTTGAATAGGTTACGTTCCAGTCGATAATTTAAATAACGAACGATACCTTCGAATGATCGAGTCTTCCTAGCAAATACGTTTACATTGTAAAAAACAAAATAGCGATATATCATTTGTCTTTGGAACATTAATTTGAAAACTCGAATTACGGTCCACCATTCGCTAATAAAGTAATTCATACTTTTTACAATCGCTTGGGATCACAACAGTATTGTTGGACAATAAAACCTCCTTTATTTAATTGCTACAAAAAACCACGTGTCAATGTAGCAACGCGGCATCGGTCACCGACAACCCTCGAGTATGAGACACAGAGTAAGTTAATACAGAGGGCTCAATATTGATAACGAGCAATCGTTACACGCACACACGTAACAAACGCACGTCGCGTTCGTTAATCGTGCACGCGCATCACTACTATGTAGAATTTACTCACCATCGTAACAACATCGAGCAACATCGAAAAATAATTATTTGTTCAGACTCTCACAACTATGTCGATCATTGGTAGTATGTAAAATGGGAAACTATGACATAATAATTATTTATTATCTACTTGTTATATTTGTTTCGCAATTTTTTTTTCACAGTCTTCTCCTTCGTTTTTCGTATCGAAGGTAGTACGTCTTATCGAATGACTTAATTGAGCTCAGTTGGTGGTCACGCAGTTGCGGGTTTTATGTTGCCTGAAGTGCAGGTGTAGGGACACTTTGGACATCACCAAGTGGACCATGGTCTGGTCGGAATCATAACATTTACACTGAGTGTTGGTAGGATTTCAAAGATAGATATTTTGCCATTTGAAAACTTTTGCTAACTAACAGATCCTGTTCCTTTCGTTCGCATCTAGTTTAAAGTGAATCTTCTGACACTATCTACCCCTGCCCGGACAGTATCAACAGCTAAATTAATTAAACGGGCACGTGCGTGTTGCTACCGAACACGTGTCGTGTCCGTCGCGGGCATGTGCTATAAATCAATCAAGAGGACCACCGCTTCATTTGTAGGGTTATACTGCGGTATTTTAATAATGTTGCAGTCCAGTGCAGTTTCGAACGAATTTTTGTGTTATTTGTTACTGTTGTTAAACACTTCTGCCTTAATTGAATAGTTTTGTTTTGTGTTTATTTTTACCAAAGGAGTTTTTAAGTGTATGATCCCATAGTGCGGCATGGTTATTTTGGCGCGTGGTCAAAGTCGGAACGAACGCCGCCACATTGTTTTTTCTTTAAAATTTCCACTGACAATTTCATAAATGTTTACCAACAGCCCTCCATACAAAGTCATTCAAAAGTCAAAATAGACATGCTGCACCATATGTCTGAGTGACGCCTTAAACCAAACTTACACTTCATCCAACTTATCTGTGCAGGCGGCAAAACACAACTAAAATAAATGTACCAAGTTTGACATATCGATGCATATAGTCAAGCCGTGCCACAGTGGTCATGCTATATTTGCCAGTCCCAAGTTCGACACGTTGCACTTGTACAGACATAAACCAATAAGTAGATTTTGATGGCATTATCCCGTCTACCATAAATATACAATGTGTAAATCGACCCTTCACGAAGCTGTCAACCAAGCAACAACAACAACAAGAACATGTACATCAAACTATTAAGTAACTACGTAAAAAATATTGTTGGAAAACGACTTTTTTTGGGTGGTGTTGTTCTGATGGATGCATTGAATTTTTCAGAGGTAATGAAGGTATTTAAAGTAAAGTTATAACATTAAAAACTTGTATTTAAATAAAAACTTGTGAAAAAGTTTGAACTTTGACCTCTAATATCTCCGTAATCCTTTCGGCTTCGACAAAGGTCTTTTTGCACCCATTATTTAATTATCTTTGGTTAATACGCATTCGTCCATCACAACCAGTCTTACCAAAGGGTATCGTATTACCCAGAACCAACTGGGTTGTGGAGGTCAGTTAGGCAGTCGCTCCACTTAAAATACTGGTATTTTGCTGCATCCGGTTAGACTGGAAGCCGACCCCAAAATAGTTGGGAAAAGGCTAAGCAGATGATGATGGTTTATACGCATTCGGATGAGGTAAACTGTATTTTTAGATTAATTTGCACGATCTCGACGTATTTACGTGTTTTAATATAAAATGAACGGAATACGCCAGCCAAAGTCTAAATTAATTGAAAGCGTTGATGGAAATATCGGAGATAAAATACTTTCTATTTGCATTTTGATCTCTCCGAAGCTCGTTAGAGATAATTAATGCAACAACACATCAAAAAAAAAAACAAAATTAAAATTGTTTATTTCTTCAACATGATTTTTCAACCTGATTACAAAAATTTGTTTGTGATTGAAGCCTTCTTTTAAGCAAACAATTGCTGTATTAGAAGACTCCGCTCTTCCATTACAAAATAAAGAAAACGATTAATAACATATTAACATAGGTAAGTAGACAAGATTGGCATAACTATAGTTTATGTGAGTGCGTGTGTGTGTCTGTGTTTGTGTGTGAGAGTAAAAGTTATGTTGTAGGTTTCAAGAGTGCTTCATTGCGCATAGTCATACCTCTACATCAGCCCTTTTTACCCGACTGCGCGACGCAAAGGAGGGTAATGTGTTTAACATTTGATTGGCCTGTTGGTCTAGTGGTTAGTGACCCTGACTGCTAGGACGGAGGTCGTGGGTTCGATTCCCACACAGGACAAATCTTTGTGCGATGAGTACGATTATGTTTCTGTATCTGGGTGTGTAATTTATCTATAATATGTATGTATTTAGAAATATATAAGTATGTTTATCAGTTGTCTGGTTGCCATAGTACAGGCTCTGCCTAGTTTGGGACCAGATGGCGGTGTGTTGGTTGTTTAAAAAAAAAACACATGAATTATGACTAAAATATGTATAATTTGTGAAAGAAGAAAGCAAAGTTGCACCACAGCAAATCAACCAACCCACACATTCGAACGGCGCGCAGCGTATTATCAAACATTAATCTTTAAAAATGCTCTGGATAACACAGACAATATAACTACGTAACTACGGAACGTCCAATTTTATGGCTTATTTCGTAAAAATGTGCGATAGATCATTGCCCCTACCATAAGTTCTTGATTGTCAAGTCGAAATCACGCGATGTCGAGACGTGTTGTCGAGACGGCAAAAAAGTGACATTTGGTGACAGCTACAGTTTGTTTTGGAATGGAATTCGAATGCCGAAACGCTACGGTATGCTTTTTTGGTCATTTTTGGGTAGTACTGAAGGAATTTTCAATGTATTTCTAGTCGGTGTTCTTTGGTTGTTTTTTTACAGTCTGAAGATCTTATCGATTACCTTAGAATAATGTTGTAGCAATAAATAAATTTCAATTTAAATGCTATGTGGTTCTATTTACGAAGGAGGTATTATTTACGTGACAGATTTTATTGAGGATTTAATAAAACATCTATTTATTTAATTACAACGTTTATGTTACACACCAATTACAGTAACTAAAATTATAAAAATAAAAGAAACAATTATAAAACATATTTAAAAAATAACAAAGTAAATCAAAATAATTAAAGTGAAAACATAAATATAAGAAGGTTTACAACACTTTCATAAATTCCTCTCACAGTACTTCTCACATACCAATAAGATCCTCATCCATCCATCAGCAAACAGATACATAAATCCTTTATGCCATTTTTGTTATGAGGGAACTATGTTCCATGTGAAGGTTAAAACCATTGTCTGGCTGTCTGTGTTTCTTTGCGTGTATGATCAGATGCAGAAAGGGGACGGAGCAAATGCAGCATGTAAGGATTGGTGGTGAAGTTCTGGTTTTCCTATCCCCTGGGTTATAAGGCGCAAGTTTAGTTTGCAATTAGGTTTTTACAAACACTTTTGCTCGTCATGTTTTGGTGTTTTCTACCTTACTACTCTGAAAATAAACAGCCGAAACCAACTCAGAGGTCATAGACTCTCTTAAGACATAATCTTGGTCAACTCACATGAGGACTTTGTGGACTAATTATGACGTATGTAGAACCACTATAAGTATTCCCTTAGTAGCCACATTTCCTAAAGTATCTACCTACTATCAAAAGACTCATTAACAATAATTCCTCGAGTCTGGTGCTTACACCCATACGTGATAACAACCACGATAGTAGGGGTCATCGTAAGTTTTTTTAACTGGACCTTTATTTATGCACCATTTCCGCAGAGGGGACTTTGACTAATGCCTGCAATTTTTGCTTCCGCTACTTTCCTACCTTCACTTGCCGGCTAGCAGATAACTACATGTAATTGCTTATCTGTTATAGTTTGTTTGATCTATGGTGTAAACTCATGTTGCGGGGTTATTGTGTAACAAACTCGCATTACTTTCAATACTGTATTGACTTTGACAATTTAACAAATTTCATTGCGTGGTTTACGTTGTCAGGCAGACCGATTTGTCAAACAAATGAAGCAATGGAGTACGAATATCCTTCAAAAAGCAACGCAATTATAGAGCTGGTCCTCTGATTTTCTTTTACAAAAAATATTGCGACTACTTAGCAATGTTTCTTCAAGAATATTTCACTCTAATATATTTATTTATTTAACACTTCAAGCACAAAGTACAGAGGCGGACTTAATGCCATAGGCATTTTCTACCAGTCAACCTTTGGGTGATACAGAGACAATCCGATTGTGTTATGATGACAGGGGAATTATTTTGGTCTGCTTAGGATATGTAGTACGGAGAAAACTATTAATAAATCTCCAAAAGGGTTTCCTACAGAAGGTTTCTTATCCGGTAGTAGGTATAGAGAGTTGATTTTTAAAAAGACAGTTGCACCTATAATGAATTTTGAATTAATTTTGAACACACTTTGCATTTATCATTTTAAATAAAATTAGTCTCGCGCTTAAAACATAAATTAATCACTAAAATAAATAATTCATTCATTAATTTACAATAATATTTATCTTCAATCCTTTCATTATTTACCTACATAACGCAACCAACAATTCAACATTATCTCTGATTGTTATTAATTATAAAGTTTACTGGGTAAGGGCGGGGGCACACCGTCGCGTCATCTGTGCGAAGTCTGCTCGCAATGAAATTAAAGGCACAATGAATCCTCAAGTTTTAATTAAAGTGTGAAAAGTGTCGCCGGCGACTGCCGCCACCTCGCGACCATCAGATGAGCTCGTATTGTTTTGACCACTTTATTGCGTCAAAGATATTTTTTATAAATATGTTTTGTAAAGCGGTCTTTTTGCTAAGGAAACTTTTGTCTTTGAGAAAAGGACTGTAAGACAATAGCTTTTAAGATATAAATACCGTAATCCTCGGAAAGTTAGGCTTCAGTGTACCTTTAGTACCTACACCTACATTTTGATTGTTTATGTTCGAGTCCCATGAAATAAAGGGCGAGCTTAGTTTGTTGTGAAATTTACTTTAGACAATTAGTGATATTTAAGTAGGTAATAACCAAAACAGTGGACTCTTTCAGCCATTATAAATATGGTTATATACTAATACCGATCAAAGAATTACTCATGAAACAGTCCTACATTATCTAAATAACAAAAGATTACTTTGTAACACAACCATAAAAAAAAACTGGCGATCAAATAAATCATACCAGTCAGTCACTCCAGCAGAATTATTGCTTTTTAATTTGAAACAGACGGAAAAAGTGAATAAAATGCGACTAAAATTGTCCCCTTATACAATTAGCTTCGATCACCGATGTTATTTTGACTTTTTACGACCGCCCTTACTTTTGTAATCGTAAAGATGGATATTTTATTACTTTGAGATGTACCTATCACTTAGTACCGATACCCACACGTGAGACTTAAGTAAAAGTTTATTAAATTCTTCTTTTATGGATTTACATTTTTGGAAGAGAGTTTTTTTACACTCTCCATATTTTTTATCTGTCATGCTAACCAGAATAAGTACTTTAAGGTATACGTATAATACTGATTTGGAAATAAAGTTGCCCATTAGTTTTTAATAAATAACTAAACAAAATAATTCGAGAATTACAATTATAAATTTACATTTATAATTGTAATTCTCGAATTATTTTGTTTGCCACCCAATGAAATATGAAAACGTCGCATTTTCTTAGCTTTAATTATGAACGATTGGTTTGAATGAACATAATTGCGGATCGATCACTTCTGGAGAAATGAATGCATTGGATGGGTAGCTATTAACTTATAATACCGATGACGAACTTTTTGTAATACTTATATTTAAGTATATTTTTAGTATTTTTTTCAAGTAAGTGACATAATATGTCTTTATTGAGAATAAATTTTCTTTAAACCGAAACCGAATGTAAATGAATTACTCGTATTTATCAATGAAACTTCGATACCTAAGTACACACATCGAGACATTGATGTTATCTTCGAAACTATGCATTTTTGGACCACATATTCTAGGAATTTTTGTATTATTTTTGCTTAAATAATATAACCTTAGAGTTATAACAATATATAAAAAAACGTTAATAATACCATTTTACATTTACCAAACATTTTCGTGCAGTTAAATCGATTTGCTTCCAGTACAACATTACGTGCTACATTCACATTTTATACAACACAAACTGCTCTAAAAGAATCTTCAGTAAACATAAAAAAGTACAAAATGCAATCATAAACAAACATAAGCACATACTATGCAACAGCAACTTAGAAAGTCACATCGTAAAAACAAAACATAATCGCAAGTAAAAAAGCTGTAAAAACAAGTGAAATAAACAGCTTGTAATGAAGGCAAAGTTGAGGTTATAAGCTGTTACAAGCTGAATTTAAGACGGAAGCTAGAAACAAAGTATGTTATAATGATGCGGTCTGTTTTTGTGCTCGCACGTATACGCTCACCGTCTCACAATGGTGGTTTGACATGGGACCCAGTTTAACATTTTTTGTCGTAGTTCGTGTACCCTTTGAGCTTACAAACTTGTTACAAGTAAAAAATATGTATTTCAAACCTAATTGGGCGACATGCTGTGTTTGTTTTGTTAATTTTTTATGCTTGAGAGGCTTAAAATGTAGCAATCAAGATCGGAGATTAGGCGATAAGTATTTTTTCTGAAAAAGAAAATTGGAGTTAGTAATTGGATACATAAATATAATTAGATTTTTCTGTAATGTTAATGATTTCGTTTGCAGATAAATATGTTTTATAACAGTAGCAAAAATTCCACCTTTCTTTTTTAATATGAGTCAGAAACTCAAGTATTTAAAAATACATCTACGCTCAAAATCAGACTTACAAACAGAAATAAAATATTCTATTCAGCTATAGGCTCATAACTTCCATCACCATACAATTTCAATTCAAAAATCGGAAAACAATAAAGCTATCCGGAAATATTAATGAAGTCGCCGAAATTCGTACGTTTTCGGCTGCGATTTCGGACGAATGGCTGCGGGCGTAAGGGCATGAGCACTTTAAAATTTATCGAGTTTTCATGTTTCGCACCACCGTCGCGCCGCGCCGACCCCCTCGGTGTGACACTGTCATACAAAGTTCAACGAATGTGCACAAAATTGTTTTTTGCAAATGTAATTTTGAATGTGGTGTTTGTGGTTTTGGAACGGGTTAAAGCGAAAACTTACTGAAACGTTTTCCAAGGATCTGAAATGGTCCATTAATATAATCTGGATAATCTGACAAGATTTTTATAAACCTGTTTAACAAAAATAAGAACTTCTTAGAAAAGAATTGCGAGTGTCTTTAACGTCTTGTTTTAATATGCAATTTTTTATGCATCTGTTCCAAAAACAAATGTCCTTTATGAACCTTGCAGGTTTAGTAAAACCGGTATAAACAGATTGTGAACCGGAATCCAGATGATATCCACAGATCCGGACATTGACAAATTTGTCAAAGTACCAGACAGAATTGAGTGAACCTTTAATCGGTTTGGGTATAAAAATATATACGACACATTTCAAACAATTCTAATAAAAGGTAAATAAAAAAAAAGAAACCATACCTATTAGAATGAGGGATCCTTACTTAGTAGTCTGTGTCGCACACATTTGCATGGTCCGGCAGTTTGCCGCCGCACCGCCCCGGGCTATTTCAGGACCACTGTTCTAAATTCAAAACTTTTATATTTTATACTTCTTCTGTAAAATGTGGTTTTGGCGGTTTTAGGCGTGTATCCTTTGGCACATGGTAAGGTTTCATAGAATTAAAAAGGTTTGTTGTATTTTAAGCAGATGTTTCATTCATGTGAATGGAACACGGAATTTATTTCACAGCACTTTAGCAACGTCAGAAAATTATTTTACACGTTCAAAACAATTGCCAAAATTAAGCTGACACATCAGCATTTTCCAACAAATTCGGACTCGACAAAAACTGGAAAAATTCCAACTCACATACACATTCACGGCCCCATACAGTTAATGACTGCTGAGTTGACAATGTTGGTAAAAAGTCGGGGTTGCCAGACAAATAAAGATTTATACAGGACAATGTCTCTTAATTGAGCTGTGTCAGGTGGCCCGAATCATACCGATTGTGAAGTTTTGGAAGTTCAGTGTCGAGTCTTGTATAACTAGAGGTTGAATTTGGATAATGGTTATGAGGACAATTGAAAACTAAGTTCTAACGGTCCTTTTCAGATGAATGAAGGATTTTTGGAAAATAAAATCGAAGTCGAAATAAAATGGACAACGTTATTTTCGAATTTAGAAACTAGTACAAAAGATCAAAATTATTAGAACCAAGATGCAATGGAGAATTGATCCAAATTAAAGAGACGAACAAAATGAATAATACGATTCACAATGACGACACACAAAGTAACACGATTTTCAAGAAACACATCTATCAATTCCAAGATACATTAAATACTTATACCATCATCGTTACCAAAGCACCAAACTTCGACAGTATCTCATTGATCATTTGCGTCACCAACAACCAAATCTCCACCTTATTCTTCGTCAATAAGATTCAAATCTATTCTGAAGTCTGTCCAGTCTTTGCACAAATGTTAGGACACGTCTAACTCGCTCTCGTTAGGTAATCAAATTTGTTTGCTGTGTGCTAACGAGGCTACAACGGTCAGGACTACAGTCGCCCGTCTGCGTCGTGATTTGCTTGTTAATGGAGTACCTGAAACAATCGATATTGTTTAATAGCTGTCTGCTGTTCTTCATAGATGTCTCGTTTTGTTTAGGAAGAACAGTAAAAAAAAATGGCTAGACTTCATTTTGAGATTTGTGCATCCTGGCCGAACAAATAGATGTTAATCAATAAATGTTTCCGAACTGTATAAAGTTCGAAGCATTTATGATGTTATGTTACAATGGCTAGAATGCCCATTAAAAGTGGACGCTCAGCTTCTTTAGCATTTTAATGTTCAAAACCATTGAACATGAAAAAATAGCTGATACCTATTGTATGAAGAGTGCTAACAGCCTAGTCAATATTGTCCCATGATTCTCGATAGATCTAAATACTATGAATGTTACTGCCATTCAATCCAAAGGTGAAATATACGAGGGAATAATATTAATCATAATTTCATCACGGTCAATCTTAAGTAGGATCTGCAATCGTGATCTGTGGATTCGTAATGGATATTATTTCTATTGTCCTTGTAAAATTGACTGCCAGAGCAAACCTGCTCTGCTTCCTCCTTTTGTTCAATTAGTACGTACCCCTTTTAAGAATTCATTATTATTTAAACAATTGTTCACAAAAATTAAAATTACCGCAACAAAAACTACCGTTCATTTTTACCAACACATCCATATGCAACGCCAATTGTATTCTTTGAACGCATCCGCTCCACACACGGAAATTAATAAAGAGACAAATTAACGGGAAAACAAAAAATAGTGTTCCAAAGTCAATGACACAATGACAGCCATTGTCGACCACTTGTGCCTCATTAGGAAAAGAAAAAAACAATTAAACTGCCTCCACCTGGACAAGTTCATCATGCGGTGCATTAAAATAAAACCCGTCTTTATTACAATCAATTAGAGGTACTATTTCTTTGATAACCTCTTCATCATCTGCAGATTTATGTAGTTCCCCTTCATCGTCATACATACGTCAGTTGCAAAGTACTTGGGCCATTCCTTTATGAGCATTGTGAACTTTAATCCGGTCGTGAATGGCATTGTTTTAAATCACCTACGGGCCAAAGGATCGTGAGTTCTCATTGTGCTGTCGAGTATATTGTGCGATGGGTACTTTGATATGGGCGTTTAGGGACGCAACGTTACGTTAGGAGTTGGGTAATGGACATGTCATTTCTCTGCCAAATATTAGATGTGCCATTTAAGGCCTAAGGCTTTCCATGTCCAACCATTTTAATATTGGATATTATCACACTTGTTGTATTTTATGAGTTCATTATGGTTCTCAAGTGAAATTACTGGACTTAATTAACTGTACAATTATGAAATGTAACCTCAAATAGACATATTTCAAGTAATAAAACTTTCCAAAACTCTCCCACATTACCTCGAACAGATATAAACCCTGTAGTGATAAACTGATAACACAGACAACTTTCTTTACTTAACCCGGCGAGGATGTGGTGAAAATAGTAACGTGGAGGTTGTGGAGGGTCTTATTGACCCTGTATATAATTGGGTTTAAAATACCTAAATTTATATTAATGTACCAAATATTCATCAATATTATTTATATTACATGTTATTTTTACGGTTTTATCGAAATAAAACGCAGATAAGAGTACAAAATATTATAATTAAATCACTTTTAGCAAAGTCCTACAAAATAATCAACTTTTGCATAAACTTTCTAAACTTACATTAGAAACAACAAAAAAATAACTAACTTCTTAGACGATTAACTTTTAATTTGGTAGATACGTAGAGATCAATTAGTTGCAATTACAGTCTTATCATCAATTATAAACTACAAATCATTATTGTCTGTGATTGTAGCACAATCCTGGCAGAATGAAATTGTGTGTTCTGGACAAATATACTTATGGCAATCTTCACAAACATTGGCTGTCTTGCGATGGCGGGCATAAGGACATACTTGGCACCTTTTTCGTACACCTGGAACCCTAACAGGTGCTTCTTGTTCAGGTTCTCCGATGAATTCTCTGATTCTCTTGCGTAGCTGTCTCGGCAATTGAGGTGTTTCTTTGCGGACTTTCAAGTGTTCAGTAACAAGCAATCGGCCTAATGTTTTTATAAAATGGCGACGCTTCTGATTAGTCTGCGTGTTAGACCTGTGTATAATATACGCGTTGATGCCAGCCAAAAGTGAAAAAACCTAAAATTATAATAATATTGAGTAAAAAATATAATTGAAACTTTACATAAAAATGTTACATCGCGGTTGTCGCGGGGTCATATTTACCCTTTCTGACTGCACGCACGTATTGCTCCCGTCGCAGGCGGCGGCCGACTGAACAGGGGCGCGGGGCGCGCCCGCCTGTCCCTTAGCAACAGCTATTGTGACGTTCAAAACTCTTCAATCGCAGAATAAAAAACTACACACGATTAAAATTTGACAGGGTCAGAATGACCCCTCCACATCCTCGCCGGGTTAATTACGCCAGCCTTTTAATATAAACATCGATTTAATTTATCTCGATACCCCATCGAAGCAGCTCTCGCAACTCGGAGGTAACATGTTAATTTACCGGGATCGAGTGATTTGTTAATCTCACAATCGATTTGATCGCTCGGCTCGCAATTAATTCGGTCTGGTTAGCATCGATTTACGATAAATGCGGTGCAGATTGTCTTGACGAATACAGTTGATTTTTTCCAACAAAAAATTGGAAATAAATGTTTTTGAGAATTACGGCTTGGTATTGATTTGAGAAATAAATATTTTCCCTGACCGGATTAAAAAACCAAATGTTCGAGATATAACATAACATCACATCTAAAAGGTTATGAATCCATAGGTAATCCCAAAAAGGTTATGCATAGGTGTATATAAAGTACCTACATTTCACCAGTTATGTTTAAAAACTCACCATAGAGGTGTTCACAAATATATTTTTTTTTTACTAAATAGGCTTGCGTTTGGCCACCATTCGCCCGATGTGAAGTTATGATGTGGCCTATGGTGGAGCACGCTTGCCTAGAAGAAATCGATTCACTCGAACCTTGAATAGATCCAGATTATCAGGGAACAGAGAAGCCGGCAGAGAATTCCGCAGACTGGCGGTTCGCACACAAATGAAAACGAAGCTGAAAATATAAAAGCATAGATCGAGGTAAACATTACAAAGTATGGATTTAAACTTAACACACAAAAACCGTAATGCACTTCCCAAACATCAAACACTTACAATATGAGACGGTAATAAGAAAGGCGACGGAAAATCCAACGTCGTAAATTGCCACGGTACATTTTTCAACGAGAATAGTTTAAGAAATCACACTTAACTTGGTTATATGCTCCTTAGAAACGCTCATAAATACAGGGGCGCCCTGAAAAAGGTTTTTTCCTTGAATTTAAAGGATCGCTGTGTACTCGTCGTAAATTTTAGTAATAGTCACTTGTATTTTTGGAGTGAATTCGAAAGTGAATGCTGCATTAGTGAGTACGGATGTTGCGTTTGAAATACGAGCTGTGGCTGGATGTGGACTGGATAGATTTGTTGGTAATTCTGCTTCTTTATTGTTGTTATTTTTCGTACGGATGAATTGGAGGTTCCGTGATAACCAACAACTTGTTTAATCATGGGCAAAGTACTCCAATTGATGATTAAATAGATCAAGCATGGCTTTATTTGTAAAACTTGACAAAAGGGACGGCGACGATATACGACGACGAATATTACATTGTTCAAAGAATCTCAAGTCTATCATTAACACTTAAATAGTGTTAATAATAGCGTCAGTGACCACGTCAGTTTAATAACTTATAAACTCAAAAGTTTTAAAAACTCCAATGATGAGCGTTCAGCCGAATTGGCATTCAACACTTTGGAGCCTCATACCATTAAAAGGAATTTATTTAATTTTTGCTCTTTTGAGCTCTTAATCAATTTGATCTGTTTACTTTCTCCAAAAGTTATTCTTTTACCTTTTCTACTTCAACATTATCATTACAAAACAGTACAATGATACCAGCTTCTTATCTTCTAATTTTCGCGACCCCCGACCTGTCTATAACTGTCACAAATCATTAGCCAAATGTCACTAGAACGCCAGCCAGCAGTATAAAATTCATGCTAATTGCGAGGAGGGGGCATTGACGGTGTCACTCGGTAATGGCTTTTAAGAAATGTAATAAATTATTCCTCCCGCCGCCGCCAGGTGACGGGCGCCGATGTGTTTGGTTGGTTCAAGTTATAGGGGATAGTAGAAACGCTTGTGGTCCTACTGGCTCACCATGCTTTTAAAACGATGAAGAGAACCCATCGTGATGAAACCAGTATGACCAAAAAGAAAAACTCAAATCAGGAACATCCACCAATCTGTACTAGGCCCGCGTGGTGGATTAGGGCCCACTCCCTCTCAAAAAGAGGCAGCCTGTGTTAGCATTGGAAATATTATAGGCAGATTATGCCTATTGAGCCTATGTGAAGTTGCTCCTGAAACGAATAAGAGAAACAAAAAAGCATCAATATAGACGGACACCAAAAGGGTGAGTGTGACCCATAGAAATCTGTGAGCCCTCAATTTCCAATCAAAAGTAGTATGCCCAGTTATTCTATGCCACTAGTTTACTAGTAAGTTACACCGAACTAAAGATCATTCCTTGCGCCACACCTTGTATTCAGACGTACAACGTGCTCTTATCGTTCCCGGAATTCGTCTTTTACTAAGTAATTTAAAAAAAAGATATGTCTTTTAGGGGTTACATTGTTTGCTTTAATCATTGTGAGCGATTTACTGTGTACATAGATATTTATGTGTGCGTTTAGATAAACGATACGCTACTTATTTGTGATGTGAGTCGGTGGTTCTTAATTGAGAGATACTGTTTGGTCTGTGAATGGATGGTGGAGTTATTTATTTATAGTTTCACATCCGTAACTAATGATTGATGATTGAGAAAAACTTATTAAATATTATGTTTTTATTTTTTGTGAGCAGTTCAGTGTTATTCTTTTTGAAATTAATTGTTTTAAGTAAAGTCACAATTGTATGCACACAACAACAAGAAATATGTGATGAACTATGAAGTTAGTTACCATTAGCTAGTTTTCCAATTTGTAACCGTTTGTAGGAGCCTAAATATAAAGCTAAATGCACACATATGAGCACTCCAACAGATTAGCATCGCCTCAACTCGAGCCGTTCTCCATTTCTGCTATAAAACTACACAGGATCGGGATCCTCTAAATCCGTTACAGTCCTCACAGCATTTTTATTTTTTTATTAAATGGGCCTACTTTTGCCCTCAATGTAGTCCTGAGGACAGAGATGAGGTCGACGCTGAAACGAACTAACCCAAAAGAAGCCTATTAACTCGCGACTTAAATAGATTGGGGTCATATGAACTAGTGTCGTCCAATATGATGAAAACAGTTCTATCACATACAAACATAACTAAAAGCGTTACCGTTCCCTTCAGAGACTACCAGCGCATGTTCCCACTCAATTACCAGCTTTCTATCAAACTCCCTTACAATCACCTCCCACATAAATGTTGCCCGACCAAATAAAGACCTTCTCACACGCGTACCTGTGGGACACATCAATTCTATTTAATAATTAAGGCTGTCAGGTTGCGTGTGTCTCAACAGAGGCAGGAGATCCGTGGGTGGAGACCTTTGTCACACCGTTAATTACCTCAAACTTGGAGATGGATTAATTTTGTATGACTTAAATGTTGTTGCGAATTGGAAATGTGAGATTCGATTCCGTGCTTTTGTAGAAATTAATGTTACATTAACTTCCGAATTCATCGTAATTCATAATTGACTTGGTTTTGCGCGGTTCTGCTTGGGTTACAAATCGCTTTTGTCCAATATAAAATCGAATGCCATTTTCCAAGCATAGAAAAGGCAGAAATTTTTGGCGCGGATAAAATTATAAAATAAAAATATCGTTATAATACGTTTAGCCGTTAAGTCGTGGAAAGGTAACAGACAGAGAGTGTTACTCATAATATTAATTATAATCATTTATGATATTAATATGGATTACTTGTTTTAATTAATTGTTGGAGTTTTGGTCGTAGGTCACTGAAATATAAGCATCAAAGACGAAGAAGTAGGTGCGGTGGATTAAAATATCGAAACCAACTTAGTAAATGTACCAAAACAATCTCCGTACATCACAATAAACCTCCTAAAAAATCCGTTGAAACATTTAAAAAAAGATTGCGTCAAATAGTCCCGCGTCTCCCCTGGTTCCATTTGACCAAGCATTGAGTTCCACGATGGTAAATCATCACCCTTCTACTTACCTCCATTTGCGAAATAGGCGGACGCCTATTAAATGTCGATTTTTCACGTAAAGACCAGTCCCTTTCTGTACCCTGACGTACCCTGCCTCCCTGTCTTGAAGGGAAACAGTTGATATTTGAAGGAGCCTTTTAGGGTTGAATTTTCTTTCGCAACTTTCTTCGAATTTTAAATGTATTGAGTTTTGAAATTCTTTCTTTTTCGAACCTTTTTGTTGGAACGAATGTGAATGACGTGCAAGAAAAATTGTTTAAGTATTAACTTTCTTCTTATTTTTATGTAGAAGCTATAACTATCGTTGAATTATTAGTAAGGCGTTTGTCATAAATACAATATTTTAGTAAGATTCTATTATTTGCGTTTTCATATCTAAAATTAACCAGATTCATCTCCGTGGTATTCGCAACTGACATTTCGTGCATAACCATATATATGGTATTTATGTGGAAGAAGCAGGAGTAGGAATCATAGAAAGTAGCGAAGTAAGCGTGAGTTTGTGTACGCATATGATACCTAAATGAAAAACCAACCAATTATAGCACTAATATCTTATAATAGAATTAGATGAGTCTTCAAGTATTCTACTACTTCCCAAAATAAGAACTGAAAGACCCAAATCCACCCAACCCGATGAAGGAAGCACAATTTCCATACATGATTCATTTCGGCTGTGCACTGCTCGCTGCTCAGTAGAACTGGCGCGCAACGTCACAACGTCACATGGCACAGAGGCCTGTGACGTGTCAGGAAGTGGCACGCAGGAAGTCAAGGGAAACATTCAGTGCGGGGATACGGTGCAAGTGCGAGGAAAATGGCGGAGACATATTTGCTGTATTTATATGAATAGAACAGAGTTTAGCAAGACTAGTTTTGAAACGAGATTTTCTATGATATCCTTGATTCTACCCAGTCGAAACAATCGCGACTTACGAGTTGTATCTAGACAAAAAGTTTACTTTCTGTTAATTGCTTCTTCACCATTGCTCCCAAAACGGTGAAAGTTTAGGCGTATAAAAATCCATAGAAAAGGGAGGATCATTCAACCAGACGGATGTTGTGTCTGGTGGGCTTCTGCCCATAGGTCGGGTCTTTTCTATATTATGGTCTTAACTCGCGGATAACTTTAATATCGTGATTCAAAATTTTGATGTTAGTTCTTCATTTCTGTCACAGATAGCGCTGTTGTACTTTTTGTACTATTTTGCTGTAGTACTAGTGTCGCTACACAAGAAAACATCACGAAGAAACCGGAGTGACCTTGAACTGAAAAACTCAAAGACATATTAGATCCACCTTCTCACACTGCACATGCATGGCATGGATTATGGGCCATTCCCACTCATAATGCTAAATGTTTATTACTATAATACTTTGGTACCAAAAAAAACATTCAAACACTATGGACATTAGAACGATAAGAATGTCGTCAGTGGGTCGTCATCTGACTGAACCCATGGTAAAAGTTTATGCCATGATGTCCCTACTATTACCTTGTTTAAATGTAATAATAGAAGTAGTAGTGCTAGCTACTTAGAAAGCTACCGATCGCCATCCACTCATGGCTCACAAACAAAAAAGCAGAAGTATTAAGTTCGCCGCCATTTTGAGATTACCAACGGACTGTGTGCGGCGCGACTTAATTTATTACCCACCAAAGTGTTTGAATTGTTAATGCTACGTTCTACTTACAATGTCGGAAGTGCACCTTTACTGTATTTATTTTTATTTACTCAACGATTGTTCCCGGCGCGCAATGATTTAGTATAGGATATCGGTTTTTTATCGTCAGCTTATGGGCTGTCATTAATAAAGTGCTGCTCTTGATAAAGTGTCTCTCTTTGCCTATTCGGATTTACTGTTGTTCTAGGTTCTCTGAATGTGCTTCAGTTTAGTCATCTAGTTTAAAAGCTGTAGTACTTATTAATTCTCCACTATATGACTTATGTCGACATTATTAACTCTGCTTTTCATTACTCAGCTGTTCGCAGTTGAATATTGTTACAGGTTTAAGCTTCCCCGTCATAATGCGTAGGTAATGAAAAGTTCATGATACATTAATTTCACGTGGATGTAAAGCATTCACCTATACACTGGTCACCATTTTAAAATTCTTCATTTACACATTAGTCTGTTACTAACATGGCGGAATTGGCAAACTTATCTACAATATCTTGTTACTTGTTTGAATCATCAAAAATACATCAAGTTTGTAGATCTAACTCTGAACTTTAACACCAGGATATAAATATTCATCAGTCCCAAATATTCTTTGACTCCAAACTTAAGGGTTTCGTCGTCAAATGTCAAATTTGAGTCAAAACTAACACGACAATGATCAAGGTACGATGGAGCCAGAACTATGTTTTTAATTTCGTAATGGTCTCCTCTGGGATTGCCCTTGGAATATAATAGTGACGTACTAGGGACGCCGCCGCGTTGCGCTTCTCTTCTTATTTTATTATTCGCTTTTTTAACTCCAAGGGTGAGTAGATTCTGTGGCATTTTTAGTTTAGAAACGTGCATAGCTTACTCTGTTAAATCACTTTAAAAATTGTTGAAGGTGGTTTTTAAGTTAAAATTAACTAAATGTACTAGCACTGTCCTGTGTCACTGATGGTACACCCGTTTTCACTCTTATGCCCTGAGTAATAAGGTTGAAAAGTGGTCGACCATTAGTGAGTGCGGTAGTACATTCAAATCAATTACTTTTTAACCGTCTCGTTTGATATTTACCGATAAGTTGTGATTTCATAAAGTGGTATGTTCACGTAAGTAATACTAAATCAGACCTATTGATCTCGGAGTTGTCGTACTATCTTGTTCAACAGCTTTATTTGCCTTTTTGTGAACGCCACCTGCTAAATCCTGATAATAATCTTTTTGCTACGTTCACGTTCATGCTTCTGATGATACACGCACGCCAGTTGCTAGTTGTAATGAAAAATGATATTTATTTTGCAAATAGGTTTTTACAAACACTTTTATACGACGTACACTTTTTTGAAACTAGATGAGGCCGGTGTTTCGTACTTGACTACTCTGAGAAGAAACAGCCGAAACAAACTCAGAACTCGCTGTCTCTTTAAAGGTCCAGACATAATATGCACAATGCAGATTTTTTTATAAAATCCATTTAAAATTATTAAAAAAAAATTGACGTATTACTCAATTGACCATATTGAACAGCTGTTGCTCCACATAAATATCGTGTGTATTATCTTCTCGTGTTATTCTCAAAAGATCAAAAAAGTATCCAACCAAATACATAAACAAAACTACACGGACAGGCATACATTAATTTAATTTTATATATAGATCAATTTGAGTGAAGTAGAGTCGTTGGTCGCCCGAGGGACTTCAATAAAAAACCACTTTATTCAGCTCCTTTTATGTAATAGGTATTTCATTATACTGATAATTTCCCTTAAGTAAGATTCTCCTTATATACGTAGATAGGGGGAGAAAGGAAAATCGGTGCCTCAATTAATGTAAAAGTCAAACAAAAATCTACCTGATACATAATACCTATTCAATCAATTATTTATATTCCATGGCAGTTGCGAAAGGTAGTAGAAGAGATGAAATATTGAGGAATTTGAATGTATGAAGAAATAGTCACTGAAATACAGGGCGCAAGGGACACCGACGCAGAAACAGTTTCCACGTATACAGTACATCATACTGAATATTTTGCATCGGTTCTTCATCTGCCTAGCCTTTTCCCAACTATGTTGGGGTGGGCTTCTAGTCTAACCGGATGCAGCTGAATACCAGTGTTTTACATGGAGCAACTGCCTATCTGACCTCCACAACCCAGTTAGCGCTTGGTAATACGATACCCCTTGGTAAGAAAGGTTGTTAGACTTTCGAGTCACTGAATGCAATACCTACACGGTCAAAATGTACTCAGCAGATTTTTTTTTTAAATTAGCGATGAAAAATGTATATGTGAGGAGGTTCAAAATCATGTCTGGATTTATGCCTGGTTGATGACAATAGGCTATCCCCCTATTACATAGGATTTAAAACATAACTGGCGATATGTGGGTGTACTATTAGGTACACCTCAGCCTAACCCTTCTGGGATTATAGGCGTGATGTTATATATCGACGCCCCCAAGCAATAAGTCGGTAATCGTAAAACTTAAATTTTACAGGAGAAATGTTTTTCTGTTTTTGTTGAATAGCTTTTCAACGAGTCGGAGTAGTGAGGTCATTGATACATCAAACGAAACCTAATTTTTTGTTTAATTCAATCATTATTTTTAACATTAAATTTTGTGCGTGAAAAGCCTTGCAATTTAAGAAAATAAATGTTACAAAAATATATTAGGTATATTGATTAAGTAATGTACACTTGCGCCATTATTGCAGTAAATTTCTAAACAATATTGGTGCGTAACATTACAATACGGACTTTTCCAGCGTAATTTTTCATCTTGAAGACGTTACATAATTCGTTATTACGGTGTTATTGTGGTTATTTTAAATTGACACAGTAACCAGTATCGTTACAGAACATTGTTTTTGGAGGAAAATTCTGAAAAACATGTTAGTGTAACCATTCAGTGCTAATAATTTTTTATCGAATTTTTAAAGTGTAATATGTCTAGGTTTACAAGAAAAGACTGTAGATGATGAGTATAATAACGTATAAAAATCACAATAATAAAATCAGAGTTGAAAATTAACATCTTAACCTTTAGAAAAATTAAGATAAAGATTTAACGATTAATAATTGTAGGGACGTCAGTCATGTCAATATTCATGATTAAACCTTAAACTAGAACTATATCAATGATATAATTAAACACAGCAATAAAATAATGTCACAAAATTAACACCTTAGGTTTTACAAATATTTGGGGTGCTTGGTCAGAAAACCTCCTCGGGCGCCCAGTGACTGCCGGTCCCTCTCGATAATTCTGGAGGGAACAGCAGCTGTTGGGACGGTGCATCCTGGGCGCGGCAGTATCCTTCCCCGATGAATGGGAAGAGATTCCTATTCCTCGGGGAATGTTACTGTCGTAGCCAATATTCTGACACGGTGGGGTCCAGTTTGGACCAACGGGGCGTTCCTCCGCGCGACCCTCCGAAACGCAGAGGGCGCAGTGGAGGAGCAAGGACGGGCTCGGTGTGCACTAACCCTGCCTCCGTCGATATCGTAATCCCGTCGTCGAAGTGTCGTGGATTACGTCTCGCGGCTTCGATCGAGACCGAGGGTCTTGGCTTGGCCGCCCGGACCACGAGGTAGAAAACCTCTATAAAAAGTTACCCCGAATCCCAAGCGGCGCCGCACCGCGAGGGGATGTATGGCTGACGGGAAAATCAGTCGCTAGTGCGTGTCCCCGCCAGGGTACCAGCCGACCCTCTGGCGGGTAATAAATGTCGTAGGCTTATCTGGGTACAGGGGGTACCCCAGATGGACATTTTAAATCCCCCACACTCGTGGGAACAGAATGGACAATAATATGAAAAAACAAACAAACAAAAATGATGCCGACAAAGGCAAGAGTGTGGAGAGAAGGGATGCGGGGTCGGAGGCCGACGCCGTATCCAGTGATGTGAGCGCGGGGGGAGGCTCAGAGAGCCCCCGCCGCGAGAAGACCGGGACTGCTGCGGAGAACAGCAAGTTCTTCCGCAAGCGGTCCTGGCCGGAGGGCGACCATGAGTCGTCCTCCGAAGGCGAGCTGGCCTCGGCCCGCAAGATCCCCACCAGCAAGCGTGGTGGGATCCGGGGCAAGGGGCGGGGTCTCTCGGCGGCCCAAAGCGCGGCGCGGCTCGCTGAGGAGGGGCGTCACCCGGGGCTGGCCGGTCACAGGGTGGCCCCTTCGGGCACCTCTGGTGACGAGGCGGGTGCAGCTGGCGGCTCCGATGCGGAGCGTAAGTCCAGGTTTGCGGCGGAGGTGGAGGCCGCGTTGAAGGTTGTGGCCCACAAAATGAAGCCTTCCGCCAAATTTGGGGCCATACCTGCGGCTTCCGCCTCCATTTTGGCGGCAGCGGAGGCCGCCTACGCGAGGCCTCTGCCAGGCGAAGTGGCCAAACTGCGGGCGGAGGTTGCCCGCCTGACGGCTGCCACTGCGGCTGCCGCCCCCAGATCGGGGCCGTCTAGCCAGCCCTCCGGCAGGGCTGTGTTGGCCCCTGAAAAGCCGGCTCCTGTGAAACCGGCGCCGGTTAAGGGGGCGGTGGCCCAGAAGAAGGGCAAGGCGGTGGCTCAAAAGAAGGGCAAGGCGGCAGCGCCAGTGGCGGGCCAGCCACCGCCGCCGCAGCAGCAGCAACGGCCGCTCCCCCCGCCCCCGCCCCCTAAGCCAGCCGCGGCCGAAGCCGGGTGGCAGGTTGTCGGCGAAAAGCAGAGGGGGAGGAAAGCGGCCAAAAGGGCAAGGCGTGCTGAGCGGAAGCGCCAGCAAAAAGCGCGTAGCGTCGCGGCTAGGCTCCGCGCCCCGAAGACCGCAGCTGTAGTGATTACACTACAGCCGGACGCGGAGAAGAGGGGCGTGTCCTACCGCGACGTGCTGGCCAAGGCGAAGGCGACGGTGGATCTCGGGGAGCTCGGGATCACCGGGGGCCTCCAGCTTAAAGTCACCGCGACAGGGGCGCGAGTGCTGGAGATCCCCGGTGAAAACAGTGGCTCGTCCGCTGACGCTCTGGCTGAAAAGCTCATAGCGTCCCTAAATGCGGACGAGGCCCGAGTGTCCAGGCCCGTGAGATGCGCAGACCTGCGCATCCTGGGTCTGGACGACTCGGTCACCGAGGAGGAGGTGGTGGCCGCCGTCACCAGGACCGGGGGGTGCCCTGCCGAGCTGGTCAAGGCAGGCACCCTACGTCCGGACCACAGGGGCATGCGAACCATTACGGTAAGCTCCCCTGTGACGGCGTCGAGAACTATTGTGGAGGGCCGAAGGCTCCTGGTGGGGTGGGTCTCAGCGCAGGTGAAGCTGCTGGAGCCCAGACCTCTGAGGTGCTTCCGCTGCCACGTGGGGCACCACGTGTCGGTGCAATGCACTTCGGAGGTGGACCGCAGCGGCCTCTGCTTCCGCTGCAGTCAGCCCGGTCACATGGCCGCGGCTTGCTCCGCCACGCCGCACTGCGCTGCATGTGCGGCGGCTGGCAAGCCGGCCGATCACCGGGCTAGGAGCAAGGCCTGCGCCCAACCCACCAAGGCCAGAGGCAGGGGAAGGCGAAGGCCCTCCGCCACCACCCCCACCGTCGCCGCCGCCGCTATCGCTGCCACTGCCGCCACTGCTGTAACTCCCGCAGCGGGGCCCTCACAGGGGGCCCGGGAGGGGGCTGAAATGGAGTGCCAAAAATGGCCCCATTATCCATAACACTTATGTAAGTACACTGTTTAGATCACAATCACTTGAAGTAGTAAAATGATTTTAGAGCACACGTCACGTTTAATCAAACGAAAATATATTACTGTTTGTGTAAACAAACATTACGCACCGGCCGGCCGACCATATCACGTGTTGGGGGTGTGGCTAATATCTATTACTTTCTTATTACCATAGAAAGAAAGAGACCAATGCGTCTTGCAAACTGTTGGGCGCAAAAATATAAACAGCAAGATTGAAAACGGGACCAGACGTGTTCAAATTAGATACGTATTGCAATTTTACACATATTTATTAATGAATTATTTACTTTATAATCCTTGTTAGTTCCCATTACGGTCTGAGCTGACTAAAAATAATTCGACAACAACAACGTGCTAGCCTTTACCAGGAACTGCACGAAATTCATTCACGCCAATAAGTCGGTAATAGCAACTTATCAAAATTAAATACGAAATACACTTTTGTATTGATACGTAAAGATATTTTTCTCGACATAATTTCGTATTTAATTTCCCTACAATAAAAGTGTTTTTCACGATATCTTCGTAAATATCACTACGAAAAATGTGAAATAAATTACTAAGATGTATCCTAACCCATAGGTTTCGAATTTGACATAACAATAAAAAGTCCATAATAGTACATTACCGACTTATTGCTTGGGGTCATCGATATGTATGTAGGTCTTAGGCAAACCCTAAGCTGTACATAAGAGATGTATATTGTCTAATAAAATGATTAAGAATGAGATATTGAGGCGTCCAAGAGATGTATCTATCTATACACGTAGGTACTTAGTCATATAATTAAGTCTCCCCACTCTTCATATTTGACCACTTCGTGGGTTTCTCACTCGTAAATCTGTATTTCCAAAGTAGTTCTACCACTAACTAGTAAGTAACAAGATTCCTATCAGATTAAGTAAAGTCGATCTCATCACTTAATAACATTTGGTAACGTAGAAAATTGACTTACTTGTAATTCGTTGTATCAGGAAGCCATTTTGGTCGCCCCTAATTATTATCTTTAGGCTTCAGTAACGAGAATATGTGATACATACAGACTAAGGGACTAGTCAGCAAAAAACTAACTCGTAAGAATGACATAGTGAACGACGTTATTTACAAAACAAACGAAAACAATGATAAAAATCATGATGTAATTGTAATTGAAGAAATAACCTCCTCTTGGACTTCCCCGTAGTCTGGTAAAAATACTAGAAAGCCAGAGACAATTCATAAAATAATAATACATCCTGAGGGCCTAGACACTTGGCAATACGCTTTCAAAGCGTTTCATATTTCTATGACAACTTACAACGGGATTGACATACGTTTTTCGGTAACGTAATTCAGTTTCATAAATTTTTGAGTTTGTCGGTAGCGTATGTCAGTCCCATACATTTTTGAGTTTATCGGTAGCGTATGTCAGTCCCATACATTTTTGAGTTTGTCGGTAGCGTATGTCAGTCCCATACATTTTTGAGTTTGTCGGTAGCGTATGTCAGTCCCATACATTTTTGAGTTTGTCGGTAGCGTATGTCAGTCCCATACATTTTTGAGTTTGTCGGTAGCGTATGTCAGTCCCATACATTTTTGAGTTTGTCGGTAGCGTATGTCAGTCCCATACATTTTTGAGTTTGTCGGTAGCGTATGTCAGTCCCATACATTTTTGAGTTTGTCGGTAGCGTATGTCAGTCCCATACATTTTTGAGTTTATAGGTGGCGTATGTCAGTCCCATACATTTTTGAGTTTATCGGTAGCGTATGTCAGTCCCATACATTTTTGAGTTTGTCGGTAGCGTATGTCAGTCCCATACATTTTTGAGTTTGTCGGTAGCGTATGTCAGTCCCATACATTTTTGAGTTTGTCGGTAGCGTATGTCAGTCCCATACATTTTTGAGTTTGTCGGTAGCGTATGTCAGTCCCATACATTTTTGAGTATGTCGGTAGCGTATGTCAGTCCCATACATCTTTGAGTTTGTCGGTAGCGTATGTCAGTCCCATACATCTTTGAGTTTGTCGGTAGCGTATGTCAGTCCCATACATCTTTGAGTTTGTCGGTAGCGTATGTCAGTCCCATACATCTTTGAGTTTGTCGGTAGCGTATGTCAGTCCCATACATTTTTGAGTTTGTCGGTCTTCGATCAATAATGTACTAGATTCCCGATAAGCGCATCAAAAACGGCCCGAAAAATAAGAGCACAAATACTGTTGTGCTCTTATTTCAAATTAGTATGGTCCAATCATAGCCAACGTTAAGACGTCAAAATGCCGCAGTGCGCGTTCAAAAATTGTGTTAATAATCACCGTAACACCAAGATTTTGGAAGGAATATCTTTTTTTCGGTAAGTTTATATCAATATGTCTTTTAGTCCAATCAACGAGGGTATTTGTTATATGGAGACTTACGAAAAATTCTCCCGCCTATGAAATTTGGCATGTGATGAAATTAGGTAATACTGATTACAAATGTACAATAATCCAACAAATTTTGTTACGAGAAGTTAGGTATTTTTACCTAAACGTAAAAATCGCTTATAACTCTCTGTGAATATTTCCTCAGACTGAAATACTTTCTGTAAATATACGTATGTACTACTTAGAATAAGTATGTAGAGGCATCCAACATTTTTTCGATTTCGGAGATACCCCAAATTTAACTTTTAACATTTTGCACTATAACTTCTACTGAAAAATTGATCTGCCAATTTTTATTTTTTAATTTGTTTTTATATCCTTAATTATATAGCTTTGTTTAGTTATCCAAAAGATTTTCCTTTTTAAACATTTTTTTTAAATTTTGCTTAATTACATAATGTGAAAAATATCTCCGCGCATTTTCATACCTTTATTAGTCATATGATTTAATATTAAAACAGATTTATCAATTATCCAACAACTTTTCGAACGTTTATTATATTTGTGAGGAAAGTTCACTATTTATGCAGAACGTAAGGGTTGACCTTTACTTGACCGCTCGGAGCTGCTTTGCCACGCACTACTTTTGGAGTAGTGTAGGCGAGTTTGGTGGCATCATCAATCAATCTGGCAATCATCTATAAGAGTTCAAAGACAGTGGTAGGTATTTCTAAATAAAACAATAGGTAAGTTAGGTTAGGTAACTTAATCACTTTAATCAATAGCAGACATAGATAATCGACTAGGTATAATCACATTATTTGTATTTGGTTTACATTTTTTCAATATAAGAATTAACAACACGTGCCTACAATAATTTTAGGCTTTATTATTATTTTATACACTCTTTTGCAAAAAAAAACGGGCACCTAAGGAAATTTACGTTCTAAGGTCGATTTGAGTTAATTAAATGAAAAGAGATTGACCAAAACCAGTCTTGAAAAGTTGCATGTATGAAAACCAAATTAATATACAAATTATTTTCTTATTTTTTACAAGCTTTTCACTTCAGGAATTTTATTTTCGTATCCGGAATTATGATTTTAAGATAAACAGTAAATTAACGATTGCTAGGTACATTTCCGTATAGTCATGATGGACGTTTCGTTCTCTTCATTTGTACGAGTTACGTTAGTAGGTATGAGCCTTTACATAAAAATATCACAAAAATGATATTAAACTCATAAATAGCTAAATAATAAAATTAGTAATATCATAATCATAACGTAGGTACTGTATATGTTACGCGGGGATCTTGCGGTCCATGCCCCCCCCCCCCCCCTTTACGGGGCCCCGGTGTGGGCGCGTTCGTTGAGGTTGCGAGCGAAGCACTACCTGAACGCGCCCCAAAAGGTGGTAGCTGTAAGGCTAATCCGTGGGTACCGCACGATCTCCCGCGAGGCGGCGAGCCTCCTTGCCGGATTGCCGCCATGGGATCTGGAGGCCATAGTCCTCGCGCGCCTGCACGAGTGGCGCGCGGAGGCACAGCGCCGGGGGGAAACTCCGCTGCCGCGGCAAATTGTCGCGCAGCGGACAGACCTCCGCCGTGATCTCATGGCGACATGGAGAGAGCGACTATCGCAACCCCGTGCAGGGCACGCCACGATAGTGGCGATAAGTCCCCTCTTTGAGGAGTGGCTAGAGAGGCGCCACGGCGCCCTCATCTTCCGCCTGACGCAGGTCCTCACCGGACACTGATGTTTCGGGAGGTACCTGTACCGAATCGGGGGGGAGGAAACGCCCGGGTGCTATCATTGCGAGGATCGCCCGGAGGACACGGTGGAGCACACCGTGGAGGTCGGCTCCGCTTGGGTGGAGCACCGCCGTGTCCTCGTAGCGGCGATTGGCGGCGGCGACCTCTCGCGTCCGGCCCTGGTTCAAGCCATGGTCCGGGGCGAGAGGGAATGGGAAGCCGTCGCCTCCTTCTGCGAAGCAGTCATGCTAGCGAAGGAGGCGGCGGAACGTGAGAGGGAGAGAGCCTCACATCCCAGCCGCCGCAGGAGGAGAAGCACCGGGCGTCGGGGGCCTCGCCGTGATGGCTCTCGGCCACCGTAGGCGCGGGCCTGTGGACGGTGAGTAATGGGCTAGCTCGCCGTCCGTCCGTCGTATGACGGCAGGCCGTGTCGACGGCGTGTTCGTGTTCCACGCGCGCCTCAAAGAGATGTCAGCAAACGGGAGGGGCCCGCAAGGGCCGATGCCTGCCAGGGCTGCGGGACTGTTCGAAAGAGATACCGCGGCCCTGGAACATAAAGGGCCAAAGAAGGAACATGGGTGGTTTTTAGTCAGTAAGAGTCTGACACACCCTTACGCTTCGCCCAGAGCGGGAGGGGTCATTTGATGATTTCCCACCCTCCAAAAAAAAAGGTACTGTATATGTATTTCATAGTTCCGTTGTGGTAATATTTATTTTTGTGTTTCGTCTCACGCAGATGCAACTGTCAAGGCAGATGACAGACGTACCGGTAGGGATGATGACTGACTGATGTTGTTTCATTTCGATAATGGCACATCAACGCTGCGAGGCCATAAAAAGCACGATTATTCGTTATTCACGATTATTCACGTTTTTTTTTTTTCAATTAGCAGCTGTTCTCTTATTTTATTTTTAACTATCTTTGTTGTTTTGTACCTACATGATTGATCTGTGGTCATTTTATAAGTTGCGAGTAGTTTAGACATAATTTTTAGGTTATCTCCGAATTTGTTTAATTACTTTAAAACTCGGATACTTGGGTGAAAATTAACACTTTTATTTAATAGTATATAAAGCGTAGTCTATAATAAATAAAGATTTATTGTGTTTCAACTTAAGACGGATTTCCATACATCGTTGATCATGATCCTTTATTTCTTTGACGCAGTCTGTATACTTATAATCGTGTAAATTAATGCGCGTGAAGTGAATTCGGGCAATTAAAAGAAAAAAAAATGATGGATTCTTTAAAACACGCCCAAACAATAAGAAGTGGTCGGCAATAAAGACAAGATTTTTTTTTACTTTTTTTAATTAAATAAAGTAACAAATGTAAAAACCGAATAACGAGTGTGACCTCCTCGTGCCAAAATCACAGCTTGAAGCCTTCTGGGCATGCTTTCCACGATGTTTTTAATAACGTTTTGAGGAATACGTTCCCACTCTTCTGCAATGACTCTTTTTAGCTCCCTGATGTTTTGTGGAGCAGGTTGCACTGATCTTACCCGTCTCTTTAGAACATCCCAGACATGCTCAATTGGATTGAGGTCAGAACTTCGAGCTGGCCAATCTAAACGACGGATCCCAACTTATTGCATGTACGCTTCTACGTCACCAGAACGGTGCGGGCGAGCATTGCCATCCTTAAAAATGGAATCTTCCCCAAGTGCAGTCAATGTGGGTTGTGCATATGGAATTAGGACTTCCATTATGTACCGGTGTGCATTTAATGTTCCATTTTCTATGAAAACTAACTCCGTACGCTCCGTAGAATTAATTGCTTCCCAAAACATAACGGAGCCTCCGCCATAAGGAGTGATTTCTTCGAAACATACTTCCGCATAGCGTTCCCGTGGTCTTCGCAGCACTCACCGGCGTCGGTCCTCTCCACACAAAGAGATTCTAGCTTCATCAGAAAACAATACTTTATTCCAGTCCTCCGGAGTCCATGAAGCACAGTTCCGAGCAAACTGAAGTCGAGCAACACCGTGCTCACGGAGTAATTTAGGGCCCCGAGCTGGGCGGTAAGCCCTGATATTGGCAGCCAAAAGCCTCCTCCTGACCGTCCACAAGCTAACTTCTACTCCTCTTACTTCTTCAAGGCTCTTCTTCGGGTCCACACTTGACGCCTTACGATTCCGCAACGCCTGACTCACCAAAAAGCGGTCATCTCTTGGTTCTGTGCATCGTTTTCTTCCCGAACCGGGTCTTCTTTTGATCGAACCGGTCTCTTGATACCTTTGCCAAGTCCTCTGGACAGTTGAACGACTCTCATTTAGCCGCTGAGACACGTAAGTTTGCGAACAACCTTCTTCAAGTAGGGCTATAATTTTACCGGCCCTTATCGCTTTATCACTCATATCAAAATGTGGTATTTAATGTAAAAAGAAAAATTAAATTGTTTAATTTGCAAAAAATATCCAAAAAGTTTAAAAATAACGTAATCAGTTAAAAATCGTTTCAGCAATTCGCGCCATTAGTAAAGCAATTTTAGAATAATCCACAATAATCATTATTTTTCTTTTATTAATTTCCAATTTTAAAATTGGAACGTAAAGAATGGTGCCAGGATGCTGCAAATAACATGCCAATACATCGTCAAATTAACAAAACCTATTTCTTGTTCTTCTTCATTGAAGTAGAGAAAAAAATCTAGTGCCCGTTTTTTTTGCAAAAGAGTTTATTTTTATTTAGTTTGCTTATATTTTTATTTTAGGGTTCAAGGTTTTATTACTTATTTCTAATGAATTTATTTTTATTACAGCAAAAATCTAATATCTTAATCTTTTGGAGCACGAAGCTTCTTCTAAATTTTCTTTGTCATCGTCAGCAATAGCAACATAGATTGATAAATCATCTGATGCTGAAATAATCGGTTCATCTTCATCCGTATCAGAATCATGTGGCTGGCCAGATTTTGAACAACATGTAAGCATTTGTTCAAATACGGTTTCATCCTCATCTGGTGCATCGCTATCATCAATAGTTCCATAAGATGCGGGAAAAGTCCATCATCTCTTCTTCTGCTTGATTGTCGAATCATTTCAAGGCCCTTTTGTGTCACTTTAACAAACCCCACTATTAGAGGTTTTTTACACAGCACACACAACTCGCCGTCGCCTTCCTCCGTCATTTTTAAACAAACGCTCCTTGCACAAGTAGGTGCACAACTGCTCCGTTTCGTACCTACTTCGAGCGAGACACAAAGAAGATGCCGCCTGCGCGCCGCCGTCGCACCGCTGCGCGTGCGCCCCGCACCCCTCTTCACTCCCGCGACCGGTCATTGCTAACTGACGGCAATGCATGTACTTAGCAATTATTGAGATTGTAAAAACTTTGGTATTAGGCCGAATTTCCATTGGCTTCTTGGAAAATCGCTTACAATACAGCGACTCATAACTAATAAACGTATTGAATTAGCCTGAGCAATTATTCACATGACGTAATTAAGTAAAAATTTAAAAAAAAATGTTTTGAAGGAAAATGTTTTGGATAACTTAACAAAGCTATTTATTTAAGGAAATAAAACCATATTAAAAAGTAAAAATTAGCAGAGCAATTTTTCAGGAGCAGTTAAAGCGCAAAAAGTTAAAAGATAAATTTGGAGTATCTCTCAAATCGAAAAAATGTTGGATGCTTATACTTACCTATTCTAACTAATATATTCATACGTATACAGAAAGTATTTCAGTCTGAGGAATTTTTCACAAAGACTTATAAGCAATTTTCATGTTTAGGTAAAAATACCTAACTTCTCTTATCAAAATGTTTTGGCTAATTTGACATCTGTAATCTGTATTACCTTACTTTATCACACTACCTATTCTCACTGGCAGAGGAAATTTTCGGGTTACATAAGCCCCGTTGATTGGGCTATTATCATAAAATAAAAACTGAATTAAATAGTAAATATAAGTCTTTTAGCAAATTATGATTGTTTGACCAATGTTTGCTACAACGCGCCAACTATTGTAACAAACATCAACTATTCTGGAAATTATGCCTTAAATCATGCATGTAAGGTTGAATTTCTTTTGCTGTATGTTGACCAGCGAGCTTCGGTCGTAAAAATTTATTGCTTTTTTTGTATAGCTTGGTGAACATAACTTTAAGTTGTTGTATTTAAGGTTGAATTTACATTAATGCATTTTTTTTTTAACTAGGATTAGGTAAATAAGATTGGTGCCAGTTTTTAAGTGAACTTTTGAATGGGATTGTGTATCTGGTACATTATTGATCGAAGTTGTCGGTAGTGTATGTCAGTCCCATACATTTTTGAGTTTATCAGTAGCGTATGTCAGTCCCATACATATTTGAGTTTGTCGGTAGCGTATGTCAGTCCCATACATTTTTGAGTTTATCAGTAGCGTATGTCAGTCCCATACATATTTGAGTTTGTCGGTAGCGTATGTCAGTCCCATACATTTTTAAGTTTGTCGGTAGCGTATGTCAGTCCCATACATTTTTGAGTTTATCAGTAGCGTATGTCAGTCCCATACATATTTGAGTTTGTCGGTAGCGTATGTCAGTCCCATACATTTTTGAGTTTGTCGGTAGCGTATGTCAGTCCCATACATTTTTGAGTTTATCAGTAGCGTATGTCAGTCCCATACATTTTTAAGTTTGTCGGTAGCGTATGTCAGTCCCATACATTTTTGAGTTTGTCGGTAGTGTATGTCAGTCCCATACATTTTTGAGTTTGTCGGTAGCGTATGTCAGTCCCATACATTTTTGAGTTTATCAGTAGCGTATGTCAGTCCCATACATATTTGAGTTTGTCGGTAGCGTATGTCAGTCCCATACATTTTTGAGTTTTTCGGTAGCGTATGTCAGTCCCATACATATTTGAGTGTGTCGGTAGCGTATGTCAGTCCCATACATTTTTAAGTTTGTCGGTAGCGTATGTCAGTCCCATACATTTTTGAGTTTATCAGTAGCGTATGTCAGTCCCATACATTTTTAAGTTTGTCGGTAGCGTATGTCAGTCCCATACATTTTTGAGTTTATCAGTAGCGTATGTCAGTCCCATACATTTTTAAGTTTGTCGGTAGCGTGTCAGTCCCATACATTTTTGAGTTTATCAGTAGCGTATGTCAGTCCCATACATCTTTGAGTTTGTCGGTAGCGTATGTCAGTCCCATACATTTTTGAGTTTATCAGTAGCGTATGTCAGTCCCATACATATTTGAGTTTGTCGGTAGCGTATGTCAGTCCCATACATTTTTGAGTTTGTCGGTAGCGTATGTCAGTCCCATACATTTTTGAGTTTATCAGTAGCGTATGTCAGTCCCATACATTTTTAAGTTTGTCGGTAGCGTGTCAGTCCCATACATTTTTGAGTTTATCAGTAGCGTATGTCAGTCCCATACATCTTTGAGTTTGTCGGTAGCGTATGTCAGTCCCATACATTTTTGAGTTTATCAGTAGCGTATGTCAGTCCCATACATATTTGAGTTTGTCGGTAGCGTATGTCAGTCCCATACATTTTTGAGTTTGTCGGTAGCGTATGTCAGTCCCATACATTTTTGAGTTTGTCGGTAGTGTATGTCAGTCCCATACATCTTTGAGTTTTTGAGTTTGTCGGTAGCGTATGTCAGTCCCATACATCTTTGAGTTTGTCGGTAGTGTATGTCAGTCCCATACATTTTTGAGTTTGTCGGTAGCGTATGTCAGTTCCATATATTTTTGAGTTTGTCGGTAGCGTATGTCAGTCCCATACATTTTTGAGTTTGTCGGTAGCGTATGTTAGCCCCATACATTTTTGAGTTTGTCGGTAGCGTATGTCAGTCCCATACATTTTTGAGTTTGTCGGTAGTGTATGTCAGTCCCATACATATTTGAGTTTGTCGGTAGCGTATGTCAGTCCCATACATTTTTGAGTTTGTCGGTAGCGTATGTCAGTCCCACACATTTTTGAGTTTGTCGGTAGTGTATGTCAGTCCCATACATCTTTGAGTTTGTCGGTAGAGTATGTCAGTCCCATACATCTTTGAGTTTGTCGGTAGCGTATGTCAGTCCCATACATTTTTGAGTTTGTCGGTAGCGTATGTCAGTTCCATATATTTTTGAGTTTGTCGGTAGCGTATGTCAGTCCCATACATTTTTGAGTTTGTCGGTAGCGTATGTCAGTCCCATATAATTTTGAGTTTGTCGGTAGCGTATGTCAGTCCCATACATTTTTGAGTTTATCAGTTGCGTATGTCAGTCCCATACATTTTTGAGTTTGTCGGTAGCGTATGTCAGTCCCATACATTTTTGAGTTTCTCGGTAGCGTATGTCAGTCCCATATATTTTTGAGTTTATCAGTAGCGTATGTCAGTCCCATACATTTTTTTAATTTTGTCATCTTCGTTTTCGCTGACAGAATGTGACTTCCTAAAACGCAATAAAAGGTTTTCCAAAATTCAGAAATCTTTGTTAAAATTGTAAATAAGACGTATCGTCTCTCCAATTTCCATAGCCGTGATCAACAAACGTAACATTTCTTCTCCAATATCTATAACAACAAATCAGGTGAACAGCCCAACAATCGTCCGACCCTTATGTCCCACGACGAAAGGTAATTGGGCCATCGAAAATTGATCGCGTTCTCATCGAGATGCGGGCATTCGGCTGCCTGTTGATATCACGGGACATTACTCTTTATTAACTTGTCGCTTTTTCTCGCCGTTAACAAATAAGAGCCGTTTGATGTGATCATTGATTTATTTATATGGATTCGTCAAAGGCGCAATGTGTGTTACACTGTTTAGGTATGAGTCATGTAGATGTAAAACAGCTTCGGTTATTATTATACCGAAAGCTATTCTGTTATATTTACTAAGTGAAGAGAACCATTCCTATCTATTTATACCTAAGTACGATAAGGAAAATGTCATACACCTATTTCAAAAATGCAATTGACAAAGAACTGGGTCGTTTGCTTCTCAACCCCCCAGGGACACACCGTGATAAACGTTCTTATGCAAATGAAGCCATTAAATAAAGCATCGAATGACCCCTAATGTTTTACTTTAAAAAAACGTAAACAACTTGAATTGGGTGTTTTATAATCACGCTATATTACAATTAACGTTGTTCACGGCAATACTGAATTAATACGGGAAGTGGGAGCACCCCATTGTTAGTATTAGGGACATGGCTACTTGTGAGGCTTTTGTGATTATTACCGCCTTATCTAAAATTGACGATTAAATTCCGGTGCGGCCGATTGTTGGGACATTTACCCCGTTAGCAAGATATAAGATTGTAAATTAATATAATTATTTAGATAGTGAAATTAATATTATGATTTGACGTAATTAAGTTTGGTTTTAAAATCTCTATTAGTTCTTGAATATGAATTAATTATTGTAACTTCGGTCTATTAGCTTTAATATTTTCATTAGTGAGGTCAATTTGGCATTATTAATCCAACATTGGAGAAACTTGCCAATCTTTACTAGATACTTTTAAAGTCTAGTTTAAGTCCTTTGCAAACGCAGTACTCCTAAAACACGGAAACATAAAAATCAAATCACAAGCTACCCACGAAATAGCCACAAAAAAAACAGCTGTCATACCTATGTTTTCTTTTTAAATTACCGATGAAAAGTTTCTATGTGGAGGGGGGGGGGATTATAATGTACTGAATACGTGGTAACCATTTTAGCGTTGATGCATATTATGTCCAGCAGTAGATTACGATAGGCTGAGTTGATTGACCCCTAAAAGCCTGTCTATCTCTGTTCTATTCTTTAAGCTCTGTGATATACCTAGTGTTCACAATGATAGTCAAATTTTATAGGTGTTTGCTTTGTGCTTAGCGTGTCGGTGGCCAACTAAATTGAGTCGGGCTAGAGTTCGGCCCTACGAAATTAGCACATTCGGTAGCGATCATCATTTCCTGAAATGAGCAAGCGACAGGACACTCAGGATACGAAATGATGTGCCGCACAGTTTGTCGAACAGCACCATATTTAATTTCAAGTACCTGGGCGAAATTTTCCCAGATATGAGACCTAGCAAGATCTATTTGTTGCCCTTATTACACCCTTAATATTGCAAATTTTATTTAAATCATTAGAGCCGTTTTCGAGAACGTGATTAGATAGATAGATAGAAAGAAAGATAATCCATTTATTCGTTGCACACAAAAGACACAGCACGACACACAGAAGCACAATTACAAATATATATACAAATAAACCCTCACGCGTTTTTCCCATAGGAGTATGCAGAAACCACAGAACACCACCTGCTATGATCTTTACACATTCTTTTTGCCACATCCATACATCTGGTCATACACTCATACAGATGTAGGTGAAAATATTGCTATAGGATACACTAGCCCAACCATAGGGCTACAGCGAACCATCCCTCGTATATCAGTAATAACATAAAATAGCTTTTAAGTTTTATTACAACGATGATAACACCGCATAATGACAATTTTATTAGTCATAAATTTTACACCTTTATGACTTAATGTTAGGACGTCGCCACTGTTAATATTTTCGTGACTATCAATGAATTTATGAACATTAAAAATATTTCTTCGGCAATCAACAAGATAATGTTTGGGTAAGATGGTACTTTTATGAGGCGATAAAGATCGTTGAGGGAATGAGGGCGGAGGATGGTTTAATTGAGGTTTATTTTTTTTCATACATTATAGATTGATAATAAATTAATGGATACAGGTAACTTTTAGTGGTTTTATCTCAGGAGCTTGATACGAGTGTTCTGGAAAATACATTGTTGAAATTATTTCATAATAGTAGTAGTATGATATTTGCATGATGGTAGCTATGGTACCCCCCAAAAAAAAATAAAAAATAAAAAAAAAAAAAAAAAAATGGTAGCTATGATAATTGACTCCATTAAGTAGAAGCATTGGGTAAATACCTACGAAAGTATTTTTTCAGTAAAAACTTGGATTTTGATTTGTGCTCAGTTGACGGCAAAACCCTCGCTTCCTATTACTTAGCTAAGGCTTATGTATATCTGAAAAAATGTGTGTTACTAAGCTTCGGGGAATTACAGGCATGATGTTATGTTAATGTTGTAAATGAGTGATTTTCCTGAAAAATCTTCACAGAATTACCAATGACACAACGAGTTTTTACAAAGACAATGGTGCGTTCTCTAGTTCGATCTAGATAAAGTAATGCAATGTATTTATCTGACTTTCGGCACATACATGAACATCCATTTTTGAACTGACTTCTTCCGTTCAACAACTTATTTACACCACTATAACCCATGTGCCATATCGAGGCTATAAATACTCGTCTGTCAAACTAGAATTTAATATTTAATTCGCTGTAGCAGTAACGAAACGTCATAACGTCGAGCACGTCGCGAAGACGAGATGAATAATAAATTGGAGCTATAATGGGTGGGGATGACTTTATTATAATGTAGGCACTTGTAGATAGGTAGGTATAGGGAATAACTGTAACTCAGATTAATATAGAGATGATTGGATATGTAACGCGACAGTGATAGACTGATTTGAAAAAATAATGCAATAGGGTATGTGCCTGAAAAAGTCTATTTAGTCCGTCAGTAAGATAATCAAAAAATATTTAACACGTATTTTTTATTGTGTCATGTACTTAAACGAAAAATGACCACGAAACTGCGCGATGAAATCTCACGTGAGACAAAAAGAAAAATGAAATGACGTCACTGGCTAGTAAAAAGTAACAGGTTCGTCACAAAACCTGTTACTTTTTACTAGCCAGTGCCAGCCACTGTCTTGTTGCCGTAATTGAAAAAATACGTGTCCAACATTTTTTGATTATCGAATTCGATTGAATATTGTTTTTGTTCGATGTTGTCAAATAGCCTATTACTACAATAACAACGTTTTTCAGCACAGTTAACAACATTCTTACAGCTTTATTGGAAAACCAGGTTTTTCTCCAAAATGTTTCGGAATTTACCGGTCACTGTAAATTGAAGGCATTTATCATGCCGTCCATCAAAAACCGTTAATTGTCAACCTACTTCTTCTTGATTATTGCACGCAGTAAATGGACTAGTTTTTCATAAATCAAAATTTAGTAACTAGACTACTATTGAGAGTTGGAAGTATGGTATTAAGTAACTACAAACTCCATACTTTCTCCAAAACGCAAATAGCTGATGCTGGCCTTGCAGCCACATGTCGGAAGAGCAATGGGAAAAAATTACCGCTCAGTGGATACCAAATATCAGGAAATGACAGGCTCAGAAGGCGATGGCGGGATGAGCTGGATTGTTTCGCAAAAAAATGGCCCACAATCTCACTAGATGTGGAAGGAGGGAAGGGAGGCCATTGCCCTGCAGTGGGACAATATAGGCTTATAATCTAATCTATTGAGAGTCGCTTCCATACAAGTAAAGCATCGTAGAAGTCAAGCATGTTTACAGTAACACAATTCGTTATCCCGCCACCAGACAACAAAAAGAGCAGTAGCAGAAACCACCACTAAGTACCCCAAGTAGCTCAAAACAGTATAAAGATATTTCCCTATGCCCGCGTGATCTTGTTACCTTCAAAGCTACTAGCTAACAGCTTTCATCTCTCAAAGGCACCTCCTATGACAGTCTAAACAAACATACTACGTTTCCTTTTTTATATAAACATGAGATATAAATGGATGTGTGTCAGCGTAGGAAAGGAAGAGAAGAGCATTCATGGCTCCGAAAATATTCAATGAAATACCAAATGACATTAAAGATCTAAACTTGACACAATTTAAACGGAGACTAAATATTTTTTATTGAAAAATGGTACTTTACCATTGACGAATTCCTTCTGGACAAAATGTAATAAACTAAGCTGATAATTTATTGCGTATTTATGTTTGAAAATTCAAAGACTTGAGTAATTAATTGTATTTTGATTATTTTTTATAACAATTGATTGTAATAAAAATAAAAATAAATGTTAATTTGTACGCAATATCGATTTTAAATACTTTTATTGTTAAATAATGTATCTGATAATTATGTATATGTTTTAAAATTCAATGATTTGAGTAATTAGCTCTATTCTGATCATTTATTATAATAATTTATTGTTTTCTAAATATTGAATCAGTTTAGACTGGAGGCCGACCCCAACATAATTATGTGGTTTGTAAAAGACAAAACAGATGAATTAGCAATGGCTGTGCCTAATTAAAATGTCTCGCATAATATTGTCTAAAGCCGAAAGTAGCTTTACGAGTGAATTTCACCATCCCTGGGCTATTAACCTTCCCCGATTATTTCATATTCACAAATAAAGTTTATTTATAGTATCGTAAACATAAGCTCCAAACTCTGCTTCTGCGCAAGAATCTTTGCCAAAGTGCCTGCAGTGTGTGGTTGTTGAATAATTCTAGACATCAATTGACTGCGACGGAGATTTGGAATCGAATGTGACGAACGACACTTATCGTGTGGTTTCCATACAAATTACAGACGTGAGTATTCAGTCTATTATTCCTACTACACCACACTCTGTGCAATTGTGATGCTCATGATCGAGCTATGTCCCATCATCTGGAGTATCCCAATTGTCAACGCCTCACGACGCCGCAATATAATATATAAAAATATAAAATATAATATCCCTGGACATTTCACACAGCACCATCTAGTCCCAAGCTAAGCAACCTAATGCTTGTGTTTTGTGCTTGTGCTTGTGTTGTGGTGGCAATAAACGTTGCACCTACTGAATAATCATCTGCCTAGCCTATTCCCTATTCACTATGTTGGGGTCGGCTTCCAGTCTAACCGGATGCAGCTGAATACCAGTATTTTACATGGAGCGACTGCCTATCTGACCTCCACAGGCCAGTAGTACTAACTGGGTAATACGATACTCCTTGATAAGACTGGTTGTCAGACTTTCGGGCCACTGACTACTCAACGACTGTCAAAGATCTACAATTGACAGCCGAAACCAACGGCGAGGAAACTCGGTACGTAATGGGTGGTCACCCATCCACGGATCAACCTAGGCAAGCGTGGCTTAACCTGAAGAACAACCCAAGCGGCTGTTATTATTTAGCCACGAGTCCCAGCCACCAACTGAATTATGTCGATACGAAAAGAAGAAAACCTACTACATGGAGACATTAGTCACCCTAATATACCCATGGTATCACTACATATTATAAAACAAAGTCGCTTTTCTGTCCCTATTTCCCTTTGACCGCTTAAATCTTTAAAACTACGCAACGGATTTTGATGCGGTTTTTTTTAATAGATAGAGTGATTCAAGAGGAAGGTTTTTATGTATAACACATGCACCCGTGCGAAGCCGGGGCGGGTCACTAGTACATAATAAAACCATCTCCCATGAAGTCTAATGTCAATATAATTGTACCTGAGTATAGCACACTCGTGCAGTAAAGTTCAAGTGAAGTAGCGCCGAGGGGCGTCGAAGCGTCGCGTGGAACGGTTTCGGATCAGCGCGCCGAAAAATGACGTGTTCCGTTCTCAGATGGCTTGTAAACTTCGTTTTAGTTATTTTTCTTAAAGTTCGAGAGGTTATGAAGATGTGAGTGTAATAACTAGGCCAAACGGGCACTGCATGGTCATCATTAACACGAGTTGTCATGTTAATGATGACCATTGATACCAGACTATTATATGAGTTAAACTCGAGGATGGAAAACCTATCCCTCCCTGTACGTAGCATACTGCGTATGTGGTGATAATCTTTATCGCTCTCTTTTACCTCTATGTATTAGTAGCGAAGGGTCAATTTTTGTAAGAGGTAAGCTGGAGTAAATATCTTTAACGTATTATTTGGCTATAGAAAACTGACTGTGCCATTTTTCAAATGGAAGCCGGTAGGAATCGAGTTGTATGGAACCTTCGCCACTGCTGTGTGTGTTTATATTATTATTTGTATTATTTTGATCATAATGTTTGTCTTAGGTTTTTTTTAAGTTATTTTCATCTTCAAAAGTTTTTTATTTGACTCTAAATTGTGAATTCACACTGTTTCTAACCATTTGAACTCCTGGATTCACTTCTTATCAAAAAGAACGATCTCGCTGACGTGATAGTGTTAACGACACTGTACCGACCTTTTTCCTCTCTCTCTATGCTCTTCTGCAACTTCTGCAATTTCCAAGTGTAGGCTGTATATGTACGTCACTACATTGACATTAAAAAGTTACATAACTACATGTCAAGTCAATAATATTACCAACCGTATATCCCCTTAACTAAAATAAAAAGCATGCTACGTATCAGTGGAGCTTCCGTCCACATTAAAATGAGCTCATTAAGTTGTTTAATCAGTTGTAAAGAGTTTATTATTTTATTTCAGGGACGTCCGGTTCTGTGTGGATGAGTTTTATTGTATCCCTATTGTAATTATGGTGTGTCACTGCTGCCTTCTAGGGACGATATTTTAATGGTCATACAACCGACCGAACCTTTTGTATTTATTAAGAAATTGAAGTATTAAACATCACTGTCACAAATAGTGTTGTCCAACTCCAACGTGGATGTAAATCCAACAAAAATGGTGTGGTCCCAATGATGAGTTTTTTAAACTAACATGACTTCATGATGGTTATCTAACAAAAACCGGCCAAGTGCGAGTCGGACTCGCGCATGAAGGGTTCCGTACCATCATAGTAGGGAAAAATAAATTGAAAATTATTATTTTTCAAAATTAATTATTAATTTTGAATTTATTTTTATTATTTATTGTTATATGGGCAACAGAAATACACATTCTGTGAAATTTTTCACTGTTTATCTATTACGGATCATGAGATATACAGCCGGCTGACAGACAGACGGATGGACGGACGGACAGCGGAGGCTTAGTAATAGGGTACCGTTGGTTACCCTTCGGGTACGGAACCCTAAAAAATAAAGCTATCTGTCTATTCATCATTATACTGTGTACGTCTACAAGCTTTTAAAACAAAACAGTGGCCTGGCTTGGAGCGCTAGTGTGAATTATCCTTCGGTAGAATAGACCGTCCAGTTCCAGTCCGTTCCAGACGTCTGCGTTTTGGAAATTGACTAACAAAGTAGGGGACTCTGTAAGTCAATTTCCAAAACGCAGACGTTCAAAATCCTGTTCACGAATAGCAACTTTGCTAGAAAAAACTCACAACAATGTAAATATAAGATCTTTATCATTTTCTTTCAAGTCCCGGCAAGACAAATAAATATCATAAAACCATTAAAAACAAAACACAATTTAAATGCAAATTCGAAAACAAGTGAACGTTCTAGAATACCATACGAAACTGAACGGTACAGCTAATTTCAAATTGTTGTGAATTCGTAAAATCGGGCGCTTGCAATTTTATAGACAAAAGAAAGCACTAAAAAGCGAATGTAACGTTCGCAGCACACATCTAATTTAGATAAAGAGTTTGAGATAAACGGTACAAATCACTGTACACAAAAACTACTTTGCATAGGTCTTTTCAGATGCAAATAGCTGTATTAAATTTGCAATTTAGACCCCGACAACGCACTAGGGTATGGTCTAAGGTGCAAGAGTTGTAGAAAATTAAATTACGGTAAAGATATTATTTAAACACGGTTTTAAACTTTCACGGTTTAAAACTAAACTTATACTGACAGTATAAGTTTAGTTTACGAGATGTCTTACGGGATATCTTCCCTGATTGTTCATAATTTTGTCTGCTCCTAAAAATTTATTTTCCATCCACTCCGCATTCTCAGCAAGTCGTAAGTGACAGTAAAGATATTATTCCTCTCAAGAACTTTAGAAAAGGTTATCGTTAGTTATGCTATGTTGAACAGCTTGAGTTTTACTATTGCAATTTTGATTTGTTATTCTCATCTTTAATTTTTTTATGAGTGGATAATACATAATTACAGATAATACCTAACATAGGTAAGATACAAGTCTATTTGCCTATTGTTTAAATTAAGGGAACCCCTACCCCTAGATATTGTGAGGAACTTTCGTTACCTCCTCTAACTTACACCAGCACATCTGCTGGCAACGCGTCGAGCCGCCAGTACCTTCAGACAATGAAGACATCCTATTGTGATGCTATAAGTTTTATGCCTCCCTGGTACTCGCCGACAGGACTGACCGTAAAATTGATTGTGCTTTATCAAGGCACAGTGTTGATTTGCAGACGGACAGGTCTTTTAATATGTGAATGGGTAGGCATTGATTGAGCTGGAAGAAACCTGCTTATATCTTACTGTTTCATGCTTTTTAGTACCGCTGAATTTTTGCCGTTGCTTCACAATTCTTTGAGAACATGTTATAAAAGAGGAAGTTTTTTGGAGTCGGGTTAAATCTTATACAAATTCACTGTAGAGAACTTAGCGTGTCGATGGCAATCTAAATAGTGCTGTAATATTGTAACTATGTAAGTGTAATTTATGTGTATAATAAAGAATGAGACATACAGAAAAAAAAATGATGCTAGCTTTGTTTGAGTGGAGAAATAGTTTGTGAATTAGGAGCTTGCAGCTGTTTAAATTAAAATGCACCATGATTATAAACAACTTAGTCACACCTAAAATCTTTAAGAGATCACCTAAATTATATTCCCCTCACATGGAAAACACTCAACAACAAAACTATCTACTCTCTTCTCCCAAAATCTCACATTACTGAAGAAAAATAGCTATCCAGTTAGGCTTCGGAAATGGAGGAGAAATGTCACCATAAGGATAATCTACGCAAGATAATTTCCACTCAAGTGGTTCGATGTCTTCGACCGGAGGTCAGTGAGTAACGCCACGGGGCGCGCAAACTGATGGGGACTTAGTAGGAATCTCTTAATTTATAGCCTCGTTGAGATTTGTGGGGTAAATTAGGGGTTGAAGCGGGGAGTTGGACGCACGTGTACCGTCAACTTTGACCTTGAAGAATTGCGAGCTAAAAGGATTTTCTTTGAATATTTTGAGGTTTTGTATTTCGAATATAAACAACTACAACAGCATTTGAACTTGAACAACTCTCTTTCAGCGATGTGTTTATCCTGGCTGCCGTCTTTTTGATTTAAATGTTGATCTATCTACGGTTTTTAATGGCTATCACATATCGTAATTTTGTTTCAATATTAATTTTCCAGTAAGACTTATTTTTAATTGACTATGTCTCACAACAATCCTTCGACATCATTCCTCGGTCTTCATCAATGTCACGTAATTGCAACTTATCTTCAGAAATATCGGTACGCATATTTATTGTGAATACGACTCACAGTCTGACAGATTCTTTACTGGTGGCCTACCATGACGTCTTAAAGCAGGTGTAATTCTAGTGTGGGAAAGAGATGGCGCTAGAAGAACTGTATAGCTCTGTCTCTTTCCTACACTGGAATTATAACGTCATAGTAACCCCCCTCTATTAATGAACGGTTTCATATCAGTTTGTCGGACTCTTTTAATTGATTTCGCTACCAAAGAGGCGACAAGCGGAGCAAAGAGGAGACGTGCGGAATCCGACCAATCAAATTGGTTGAAATATACATCGGGTCTCTCGTCTTTCCTAGTCGAATCGAATCTTGCACAAATTGAAGTTCGTACCGGGCCTAAATTTTTCTCCAGTTTCCTTTGACTTGCGCCACAACACGCTGTTATCTACAGACTCATAGTGGGTGAAATAATCTGATTTGTCCATTTGCCGGTCGCGGGCTCCTAACAAACGGCCCTATGTTCGATTAACACGATTGCTTTTTGTACTCATTGCGTTTATACCGACTTAATTGACGGTAAATTTATAATCTCGCGATTTAGGGGTTCTTAGATTTTGTGCTGTTGGTGTTTGTTTGCTGTTTTTGTGATTGTTAAAGATGTTAAGATGCTCGTAAATAAAGGTGGGCATTGAATTAAGGTATTTTGATTTGGATGGCACTTTTTTTTCTGTAACGAAGATGTATTTTTCATTATGGAAATGAGCATAGTGCAGCATAGTGTCTAGTCAGTTTGCAATATTTATTAGAAAAATATTGTTTTCAAGATCTGAGGGAAGATGTATCATTGTACAAACAGCACAATCTTTAACGTAAAAGAAGATGAACAATGTAATGCAATAATAATACAACATCCTCAACACAAAACACATTGAGAGCTCTTTTAGCTGTTTTTCGCCTCTGAGAGCGCCTAACAAAAACATCACAAAGATTCTTTGACATCTAATTCCTTTGTCTTGGCCTTCAGCATAATAAGGCACGCGCACACTATACGACTATAAATCTATAGCACGTTATCGCGTCATCCCCCTGTGTGTCGCAAATCCGGGAGCATTTGTAACAGACCCGCGGATTATCGGTTCGCCCCGGGCAAAAACAAGAACCCCGGACGAAACACCCGTGGACATAAATTCGCGACAATGATTCATGATCGCCGTGTTCGAAAGTTTTTGCTCGAGCGATTAATCGCAGCGACTTTTAGGGAAATCGCTGCAACGCTTAATGTGGGTGCGTATTATTTTAATGACAGCGCTCGGAGCATAAAAGGTGTTTGGAGATAAAAACCGTTTACCGATTTATCCTTTTAACTTGCGGTATTATGTTCTTTCGTAACAAAATATCGGGTTTTCTATTTTGGGGAGGTGATCATTATTTTTATCTTTTGTGAAATTAATAAAAGATATGGAAAGGGCTTTTACAAATTGCCAGCAATACAGGTTCATAAGCCACCCGACAAGAGAGCATTAACCATGTCTCTAAAGAAAGTGTAAAAACCGCACTATGCTGTACTTTGTATTGGTATGCTTTCATATAAAAATGTCTGCCAGAGGCTATCCGTTAATTAATATTGTAGTCGTAGCCTAGGCCGCAGTCTGTTGGTACTTCGCGTGAAAAAACCTGCAAACAGGAAGCGAATAAAATGTGTTTCTATCAGAAAATGAAGCATTAAAGGAGGTGCTTTTGTTTCGCGTACCTATTGTTGTTTGTTTAATTAAAAATGAGATGTGACTTCCAATTGATATTAATGTTAGAATAAATTCAATCACAATTTAAACTCTATTCAATTTAAGGTCGGCACAGCACGTCTTCTTCATCCGTATTAAGAGAAGTATGGAAGAGGAAGACATGATGTGCCGAGAAAGAGCCAAAGCCTCTTTCTAGCCAAATCGTCCTTTAAATAGTCCATCCATCGCTTCTATTGTTTTTTCTCTACTTTCATAGCATGAGCTATTCAAATTACAATATAGCTCCTGATGGCAAAAAAGTACTCCAATTCCTGACCAAACTGAATCGTTACTCAACAGAGTTCTTTAAATGTTCCGCATTTTATCACCCACACTAAACATTAATGTCACCACTAACTGAGCAACTTCATCGGACTGAATGATCAAGCCAGCATCAATCTTCCCGCTCAATCATAAAAAGGTTATAAAAATAAGGCACGCTACACGCTTCAACACTTGTTTGTGTCGTTGTATGCATTCCGAATTCCGACTCGCGACCGCAATGTCGCAGACTCAAGCCCATCCATTTGCGACGACAGATCAATCACGAGTCAGCATCAAGCCCGGAATAATGGTCCTTTCAACACTTTATGTACACCAACACTTACATTTTCTACGTTAAGATTTAAGCTTTAAGGTTGGAAGTCAATTGTAGTGTTTGCCAGTAAAGTAAAGAGGCAATGTGCGTTGTTCCTTTGAGCTATTTAAGCTCGCGCTAAATGATCGACGCGTCATGTTTCTCTTGGACTGAGAGAAAATATACAAGTCCAAATAAGATCTGTCGTTAGTGAATAATGGGGGAAATATGTATGTTGTGTTGCTTACGGGTCGCTTACTTTACATGGAAGCTTTGTATCTAAGTAGTATACAATGTATATATTATATTAACTATGATGAATTGATGAGTTTAGCATTCGGGAGAGATTGTTGGAATGATTTGATACTTACCTACCTACGGACAAATGAAATTTCATAGATCATCTTTCATGATTTTCAAAGAATCAAATCAAACCATTTATTCGCATATAATGTACGTATTGTATAATAAAGTTGTTATGAAATATAGTGCCGGGTACATTCGGCCTGAGAGGCATGCAAAATTTTACAAATAATGTCAATAATAGTATGAGTAAAATTATCACATAATAAAGAAATTTATTACAATACTAACAAAATATTTTAACAAGTCTAGATTAAGCACAGTAGATATTAAATAATGTGAATAATATTAAATTGATGAATTGAAATGGAAGAACCTTTCGATTTTTATCAATAAATTGTACTTGGTGTAACTATCTGCTCCAGCTCTGGTTACTAAGTAACTGATCAGAGAGGCTCCTCTTCACTTTATAAATTCACTGGCTTTTGCCCGCAGCTTCGCCCACACTGAAGCCAGAAAAAAATCTATGAGAAAACATACCTGGGATAAAAGTATACTAGCCAAAGTCAATGTCTATCTGTGTGCTAAATCCACTGAGGCGTCAAGGCGAGAAAACTTAATATACAGACAAAGTTACTTTCGCATTTAGAAATTACCTAATTTTTAAACCAATACTTAACTTTTTTTCTATACGATCTACAACCGATCGCTCCAGTGATCCGCAGAAATAGGAGCTCCACAGAAAAACGAACAAAATGTAAGAGGAAACTATAATTCGTTCCCAGTTAAAGTTAACGCAATAAGGATTGTGGAGGTCAATTGGATCTGAACTGCGGGAGAAAGGATATCTTTGTGTTTCCTTTCCGTTAATCTACTGCCTTGGCTTCAGTCATTATCGTAGTTAGTGGTGTCGTATAGTTTGTCATAGTTAATCTTTTTACGTTTCTTTTCAATTGATGTATGGTGTGTGGGCTGCGGGACTGTTCGAAAGAGATACCGCGGCCCTGGAACATAAAGGGCAAACGAAGGAACATGGATGGTTTTTAGTCAGTAAAAGTCTGACGATCCCTTCCGCTCCGCCCAGAGCGGGAGGAGTCATTTGATGATCTCCCATCCGAAAAAAAAAATGTATGGTGTGATGTTTAGAAATGATCATCAAAATTTATGTAAATATTCTTTAAATCTAGCTGTGTTTTGTCATCATAATTACAGCTGATAAACTTCCACTGTTTGCTTCATTGAACATCGCCACCGGCTATGCATATTCACTTTTTATTTATATTCCAATAAAAAACTTTCTGCGGACAAAAAAAAAGACACAAAAAAGTCTAAAATAACTTTACTTGCGGAATTCGGTGACTTTGTTTGTTTCATTGACTTTTTTGCCACCAAGAAAGTTTTTTATTTTACCCTTTTTAGTTGAAGTATGCCACACAAATTCTTGTCACGAAACAATTTTTTACATTGTAACTACAAGTTATTAACAAACCATCATGACGTCAATATAGCCCAAGAAGAAAAAAATACGTACTATATATTTTTGATAAACTGAATATAGTTGAGGCTTGCAGTGTGATGGATGAAACTAAATCGAGAAGTGTTTGGTAGGACTGTTCTACTCGACTAAAGGAAAAACCAACAAACTACTGAACCGATTTTTACGAAATTTCTATGGGACCAATCGAGCAGTACCTACATCCTTTCACATAAAAAAAGATTTTTCAAATCGGTTCATAAATGACGGAGTTATGAGGTAACAATCACATAAAAAAAATAAAAGATACAGCCGAATTGAAAACATCCTCCTTTTTGAAGAAAGTCGGTTAAAAACCAGCTAAGGTGGACATATGTCCAACTTAACGTCTCCAAACGTCTTATCTAAACATACCATAGTTGATTGATATCATGAATCGGTCGGTATCATGTATCTTTTACCCATGTTTGCAAAGAAATAAATGATTTGATTTGATTTGAAGCACTGTGGCAGTTGCAGACATCTCTTTGGCACCCCGAACTTATAGGTGAAATATAGTTTTATTACTACTTAGTTGACAACAAGACAAAAGCATGGGATTTATGGCAATTCCTTTTTTGACCTTCTCATAATAGTAGTTAATAGGAAACCTGTGATTAACAGTTGACATGAAAAACATTCATTTCCAACGCCTCCGGAGAAACCAACTAACCTGACCCGAATTGGACTTTTTTCTTCGAAATATCAACTTTAAAAAAATAACCCTTCCGCGCGCCTCGCGGCCGTATTTATCCAGCAGTTTGCATAGCATTTAACCGCGCATGGCTGAATAGTCGCCCGAGGCGCCTCGACAAGGCACGCACGCGCCTCGGCCGGCTTTTGTCCTCGCCTCAAGTGCAAATAGCCTGGCGTTCTAATTTCAAAATGCCCGCCCTTGAATAGAGTGAGCTTATTTTAGATTTCAGTTGAGATTATCGTTTTTTTTTTTTGTATAATTTTTCTGTCATTTTTCGCGATGTCTGGTATCGATAAAATTCGAAGACTGCGAAAACTTAAATGAGACTGTCTAAGGCCGAGATCTATGTATAAACTTGACTCAGTGATTTGACTTGGGCATGCCTCTATATTACGCTTCTGCTTGTCTTTTGTGTGATAGTCACAGGAGCAATGCTAGGCTTAAGTATGTGCTTAGGAATGTTTATAGATCTCAGGCTAAGTTCTAATTTTATCACTCTATGAAAACAGTATGACTATGTACGAAACTATCAAGCATAAACAAAACTGTTTTGACATAGTCTACGCATGACCAACTCCTAATCCAAAAAAAAAAAACAGATTGATTACAGATCGCTTTTGACCATTATTAAAAAAATGGTGGCATGAATTTACCCAATCAATGTATGTTTAAACTATAATGTAATTAAATGTTAAATGTTGATCTGGAATAAAATATGTTGTTTTTGTGTTAATAAAAACAACATATTTTAATCAGTGTATAAAATCACGAATATCGTTAATGCTCCATTTATTTTTAATTTACGTTAATCAAAAACCTTGATGTTTTATTAATCAAAATTCCGCTTTTAATTAATAATCAAACGGATGATGTTCCAAAGAGAACATTTACAATCACCATGTTAAATAATTATTATTTACCTACGTATCAAATAAATATTAAAATAGACGCCAATCATAAAATATTTACAAGCTCTCACAGAGTTTGATAGGTATTTGACTGTTTCAAAAGCAATTTCATTTCATGTTATACAATATCTTAGTAATTACTGTTAAACCAGTGAAAGCGAGAAGCGAGTAATCCTATTCCTCGTTTCTCCAAGGAAGAATGATAGATTCCGTAAAATATCCTCATAATTATGTCAAGCTAAAACATAGATACACGCCTTATAATCAAAGAAGGGTTAGACAGATGTGTACTTAACAAGTAGCCCCACATTTCGCCAATTATGCTTAATTCCCAAGTAATAGGGGGCCTATTGCCATCAACTGGGCACAAATACACACTCCGTGGCTGCTACTGAGAAATTCCTGATGGAAAAACCCAATAACACTGCCCGACCCGAGAATCGAAGCCAGGAACTCATGCTGAGCAGTTGCGCTTGCGACCACTAGACCAATGAGGCAGACTCATCTGATACTGCTGAAATAAACGACTATCTCAGTAATACATGATGCATTAAACACACAGTTTCTGCATCAACCTCAAACTGCCTACGAAGCAATTTGTGGCGTTTTCTGATAGAACTACAAAACCACTGGAAGATATTCACTCTCATGCTACATAAGCCGTCTCAGAAACGTAAAAGCTATGAAGGATTTTATTGGCTCACATAAAACGCAAAATCTTCCATTGTGAATCAAACTGTGTGCCAAAACTTGCAACCATTTGATGTTACCCTTAAGAGAAGTAATTTCACATCATATCCGCTTCGGTTGTCGCAGCCCTCTGTCGCTGTAAGTATAGTGATACGAGGCACTTTTACACGTCACCGCAATGGATGGTTCGTTTGACAGGGTAAAAGTCGCGCACTACACGGACATGACCACGACTTAAGGCCGCAGAAGCTTCGACCAAGAAGAAAGTCGCTCAAGGGAGCGTCCGACCAGTTTTGTTCATGATGCGACAAGTTGTGGTCGAGGCTGCGTAGTGCGCGACGTCTATAAGTCATTGTTCAAATTAAAACAATCCTTCTTTTTCGTGTGGCACAAGCCTAACCTGGTGTCAGAGTGTGTATGCCACCCATGAGCCTCTGACTTGGCTTTAAATGCCGTCGAAAAATACCTCTCAGGCGCATTTCAGGGTTTGGTTTCGTCACGATTTTTTCAGTCACAGAAGCAAGTCTTAATTATACAATTTGCATAGAGATCCGAAAAAACAGAGGTGCGTGTTTTGGGTTCGAACTCGAGAGCTATGAGTTGGCAGTCCGACGATCACACCATTAGGCTATCATTGCTAGGCTATAACGTATTCTGCATGGCCCCAAAATTATACAACAAGGTATCAAAGGCATACAAAGATTTGAATATTAATAGTTTTAGTAAAAGCATGAAGAAACTTTTAATAAATAAAATGCTACTATAATGTTGCCGACTATTTAAATGATGTACTTTAGACATTTTTTTTTTATTTATTTGACTTTTGATTTATAACTTTTTATTGTATTATTTATTTTTTTTACTTTGACATTTATTATTATTTGTTTTATTAATTATGTTTTTTTTTTATTCTTTTAATTTTTGACATGATTGTATCAATTTGACATTTATTATTCAAATTAATTATATGAGATGATATATTTAAAAATCACGATTTTAGTATTTCAAAACATTTTTGCACGCCATATTATGTGGCAAACATGTCTAAACGATTTTTCTCTTTTATATGTTATCCTACATGCACTTTTACTATTGTATGTGACACATGTTTGAGCAAATAAATATATCTTATCGAAAATGAAATCAAGCAAAAAAAATAAATGACATTCATTGTTTGTATTTAGGGATCAGTTTCACAAAGACGTTGTTACCGTTAATGTTTTAGCAGGAACCAAACATTTCCAATGTTTTCTAATATCGCATTTTCTTGTTTCAGGTATGAACGAGTAACTTTTCACGTTCATAAGGTTGCAAGATGGTGATGTCGTTAAACTATGCTACAAGCTGACTGTTAGTTAACTTAAATAGGAAACCACTAAGTACTCGTGGAGTGATTAGTGAGACTACCAAGTTCTTGCTAAAAATAACATGTTTTTTTAGGTAAGTGTTAAATATGTTTTTACTTCTAGTCGAAGTTAGAAAATATAAATATAACATTGTTTAATAACCAGGTAATACATACCTAACCAGGTACCCCCAAACTCAACAGTTAGTCTGTATCTTGGGGCGAAAAATCAGTTGAACTGTGATTTCCAACTCTGAGCTTTGGACGAAATCCGAATCCGATTCAAACGGCTATTCTCCGAAACGGGTGGACCGATTTTGATGGAACTTTTACTGGCAGATAGCTGATGTTATAATGTCTAACATAAGCTACTTTTATTTTAGTAAAAATATTAGGGTTCCGTGTAAAAAAAAACATTGAAATTGGTAAGAAAATTTGGTTCAAAAAGGGAAGTAATTTTTTTATAAAAATTTAACGCGAACAAAGATTACGGGCAACAGCTAGTTCTCTAAGTATAAAATATTATAGCCTAAACCACAATAGGTATGGTAACGTTATGCCAAAGCTTTAAGATTTTCTTACAAGTAAAGACTTGACATTTTTAAGTTCAATGCAACTTAGCAGTATCGTGATTCCAAGATAATTTATTTATGAAAAAACAACTTTTGACATGATATTCGTGCGATTAAAACCTCCTGTCGCGTATAAAGCGTTCAACTTTAATCTTTTCGTCTTTATTCATTACTTTAACCGTACATAAATCTTGCTTTCCCACGAGTTAAACTGTATCAAATTACTGGCGAAGGGAGCATCCTAGTCAAAGTATGTTCACCCCTCATATTAAATACCATGTTTTCTCTGCTGTTCCTTTCAAACACTCCAAGGTAATTTGAACTTTATCATGAAGTGGGAAGGTTGTAGAAGTTCTTCTAAGGGTGGAAAAAATGTGGAGGTTATAAAAATCAGTTTCAAGAGTGTTTGGAATGACGTGCTGTTGCATTGCGGGGGAGGTCACGTTTCGCCCCCGAGGGTCAGAATTAAACGGGTCAGTGGTCAGGTAAATATAATGGAGTAAACAAATTCAACTCGCTTTGATGCACCATTGATATTTATATTATTTTTAGGGGAGTTTAGAAGGGGATTTACTTGCTTAAACATTTTTATTTGGTTTGGGGGCGATTGACAATTTTGTGTTTAATTGAGGGAATTTCCGGTGTTTTCGGTGTCGGGTTTTTTTTTGGTGTGAAAAAAATACAGTTTTTTAATACACAGATGGATAGTAACGCTGCAAACTTAAACCAGAGAAATAAAATTAATGGCTAAATCAAGAGGATAATTATACTGTTGATTTTGAACGTGCAATAAAATGAAATTTCGACTATTTAGGTCATGCTTAAATAACAACAATATATGTAATGGAGCACTCACTGGTTACTACACAACATTTACTCCTAGCAAGAATTAAACACTTCAAACAGACGTTAGCGTTAGAGTATTACTGACAACATTCGTCGAACATTGCCATAACTTTACGTAGTGAAGACCAAACATTAGCCGTAGTATAGTAAAAAGTCTATATATCGTCTATGCACTGTAATATCGCACTACCCCATCGGTCTATCAGCTTGCCCGAAATTGTGAACTGGATCGTTTGAGTTCGAAAAAAATTGTCAATCAATCATTCATTCATCAGTTTCTACAGTCGAACTCAACTAAGATCTCAATATTTATATTTTAACCTACAATATTCCCACTGGTGGGCCGTAGGGCTGTGGGCTGTAATCCCACACGCGGGTTCAGTGCGCATTTGATTATTTGATTTGATATTTTCAGTTCTTGGACAGGCCGGTTTCCTCACGATATTTTCATTCAACGTTTTGAGAGGAGTGTAGATGATATAATTTAAAATAATTAAAGTGCCATCCTTGATTCAAACCTACAACATAAAACCGTGGTCGTTTTGGGCTTCAGGTCTATACTTACAGCACTACAACGGTATACCTTGCTTATAGTAACACACTTACACAAACTACAACTTCTTGGATTGCAGCTTGAAATTCAGTGTTGACAGTGCTTACAACACTATCCTTTTAAGTCTGACAGTTTGTTCTATTGTTCGATATTAATTTGAATAGTCGCAACAATCGCCTTGAACAATCTGACGTCTAACAAATAAATGACAATCGCCTAGTAAAATCATTTGGTCCTAAGGACCATATTAGGACCAAATCTTCGCTTCACATCACTATTTGACCACAAAAGACCACTAGAACGTCACGTGAACAAAAACACTCTGTGCTGCATTTCACTGGTTATTGTTAAAGCCAATTAGGCTGGCGATACACGGGCTAGCAGCTTTGTGACGTCAGTTACCTGCCAACTTCTCGGGGCCACAAATGGAATACTAATACAAACTTTGCTGTAGGTACCGACTTGTGCGCTATCGTCAAATTAGTTTGGTTTGTCGGTTACGTCGAATACTAATAGTAATAGTACTTATATTTACTGTTTTCGCATCTATTGTGTACTTGTCAAGCAAATTTATTCCTAGGTAGTTATAATTACGAATGCAATTATTTCAATATACGCTTGCATCAATTTGGTGACAAACTGTATTTTCTTTAAACGTAACAACATAACATCACGCCGGTTAGGCAGTAATATTATGGCATGACCTAATTTTATGGCACTCCCACATTGACCCAGTTATGTTTAAGTCTCATATATTAGGGGGCAAGCCTATTGCCATCAACCGAGCAAAACTCCAGGCTCCAAAGCTGCTACTGAGAAATTCCTGATGGAAAAAACACACACAACACAACATTAAAATGACCCAATTATTCTTACCCCTACTCACTCTCAAAGATAACCCCAATATTTTTCTCTAACACCCAGAAGCGTTGAAACATTAGAAATTCAAATCAATATTTAACCCTATTCAATTAACTTAGGGCACATCTAAAGAACGTTTTTACATAGAAAAGGAGTATAAAGGATTGCAAATGAGGCTCTTCCCCCAAAGGCCTCTTTAATTATAAGAGAGATTGTTTGTCCGAATTCCAAGGGCTACCTCCGTGCTCTAATTACTCGGCGAAATCCCCGTTTAAACTGTGCAATTAGATTTTTTTCTTGAGACTATTACAGTGAGTTGTTGAAGCTCTGATTTCGGGTTTTAGATTTCTTTATGGTGGTCCGGTTACGTTGGATTTATTTTCGTTTGGATGTATTAAGCAAGTTTTATTGAGAATTGTTTGGGGTATTTTCTGGTCTTAATAGTATTTTCTCTGTTATGCCTAGTACGTCATAATTTCTGTAAATGGTTTTACATCATCATTCTCTTGCCCTTGTCCCAATTCATTTGCGGTCGGCGCAGCATGTCTTCTTCTTCCATACTTCTCTATTACTCGTCATCTCATCAGACACCTCTTTTTGTGACATATCATTCTTCACACAGTCCATCCATCTTTTCTTTGGTCTTCCTCTATAGACCAGGGTAGAAGCCTTTAAAAATAATAAAAAGTGAAAAAAAATAATAGTAGGATGCAACCCATTAGAAAAGGAGGGGAATATTATAAAAATGAAAGGAAAAATAATTTACGGGCGATCTGAGGTCGGGAAGGGGATGGGGGTGAGTTTTTAAGGGTAAAAAACGGTTTTTCTCGATTTCCGGCAAAACTAAAAGTCCTATCGAAAAAAGTCAAATGGCAAAGTCGTAGGTAATAAAAAGATCTAAAACTTTTGTATTTACAATTTTTTCACATAACCTCAAAAGCTATGTGAAAAATTCAAAAAACCAAGTTTTTGGTTTTTTATTTTTATCTTTTACAAAAATTTGTTTTTTTTAACGACATTTGGTGAAAACTTTCCTTTTTATGTCCCAAATACGCTGTAATTTATTTGATTAAAAATATTTATTTTTTCGCCTCATTTTGAATTAATATCGAAAAAGCAGCCTAATTTTCAATCGAAAATTCACCCGTCAAAATATCGGCTTTTTTCAAAAAGTTGGTATGTTTTCTGTTCGTTGAAATCTCTACTTTTCGATGGTGAAAAAAAAAATATATGTTACTATAGTAAATCTTCTCAGAAAATGCAAAAAATCGAAAAAAACTCGAATTCGAATTTTTTTTTATTATTATAAATAATTTTGAGCTATTTATTAAAATTTACACTTTAATTACTCGAAAAACGTTAGATTACATGCTACATTAATAAAAAAAAATTGCAAAACAAAATATACTACTATAATTAACAAACAAATAAGTTAATAAAATTAATATTTAATAAGACATAGACTACAATATTTAAAGAAAGTTGTCCAATCTTATTTAAATTATATGCGTAGATGCCTATTTATAACTATTTTAAGATAAATTATATACCTGAGTGACCTACGAAAAATTGTAGCCCATCAAAAGGTATTTCATGGAGAAGTGGGGAAGGGGCTAGGCGGGTCTGGGTCTTACTACATACATACCTACTATTTCGTAACAGCTGTTACAACCGTTAGCCTAGCCAGTATTCGAAATACAGTACAGTATACAACATCGTTTATAAAAATACACGTGCACGCTGAGTTTCTTGAAGATAATTATGAAAAATTTACTTTAAAAAATCATGTATATTTCATATATTTTAAATACATTTTAGATATATTCAAAATATATCCTAAAAGACATAAAAAACATAGCTAAAAATATAAAAAAATATATATTTCGTATATTTTTATAAATTTTTAATATATTTTTTATGTATTTTGAAACATATATTTTTTTCATGGGATTAACTAAATTTGTTTGTGCAAAATTAAGATTATTATTTTTTAATCTTGTACTAAAATATCATTTAATTTTAATCTTTAGGTTATGTTACGTTAAGCATACAATTTTTTAAAGAAAATATTAAGTACTATTTTAATGTTTGAGTTGATTGATACAGATAAAAATAGAGACAGTATTTACCTTCCTATGTAGATTCGAAAAGTTTTTTTTTTTAAGTAAACTTGTCACAATTATCTTCAAGAAACTCAGCGTGCACGTGTATTTTTATAAACGATGTTGTATACTGTACTGTATTTCGAATACTGGCTAGGCTAACGGTTGTAACAGCTGTTACGAAATAGTAGGTATGTATGTAGTAAGACCCAGACCCGCCTAGCCCCTTCCCCACTTCTCCATGAAATAACTTTTGATGGGCTACAATTTTTCGTAGGTCACTCAGGTATATAATTTATCTTAAAATAGTTATAAATAGGCACCTACGCATATAATTTAAAAAAGATTCGACAACTTTCTCCAAATATTGTAGATGTCTTATTAAATATTAATTTTATTAACTTATTTGTTTGTTAATTATAGTAGTACATTTTGATTTTCAATTTTTTTTTATTAATGTAGTATGTAATCTAACGTTTTTCGAGTAATTAAAGTGTAAATTTTAATAAATAGCTCAAAATTATTTATAATAATAAAAAAAATTCGAATTCGAGTTTTTTTCGATTTTTTGCATTTTCTGAGAAGATTTACTATAGTAACATATATATTTTTTTTCACCATCGAAAAGTAGAGATTTCAACGAACAGAAAACATACCAACTTTTTGAAAAAAGCCGATATTTTGACGGGTGAATTTTCGATTGAAAATTAGGCTGCTTTTTCGATATTAATTCAAAATGAGGCGAAAAAATAAATATTTTTAATCAAATAAATTACAGCGTATTTGGGACATAAAAAGGAAAGTTTTCACCAAATGTCGTTAAAAAAAACAAATTTTTGTAAAAGATAAAAATAAAAAACCAAAAACTTGGTTTTTTGAATTTTTCACATAGCTTTTGAGGTTATGTGAAAAAATTGTAAATACAAAAGTTTTAGATCTTTTTATTACCTACGACTTTGCCATTTGACTTTTTTCGATAGGACTTTTAGTTTTGCCGGAAATCGAGAAAAACCGTTTTTTACCCTTAAAAACTCACCCCCATCCCCTTCCCGACCTCAGATCGCCCGTAAATTATTTTTCCTTTCATTTTTATAATATTCCCCTCCTTTTCTAATGGGTTTCATCCTACTATTATTTTTTTTGGTTTTAAAAATTATCGACCCCGGTCTACTACTCTTATACCCATCCACAATCATACTCAAAACTTTCCTCACGACAGTTTCGACATTATTTGTTGTTGTTTTTTTTTTTATTTTACACTTTACTATAAACACAGTTTCCCCTATTTAATTTATCTGCAAATAAAATGCTGTAAATTTTAAAACTGAAAATTAGAATTGGATGAATACATCATTATAATTGACTAAGAAGCACTGGCCTATCATTTATCATCATCATCTCATTATTCTCTTGCTTTATCCCAGTTTCTATTGATATATCATTATGAACCTAACATACTGTTTAAAAATTAATTATATACCTACTTTACACGTTTCCCTGCGGTATTTCCTAAAGAAGGCATTTGATTTTAACAATCCGACTCGAAGGACCAAAAAGGTAGAAATGGTACCTATCTAGTTCTCTCAATTAAGGCTTTATTATAAAAGGTAAAGGATCCCGCTAACCTGTGTGAAGGCCCGTATCTTTAGTCAAAATTAAAAATTATGTGGATATGGAGTGGATTATGATATTTTATTAAAATTGTATATTATGATGTTCAAGTTTAAAGTTCGGTAATTTTGAGACTCAAAAATCTTCTAATCTGTGTCTTAGAAAGGCCAGTTAACCAAACAGACATTGATTACGTAGGTATTTAGAGGCTCACTAGCTGTTGTCCGCGACCTTTATTCGCGTGATATTATTATAAAAATATATTATTTCCCTTTTTGAATCGAATTTTGTTACCAATTTCAAGAGTTTTAATTTTTTGCACGGAGCTTTAAAATAAAAGTAGCCTATGTTAGACCTTATAACATCAGCTTTCGGCCAGCTAGTCCTATCAAAATCGGTACAGCCGTTTCGGAGATTAGCCGTTTGAATCGAATTTCAACTTTCACTTCAATCACATAAACACTTGAACAATATTATTTATTATTTCTTAACTTGAATGTGGTCATCATGTCTAATTACAAAGTCACTCAATTTTACTATTGACAAAGAATACAACGCTCATCAAAGCGTAACAAAAGACGTAGTCGTAACAATATTAACAAAACCAAAAGTTACTTTCACGTTTTTCTGCTCCATTTCTCATCTATCGAACAAAAATATATTCATAGCGTCTGTAACCCAAAAAATTCTTCTTAAGCCTACGAAGTTTTCAAGTATCTCACAATAAAACTAAAACTTTTGTTTCCTAACTAAATATTCAATACAAAAAGAAACATCAACTGGTTTTGTGAGTTTGGCAATTTCTAAATCCACGAGGACAGCTGCTGAGCAAATATGGAGCACTTAGGAAACTTTGATTTTAGTACCAAAAGAAAAACATTCCAACTTGAGCGAAATGGACGTTCGGAAACAAGGTCCCCGTGATAAAAGTTTCAGAATTGGCCGGGATAGTTCCTTATATAGTCCTTATATAGATAGTTCCTTATATAAATAAGTGGTAGATAAATAAGTAATCGGTTTCGGAACTGTACTTTAATATTGACTGTATATTGGATTTAGAAGTTGCTATTTCTGTATTGGTTATAAGTTTTTTGATTGAGAGGTCCCTGTCAGTCTTATTTTGGTAACAAATGTAGCCGTAAAATCTCAGAGACATATCTAATAACATAGTTTCAGATAATTAAAGTTTGAAAGAGAAATAAGTGTACGTTATTATTAACACTTGAAACGTAATATTTACCATGTTTATTATTAAATTTGAGTTCCGATATTTTGGCACTGTTGCAAGCGATGATGATGATGATGAATAAACTCGATAAGTGTACGTTTCTTTTTTTTAATAGTGAAAAATTATTTAATTGACCATAGATCTTTTTCGTCCCGTCAATCAATTATTCTGATTACAACTAAGGTAATTGTTAAAATTTTAGACCCTTAATAAACTTTATGTTATTACGTGTAGCACTAACATAGCAAATTCGATAAAATACCATGCGCAAAATGAAAAGCAAAGTTATTAATTGCTAAAACGACTAAAAACATCCCATAAAAATGTTTGAAAACAATCTAAATTACTTTCAAAACCCTATTTTCCCGGAAAAACGGGTTTTTCGATGAAAAACGCCCGCGTGGTACTAGGCGCCCATCCAAGCTAGGAGGTATCGTAGCGAGATGCAGTAGATAATACGGTATGAAACTGAACTTCAGTAGCGCGTCGACCGCCGTCGGTGACGCACGTCCTGCGTTGCGTTCGATCCGCTGTTCTCGTGTTTATTTCGTGTGTTGTGTAGTGTCAGGGATTATTTTAATTTGATCGTGAGTTTATGTTGTTAATGTTTTCTGAAAGGTTTGTAAATAATTCATGATTTTTTAACATTAAAAATATCAACAATAATTATAAAAAAAACATCATTAATTTTATTGAAAAAAAGATGAATATTAATTTAACCAAATTATTCAGACTTGGGTTCCTAAGTCAAATTAGAGTTTACTAGGAAGTGTATTTTTTTCGTACCTCGAAGGGTGAGCAGATTAATTAGTATCGGAACTAGGGTCTAGACCACACGTAGTGATCGCTTTTCCATAATCATAAGTAGGTAGGTCAGTCAATTCATCCTATAAAGAGTTCAAATTGCTTCATCCCTGAAACATCTATTTCCAATAGATTTACATGATTTATGGACATAGTAGTTATATAAACGATCTATCAACAGAATGGTCTCATTGATCCTTTTGAGTGCACTTTATCTAGGAGCGTGTGAATCGAGCCTAATCGTCCTTCTGCTTTGACAAGCTACTAGGCTCTCATAAAACTTATGAAATGCTTGACTGTATTGCTCTTGGGAGCATATTAATAATGAGAAGTGAGATTTATGACTTCCTGATTCCTGAAACTGTTGTGTATTCTATATAATATCTATTCAGTCCTGCTGTATATAATATATCATGTACCTATGATGTATAGGGTCATCTTGTTTTGAGTCTTTATATGGGATTTCAAATAATATTAAATTACACCACAGTTCGCTCAATGGAAGAAGAATTTCGTCTGATAGCTTTTGCTTCTAAATCGTTGCATCCACGTGGTTTTTGAGCAGCAAAACATAATACATATTGCCAATGTTTTGTAATTTTAAGTGTTGGTAAGAATGTTTTTTTTAAGTTCGATTGGGTTTGTTTTAGCGAAAAAAATCAAAAAAAGAATTGATCATTGTGTCAGGTGCATCTAAGCCAGACCTTGTAGCTAGGATCGATTATCTTTGATCTTCATAATATTATGAGCTATCAGAGGTAGATTACTCATTTTCCGAACGGCAGTCATTAACAGTCATCGCTAGTGAAGGGAAATCTCCCATCACAAACGCGATGACTTTCAGTGACTTTGATCTTGTAATTAAAATTATTTTATTTATGAAAGTCATAATTATAATAATAGCAATTTAACGAGTCAGATCCTGAATTTCATGTATTTATCATACCGCTTTTGAGAAATCATCTGTGCCAATAAAATAAATTAAAGCTTCCGAATCCTAAATCAGGCCAAACGAAGTTCAACACACCTTTTAGCCTTTAATCAAACTAAAACGCTTTTCAACACTAAATAAAATAAACATGTAAAACGGAACGCGGATCAATCATTCGAATGAATTCCCTCATAACGTTTAAACATTGCGTTTCGTTTTACGCAGAGTAATCCCTTATTTTTATTTGAAGAGAACAATTATTGGAAGTGCTGTTGTAGTAGGAAACTGTGAGACTATAAAACGAGTATAATGTTGAATGAGATACGGTACGGGGTTTTCTTTGTTAGTACAACATATGTTGGATGGATGGATCCTTGAATCACCTTCAGTTTTGGGTAAAAGCCTTGGGTTTTTCCTTTTCTTGTAACATTTTTTACGTAACTATAAGTGCGCTTACTGTTACTGAGGAGGTCGTGGCTAAATGATAACAGCCACTCGGGTCGATGTTCAGGTTGAGCCGCGGTTACCTAGGCTGGTCCGTGGATGGGTGACATATTCTTATTCTTTATTGCACCCAAAATTAAAAGATTTACACACAAAATTACAATATATGTATAGCGTAGGTATGTACAATGGACCTACCGAGTTTCCTCCGTTTATCGGAAAGCACGTTAAGCCGTTGGTTCCGAGTGACATTTGCAAGTCTTTGACAGTCGTTACTGGTATTCAGTGGCCGGAAAGTGTGACAACCAGTCTTACCAAGGGGTATCATATTACCCAGTAGTAGCTGGATTATGGGAGTCAGATAGACAGTCGCTCCATTCTTTTTTCTCCCGCTTCTTTCCTGCTCGCGCTATTCTTTTCTGATTAATAATCGTTGCGGGATCCAAGACAGTTAAATTGTTTCACTGGGACTTCGTCGAGCTTCATTGTCTCGGCGCTTTTCTGGTGGTTGCCACTGCTGATTCTGACTTTCAGTAGTTGCAGTGGTTTGGAAAAAGTGTGACGGGCTTGTCCCAAAAAAAAGACAGTAGCTCCAGTTTTTCCATACTGGTATTTAGCAGCATCAGGTTAGACTGGAAGCCGACCCCCACATAGTTGAGAAAAGACTGGACATGATGATGAAGTGCGCTTACTTTTATATTCGACTGCTAGGCAAGGCCTCTCTCTAAGTGCGGTTAATTTAAGGCTGAATAAAAAATCCATTAGCAAGTCTTAAACTTTAGCAGTTATTAAACAACACTGTATTTACAGTAAATTGTCAAGTAATGAATTACTTTATGAATTTTTGAAATAACTGTTGAGTTCAATCAATTTGAGATGTTAATATTATGATTGTCCAATGGGCTTCTTTTGTTTTATGCTATTTACAGTATCTGCCATGTATCCGCCTACTTATTTTTCAATTTCTTATCTTATCTCCTTACAAAATAACTATAATTTCTTCGGAGATAATACATTTTCTCGATTCCAGAGGTAATAATACAGAGGTAATCTATCCACACACTGTTTTCCCATTTTAAGCAAAAAACATGATTCCACAGTAAGTTAACTTACCTGCGACTGTGTAGCTTACTTTGACTGCTGAGCATGAGGTCCTGGGTTTGATTACCGGGTCAGGCAAAGTGATATTGGGTTTTTCCATCAGGAATTTCTCAGTTGCAGCCATGGAGACTGGATTTTTGCCCGGTGGCAACAGCTCAGCTCAGCCCCTGTTTCATGAGACTTAAACATAACTGGCGGAATGTGGGTGTGCTTACGAGTACACCTCTGCCTAACCCTTTGAAGATTACAGGCGTGCTGTTATGTTATGTTTATAACATGAAAAAATATCCAGCTACCCATAACTTTGAACATAGCCAATTATAAAATACGTCGCCTGCACTGCAATTAGCAGGTGTTCCTTCATTAGGCAGCTGTAGAGCCACCTGCTAGATAACGTCCATTCGAAATAAATTATTGTACTGCAAGCTGCACATCGCTACGAGAAAGATTAATAAGACTTCGTGGTGTGTGTTGAGAACTAGAGTGCACTATACTGGTTTTCTCTGCTAGTAATTTCGATGTTTTTTTTTAACCAAAATACAGTAACGAACCATGTTATTTTAGTACAATTATGTTAAAATATTTATAAGTTTACTTTTTTTTTTGTATAAGTGTATTAGGATCAATATAAGTATATACATAATCGATACAATTTAACCCAAAGGTTGACTGAAAGAGAATGCCTTGTGGCATTAAGTCTTACTATGTACCACTATTGTACATGAAGAAGAAGAGAGATTAAATTAATTAATTAATTAAGGCCCAACGAGTATAACAAATCACTGAATCAATTTAATGCTCAACTTGTTTAAAACATCGTTCCATTTCTGTCAATCGTTTGAAGTTGCCAGAGATAGAATCATGTTTTAAATATATTTAGCGATACTTAAGTTACCTATGCATTCATAAGGGGTGTAAGCGAGCCTTGCCTTTAATAACTTCTAAGTACATCGTAATAAACACGACACACCTCTGATTTTTAGGGTTCCGTACCCAAAGGGTAAAACGGGACCCTTACTAAGACTTCGCTGTCTGTCTGTCTGTCTGTCTCCAGGCTGTATCTCATAAACCGTGATAGCTAGAAAGCTGAAATGTTCACAAATGATGTATTACTATTGCCGCTATAACAACAAATACTAAAAATTAAAAAAAAAAATATTAATGGGGGCTCCCATACAACAGATATGATTTTTTTGCCGTTTTTATCGATAATGGTACGGAACCCTTCGTGCGCGAGTCCGACTCGCACTTGGCCGGTTTTTTCAGATTCATGTGCGTATTTTATAATTATCACTTGCTTCGGCGAACGAAAACATCGTGAGAAAACCTAGGCCTGAGAGATATTTCTCGACGGCATGTAAAGCCAAGTCAGAGGCTCGTGGGCGGCATAAACACTCTGACACCAGGTTAGGCACTAACCACATGATAAAGAAGAAAGATCGCAATAAATACCTACAGCCTTATTCAAGGGTTCTAATTCAACTAAATATAATATCTTCCAACTAGGATGACACACGCTCGTCCTTTTAAACTGTATGTAAGGACTAGAGACTAATGAGATCTTAGCACTACTCCATATACACGCATCTTGTCATACATAAGTGTCAGTTGCGTGTGCTCCAGAAACGATATAATTATGTTAGGTGGACACCGACAACGGCGTAAACCAAACCGTGGTGACGAGTAATAGAGAAGTATGGAAGAAGAAATGCTGCACCGACCGCAAATAAATTGGGATAAGGCTAAGAGGATGATGATGAAGATGATCTTGGTGAAAACCCATTTACGGTACTAGGAATACCATCATCATCTGCCTAGCCTTTTCCCAACTTTATTGGAGTCGGCTTCCAGTCTAACCGGATGCAGCCGAATACCAGTATTTTACATGAAGCGACTGCCTATCTGACTCCCACAGCCAATTAGTATTGGGTAATATGATACACCTTGGTAAGACTGGTTGTCAGACGTTCATGCCTACTACCTGTAACGACTGTCAAAGATCTTCAAATGACAGCTGGGACCAACGGCTTAACATGCTTTTCGAGGCACGGAGGAAACTTGGTATGTATTGCGGACTGGCTGCGGACAGCGGACACTGACACTGATAAAAAGGATGATTTGGAAATATATGTAAGCGAATTTTCAAAGGAACTTAACTTCTTATGCATATCTGAACATTTTCTTAACGATACTCTCGCAAAACAATTTAATTGTATTAATTACAAAATAGGGTCCTACAATACTAGACACAAAAAGAACAGAGGAGGCACAATGATTTTAACACTAAATGACAGAAATGTAGAAGAATTGCAAGTGTGTAAACAATTATATAAAATTAATAGTTTTGAAGTGTGTGGAGTTAGAGATACTGAGACAAATTTGTGTGTTGTTTGTTGTTATCGGACTCCTATAAATAGTAATTTCGACGATTTTATGGACAGGCTTGAAAAACTGCTACAGCTTTTTCTCAATAAACTATGTATAATTTGTGGTGACTTCAACATTGATGTTTCTAAAGATGACTCGAGACATGATTCTTTCTTATCGTTACTAACTTGTTACAATTTCAAATATCTGATAGACTCTCCTACCTTTCGGAGGAATAAATCTGAATCATGCATTGACAACTTTTTGACTAACTTGCCTGACGGTTACGTAGAACATACATCTGTCGACCACAATGGGTTAGCAGACGGACACGCTGGCCTTTTCTGTACACTACGTTTAGAAAAGGTTACGTATAAGAAGCGGACAAATTATGTTCGTCTTTCCAAGAGGAAATATAATGCCGAGAACAAAAGTGACTTCAGAAAAAAACTATCAGAAACCGACTGGAGCACGGGTGTTAACACTTTTATCAGTCAATTCAATTCTATACACTCATCAATCTTTAAAAAGTGTAAAGTTAAAATCAATGTCAAAAGAAATAAATGTTCCAAATGGATAACAAACGGAATAAGGATAGCTAGTAAAGTAAAACGTTTCCTTAACACAATAAATAAGATGCAATGCGACAATTCGGTTCTAGAATATCGGAATAGATATATCAGAGTGTTTAGAAAGGTAGTTAGCTGTGCAAAAAGGAATGCTGTTAGGAAACAAATCGAAATGGCTTCTGATTCTAGTAGAACAATATGGAAAATAGTTAATCGACAGCGCAATGCTACTAAAGACCTGAACGTGTACCCTATTGTACTTAAGATTGACAACACTGTCATTAATAATGCTCTAGACGTGGCTAACATATTTTCCAAATGTTTCGATAATATTGTTCACCTAGAAGCTTGTGACCAAAGATTAGCAATGACATATCTAACTGAAAGTGTCAGCCGAGTAGAATCCAACATGACCTTTGATACAGTTACACCTTTAGAAATTTTCAACATGATAAAAAAAATGGTCAATAAGCCCTCGGCTGGCTATGATGAAATTCCTTTGACTATAATTAAAGAAAACATTGACTTATTAGCGACTCCATTAGCATGTTTTTATAACGAATGCATTAATGAAGGCCTATTCCCGGATCAACTTAAAATCGCTCGAGTGCTACCAATCTTTAAGAAGGGTTCAAAGATGGATCCTGGGAACTACAGACCGATTTCCCTGTTACCTGTATTATCAAAAATTTTTGAAAAAATTATTAAAGTGAGGCTTTTGAGACACTTAAAGATTCACAATGTCTTAAATAAGCAACAATTTGGATACCAAACATCATTAGGAACTAATGATGCTGTTGAGGCATTAGTTGACGAGGTTATATGTAACCTAAATTGCAAGAATAAAGTAGCCGGTATTTTTCTTGACCTTAGTTCTGCCTTCGATACAGTAGACCATGACATTCTCTTGGCCAAATTGGAACACTATGGTATACGGGAGAATGCATTAAAGATTTTCAGCTCTTACTTGCATAACAGGCGTCAGTATACAGAGATAAAATCGGTGGTGGATGGTGAAGAAAAAATCTACAAATCCAATCTAGTTACTGTATGCCGGGGGGTCCCGCAAGGCTCCGTTCTAGGTCCAATTTTCTTTATAATATTTTTAAATGACTTGATTGAGTATATTCAAACACATTTTAATGACATAAAACTAATAATTTTTGCTGATGACACAAATGCAATAGTGTCTGCACACGACATATTCGAATTAGAATCCAAAATTAATACTGTGTTAAAAGCTTTTGAAAAATGGTTCGGTACAAATAATTTAAAAGTTAATGTAAATAAAACAAAGTGCGTATTATTCAAGCCGACGGTGCGAAATAACGCTAAGATAGAGGTGGTATCTTGTGGTAACAAAGTCGAAGTAGTTGAAAATGTCAAATTCCTGGGTGTTCACATTGACGCATTATTAAATTGGAAGATTGAGACATTGTCTATAACAAAGTTTGTTAGCTCTGCATGCTATGCAATTAGAACCCTGAGGGAAGAACTAACTTTACCTCAACTAAGGAGGGTGTATTTCGCTTTAGTTGAGTCTAGGCTCAGATATAGTATTGAGTTTTGGGGCAACAGCTACAAATACAATATCCAGTCAGCATTTGTCATTCAAAAAAGAGCTTTAAGGACAATGCTTCGCATGAGACAGACAGAATCGTGTAAGGAACACTTCATAAGACTAAAAATTCTAACAGTGCCATGTCTTTATATTCTTGTGTTGCTCACCAACTTTGTTAAGAATTTGCACAAATATGAAACTGAAGTGCAAAGACAGGCTAGAGATAGTACTCGTAGGAAAGACTTACCTTACACAATTCAACCAAAATTGAAAGTGGTTCGACATAGTCCCAGATATCAATCCGTCTTGCTATACAACAAGTTACCGTTGGAATTTAAAAGCATATCCAGTGCAAATTTATTTAAAAACAAATTAAGGACATATTTATTGAGGAAGGGCTATTACAGTATTGATGAATTCGGTAGTTGACAAATGATAATGACGTAATTCAGTGCCTATTAATTTTATTACATTATTTTTTTGACATTATTTTTTTGACATTTTTTTTTTTTTTTTTGACATTATATTTCTTTATTAAATGACTTTTAATTTTATTATTTAAATTTTTATTTTGTTTTGATATTATATTTCTTTATTAAGTGACTATTAATTTTATTATTGTAAAAAATGAGTTATTGTTAATTTTTATTTTTACTATTACTATTACTAATCCTATTAATCTTATTTTAAGTTTCTACACAATGTATTTTGTTAAGAAATAAATGACTTATGGATACTTCAGGACACTTTCTTTCAGAATCCGTTGTTCAAAGTCTTAAAATAATAGTAACCTTAATAATAAATTACGGGCCTACCATAAAGCAAGTATTTCACTGAAATATTTTTCTTCGAACTCTTTAATCCAAATCAAGCACGAAAATAAGTCACGACTTCGTTTAAATCCGCCTTATCTTTTCGCCTACAAAACAAAAAGAGATTTTAATACAATTTCACGCTTTGGATACCATTAGTATACGGTTATAATTTCTTTTTTTTTCACACTTCCAACCAACCGTTCGGTACAACTGGCCATATTTCACTGTGAGCTAATAAAAAAAGTAATTTCATGAAGGCATTAAAACGGTTTATAGTTCCAGATATTAGGGCTTACACGCGAACATACAGATGTAGGTATACTAGTGTTGCCTAGATAGGAATGTAGTGGATGAAATATAGGTGGTAGCAACCCTGTGATTAAGGGTAATAATAAAAACAGAATTGAAAAGATTACAGTTTTGGACTTGTTAAAAAGTTCCGGAGTTTCCTTCCGTTTGTAATGAATATAGTTTTTAATTCGCGAAGCCGCGAAAACTGGGTCTTGATTTTTTTTTAAATTCATAAGAGAAAGAAACTCGGTGTACAGTCGCATACAAACGTCTAATGAAGACACCATTTTTATAGCCCACTTAAAAAAACAATTACCGATAAAATAAATTTCTTTAAAATACCGTACATCGACTTAGAGTTAGTGCTACTTTTATTGCATTTCCAATAAAACAAACGGACGTAAAGCCGTCTTTTTTTACGCGTTCCCCATCATGATTTATTCGAACCAACAAAAACGTACCAATACAATCTAGTACGTTTTACGGCATAATTTGAAACAAAGAGAACATCTGAACTGATTAATTAATGTAGCAACTGGTTTACTATGTAAATAGTGGTCGTAAACCACCCAGTGTGCATTAGGAGCTTAGATTCGAGACACACTACGGGATCGTTCGGTGAGCTTCGATGAAAAAAAGTGTAGCCAACAAAATCAGTGGTCATCATCATCATCTAGCCTTTTCCCAACTATGTTGGGGTCGGCTTCCAGTCTTACCGGATGCAGCTGAATACTAGTAATTTGCATGACGCGACTGCCTATCTGACACCACAACCCAATTATTGGGTAATACGAAACCTTTATTAAGACTGGCTGTCAGACTTTTTGGCTACTGACTACCTGTAAAGTTAGAAAACATAAGCTGATATAAAGCAGATTTGTAGATTCCTCTCAATTAATCTGTCTAGAAAAACCCGTGAAAATTTTACTACACATACTAAAAAGCCCTACTTAAACCCATATTTCATTAATTCAACTCAAGTTTACACACGCTAATCGCCAAAACATACAAACATTCACGCGAACATCGGTACAGTGTGTAACAAAAGTAATAAACGCGATCGTCCGACAACATACGCTAATGAAATTTATAATCCATAAAAGCGGGGCCGTTGTTTTATAAAGTGTAATAATCATAAAGCCACGTCTCTATCGCACCGGCTTATTTAATAATGTGCACGACTGTACGTACAGTCACGCGCACTAATATTTAGAATATGTAAACGTCAAAACAATATGTCAGTCAATACATCTTTTGACAGATCACAACGGTTTTAGCAATTGCAAACATTCAACCTTTTGAAAACATTGTTTTATTGTGAATATAGATTATTGTATCGAAGACGTTCCATAGAAAAAACAGATGTTTTGACTGTAACATAATGTTCACTTCGCGAAATTCAACGAAGATTTTCTCGTAAAACATCAATTTTAAAACGCCTATATCATAACAGTATGAGCCAAAATTGAGTTCGTAACAGGATAAAATTACAGTCAATACCACGTCACGCCTGTAATCTCTGAAGGGTTAGGTAGACATATGGCGAGGCTTAATGCCATCAACCCGGCATAATGCTACTGAAAAAAACCTAATGGGAAAACCCAATAACATTGCTTGACATGTGGATTGAACCCAGGACGTCGTGATGCTCACCATTCACTCTTGCGACCACTAGACCAACGAGGCAATAGGGGAAAATCGCTTTTAAAAGTTGGTAGGTAAGTTCGAAATTAAATTGTTTATTGGAATACTTGATTTACAAAAATATGAATACTAAGACTTAGTTTAGGGTTAGTTAGGTTTATGTGTATAATAACTGGTGCGCGTGACAGTACCTTCAAAGCGTATTGTTGTTCGGAGAGTACCAAATCGTATGATCCGTACTGCGTTGTTTTTGGGGATACGTAACTGTTGGATCGGGTTATTTTTGGCTTTTATTGTAGAGGCTTATAGTTAAATGTTTGTGCTGTGCTGACGCATGCTTGTTACCCATAGGGATATAGATACAAATAATAAGCGTTGTTGAGTTTATTTATTTATGATAAATGAAACTTTGACTGCGTCGTTGTTGTAGTGGTCGTCTCACGTGACTGCTGAGTATGAGGTCCTGGGTTCGATTTCCGGGTCGGGCAAAGTGTAGTGTTTTCATCAGTAATTTCTCAGTAACAGCCACGGATTTGTGACCGATTGATAGCAATAGGCTCACCTCCTATTACATGGCACTTAAAACATAACTCGCGAAATGTGGGTGTACTTATAGGTACACCTCTGCCTAACCCTTCGAGGATTACAGTCGTGATATTTATGATATGATGTATTCTGTTGCAGAAATACAAAACGCTTTAACAATGGTTGTCGTGTAGGCCTAGGCCCTCAGAGATACACTAAACAATCTGACGATATTACACGGAGTATTAACACAGTGCTTACTTTCTCTCCCCGAGGCACTGTTCAACTTAGTTAACATAAGATATTACTAACGTTTGAAACTGCATGCAGCTTCTACGTTACTAATACACTGCCTTTACTGAGGGCCTAGTGTGAATGGGTGAACTTAACGTTAAATTCAAACGATTTTTGTATTAGAAATACTCATTTCGTACATAATATATGGTATGGGTATTTTTAAACCCGAGTTTACCTAAGTTACGTTTAATTGTAGGCTGCTTTAAAATATAAGTAATTTAATAATTAGGTCGTATAGACATCGATTTAAAAACGGTGATATAAATCAATTCACAAAAAAAGCACTCCCCAGGGAAGAAACATGTGTGTAAGTCGTATTTTACTATATTTACGATTTACTCGCAAGGTAACAGCTGCAATGATTTATGTCTTAACAGTAAAGGACAACATATGAGCATACTTGTTTGTGAGGAAAGTATCAAATCAAAAAATTAATCTTTATTTGTGAAAACAGGTATTATAATAAAGGTCTTATGTATACATTTTAGTCGAGCTCTAAAATCTATAAAACTAGTATCTGGTAGTAGTATCTGTAAAACTTCCTACAACTTACCTATTTTTATGACTACTTACGTTCAAAACGACTTTATCACAAATCTACATCAATTACTTACAGTATTTAGTCGAACTAGATAACTAATAGTATTTTCTTGTCGAATGTCACTAATATCTTCAACGTCGTAAATTATTCTATTAACGGTACTTAAAGATAACTGAAGCATGTACGCATAACATTAATAATTATGTTAAAAAACACCGACATCCAATAACCTTAACTTTCCACACCAATGAACTTAGTATCGACTTAACGTAGATACTTAAACTTTAAAAAAAATTAGCCAAGTGCGAGTCGCACTCGCGCATGAAGTAATCCGTACCGTTGTGGTAGGGAGAGAGCCTCCTTTAACTTTTTAATTGTATTATTTGTTGTTAAAATAAACATTCTGTGAAAATTTCAACTGTCTACCTATTACGGATCATAAGATACAGTCCTCTGACACACAGTCGGATGGACGGACAGCGGAGGCTTAGTAATCGGGTCCCTTTGGTTACCCTTTGAGTACGGAACCCTAAAAAGCAGAAGCTGCCTCTTTAGTTTAGTGGTTGCAGGTGCTATTTGATTGTTATGGTATCATCACTTTTATATGAAGTTTGAACAGCTCTAAAATTCTAATTTTATCACATCTGAATTATGTTTTTTGACCAAGAGGTCCTGGTCCTGCAAAGTGCTTTTGGATTTTTACATTAAAGATTTCTCGGTAGCAACCCGTGGTGTGGTTATGTGCCCGTCTGATGACAATGGCTCGCCACCAATTACATGTGATTTAAACATGACTGGGGAAATATGGGTGTCCTATTAGGTACACCTCTGCCCAACCCTTGCACATATGGGTGTGATGTTATGTTATGTAAATTATTAACAGAATTTACTAGTCGAACGTCACTTTAACTTTAACGTTGTAAAATATTCTATATAATTATGGTGAAGTTAACTGAAGCATATATCTCACACCTTGACGCACTTGATTAATAATTATCATATTAAAACTCTCTGGCATCCTTCAACCTGATTAACTGTCGATTGAACGTAGGTAAACATTCAAAGAAAAATAACTTAAACCAACCAAACTACTACTAACTTAACCTAAACTAAACAAGACGCCCGCCGCGATAAATTCAACCCACCTACAGATGGAACTGAAAATTTGATAGGACCGGCTTTAATTCATAAATTAATTAAAGTTCTGCCCGGCTCCCGAAGACAGAGTTGGCTGTCATTGCGAATGATAAGCAGGCTTCATTAGGATTCACGGGGCAATCCGGGCATGGGACAAACCGGGCAAGTGACCCGGGCTAACGAGTCGGTCACTACAGATTTGTCTCCTTAATACCCGGGACAGTATTTGCGTGTTTGTTTTGTTTTGCCAGTGTGAAGGTTGTGTTAAGTGGGCAAAGCTGGGCATTTTGTCACGCTCGGCAGTGTAATTTGTTTTTGAAAAATTATGTAGTTCATGCTTGTTATTTTTAATTTTACAATTCTGCCGGAAGTAGCAGGAAACTTACATTAGCATTCCTATTCAATTTGACAGTACAGCCACACATTTACCGACGATTATTTTCAAACATAAAGCGATGTATTAGGAATTCCCTTCAGACTATCATTGTAAGTGCGTTGCCAATGACAACACACATTTCATCACGCTTAGAATGTTAATATGTAGCAACTCATCACAGCTCAAATTTAAATTAGACTTGATTGAGAAGCATAAATTGAAATTTTTCACTACATTACAGTAGGTACACCAAAACAATACCTAAAGTCTCTCTCAACATAATTCCTTCTTAATAATTTTTCGTCACAACGAAATCCCCTCACAATTTCCCGGCGCTTAAATCTCAAAGGAGTTTTTAATTCATTCAGTATTGCAAGACATACTTTAATTATTACGTCGAGCAACACAGTGACGCCCGACAATAAAAGCACAAAGCGAAGCGAGGCTATAAATTTTTAACGTCTTCAAAAAACAACGTTCATTTAGTCCCTTTGAGAGTATGTTGAGAGTTGCTAGCAAAGCGGGGATTGTGCATTGTCTATCAAAAATGTTGTTGAAGTTCTTCAAAATGTTGACGGTAGGTAGACTTTTGAAGTTGGTGAAATTGAGGATAATATCAACTGGGAACCTTGTGAAGGTGGAACAGAAACGTTGTATAATAATCTGTTAAAATAGGGAGGAAAGTTCGTAACTTTTCATTTTCCCTAATGCTATATTTACTTAATAAGCTTAGCAAGCTTGTCTTGCTCTCATTGACGTTTTTGGAGATTAGTCCAATCAATATCTAGTTTCCCAGTAAATAAAACAATTACACTTACGATTATTACACTTCAGCCACTGATACAAAATGAACCTTCTCCTAAACGAAATTAATTACTTATTTCAATGAAGACAACGCTAAAACTCCTTTCAAACAACAAGTTAATCTCACCAAAACGTGAACCCTTAAAGGATTTACTGTTCCCGGAGTAAATCGTGAATAAAATCTTCGAATTTCATTGCTCAATCTCAAAGTCTCTATTCGCTATAACTTGTCAAATAAATTCACAGTCGATAGGTCGTTTTAACGACTTCTACTGTTAGCGTTTTATCGCCCGTCAAATTGTTGGTAGCTAACTTCTGGGTAGAGACCCGTCTTTATTAATAATATCCATTTTATGACTTAATATGGAGTTTAATTGTAATGGAAAATTAATGTCATTAAATTTTCGGTAGGTAGAGCCGTAAATTTTATAGCATCGGTGTAATTTATTTTGATATAGTTTTATGGTTCTTCTTCTTTACCCACTGTTAATGATGAGCTTCTTTTAATATCATGCTGTTCCTAATCATGCTCTTCTGAAAACTTTACCAAAGTTTTTAGTCTAACAATGGTCTTAAACATTATCCTAGCCTTTGAGTCATGAGAGAGTTTCAGTGAAAGTTATCAATGTAAGTCATTGTAAAGTTTCCTGGGACGTACTAAGCGCCATCGGGTCGTTAGTAACTAGTTAGAAAATGGCTTTCAAGAGCCTCAGTGACAGTTAAACAAGTTAGATAATAACTTTGTAGAAGTCAGGACTTGGCAAGGCAGCTGGGCTGTTTCAATTTTACCAACTAGATTGTTCATGTTGTAGTTGAACATCTTTTCTTTTGAATTTTTTTTTTTCACTTAAGAAACTAATAATTGTTTCTGTCAGTTTTGCTACAGTCAATGCTAATTTAACCTATAGTCAAATTGATGATAGATATTTGCATTAACAAGTATCAGCCTTACATCGCATCGGTCTTTCAAAATTAATCATTGAAGTAACGCTTGACAATTATTCTACGCTCGAATTGGTAAAGAACAAAATGAGAAATTCTCACGGTTTGGTGAAAATTTTAGAAACTTTGTGTCTGAAAACTGACTATTTAAGCCGTGCCAGACGTACTCACTCGTTGAGACTCATTACGTGTAGGAACCCTGAAAATACCATTCATAAAATAGATTTTAAAATATTCAACGTACCTAGTATCGATACCTGGTATTCTGCTCACCCCAAAACACAATGTCATGATGATAACCCGAACTTATCTTTCACAGATGTTCCTAATAACAATTCCTAAAGTGTCGGTGCAGTAACTGTGACAATTACAATTTGTTTTAATAAATAATATTGTTATAATGAGTGCTGAAACTGTAAAGTGAAGAAATGGCGTCGTATAATCATCAGGAGACTCAGTCCAGTCCAGCTAAGGAGGTTCCACGGTAAGAGAATTGATAGTACTTTTTATTAGGATGTTTTGTGTCGCTTTTGTATCGATTTAGTATGAATGTGGATGGCTATAAGAGTAGAGGAGACTAATGAAACGATGGATGGACATGATATGACTAGAAAGGAGGTGACTGTTGAGATGACTAGCGATAGAAAAGTATAGAAGAAGAAGACTTGCTGCGCCGAGCCCAAATAAATTGATGGTGAATGATGATGATCTTTTGTATTGCTTAATTTTAGAAATTGGTCTGTCATTCTAATTTTACTTTCACCAACAACATATTCTTTCAAAACCACTATAATACTGCGTTGTGTCACAAGTGTAACTATTTTCGTTATCATTTCTAAACTAATCGATAAATATTATTTTAGTCCACTTGTACCACAAATAATAAATTTATAATTAAATGCATTTCTGTGGGCTCATTAAACTCAAAAATCTTACGGCGCCCTTCGCGTCCAGTATAATAACGCATTCAGGGTGCTGATGGGGTTGCCCCGATACTGTAGCGCATCATCGATGTTTGCTGAAGCCCACGTGGACGTGATTGACGCAGTGATGCAGAAACGGTGCGCATCCTTGGTCCGTAGGGTGCGGGGCCGCGCCAACAGCATCCTGTCTATGATAGGAAGCAGGCTTGATTGTGCGTTTGTGAACCACTGCTGCAAGGTTTCGGCTGGGTCTGTCACCTTGCTGCGATGATGTCACAATGTGTTTCTGTTTTTGTCTTTGTAAATGTATTTTACTAACATAGTTTGTAAGTAAATTGTTACCTACTAACACTATGAGTCTTGTTGCTCGAATTAAATGTTTAAATTAAATTAAATTTAACGCTGAATGTATTTTAAACATCTTTCTCTGTCATTTTCAAACGGTTAACTTAACAGAACGATGTTTTAAATTCGTTTAGGACCTTAACTTGAATAATTAGTAATTTAGGCACTTAATACCTACTGTATACCTACTTTAAGTCTTAAAAAAGGGATGAAGAGAAAAAAAAATATTTATTTTCGTCTGTCTCTATTCTGCTGGAAATATTTAGGCTGAAAGGCTTAGCCAGTTAGCTAACCGTGTAGTCTAGATATTTGGCACAAGTTATTTATAGACTCCGTTCAGCTCAGTGCTTCCACCGAGGACAATCGATTAGCGCTAAATATATCTCAACCCTCGTTCCCTTGAAACGTGTTCCTCTTTATTTAGGAGATCATATTAATAATAACTCGTTATAGATCGAGTCGGTGTTTTGCGATTTTCGCTTCTACGACAATGGTTCCAGAACAGAAAAAATCGAAGACAGTGACCCGTACTGAGCCCACGTGGTGTATAACGGCCCACATTGATTAGGTATGTAAAAAGCGCCTTCATCCTCTCTCCTATTAATTAACTTTGCTGTGCCCGACAGGGTCCATAATTGATTCAATGTTTTAACATACCAACTGTTTCATTTTACATTATGGATTGCAATAAAGTATTGAGTATGCTATTGGAAATCCCCTTATCAACAATTCATCAATATAAACATACAAATTCCGACCCGTATTTACAAATAAACAACAGAAACGTTAACTGCATTTAAATGTCAATAGCCCACGGACAATCGTATCAAATGACTTTATCTCGTTTGTGACAATGGCACTCGTGTCCACGCATCTCTGTTTCACTTCACTGATAAATTCGTTAAACTATCGCCTATTACAACGGTTTGACATTTGATTGACTATTTAAATTTGTTATCGGTGTTTTTTGTATAATATAATTACATTGTTTTGAAATAGTGAGGAAATTGTTTTGATATCCGGGTATGTGAATGTAAGAAACGTAAAGCATCTTGGTGACTGGATGTGTGCCCGATTGATGGAAATAGGCTCGCCCCCTTTTATAGGACTTTAACATACAGTGAGTGTAGGTACAATAGACACACCTCTGCCTAACTCTTCGAGGATTACAGGCGTAGTATTGCATTGCGAAATAATTATGTGACCGATCGGCCAGTCCAAAAGCACACTTAAAATCACATCAAAGTCTGTATGTAAGCTAAAAAGTCCATTTTGTAGTCCGGTCAATTTAAGTCAATTAAGAAGATGTTTATTATTTTAAATTCTTATCAAAAACACATAACATTAGGTGCTAACCAAGCATGCCTAACAACACACTAATACATATTATAAGCACCATCAACTTTACACTTCAATCTCAACAATAACCCACCAGAAAGCCAATACATAAACAAAAATTCACAGTGTTTATCCATGAATACGACACACCCATTCTGCGCCACTTCTTTCGACGAAAACCGCAGTGAAACAGTGCGACTCCGACAAAAAAAACGCACGTATCCTGTCGGCTGTCGGTGTAAATGTAGCAATTCGTCGCTACCTGCACACTGCGCACAGGGCAGCCGGACATTGAATGTTTGGTCAATTTGATGGCAGCTACTATTGAAATTTTACAACTATTGAAGTTAAGTTGGGTATGTTACAAAGGAGGGTTGGTATTGATGGTGTAAAACTTAGTTATAGCAATTTCTAGGCACAGATATTTTTAGGGTAAAGAGCTGAAATCCAATCAAAAGTCGTTTATTCAAATTAAGCTGAAAATCAGTACTTTTTGAACGTCAACTACATAAGACGGTCCCCAAAACGCCTGCCTTCTATATAAGAATCTGAACGCGATCAGCACATCTAAACGGCGTTCAAGAGGTGTCAATATTCCATTGCAATGACAACACTTTAATGCAGTTTAATTAAATGTGCTGATCACGTTCATATTCATCCGTGAAATTCGCAAGAAATTAGAAAAAAAATCATCCATTCTAGTTTTCATAATTCCGATCCTTGATCCGCAAAAGCTTGTTTCGGTCTTACGCTAAGATACCTTCTCACGCTTTTATTTGGTTTGGCTTACATACGAGTATATGCCAAATATCCCATCCTAACCTTGTAGGTACCTACGTATATATTATTTTCTCGTCCAATAAAGAATGTTCATGTATAACTCTGAATTTCATCTAGTTTCAACAAAGCAACTAGTTCGATTTACAAATCTGTGTCAATGTTGATATTAATTCCATCGTCATGCGAGTTATCATCGCAATCCCATCGAGTTACACAAGTGAGGGCCGCCCATTTTAGTTCGGAGCCGGATGTAAAATCGATACAACGAGCACACAGAAAGATCGCAGACATTTGGTGTACGGAACCGTTGAAAAAACGTTTATTATTGTTACGTTTCGTTCACACTGGACGTTTGTTTTACACTATTCATTTATTTATTTGGTTTGTGTATGCCTTTGTGTTCTCGCGAAAGATATGTAGATACATTTTTCATTACACATTTTTGAAGCCAATGTTGTTGTTGCCGGAAGTAATATTAAAAACAAACAAGCAAGCCAGTTGTTAACTTTATTGTACGAGTAAACTGCAAACATTCTCGCTTTCATCGGAAACGAAAATCTTAAATACATAGCAACTCGTAATTAAAATAGGCTAATCATGTTCATATTGTTCATGCCAATCAATTTAGGGCTTTTAAATGAACAAAATGTTGGATTTACGATATCTTCTTCTACTTTATAGTGTGGTTAGTGCCTAACCTGATGTCAGAGATTTTATGCCGCCCTTGGGTCTCTGATTTGGCTTTACATGCTGTCGAGAAATATCTCTCCCTGGTTCCCTCACGATGTTTTCCTTCACCGAAGCAAATGATAATTATACAATACGCACATGAAAGCGAAAATGCAGAGGATTTAAGATATAATAACATCATCATCATCTGCGTAGCCTTTTCCCAACTAAGTTGGGGTCGGCTTCCAGTCTAACCGGATGCAGCTGAATACCAGTATTTTACATGGAGCGACTGCCTGTCGGACCTCCACAACCCAGTTAGTGCTAGGTAATACGATACCCCTTGGTAAGACTGATTGTCAGACTTTCGGGCCACTGACTACCTGTAACGACTGTCAAAGATCTACAAATGACAGCTGGGACCAACGGCTTAACGTGCTTAAGATATAATAACATAATGTTGACAAAACACATTATAGTGTTTTCACTGTTGGAACATACACCTCCTTGAGACAGGGTCCTCATCCATCACGCGGGTCCAGTTCAGGTTAGTGGTACTGGTCAAACTCCTGAAACTAGTATGTTTAAGCATAGAAGGTACCAAAAAATTTAGTCCATTGCTCCAGATATAAGCAAAAAATCCATCAAAACAGTTAATCATGAAGCAATGTACGATAATGTGCCAGACAAACATATTACGAATATTTATTATGCCAGTCGGACAATAATGGCAGAGGAAAATTATGAAATTCCTCGCTTTACGAAATACTCCATTACAGTTAGCTTTTTAATAAGGTTTTTAAATTAGTTCTCGTCTATGAGATATGAGGTCAATGATTTGTGTTGTATCTAAAAATATAACATAGTAGGAATTTACAGTCACTGACCGATTTTATTGGTATATCCAGTTTATCTACAATACCGTGAAGCTTACGAGCTAAAAATCAATATCATATTCTTATCCTTTATTGCACACAAAATAGAAAATATACATACAAATTGCAATCATATAGCTTATGTACAATGGCGAGCTTAACCCAGAATAAGGTTTTCTTACAGCAAACCAAATTTCGATTGCGAGATTTGCCGAGGAGGATATACCGATAAATATCGTTTTAATTCCTTGAAGAAAAACTCGACTCTTCACGTGACCAGGGGCGGGCCTATTTTTTGGCCAAAGAATCAGCATTGCCATCCAACGTGGTAATGCTGCCAGCCTTCTGGGCACTTTTCCTGTTGACAGCGATGCGGACGAATTTTTGGACGCCCTGTAACCCTTTTAAGTGTACATATTTATTACTATTATAGTTTTGTAGTTTGTAAATAAGAATGGTAGTTAAGAATCTACACCATACAACTCCACATCACGCTATAAAAGACGCATTTGAAGAATCCGGAAATGTTGTAGTTGGGGAAATTATCAACGCTAGATTTGGACAGGATAAAAAGCCTACTTCAACATTCTTTGTAAATCTCCAATCAGGACCAAATAACAAAGCTGCCAAGCAAATAAGATATATCTATCACCAAGCCGTTACCGTGGAAGACCCAAAAAAAAGGAACACCATTGTCCAATGTCAAAGGTGTCAACAGTACGGACACACCAAAAATTACTGTATGAGGCCGGCTCGTTGTCTTAAATGTGCAGAATCACATCTGACCAAAAACTGCCCAAAGGTTGATCGCTCTACACCAGCTACATGTGCTCTCTGCCATGGTCCTCATCCTTCAAATTATAAAGGCTGTGAGGTCTACAAAGAGATACTGGCCAGAAAAACACAGAAGCGAACCTACTTAAGAAGGGAAAGACATGTATCTCAATTTCCAACCATTGTACATGATAAAGAAACAGAATTGAACACAAACCATAGCCACAACAATACTCTAACATCAAAAAAGTATAGCGAAGTCCTCAAAAATAATCAGCCAGATCAATCTTCTAACCCTCAAAATGAGCAAGATACTTATCAACTATCATACACAAGAATAGAGGAAATATTCATCCAACAATCGCAAAAAATAGATATTATCTTACAACAAATGAGCAACATGTTGGGGCTCTTGACAACACTGGTCAACAAACTGTCCTCGAGCTAAACAAACTAAAAATAGCCACTTGGAACGCAAATGGTCTAACTCCCAATAAAACTGAAGTTGAAATGCTGTTAAAAATGCATGACCTAGACATTCTACTTATATCTGAGACCCATTTCACTAGCAACAGTCAAATAAAAATAAGAAATTACAACATTTACACAACGAACCATCCTGATGGAACTGCGCACGGAGGAGCAGGTATCTGTATCAGATCTTCAATTGAACACTATGAGCTTGCTCAGTTCCAAACTGAACATATCCAAGCTACCACGGTAAATATCCGAGATAGAAATGGCCACTTCAATATCTCATCAGCATATTGCCCCCCAAAGCACAGAATAACAGAGGAACAGTTCACTGCTTACATCAAAAGCCTAGGACCTCGTTTCATAGCTGGAGGAGACTGGAACTCTAAGCATCTGCACTGGGGCTCGAGACTAATAACCACGCGAGGCAGGGAACTTAAAAAGTGTGTTGATAAAAACCACCTTACAACAATAGCTACACCTGAGCCTACCCACTGGCCAACTGATCCAAATAAATTGCCTGATGTCTTGGACTTCTTCTTAATGAAGGGCCTATCTAGACTCTTTTACCAAATTGACTCTTGCCTAGATGGAACCTCAAACCACATCCCTGTTATACTAACAATCAGTGCCAATGTCTTGAAGAACCAGAGAAAACCTAGACTGTATAATAATCAGACTAACTGGAAACTTTTTCGTTGCCTTGTTGAGGATTCCTTACAGCTACGAGTTTCCTTAAAGAACGAGGACGAAATCGATGATGCAGTCTTAGCGTTCTCAGTCGCCGTCCAGAAGGCTTGTTGGAATAGCACAGAAGAGGTAAATGTTAAGAATTTAAGGCAGGCTTATGTACCACATGAAATTAGAGAAATGATTCTGGAGAAAAGGAGACTACGCAGAGTGTGGCACTCTAGCCGGCATCCCCATGATAAAAAGTTGTTAAACAAGTACAGTAAAATTCTGAAACAAACTATAAAAGAAGAAGAAGATGCCACAGTTGAGGCAAACCTATTATCGCTTACTGCTACTGCAAACACTGACTACTCCCTCTGGAAGGCATGTAAAAATATGAACCAGCCAATAAACCCAAAGCCACCTCTACGATTGGAAAGAAACAAGTGGGCCAGAACGAAACAGGAAAAGTGTAATGCTTTCGCTGATCACCTTGCCAAAGTATTTGTTCCTAACGAACCCAGTTCTGGTTCTGATGAAACTGACATAGACGACGTTCTCCACCAAGACTTCCAACTTGATTTGCCTCTAAAAGTAGTGACACCGGGAGAAGTGACAAGAACCATCCGCCAAATAGACATTAAAAAAGCTCCAGGATTTGACCTTATAGACAAAAAGATCCTGTCAGAATTGCCACGAAAAGCAATAGTATATCTGACTACGTTATTCAATTGTTTTATTAGAACATCGTACTTTCCTGCTCTATGGAAGGTCTCACAAGTGATCATGGTCTATAAACCTGGAAAGCCAGCACATGAATTATCATCTTACAGGCCCATTAGTTTATTGCCTATAATATCCAAGGTTCTAGAAAAGATACTACTCCGACGACTCTCATGTGCTATGTACGAAAACTCCGTAACTCCAGACCACCAATTTGGGTTCAGACCTGAGCACAGCACAATTGAACAAATACACAGAGTGTGCAGACGTATCAGTGACAGTCTTGAGAAGAAAGAATATTGCTCTTCGGCCTTTCTTGACGTTCAACAAGCCTTTGACCGGGTATGGCATAAGGGATTACTCTATAAAATTAAGTTACTGCTGCCGCACAGCTTCTATAAAATACTAGAATCATATCTCAACAATAGAATATTCCAAGTCAAAGAGGATGACTGCTCGTCAGGCTTTCACGAGATACTTGCTGGTGTGCCACAAGGCTCAGTTCTCGGTCCGGTTCTGTACACCATATTCACATCTGATCTGCCACTAACACCTGGAGTTACTATTGCTACCTATGCAGATGACACGGCAATATTAGCATCTAGTAAAGACCCAGCAGATGCCACTGCGAAACTTCAACAAAGCCTTGATGAAATAAGCAACTGGTTTGATAAATGGCGTATAAAAGTGAGTGCCAATAAATCAGTGCAGGTCACCTTTACACTGCGAAGAGAAACTTGTCCCCCGGTTAACCTTAGTAGAAGGGAGTTGACTCGGAGTGATACAGCTAAATACCTCGGACTACACTTAGACCGTAGGTTAACATGGCGGAAACACGTTGAAACAAAACGTAAACAGGTCAACCTCAAATACAAAGGCCTTTACTGGCTCCTGGGTAGAAACTCAAAACTGTCACTGGACAACAAGCTCCTACTTTACAAGGCTGTCATAAAACCGGTTTGGACCTATGGGATCCAGTTATGGGGAGCCTGCTGTGATTCAAACATAAATATAATACAAAGAGCTCAGAACCACATCCTCAAGCAAATAAGCAATGCACCCTGGTTCATTAGAAACAGTGAAGTACACAAACACCTGAACATGCCAACAGTGAAGGATGAAATAAAGACATTCGCAGGCAAATACAAAACAAGACTGGACAACCATCCTAACAAGCTCGCTGTCCAGCTCACATTGCCTGACTGCCTAAATCGCCTGAAACGGCGCAGAACCCTAGATCTCGGCGGCACTGACTAAGCCAATATTTTAATATGGAAGATGTTTCTGTTGGGGAATATCTCCTCATGATAAATAGTCATTCAACACATCTGCTCATAGTCAGAAGGACTGATTGCATGATATGATAAGAAAAAAAAAAAAAAAAAAAAAAAAAAAAAAGTTTGTAAATAATTTAATTATCTTTGAAATAAAAATTTTTCAACTTAAAGATAAACTTATTGCAGTCACTAGGTTTGACACGAATAGCTCCCAATGTTTCCAACCTCACCAGATGGGCTGAACATTACCAATGCATACAAGTACCATAAATTACAAAGACCTGACAATACACGTTTCTTTATCACTTTCCATAGAGACTTCGACAATATATAAAGTAAATCTAAACAATAAAAAAGAAAATATTCGTTCAAAGTTCCTTCAGATATCCTTCGGGAAAGAGCTGCATAATACGTTTTGTTGTGCGATGTCGACGCGATCCCAAGGCGATGTCGTTCCGACGTCGTCTCGCCTTTAAACTCACCTAACTATATGTAGAATGGTGCTTTTAAATTGATCAATTTAAGACTACTGTAACTCTTTGAGACTCTTGTTTATTCTCAAATAACTTGAGAAAATGGTAGACGGGAAATAGCTAGCTGAAAATCGAAAAAGTGATTGGAATTTTGTTGATGGAAAAATGACAATAACGACTGAATTCAGTAATGATATCGCTAGTGATGTAATAAAAGGTTTATGATGAGCATTCACTGATGAAGGTCGAATAGTTCATTACGGATTATTACTGTAATAACATTTTATACGATGAGCAAAGCATTGTCGATATTACGAGTATCGATCAAACAGTAACCTTTGTAAATGTCAGTGATGTAAAAGTGATTATTATCATAACAACAAAACATAAGGATAACTACAGGTGTTTTTTGGGGAAAAAAATATGTGTTAAAGTATAAGTCTTTCGACTTAACTTGACTAAATTATGGTGAGATCAGCATCAAAATCTATTGTGCATTTTAGAAAATCTCAGTGTTTACATACACAGAGACAAAAAGCTTTGTTTTATACTATGAATATAAACTGGCACAGATAGAAGACGAGAGTTTACATACAATCCTCTATCCATAGATTAAGCAAGAAATTAAGAGCGTGTACGTCGAGCGCGCGACATCAAGTTTAGGTAATTCAATGCAACTATTACTCACACAGACGCAAGCGTGACTGTGTGCATAGCGCTGGCGCGTTCTCTCGCGCTATAGTCGAACTAACCCATTTCGATCCGTTCGAGTGTGATTGTAATAGAATATACTTTATTGTACACCAAAATTAAAACACAGCTTTTACAATATTGTAATATATTGCAAGTACAGGTATAATTATGATTAATATTAAAGTCGTTATTTTTATTTATTCAAACATGAATTTGTTGATCTAAAATTTAGTAAGTAGACCAACTGCAACAATTGTTTATTGTACTTAATTAATAGTAACGATTTATGGGTTTATAATAAATAAATAAATATTTATTATTATATTCAAAGAAAACAATTTATACGAATTTGCTCACATTTATTTTACATTACCAAATTTATAAAATGATTAAAATAAACAACTATCAAAGACAATAAAAACACGCCTGCACCCTGCATGTCAAAAAAAATAAATTGAAAAAATAAAAGAGCCGACTGCGTAAAAAATAACTAATAACTTTAAATAAAAACTGAAAAGAATAAAAACAAGTTCAATTCAATTCTAATACGGAACATATTGACTGCAATAGTCGGAAACCGTATTGGATAGAATGATTTTAGTCTAGATTATTCAACGGGTCCCGACTGTTGCAGTCAATATGTTCCGTATTAGAATTGAACTGAACTTGTTTTTATTCGTTTCAGTTTTTATTTAAAATAGGTATGAAAAATGTAATGTTTTCAAATATACCCAAGTGGGGTATCAAATGAAAGCGCATGATGTGTATATTATAATAAGACATATTTTATCCAAATTGGTGCGATTTACTAGATATGGGGAATTAAAGTGGGTATAAATTTCCAAATATACCCAAGTGGGGTATCAAATGAAAGCGTATGATGTTTATGTTACAATTAGTCATGTTTTATCAAAATTTACATTCTTATGTTTTAATTGTCAGGTTATCGAGGACGAAATTGCCCTCAAAACAAATAAGATTGTTGAAGGCCGGAGAATAATTGGTTTTAATTACTTTTTGGACCAAATTAAAATAATCAATAACCATAACAGAGCGATATGGGGTGTACTATTGATAATTTACTGTCTTCTGCAGCTGCTTTCCACCATTTTGCTACTTCGTCGTGACATTTCGCATAAGTATTTTGTGTCAAAATTGGTAAATCTATGGAAGCTAACAATTCGTTTAAATTTGATCTTCCAATCCCCGTCATCATAGCTCCAGTCACAGCGCCACGATTTACGTCCATACTAACATTTGAACTATTAGAGCTGAACAGTTGAAGCTCTAAATTACACATATTGCATTTCATGGTAAATGTTGATTGCAAGCCTACCTTGCGCTCCTTCAACAGTTGTAAATTATCAATAGTACACCCCATCGCTCTGTTATGGTTATTGATTATTTTAATTTGGTCCAAAAAGTAATTAAAATCAATTATTCTCCGGCCTTCAACAATCTTATTTGTTTTGAGGGGAATTTCGGCCTCGATAACCTGAAAATTAAAACATAAGAATGTAAATGACATAATTATTGTTTTCTAGGTTTATGCGATCATTAGGTATATGCAAAAATAATGACAAAGGCACGATAGAAAATAGTTTAGAATCTAGTGGTCTGACTTTATTAAATAGCTATATAAATTACCAAACTCGATGTTTCCTCGGTTTCAGATGATGAGACCAATATAGGATTCTAAAATAAAAACAGTTCATTTGAAATAGTTTGTGATGGCATATAAAGACGTGAAAGGAAAAAAAACTCATTTTATAATAACGTTCAAAGTACCTTTTCGTCATTTTGATTTTCACATTCAACTGTTTCCGTTCTTCCTGCATCATTTGAGTTTTTTTTACATTGCCTGAAGTTAAACCATAACCCAGTAAGCACACAAACCTTGTTATTTGGAAGCAAGCGTACGTAAAACACGGTTAGGAAGGTTAGGAAATTTAAAGAAAATTGAATTCAATTAAAAAATTAAAAAACCCCCAACGCTTTTAATATACACATCATACCCCTTTCATTTGAAACGCCACTTGGGCATAATTGAAAATATTCGATTATTCATCACCACTTTCACCCCCATGTCTAAAATGGCTGAACCGATTTTGATAAAACATGACTAATTGTAATATAAACATCATGCGCTTTCATTTGATACCCCACTTATATTTGAAGACATTACATTTTTCATACCTATTTTCATTCCCCATATTATCTAGTAAATGGCTACACCGATTTTGATAAAACATGTCTAAGAACCATTGCCAAGAAACTAGCTTTAAAAAAAAACTGCATCCAAATCGGTTCACTCATTTCAGAGCTACGGTGCCACAGACAGACACATACAGCTGTCAAACTTATAACACCAGTCTTTTTTCGTCGGGGGTTAAAAAACAAACTTGATTTTAAATTCATATGGTACGTTTATCTCACAAAGGCTCGTCGTGTGACATTTATCACATTGGAATAAAGTTGAAATTGCCATGATTGACGGGCCTTGGTGAAATAAAATATTGCTCAATAGGAAGAAGTGCAATAAACATAACTATCGACAAACCCACTCTTCTTATTAGTAATTGCGTGTGTGCTCATGCATCACAAAGACATTTGCCCTTAGCGGGCCTAGGATGCGGATTACTAAGAAAACTAACTGTCGCATATGTAGTAAGCTCAGAACATTTATTATAGTGTATTAGTATGCAAAAGTGTGTGTTTTACATTAGAGAAGCCGTGGGTTGAAACTAGAATAAAATAGATATACCAACCTTTTAGCTCTATTCTTTTCCAAAATTTCTAAATTTAGTTTTCTTTTCTTCCCTAAAAATAACTTTGTTTTATTTCCCATTACGTCTGAAACATAATTTGTTGTCACTCAAAATATTATCAGTAATCAAAAATACTACTAAAATATTTTACTTACCAAAGTACCAAAAGTTGTCGATCACACTATAAACGTCCGCTATCCTTGTACGCACGGCAAAGGTCAAAACAGGTCAGTCAGAGCGCCGAGCGACGTGTCCTCACTCTAGAAAGCCTCGCGGCGAACTGATTTGTGTCGATTCGCGCGCAGAGTTTTATAGTAGTTTTCAAAAATTCATAGAAAAATAATTACAATATTTTAGTTGAATTTTTTAAGTGTTTGTTTTTAAAAAGATGTTCGTCTATTATATTATGCTATTATTTTGTTAAATTAAGTAAGATATATCGGTTAAAAAAAATCATTTAAAGACTTTAATTTCTTAATAATTTCACATTGTTTGCATTTAATTTCTTTTAGTTAGATAACTAAATTAAAAAATCTTTTGCAATAACTATTTCCCTCAGGATCTTTGCAATTGGTTATGATTTTTTGTTTATTAGATTTGTCAGTCGTTTCAGATAATTTAAGCTTCGAAACTGACCTTAAAATCGAAATTAAGGAAACCTCTGTTAGGTTATCTTGATATAATTCACAAATAGTCTATTAACCGAAATATTTTTTTGGATAACTATTTAGACAACGAAATTTCCTAAATTTATTAGTAATGAACATATTTGTAAGCTAAGTGGTTGATGGTATTAACTGGTTTGAAAAGTACAGTTTTTCAGCCAAACAGCGCGTGAACGGCGTAAACGCTCTTAAATACATGAACTCCAAGTTCATAAATCGCATTTTTCCTTTCTATTTCCCCAAGGAACACGCCATTAACTCCAAATTGCCGCAGAACATCTCAATTACCATAAAAAACTTTGGAAAACTAAAAATCCGCAAACAAAGGGTGGTTTTAAATCAAACACAATAAAGTTTCCCGTCTAACTACCGGCGTGCCATAACTCATTCGCGTCGATAATCACACCATAACTTATATAGCGCCCCCTGTAGCCGCCCGCTAATATTAAAGTGCTGTAATGTCCCCGTGATCAGTTTTAAAATGTAAATTTATAGCACGACGAGACGTGTTACCAGGATTTATGTCCTCTTCAATATCGTTGAGGTTTTATGATGGAGTTTTATTACTTGCATGTACTATTTTTGGGAGACTGACTTCGTTATGACGCGTAATCGGGTAACCACGGTGATTGGAACGAAATTGGTGCTTAAATCTTGACAGTATAGAATTTAGAGCTTCATGCATAATCTCATCTGTATTCGGGTTTTTGATCTTCTTTGTGAGAAGAAATTATTATGTGAGCTGGCATTAGAGGAATCTGAAGGATTGATTACCTGTAATCCAACAAGGACAGTGTTATTAAAATGAGAATAATTATGACAGTGAAGAGATTATGTCCAAAATAAATAGCTTACTCGAATGCTATCTCAAATGTAGGTATACCGAATATACTTAACTAACGACAATTCATAATAATATCGAATCTATTCCAAACTACAGAAATAGACCACACATTTGAATTTGAATATTCCACATAATATGCGTCATCTAACTATCTCGAACCAGGTTAAGTTTAAAATTGAACAGCCGAATCGTTTCCGAGCATCGATAGATTTTGGTCACGCAAAATGTAAATTTTGGAAAAGCGAATCGGATACGGACTGAAATGTAGCAAACGATAAAATATTTCACAAAACAGATTGACTTATAAATCTCGTGCTTTGCTGTTTTGTGTAATAAATGGTGCCCAAAGTTGGCAATTTTAAATGTATACTACTATTTTCCTGGTTTTTATTTTATGCTGTTTTTCCTTTACCTGGTTCAATATTTTCGCTGTTTGTAGTATTATTGATATGAAATATTGTTTCATGTGCGTTACATTTTTCATCTGTATCATATGAATCTCTTCCTTATTTTGTTTCAACGTTGGTCCTCTTCATATTTATTTACTTTAAAAGCAGATTTACTTCTGGTTAGTCCACAGCTAGATACTAGAATGTATGTTATTATTGAAATTATTTCCTTTCCTGTATTGAAGTAGAACTTCTGCGTCTTTTCCGTAAGTCTGGTTGTTCTGCGTAAATACATTTGTTACAATTAGTTAAATAATATATTCCGTGTAATATTGTAGAAACTAACAGTAATAACTTGGGCTCACGAACTTAAAATATTTTTATCTAAATTGTTCGTCCATGTTGTACTCTTTATGGTCATAATTAAGCCAAAATATATTATTGTAGGGAATCATTACGGTCTTGTAAATTCCATGAATGTTCTAAAAACATGCCAAGTGTGACATTATTATAGGATGATTAACAGTGTTTTTAACCTTGGCTAATTAATTACTTTGGCTATTTGGACTTCTGAATTGAACAACAATATTGGCCTCTCTATAATTTAGGTCCAAAATGGGGTTATTTTGCCTTATTAGCTATTTTTAGTGTAACAAATCACCATACATGAATTTCACCGTAGAAGTTCAGATGCCAGTTGGTTTCTTTGACCTACACCTTTGTGTTCATCGATTTTTACTTTGCATGTGACTTGTAGCTATAATTTATTTGTCCTTAGCGGTTACTGTTCTTGTTCAATAGATTTTTTAATTAAAATTAATTCTTATTATGATTCATTTTCAAGTCTTAAACTAGTGTTATAGTCATAATTTTCTGGTTATGCTCAACATATTCAATATCCCTTTCATCGTCACGATCCTTAAACTTTCAACTTTTCATAAGTAATATTCACAGTTCAGCTTCATCTAAATCCTCAGTGTCAAACATACATAAGTCTTCACTGCATAAATCTTGCTTCTTCTAAAACTTTAGCTCATTCCGATTCAGACCACGGTGTTCCTTCAGACGTGTCAAATATGGCGGCAATTTTGGTTATTTTTAAGGAAAAATTCTGACGTTATGATTTGTATCACGTGTTGGATGACACATGCGTAATATTTCTTTTGTGTGATAAAATTTTTGGTAAGAAATGACGGGTAATTTGACTGGAGATATGGGTTTATACATTTTTGCTTGATTTCGGAGTTCGGATGTGAAGGTCCCATTTTTTTACTGCTGATAAAGTATTCGGTATTGTGACCTAATTTTGCAGATCCGTCTTTCCACTTTGTAAGTGTCTAAAATTGTTAATGGAGATGGATGAGAATGCATTGTAAGAATATCCTATAATATTCTTATACACTAAAATTTCATCACAACATAACTCTCGCTATTTAATATACTTATACTATACTTAATAGAAAAAGCGCCATTCCTTTACGAGAAATATTTAGTTTCTTCCTCGTTCTCAAAGGATGTCCTACTAAGAAATAGTAACGAACTAAACGACTCTTCCAGCAAAAGCATTTATTGGAACTTCGTACTCGAGCAATGAGCAAATATTGATAATTAGAACTCGCTCCAGTCACAGTGTGTAAAAGCTCATTTTAGTTGTGGTTGGTAAATGTTTCCTTTTGAACTAGAATACTCGATTTATACCTACAAAGCTAGCAGTAGCTAGTGGTAGTTTATTATCATCATTACGCCTCTTTACATAATTATGAACGTTGTTTTTTATATCGTAACTTCAGATTATATTTTGTGCCTAGTAAGGCCACGCCTCAGTGATGTTTAAAATCCTCAGAAGTGTTTAAACCCTCCAATATATGGGGAATGGTATGTCCAGGAACACCACTTACATTTGGACTGTTTGTTGGTGTGGTCTGTTATCCCCCATTTTGCTAGATTGTGCTTGTAGTCCACTTGGGTCAATTGTCAACAAATTGATAATTCCTCTACTGATTTTAGTAACGTTTAGATTTGCATCGATAAACATTCATAAAAGTTTGGCATAAACAAAAATAAGTAGACCTTTCTTCAGAGAATTTAGACTTAGAATTAAGACCAAGGAGAGGGTACTCAAAAAGTTTGCGTATTTTATTAGATCATATAAAAGTTTTAAGACAATTGCCAGGCAAGGTATAGGCATACTCTTCATCTCTAGAATTAGCTAATAAAAATATTTTAGCACATATTCAACTTGAGTGTGATAGTTAAAGTAATTTGGCTATAAACGCACAAGTAAAACCAGAGTACAATTTTCAACTGTTTGTGTTCGCAATTTCATCCTTGCCATCTTAACTTCACTGAATCTACTACATCATTTTAATTGTTCTCTAAATATATTTCTTCAGTTTTTGTATTAGTATTCGAGCTATCAGGCTGCATGCCATTAATTTTTCCAAAGTCTAGCTTTTCTTTCTATGTAACAATCTCTGCGATATTGTACTCTTTAGTTTCGTGACAATTTATAACATGTGCGTCTATTAAAGCTGCATGATCAACTACATCAATGTTAAGTTCAAGACCACGTGTATGTTCATTAATATCTATTTTGACATCAAGATTGTATTTAACCTTACAAATTACAAAATATTAATTATTACGCACATCTGTGTAATCCACCCTTTAGTTTTCGGTCACTGTTGAACGAAAATAACTAATTGGAAGCATGTCATACTGCTTAATGATTTGGGGAGATATTTTCGGGTCCATAAAAATTGTGAACCCTTTCAGAGTAATTATGATTAACTGCAATATTTAGTTAATTGGTCCATGAATATGATTTGTTTCGGTGTGAATACTAATTTAATGGTAAAATGACTGATAAAATTATGTTTATAAATGAATGTTCCCGTTTTAATGTTTCTCTTACACATGAAAGGGTTATCTGTTAAATTGATTGTTATTTTGAATCTCATTTAATTAATATTTCCCTTTAAATTGGCTGTAAAGGTCAAATAGATAGTCGCTTCTACTGAAATTCAGTTACATCAAACAAAAAATGTATTACTAATTGTTGCACTGCTGGCTATCATTGCCTTCATCTCTCACACGAGTGAGTGAATGAGTGATCTCTTCAAAAGCAATATACAAAATCAGATCCCAAAACGTCCGCACATATCGGATAAACGGCCGAAATTACCGAATCACCGTTCGTATCTAATAGCCGTGGGTCCAAATAAGAAGGTACACGCTTCGCTGGCCGCCCCCCGCCATATCCGCATTTCGTATTCCTGTTCCGAAACCTTCCCGCTTTTCCGGATCTTTGCGAAATTGCCGCGGATATTCGGATACCGACGTCCAACACTGTCCGGGCTTATTGTTGTTGGGTGATGTGTTGTCATGTGTCATGCAGTAATGAAGATCTTTTGTGGATATTTGTGTGAGCATATTTTTAGATCTTCTAGGTGACCACACAGAGCTCCAATTCAGAATACGTACTTACATGGTTACTCACAAGATACGAGGAACAGTATCGCACTAACTTATTGTTAAAAAGGAAAACATAATGTACCACCCCATACTGTAAAACTGTTGTTATACTCGTATGTGATGATTTGAATGCATTTTATAGAGATTGCCCAAAGCAAGAAATAAATTGAGAAATACAAACTTTTGCTTATCAGAGAGACGGTAAAGAAAATAAATAGATTAACAAAGCTACCTTTCAAGACAAACGTTTTAAGTGAAAGTAAGGGACGGTGCCTAGCCTAGTCAAACAGCCATAAACTCGCCCCATGGCATTGTTTACTCGTAAAATAAAACATCGGTTCATCTCATTGCACGTATTTAGGTCAGCTGGAGGATTCGCGTCACGTTCGTCCATTTGTTCCGATGTATTGCTCAGTTGATGCCCGAAACACCTGGCCAGTTTGGACAGCACCATTAGTTCGACGATTTTATCGGATTTGTTTTCATATTGAATTTGAACGGTAATTTCGACGTGTGCGCAAAATATTTTTGTAGTTTCGACAGTTTTATTAGTTTTTATAACTGTGAGGTTGGTAAATGATTGCTTTGTTCTCTAAAGCGATTATTGGTGTTTTATTTTATTTCAAGCGGGTTTTAACTCGATTTGTGCGTAATGAAATACAGAAATGTTTACAGTTGCAGTCACATTTAGAAATTCGTTCGGAATTTATTCAGGATTTGAATTAGCTATTTTGGCTTTTCTCACTCAACATTTTATTCTCTTTAGTTATCGGCTTAACTTAAACTCACGCAAAGACTTTAGTCAAAAAAATGCACACGTACGAGAACTTAATAACAACGTACCTAGGTGCCAGAATTAATTGACTTACCACATCCTCAACACTCCAGCAACCTCAATCCTTCAAGCTATCTGAGATACCACAATCTTTTCACGCTTATATTCACGAACCAATTTCCATACGAGGATTGAACTCCTGGTAGGGAGCAGACGTGATCCAATCTCGGCAGATGATTGATATGTCGGAAGCCGTCGGACTTTCTGCAGACACTATTTTTTATCTCGAGTTTTTGACAGACCAACTGTATTTTGTGCGAAATTATTTATGACTTTTTCTCGAGGATCGCTGCTGTTTCGTATTTTATTGTCTTTGGTGGAAGTGGTGGATTGTTTTCGGTAATTGGTACATTGTATGTTAGGTCATATCGATTTTTGTGAAGCGAAACATATTCAACAGAACATTATACCATAGGAGATTCTTTACATACAATAGTTGAGACATCGTTGTTTGCCTCATCGTTAATCTCTAGCATTGCATATTTAATAATAGATAAAGTTTTCCAAGGATGCCATCATAACGTAACAGGTGCCTATCTATCTACTTGGTCTAATTGAAAGTGGTTTTCGTAGAAATAATACTCTCTTCCAAATACTCGCTTTTTGTTGAAAAGAATACTCCGTCCTCCAACACAAAGTTGAAGACGTAAATTGAGACACGAAATCCTCCGACTTTTGTCGCACGATTTCCATCACTATCTCGATCGCTTAACGACAAACCCTACATCGGCTGAGATTAAGTCGCGTTGCGTGGCTCCAGCGGAATTAACATTCATGAGTGGCAACCAATCCGCGTTCAAGACGTGGTGGGGTCCGCAGGACATCTAGATGCAGTTCGAGTTGTTTTCCGAAGTAGATTCAAGGAGTTCCTCTAGATTTTCTACGTGATTTTAATGGAATTGCTGTTCTGGGTGCCTTGGTTAGAAGGATTTGTAAACAGTATTGGATACCTACTTAACTTTATAATAGATCAAAGAGTCTGCACAGAGTTTACTTCGATTTTGCCTTTGCATTTAACATTTTACTATAGAAACCAGTCGTTTACCAGTCAATTAGTATCTGTCAACTCGCAATCCTGTTAATTGTTCCTGTTAACATGTGTAAGGAGGCTTAGCAAAGCTGAAACAACTCATCTGAGAATGACATACTATAGGTAGGTAAAGCCTTATCGATCCGGGACATTTCCAGCCGCTACAGCATCCTGGTAACCCTACCTCATCACGGCACGGGTTCGTTAATATGCGCCCCGGGCAAGCCGCCTCGACTTATTTGCCTGTTCCCGGCACTTTTTTAACAAATTTCTCCAACTTGGGATGGAAAATGAATGTTGATTTCTTGAGACTTTTGGATTAGAATTTCGGGTTATGAGAATGGTTATATCTGTACTTTCGTTACACGAGTATATTTTGAGAATGAATGTTAAATTAAGAACCAGGATAAACCTGATGAGAAAGCGTTGGTGGGAATAAATTTCTACATTTTTGTGCTTCAAATGTAGAAACCGTTTTTCAAAATGAAAATACATGTTATGCTGAAGATAGTAATGAATGAATCTCGTTTTAGTTACGATTATTATGAAAAGTTATTTGGTAATCGGTTATCGTGGTATGGGCATGTGATGCGGAGGAATGAGGAAAATATCGTGAGGAAAGTTTTGAGGATGACTATGGATATAAGAGTAGAGGACGACCAAAGAAAAGATGGATGGACTGTGTGAAGAATGATATGGTACGAAAAGAGGTGTCTGATGAGATGACGAGTAGAAAACGAATACAGAAGTATGGAAAAGAAGAAGACATGCTGCGCCGACCCCAAATGAATTGGGACAAGGGCAAGAGTATGATGATGATATTACCTACTAACAAAATCAACAAGGCAACAGTTTATTCAGGTTAAGTCAGAAGACCTGAGAACCATGCACTTTAGCGCAACTTGGGAAATACCTTCATCCAGCTGTGGAATGTCTGAAAATGATTTGAATAACCTAAGGAATATCTCACAAAAACATTAAGAGAAAAACAAAATCTTACAATATCAATTTGAACTCCACAGTGCGCCTAAGTTTCTAATAACAGTCGAGTGTGTGGACTTTGTAATCGTGCATTTAAAACTTCCATTTGGAAGCCTCCTTAAGACCCTGGCAATGCGCCAACTTCTACAACTTACACCGCGTATTGTATACGATGTGTAATGCGGAAAATTAAATTAGACAACTGTATAAATTAATAAAGTTTAAACGGAACGTGACTAGATAGCCTTTAGCTATTTTATTTTTCTTGCCTAACCCATGATTTTTTTATGTTACATTTTATGAGTATCAGTAAAGACCTCTCATCATACTCTAATTGCCCCTGTCCTATGTTACTCAGGGTCGGCGCAATACGTTTCCACATTCCATCCTCCTCTGTCAACCATTCCATCATTTACTCCTTTTTCTGTCATATCATTTTAGCACTACAAAAGTCAATCTACGCTTATGTTCAATTTCACTTCGTCAAGTATTGGACACATTCTAATTTATATTTTCTAGATCACTGTGATTACCTCACCTTATATCTATTTTAAGATATTCCAACCGACTCACCAAATAACTTAACGTCTCAAAATCTGAAACTCTTCCATTCTTTCCTTCCATAAAATGATATTGTTTGAAACGGTATATCATGACCAGACTGGGGAGACAGATATAAAACAAAATCGATCCGTTAAGCGTAGCGAAGGTTATCGGCTGTCAACCTCAGCTGAGTACGATTGCATTTTAAAAGTAGGAATTTAAATAGAAACATACTTCTTTACGGTAATCTTGCAATGTCCCTGTGCGGGGGCGTCGAAATGTCTTAACACAGATATCCGTTTGAGGAAACATTGGTGGTGATGTAATGAAAATGGAAGTGCCAAAAATAAATTATTTATAAATTCAGTTTTAAAACTGGAAATAAGTATTCCTCCACTTCTAAAAGGCAGGGTATTACTTATTTCTAAATCCTTAGACCTGCGTCCAGCTGTTGTAAGTCTGTTTTCTACAACAAGCAGATTACAACAAAGTTATGTGATTTATCATACCCAATAGACTATGACTGTGCCAACAAAAAGGTTTCGGCATTGTTATAAGCCATAATTAATCATAGTAAATACCTACAATCCGTCACTGAATACCATTTATTTCCCAGGTAAAGTCACGAGCACCAGTATGTATACACTTTCCTAAATTCAAAAGCAATTTTCGCGAGAAATAACGATTGTAACTTGGAGATAGGATTTTTATCATAAAAAATATGAGTTCCAGAATAATAGGTTCGTAACAACAAGAAATTTTAATCAGAACATTAGAAGAAAAACACTTTTAAAAGTTGTTAAGTGTAGGTATACAAATTGGTGCTCCTGACCGTACATCAGTTAACCCTACCATCTCTAAATCACCACATGGCCATATTATAAATTCTGTTGGCAAAATCAGAACCACATCCATCCTCTCAACATCTGGGTAGTATAAATGACAAGGAAGCGAGGGTAGGCACCAATTTACATAACGTAATCAGCGAACGTTGGATTCGATGACTCGAAGCTCGAGCGCGAATCGCGAAAATTTTAATTTATTTAAGTCCGACATCTTTGGGGACCGACCGATCTGTCCTTTGAGGCTGTTGATTGATGCCAAATGCTTATTATTGGAAAATGAACGGAAAAAATCGTCCTACTTAGATAAATGGGAATTTAGAAATGAGTCGCCAAATAGGCCGGGATTGGAGATCAATTTTGTTAGATATATTCAGAAATGATGTCACTTTGATGCCCGGGTTTGAAAATTGTAACATTCAATTTCAGCCAGGTGAACAATTATTATCGAACTCTGTATACGCACTTTTCGTAGGACTAGACATTTTATAAGTCAACCGTGCTCAAATTGATGGGTTGGGAGCATTGCTGAATAATTAATCATTGCATTACTGTGAGTTATTTTATTACCTGTATTAACTATTTTCGGTACAAGTAAAGTACCTATATTTTCTTCAATAAAGTAAAACATAAGCTCAACAAAAAACACGCGCTCAAATTGATGAGTTGGGCAGCATTGCTGAATAATTAATTATTGCATTACTGTGAGTTAGCTTATTCCCTGTATTAACTATTTTCGGTACAAGTAAAGTACCTAGGTACATTTTCTCCAATAAAGTAAAACATAAGCTCAACAAAAAACACGCTTTTTACTGAACGTAACTGGGGAATTCGCTAGCGACATCCGTATTCCGTATACCAATCGCGATAAGACATTGCATAAACTTAAAGATCTTTAACCAGATCCTCTTTGTATTCATGGGATGAAGAAAACTTTCCCAGGTGCGTTGTCCTCCCCCCCTCCTCTGTCGTTAGGTGAGGGGGGAAGCCCACTTCTTCCAGTCCTTTTGAAAAATTTCGAGCATTTTTAAATTACTGCCTTTAGTATGCGGCCATGAAGTTCTGCGAAGTAGCGTTTGTTTTTCTTGATCAAGTCATTCGTTAAGATTTTTAAATGTTTTTCTTTTTCATTTCTTTAACAATTATTACATCTGTATATCGCTAGTGATTTTAACATAATCTCACTCAAAGATAGCTCAATCTTAATCTGGTTAGAAAGAAAATAGCTTTGAAATTATCATATTTTCGTTTATTTAATGTTTTTCCTTAGTAATAAACAGAAACTACTTTAGTTTTTTATCCGTTCGTTAAAATACCATTGCACAAATTACGATAATTTACCTTCCAGTAACCTCACACGCAATTCTCCTAGCCCACAATTCTTATTCATTTTATCTTCGGTTGTGCTTTTATCCCTGAAAGGTTATTGTCTCCATCTTTGTGTCTCTCGTTATTAATCTCTGAAAAAGTGACGCAGTAAGAGGACAGTCCACAGTCGCATTTGAACGTTACGCCTCTACGGCTGATGGGTATTTTAATTAAGATTTTTTAACGCACCGTTGCGACAAAATAATGTTGTTGTTGGACTTTTTATTGATTGTTTGTAATTACGTAATGGAGTTTGTTGTATGAACAAATCCGTGCCAGTACCAAGGGACCTTTTTCAGTTCATAATTTTAAACTTTCTAATTTTCTCTGGCATCGCGCATCGGTGAAGGAAACCCTCGTAAAGACACCTGGATTTTTTAGTTAATAACATAAAATCACGCCTGTAGGCACAGAGGTGTACCTAATAGTACACCCACATTTCGCCAATTATTTTTAAGTCCCATGTAATAGGGGGCGAGGCTATTGCGATGAATCGGGCACGAATCCATACTCCGTACTAAGAAATTCCTGATGGAAAAACCCTATAACACTTTGCCCCACCCGGAAATCGAAGACAGGACCTCGTTTGCGACCACTAGACCAATGAGGCACTTACGATGTTTTTGTTTGACCTGGTATATTCCAAAAACCATTCTAATCAAGGAGTATCGAACCTGTTATCCAGTAACTGGATTGTGGAGGTCAGATAGGTAACCGCCCCATGGTATTGTACTGGTAGCACTGGTATCAGACTAATAGCCAACCCCAATATAGTTGGGAAAAGGCTAGGCAGATTATGATGATATTCCGGTATTAATAATCTCCCTCGTAGGTTTACTGGTTGCAAGCACTATTTCTGATCAAGTCCTGGCGTCGAATTTCCAGGTTGAGCGAAGTGTTACTGAATTTTATCATCTGGATTTTTTCAGTGGCAGCTCGCAGTCTGGATTGGTGGCAATATGCTTGCCTCATATTACATAGAAATTAAACATAACATAACGAAACTTATACTGAACTGAACTGATCTTATATTTGACTCATACATACTTCATCATCATCTTCCTGCCCTTGTGCAGTTACTTGGGGTCGGTGCAACACGTTTTTTTCTTCCATTCTCCTCTGTCAACCGTCACGCTATCATTTACTCCTTTCTCCTTCATATCATTCCTCACACAAGCCATCCATCGTTTCTTTGGTCTTCCTCTCCCTCTCCATCCATCAAATGGACTTATACATACTTATTATCCATAATTCTGAGGTCAGAGTAATGGGAGGGAGTACAGAATAATGGTTAATTGCAGAAGATATCCCGTAAGTTATAAACCGTCAAAGCTTAAAACTGTGTTTGAGGACATAACGTATTGTAGGTTGTACTATAGGTATACCTCTACCTAACCCTTTGGAGATTATTTTTATTGCTTTCTTGACATTTTAATTGTGAATTTGATTTTGTATTGTATTATTTTGATTGTGCTTTTGATTTTTAATTTTGTATTTAATTTTGATTTTGTTTTAATTTTTTGTATTTAATTTTGATTTTGTTCTTTATTTTATGACTTTAATTCTGTTCTTAAACTTTGGATTTAATTTTACTTTGGACTATTTATAACCTGTCACATGTATTAATTATTTTATGGGGCATGCGGTGCTAACCTATAAGAAATTGTAATAGGTACTAACCTTTGATATAAAAATCTTTTTTTGTTAGTGTAACAGTATATACAATTGTTGGTTGGCCAAAGAAAATAAAATAAAATTACAAGCATGTTAATTATGTTAATAATATCTTGGATGATAAAATTGAACACAGTTTTTACGCCCTTAGTTAGTTCTGTTTGCTCGGGTCCCACGGTCGACTCGATCAAGTCCGAAGTTAACGTCTAAAGTTCGATTAGTTCTCTTTAACTTTCTAAGTTTGTCTTTCGAGGAAGTTTACCTTTTAGTCTGCCCAAAATGTTGTGAAATCAAATCTTTGCTTATTGCCTCCACATAATATTATGCCTGTATTTACCCGTAGGGTTAAGCAGAGGTGTACACTTCGGCAGATAGGTTTATAGGTTTTAGTTTTGTTTATTCCTCCGTTTTAAATTGTTTTTTTTTATTTTTGAATGATGCCTCGTTGGTCTAGTGGTCTCAAGCGCGACTGTTAAGCATGCGGTCCTGGGTTCAATTCCCAGGTCGGGCAAAGTGTTATTGGGTTTTTCCATCAATAATTTCTCAGTAACAGCCAGGGAGTCTGGATTTGTGAACGGTTGATGGCTATAGGCTCGCCCCCTATTACAGGGGACTTGAATATAAGTAGCGAAATGTGGGTGTACTATTATCACCTCTGCCTAACCTTTCAGAGATTACAGGCGTGATGTTATGTTATCTTTATTTCTTATTGCTATCAACATCAACATCAATAATAAAGCGCATATAATATAAACCTATTGACTAATTTCATGTTGTTACTCCAAAGTTCCAATATTAATTGCCTAATTAAGTAATCAACGGTATTACCGACAGCACAAAACATTATCGTAACAGCAAAGCAAATATTAATTACAATAATAACATGGAACTATTTCCGAACTAAATCGAGTACCCTCAGGCGTGCTGTATCTGTCGTTATTTCGATAACAATAAACTATTTAACAAACAGACATAATTCACTAATTCCTACGATTTGTGTCGCCTTTTATTGTATGTACCTTCATTTTGGTACTTCCACGTGGTACTTTCAAAAGTAATGGCGATGACGAAAGTGGTATCTAGTGAATGGTATTCAAGTTTGCTATGAAAATATTATTTTGTTGATAACAAACGCAAAATTAATACCTCTGCGAGACCAGACTGATTACGGTAAAAACAACGGCTTTCATTGGTCAATTCAGCAACATCGATAGCAATCATTTATGTTGTTATCAGTTATCATAGGCTGTGTAATACCAACTATCTACGCAATTGATTAAGATGTAAAAGTACAACCAAAACTAAAAGTACTTCTTACTAAATTATACATAGAGCTATAAGTAGCTAGATACATACTACAGTCTGCTTAATCCCCTGAAACCATAACGATGGAAGCAAGATTTAAAGATTACAATTGCAGATTGTTACCCCATCGCATAGTTGAGGCTAAAAACGTATGTGCCTTATTCGGCAAAATGGGTGAAACGACAAGGGGGGGATATTGACACTTCCTAATATTAGTGGCCATTTGTGAAAGCATTAAGGAAATATTATCATTTGACGACACAGTTGGCGCAGTGGCTGATAGATTGGGTGCTGCGCTACGTGTCGCGGGTTCGATCCCCGGACGGAACAAATATTTGTATGGCCTACCAGGTAGTTGTTCCGGGTCTGGCTATTTGTGGATGTGAGTAGGTTTTTGAAACTCAGATAACGTTAAAATTGTGTAGAACCTTTAAAAAGATATGTCATAAATTCATTCATCACTGAACTCTTTGTTATCTCCTTCCAAGCTATTCGGTTTGAATGATGGGTCAAAAACAGAAATTAGCTTACCACTTTTCCAACCAACTGTAGCACGAACTTGGTTAAACTTGTAACTCAAAGAAAATATACGACTTGTAACTGTCGCATGTGTAATGATATAAAATAGTGTCTCGACGATATTAATTACAGCATAACACGACATTAATGTCAGGGGTCCTCTCTGGAGGGGGATTACGGGGTAAGCAGACAAGAAACAGTAATACAAGTTTGAAAGTAATGCGACACGTATTATTTTGAGTTAGAAGTTTTGTGACGTTAAATTAGGTGGAGATAGAAGGGGGAATTCTTAGACAGACCTATACATAACGACTGTAATTAGTGGAAGTTTATTATCATGGTTAGCTAATCGCCCTGCGTTTGAGATGCCGTCAACCAATACCTACTTTCTTTTGTGATATATATTGTATGAATGATGGATTTTCAAAAGCTCGAGTTAGCGCCAAGAGTTGAAATTTAAAATGTTATTAATGAACATACATAACATCACGCATGTAATCCCCGAAGGGTTAGGCAGAGGTGTAGGTACCCAATTCGTGCACCCACATTTCGCCAGTTATGTTTAAGTCCTATGTAAAAGGGGGCGGGCCTATTGCCATCAACCGGGCACAAATTTAGACTCCGTGACTGAAAGTTCCTGATAGAAAAACCCAATAACACTGCTCAACCCAGGAATCGAATCCAGGACCTCATGATTAACCGTCGCGCTTGCGACCAACGAGCTAGTAACGAGGATGTTATTAATGTTTAGGCATTAATTTAGACGACGCTTAGTTTTAGTGAAAATGAGCACTAGTACAAAATTATTTTGAATTAAGGATTTGGCTGAAGTGGCTATCCTATAGACCGAATACCAGCAAACATTTTAATACTACGCTCTGGAATATTAAAAAAAATAACATTATATCTAACCTACCGTCTTTTTTCTGTGTGATGCTGTAAACAAAACTAGGTCGACAAGTTCTCGGTAATAGGATGAAGAGATTAACTTTGTTTGCCGAAATGTATGGGCCTGAATTAGCAAAATGAGCGCTGGTAACCGGATATAACCGTCACTTTGTCTTGACTACGCACAAATGATGGAGATTTTCTCTTAAATTTAGCTGGGACGGACGAAAATTTTCCGGATTTTTGTGGACTACAAGTTCTTTTAGTTAAGTAGCTTGTTTTTTTAGAGGAATCTCTCGCCTTGAATATTTTGGCTATACCTAACAACAAAAACTTCTGTAAACTTTGACTATGAAATATTTCGAAGACTTATGGGGCGTTTTCACTTACACTAAAAGACACCTAAATTAATGCCTAATTGAAAAGTATTGATTTGATTTGATTTTTTCTTTACATTCGACTAGAAATCCTTACAACGAGATTTTATTCTATCATTTTTAAGCCCATATTATAATGGTACCAAACATGCCAGTTTGAAAAGAGAACACAAAAAAATCAACGTTCAACAATACAACTCAACTCAAACATCAGAAAAACAAAAGCATTCCTACTAGACATTCCTAATTTAAACATTCTCCCGTTGACAAAGACTAAGCACCTTCACTAGAACCGACATGTCATACCCATTCCATCAAATCTGTCAGTTGGTTAACCACAGAGGTAATGTACCAAAGAAGACGAATTTAATGTATCTTGCGACAGATACGGCGGTTGTGCTAATGTTGCGTGCATGTATCACGGATGTAGAGAGATGGATTCGGCTGGATGGGAAAGGAAGTTCAAGTTGACTGTTGAAAGATGAAAACAGATAGGATTAAAATAGAACCATTTTTTTCTTTCGTGAACCGTTCGTCATATTCGTCTGACGTCAATGACGTGCCTCGTCTTACAAATTCTTCGAGATAATAATAAATAAACGTGGAGTAAGAGATGAAAAGTTCAGTTTATTTCAGAATTCAAATCGCCCATAAGAAAAATTACTTCAATTTAGATGCACTGTCCCAAAAGAAGGTGGCCAAAGAACTGTATGTAAAATGTTTGCCCTTTCTACTTAATAGTCGATCAGTGGATCCCTTACTATGAGCATTCCTTAGATTTATCACCTTATCGCATTGTTTAAAAGCACTAAAACATTTTCCCCGTTTCTCAACATGGGAAATTCACGGTGTCATAATTTTGCCACATCTAGTCGCAATCTCTGCCCACAACCCAGACGTTGAGCATAACGCTCTAATGACTGTAAAGTACAAGAAAGAAGGTTTTAATGCACGTCTCCGTCCCACAGACAAGTGTCTCTTCTGCTTCGACGAACATGGACAGAAAGACATAAAAGGGAGAATTACTCCTTTTATTTTATTAATACTGACCAGTACGAAAGATACGGCGGAGACATATGCCTTGCAGAGAAAATCAAAAGCATTTTAAAAACCAGTTTAAAATGGACTGTCCAGAACTAGTAGAGATTTGACCAGCTGGGTTTTATATAATTGGTTGTTCGTAAGCATATTACCACCATTAGCAGGTAGTTAAAATATGTCATAAACTAAATAAATAATATTTAGAAAGTTGTCTATATTTTTGACTTGGGTTAGATCACGGTTTTGGTGGGTTTTTTTAAGGTTTTTAGAGTTTTCATAGTCCACGCACAATGGTCCACTTTAAGGACTAAGTGCGGAAATAAACCAAAATCCCTAACATAGAACATAGTCTAATAATTCTGGTCCCTTACCGGTTTTTTAGCCCTGTTTTATACCTTTTTTTTTGTGATTCAAGAAGAAATTTCAATTTCATCAGAAATACCTCGATAATAACACCTGGAAAACAAAGCCAAATTTGTCAACTCATTGTTTATAATACTGAAAAGTGCCTGACGGGGTTTTAAATCACAGATACTCGACATAAATGTCAAGATATATTAATACTTTGCATTGCACAATGTACTACAACTATTTCCCACCCTTCGATACAAATATAACATTAAAACAAACCTTCTCTAAAAGCAGAACTAAAACAGTTGAAGCAGACATTTCGTATCCTCTCCGCCTCGATCATTATACGTGTGTAATGAAACACCCTGTATACGCCCCGGGCTATGTGCGTAATGCCGGCAGACGGCCGCTTCGGATAATAACCGGGTAATGTTTGATATATTATTATGGCTTGATTATCTGAGTACAGGAATCAGGATGTAATTAAGTGTAATTATGTAGATGATGTTTTAATTTGTAGTGGATTGTTTTTTGTATCAATCTGTATTGTCCCACTGCTGTGGAAAGGACTTCCATAGCTCTGTACCATTCCCTATACGTGCTTTACTTATTCTTATAGTAACTATTTATCGGTTAGATTGACAGTCAAGAAATTTACGGTTAAATTTCCGAGCTTATCTGACGAATCGGTAATAGCGAATTGATATTATACAGAACTCTACTTCCTACTGGAATCTTACGGATAAATCTTCTAATTCCTTCAAATTTTTGGACCTAGTTTAACGGAAAGGACCAATCTACACAGAAATCTAAGTGGATTGGATCTTTTCTATTTATTTCCAATTTTGCTATTCACAACTTTTAAAAAATCAAAATGATCAAAAGTTTACAAGGCTTAAATATACGTATTTAAGACAACTTTGTTGCAAACATTTACAATAATAAAATAGGTAAGTTGAGAAGTAAGGCGCACTCAGACGCACTAGACGTTTAATAAGGCATTTGCGATAGCAGTCAACGTTTCGAACCGATTGGAGACAAATTAAACTCTTCTTACAAGATGAAGTGTGGTACAAGGTAATAAAAAAAACTTTAATTTTTTCAAGAAATGAAAACTCATCCGCATTCTTGTATGCAAAATGTTGACATATAAAAGGCCAGATTCTTGCAAACATTTCATATTACACATAACATCATGCCTGTAATCCCCTAAGGGTTAGGCAGAGTTGTAGTACGCATTAGTACAACCACATTTTCGCCAGTTAGATATAGTCCCATGTAGTAGGGGGCGAGCATATTGCCTTCAGCCGGGCACAAATCTAGACTCCGTGACTGCTACTCAAAAAATCCTAATGAATAAACCCAATAACACTTTCCATACTGCTGTGTGCATGCCATATTGTATGCCCTGTCCTACCAACAATAACTAGCAATGAAAAACTCGCAGATACAATAGAAACATTTGCGTTCACTTTTAGGGACCGCTTAAATACTCAACAGGTACAAATAATACTCTAACTAATCTTCTGTACATAATGTTAAAAATTCAAGTATTTCCATATCTAAGTACTACAGCAGTGTTTTTCTAAAATGCGCAACGGATTTTGATGTGGTTTTCCGCACCATTTAGAGAATTTATTCCGGAAGGTTTATCTTCAAAAAACAATAATTAACTTACAACGAAGTTTTAACTCTGATAAATATTTGAATGGTGACATGGGCAAAGATCGTCACTCACTGCAAGCCTGATGTAGGACATCGCCGCCGAGGTAGACCGCGGCGAAGGTCGTGTGTGATGATCTGATTTTGTTTTTGGGGCGAACATGACCAAATATCGCACAAGATAGGAGGATTTGGATCAATATTCAAATAAAATGCTTGGTTTTTACCAAAATTATTCATAAAAAGAACTCACCCCTTCCCCTCACTCCCGCTATCGTCTCCCACTCAACCCACATACCAAAACGTAACAAGGCACGAGAGAAATGAGCTTCAAGGCACCGAGACTGTCTCGTAATACTTGTGTTTACAGCTAGGATTTTAATATGAACATCGCGACTTGAGCACTTACGACTCGGTGTGCTGTGAACGTTTATGTTTCGACACGTTGTTTGAGCGACGGTTTGTTAATGTTCTTCTGACTATTGTTTTTTAAAGATGTGGTACATTTTTGGGGGTTAAGTAGAATTTTTGGATAATGGTGCAGATATGTAGTTTATCCCGGCTGTCTTTTGTAAATCTTTGATGGTCGTTACGGGTGGTCATAAGACCCAAGCCAACCAGTTTTACCAAAGGGCAGTAACTTAGGTGTGAAGGTCAGATTAGCAGTCTGTCCATTTAAGATATTGGTATTCAGCTACATCTGGTTAGACTGAAAGCCGACTTCAACATAGTTGGAAAAAGATTATGCAGATGATGATGATCGTGTAGAAAGGACGAGGCGCTGCGCTCTTAAGATCATATAATGAGTCAATAGATAATAATAATCAATGTTATTTTAAACTCGTAGGAAAAAAGGGTCTCGTTGTTGGTCTAGGTGCGATTCCCGGGTCGGGCAAAGTGTTATTGGGTTTTTCTATCAGAAATTTCTATGTAGCAGCCACGGAGTCTGGATTTGTGCTCGGTTGATGGTAATAAATACTTGGAAAACACCTGGATAAGGGACGCACAGAACCGGGAAGTGTGGCAAAAAAAAGGGGAGGCCTATACCCAGCAGTGGGTGATTCCGGGCTAATATGCTGATGATGATGGCAATAGGCTCGCACCCTATTATATGGGACTTAAACATAACTGGCGAAATGTGGGTTTACTTGTTAGGTAAACCTCTGCTTATCCCTTCGGGGATTACAGGCGTGATGTTATGAATGTAAAAAAGGGTCAAGCTATCTTTGCAATCTATCAATCATTAAGATTACACAATCAACTCATCCTTATACTTGTCAAGCAACAATCAAAAAATTTAAAAAAAAACGTCCATCCCGCTCGACTGCCGCCGACGTACTGAGCTGAAGCCAATATTTCAAGCAGCAACAATACCTGTCAGGCGCACGCACAACTCAATTATGTTCGATCTACCGTCACTAATGCCAATGAAAAAATTGTACTACCCGCTTTAAAACGTGCGTTTCAGCGGTGTTTTGTTTTCTTGTTGATTTTATTTTTGTATGTGTATTATTTGAAGTTGTGTGTGGCAGACTTCGACTGTCCTTGGGGGATGACAGGCGTATTTAATAAGCGGACGTGTTTTAAATGTTTGTATGTGAACGATTATGAATATAATGGTTACCTACTGATTTATATTTTCTGAGTACCTCAAGAGAATAGGTAATTGCTTTGCCACTCTTTAGTTCGGCGAACCAGTCGTCGGTGCTCAAGTAGAAAATGATAAAAATAAAAGTCCTGTGACTAAACTACAGGATAATATTTTATTGATTTTTTGTATGAAAAGAAAGGAAAGAAAAAAAAAGTCATGAGGTATACTTAATTCAATTTATTGTCGTATTGTGATCTCCACCCTGTATATTGAGTTTCAACAAGATTGACATGAACTTTTCGACAGCTTATGTCAAACTTATACATTAATGACCATTCCATCATCTGGTTAGGCCCTAAGGTACGCAAAAAATAAGAAATAAGATGCTAGAAGCTTTTCATAAAGATGTTTCGGATCTACATACAGTGCGGTACGCACATCAGGTAGTTTTCTTTTATCTGTATGCCGTCTTTATTTCATAATAGTTCGCTACCAACGTCTGTGTAACTAATAACTGAAGCGAATTTTAAATTATTCTGAACACCGCTCGATATTCTATTTATATATTAAACGAGCTGCTTTGATCCTTTTACCGGCCGATCTGTTTAATGACTCTGTAGACTGTCAACTTATTTACTTGGTAAAGTAAACCGCAAGCTATATACCTACATGTAACATCTTAAACTGCATGACTACGTACTGAATCCATATATTACCTACTGGGGAATTTTCTCTTGAATCCATCACACACAACATCACAGTGACTTTAATCGCTACTCTTGGTAAATAGACTGAAGATGTTGTCATAATCTTGTCATCACACAAGCTGATGCTTCTGTTTATCATTGAACAAAATATGAAGCGCCTTTGACGGTCTCCTTTAGCAGTCAGACGTTGTCAGTATTCACAAGCACGGAAGTCTGAAAACCGGTCGATCGAAGTGATGTCGTGTTATCTATTGCTTCGGCTGCTCAGGTCAGATAGGTTGTCGCTCCACGTAAAATAATAATAGGCATCCGGTTAGAACAGAAGCTGTACTAAAAATAGTCGAAAAAAGGCTAAAAAACCGGCCAAGTGCGAGTCGGACTCGCTCATGAAGGGTTCCATATCATCGTAGTAAGGGAGCCCCACTTTTGTCGTTATAGCGGCAACAGAAATACACATTCTGTGAAAATTTAAACTGTCTACCTATTACGGATCATGAGACACAGCCTGCTGACAGACAGACGGACGTACGAACAGCGAAGGCTTAGTAATAGGATCCCGTTGGTTACGCTTCGGGTACGTACGCCTAAAAATTACTGCTTCGTAACAGACCAACTGGATGGCACAACTAGTTGTGCAGTGGGGAATGCTATTGCAAGATCCTTCCCCAGGGCACAAATAGTAGACCAAAAAATCGTTGGATTTTCATTTACTAAAACCATCATAAAACATCCGCCAACCGCCACCAAATTCACCATTTTTGCGTACCGTTATCAGGGCAATAGATAACCGCGAACAACAAAACTAAAGCCGGTGGCACACTATCGGCTGTTTGCAAACAACACTGCGCAATAAACGTAGCATTTGCATTTCCCATTACGGCTGCAATGTTTGCGTACTAGCCGGTGAGAGCCGGTATTTGCAAAGCTCCCGATAACAGATTATGTATGGGCTCGTGGTAAAATCACTTTTTATTGTAGCTTGTGTTTAGCTTGTGGTGTGCATTGCGGTTTAGTATGTTCGACGGATTCATTTTAATTAAGGTGGTTAGGGGAAATTATATTTGATGAAGCAACAGGAGTATGATTTGGTTGTTCATATACGGCTAAGCGTGTTTTCAGTCGATTTCTCTTCATTCTGATTTGTCACGTTAGGTGTTTAACTTGTCTATTACATTAGAACTACCGCTACACATCAGTATGCTGGCTGCAAGATGGTAGAATCACGAAAAACTTTTGAGCACCTTATCTCAACGTGATGTCACAACAATTTCATACAAATTCCAATTCATCACTGTTTAACGAAATCGACTCAGACACTAAAATACCATTCAGTAGATGTGGCGTTACAGATACCAGCCCTAGTTATGCAATACTATACAACATACAGTAAATTAACAGAGGTGCCGTGGTAGTTGACGCGTGTTTTATAGAAACATTCCTCTATAAACAAACAGAACGGGAACTCAAAACAAACAGTGGACATGGTAAATATCCCGTTTCTAGTGTTAATTATAATATTCCTCTATAAGTATCTCAACATAGTTCTGATCTGTTCCACCGATTAAGCAGTTCCTTAACCAGCTCAAAACTCATGACCTAAGGAAGTCTCACACATCACAGCCGAAGGAGTGCATTCATTCAAGTGCGAGTGTTGCGCTGTCGCACGCACGACAAAGAGACAACGCATTTGCATTCCCATTAGTGCGGCGATGTCGCCCGCAGCACGCGATCTTGTTGACAAATGCGGGGCGACACTCGATGCATCGGATTACCTATGAACTACGAAATATTTGGTAGTTTGCGGTTTGTTCGATGGTTAGTGGATCGTGCGGGGTTAGGAACATGCTTTGTTGAGATTTGTTTGCCTCTGAATTGTCACAGATATGGTGGTCCTCCATCATAAACCACCAATCACCAACCAGCCATTAACGTTAACTCTTCTACATCATCATTATCTGTCAAGCCTTCCTTATCATATTAGGTCAGCGTCTAGTCTAATCGGACGAAGCTGGATACCAGTATTTTACATGGAGCGATCTCCCTTTCTGACCTCAAGAACCTCGTTAAGATAAGGTGGCTAAGGTAAGGCTGTTTTTATATCTTCTAGCTGCATTCTAATGACTTCTTGACAACATTTAACTAAAGTTAAACTTATATGGGTTGAAATGCTATTGTAGTACACTCCTTGGTCTAATATTATTTTCCTTATCCGGTATCTACATTTCAGACGAGAGAAATAAAAACAACTTATCCGAGTTCGTTGGAATAAATATTCTATTTCGATAGCTTTACGGTTTAAGTAACCCAAAAAGCCTGTATTAAAGATGCAACATGCACTTTGCATCAATGTCAGCTCTCGCTAACATGCATGCAAACGGAGCTTGCACTCCATTAGAGCTAAAGAAAGTTAAATTACATTGCAAGCGGAAAACTCTTAAAATATCGTGCAGTAAAATGTGGTCGTTTGTCAAAAAGTCCGTTTATCCCAAATGTTTGCAACATGTATGGGCCGCGCTGATGAAAGCTTCATACTGAGAAATAAAGAGATCTCATTACACTTGAGACCAGAAATAAGTATCTACGTATTGTTTTAACATTCTCTGAAACACTTTTTTATCGTTTTGCAGTTTTAAACCCACATAGGTGCTGTTGTAAGCTGTGAGCCGCTGTTGTTTATTGGAAACAATTAGTCCACTAGCGGCCTGCTAGGGACGTTACCCAAATTCCGTGGCTATTATAAAAAGTGCTTACTTGGGCTAAAGTAAAAAATGCATGGTTATTTTTTTTTCAAATTTAACATAAAATTAACTTGGTTTGACTTCTTCAATAATTAAATTTATCCCACTGCAAAAAATAATTAATTTTACAAAAACTAATAAAAAAAAACAAAAACGTAACTAACAAACACAGACAATTTCAGGAATAAACAAACCATACAACAGTTTCAAGCCGATTTGTTGCGATTATAGCTAGTTTATCAAGATTAACGCGGGCTACGCTTACAACTGACGTTCAAATAAATTAATATCATTACGCAACGAATGAACCACTTTAGCCGGCCAATTTTGCTTTGAAATCCCCTAAATTTGACATGCAATCGTTGTAATCTACCTGCTGATCAATGAATATATTATTATATTACTTTGTAAACAAACCGCCTATTAATAATTGAAGTGCCAAACAAAATAAATTTAAAAATGAAAATAACCGTTTAGTCTTAATTCCAACAATTAGACATAAGTATAAATTACTTATTTCATTCTTTTTGTCGATGTATTTTCTGTCAGAAAATCTCAATAGAAAAACAATCCACAGCGTTTTAATAATATTTATGATTTAACAATTCAATGATAAAATAATCATGTTTTAAAACTTCATTTATTTTTAGGCCCAAGTTTCTTACCTGACTACTTTGAGGAGAAACAGCCGAAACAAACTCAGAGGTTTTCAACAACATTATCAAAATGTTCACATACTGCGCTAGTAATATTGTCCGGACGTGTATTTATCGCGTCATTGCACCATTCCCTTCCTTTTTAATCACTGCAGCGTAAAAAAACAGTTTTCACAGTTGGTTTCAGCAATATTGCTTTATGTAGTCAGTGACATATGCATCTGTTGATAGTAAATGTATCCGAATAGTAAATATTTTACTCGTTGATATATGAATGATATTTATTTTTCAGCGAGATTTTTATGTAATATTTTTTAATCTGGTTGTAAGTCGCAAATTGAGTTTCTGTACAAAAAAAATGTATCATTGAATTATATGTATTAATACAAAGATTTAGTGTTTTTTTTTGTATCAGTGAGCAGGTTATTCCTAGGGCTCTTTCTGATTTATACGACTATCAAAAACAAAAACACAAATTCCAGAAACTGGAGTCAAAAACAGTGTTAACACTTAAATATAACATAACATAACGTGACCCTTTTTTTTTTTTTTTTTTTTTGTGGGGTGAGAAATCATCAAATGACTCCTCCCGCTCTGGGCGGAGCGGAAGGGAGTGTCAGACTCTTACTGACTAAAAAACACCCATGTTCCTTCATTGGCCCTTTATGTTCCAGGGCCGCGGTATCTCTTTCGAACAGTCCCGCAGCCCTGGCAGGCACCGGCCCTTGCGGGCCCCTCCCGTTTGCTGACATCTCTGTGAGGCGCGCGTGAAACACGAACGCGCCGTCGACACGGCCTGCCCGTCGTCATACGACGGACGGACGGCGAGCTAGCCCATTACTCGCCGTCCACAGGCCCGCGCCTACGGTGGCCGAGAGCCATCACGGCGTGACATAACGTGACCCTTATAAGGTCATTCCCCGTAGGGTTAGGTAGAGCATGAGGCAGGGCATGAGGTCCTGGGTTCGATTCCCAGGTTAACCAAGTTGTTAATGGTTTTTCCATCAGGAATTTCTCAGTAGCAGCCAAGGAGTCTGGATTTGTGCCCGGTTGATGTAATAGGCTCGCTCCCTATTACATGGGACTTAAATTACTGGCGAAAGGTGGGTGTACACTTAAATTAAAATCTTGTAAAAATATATTATGAGCACCTAAATGGCCAACTAAACTCAATTATTTCAATCTTTCTTTATCGTGTGGTTAGTGCTTAACCTGGTGTCAGAGTTTCATGCCGCCCATGGGCCTCTGATTTGGCTTTACATGCCGTCAAGAAATATCTGTATGGCATGCTGGTTTCCTCACGATGTTTTCCTTCACCGAAGCAAGTGATAATTATACAATACGCACATGAATTCAAAAAATCAGAGGTGCGTGCCTTGGGTTTGAACTTGAGAACTAGGACTTGGCAGTCCGACGGTCACACCACTGCGCTATCACTGCTATATTATTTCAATGAAACGTAGTGACTCCATGCCGATAGTTCAATATTTACTCACCATGAATTATGCAACTCATTAAACGAGTTATTAATACTGTGCGATATTGCGCAACGGCCCGCGAAATGTTTTGGCAGTAATGAAATAATATTTTTGATGCCCAAACTGCTTATTATAGCTTACCAATCGCGTGGAATTCGCGCGTTGGAGTCCCGCATGGCCGAGTAATTTGATATTGAGTTTTGACGGATTTTATTATATTTTGAAAGATGTTTCCGATTATTTTAATTGGTTGTTCAGTGAGTGGCACTGACCATTTTACACATTAAAACATGCACTGTAGTTAAAACGTGTTTTATAATTTATCTTGCAGATCGTAGGGTACCTATTGATTTAAGTACGCTCTTTGTCATCACTTCAGTTTTCCTGTTTCGATATCACAAAACTGCTCCATCCAAACTATTTTCCCCTATTTCTTTGAAATAAATGTGTAGATACCGCAAATAATAAAACCTTGCACAAAGAAAACTACAAAAGCACCATCAGTAATTCCCACCACCTTAGGGTAGCAACAGATGTGATTTATATCCAATACTTATTCAATACACCATTCGTAGTCGGCGCGTTTTCTGCGTTTCCCCGCGAGACTTGACGCGATAAATCTCAGCCGCGAAGTCGCGCGACAAAAATATCATTATGGAAATTTACATAGAAATAACAACCAATGTGCGTTGCAGCGTATGCGGTGTTACAAGCGCGTTTTATCGGTCATATTTGGGCAGGGCTGTCAAAATATTTTGGTGAACTCGCAGTCTGGTTTGATCGTGTAATGTAAACTATCTAAGGGCGACTCCCACCTCTGAACTGAACGCAAACACCACACCTAAAACAGTAGATCTAACAATGTGTTCAAGAGCTATCCGTGTCGTAATTGCTATGGAATATTCACTCTGAGTCTTCAACGTTTTTTATTGGTGACTAGCTTATGCCCGCGACTTCACTCGCGTGGAGTTCAATAATTGTCCCATGGGATCATATTACCTGGATAAAAAGTCAAATATCCTATGTGTTAATCCAGGTTATAAACTATCTGTGTGCAAAATTTCATCCAAATCCATCCAGTAGTCTTTGTGTGAAAGAGTATCAAACATCGATCCATCCATCCTCACAAACTTTCGCATTTATAATAATATTATTTAGTAGGTAAGGATTTAAGTTTAAGATTTGAAATCTTTGAAACAAATTTGAGTTTCAGATTTTCAATTTACCATCCTCCATTCCAACCAAAGACATCTCTTTACATTAAATGCGCAACAAAAGAAAAATTTAATCTCACAGGAAACACAGGACCGTAGCATAATCCTTTGAAAATCAACGAATCTAGACAATACAAGCTTAACAAACAACACAGAATTAAATGCACTCTACGTCCGACCAACCAAACTCCGACATCTTCAATCCTTTGTCTCAACTTGCTAGATATGACAGACAGACAGGCTAGGAACACGTAATAAGCTCAAATGCTATTGTTTAAATCGCGGTTACTACACAACGTTGTAGAGAAACGTCCCGATTACGTATCACAATGGAAATCGTGTTGCTATTGTTTTGCTTGAAGTTTGTAGGGCGTGTCGTAGCGTGAACTTTGTAAGGAGTTGTTATACGTCTTGTTAATGTGGAAATATGACTGACGTACACATATTAACAGTGTTTTGGATAATGTGGTATGTGCGATACTACTGCCATTGCTTTCAGCTACTTACGGCTTTCATACTATTTGACATAATATTGTCATTACTTTACGACACTGCCTGGTTTATTATCTTATCCGCATGAGTAATTCTTCCTAATAGTCGACAGAAGTACTCCTTCAGTGAGTTGGCTGAGGAAAGATTTCGGGACTAGCCTTCTTCTCCTTTCTTTTCCCTGCAAAAATAATGAATCCACCAAGACAAAGTACATAACCAATATTTACAAAACCAGCGAAAATCAAACAAAAACTCCTTTGCCCATCTGTTTCTTGTTTCCTTCTTTCGAAACGACACGTAGTAACACTGAACAGCAGCGTCGCGACCGCTCCAGTTAATCTCGGCATAGTCGACGCCACAATCTGACAGGCGGCCACACCACCACAGTCACTGCCTACACCGCTTAGGGTCTTGGCTTGAGGGTTTATGGGTAGGTAAGAAGAGTTGTGTTGTTTTGGTGTAGATAGAATGGAATTGTTGGACAAGAGAGGAGTAGATTTTGTGTAGGTGAACTTGTGGGAAGAAATATGTTATTATAGTAATTTTCGATATGAAATGAAGTGAAATGAATCTTCATTATACTTACTGAATAAGCAAAGACAGATGTAAGTAGAAAAAGTCTTATTATACGCCACAAACTATAGGCCAGCGAAGCCAAAGAGCTTGGATCAACGGAGAACAATTCCTTAAACATAACTGGCGAAATATGGGTGTACTATATTTAACTCTTCAAGATGTTATGCTACTTGAGTAATAATGACACATATCGCCACAAATCAGTACACATGCCATATTATTAATGACATTTTGATAGTTTGGTTAGGTTACCTGACAACAAGCAAATTAAGTGTCAAGATAGCTACTAAAATAGAATAGTTAACAATTGAACGACGTTCGTGTATAGAAAATATCGATACCCTCATAAATACCTATGATATTGTTAAAATATTGCCCTCGTATACCTCACAGCATAAAAGCTGTTTAAAATGTAAGGCCTGCTGTATATTTGGCAGCAGATGTATGCACGTTGAGCCGATAAATATTCACGGGCCACATACCACGTGTCTATTGAGGAATATTTAGTGACATGAAAATGTGCAGTCAATACGGAGGGTATTTTTGCACTGTTAGGTAATATTTTGGGACTATAAAATGAGATGCTTGCAATTTGACCGCATTATCTGGAAGCTGTCACGTCGTCCTGCGGCGAGATGGGCAGACATAGTTGCTATCGGGGGAAAAACCTGGTTGAGGCTGGCACAGGAACGTAAAGATTGGCACAAGAAAAGAGGGGCCTATACCCAGCAGTGGGTGAATTCAGGCTGTGATGAAAATGATGATGATGATGATGATGATGATGATGATATGGAAGCTGTTGGTTTTGATCAGTCCCAATGTGACTGACACAGAACCCATAGGAACTATCTTTTTCTATTCATTTAATTTAGTTGGTAGTAATGAGCAAGAGATGAGATATTGAATCTGCTCCATATTCTTCATCATCTCTCTTATCTGCATACCAGTATTTTACATGGAGCGATTACCTATATGACCTACAAAATCAAGCCACTGAATCTCATGATATCTTTCTCCGGTCCATAATATTCAAAATGCTAAAACACTACGATTCCATTTTTATTTTAAGGGCTTAGGTGTTAAAATACATATTGACCGCATAAGTACCACTGTACACAACACTGCAGTACGTACGTATGTATGTACATACCATCATTATATAATTCAATACTCGATTTTCATTACTCTGGTAACACTGTAACAACGTTCAACCCTACCGCTGCGAATTGGGGTTCAACTGGAATATGGTATTTCTCATTTCCGCTCACTCCCGGAATTCCTCTTGTATATTTATTTTTATTCGTATTTGTATTCGTTTCCTGTAACGCAGTATATTTTTCGCGACGTTTCTATTCGCCGTATCCGTCAGGGGGCTGCGTTCATTTTGTATGTGACGCAACGCGTTCCGAGTTATGTTTTTTTTGGTATGTTTGTTTTAATTGAGGTGTTCTTATAATTTTTGTCGATTGTTGTAAGGTTTGCTTTAAATATGTTGAGTTTTGTAGTATTTTGAAAAGTTTCTTTTGTAGTAAGTAAATATGTCGGCAAGATGGGCAGATGGCATTGCTGTAATTGCGGGCATTTCCTGGATGAGGCTGGCAACAAGAACGTGGAGCTTGGCTTAAGCAAAGAGAGGCCTAATACCCAGCAGTGGGTCAAGTCGGGCGTAGCTGATGATAATGATGATGACTCATAATTTGTGTTTTCTTTACAACTTGGACGTTAACTTTTACCGTAACGCTTAAAACGAAAATGTCACAAACAAGTTGCGAATTTAATAAAAATAATCGTAAATTTCGCACGCACTTAAAATTCGCATACGCTAACACTTCCAAAAACAGCTTCCTTATAAATCAGTTTTATTTAATATAAAACAGCGATATATTATACTTATAAAAAGCACGTGTAAATCACACGCACGTGTCGACTACTAAATCTGTCGTGAATAAAAAAGGCGCGCGGGAGCTGCGACTTGTCGTAAAGCATGAGGAAACTCCACTTTATGGTGGCATAAGGCCAAAGGGGGCAACGTTTCTGTACGCATTTTATAAACGTCAAAGGTAAGGAAGAAATGTTGCCACCAGTAGTGGAAGGGTTAACGGATTGAGTTGTATGAGGTCTCGGTTTCATCTGAACAATTCTGGAAAAGAAAGATAAAAATTATAACAATCCAAACAGCAAAGAAAACGAACCAAATAGCGGCCATTTCTCTCAATTCCTCAAACAAACACAGATATTATACCACAATACTATCTTTATTATTCAATTCCACATCCTCTTCCTAATAACAGAGACGATAAGTTTCTCAAGCATGCAAGCCATTAAGCCTAAGCGAACAAATCACCAATGAAAAGCACTTTTGTCTTATCCTGTATGTAATACAAAAATCGCGGACCCCTTGCCCAAACTTTTCCATCAGCCAGACAATACAAACATCATACGTAGACGTGTTTAGGGCGAGCCTTCTCGACCGTGAATAGTGCGTAAGTCATAAGCTTATTTCTGCTACCAGAAATAACATAACTATGACAAATATCGCAAATACATAACATGGTGACAGATATCAAGTCTTCCAATTCATTCGACCTAATTAAAATACAAAATGAGGCCAAAAACATTGCCTCGAGGGACCCCAAAACTATAGACAACAGTGTGCTGCCAAGATATGATGTACTTTCAGGGGCTGATTCCTTGCTGGAGCATTGATTCTAAGCTATAAGAACGTTACTCCTGTTCAAAAAGATACCTGAGTTACGATAACATTGAGGAGGTGAGAGTCTGAGTCAAATCCTTTTGATCAATCGAAAATTTAAGTCATTATTCTTGAATTTATTCACAAACAAAATCAAAAATCGCGAAAAAGCACTTTTCCAATGTTCAAAGCCTGAAAAAAAGAACAAAATATACCCGAAAACTTTTCTAAAATTTCAACAAAACCCTTCAACTTAAACCAAGCCCTGAAAGTTGGAAAAAAAGGTCCGATTCGTCGTACAAAAGGAGCATCTACCGCACGCAACAATGCTGTGATCTCTCTAATGAAGAGTTTTGTACACAAAGGGACGGCCCAACTCTTTTATTAATACCTCATGTTATGAGCCCAGCAGTTTGCCTTATGTGGATGATCGTTATATCTAGTGGGCTAAGGTATATTGTTGTGTTCACCTTCCTTGTTGGGTTCAGCTAAGAATAGAACATTATTGCTTAGGGGTTTGTCTTTCGGAACGACTGTTATTGGAAAGTCCTGTATCTAGTGATCCTAAATAAACTTGGAGAACTCTTTTGACCTCGCCCTTGTAAAAAGATTGTCCTACGTGCTACTTCCTAGTATTTTATATGAAAACAACATCAGTTGTTTGGTTAACATCATTCAATTCAACCGAAGTAGACCTTTTTGTTTCTTACTGTTCAACTTCTCTATCATAAACATGTACATATTCAATTGGTCAGCTTCTGTATGTTTATGTTTATTTATCTTCCGAACCTCCACTCAAAACAAGGATAAACATACATTCCATTGACGTACATATGTTCAAAGCATTACAGGCGTCGTTTGCAATTTTTCACATAAAATATTCACACAGCGGATGTTGCGTGAGTGAATGCATCACGATTCCACTGTGTAGGGCCGAGCTGTAGTTCACGCACACTGTTTTAAGGGGTAAGTAGGACTTCAGCCGACAGGGTTATAAAGGCTACTGATATGTAGAACAAAGTAGTATTACGGTCGTGCCTGTGATATTGGTGAGATTTGGATGTTTTATTTTATTGAGTACTAGCTTTTGCCCGCGGCTTCGCCCGCGTGCAGTTCGGGAATTGCCCACGGGATCTTGCCTACTTCTGGGATAATAAGTAATCTATATGTATCTATTTGTATCAGACTATAATCTATCTCTGTGCCAAGTTTCATCCAGATCTGATCAGCCGTTCTGGCGTGATTGAGTAACAAACATCCATTCATCCAAACTTTCGCATTAATAAATAGTTTATGTAAGATATACACCATTATTTTTAGGTCGTTCTGGAGCCGAATACCATGAACTCGATCATCGAACTCGAAACGATTGGGACTATTTTTTTCAAAAAATAACAATAAAAAAAAATTGAAAAGAATAAATAAATAAATAAATATCCCTGGACATTTCACACAGCACCATCTAGTCCCAAGCTAAGCAACCTAATGCTTGTGTTATGGTAGCTAGATGGCTGATAAACTACATATATACATTATTTTTTTGTAAATACATACATATTATAGATAGAAAAACACCCAGACCCGGAACAACTACTTGTAGGTCATACAAATATTTGTTCCGTACGGGAATCGAACCCGCGACATGCAGCGCAGCAGTCAATCGCTTGACCACTGCGCCAACCGTATAAACCGTGTAACCGTGTACCGAATAAATTTAATGTTTTATTAGTGAAATAATGAGAATCGATCGATGAATGAATTTTTGAATGGGTATCGTTCGCATGTGTTGTCGATCGTGGATACGTTTTACACACACATATGCATTTGAGTTCTCATTATTTAAAAAAAAAAACATTCAATTTATTCTTTCGTGTTTTTTTTTTATTGTTATTTTTTGAAAAAATGGTCCCAATCGTTTCGAGTTCGATGATCGAGTTCATGGTATTTGGCTCCAGAACGACCTAAAAATAATGGTGTATATGTAATATTAGTATTTAGGGTTCCGCACCTCAAAGGGAAAAACGGAACCCTTATAGGATCACTCGCGTGTCTGTCTGTCCGTCTGTCACAGCCAATTTACTCTGAAACTACCGGACCGATGGAGTTGAAATTTGGTAAACATATGTTTATTTATTTATTTATTTATTAACTCATCATCACTATCATTACAGGGATATCCTAATTCAATAGTGTGGCCATAATTACAGTTTTATTATTTACCATAACATATCCTGTACATCGTGGTTTTTGTGAACTCACTCAGAGAACAAGTAAAAAGATCTATGCTGTCCGCTACGTCATTAAGTACAGTCAAGGTACGCGTTATAGGGGCTTTACTCAGTAGATTGGTCCTACTACTGGGCACCGCCAATAGACGTGGCCGTCGCCTTCGTAATACATAATTGTCGGGCACACACAACTTTATTTCTTTTAATATACCTGGGTTTGAAGTCTTGCCACGCAATAATTTAAAAATATAGGTAGCAAGAGCTATGTCCCTCCTTGTTTCCAATTTATTGTATCCCACCATGCCTATGACAAACAAAGTTGGATACATCAATGGATAAAATGGATACACACCATACCACCTTAGATACAGAAACCTAGTAAATTTATTTTGTATACGCTCCAGCATGAGACTGTATTTAGCTTCATGCGGAGCCCATATGATTGCGTTACATTCGAGCTGACTTCTTACCAATGCATTGTACAAAGAAGTCAGCGCAGCGATGCTTTTAAAACCCTCTGCTCTTCTTAGGACGAAACCTAAACTCCTATAGGCTTTTTTACAAACATTTACGATGTGATTACGAAATGCCAGGTCCGAGTCCAGGCGTACTCCTAAATCCCGCACCGTTTCTGTTCTTTTCAATAACGTGTTATCCACTCTATAGTCATATTTCTTGGGCATTTTCATCCTACTAAAAGTTATTACCGAACACTTTGACGTATTAAACACCAACTTATTCTTCTTTCCCCATTCAACAACCCTGTCTATGCCTTCCTGTAAGCGCTCAAAGTCCTTTTGTTCTTTCACAGCTAGCAGCAATTTTAGATCGTCAGCAAACAACAGGCACTTGGCATTCTTTACGACCTCGGGCAAGTCATCTACCATTATTATAAATTGAAGTGGTCCTAAATTACTGCCCTGACTCACGCCTGACCTTGTAAAATAGGGCTCAGATTTGTACCCAGCATATTCTACATACTGCTTTCTGTTACTCATATGATCAGCAAAGAATTTCAGCAATTTAGAAGTGCATCCGAGTGCCGCAAGCTTTGTCAATAAAATGTCATTATCGACCAAATCAAAAGCTTTTTTACAATCAAAGTATGCAGCATCGACCTGCACTCCCAGATCAACGCTAGGAACCACATATGCCATAAAATTCAGCAGATTTGTAGTCGTGCTACGAGCCGGCCTAAACCCATGCTGTGAGTCGGACAACGTGACTGAAACCTGGTTTAAGACACAATGATGGATTACTGACTCAAATACCTTCGCTGGTACCGACAACACCGCCACCGGCCTGTACCCACTAACTTCACTCCCTGCTTCGCCCTTAGGTACTGGTATTACTCGTGTAATTTTCCAGCGTTCCGGAAAGTGTGATTTCTCAAAACATACATTGTATACGTATACCAGCGGTTGTGTTAAATAATCCCTGCAGTCTCTAAAAATAAATGGTGGGATGCCATCTGGTCCCGCCGAACGCTTAGGTTTAAGTTTCGTTAGCGCCTCCCTTACCTGGCTCCTATCAATACTCCCTATATGCACTCGGGAACTACTTGTGTTACTCTCGGCCACGGCGGCTTGCACGTCTAGTTTTGCTTTCAGCGGACTGTATACGGACTTGAAAAAATTAGCAAATTCGTGAACACATTCGGTGTCCGATAAACTACGACCATTTTTTGTGATTTTTTTACGGTTCACGACACCCTTTTTGCTTCTTACATAATCCCAGAAGGATTTAGGATCCTTTGCGAGATTGTATTGCACATTCTCAAGATGTTTGTCGTGTGCCAATTCTATCATTATTTTAACGCTAGCTCTACGCTGAGAAAACATTTCGTAATCACTCGTTAATCCACTCATTTTGAACTTCTTATGAAGTTGTGCTTTTAATTTTATGTTGCGAATAATATCTGCCGTGTACCACTCAGGGTAATGGTTAGAGATGGGTAATCACCCGGGTTAAAACCTACTAGTGGGTTAAAACCCAGTTATCACCCGTTTCATTCCACCCACTGGGTGGTTTGGCTGGGTGAAAATAAAATATTTCGGATTTATTATTTAAACATGTAAGTAGTGAACTACGGCCGGTGTGCGGGGTGACAAGACCGAGAGGGGAAGGGATGTGACTCACGCGCAGCTATCCCCGCGCCCCTTCCCCGCTCAAACTTCAAACTTGTTAGTCAAGTTTACTTCGCTGGTTAGAGTGCGCGCGTTTTAGGTGATTTTTTTGTAACTTTTTATAGGTGTAGACTTGTACTCAGTGCTGTAGACCATTTAGGTCTTCAGCACTGAGTACACGTCTACACCTTGCGTTGCTATTGTTGATCGAAGCTTGCGGCAGTCCGGGGAAGGAGGCCTGAGTCTGAATTAAGTGTGTCGATTGAAAGCAGTGCATCTTCAGTGAGCCAGCCAACAAATGTAAATAAAGAACATTTAAATTCATTATTAGCTAAGACTATTTATGTATCGGGAACACCCCTTTCAATAGTAGAACACCCCCTGTGGATTAATTTTTTCAACGAACTCCAGCCACTGTACAAATTGCCAACCAGGAAAACGGCTTCTACCACCGTTTTAGACAAAACATATAGGGATATGCATCACGTTAAAAGAAACCGTCAAATCGCAAACATGTTTGCACTTAATGCTAGATGGTTGGTCAAATTGTAGGAATAAAGGAATAATTAATATAATAATAGCAAAACCAGAACCTGTGTTTAATAAAAGTATTGCGACGGCAGAAAATCGACATACAAAGTGATTACTTATGTGAAGAAATTTTTAATGTATTATCTGAGTATGGAACAAATAAGTTTACTACGATGATAGGAGAATGCAGAAAGCTTTTCGTCTCGTAAAAGACGAACATCCACACATAACTTTTATAAACTGTGCAGCTCACACTTTACATTAACTCTGTAAAAACATTATCAGAATTGATGTAATAAATGCTAGTAAGAATATGGTAATTAATGGTTAAAACTATTAAAAAAAGTCAAGTTTTAACATCTTTACTTGCAAAAATTGTAAAGGAAAAAAATGCTGGTGAAACTTTGAAGTTGCCATGCGATACCCGATGGGGCAGTTATTACACTAGCTTTAAATATATTGGCGGCGGCGACCTCTCGCATCCGGCCCTGGTTCAAGCCATGGTCCGGAGCGAGAGGGAATGGGAGGCCGTCACCTCCTTCTGCGAAGCAGTCATCGAAGGAGGTGGCGGAACGTGAGAGGGAGAGGACCTCACGTCCCAGCCGCCGCGGGAGAAGCACCGGGCGTCGGGGGCCACGTGGTGGCTCTCGGCCACCGTAGGCGCGGGCCTGTGGACGGTGAGCAATGGGCTAGCTCGCCGTCCGTCCGTCTTATTACGACAGGCCGTGTCGACGGCGCTTTCGTGTTCCAAGCGCGCCTCAAAGAGATGTCAGCAAACAGGAGGGGCCCGCAAGGGCCGATGCCTGCCAGGGCTGCGGGACTGTTCGAAAGAGATACCGCGGCCCTGGAATACAAAGGGCAAAAGAAGGAACATGGATGGTTTTTAGTCAGTAAAAGTCTGACACTCCCTTCCGCTCCGCCCAGAGCGGGAGGCGTCATTTGACGATATCCCATCCCAAAAATATATATATATAGGTATGTACATTTATCCTGCATTTGACCCGCGTCAGGCGGAAGGTGAGGGCGCCGTGGCGCCTCTAGTCACTCCTCAAAGACTTATTAGGGGACTTATCACCACTATCGTGGCGTGCCCTGCACGGGGTTGCGAGTCGCTCTCTCCATGTCGCCATGAGATCGCGCCGGAGGTCTGTCCGCTGAGCGACAATTTGCCGCGGCAGCGGAGCTTCCCCCCGGCGTAGTGCCTCCGCGCGCCACTCGTGCAGGCGCGCGAGGACTATGGCCTCCAGATCCCATGGCGGCAATCCGGCAAGCGATCGAAGCAGATCGTGCGGTACCCACGGACCAGCCTTACGGCTACCACCTTTTGGGGCGCGTTCAGATAGTGCGCGGCTCGCAGCCTCAACGAACGCGCCCACACCGGGGCCCCGTAAAGGGCCATGGACCGCACGATCCCCGCGTAGAGCCTCCGGCAGGAGGCGTTTGGACCCCTCAGGTTGGGCAAGAGCCACTTGAAGGCAGCCCCGGCCCGTTCCAGTTTGGGAGCCAAACATCGGAAGTGCTCCACGAAGTTCCACCGGTTGTTGAGGACGAGTCCAAGGTACTTCAACGTCGACTCGACGCCGATGGGAACCCCTCCTACCGTCAGTATGGATCCCGACGGTGGCGCATTCCGAGGCCCATGAAAGCACATGGCCTCGGACTTGTGCAATGCCAAATCTCGAGACCCAATTGCCGGATCCTCTCCACGACTATCGCAACCCCGCGTGTCATTAATTCGGCCGCCGCCTCGTGCGACCTCCCCTGCGCCAGCACCAGCGTGTCGTCAGCGTAGCAAACTACACTGACGCTGCTAGGGAGCCACGTACAAACAGCCCTAAAACATCTACATCCGGCATTAACAATTTTCAATTTTTTTATTGTGACCGTGTTTCCGATGCAAGCGATGATGATGATTAAACTGCCTACTAATTTGTTGTAATTTTTCAAATTAATAATAAATGTATCTGATTTTGTGTTTATTTTTGACAAGTTTATAATGAACTCTACTTCCCACTATTCAATAATTAACAATACTCATTTTCACCCAGTAAAATAGGTGAAAATGGGTTAAAACCGGGTTATAACCCAAACCACCCAGTTTTAACCCAAATGGGAAGAATGGGTTTTAACCCACTACCCATCTCTAGTAATGGTACCTTGAATTTACACGGCTGCGTCGCATTTTCCTGGGAACACAATCATCAATAATACCATTCATTATATCATAGAAATAATTCAAACACTCCTCTGGCTCGCTTATGTTATATATAGGCGACCAGTCCTGATTCATTATCATATAATACAACTTACCGTAATCCGCTTTATAAAAATTCCACTGTGGCCAGGAATCGCTTTCTTGCAAATTTACAGGTATTTCTTTAAAAGTGCAACAACTAACAGCTGAGCGCTTCCTTATCTGCGGTACCGTAATGTCTAACGGCGGGTGGTACGCGTCTATTGGCACTATTGCTTCATCTGCCTCCCTGACACACACTCCCTCACCTAGACTCAACGAACATAGCACTAAATCCAACTGCCTATTGTTACAATTTGGTACCTTATTTTTCTGTGTAAGTTCACAAAAAGATGTAAAATATTCGTAATAATTGTTTATGTTTACATCGCAAGAGTATAAATTGAAATCACCTAAAATAACAACTTCTTTATATTTAACACACAACTGTTCTAATAGCCCAAACAATAACATATATTCATTCTCATTACTATTTGGAGGTATGTAAAGAACGCAACACAAAAACAAATACTTGTTACCTTTATGTACGGTTGCACAAATCAATTCGAAGGTACATTTATCTATTACGACGTCTTTCTCAGGTAGCGTAACTCGCCGCAGCTCGAGCCAGTGTGCGGCCACAAGAAGCGCGCCGCCTTGCTTACGCCCATCCGCCCGGTCAAATCGCAAAATACTATAGTTTTTTGGTACCAACTCCGCGTTATGTATTGAATCATTGCAACCCGTTTCGGTAATTGCAAATAAATCTGCCCCTGTCGTTTCTATGTTTTTACAGAAAATATTTACTTTTGTACGTAGTCCTCTTGCATTTTGATAGTAAATATTCATCGTTTTATTTTCCGTTGTCTCTTTTATTTGCATATCTCCGAAACCAAATCCATTCGGCAAACTCCGCGTTCACGGGCCATACTTCCGGTTTATACAATTTTTCATACATTCCCTCCGCTACTCCGATAATAAAAGATGCATACTCCCTTTCCGTTTTATGCTTGATTTTTTCGACTTTTACATTTTCATCGCTGCCGCAGATGTTCTTTACATGCGCTGTTAACCTTTCGATGGTAGTCTCTGGATGCAATCTCCAAACATGAAGATGTCTTTTTCGCTCCATGGCTTGCAGATCAAGGATACTTGCATTTTGACCTCTATTCACATTTTTGGATAACACCTTAGATCGTTTTCTTTGTACCGTGGTCCATTCTGAAGCTTCCGGTACAGTTTCACCCTTACTTTCTGCATTGGTTTCTAAATCCGTAGATGTTGCCGATATTGTTTGCTCCTTTGCCTGCAATACTTCGCTATATTTTACCGGTCTTGGCGTCAACGCCTTTTTTGTGGCCACCACGGGATTTATTATTTTGCGGGTAGGTAGGCACTGCACATTCCCAGTATCACATATTGTTTCAATAGACACTTGTTGCCGTGTAGATGTTTGATTAGATTGATATGTGTCAACCTGTTTTTCCAACTGTTGATTGCCAGATTTTATCATATTTAATTTACTGTGTAATGTGTCCATTGTAACAACTTTATCTTCAAATACCTTCATATTTGCATCACGAAGTTCCTGCAGTTCTTTTTTTATGCTATAACAGACTTCTTCGATCCTTTTAATGTTGTTTCCTTGGATATCTAAGTGTGATAAAACTTCCAAGCGGAATGCTCTCAGTTCTTACAACATATTAGGCTCCTGAGTAGTCTTCGAAAGCGTTCCTTCAGTTATTTTCTGACGACTGCCGCGCTGTGTATTGACATTGCTGCTGGCAGTAATGGTGTCCCCCAGCCCTGACACTCTTCGAGCAGGTGTATTCTCGTTGCGCAGAGCTTTATGCGTAGAAGATCGGCACTCGGGACATATCCACTGCCGTTTTTCTTCTTCATTGACTTGATCTATAGTTATTCCAAGACAATCTAGACCGTAGCTTTTTTTGCAATTTTTATTGCAACACTCCATGAATAGCACATTAGTTATTTCGGTATTACAACCACTACATATTCGAGACATCTCGAGTAAACACAACTTAATTCCCTGCTGCACGTATACAGACGTCCGCTTAGTTCGAACGCCGCGAGCGAATTAAGTATGTAAGTCATTGATTCAAAGACGGACGTATAAATTAATTTTAAACATGGGAGCCACTTTTGGGTCGTAAAATCGTGTTATATCAAAAACTATGATACACGTGTCTCATAATTTTAATTGAAGAGTGATGTGTACATTAAGTTTTGAGTCAACCGACCCAGAGAATATTAAGTTTCACAGAAAATTCAACCCCCATTTCAAAACAAAGAATACATCCTTCAAATTTCATGTCATTAAGACCAGTGGTTGATATATCAGTCAGTCAGTCAGGACTTTGATTTTATATTGCGGGATGATTTTGGAAAAACTGTAAGTAGAGTATGTAGACTTTCAAGTCTATCGACACCTAGAATAGAAAGTTTCACAGAAAACTCAGCACCCCATTTTGTCCTCTTAGGGGTGGAATTTCGAAAAACCCTTTCTAAGTGGACCCTTTGCCACTGGTAGGTATCAGTGGCGAAGGGTGAAAATTGAGTCAGGGGAAACCGAAGAAAAAAATGAGAATTGTTTTTTTTCCTATGTTTATTTGGAGCTCATTTTCGTTATCAGTGACCTCAAAAACTATGAAAATGATAACCCTGATGAAAAATCTAAAAAAAATGGTTGGTGCCATTTACAATTTTCATTTTGACCTAATTTTCGATATCAGCGACATATACAAATGACATCCATGACGAAAAAACCAAATATTTTCGTCCGCACCATCTTGGATTTTCATTTTGACCACATTTTCGTTATCAGCGACCCCAAAAACCACGAAAATGACATTCATGAAGAAAAACCGAAAATTTTCATCGGCGCCATCTTGGATTTTTATATGTTGACCTCATTTTCGTCATTGGCGACCCCAAAAACCACGAAAATGACACCCATGACGAAAAAATCGAAAAAAAACAGGACTGAATTTCATACTGGGGGATGATTTTGGAAAAACTGTGATACACGTTTCTCATAATTAATCTTTTCTTAACTGAAGAGTATGTACACAAATTTTCAATTCAATCGACTTCGAGAATAAAAAGTTTCATAGAAAACTCAACACCCATTTTTACCCTCTTAGGGGTAGAATTTCGAAAAACCTTTTCGTAATGAATACCTACTCTTCACAAAGAATACGCCCTCCAAACTTCATTTCTCTAGGACCAGCGGTTTGGGCTCTGCGTTGATATATCAGTCAGCCAGGACTTTGAATTTTATATTGGGGGATGATTTTGGAAAAACTGTGATACACATCTCTCACAATTTTAACTTCAGAGTATGTACACAAACTTTGAAGTCAATCGACCCCGAGAATAAAAAGTTTCACAGAAAATTCAACACTCCAGGTTACCCTCTTAGGGGTTGAATTTCGAAGAACCTTTTCTTATTAGATATCTACTCTTCACAAAGAATACACCCTCCAAATTTCATTTCTCTAGGGCCAGTGGTTTGGGCTGTGCGTTGATATATCAGTCAGTCAGGACTTTGAATTTTATATTGGGGGATGATTTTGGAAAAACTGTAGTACACATTTCTCATAGTTTTAACTGAAGAGTATGTAGACTTTCAAGTCAATCGACCCGAGAATAAAAAGTTTTACCGAAAATTGAGCACCCCATTTCGCCCCTTTAGGGATGGAATTTCGAAAAACCCTTTCTTAGTGGATACCTACTCTTCACAAAGAATACACCCTTTAAGTTTCATGTCTTTAACACCAGAAGCTTAGGCTGTAAGTTGATATATCAGTCAGTCAGTCAGGACTTTGAATTTCATATTGGGGGATGATTTTGGAAAAACTTTGATACACGTTTCTCATAATTGTAACTGCAGAGTAGGTACACAAATTTTCAAGTACATCGACCGCGAGAATAAAAAGTTTCATAGAAAACTCAACACCCCATTTTAACCTCTTTTTTTTTTTTTTTTTTTTTGGGGGGTGAGAAATCATCAAATGACTCCTCCCGCTCTGGGCGGAGCGGAAGGGAGTGTCAGACTCTTACTGACTAAAAAACACCCATGTTCCTTCATTGGCCCTTTATGTTCCAGGGCCGCGGTATCTCTTTCGAACAGTCCCGCAGCCCTGGCAGGCACCGGCCCTTGCGGGCCCCTCCCGTATGCTGACAACTCTTTGAGGCGCGCGTGGAACACGAACGCGCCGTCGACACGGCCTGCCCGTCGTCATACGACGGACGGACGGCGAGCTAGCCCATTACTCGCCGTCCACAGGCCCGCGCCTACGGTGGCCGAGAGCCATCACGGCGTGGCCCCCGACGCCCGGTGCTTCTCCCGCGGCGGCTGGGACGTGAGGAGGTTCTCTCCCTCTCACGTTCCGCCGCCTCCTTCGCTAGCATGACTGCTTCGCAGAAGGAGGCGACGGCTTCCCATTCCCTCTCGCCCCGGACCATGGCTTGAACCAGGGCCGGGCGCGAGAGGTCGCCGCCGCCAATCGCCGCTACGAGGACACGGCGGTGCTCCTCCCAAGCGGAGCAGACCTCGACGGTGTGCTCCACCGTGTCCTCCGGTCGATCCTCGCAATTGTAGCACCAGGGCGTTTCCTCCCGCCCGATTCGGTGCAGGTACCTCCCGAAGCACCCGTGTCCGGTGAGGACCTGCGTCAGGCGGAAGGTGAGGGCGCCGTGGCGCCTCTCAAGCCACTCCTCAAAGAGGGGACTTACCGCCACTATCGTGGCGTGCCCTGAACGGGGTTGCGATAGTCGCTCTCTCCATGTCGCCATGAGATCACGGCGGAGGTCTGTCCGCCGCGCGACAATATGCCGCGGCAGCGGAGTTACCCCCCGGCTCTGTACCTCCGCGCGCCACTCGTGCAGGCGCGCGAGGACTATGGCCTCCAGATCCCATGGCGGCAATCCGGCAAGGAGGCTTGCCGGATTGCCGCCATGGGATCTGGAGGCCATTTTACCCTCTTAGGGGTAGAATTTCGAAAAACCCTTTCTTAGTGGATACCTACTCTTCACAAAAAATACACACTCCAAATTTCATTGCTCTAGGACCAGCGGTTTGGGCTGTGCGTTGATATCTCAGTCAGTCAGTCAGGACTTTGAATTTTATATATATAGATGATTAACATGGGATATTTACCATGTTAAATATCCCGTTTAAAGTGTTAATCATAGTGTTAAAAATAAAGTTAATTTAATTAGAATGGCTTATGCTGGTTCTAGTCATGCTGTCGTAATTAATCTTTGAAAAGTCATACGAAATATTCCAAAGCAATCTTTAACATTACATCTTAACCACAATACAATAGCTTTGCTAATTGAACATTCTAGACAAAATGTGCCATCCCAATTATGCAGAAACTCAAAAAGTTTTTGAAAGATACAAGCAAAGGCATTTTAAGCATAGTTCCTGTGCAGCCAAAGGTAAAATCAACCGTATCCCTCTCATCATACTCAGTTTAAAAGCTCGCTTGAATGATATTTGATAGTCCTAAATGCCTTCCTTTACATTTATTGCCATCATTTTACCAAACAATACTAGCTTCGCGAAGTTAATTTTACAATGTACCAATTCAGTTTTTACTTTAATACTACTCAATAGAGCCTATAATTGTATAGGTTTCGGCAGGGTGTTCATGTTTGGCTGGTTGCCATTGGTTGGCTAGCTAAAAATCGCCAACAAATAAAAGGTGTAAGAGTTGAAATGTTTTGAATTTGGTTAGTTTTAATTCTAGCACGAAGTTATGGACAGTATTTTCATGAGAACAGCCAATATTTTAACGACTACGTTATGTATGCAGATAAAAACATTCATGTGCTCACAGGTTAATCAGTGTGTTACGCTAAATAATTTCAAGGGAAAACACAAAAATAAACTACATTTAATAAACAGAGAAAACGGTTTATTGAATGAAAACATGATTGTAGAGAGACCTTTAAAGCCAAATTGCACTGAAATATAAAACCAGAACATCGCAAAATTGCGAATAAAGAAACTCTTTGTATACCGCTAGATGCAAGACCTGTTGGTTTTTAACCAAAAGCAGGCAATGACAATAAAGAAAAGACGACGAAAGATTTTCCACTTGTTAATCTGGCATACAATACTATTTCTACCGCAGACGCAAACTCTTAAATAGAAAAGAACTTTCTAGATACCATAAATGTTTATTTTATTTCAATTGCACTTTAGCTTAGCGTTTTCCAACACTTTTAATTCTATTTTTTCCGTCGTTACCATTACCTACCAACGTTCCTTTTTTAAAGCCTTTCTTTTTAAACTTACCATTGTTTTATTTTTTGTCTTAATTGCCAGTAGTACATTAGGCTTAAGTTACAACAAATAGAAGAATTGTTATTCCTTCAGCTTATTTCCATCTTCCTCGAGATGTTTAATAGACAGATCTTTTGGAAATGTGACTATAATTTTGTTTGCAGAACTCAATGTGAAACACATTTCAGGCACTGCACAAGCTTAGTTAGGGTTGAGTCCATCGAAACTGTAACTAATCCTATAATGGATGTTGCGGTGAAGCCAGTGCTCATTTTATGACTAGAAACTCATGACACAATAGCTTTTTATGAAGCACTCTGATACTAACGTTATATTTAAACGTCGTGGCGAGCGTAAGATATGATGCTTTTGCACCTTAGCACTTAAAAAAAGAATGAGTACCATAAGCTACAACTTGTGGTTCATATACTTCAGTGCCTGAGGCGTAAAAAGTATCATAATTTACATTCCTTTCATATTTATATCGAGTTTATTTTATATTACCAGGGTCGCATAAGGATAGGACGCTATTGTTAACCCGGAACCAACCATCACTCTAATTTTAACTTATCCGAAACATAATCTTATCTCTCCTAAAATATACTGTCCTTACACCGAATATATGACCCGGGGACGACCCGGGGCAGGCAACCCCATGCAATACCGCGTAAGACCGATTCAAATCACGAACGTAAACAAAACCGTTTTTACCGCCATTCAACGGCGGTTATGACGTAATGAATTAAAAAGGTTACAATGCTGAATGTTTTACGAGTATTAATTGTGAGTGATTCCGAGTGACCGGATCACGCGATCCGTGTTCACTATACTGTTGACTGAAGGTGAAAAAGTGCGTTTTCTACGCATTTGTGCTAGCAATCTTTGCCGTAACAGTGTATACTAAGTCTTGGAATGGAAAATTTGATTGCTGATTGAGATAGTACGGTTTTGTATGAGGGATCAAAATTTCGGTGTTAATTAAAATTGGTTGTCACACCTCACTAGGTACTTAAAAATGTATACCGAATGATGATGACGTAACAGGGACACACATCCCAATAAAAAACCACTTGAAAGGCGTTGACAACATAAAACGTGAACTACACAATGTCAGAGCTTCACAACAAAATCGTTTTCAATATTTCCTTACAAATACTACAAGACGACGCTATCAATTCTTCAATTCAAACAGTATGGATACAGTTTCGACAAACACGAACATAAAATACAAAATAAAATTCGTCCAACAATAGAAAATTGAAAAGAATCAAGAAAATGCTTTTATGAAATTCGGTAGGAAAATAATAAAGCGACATGACAGGCTAAGTCTAAACCCATAGGCTTATTCATGCTCCGAAGGGCATTCTATCAAATGTCAAGCGGCGACCTTTTTGGAATTGTTTCCACTGTGGCCATCGTCCCGTGAAATCAACGGTATCTTTACAATATAAACATCCTTTGCAATAGCAAGATCTGTCTCCGGAGTATCGCATTTGGTGGACTTTGTTTCGAAGTGAACAGCGAGGTTTTGTGAAATTGTAGTGGAGGTCTGTAAATGTGGTATGAAATGGCATGACGTTTTCCAGATCTTTAGTATTCTGATTTGGAGTTAGTTTCACAAGATATTGAAATAACGACTAAAGGTACTCGTATTATTGTATTTGGCAGGCTTCATACTGCGACATTTGAATTTTTCGCAAACTTAACTGTTATATTATTTGACTTTTCATCCATTTTCAGTACCTACTTTTACGTCTATACAATAAATGTGAAATTCACTCAATCACTCTCAGGCATGCACAGACTAAACCACTGGATCTAGAGTTTCTTACATAACGAAGGTAAGGAAATATTTTTGACTAGTTTTCCGCCCGCGGCTTCGCCCGCGTCGAGTTCGGTTATATCCCGTTTCCAAGAGAACTCTTCAAAAGTCCGGGATAAAAACTATCCTATGTTCTTTCTCAAGGTCAACTCTATCTCTGTACCAAATTTCATTAAAATCAGTTCAGTGGTTTAGACGTGAAAGCGTAACAGACAGACAGACAGAGTTACTTTCGCATATAATACTAGTAGGGATTAGTCTTCTAAAGTGGCTCAATAGGAGATGAAAGTTTGTACGAGTGCACACGGCTTGTTTCAAATACCGTCCCAAGAATGCTAAACATTGTTTAGTTCGTAAAATTAAACTTCACTTGTTTTGTTAGATCCAATGAAAGTCTCACTTAGTCGAGAGTGGTCAATTACAATTCTATTGAGCCAAAGTATCAATTAGAATAAGTTCCATCCCTCTATTCAGTGGGTTCTCTAGGGAAACGGAAATCGTTTGGAAAACTTGGCGAGTTTGACGATCGTTTCGTGAAATAGACACGTAAGACGCCTGAAGGTTTCCGTGAAAATGGTCCCAAGTTTCCCATTAAAATCCTCTGAAATTGTAACAAAACCTTCAAAATTTTGGGGATCCAATTATACACTTACGAATTTATTAATATTTGAAAGTGGATTAACTTGTTTATCAAATAAATAAGTAGTAGGTATTATAATTATAGCATTAACGTTTATTTTCCTTTGTACATTCCCACCTTGAAACAGACAAACACAACAGAAACTTTCAAACACCGATCTAAAAGCACACACGTCGTCAATCAATCAATTTATCTGACATGCTCTTTCAATCCAAAGCAACAGTACCACCAATATGGGGTTCATATACACCCAATATATCCCAGTGGAAAACAAACATGAATTCAGACTCATAGCAATCATCCCGAAAATAAAGTTAACGGTTGAACTAAGAAGTTAAAGTTGAATTTTTTTTTGTTTTGATGTCCAACTGTCCACCACCACCAACCATCATTTAACAATGTTTTTAAGCAAATAAATATTATTCTATTCTATTCCTCTTCTTGGCTGTTGATAGAACTATACTCGGAGCTCAGTAATAATTGGTGGTTTTGTAAAAATATTTGATAGAATAGAAAATAATCAATTAATAATTTGACAATTTACACACTCAGTACCAAATAACAATGCGGTGGGCCTAAAGGACCAGTAAACCACCAATCCACCAATTTACTTGACGTGCACTCTATCAAGCCAAAGTACTAGGCGGCCATAAGTCGGCAGGAGGCAAACGCAAGAGTTATCTAAACAATCCGGCAGAAGAATGTTAATAGTTGGGAACAATAAAGTATTGGCCGACACGCGACCGCATCACGCTAGGGAGAAGTATGCGGGGTGTTTGTACAGTGCTATAGTTTTTCTGGAACCTGGTAATAACATGATTGGACTGAATGCATTGGTTTTACTTTTCTGGGAAAACATGAAAATAACGTTAATGAAACGAGCGGAACATACATTATTGTTTTTTCTATATTGTTTCCATCGTATGCAATTTTTAAATGGATTATTAAATTCGAGAAATAAAAAAGTCTGTGAGTAGATAGCGTCACGAACACTCATACCTGACCTACATATTTTATCACCCATATCGAAGAAAATATATTCATTTTTCCGATACCTAAACATGGAGAATTTTCAATTTTAAGCCTCTCTGAGACGGGTATTACGCCGATGGCATTAAAATAAAATACGAGCGGTGTCGTCCGTCGACACGTAAGCGCCATCCATCACTAGACCGTGTGCAACCCCCTTTACAGGCCGGTGTAGACGTGCTACAAAACTCAAGAAATTTGAGCTGCGTTATTTTTTTTAAATTGTGGTGGGAACATCGATCAAGAAATGACAGCGAATTAGGCTTTTAAAAATTGAGTTTCAAATTTCTTAATGGAATGTTTTCGAATTTTTAAAAGCACTAGTTTCCGTTTCTGACAAGTTGTGAGTCTACCCTGAGAGATGACGGAATGCGTATTTTGACCACTTGCATTTCTGATGACATACTAAAGATCCGTTAGTTTTTTTTTCATTACTTTTTTTTCATTTTGTTTTTATCAAAGTAAGAAAGTATGTTGTGTGATTTTTTGTCACTATCAAATGAATCTCAAAAAGAGCTACCGCAAATCTTTGGGAAACTATTCTAAAACTTATACATCTTTTTCTACAGCACAGCTGCAGCAATCTTACTTTTCATTACATTTCCGTCACAAAAAACCCTGTCCTTTTCCTCCTCTATCTGTCTATTTTCAAATATTCACAAAGTCGTCTGTCTACCTCGGCTATGCATCACAGTCGCTCCGCATCGCTCCATTGACGGCAGAGCGAATTTTTGAAAAATGTAAAAAGGTCATTTCGGGCGTCACGTACAGTACATTTATTACGACTTCGACTTCCTTCAACGACTTTAACACGAAACGGACGTTATAAATTGTTTTTGCTTATTTTTCAATTATTCGATCGGAATGTATGAAATATGATCGGTAGGATCTGCGGACCGGAAGGTGGCTCTTTCAACATTAATTTTTCTGTCGAAAATGGTAACGGAAGTGAATGTGATTGAATAATGTACTGCAATGTTGTGATGTTTGTTCGTATGGCTATTTTTGCGGGTATATTGATACGTGGATGTTCCCGAGGAGGATTATTGCATTTGGCACACTCACTAACACTACTGAGTATGCCAAATACGTAAGTCGGAAGTCGATCTTAATAATAGGATCGGTTTAAACAAAGCCAGCGAGTGTACATTTTATTTATTTCCACTTTAACAAGCTATTTTTTTCGTTAGTTCAGCACCCATACTAGAGTATCAGGAAAATAATGGTCTCATTCTGTGTCTATGTTCGTTTAGAATCCTAACATCAGAAAAACACTTTTTTGTCAAATGGGCTCCAATAAAACATCAAATAAGGCCTTCTATTTCGATATTCGAACTAAAGCAACTACTTTCTTTGTCACCAGGACATCAACAACAAAATGCAGTGGAGGTTCCCCACACCGGGAGAGGCGGCGACGCGACGAGGACTCTTCGAGTCTGCAGGGCTTCAGTGCGGCCTTGCACAGGGCTCCGCCGCCGCCGCCGCCGGCGCTGCTACGAAGACTAGGAGTCAAGGAACCTACGGGAGTTGGGAAGGTAAGTGGTAGTTTCAACCGAAGAGTAACTATGTTCTTTATTCGTATCGGTACAAACTGTAGGAGGATTGTTCTGAGCGTGGTAGTTTTTATGGTCAGTTAATAAGACCTGGTTTGAAATGTGCAATTTTTGGCCAATCTCAGGAGAGATAGTAGATATGCTGTTGATTTTAAACAATGTTATTGGTCGATTTCCGAAAGTCTTCTCTCCGCTCCGCTCGTCTGCTTAATAATGGAAACCTTACGGGCCTTAGGTGGTAACTGGTCTGAATGTTGAGTCGCGGACAGACCTAGAGTTACGTAGAACATTTTGAACTAAATTGTAAGATTTATGTATGTTTAATAGACTAGTTAAATAAGAGATTTGGTCTGAGTGCCTCGACCAGAGAATTACGAAAGAATTTGATCAACTATTTCAACATCATCTCAATAACCGATTGACCGACTAAATCTTGCACTACACTTTTATCCAATACATATTTTTTCAGTAAAATAACATTCAGAAACAACACAACACTAACGTCTCACTTTGACAGATGATGGACTATGACAATTATTGACATTAAATTAAATGAATATTCGGATACATGTCTCTTTAAAATTTAGAAATTAAATTGTTTTTTCCTTTTTACTAACACTAGCTATTAAGTTATTTTGTTGAAACTAACACTATGGACTCGTGTCTGAAATAAAGAATTTGAATTTGAATTTAAAATTTATTCGGATCACAGACTAAAAATAATATGAAAATCACTATGAATTTAAGGATTAAATAGCCATCAATCAATTTCATACTACTCTCAGACCATAAATTACAGATTTAAAAACGTGTTTCCCCGTTTTTAAATCGTCTGAAAACCAGCTAAACTTAACAGCAACTCATCAACCAGCCACTTAATACAAATTCGCGATAAAGAAACAAAACGGTTTCCTTAGTCACGGCGCCATGATTTAAGAGGGGTTCATGAAACACTCTAATTGGTTGGAGCTAATGAGACAGCTGATGATCTCGCTAATGAGTCGCTTAACGATGCCGCGGCTAAGGAATATCGCTTTGTACTGATCAAGGAATATAGGTATAGTTGTGCGCGGAAGATTTATCTTATAAACTATAAAGGGAAGACGGATAAAGGTACGTATGTTTTCCTTACACCACGGCCACGACTGAATGGTTTTGGAACGGCTTTCCAGTTTGACTGAAACTTAACCTTATTATTGCACAGGTTTTAGTTGGATAGGAGATTTTACGGTGTTTACTGTAAGTTGAAGGCTTACAGTAAATACCTGAAAAGGATTAAAGGCAGCCATTTACGTTATAGCAAAATCTTCTATAGTGTCGTGTATTACGAGGTCTCTTTGCTACCGTCTTAAAGTAGCATAAAGTTGCAAAAGTGCCACTAAAACACAGTGCCACAGACGCCGTGATTAACTAAGAAATGCCACTACAAATCTTGCAAGATTTTCTTTTCAGAAATCATAAATCAATCTTGTTATAAATTTGAAACTTGAAAATTACATAGTTCTCTATCTTTAGGCCTTCAAATCAAACACTTCTTGTAAACAAAACTACTCCTCATAATATATCCAATATCTTACGCTGAAAATCCTTTTACACAAAATCGGAACAAGGCAGGCGGTACAGCCGTCTCCGATAAAAGAGGTCGTTACCCAAGCCCTTAGGAGATAACGCGAAACTCGATTTATGTCACATTAATGCGTGTCTTAAATAGCCTATACAGCCATCGTATCAGAACTGGGAATTAACCTTCACAAAGCCCATAATGGTCTTTACGACCGGGTGCTAAATGTACATAAAATACTTAGGACGTCTGACGCGTTAATTAGTTTAAAATTGTTCCTTTACCGTCTTGGTGCTAAAACTTTGTTTCTTCTCTTTTCATGGAAGAAATAAGTGGTGGTTTGTAACAAGTTTGTTGTAATAAATAGGATTCCGTATTTAAGAATAACTAAATGTTCAAACAATATTATTAAATTATTTACAAACTACAAAACTATAACTTGTTGTAATTAGTTAATTTGCACAGTGAAATTTTAGTTGAATGACTGACTGCACCTACATTACAATTAAAATCTTATCATACTAATATTATAAATGCGAAAGTTTGTTACTCTTTCACGCAAAACTACTGAACGGATTTGGATGAAATTTAGCACTTAGATACTTTTTATGCCAATAGTATGATCCCGTGGGACAATTATCGAACTCCAGGCGGGCAAAACCGCGGGCATTAGCTAGTCAAATTATAATTCCATTATTGCGAAGTTTTACCCTTATTCAAGTCGGTTTAATCCACAGTTACAAATGAAATAGTTGGTAAATATTTTTCTTTGACCTTAAAATTAAACAAACCCAAACAAACATAACTTATTCGAAATCCAAATGATGTTATTCGTCCATATTCTGAGCACGTTAGTTTCAAAAACTACCAATGCAACATTTCAAATCATCAAAAAACACTGATTCTAACACTTTCAACAAAATGCTAGACAAACAACGCGTGTTCATCGCTTATTTAGTTAACCCGTTCAATGCACCCCTTCGGTCTAAAAGACCACTGGTCGATTGGAACGCGAAACGTGCTCGACGGACAGACCGCTAATGTCATAAGACAGCGGCTAACGAGGCGCACTGCGGGAATCGCAACTGGAATCCCAGGCGTTTTCCAGACTACACGTAGGAACCTAGGAGCGTAGGGACCTAGAAATGTAGCGGTGTAGGTATTCCTCAGGATCATCTGTCTGAGGAACTTTGGATGTTGCATACGAGTTCGTATCAAAGTCTGTATTTGACTTGCTGTTTACGAGACTACGTTATGAAGATTGATTCTGTGAGGAAGGGCTTGTTTTTTCTTGGAATTCAAGTAAGATAAGTACCAGAAGTTATGTTGACATTAAAACAAACTAAAGGTTAGCAAAAACTAAGACATGGTGTGAATGTAAACTGAAAACAGCATACGTTTTACGCGAACGTGATACATTTTTTCTGACTCTTAATGTTCACTACCACAACAAGTTTAGTTACTGCTGCTTGACAAAAAATACGTCCTTTATACAAAAAATACAAAAACATTTATTTTATCTCCAAACATTGTGTCATACATAAACTGAGGCAGCCCCAGTAAGTTACAAATAGTACTTGTGTCGGGGCTGTCTCACTCTGCCCTTAAGTGGTATCTTACAATGATATTTTAGAATGATGAAGCTACTAAACAGGAAAAAAAATAAAAATAAAACAAAGATGTAAAAATTAAATTAAGTTAAAAATAAATGAATTAAGCAGCTCTCGATGTGCACGTATTTGAATGTGCGTGCGTGTGTGTTTGTGTGTGCGTGTAGGTTTGTATCTGTGTGTGTGTGTGAAAGTATGTGAGTGTGTGTTATGTGTGCCATCCAGCATGTTAGCTTACCCTGATCAGAATGTTTTCCGTTTCTTCATATGTTAGAGATCTCAACCAATCACCTACTGTTTTTTTACATTCGTATAACAACAGGGGATATATATCACACTTAAGGTTTAGTTTGTTATAGATGTAGGTGGATTGTGTTACATATTGACGTCTAGCAAAAGCTGATCGAACCCCTGGAGAGTAGGCCACAATATCTCTGCGCCTTCTGCTCTGAGTATCTGGGTCAAAAGGAAGACATTTATGCAGGGTTAAGGTCACATTTAGAACATAAAGTTTTCTAATCGAAAGCAAGTTGCTGACTTTATAGAGGTCTGTTGTAGGAAACCTATATGGTTTAAAATACATCACCTTGATAAGTGATCGTTGAGCTCTTTCCAGGTCGAGGAATTTCATTTTGGAAGCTCCACCCCAGATCGGAATGCAGTAAGTTATCACGGATTGCGCCAGAGCTATATATATTTTGTTCATAAGTTGCGCGGACATAACATGACGTAAAGTTTTGAAGACCCAAATGAGCTTCCTGATCCTTTTCATGAGGATCTCCATGTGAGGGTGCCATGACAGTCTTTGGTCAACAATTATGCCTAGATATTTTGTGGATCTGACTTGCTTTATGTTCTGGCAGCTGCAATTATAGAGGGAATCATTCTGACAACAATGAATAGTAATGCCAAAGTCAGTTCCAGGCTGTGATCTTTGGCTTGGGCAAAAACAAATAAAATTAGTTTTGTCGGTATTAAGGGTTAAAAGGTTTGCTCCAAGCCAGCTAGCTATTTTAATCAGACCCTGTTCAGCTACAGTTTTCACATGTTTCCATGAGTTTCCCGAAAAAACAGCCGCAGTATCGTCTGCATATGAGAAAATTTTCCCTCCACTGATCTGCATATTGCATAGGTTGTTTATGTAAATTAAAAACATAGGCGGACCCAGAACGCTCCCCTGTGGAACCCCGTAATAGACGTCCTCTTCGACACTACATAAATTATCTATTTTAACAATTTGCTGTCTATCTTTGAGATAGCTCTCAAAAAGGGAGAGAGCTGTGCCTCTTATACCTATGTCTTCTAACCTGCGCAGAAGGATCGGGACGGAAACGGTGTCAAACGCTTTTTTAAGATCTAAGAAGACTGTTAAGCATTTTTGACCCCTATCCACTCTATTGACAATTTCAGATGTCAAAGCCAAAACAGCGTCTTGAGTTGAACGTCCTCGTCTAAACCCATATTGTGTATTAGATAGAATATTGTATTTGTGTAAATAGTTTATTAGTCTCGTATTAATTAATTTTTCAAAAATTTTTGAAATTGCTGACAGAACAGATATAGGCCGATAGTTGTTGACATCGTTTACGTCCCCGCCCTTGTGCACAGGTGTTACCACTGATCGCTTTAAATTTTTCGGGAAAACACCAGTTTTGAAACATAAGTTAGCTAGCTGGCTTATGAGTGGAACCACAAAATCCCTGGATCGTTTTAAATATTTTGTAGGAATTCCGTCCCAACCAGGTGCACTCTCACAATTAAGACTCATCAGAATACAGTCCACTTCCTGTGGGTCAGTCTCTAACAACACAAACGAGGAAGCCCTAGAATCACTGCAGCAGCTGGTCACAACTGGCATGCCAGTTTGAGCTACGATGTTTTCTGCCAAGGATTTGCCTATAGTGATAAAGAATAAGTTGACTCTATTTAGTGAGTTTAGAGGGTGTGAGGTAATATTAAGGAGATGAGTGTTTGAGGTTTTGGGTGGTTTATATTGTGTGAGTTCATTTATTGTAGACCAAAGATGTCTCGGACTTTTTGTTGAATCTTCTATTTGTTTTTTATAATATTTTCTCTTTATACAATGGTAATTCTTTTTTACAACAAGAATAAAGTTGCTTTCATGCAACATTTAACCCCATCTTACAACTAAACCTATCAACATCCACACCGCTAATATTGCCAAGTAGTGGCAATACTTTTACGCCTGGAAGGGCGCGTCGCAGTGTCGAGCAGTTTATTTAGTTATTTACACCCGTCGCCAATTACCGCGGCGGCGGCGGCAGGGTTAATGTGATAAGTGACGCGTTAACAAGATGCAGGTGCAAGAATATCGCGTCAAAGGGTTAATGGCGAAGAAAGAAACGTTTAAAAATAATTGAATCTTAAATGTTGGTACGGGATATTGAGATAAAATAAATTTAGAGAAATTTATTATTAAGCAAGGTGTTGTATTTATTGGTTCCTGAAATAATACCTATTTCAGTTCAGATCAAAATCATGTAAATAGGATTAATATTGTTTCTGATACAAAGTCAAAACAGATTATTTTATAAAGCACTGAAAATACTGAGGGTATTTTCAGTGTTTTCCGCAAGTATAACATTATACTGAAATACTTCAACACAAGCTCATTCAACACCACAATAGCGCAATAACAATTTCATCCAGTTGCTCCTTTATCGTGCTTAAGGATGCCAATGAACATCCAATAACTTTGCCAAACATAGCGATACAAGAGAGAAATAATACAGTCCTATTTATAGTCAAATAATTTTACTACATTCCAAAAACTAAAACAGCAATACTGCGCACCGCAATCGGTCCATAAATTAGCAAATAACCAACATTTGTGTAAAATATAATTAAGCTTTACTATCCAAATTAACGCATACTACCTATGCAGTTATTAGTTCGAACATAAACATTTAAATACCGGGTAATAACCGTTTCATAATGCACAGTGTACCATTAATAGTAGGATCTTTTTATAGATAACTTACACTAAAACTGATTTGTTTTGGTAACCCGAAAAATCCGGAACAACGAACATAGCCGTTATGATTAAGATTGATCCGTATGGTAATATTTACCTAGAGTTAATCATAAAATTTGGTCGTAATACTTGTGAAAACGGTGGTAATTAATTGATTGATAGCTGTGAAAACACATGAAAAAGCCACAATTTGATTTTGAAGGCAAATAACATTGAAAATCAATTGTGACTTTTTCATGCGTTTTCATTTTGCTCATCGGAGAAACCAAATAGGTTGTAATTTTTAATTCGATGGTTAATAATTAGTGTCAAAGTTTCTTCTATTTACTTTCGATTTGGATTATTTTGTTTCTGATCCTTTAGTGAGGCATGACTATACAAGAATAGAACATAATTGTGGTAGTAGAGACATTAGCCAGTCAGCAACGTTAATAGCTGGGTTGACATTTCAGGGCGCGCCAGACTCATCGACATTATTGGACGTTCGTAGAAACTCTTTTAATACACCTAACAGTATTCCTTTGTTAGAACGAGCCCTTCTTGAAGAGACCTATAATAATAATGATTGGAAAAAACCGGACAAGTGCGAGTTCGACTCGCGTGGAGAGGGTTCGGTACGTTACTTATCTTAATTCCATAAGTTGTTTTAAATCTAAGATTTCTTATAAGTTTTTCTGTAATCTATAAGCAAAGAACTATTTTTTGTACTTTTTTCAAAAATTTCGGTCCTGTAGTTTCGCAGATGAGGGGGTTGTAATGGTCAATTTCCTCCTATTTTCTTAAATAACTTCAAAACTATTTATCTTAAAATTATAAAAAAAATATATTTGAAATGTTCATAATGAGCCCTTTCATTTTTTATGTAACACGATATATTTTGTAAAACTAATTTTTTTCATTTTCTAATTTACCCGCCAAAAGTGGCCCCCATGTTTAAAATTCATTAATTTACGTTACACGTTCGTCTTGGGATCACCAACTTACATATAAGTGTATAAAATTTCAACTGAATCGGTCCAATAGTTTCGCATTAAATTGGCTGTAACAGACGGGCAGACAGACAGAGCGAGTGATCCTATAAGTGGTTCCGTTTTTTTTAAAAACAGTTCCTACTTAAATATCTCTGGGAGGCACTAAAACGAAAGAGCCTAGAAAAGTGTTAATCACTACCAAAGCCTTTTCTATTTCCACAACAACTTTCCACAGGATTCACATGAATTTTTCAGTAGCTATGTCCTACGCATTTTTGACTGTTCCATCATTTTTGTTACTGATACAATTTTATTTTGTCTAGGTCCTCTGAATAACTAACTACATCGATGAACGTCTGACTACTGCCACGTCACTATAGATAGGAAATCGAAGGCTTTTAAGCTAATACTTTATTCATGTGACTGCGTTAGTACGTGACAGTATGTATGTAGATATCAGTCGGAATAAGCGACATATCTAACGGATAGCTTTACATGAAAAGGCAACCATTACTCACGCGATTTCAAAGTGAAAACTAGACAAAAAATTGTTACGAATACTTAAATCGTACTGCACATGCTTTTATGGATCCGTAGTTAGAGAAACATATTTTTTTTTAAACTAAACTGTCATTCCTGGATAAGGGACGTACAGAACTGGGAAGTGTGGCAGAAAAAGAGGAGGCCTACACCCAGCAGTGGGTGATTCCGGCCTGATATGATGATGATGAAGCTGTCATTCGACACACCCACAAGTATCTATTGCAGCTTGAATTACATTGACAGGGGACATTGGTAATGGACATTCGTGAAATCGTTTCGAGGAAGTTTATTGTAGAAAATGGTAAAGCAACGAAGAAGAAGAAGTTCACATTTAAAAAAAAAATCTCTTTTAAGTTGTGAGTCGACTGAAATTGTTTTCCTCCGATAGATTGACCAGAAACTTTCAAATCTTGCAAACATTTCTTAAAAGCTAAGGCTATGCTCATAGCGAAAAACATACTGCCGGTCATTGTGAACTTATAGAAACGCCATTTCACCATTCCACTACAAAACTCTAAAATACGTACAAAGGTACTTTTCCCCGAATCGTACGTACACACGACATAAAAAACAGTTCGTGTTAGTAGAAGTCGAGTGAAATTTGCAATTCAAGGAGCCACGTAAGCTGGATGGAGTGGAATGCGGAGGGGAGGTGGGGGAGGTGCAAAAGTGTCCTCGGCGCATCGCACGGGTTAGGTGCCTATTGACATAGAATAAGAAAATAGTGTAGAAGTGCATTTCATCTAAGTAGGTACTAATATATGTATATTACGTTGTGCGTCTACAGATGCTTCTGAAATATAATCAGTCACCGCTCTTTAGGATTTTGAAACAACCCTGACTTACCAAAGACAAAACATGGATTGTTAATCCATCATCCATCCATCCATCCATTATTGCAGTTGTCTTTAATAAATGTTTTTTTTAAACTCCATAGACAAGGCAAGGTTTTGATAAGAATTTTGCTTAAAACTAATGTCAGTAATTAAAACGTTATAAGAAGAACACCGTACGCCTGCACAGTAGTAATAATGCCATAATCGGGCATGGAGTGCGTTAGCCTGTATTAATCACACGTTTGTTACGCTCCCAAAACTACAGGCTTTTAGGGACTGCACTAATCGACACGGATGAGCTTGCAGATCTTGCCGATAACCACATTTGTCGTTTTAAGTTGGACGCGATGTCGACTCGCATCGCCTGAACCAAAACGAATGAACGAAGTCTTATTAATTCAGGAGGAGCTATTAGCTAAATAATAACAACCGCTCGGGTATATCTTCTGGTTAATCCGCGCTTGCCTGTGTTGGTCCGTGGATGGGTGACCGCCCATTACATACCGATTTTCCTTAGTGCCTCGGAAAGTACATTAAGCCGGTGGTTCCGGCTGTCAATTTGTAGATCTTTGACAGTCGTTACAGGTAGTCACTGACCCGAAAGTCTGACAACCAGCCTTCCCAATGGGTATTATATTACCCAGTACTAACTGGGTTGTGGGGTCAGATAGGCAGTCGCTCCATGTAAAATACTAGTAGTCAGTTGCATCCGGTCGGTTTGAACTGAAAGCAGAAAAGCCGAAATAATCTTTTCCCAACTTTATTGGGGACAAAGTTGGGAAAAGATTATTTCGGCTGCAATAGCCATATCAACTAATATATAAATTATGTTTTTAGCACTGACTACAGCTCTTCCTGACGGGCTCAAGTCAACTATTGTGGTCACTCCTACGACGACTGCTACTACCGACTATGAAGACGAATCTATACCATCTTATTCTTTGCTACGCGATAAGACGCGCCACTTTTGACATTTAGTGAGGCGGGTAACGCCATTGTTTTCGTAAGGGGGGCGAAATAGTATTTTTAGTATTGGTTCTACATTTTTCTTTTTTTTGGTTTCTGTTTTTCCTGAAAATGGTGGATATTGGACCTATTTTCTTTCTGATGAGAATTATATTTGTTTCTTTGTCATCTGTAACTGGAATATTTTGTACCTCAAAAGAAACAACACTACTTTCACTTGTTTAGTTTGAATGCATGCAACTGTACAGCTATTTGTAGTTATCTTCTTTCGATAGACCAAAAACGCTGTACAGGCTGAAAGGGACATCGTTGCACAAACGGTTACCACGCATTCCGAACCTCCCCACAAAGACATTTTTCATCGGAAATTTTATTTAAATTCAGCTGTTCCACGTATTTTTCATAGAAAACAGAAATTAGGAGGAAGGGTGTAATGATGTAATGAGTACGTGGTAATCTTTTGTAAGTCGATGTCCCTTCCACCCTGCTACAAATAGCTGTGCAATTCAATGCATTCAAACCAAAGAGATTTAAAAGACTTATAGAGCGGACATTGGGAATATTTTCACACAAAAATTTTGATCCCGAACATTTTTGATTTTGACACACAAATGCTACCTGACAAGCGGGCGTAGACACTAGGCAAAACGATTTGTTACTAAGTAGTAACAAGTATTGGATTACGATTTTCATCGTCTTGTCCCGTCTATCACTCGTAAATATTTGAACTAACCGTAATCATGTAAGTAGTTTTGTTACTTAATTTTTAAATTCTTTAATTAGAGTTTACATCAAACAATTAAACCCTTTCAACGATTTCAACACCGAGCCATCCAAACAAATAATACCAGCTATCAAATAAAATTTTCTGAACGCACCATCATACCTCAAACCATAAATTTTTATTAAACTTTCCAAATTAGGTTACCGCTTATAAACTAAACATTGCCAAGGGAAACAAACGTGTCTGTATATCCGGCATCGTGCGTCAAAACAATCTTGTGCATTACTGGCCAGTAATAATATTGCTGGGCTCCTGGGACCTGGCTGGTGGGAACAAAGGTAGTGAATTACTGGATGAGGTATTGTTGATATAACATTGTCAGGTGTATAAACGTTTTGGTGATGAAAGGTGGGAAAATGCATATTTTGGATGGAAAAACAAATACTAAGTCCTCGATTTTGAAAACACGATTAAGATCAACTACGCAAAAGCGAATAATCCTGTCCAATTTGGACATTCTAGACACAATATTCTATGCAGAATGTAGATGCAACGGAAACTCACTCCAAAAAATATTAAATGCCTATTTAAGGTGTCTAAATAATAGGGCACGCCACGATAGTGGCGATAAGTTCCCTCTTTGAGGAGTGGCTTGAGAGGCGCCACGGCACCCTCACCTTCCGCCTGACGCAGGTCCTCACCGGACATGGATGTTTCGTGAGGTACCTGCACCGAATCGGGCGGGAGGAAACGCCCGGGTGCTAATATTGTGAGGATCGACCGGAGGACACGGTGGAGCACACCGTCGAGGTCTGCTCCGCTTGGGAGGAGCACCGCCGTGTCCTCGTAGCGGCGATTGGCGGCGGCGACCTCTCGCGTCCGGCCCTGGTTCAAGCCATGGTCCGGGGCGAGAGGGAATGGGAAGCCGTCGCCTCCTTCTGCGAAGCAGTCATGCTAGCGAGGGAGGCGGCGGAACGTGAGAGGAAGAGAACCTCCTCACGTCCCAGCCGCCGCGGGAGAAGCACCGGGCGTCGGGGGCCACGCCGTGATGGCTCTCGGCCACCGTAGGCGCGGGCCTGTGGACGGTGAGTAATGGGCTAGCTCGCCGTCCGTCCGTCGTATGACGACGGGCAGGCCGTGTCGACGGCGCGTTCGTGTTCCACGCGCGCCTCAAAGAGTTGTCAGCAAACGGGAGGGGCCCGCAAGGGCCGGTGCCTGCCAGGGCTGCGGGACTGTTCGAAAGAGATACCGCGGCCCTGGAACATAAAGGGCCAATGAAGGAGCATGGGTGGTTTTTAGTCAGTAAGAGTCTGACACTCCCTTCCGCTCCGCCCAGAGCGGGAGGAGTCATTTGATGATTTCCCACCCTCCAAAAAAAAAAAAAAAAGGTGTCTAAATAATGGCAAAACTCGCTTAACCGGTGTGACAAGCTTAAATTGATATTCTAATGCATTCTGTCTGTCTTTGTAAGATATCTGCCAAGTTCAGTCCACTGTAGTCATTCCACAAAAACACCAACCGTTGCGGGCTAAATACAAAATGCATTATTTAACCAATAACTACTAGTGCAGCAAAACAGTACATGATGACACCTATAATTATAATAAGAATGAATTCTTACGTAAATCAAATACATCACATAGTTTTTCAAGCCATATCCAGCACAAAACAGTTTCATCGTGCAGTACCTTTCCCCCACTACTTGTCCGTCTGTCAATTTGCTCGACCAATGAGATCGACGGCCGCTGCCCGCGGGATTAAACTCCTTATTGATTATTGGACCCTTTTTATACGTATACACACAAGTTATAGGAAGATATGGATGTTTGATAGCATGATAAGTTTTGTTCTAGCTATGATAAAGCACGATTCAGTGATAGTAGTCAAATTAAAAAGAGAAAGTGTTGATAACATGCGTGTTGTCCTGATAGGGATTCAATATCATGTTAAACTATGTTGAAAATTAATCATTTTTCTATGTTAACAGTGTAAAGAATGCAGGTGAATTACTCGTCATGGCTAAACCAAAACTACTGCGTTAAATGCTGCAGTAATTTAGTAAATAACAAATAGTCTAAAGTAAGATGTAACAAACAGCAGTATTTAAATATTTTACACATTTACGAATAAAAAGGCATATAATACACGACATATTCTACTTCTATTCATATTATTATATTAATTATATACTTGTATCAATAAAAAGAAAGCTTGTTATGTACAATTTACATTACGTTTCTTGGATCACAATTTTTTGCTCAACCAAAAATCGCTACCTCTCATCGCCCCGCTCGTACTTCACACCACAGCGTATCGTCCCTCAAACTATAGCTGATTTATACACCGAAGGGTCCACATTATTGGTACGTACTACAGACCCAGTTCCACTGCCTTTGATGTGACCGTGATGAGACCCAAACATATCAATTCGGGATTTGTTGCTACCAAAATAGGAATTTGAAATGAAAATGTAGGACAAATAGTTTTGTGGGTTCAAATGTGATTACCTGAGGGTTTGTATTGTGTTTCGAATAGTTTAAAGTTTGTAGCGAAATTAGTGTTGTATCGTATTCTATTACGATCTGTTGGATTTCAAAAGTTTAGAGGCCTGGGAATAGCATTGACCTCTACTTAATTAAAAATCTTAATTTCACTGACTGATGCGCAACTTAAATCGCTGGGTCTAAATGCATAAATAAGCATAAAGATTCCTATAAAGTGAACACCAAGATAAAAACAGATGTTGATGTAGATTCATCCCGTAAAATGGGTTAAATAATAAAAGTGTATATGGAAGTACCTACATCTTCGATGCCGATAAGAAATCCATCATCATCTGCCTAGCCTTTTCCCAACTATGTTGGGGTCGGCTTCCAGTCTAACCGGATGCAACTGAATACCAGTATTTTACATGGAGCGACTGCCTATCTGACCTCCACAACCCAGTTAGCGCTAGGTAATACGATACCCCTTGGTAAGACTGGTGGTCAGACTTTCGGGTCACTGACTACCTGTAACGACTGTCAAAGATCTACGAGTACAAATGACAGCCGGGACCAACGGCTTAGCATGCTTTCCGAGGCACGGAGGAAACTAGGTATGTAATGGGTGGTCACCCATCCACGGACCAACCTAGGTAAGCACGGCTTAACCTATAGATCGACCCGAGCGGCTGTATAAGAAATCCGATTATCATAAATGCTGATTGTGTCTGAATTTATCTGACAGATACGTTAGTAATCCTGTACTTATAAAAAGGCAAAATAAAATACGCCATAATATTTTAAGCCCTTTCAAGTTCCTGATGTTTCTGCCTTATCATTGTTAAACGAAGTTGAAACCTTTTAGTTAAAAGAGTTTCTTCGCAACTAAACTCTTCCGTTTATTCCGTAAGTAAGTCAAAGAAGTTTTCCGAGAAAATGGAAATAAAATAAAAATTGAAGATAAAGTTTAATATAAGCTTCGAAGGCAAATTAATGGCTGTCTCTGGTTCAATTTATTTATGAAATACAAAGAGAAATGATCCTAATTTTATTAGTCTTAATTGCAATAGCAATTAACATGAGCCGGCTTCGTCAGTCTAGTAGTTACAATTGATAGGTACTGCTGAGCATGACGTCTTGGATTTGATTCTCAAGTTGGGGAGTGTTATTGGGTTTTTCTATCAGGAATATCGCAGTAGCAGCCACGCAGTCTGGATTCATGTCCTCTATTACATGAGACTTTGTCATAACTGCCCCGTTGCGACTGCTAAGCATGAGGTCCTGGGTTCGTTTCCCGGGTCAGGCAATATCATCTATATGATCGGTTTTGCTTTACTATTATAACAACGATTCTACTAATATTAATCAAACATATGCTAGTTATACTCCGCATAATATCCGTCCCTTCACCACGCAAACATTTTGAATGGGTGGGTCCAGTAAAATCTCATACATACATACATAAGAGCAATAAAAACAATATGGGTCGCGTCTCGTCTAATATAAGGGAAGATATTCGGCTGTCCTTTGGCCCAGATGAAATTCCGCTTTTGGGCCAAAAAGGATGGCGATGAAGTAAATATAAATGTAAACGAATTTTCTCATCTTTTACACTTACAGAGAAGATAACAGTAACGTGTCGTGTATATCTTTAGACATTTTAACAAGTGTTAGAATACAAAAGGTGCTAAATAATAGGATTAAAAGTTTTGTCGTGATTAATTTTAATTTCAATTTCGTTATGATTGTTCATTTTTCATTTCAATTTCTAATTTCAAAGTTTGACAGTTTAAGAATCACATAAGGTTGTAAGCTAACTAATGAATCGAAACGTTTCAAGCATAAGAGGCTTTCATGCAGAGAAACTCTGCGCCCACATTTCGCCAGTGTTTGTATTGATTACTTAAAACCTACAATGATACTCAAAACATTATTATGTTTTGAGTATCATTTTAACACACATAACAAGGAGTTCAATGAGCTTAATCAATATCCCGAACGAAAATTTATCAGGGTTATTAGTGCAGCCCTATTTGCGCAATGGCTAAAGCTGCGTAATTAGGAAATTAATATTTTCATGGCAGTATTTTTTAAATGAAAATAAAATAGTAGATAGTTTGAATGAAGCACTATGGGCATGCAAAAATTTACAAAACAAAACGACATCCACATACAAAATAAAATCGAAAATTCACACGATCTGCAATTATCACACTTTATAAGACTGGCAATTCTACAGCTTCCATATTCATTCGTAATCTGGTTAAAACTCGAAACGCGAGAGTTAGGTAAGCCACGTATTTATCGAATTAGTGCGGAATACGTGTCGAATGTTCGGACAGGCCCGTCAATCATGGCGGCCGCGGCCGTACGAGTCCAGACTGTTTAGAATAAAACCGCGGCGGTAGTGATTGAAGCTTGCCTGAAATTAATTTAGTTTGATATGATATGTGTGTTATTAATTGGGCATTTGAGGGTTAACGTTTAATAAATAGTTTGTGTAGACGAAGTTTTGTATTCTATTCGTATGGTTTGGAGCCGTAAATGTATGAGACATACAGATTAATACAGAAACATTGGGAGAGTGTAATAAGAACATTTGTTGCATCGACCTCAAATAAGACGAGACAAGGGCAGGAAGAAGTAGATTAATACAGATTTGGTAGACTCAATAAAAGTTAGATTTTATTTGTTTTCAAAATCACTATCAATATAACAGCTCGTGGCTAAATAATAACCAAGCACGTTAAGCCGTTGATCCCGGCTGGCATTTGTAGATCTTTGACACTCGTTACAGGACCTCAATGGCCCGAAAGTCTGACAACCACTCGTAACAAGGGGCATCGTATTACCCAGTACTAACTGGGTTGTAGAGGTCAGATAGGCAGTAGCTCCATGTAAAATACTGATATTCAGCTGCATCCGGTTAGACTGGAAGCCGACGTTAACATAGTTGGGAAAAGGCTAGGCAGATGAATCACTATCAATATTCAGTTCTCTAATCAACACAACCAGCCAAATCCCCGCCCATTAAAACACGCAGCATGCACGGTGACAAAACTTACTCCCATATGTTTTCGCCACACACGAACCGAGTTAACTAACTAGCATTTTTATCCAATTACACACGCCTTTGTGAGGCTGTGTTCTGGCAAAATAAACTGCGATATAGTAATTAGAGGAAACGCGTATAATTTCATAAGCGCGCTTCTGTTTGCTGCTGTTGATAGTACTAATAAAAAGTATGGACTTATTCCAATAGTTTGCTTGCAGTTTGCTTGGAGTACAGAAAGAAGTGTTTGAAGTTCTCTAGAAATGATGCGGGTGGTAAACAGTCTATTGCGTTGTAATTCAGTACAGGAAAATATTGTTTTAATGTGTCTACTTGGTAATAATTAGACTCGACAGTGACTGGGATCAGAGATTTTTATCCTTAGAACTAGCAAAAACATGATTTCGAGAAAAACGCGACTGAAGTTAAGAATCCATAAAAATACATCCAAAAGATACTTTTTGATAAAACTTTGAATGCAAAGTGAAAGGATATGTACAAAACTAAGATACTAAACAGTGTTACGTTAGTTTTTTTTTATAAATATGTATAGTTATGGACTTTTTTAGTTTTTGGCCCCTGATACCTACTTGCACACAGTTTTTTTGCAAAATCTTTTTAAAAACGAATGTGCCCTCACTGTACTTAAACCGCGCGAAGAAGTGTTTTGATTAAGAAGAGTGAGCTTAAATATCCCACATGAAACTATTAATCCGATTTTCGGTATAAGTGAGCAAGACATGGTATTCAAATATCACTATTAACAAAGCAGAAACTGAATCTGATGATTTAATCATTGACTGGGCTACTATCGTCCAATGTCATCTGTGTTTCATGGGACTTCCCTAAAGTATACACGTTGCGTTACCTCGGCAGATAAATCAGATCAGAATCATGAATTTTCATCATTAATTTTCCTCCAAAGATGACTCTATTCTTGTAGACCACACAACACAATTTCAGCCCAAAAATAACACTAAACTTCATCATACAACATATAAAGCGGCTAACAGACTATTCCGGGCAGAGAGCGTTTTTATCAAATTATCCTGTAGCTTGGCGGCTTGCCAACTGTGCGTACTATCGGCAGTGTTAAATACACGTTGCTCGTTTTATGTGAATATTAACGGTATAAATAATACGTTTCTATTATATTGTTCTGGATAGAATAGAGATGCGGGTGTTTTATGGTTGATTTTGAAATATGGATTACTTCATTTTGCTTTGCTTTGTGGCTTCGCCCATGTTGAGTCGGGAATTGTCGGACAGGATACTACTGAGATAAAAAATATCGTATGGGCTACCCGAGTGTGGAATGTCATCGAAATTCATTCAGCCGTTGAGATGCGAAAAGTAGCAGACAGGCAGACAGAGATACTTTCGGATTTATAGACCATATCGATGTCACATTACAATAATAAGACGCCTGATGAAAATAAATTGAAGGTATATCATGTAGCGAAATAGTTACAGAACTTTCAACTTAAACTATCCATATCAGAGACCTAAGGAAAAATCAGTAGTGTTCTTCACTTGTTAGGTTCTTACAAAAACCCTATTTTCATCCAAAATTTTGACAGCAGACTTGTAGCAGAATTAATAAAATTACTACAGCAACATAATACAATAATTACTACAGCGCCATCTATGATAGAATTGAAGAACTAACGAAAAAATCCTGAATCCCGCTATTAAAGTAATCCGAGACAGAAAATCTGTCAGGCAGTAGCGCACCAGACATAACACCCGTGTGGTCTTAATATCAATCGTCTCTTTCCTATAGGGGATGAAGAACTTTACACCCTGTCCTTCATAACCCTATTGATAGATTAATGAGCAATCAGAAGCCTTCAAGTAGATTGATGGGCACTTTTCGCTCTCCATGTACAGTCACGAGCACCAATATGTATACACTTTCCTAAATTTAAAAGCAATTTTCACGAGAAATAACGATTGTAAGAGGTAGAATCTTTATATATATCAATAGGAGATAGGATCTTTTTCATAAAAATATGAGTTCCAGCATAGTACGTTCGTAAAATTTTAATCAGAACAGTAGGAGAAAAACACTTTTAAAAGTTGTCAAGTGTTTACATATTGGTGCTCGTGACTGTACTACATAAATTCCTATCAACGATCGTTCGAATTAATCCAGTAACAAAATCAATTTTCAAAATCACTAACAAAAACATTACATCAAAGCTTCTAACTCGCGTAAAGCACAACATAATCAAAGTTTCAACGCGATAATTATTTAGTTAGCAACTGCAGTCCGGCTAAACTAATGCACGCCATTACGCAGCTCGATTGCCCGCGTGCACTGTGAGTAAACGTTAGGTTATGGTGGTAGATGAGCGAGGAATGAGCGAGGAAGGTGACTGGCTGGTAAAGCTACAAGCTGCTTGATTTCCTTCTTCTCTTCAGACGGACGTGGCATTTAATTTTCTGATTTTAGATTAGGTTTTAAGATGATGTTAGACTAATTATTATTTTTGCCAACTTTGCTAAACTGTTTTTGTTCTCATAAAAACTTATGTTTTAAAAAAGGGCGGCCAGATCTTACCTTCAAGTGATCAGTCAATCGACCTAGGTTACAAAAATAATTTTATATTGTAAGTGATCCACTATCCAGACATTACAAAATAAAATAGTGACTTCCTATTTCAATGTTAGATTCCAACTTAGATTGTGTATCGAAAAATCAGGATAAAAAATGCAGTGACATACAAGACTTGTACAGGAACTATTGTTTACCACATATATCAACCATTTTTTTTTCTTTTCAAAACTAAGCCAGTTCCACCTCGCTCACGGTGCCACCTAGTACACAAACAAACGTAGTCCCGTGACCCCGCCCGGGGTAGTTTGTCACTCGTGTTTCAACATTGTTGTTTTACGTCTGCGTCCGTTTTGTTTCGCTTTTTAACCTTCAATATTGTTCTATGCTAAACTTTTGTTACTGCTAACTGTCTACGAGCTAAGATTTATGTGGACTGCACCTAAATTCTTCGTCGTTATGGTGGTATAAGGTTTTCCTTTGCAAAAGTAGTGGTCGTTTCTAATAGGTCTTTTTGTAGTTTGTCGCGACTGTTTAAGGTGTCTGTTACTAAACCTTTTCTTTAAAGGCTTATGAAAAGAGAGCCAAGATGTCATATCTATTGGCAGCATACTATATTCTCCAAACTTCTATTTTATTAGTATCCTCCTTCTTCGTATCGCTGGCACAACAGTATTTTTTTTTAACTTCGTTGATCCAAAACTTCGCCACCTCCATAGCGTCGTCGGTGGTAGCAGGGTCACTTTAACTGCATGTTTTGAAGGTCAGAGGACAGGAGAGGAGGTGGAACATTTTCTGCGACACAGTTCTACACACCCATCCATTCCTGTTAATTATTCGTAATTATTCGTCGGACTGCCTTTTGTGCTCTAGTGGTTGCAAGCGCGACTACTGAGCAAAAGATCCTTGGTGGTGGATTCCCAGGTCGGGCAAAGTGTTATTGGGGTTTTCTATCAGAAATTTCGCAGTGGCAGACACGGAGCCTAGAATTGTGCCCGGTTGATGGTAATAAACCCGCCCCTTATTACATGAGACTTATACTTGTTATTCATTATTATCGTTCCAAATGCACCTTTATTATAAAAACGTTTCATACGACCGGTCTACCAAATCATATGGCTATGAACACCATGTAGGTACATTGAACAGCTCATTGCGCCCAGTATCAAGAATCCACGTAACATTAACGAACCCATATTCTGCGGTTAGGGTTGACGCGTCATAAATCAAAACGATGGACAGGACACCGCTGTTTTTTAACTGGATATTTTGCTAGACTAATACTTAACATAACGTGTACCCACATTATTTTATTCAAGCTTTATCAATTACATTGGGAGTTCAAAATGAATAAGTAGATAATTTTCGAGTCGACTTTTTTAACTAGTGATTTCAATAGTATTGTCTGTGCACTTGGAAGAATATAGATCCTTTTATTAACTACATTATTTAGTGCCACAACACATACCTAGACCTACAGCAGGTTTCTTCATTGAATTACACATCTAACCGGATGCAGCTGAATACCAGTATTTTACGTGGAACGACTGGCTATCTGACCTCCACAACCCAGTTAGTACTGGGTTGTGGAGGTCAGACTGTCAAAGATCTACAAATGACAGCCGGTACCAACGGATTACCGTGCTTTCCGAGGCACGGAGGAATCTCGGAATGTAATGGGTGGTCACCCATTCACGGACCAACCTAGGCAAGCACAGCTTAACCTAAAGATCGATCTGAGCGGCTGTTATTATTTTCGAACCCATCATTAGAAATACTTTTACTTTGTTGCGTTTACTGCATCATTTTTAAAAGCCATCGTACTGTTAGGACACGTTTTAGAAATCCCTTTTTAAAAAAAACTATTTTAGAAGGTTAATTAAATATATTGGTTAAAAGGCACAAATACAGTGTCAAAAGGGAAACTTGGTCAATACTCTGACTTGCGACCTATCCGGAAGGAGTCTGAACCCGAACTGACGCTATAGCCTGACCGATACACTAAGTCCATAACTGAATGATGATGTGGTGCTGATTAGGCACATAAGGGTGTATTCTGGGGATGTAACAACCCCCCCTTTAAGAGGAACTTTACGGTTTTCATGGAAAGTTACGAATTTATTCTTAGTCTTGGAAGAGGAATTATCTCGGGTTCCGGATCGTTATCTGCGATATTATCGTTCTGTAATTCAGGTTTTGTTTTGCAGCCAGAGTATTTTCCAAACTTCTTACAAAGTTTATAACTAATGAAAATTAAAATTAGAATGAATACAATATAAGTCAAAAGTGGATAGTGAGAACTATATTCAATTAGATTAGGACTAGGATTGTTTATGATTTTATCAACATCTGACAACAATTGGTTGTTGATAACACTAGGGAGTTTTTCTAAGTTTATATTCGATAATTTAGAAGGTAACAATTTGGGCTTCGATATATTAAACTTTTCAAAATTACAACAGGCTTCGTTAATTAGACTAAAATCGGAATCTATAGTTTTGACATTTATTTCAATGTTGTTTTTTCCAAATAACTGTTTATTTCTACAATAAGCCGTACAATGAGGTCTAATATTAAGGACACCAGTACCTAATATTTTGATCTCTGTTAAATCGGATTTACACTGGATGGAAAGTTTAGTCGGTTCAGATTGGACAAACATCCATTTGTTTCCTTGCAATTGTTGCCAAATATCTATCTGACCATACATTAATTTAGTTTGACAGTACATAGGTATTTTTGTAACAATTTTTGTTAGTATATCGGTTTCACAGGTTGGTGTTTCTTGAATTGAGAGTGTGTCAATATCATCACAAATATAAATTCTGTTTACGGGCTCAATACAGGATTTTAGGTTACTTATGCAGGTGTATGTTAGTTTATCTTTACTAATACCAACATAATTACAAGATGGTACAATCATAGCATAGGAATTTGGTTTTTCCATGTTGTGCGGTATAGGTACTGAAATAGCTTTAAATAGATCTAACTCAAAAGAGTGTACAAGGGGGATTTTGATGACAAAAACTAACTTATTGTTTACATAATAACACGACAACTTTGATATATCAATCAAAGCATGAATAGTATCTAAATCTAAATCTAAAGGCAATTCTTCATAATTGGGTAATTTTCTAACGTTACTTACTAGTTCATAATACAACTGATTTGGTGTCATTACTGAGGGGTGAAGAATATTAGTTTTAGCGAATAACATTGCATTTACAAGGTCGTCTAATTTAAATGACAAGGTAAGTAGACAGGACGATAGTTCAGTATAGACATCATTCATTCTTGATTTTATGTACAACTTATCGGATATAATTGACAGATTACTAAAAGTATTAGATAGATTAGTAATGACGTCATTCAAACGGACTTCGTTTGTGGTTATAGTTTCAAGAGTTTTGTTGTAACGGGAAAGAGCTGTGTTTGTTACAAGGATGTTATCTTTGAGAATAGATGCAAGCTTAATATTATTAGTATTTAGGGTTTGAATGGCGTTATTATATCTTATAGCGTCGTCTTCATCCATTGTGCCAATGACTTGTTTGAAAAGAGAGCCAATTCCTGCTAACCAAGCGGATCTCTTTTCTCGCCCAGATATTAAATGAGATATGGCACTGTAGTCTTTCAGAATATCAATAAGTCGCAAAGCCAGAGGCTGTAGTATATTTGTACATTCGGATTCTTTAAGTACTGTATTTTGTTGACACAAGAGCGTAGAAGTTTTTAATGCATTGTTTATATTATCTATATGGGGTGTTATGTATGTGATATCTATAGGTACAAGTAAGTGAATATGATCTCTAGTCTTTTTCATGATTCCTATGGGGTCGAAGTATATGCCAGGGCTTTCAGTGACTTGTTCGACGATATCAGATGTTGCAAGGGACAGGAGTGTAGATATTCTGAAATACATTAGACAAAAATATTTAACTAATGCTATTTTTTTATATAAATATAAAAACTAGGTTTATCAAGATAAAACTAAATATTAGTTGTTTCCGCCAGCTTTAATTCGTCATAGTGATACTTGACGTGGCGGCGATTAACGAGAAGGGTCAACGTATTGTTGCCATTAATTTTTATGACCTTATGTGGCCCTTTCCAGATAGGTGACAGAGCTTTATTCTGTCGCGGATGGTGTTTGATATACACCATATCGCCCGTTTTGTATTTCATAGGCCTAGTTCTTTTATCGTAATAGTCTTTTGATGTGACCTTAGATTTAAGAATGTTTTCTACGGCTTTCTCTCTGGAGAGTTTCATTCTTTGTTGGAGTATACGGACATAACTGGGATATGTAGGTTCTAATACTGTATCGTAAATAGAAGTGGGTATAAATGGTTTGCAACCGAATAGTAACTCGTATGGTGTGTAATTTGTGGTGCAATGGACTGTGGTATTATAGGTTAACATGCCCGTGTAAACGTATCTCGGCCAGTCATTTTGGTTGTCATCGACGAAAGATTTTAGATATTCCTTTAGAGTCGCGTGACTTCTCTCTAAGGCACCTTGAGTTTGTGGATGATAAGGGCTGGACCAGAGCTGCTTAATTTTCAAAAAGGTACAGGTTTGTTTGAATAGTTCTGCTGTGAAATTGGTTCCTTGATCTGTAAGAATAGTCTTGGGGATACCAAACTGGGATATGAAGTGGAGTAAACATTCAGCAGTTTCTTCTGCCGTAGCATTTCGGATAGGATAGCCTGCTGAGAATTTCGTAAGGTCATCCTGAATTGTTAAAATGAACCTGAGCTTAGCCGTGCCTGATTCGGGCAATGGTCCGACAATGTCAAGTGACACGCGTTCAAAAGGTTGTGTAGATGTCGTTGTGATCTGCATGGGAGCTCGGTTGGTTCTACGCAGAGCTTTATTGGCTTGACACTGTTCGCATTTTCGGACATAGTTTTCGACATCTCTGCGCATATTGCGCCAATAGTATTTTTCTTGGATTCTACCTAACATTCTATTTGAGCCTAAATGACCCGATATGGGGATGTCGTGGTTCTCCCTTAGGATTTTTGTGATTTCGGTTGGAGAAGGATAAATTATGAGGTTTTTGAAAACATGGACAGCGATTGAAGTAGTGTGAAATAAGTATGTAATTATATTATTAATCTTCATGAAACTGTGTGCGTCGAATGGATTGCGGAAGTCCGTTATAGCGAATTCAGTTGCGTTATTATTAATTAATTTAAGTTTTAAGTTTTTAAGGCTCTTAAAAATGTCCTCATAGTTACACTGATCGAAGTGATGGACTTTCACGAAGAGTAAGTAGAATTCCACATTATTAATTTCAAAAGAAAGGAAGGAATGTAATGTTTTTTCTTTTTCAAGGATATCCTTTGGTTCCGGAAGTTTATCAAGGACTTCCGAAATATAGGGATTCGACTCGTCAAGGTCGATGGAAGTTGGTATGATAATAGTTTTTAATTTTGTTTTTAATAAGGTTTCATTATGTTCATGAATTATAGTATCAAATTGATTTAATTTATTACTTATTTTTTTCAGGCACTCAGAGTAAGTATCGTCGTCGTTTTGGACTTCAGGAGGAGTTGGGATGTCAAAATCTTCAGGGAGTTCGAAATCATCGGGTAACTCAATATTTTCAGGTAAGTCAATAAAGTCAGGTAAGTCTGGAATTTCAGGTATACCCGGACTTTCAGGATTAACCGGAGGGATTTCAGGCTGCTGAGGTGGAGGTGGAACACTCACGGGTGGTACTTCGTCGGTAAGTACGTGAGCGGTGTTTGATGATCGAATGGATTTCACAGGGTAACGGGAAAGAGCATCAGCGTTACTATTGGTCTTACCTTTTTTATATTCGATCTCATAATCGTATTCCTCGAGTTTTAATCTCCATCTAACTAGCTTGGAGCCTGGTTCTTTGCAATTGAATAGCCACCTAAGTGGTTTATGATCAGTTATAATTTTAAATTTGTAACCATAAAGATATGGGCGAAATATTTTTGTTCCAAAAATAATAGCCAGACATTCTTTTTCAGTTACGCTGTAATTAGTTTCAGCTTTATTTAGCGTGCGGGAGGCGAACGCGATTGGGCGGTCTTTTCCCACCTCACCTTGAGAGAGTATAGCTGAAATAGCGTAATTTGACGCATCACACGTCAGGATGAAAGGTTTAGTAAAGTCAGGGTATATTAAGACGGGAGCTGAGATTAACTTATTTTTTAATGTTTCAAAGGCAAGCTGTTGACTATTAGTCCAATCAAATGGTGTATCCTTTTTTAACAAGGATGTAAGAGGTTTAGCTAATTTAGAAAAATCCTGTAGGAACCGACGGTAATAGGACACCAAACCTAGGAATGATTTTACGTCTTTCGGACATTTTGGGATAGGGAATTCACTTACAGCTTTTATTTTCTCGGGGTTAGGTTTTAAACCTGCTTCACTAATAATGTGGCCAAGATAAGTAACTTCTTTGCGGAGAAACTCACACTTGTCCGGTTGCAATTTGAGGTTGAATTTTCTCAATCTCTCAAACGTGTAGGATAATTTCTGGACATGGGACGTTAGATCGTAGGAATATATTACGATATCATCTAAGTAGACATAGCAATGTATACCTTGTAGGCCTGATAAGACTGTGTTCATGAGCCTCTGAAAAGTTGCAGGGGCATTTTTAAGGCCAAACGGCATTCTGATAAATTCGTAGTGACCTTCAGGTACACTAAAAGCAGTTTTAGGGACGTCTTCAACTGAAATCTCTATTTGGTGGAAACCTGACGCTAAATCAAGAGTTGTAAAATATTTGCTCTTACCTAACTGGTCTAGGATCTCGTTAATTTGAGGAATTGGATAGCTCTCACCAATAGTGATGTCGTTGAGCTTGCGATAGTCAATCACTATGCGCCATTTCTTTTTTCCTGAAGCATCAACCTTTTTGGGCACTATCCAAATAGGAGATGACCATGGAGAGGTAGATGGTTTAATTATATTTTGTTCCAGCATCTTACTAATCTGGGTTCTGACCTCGTCTTTATGAACTTCTGGAAATCTATAAGATTTTACATTTATAGGTTGCGAGGAGCTTGTTTTAATTTCGTGCTTGATCGCGCTAGTTGAAGTGAGTTCATCGTCGGGAAGGTGGAATATGTCTGCGTAATGACTACAGATGTCATAAAGAGCTTCAGACTCTTCAGAGTTTAAATGGGAAGTTCGTAGCTGTTTAAGGACCTCTTTTGTTCTCTCATAGCAATTGGCATTAGGTTGAGATAGGCATATTACGTTTTCAGTTATTGGGATTAAAGTCAAAGAGAGGTTAGGATTTATTGAAATAGGTTTTTCAGATATGTTCAGGACCGATACATTTATTCGATTATTACTTTTTATTGTCACTATTGAATTAGCTACTAATAATTTATCAGAAATATGTTGGTCCAAGATTATACCTTCTTGAACTTCTGGATTTTTAACCGAACATTCTATGATGGTTTCGGTTCGTGGTTCTATTATGTAAGATGGATGATTAAACGACAACTTTATATGATGATGTGCGATTTCCAGCGTACCTGAATCATAATTTATTCGGCAGCTGTTTTTAATGAATAGGTCATTACCTATAATACCATCGTATGGAAAGCCTAAGTTATCAAATATGTGAAATTTGTGTAATACTGTGTATTCAGGTGATAGGCTTAAGTCCAGGGTAAGGTTACCGTGACTTGTAATGGGGTCTTTTGAATCAATACCTTTTATTTTGACAATGTCATCCCCTAACTCTGGGGTTTTGGGTAAGCATGATTTCTTTAAGATACACAAGGAGGCTCCAGTGTCTATCAAAAGGGTAAGTGGTTTCTTGCTGACAGACGACTGGGCGATGATATAAGGTAAGTATGTTTTTAGGTTAGTATTTATTTCGTATACTTTATAATCATTGTTGTTTTCTTTTTCAGGGATAAATCTAGTTTGAGAAGGATTGAGAATGTCTTCAGTTTGGGGCTGGTTACCCTGTCGCGTGACATTATGAGAGCTGCCAGTTTGGGGCTGATTACCCTGTCGTATAGCTCGAGGGAGAATGTCTTCAGTTTGGGGCTGGTTACCCTGTCGCGTGACATTATGAGAGCTGCCAGTTTGGGGCTGGTTACCCTGTCGTATAGCTCTAGAGGATGAATGGTGGTTGGATATAGGATTAACGGCGTCGTCTTTTGAAGTACGTCTCGTGCGACACCCTGTCGAGACGTTTAATAATTTAAATTGTCCTGATCAGATTCTAAGTCGTTTGTAAGAGAATTTTCTTCGTTGTTCACGAAGTTTACATGAGGATTTTTGGGCTTAGTCGAATATTGTTGCGGGGGAGAGTTGAATTTATTATTATATTTTTTATTATTATATTCGCGCAATTTACATTCGGCTAAGGTGTGACCCTCCTTCTTGCAGTATCTGCATATTGATGAATCGCTAGAGGAAGAAGGTTGACTGTTATTATTAGGTAGATGTGGCCTAGGTGAAGGTCTATTATTGTCTTTCTTAAGATTAACATTCTGTTTGAATGAGTGTTGCTGAATCTTTTCTTCAGAGATTGCATAGTTGACAGCCTCGTTCAAGTTTTTTGGATCTCTGCATCTTACAATGTTAGCTATACGAGGATGTAACCCTATGTTAAATGTATGAAGCGCTAGATCCTCCATCGCAGCCACTCTACCAACAAGTTCACTTTTTTTTGTGTTGGAAATTGTTACTTCCGTAAGTAATCTGGATAAGCAAGTTTCGACTCGCAGGTGAAATTGGCTAACCGTCTCCTGGTTGGTTTGATGACACTCTTGAAGCTCGGTTAGTAAATGTGCGTAATGTTTTCTCTCACCGAATTGATTTTTTTAAAAATTCTTTGAGAGATGACCAGTTGTCAAAGTCTTTGATGGAGCACGCGCTTTGTGCTTTACCATCTAGTTGGCTGATAATAAATTTGAGGATAATATCTTCTTGAGATGATGACGATAAGGATATCGCATTATCACAATTTACTAAGAAAGCATTTAATTTTTCTCTGGAACCATCAAATGGCTTGATAAATTTTAAGATAACATTAAGAGGTATTTCCTCATCTTTTACCTCTCTAATGTCTTTTTTTGAATCTGATTTACTCATTTTATCTAACTAAAATAACTTGCTGTGAAATAAAATATGATAGCTAGGTTCACGATATTAAAACTTTTGTCAACTGGTTTTAGACGGCTTATCAGTATTCTGAGTACTAAGTAACCGAATGTGTGGGCGAAGGATGTTTAGACTACGGTCTCGGCACAGTGATAAATCGACGGATACAAAGTACTAGGAATATAAAGTAACTTATGCTTTGTTAATAAGGCGAATCTATAAATAGAATTAAAATTAAGAACACTGAACTGACTCACAGGACACAGAAACACTTCATTTTGTGGAGACACGGAAGACGTCTGATCCTGGTCGGTGCTGGATACGAGCAGGTCCGTAGAATGCGCCTGCAGCGCGCTGCCCAGTACCACTGCAAGGTAGACAGGTGACGACTTGGATGAACCTCAAAGGGGCCCTGGATTTGGCCTCTTGAGCTGGGATTAGCCTCTCGTAGGCTACTGGAGCTGGCCTGACTTAGGCCGCTGGAGCTGGCTGTTTTAGCCAAGGTTGGCCTCTTATAGGCCGCGGATAGGTCTTGAGTTCGGGTCGTAGGTTTATGAAGCACACAAGATACACTTGGCACAGGGACACTTTCACCAGATAACACTTCGCGAGACGTTCTATGGGATATAAATCCCACCGCTGCCACCAATGTTAGGACACGTTTTAGAAATCCCTTTTTAAAAAAAACTATTTTAGAAGGTTAATTAAATATATTGGTTAAAAGGCACAAATACAGTGTCAAAAGGGAAACTTGGTCAATACTCTGACTTGCGACCTATCCGGAAGGAGTCTGAACCCGAACTGACGCTATAGCCTGACCGATACACTAAGTCCATAACTGAATGATGATGTGGTGCTGATTAGGCACATAAGGGTGTATTCTGGGGATGTAACAGTACACAACAACGTTTAAATACTATTACATTTTAACCGTGCACTATTAATATACGCGCAAAATGAAAACATCCTTCATTCTAGAAATAACCAGCCCTACCGTAATGTGAATATTTGAACATTTCGCTTTGTAAAACACAATATGTGGAATTAATTACGGGGAGCTTACCTGCGGCACTGCAGGGCAGCTGCGCAGCGCAGCGTAACGTAGCGCAACACAGCGAAGTGTAGCGCAGCACAACTAAACGTCAAATGCGTTATTACTGTTTTGTACACCTAATTAACGGTGAATATACATTTACGTTTGGCTTTTGTTTTGTGAGAGTTGTGCATAAAAGGAATAGGGAATTTGTGTGGGAATAATACATGAGGCAGAAGATGTGAATGTTTTTATTTTATTATAAATGGGCATACTCTTGATCTCAATCTAGTCCTGAGGACAGAGATGAGGTCGACGATGGAATGAGCTAACCCAAAAGAGGCCTATCAACTTGCGACTTAAATAGGTTGGGGTTAACTTGGATGTTGTAAAGTCGCAATTTCATAGTGCCGATGATGACTGGCGTCTTTATTGAAATTTTACAACGCAAAGTATATTACCTTTTTTTTACAAGAATAGGGGACCCTATTCTTGTAAAAAAAGGTAATATACTCCAGGATTCTTTTTTTGGTGTGTCTCCAATTACTCCTAATAATGGCCACTTGTCTTTGTACTTTCAGAATTTTTACAAGATATTTCTTAACCAAGACTTTTAATTATGCCTATCAAAGCAGAGATTTTACAAAATTGTTAATGATACCTTTTAACATCAAGAATCTTACATAAAGCCATTTTCTATTCTCCAAGTACTAATTTAGGCTCATTCTAGAGCTCAGATCTGCTAAAAAGACAATTTCCTAAGTACCCACTTCACTTAACAAAAGAGACATTTCAACAAAATTAGCTCAAAGGGGATTACTTCATAACATAAGCTAGATATACGTCCTAACGACTCCGTTGACATAATGGAAGCGCCTAATGTGCTCCTGAGACGCATTTAACTTAATGATATCTTCTACTTTAATAATATCCTAGCTTAAGTGCCGTTTTATGTGGATTAGCGGATATATTTTGTGAAGAATATGATTAGTAGTGTCGGAGGAAATGTGTTTGGTGTTTGGTTGAGGTGTAAAAAAACTATATAAAAGTAAACTAGCATTCAAGTTTTTGTAGTTTAAACTTACATTACACCTGAATCTTAAAAGATCCGTCTCATAGTTTCTATAATATGTCTGCCAGAGATTGTTTTTACTAAGCCTGGCTTGGCTATGGGTAAATGAACAGCTGATATTAGAATGTTTGTAGAAACCCAAGCACCGGTTACCCGAAATATAAAACCTGTAACAATCTTGTATTGCTTTTGAATTAAATGTACTTTTATAAGTTTTAATACTGACATAGCCACTAACACTATCATTAACACCAAAAATGGAATATTTACCAAGTTTACTATTTATTTTGACTTCCTGGTATTTGGAAAATGTTGCAAGCACTATGATCACGGATAAACTGAAGTTATTGCAGGTGGATTATGAGCAGACAAATCGATCTACCCTCTTCCTTGGACGTCTTACACGCTCGGTAAATATCCCGTATTCATGCATTTGAATTCGCCAAAAGAATAGAATCATTTCTTCAAAGCCCTTACAGTAAATCCATGGAGTTTCAGTAGCTACAACTTATGATAAACAAATCTCTTAACCAACAACTTCCCCCAAGTACATCGTGCAATCTATGTGTACACGATGCTCCATTAACCTACTCACACAGTCCATTAAGCACTTTAAACAATCAAATATGAACGTATTTGACTAGTAGCTACATCTGTCTGTGAGACGCTTACGACCAATCATTGCTTGACAGCGCTTTGAAGCGGCTGACCTGCATCAGTCATACGTATTTGGAGCAATTCCTTTGGACATCCCCACGTTCTAAACACGTTTGATCTTCTGTACAAAAGGCATACGGTATTGAGGGTTCAAGGTGGAGTTTAGTTTAGAATATGAGCTGGAGTGGACATCCATAAAGGCTACATTTAGAAGACAACCATTCATTTGTTAATTATGTAACTTGGAGCAAATACACGATACCGGCCGAAACAAGAGACCAATACTAACTTAATGGTAAACAAAAAAGGAACAATGCCACCAAGCTGCAACAGCAGCATGAATCACCAAGCTAAATCAGGTAAGTAGGACTTTTTCTTTGCTTCAAGGACGAGTCGATTTCTTTCACCATTGAGAGCTGTGATGATGAAATAAATTACATAAAGTAAAATCTGGTTTCGACTTACTACCCATACTATGAATTTCTTCTGTATCGTAGGTTCGTTTACAAACATTTAAACTAACATACACAAACAACTACCTGTAGGTCATAGAAATATTTGTTCCGTGTGGAAATCGAATCCGCGACACGCAACGCAGCAACCAATCGCTCAACCACTGTGCTGTCAAGACACAACAAATAACAATTATGAAAACATAAGTAGCAACATAGTTCATAAAATAAACCCCAAAACCAATAAGTAGATAAATCAACATTGACATAGCGGGGCCACAAAAACAGTCGAACAGTAATTCGATTCAAAAGAGGCTATTGTGTGAGAATTAATAAGAGCGAGCAAGGTCGCGGCGCGAGCGACTGTGACCGGCTCGTTAATCAATTTGCTGGTTGTTTCCACTCAAATTAACGCTCTCCGTCCTTCTAACAAGGCCTTTAGAATAGCGATCTGTGATTTATTATTTTGTTTGTGATTTATTTATGTACGCTAGCTTATGCCCGCGGCTTTGCCGTGACGTGTTCAGTAATTATCGTACTACCGGGATGAAAAGTATCGTACATGATAACATATATGATACTTTTCCAGGTTATAAAGTATCTGGGTGCATACCCAAATCCGTTCAACTGTTTTTGCGCGAAAGAGGAAGAAACATCCATCAATCCTCACAAACTCGCATTTATTATATTAGTAGGAAGCAGGATTGCTGATAACATATTATTTCAGAGGAAAATCTTCATTTTTCTGATTGTTTCATACAATTGTTTTTTAATAATAATTTCTTTTATATTCGGATCACGTGTTGGTTGGTGCTATCTATAGATTATGACGTGCATCGTTGTACCATCTGCGTCAGGCCCGCATGGTTGATAAAGTTAACTGAAAGTTTCGACCACAGATTAAATAAAATTTACAATGCAAATTTCATTATTCTCCATCGAAATGTCAACTACACAACATTTATAAATACTCAATGTTACGATATCCTAATAGTCGACATGGTCCAAAAGTTTAAACAGCGGATTTCCCGCGATTCTTATTGCCCAACATGTACCAATGTTCCGGATCACATAATCCATCGGCTGGTCAACCCTTCCTCTTTCGTTTCTCTTTTATTTTATCAACTGTTGATTGATTCGTCCTTTGAATTCTTAATTCTATTTCAAAATCAACCAATCACTTTGCAAATTATTGGTTGGCTTTTGAAGCTTGATTTTCCTTAACAATTCGAAGTCGGCGGATTTAATTCAGTTATTTGTTCTTTTATTGTAAGGTTGAAATCAAATAAACCACTTCTTTTCATTTTTATTCCAGAAGTTAAAATGGTTTATTTCCCAATGGTTTATTTCATCAGTTAACAAACATTGAAATGACTTGAGTAGCCTACTAAAATATTTAGAATAAAAAAGATTGTGTTTAAAATTGTATGTCAACTCAAACTCATAGTTTCCTAACACAATGATCACCAATTTCTCACACAATCCATTAAATTAAACAACAAATTAGATAACCACAAACAAACCGCAGTTTAGCTAACAAACTCCATTCAATTGCCCAATCAGAATAGTCCTCAACTTTCAATAAAGCATTTAGTCCACAAAAGACCAACCATTACGTACAAATTAAAGGACTTTATTCATTCGAGAATTGCTTTCATACTTGGGCACATTAAATCGAACGGAGTCCATTGTCCGAATCAACGTTTGATAAGCTTATTACCACCGCAAATGTCGACGAAATTAATTAGTCCTGGGTCACGGTGACCCGCAGCGGCCCATTGACGGTTAATGTCGCGGAACAAGTCGGCAGCGGCCGCGATTTATCACGTGGCGAAGAAGGGTTCGGTGTGTGGCGCTTGTCATGTTAGGTTTGATTTTGATAGATGATTTATTTTAGTGTAAAAGGTACTGAATCTTGATTATTTTTAGGCATTAATGTAATATTATCGCTCTATATTGGATCTACGTATGAAATCACTGAGATGGTATGATTGGTCCTATCAAATAAAGAATCTAAAATTTTAAAGTAAAATGGATTGACTCTGCAAAATGGTATGGCTAAAAACGAGGTGACTGATGAGATGACGACTAATAGGAAACTATGGAAAAAGAAGACATACTGCGCCGTCGATGATGAATATTTGGCTCACAAGTAGTCTTGGATACGGTGTGACCGTACGCCAAAGTAATTTGTAATATTATGTACAGTCGACGAAATCTGCGTCTGCTCGTTTTTAAAACAAAACCCCGTGCACACGATGCTCACATCTGTTTACTCCCCCTTTTTGTGCGAACCAATAATAGTAAATAAAACAAAAAAAAGACCAAAGAATATGCGAGCTTTTTTTACATTAATATTTATTTAAAAAAAATCTCAGGCTCTGTTATTGATCACAGATGTTTAACCACCCTTTTTCGACCAATAAGAATGAAACATGAAGAGAAAGTTTTTGAAGTGGGCACTGCAAGCAGGTATAGTCCATATGGTGGTGAGACGCAAGTTTTAATAGACAGAGTCTACAGACCCATACCTAAGTAATAAGAAACACTCGCTATCCCTCACCACTTGCCACCCACCGATCAGATATAAGCCCACAATAACTGCCGGTACGTGAAATTTGTGCGGCGCAGTTATTTAGCTTTTAAATCAATGTGTTGTTGATAAAAAGCCAGTAGGTCCTTGCTAACGACCTATCGACACGACACGGCCATAGGGGCTGTTCTAGGGAGCCATACTGACGATTATGAAAGAAATATTCACGTTAATGTTACAGTTTTTTCTCGTGGTTTTGTACGGTAGCTGGAAAAGTGGTGGTTTTTATTAATTATTAACGTTCAAGCGTGTGTCAAAGGAAACTATTAGCTGATTTTATAATGTTTAGTGTAAAGTAGTTCAAACTTAAGTGCTATGAGTTATTTTTATTAGCTCGTTAGTTTGTTGGAAAATAGTGGAGGTTTTACGACGAAATGTCGCTAAAAATGGTTTTAAGATATGCTTAAATATGCTTTCATGTTTACCACGAAGCTAGGCTTTTAAAAACACCCTCTCTTTGAAAATATTTCAGCTTATCTCGCTTATATGTTGTTTTTTTAGTATTTATGTTTACGAGAAGTTTACCGTCTAAAAATATATGATTAAACAGACGTTAATAATTAACTACTTTAAGCAACTTTAATTAATAAAACCCTAAAGGGTTTGCAGTACTAGATTAACTTAAGATGCTTGCTATGCTGGAATATGTAGATGAAAAATTGTAACGATTATGTTGTAATAAAGTTTGCCATCTTAACACTTAGGAGCCTAGCTGAAGAGTATCCACGTATAATCAAGTTAACATTTGAATTTTGAAATGTGCCCGGTTGATGACCCGCTATTACATTGGACCTTAATATAAGTGGCGAAATGTTGATGTACTATTAGGTACACCTCTGCCTAACCCTTCGGGTATTAGAGGCGTAATGTTATGTTATGTCCAAGTTAATAATCCCTGTCCTCAGATCATCTACTTTCTCATTTTATCCGCAGTACTTACCCTGTCACCGACCACATTGTATGGCCCACTTTACATCCAGTATTAACCCTGCAATAATTTGGCCTGCCAACAATAATTGCGCTGGCAACACTTTATTATTCAACACTTTTTCATTAACCCCTGTTTGCGATGCGGCTGTATTTATTATTACGCATAATCTCGGTGTATTTCGTTTTAATTTTTGTTGTTAATAAAAATGTTGGGAGAGAATTATTGTCATGGTGTATTTTGGGGTAATTCCAAAAATGAGTTTATCCTGTTTTGTTTGAGGAAGGTAATTTAGAGATTATGTCAAAAAACCCGATGACCAAACTGTTAGGCATAAAAGCGTGGGCATAATAAAACAATTATGTTAATATTTCCATAAATACCATTAGGTATAGACTCGATTATACTTACATAATTACATTCGTAAATAATCGTACAAACTTATATTATCCTACCTAAGTATATAAATTCAAAATTATAATTATGTACATCGTCATTCTTTATATTGAAAGAAGTACTTAGTTGTAAAGAAAAAAGAAAAGCCTCATTGGCCAATAGATAACAGAAGAAAAAAAGGAAAAAAAATAGTTCCTACCTTTTTCAACAGTGACCCCATAAATTAAAACTATGAACCGAGTTGGGTGGTATAATTAAAAATAAAATTCCACTTACTCCATTATCTAAATAAGCCGAATGATCATTAAATCAGCTGCGACGACAAAACAGCCATATAATACCGCCATACGGACTATAGCCTAGACACCGTATTTATACCCCATTCATTGAAGATCGGCTATATAGAAAGCGGGTTGGGAGAGTCGCGAGTGCGGGGCGGATAGCTCAGCTAACTGTCATTATGGCATTGACTGAACTGGGGGTCTAAAATGGCCGCTTTAGCAGAATCATAATAATATGAATTTCGTTTAAATTCGTATAATGGTCACAAGGTGACAATTCATAATAGTAGGTACGTCTATGACCATTTTAAGAATTTAAACGTAATTCATATTATTATGATTCTGCTAAAGCGGCCATTTTAGACCCCCTGGACTCAATAGTAGCTGGGATATGCAGGATTATAAAGGATATTGTAGAGGAGACATAATATCCGAGTGTTCTTGCGAAGACGGATAGGGAGCCACTTGAGTTCCTTGCGAAAGTTAGAAACATAGTCATATTTCCTCAGACCAAACACAAAACGAATGCAAAGGTAAGCAAGCCCTCAAGCTAATTCAACAACTCCTCCGTGATCATCAGAAATCATCGCCTGAATCAGTTTGAGCTAAGTCAATTTTGGTTTTAAAAAACTAGAAGCCCTGTAAAGATCTGCAAATATGTAACTATACTATTTTTACTTAACGGTGAAAAAGGGGGAAACGGACACATGAGCGGTATGTCGGCATCGTTTGACATTAACGCAGCTTTTAACGCAGCTTTTTAACAAGCGCGTAAACGTCAAAAATTATGCCGGCAAACGTAAGATGAAGCAACTGGCCAGTTGCTTCATCTTACGCTTCATCAAAAATGTTTCTTTGGGAAAGTTGTTTGTTATCATGACTCACGTGTTTAAGTATTGGTCACTAATTACCAGTCACCCTATATACCTCGATCTTTCTAGTTCACATTAATATTATTATCACACCCGCCAGGACACCCTTTCGTTTCCCGCTATCGATATAGCATATCCTGTAGGGATGGGGGCAAGCTTCCGTGACTCCCCACTATTAATTCAATTAGTACAATAAATACTTTGAAGTCACCCACTCCGTAAGAAGCATTATAATAATCGTATACTATGTGATATACAATATTTTTAAACGCGAAACAGTCGTAGCTCAGCGCAGCAGCGCAGCTAAAGTGTGGGACGACACGCTTCTGAAATTTTTATAGTGTTTATGTACTCGGGGCGAGCTTGTTAAAATATGGTTGTATTGATACAATCTATAGCAGTATGAATGTAGGCTTTCAGCGTTATTTTACAGCAAAGAACTTATTTATAACATATCACTACGTAGTATAAAACAAAGTCGCTCCCCGCTGTCTGTCCCTACCCTATGTATGCTTACATCTTTAAAACTACGCAACGGATTTTGATTCGATTTTTTAAAATATAGAGTGATTCAAGAGGATGTTTATATGCATGATAATACATACACTTCTCATCAAAAAAATCGAAACACTTTCGTTTTTATTGTTTTTGTCCTAATTTTTTACAAAAGAGAATTAATTCCATGAAAAAAAAAACATTATTGTGTAGCTGGCAGTTTGGTCATTACAGTAAGAAGAAAAAAATCAAAATTCGAAATTAGAATTTCATTTGTTTATCCTATAAATGAAATTAATCACTGTTTTGAGACAAATGTGTATTTAGGGTTGGAGTACGTTTCTCGTTTAAAAACTAAAAATTAGCGTTTGTCTTTAAACTTTTTGTTTCTTATTTCATTTACTGTGACTTTGGGACGTCTGAAAAAACTTTTTTTTCTAAAACATATGGATACTTCGCCCGCAGAAGCCGCCCAAGTGGTGGCATTGCTGGATTCTGGACTTAGTCAGCGTGTTGTGGCTGCAAGATTGCATCTAAGCTTATCATCTGTTCATAGAGTCTACAAACGCTATCGGGAGACTGGTTCGTTCACGCGCCGTTCAGGATCTGGCAGGAATCGGGTCACTTCTGAGCGAGATGATCGATTTATTGTAACAACTTCTTTACGAAATCGACGCCTTAACGCTTTTCAACTGCAGCAGCAGCTTCGCGTTGTACGAAGAGTAGCTGTAAGTGACTCTACAATAAGAAGAAGGTTGAAGGAACGCGGATTGGCACCGCATAAGCCAGCGAATGGGCCGAAATTAACTGCAGACCATCGAAGAGCGCGCCTTAACTTTGCACGCGAGCACCTAACTTGGTCATACCTTCAGTGGAGCAAAGTACTGTTTTCTGATGAGTGTAAAATTATGCTGTATGGTAACGACGGAAAGAACAAGGTCTACAGAAGAGATGGAGAACGCTTTGCACAATGCTGCATTGAAGAAAAGGTCAGCTATGGTGGCGGTTCATGGACGGTTTGGGGAGGAATCAGCGCCGACGGTAAGACAGAACTTGCCTTTGTGTCTGGGCCACGGCTGCCTGCACTAAACTCTCATCGGTACATCGAACAGTGTCTTGAACCTCATGTGATGCCCTATGCACATTTTATTGGCAACGACTTCATATTCATGCACGACAATGCTAGAGCTCACACCGCGGGCGTCGTACGAGATTATCTTACCGAAGTCGGTATCTCCATTATGGTATGGCCAGCAAGAAGCCCGGACATGAATCCCATTGAACATCTATGGGATGAATTAAAGAGACGAATTCGAGCAAGAGATCCAGCCCCAGAAACACTTAGCCAGCTGCAAAATGCAATCCAAGAGGAATGGGATAATATACCACAACATGTGATCGTGACTCTCATCCGATCGATGAAGAACCGTATGGAAGCAGTAATAAGAGCTCGCGGAGGGAATACAAGTTATTAAATAAACGTTTCTTACATTTTTTTTTCATTTACGCGTGTTGTTTTACCCATTTCCTTCATATTCCATACAGGGTAAAAATTACTCATTTTACAAAATACGAAACCTATGAAGACTTAATTTGAATTTAGAACAATAACATTAGGATTTAAAAACCTCATACTACTCACTATTAAATGACATTTTACATTTATTCCTAAATATACACATTTTTCCGATAATCCTTATCAAATCATAAACTGCGAGGTGTTTCGATTTTTTTGATGAGAAGTGTATTATATGCATAATATAGTAGAGAAACACTGATAATTTTAGAGGTTTCTAATGTGATTTCGTAAATAAAAACATTTTTTTGCGCTTACATTGCAAAGCTGGCTGAAACCTACGAAATATATCAAAATAATATACTACAGTATTGTACACCTTAAAAAGGTCTACAAAAAAGTCTGCGATGGTATATGTCTATCTCTTACTGATAACCCACAATAACCATTTTTTATCCTTTACTTTTACGAGAAATAATGGATGGCTTATTTACGAAGCGATTTTAAGCAATACAGCATTAATCCTTATCCAATTAAGTACGTTTAAATACATTGTGCATTTAATATAGATCAATATGGCCCTTTCAGAAATGAATATTTTCGAAGATATTACAGATTTAAAATGCTGGGACATAGCGGTTGCGGCGGTACCGGCTGGGGGTAGTATATTTAGTATCAGCATTGCACTCGTGCGAAGCCGGGGCGGGTCGCTAGTTATATTTATTTCCAGTAGTCGCATATGTTGCACTTGATATAAAATCTTAAGTATATTTTTTATGGTTTAACAGTAGCTAACTGTAAATCATGCGAAGTTAAATGTTTAAAACAACAGCATTCGAATAAAATATAATGACACTGAGCGATCCACAATGACCCAACATGAACAATAAACCACACCCACTTCATTTTTATATCATACAAAATTCACAAACCAATACGCCGTAAAACAAAGAAATCTTCAAGAAACGATACATAAAATATAACTAGCATGATAAAAAAACGTTATAGCGGTATTCTCATTACTTACATAGTACTCGCCTCGATGTTGCTACGCGGTTACGAGTCTACGAGGCTACGAGCTACGAGACGCTACGAAGCTACGACGCCTGACCTGCTTTTGTGAAAACCAAATAAAAAGTCTGTGGACTGTGGCCGTACAATGGAAGTTAAACCGTTTAAGTTTTGAATGAGCTGTTTGTTTTCTGCTTTTTGGTTAAGTGAGTTTTTTGTTTGGTTTAATAATAGATTCAGTGGCTACGCTTTATTCGTAGCTGTGTTACTAAACCATACAATAATTGCAAACGATAATGTTAATTTGAGGAATCTCTTGAAATGGTGTCACTTATGAAGGCTTCATGTATGCTTCTGACAAACAACGGTGAAGGAAAATGTCTTTATTCTTTCTTTCTTGTGTGGAAACCGGCGTATCTTAGAACCAAACAATTGAAGACATGTGACTTCCCAGTACCCACACGGGGTCCGGTTAGAGCTCGCTCCCTCTCACGGAGATGAGGCGTATGGTCCAACAGTGGGACCTTTACAGACAGAATACGAATATGAGTCAGACTACAATCTTAGCAGAAACTATTTAAATTCATAAGCTCTCCAAAACTCAACATTACAAAGTTTTTACCTTTTCTGAATCACAAATCCCTGACTCAACCTTCTAACGAAACCGCTAACTAAAACTATCAGCACAAAACTTGGTTCAAATACGTTGGTTACATGAGTTTTCAATGATATGCGCATTGTATAGGTATTATATTCTGAACGTAATATTCAGAGTAAAACTGCGCTTACCCTTGTGTTGGTTTTCAGGGACTTAAGAACAGCGGTGTTTGGAATATTGTTGGATTATGTTAAGGCTAGTGAGTGTGTAGTATTATGCTGTTGGAAACAAGAAAATAATAACAATGCTCTATAGAATTTAAAAGCAAGGTTTAAGGTGTTTCATAGAAACTTCAAAATCAAAAATAATTTATTCAAACTAGGCTGAAATTTACATAACACAGTGCTACGACACAGTCTACCAAAACGTCCGCCACACTTCATGGTGCGTACACAGCGGATGATTAAAATTGGAAAGTATTCGAAAAGAGAAAAAATAACAGTATTAAAGCCTGTTTGTCGTACCAACAAGATCCGAGTATTTTTTTTAAACCAATGATTTTTAAAGTCATGGCCATACCTTTCACCTTGAAACTTAATAACGAAATCCGAAGAACACAACTTAAATTTCCTCCCGAACTACACACAGAAACGTCCCACCACAAAATCCAAGCCTACAAGAGTATAAACCTATCCCGCGGTTTTCCTTGCCCCTCTCAGCGACACAGACGTAGCTCGGAGGCTGCTATCGATTGCCCAGACCCCACGTAATTGCCTGCTCTTTCTTCTTATTGACAGCCAGCCTTCCAGAATCATCCAGTGCACCCTTTTAAAATGAACGTCGGTTTTATATTTGTTGGGTTTTTAAGTAGGCTGTGGGCAGGCTGTTTAGTTTAGAATAATGGTATGTAATGGTTTGATACTTAGGTGGAAATTTAAACTGATTAAGGTGTATGATGGCTGACTTGTCATTTATTTATTTATTTTAGTACATGGAGGACTTACAGCTAATAAAAATAAACAAAAAGGAAACCATAGTCACCAGAAAGTCAATTACAAATCCTCACTTATAATTTTTTTAAAAATGGTGTGGCCACAAAAACAGAAAACACAGCTTAAATCAAAGTAAGAAGAATATAAATACTTGGTTTGCAAATATATAACTATAGTAATAGTGAAAATGATAAAATAATAAAAACATAATACACCCTACCGCTACTTGAAAAAGTTTAGGCTTAAGCACCTTCTGGCCGAATTCACACTAATTGTGAATGGATCACAATGAAATTCCTTGCAAATATCATTGAAATTTCTGCTTGCGCGCACTATATAACTGTTCTGCCTATATTTCGAATCTGCCTATATTTAACACTTCAAGCACAATGTACAGAAGCGGACTTAATTCATTCATTTAATGTTCTGAAATCAGGAGGTTCATTTGGAGGAAGGTTTACAGCAGTGATAGCCGAGTGGTGTGACCATCGGACTGCCAAGTCATAGGTCTCGGAGTCATGAGCGTATTGTATAATTATCACTTACTTCGGTGAAGGAATACATTGTGAGGAAACCAGCCTGCCTGAGAGATGTTTCTCGACAGCATGTAAAGCCAAGTTAGAGACCCATAGGTGGCATAAAAACTCTGACACCAGGTTATGCACTAACCACACGATAAAGAAAGAAGTAGGTCGATAAGATAGGTTGGATCATAATGGTACATTGTGAACTGGCTGCTGACACCAAACACTCACAAGTACTTTATTACCTGTACTGTTAGTGTCCGGAGTAATGTCCACAATTAGTTCGTACCAGTTTGCCCGAACTTAACCTCCTCATCTCCATTGACATGTAGGTGAAGTTAATCCTAGTAGGTACATCGCTGTCATACTCATGTAGGTAGTTTTTAAAACCCTTTCTACACTGAAGTGTCAACAAAGGAAAAAAAAGAAAAAAAAATGTGAAGTGTGTGGTTGCAACATACCTGCACGTGCATACACATTTACGCTATCCAAACAGCGAACTACCATCCATTAGCAAATTCCGAAGCAAAAAAACCTAAAAACACATTTCAACACGAAAAACCACACACGAAAATAAACGAATAGTTCCGCAAAATTCCAATATTTCGCCACCCCATCATAAATAAACGGGGAACAATGACAGTACGAGAAAACAACAACAAAACCGTTTACAGCACGTGCCACGAAAACTGCACACAGAAGAAAACAAAATCACCCGTACGAGTTGCGAGTTGCACATTATTAGTTTCGCAGAAGTGTGAACTCCGACCGCACGGCGGTACACTCCAGGGAACGGAATAACCGGGGTTTATTAAAGTGTGGAACAATAAATTTAAATAAAGGATAGTTATGCGGTTCCCGTGTCCGCCACTGTAATGTAACTAATAGCCTCGTGACATCGTACGTAATGCTATTTTAAAGTTGGCTAGCCAAGTTTTTAAGAAGATTAAAAAGTTACTGTAAATAAATTTCGCGTTTATGAGGGAAATTACTTTGACGTCGTCTTCTGCTTTGTCGTTTAATGTTATAATAATTAAGCAAAGAAATATTGAAACATTTCATTTCCTCGGAAGGTAGAACTTTTAGCGTTCCCTTTTCAATATTGGTTGTTCTCTTTTTTCAACATTTCGGTATGTGAAATAGAAGCATTCATAAAATGCTGTGTTTTTGTTTCAACGCGTTCTCAAATAGGTTTCTTTACCCGCTTTAAGTAATAGACGAGGGCAGAAGCTTTTGAAAATGGTAAAAAGGTAATAAAAAGATCTACAACTTTAAAAAATTTGAGGTTATGTGAAAAAAGTGTGAATACAAAAGTTGTAGATCTTTTTATTACCTACAACTATGTTATTTAATTTTTTCCCACAGGACTTATAGTTTTGCCGGAAATTGAAATAGACAGTTTTTTTTCGCTTAAAAACTCACCCCCTTCCACTTCCCGACCTCAGATCGTACGTCAATTATTATTTCTTTCATTATATTCTCTTCCTTTTCCATTGGAAAAGAAACATCACACATCATCATCATCTTACTATTATTTTTTTGGTTTCAAAAATTATCGACCCTGGTCTATAAACCAGATTCACCTAAATCTTACACAGTCTTTTCTTAATACTGTCATTAGACAATCCTTTTCGCTTCCCGGAATTTCCTCACACAAATTATCCTAAATTAAGGTCCACTGATGAACATAGTTGAGCCATTATAAAAACTTACTACGTTAGTAAGAAGTTGTGCAGTATCTTGTGCTATAACTCGTGGTGGCCAGCGCCGGTTGGTCAAGCCAGCGTTAATATCATGAAACGGTGGTAAACGGTCGTCCCTTCGCATAAACCACTGTTCTACTGTAATTCCGTGGGTAGGTACAGTTGATGGCAAAGTGTTGTTGGATTTTGGTTGCTTTTGTTCTTTGTTTAAATGTTTCTGTTTGCTTTCTGTTGCATGCGGGTACAGAGTTAGTGTGTTATTTATCAGTAAATCACATTCTTGGTAACTTCTTTATCGTGTGAATTGACCTGCAAGTTCAGTATTATTACAATTCAGGTGGTGCATCACTTACTCCTATCGTCTAACTACTGAGGTAAAAGTTTCCCGTCCATAATTACTAATTCACTCTGTTTTCTCTCACCCGTCTGTGGATATTACTTTACATACGTAAAGTCCAGTACATTGGCCTTCTAGTGCTTTTGTGAACTAGTTGTCTATTGATTGGGACCAATGGTTGAGAAATTACTTTCAGCATTTTCCTTTTAAACTTACGGTATCGTTTTTGTTGGATCAGTAATGCTTGAAAACAACTTATTCGGGCTTCAGTAAAAATAGAAGCTGTCAGAAACCTCCAAAAAACACAATGTTTATACACCATCCGCGCCACAAAGACCTCGTAACACCGCTGTGCTCGTCAGTCCTCGTGAGCCATCACAAGTTACGTGTCTCGTTACAGCGAGCGGCGTCAACGCAGAATAGTTGCGGCGACATATTGTCGAACTCAACTACTTTTTAGTGACGTTGTAAATCTAGGGCATGTGTCGAGTTTGGCACCGCAAGAGTTCATTGCATTTGGGTGTTTTGTTTATTATTGTTCCATAACATAGCCTTGTGAATTAGTTAGTCAATTTAGACGAAATAGGGGACGATCTTGTTTAAAAAAAAAATGATTCTGGTTTGTTTGGTTACCTAGTTAGTCTAGTGGTCTTGGGGTCCATTCCCAGGTCGGGTAAAGTTTTATAAGGCTTTCCTATCGATAATTTTTTAAGAGTAGTCTATGTGGCTCTTTCTTCAAAAGACGATCTCAGACACTAATCTGCAAAGTCCTCATGTGAGTTGACCAAGATTATGTCTGGACCTCAAAAGAGACCTCTGAGTTTGTTTCGGCTGTTTCTTCTAAGAGTAGACAGGTACAAAACACCGCACCCATCTGATTAAAAAAAAATGACGTGTAAAAGAGTTTGCAAAAACGTATTTGCAAAATAAACATAATTTATCACTTATTTACTGTCTCAAATTTTTGAACCGCAATCAGTGTTCTAAAAACGCCTGCACGAAGCCACAACAATGACTACTCCAAAAACTGCAAACAAAACACAATCACTTGACAAATCAAGCGCCAACAGCCACTCGAGTCCACTAGAACAAACAGTCAACTAATAATTAACTTTGAACCGTGAGTTCAAATTGTGAACTTGTTTAATTTGTGGCGCTAAAGAAGTGTCCCCCGCTATCGCTTAGTCACGTAGTCGTCCTCCGAACTCTGGTGAGGGGAGCTGTATGGGAATTCTTTAGTCACCTCTCGGTTTTTGTGTATGTGTGTTTTAGCGTGATTTGCAAGTTTGGTAAATATATAGATAAACATCTTCAATATTGTTTCTACCGAGCTCTCGTTTCATACGTAGTTAAATACCAAAACAGACTCAAGAATCAGCTTATAGAAGAAGTGCTCAGCTATGTTTTGCGCCATAACGATCATTGACAAATCTAGGTAGAGATCTCCTCCTAGTCTAGGAAATATAATTTTCAAGATGATGAACAATAGCTTTTTAATTGCGCTAATAGCTATCATACTTCTTCGACTGCCAATCTATTGCCAAGTAATTGATTTAATCAATTGGCGATCGTGCCCGTATAATAACTGACTAAAGGCCTTGGTGTGCGCCAGTTGATGCTGAAGGGAGTAATTAAACTAATGGAGCCTTACATGACTAGAAACTGCAGAACACCGTAAACACCAAACTTTATGTGACTAGTTAAAGTTTCTACCTACCCCCAATGGAAGAAGTCTCTAGTTTATGTATCCTTTACAGCAGTAGCATTCATATGCATCAAAGCTAATAATATCCTACAAAGCTTTCATTCCAAAACCCCTACGGACGTTAAAAACATGGGCGAATCTGTAAAAAGTAGCGATGTACACGCAACACGACAGTCCCAGGTGGGTGTAACGTTCTGTTAAGTACGAACATTTCTTTAACGAGCCTTCGTCGTCCGTCGAGCAACGTGCAACGATTGTCTACCCACCTGTTCGTGATTCTCAAACTTTTGCCGAACGCCCCTCAAGCACTTCTGACGCGTAATGAGCACTTTTCGCCCCTTCTCCTTTAAAATGTTTGCACTTTTCCAAATTTTTAATTCCGTTTTGAATGTTTTCGGCTGGTTTTTTGTTTGTTTGTAGTGCAAGTCTGCGTCTGCAGTGTACTTACATAGTTGCTTTGACTGGTTCAAATACAGACATTTAATTTTAACTTGGGATTTCTTAGATCTACATTAGAATCGCTTGATGACAAAATGTTTTGAATACAAGTATAGTACAGTTGGTCGACTCTTCACGTGACCAGAGGGCGGGCCTATTTTTTGGCCAAAGAATCAGCATTGCCATCCAACGTGGTAATGCTGCCAGACTTCTGGGCACTTTTCCTGTTGACAGCGATGCGGACGAATTTTTGGACGCCCTGTAACCCTTTTCTACTTGTACAATTTATTACTATTATAGTTTTGTAGTTTGTAAATAATTCAATTATCTTTGAAATCAATATTTATTTAGAACTCGAAAAAAAAAAAAAGTATAGTAAAGCAGATTTAATTTTATTAACACGATAGCAGCCAGTCTTGGTTGTTCAGGCCATGTCAGTCACCGTTAACTGAAGACTAGTCAGATTATAAATTATTTATAGTCTGGTAGTTAACAATCATATTTAATCGATCCTTATGGCATCTATGGAAATATATTACATTTAGACATTACATACTGTCTATCTACTAATATTCTATAGCTGTGTCATTAACATTAGTTTACGTTTAGCTTTAACTATTTCTGCATTAAAACACACACGACTGAACTTTGAAAACACTATTTCGCAACTTAAAACGAGTTTCCCCCATGTCAACAGTAGACTACGTGTGAAAACATTTTCTTGAATCTCCTCCTATTTGCAGTAGAAGCAAAATCCTCACAAACTTGAGTTTTGAAAGTTTCGCAGTTTCATAAACTGGATACGATGGGAAAGATGCATCTCGCGCCAAGTCATAACTTTACCCTACCGAGTGACCTAGATAAAGTAGAATTTTAAGTAAACTAGATAACACGATATTCACGCTGTAATCTTCGGAGAATTAGGCGAAGGTGTACATAGTACACCCGCACGTCGCGGTCGCCAGTTATGTTTAGGTCTCTTGTAAATGGGGGGCTAGCCTGTTGCCATCAACTGGGCACTAATCCAGACTCCATGACTGCTAAAATAAGTTTCGTTTAATAAAATTAAGTTAGAAACTGTTTCTGAACCACATGCCATACAATTACTCCATTCACCCAGTGCAACTATTTCCCTAAGTTACAGTGCAGCAAATCCAGCGCGTCAAACTAGCCAATACGGCCACAGTATACAACCCTGCAGTAATCCAATTTGCAGTAAGTTTCAGTAAAGTTGGCCCAACTTGGTAGACTTAGTGATTTAAATTTACAACTTTGTCCATCCCAGCACACTTGCAATTTTAACGATCAGCAGACTAAGTTTAAATCAGATTTTGCTTTTAAGATGTAGGTAATAGTGTGTAGTTTGGCTTACTTCATGTCTTTAGAAGTGGGCAAGTCTAGAATAGGACTGGCTTTTAATGTTATAGAGCTGCTCGGGCTGGAACTGTTACTGTAATGTTAGGTAATCTTGCTTGTGTAGTGTTATTGGTGAACTTTTGGGATGATTATTGTACTTACTTAATGTTTTGCCGTTAGGTAAGCGACAGAAAAGGGTTTTGTGGTGTTAAACAGTCTAAAAGTTAAATTCTTCCGGATTTTGGGCAATTAACTGATAAATTCTAACTTGATTAAATTGCATAAATGTGTTTCCAGCCATCTAAGTTCAAAAACTTTATATCGTTTAGACAGAAGCTCTACTGAAACATTTAACTTTTCAAAATGGTCGCCACTTAACACAGCAATCTTAAAATAAAAAGTTTCTTCGGAGTACGATTAAAGAATGCTCACACTTCAACCATAAAACACGCTATTACATCAGAAACTCCAAGTAAAAATTACAAGTTTATTGGCCGTAAAAACTGTGGAAATTAACGAACGGCGAAAGGCCGTCTTTAAAAGAACATCTCCATGTTCAAGTGTCCCCATATAATTTAGCGGAGCGACGGTTTTTATTTGAACTCAGTTTATGAGGTCGTTTGCGGCCAAACCTCCCTTTGAATTTAGTAGCATGGTGCAACTCACCCGGCGTTCGACGACGTATATCACTTTGATTCACAACAATTACTCTTAAGACTATTTAAAGTTAGAATTCTTGGGAAAATGTTAATTAAGTTCGCGAGTTCAATGGGGAAATCCGAGAAATATTTTTTGGTTTGAATTTTATTGTAGCGGAAAGGAGGGTATCCTTCCGCAATTCCAATTCCGGAATTAGCATGCCATTCTAATAAAAATATTTTTGGGTTACAGAACTGTGTTTATTTCGTGAAATTACTGGGTAACAAACAGCATTTTCAAAATGTGCCTTAAACCGAGCTTGCGTACCTGCGCGAAAAGGAACTAAATTACCGAATTAATTTAAACAAGTTAAGAACTGTTACTAGTCTAGGCTTAAATCTACATATACATCTAAATATTCATACGATAAGTACCTACTCCACACACACATAAGTCTCCACTTATCTCCAAAAAAGCCAAAACAGAAAATAAATTCAAGCCGCCACACGAAAACATTTCTCTCCCAAAAATATTACCATCGAGTGTAATAAGAAAACACCAATTCCGCATGTACAATCGCGAACATAAAACCATTGTGAACATTGCGCTTAGAACATTGTGCAGATGGGGTAACCGATGTTTGGTTTAAATCTGGGCCCCTCTTCTGATAATTTTCACCTGTAGTCGTACGCCGGGCGTCCTGGGGCGTCGCGGCGCCCTTTCCCAATTTATGTGCGAGATATCATCCCTGTAAGACGGGGAACTGTTTAAAGTTAGGAGCTAAGTTTAATGGAAGGTGCTATCTGGCTTTTTTTCGTCTGGTAGAAAGTTATCTAGTTAACATTTTAAGAATAAAAATTTCTAAAAGCAAAGAAGAAAATACTTATCTTTGTACGTTGTATTAAGTAGTTTAAACATAGTGTTAAAGTAAAGAATGGTGACATGTTGTTGTGTTTAAATAGAAAAGTTGCGAAGTTTCTCATGTTACTTAAATTACATGTTAATACAATGATGGCAATACCGAGTAAAGTTTCTTCACAGCACTACTCGAGTATTCAGATTTTCGCTTCTTGAATTTTCGAGAGAGTCACAATTTTGTAACCTCATTTTAATAAAGTATATTCAAATTCATATACCACATCCAGCCACCTACGTCTTCACGAGGGGGTGAACCGGTGAAGAGTGTCGCTTACAATATTACGATGTTAACCACAGCGGGCGATTTACATAATTCATTCAGCCCTGATCTGCGACCCCGAAGACGTCTTCCATAGGTAGGTAAGGAAAGATGGAAGGATGTTAATTGCCCTTGTAAGCTTAAGGGTCTTATGAATATGGATAGGTGTACTGCTTTTATGATTGAAATTATCAATATTTTTAAGGTTTGCTTTATGAAAACAGCCATACATGATTATTTCAGGTGGAAGATCCATGATAGCCACATTTTCATTATCATTGACTGATGAGTGATGAATGATGATGACGGCAGAATACTTCTGCAATGCAATTGAATGGAACTGAATTCGTTTCGATTGATACACAAACAATGATGTGTGTTTACTGTCTTGATTGATAACTGACTGCATTCACATGTCATGTGACTTTCACACCATTTAAATGAGATAAATAACTCATTCTTACTCAACTCATTCAACGACACTGAGTAGACATCTGTGGGATTTGTCCCAGTTGTGGGAGCATTTTACGCCGATTATGGGGATCCGGCTCGAAGGACGAACATTAAAATAAAACCATACAACATCTAACTTAATATGTTGATGTTGTAGGCTGATTATACTCATCTGGCTTGGACGACCCATTTTAAACCAGAACACCTAACTTAATATAAAACTAACCTCTCAAAACACATTTCCCACAGCTTCTTATACACCTTAACACTTCGTAAACAAGCCTAACTATCTTCACTCAAAACTCACTTAGGGACTTGACACATACGAGTATACATTATTCATGCTTCGCTCAGTTCTTAATCTTCAGCGGCTTCCTATGGTGCTGTCATGGCGCACATAAAAATGGGACGAGTATAACAAGCTTGTGTATGCCGGTGGGAATGTAGGTAAGTATTCTTAGTGTAGGGGTTTTTGGGAGCGATGATTTGTCTTTTTTGATTATGTGAGAGGCAATGATTAATTAAGTTATGTTTGTTTGTTACTGTACGATGAAGGTTAAAATCAAGCTGGAAAGCGTTCTGCCTTCAGATTCCAAATAAACCTCGTCAAGGCTTCCATCTGAGGCATAGATAGCAATCAATCTCCTTTTTGAGATCGCCCTGTAGGAAGTATCTGCATAAAGGTACTAAAAGATGCTTTCTTTGCTCAGAAAGCACCTTTTAGTACCTTTACTACCGCAAACTTCAAAGAAACGTAAAACACATCTATAAAACAAGAGACTCCCAAAAGAAAACATCGTAATACATAATTTACGGGGGTACACAATAATGTTTGCGCAGGTGACAAAACTGATATTTTTCAAAAACATAAAACGGTTTTATGTTGGTCTGAGGATATTTCATCGCGGATTTACGAGCCAGCATCGGTGCAAGCTGTCGATCGCTGCGTTGTGTCGATAAAATGTCATTTTGCCGACAAATTCCTCAGTGTTGTCCTGACGAGTCCCGTGTTTTTCGGGATGTTTCCGTGCTGTGTTAGTCTTCGGACTTCGTTAAATTAAAGCGTGTGTTTGCGTTGTAAAGTGTGCAAGTGATTTTTCGGTTTAGGATTTGGTTTTATTTTAACAATAAAATGGTGTATAAAACGTTACGATTCATTTTGAACATAAAATTGTTTGACAACATTGTTACTTGTCAACTGAGTTGACAATAACATGACAAGTTTAAAAATTGTTTAAAAAAAAAATTCAAGAACATAATTAAATCACCAAATAAATTAAGTTTCTAGTAAACAGACCGCATTTCCACTAACGATACGAACATAACTAATCACTACCGACTCGAGATATTCTCGCACCGTATAAAACCACTATCGGCAATTATTGGATTTTAAACTCAATAATTGCACCGCAGTAGCGCGTAACTCGTAAGTAATGACAGTTTGCATTCATTTTCGCGCTCGTCACGGATTTAACTAACAAGATGTGAATCGCTGGAGCGCTTGTATGAGAGATTATGAGTAACGTAACAACTAGACAACTCTCTTTACTGATAAAAAACTAAGCTTATTCAAGTTATATTAAAAGTTTGAATAAATCACCGAACTTAAAATAGAATAGAACAGCATAAAAAATTACAGACATAAATGCTGAAGTTTCCGAATTTCTTGAACAAAGTATCCTTGTCTCTTATATAATATCCTTAGTTATTCTATCACTATTATAAGGATGCGAGATGTATAATAGGTTCAGCGCATTTTGGTCTGAGAAGAGTCGACTAACACGGAGAAAATGAAAATCAAAACCCTGAAGTTCAGGACCATCTATTCCGAGTGCAGGCCAATATATTGACCACAACATGCGTTGTCATCACATCACTCAACCCAAAAAATAAAAGAAAAGTCCCGTAATACTTTCCTTCCGGGATCACGTGCCAATTTACTCGCGAGCCCATCACTAGTCATATTTGCGGCATATTTTACGGCGATGTCGCGACGCCCGGCTGATTGATTGGACGCCTCGTAAACGTGCCTGTCCGTGATTTATCTGCCGCTGCCCACGACCTCGTTACACGTTATGATTTGGCTAAAATTTTGAGGTGTTAAATTTGGTAGAATCATATTATGTAGTAGGTTATTTCTTTTTAGCGTGTTTAGTAATCTAACATAATGTATCGGCCCAGAATTTGGGGACTAGTTTATTTTTTGTTTGCTAGTACTAGTTACATAAAACTAGTGAATGCTACTGTTGTTTCTGTTCTATGTTTCTTGCTATAGCTACTTGTATTTATAAAGTGCCTTATCACCTTTTAAAATAGGTGAAACAAAGTGCTGTTTTCTAATTTCTTCTATCGAATCTGTACGTTTATTAATCTCTAACACCCGTATCTATAGTCAAGTTAAAGAAATTACTTGAGTTTAGGTAACTACTTAAGCAAACATTTTTATGCGATAAACAAGAATTTAAACGAAGTAAGAACCATCAACGAAAGCAAAGCTAAGAATTCTAACTTTTGGCAGTTATAACTCCAAGTAATTACTAAACTACGTAATAAAAATTGTATCTATAATTATGACTCCAGTAAACACTTTGACTTCCACTTAAATCTTTCGTCGAATCAGACTGAAACCTTGAGATTTAGAAGCAGTCGACTCAATCCTTATAGAGATCGCACAATTCTACGACCTAGCTTGAACCTACAGGCTTGTAAGACTAACATCCCCATTTTTTTAAAGTCGTACCCGAGAGCGAAAGTTATGGCGCGAATTTCTCAGCTTAACACATCGAAGGCGCGGAAACGCTCAACGGCTCATTATCCAAGTTTAATTTTATGCATGGACGCCCGCGCATCGTCACGATCGACGCCCTCGCCTTCAAGCCTATTCGAAATTTAAATTCTCCATGAATATTGCCGAAAATATAATAGATTCGCGATGTCTTAGATTTATGCGGGATAGAGAGTAGAGTTGGGATAGTAGCTCTGATTTTATTTGTATCGAGAATCTTAATAATAGAGTCGAGAGGAGCTCGTGGCTAAATAAGAACAGCCGCTCGGGTCGATCTTTAGGTTAAGCCGTGCTTACCTAGGTTGGTCCGACAAGGATGGGCTCCTTGTCGGACCAACCTAGGTAAGCACCCGAGCATCCAAGCGGATCAAGCATTATATACCGAGTCGCCGTTGCCGTTGGTCCCGGCTGTCAATTGTAGATCTTTGACAGTAACGGTCAGTGGCCCGAAAGTCTGACAGCCAGTCTTACCAAGGGGTATCGTATTACCTAACACTAACTGGTTTGTGGAGGTCAGATATGCAGTTGCTCTATGTAAAATACTATTATTCAGCTGCATCCGGTTAGACTGGAAGCCGACTCCAACATAGTTGGGGAAAGGCTAAGCCATGATGACCCTGTTCCCGATACCGGTGGGGTACATTTTTTTATTTTTTATTTTTAATGTTTTTTTTTTCTAATGGTTACTTAAAAATGGAATTGATTTGTAAAGATATAAATGAAGGAAGTTACAGTACGGGCGGGCTTGAAAAACTGGTGGTGAATGCCTTTTCAAAGGTAGATATTATAAAACAATTAATAAACATTATATTTTCTATTTTTCATAAATACTTTGCTTCGAATACTTTAATAGCTAATATTGCAAATCGGCTAAATCAATTATTACTCTTAACCAACATAATAACCTCAGATAAACGCAATTAAAATTCTAAAACATGCTCACCCTTAACTTTTCGCATAGGTCCTCTGAGAGAAATGTTTTCCTATAGTGTTTGTGAACAACAGTTATGAAGTTGCAAGCTCATTTGCAACTTAACACTATTAGGTAGGTAAGCCTGCTATAAACACTGCAATGTTGCAAAACTTTGCAACAAGTTACAAAGTTACGTTGAAAAAACAGTAGATTTGAATAGACTCCTCTTTCTTTATACATATATAAATAACAATTAAACCTGTTTTCAGGGCCATTACAAAATTCCAAGTAGAAACTAACTAGGTAAGTAAGGTAAGGTTGGTAAACAATGTTACTATAAAATTACTTACTCGTTTAATTGTTATAAGAACTAAACAACCCAAGAACAAACCAACTTAAAACTAAACTATTTAAACTACCAGCCTACCAATTTGCGGTAGCAATTTCTTACGATATACTGGCAACACCACATAGGGCGAACCGAAGTCACATCGCTTGAGGCCAAACCGCAAATATATGGAACGGGGAAAACTTTATTTCCCCTATCTCAGGGAATCTTGCGACGCAATATTGTGGAAGATATGAAGTTATATTGTCAAGTAGCATATGTTATATAAGTTTTACATAAATTACCTGGTATAAGACTACGCTTTACTTTATTAAGTAGGAAAGTTTTAAGGTCGTTAAGATACGGTGTGGCTGTTAATGCTTTTACATTGCAATAATTAAATATTTTTACTAAGTCCTGCCTGGTCTGCGTAAACAATACCTAAATATTGAAAACCTCTTCGCGAAATTCAATATTCCGTATCAACTATTACACTAACAGGTATGTGTGTGATGCTCATTACGTTCAGATTTATGGATGAAATCCTCTTCTAGTAGGTACTGGAGCTCTTATTACAGAATTAACTACAGCTGAACTTCATCAAACAAAACCAACCCTGTGCTCAACCTGCCCTGACTGCGGTCTGTAGCTCTTTGCCAAGAACTGCCAGGTTGATGAAGAGGGTTTCATTAAAGTGGAAAAGAAGAAGAAGGCCTGTTCCCGTAACCAGTGCGGTACCGCACCGAGTGGAACCCAACATGCTGCTGCGTTCTGCTGTACCTACGATGCAGCTGTACCTTTCGCATCTGCATTACTCCACGAAGATTGAGGAAGTTGTGGAGTATTTGAGAGTGAAGACCAACTGGACTCTGAGGGCCGAAGGGTTGGAATCGCGCCATAACATCAACTTTAAGTCCTTCGTGGTACGAGTTCCAACCCACCATCTAAAGCCTTCTTGAAAGAGGACTTTTGGCCGAAAGGTGTCCTATATCGACGTTTCCGATGACGGTTACGCGACACCACGCAGCGAAACACGACGCCGACAACGTTACGTGTATAGTTATAGTTTAATAAGATTTTTCATATATATTAGTTTATTATTGTTTAAGATTATTTTGTGTATTTTTATCTATGGGCGTCAGTTGCCTGACAATAACATGATTGATTGATTGATTGAAAACGTTATTATCATGTTTTTTGTTATTTATTTGGCTAACCAACAATTGAATACACTGAAACAAAGGTATGAGGTATATCCAATAGACTTAGAGACCAATTTCTTACAGGTAAGCACATCATTTTGATGGGACAGTATGTTATCGATTAAGTTATTATCGTAGAACAGTGTCGTATCTGACATGAAGTAAAATGTAAAAAGTGATTTTTCTAGAAAACCGTATATTTTTTTTTGCATTCTATCTTAAAATAAACCCTACTAATCAGATGTGAATTTCCAACACTAGATAACCGATTTAGTATTAAAAAACTTATTTGAAAAACAATGAAAAATATTTGAAATGGCCCTTTGTAAAAACATAAATGTCAGATCCTTCACATGTTCTATGTTTATGAAGGAAAAGAAATTGTCAAATACATAATTTATTCCTTAATTCACACCACGCACCAACACAACACAGCATCAAAGAGACAAAAAGAAAAATCCTAATTACAAACGTATACAAACAAAGAATTTGCATAAATTATCCCGACGTAATTGAAATCCTTATCATAAGCAAATGAGTTTCCCGTTTACACCGGGTGTTACAAGACGAAAAAAAAAACAAATGACAGCGACTGCCAACGCCTATTTGCCGACAAGATTTGTTTTTGTCTCAGTCCGTGGCAGTTTGTCATTTCGTCCCGTTGAATAATATCACATCTACATATTATTATTCTGAGGGATTTGGTCTGCTTTGTAAGATATCATGAATATTTTCTTAGTTTTTCTTATGCATGATCTGAGATGGTTGTTTTGATGGGACAGTGTGTTTTCGATTAAGTTAAAGGGGTAGATTATCATATGAATTGAATAACGTTTGGGCTCTTAATGAAAAAGGAAATGGATGTTTTTTCTGAGCAAAAGCACACTCTCGTACTGTGTCGACAGTCATTTGTGTATGTTTATTCAAAACAATATATTCTGTCTTACATTAATTAGGTACTATGGGAGAGGCTGGGATATTCAAGAGCAACTACATTCTTTCAAGAATTTAACCTAATTGAATCTTAAAAAGTCAATCAGACACAACACAATATCATAAAGCCAAGTGCAGACGCAGCGACGCGCGGCGCGCACCCGCGCGATACGAGTATCTCCCGCACAGGGACGCACGTCACTCAGGATTTGAGGATTTACCCGTCAGCAATGCCACCCGGCCGATCCGATGCGATTAGCTCCACCAGATGCTATATGTCAAAATATACAAGTGTAAACAATATTCCTTTGCTTTAAGTCAGCATGGAATTTGCAATGTCACTTTTTAATGTTGTGCTAAACTTAAAACCAACTCGTGATCGTGAACACCATTTATTCATTGTGTATTTGTTAACGAATGACTTTAAGTATTTATGTTCCACCTAATCATCATTTAAACCAAATATCTTGTATATCCTGTCAAATTTCGCTAATGCAACACGGTTTGTAACCAAGCGCTAAATCAAAATTAAAAATAAATCATACCAAATTAAAGCCTGAGACGAAATAGCGAAACAGTCACAAATAACAATTAATATTTAATAACTACAATTTACATAACAGTCCCTTGAACATCAATATTAATTTGCATCAGTGTGTAAGGGTGCGCACACACTCGCGACAACGTGGTATCGCGCGCGGCCGTTAGGCAGTCAGCTTAGAGGGATTTAGCCGGTCTGCTGCAGGCTCGAATCAAACGCTCCATTGACTCCAAATCCTTACTCTAATTGAAATTTAAAAGCGTTTTTGACAGTTCTCTGTGTCGCCATTTGCAAATAATAAAGGGGATGTAGCGATTGCGTGTGTGGATTTAGGAGCGCGAACTTTTGAAATAGGAATGCCGTTCCATTTTATTTTATTTAATTTTCCTTTGCAGCGGTAGATTTATTTAGCAGTCTGGCAAAGTTTGTGAAGAAAATGTCAACCAATCATTTTTATTCGTGGAAGTATATTAAAAGTTAATGTTTAAGTAATTTTGCTTTAAGTGAATGCCATTGATCTTTTTAATAGAAATCTGATAGCTACATATTGCGCTCTTTGGCTTACAACGAAGAAACTTCTGAGAAATGCTCGAAAAAAAGTTTTCTCTTATTAAACCGGTAAGGTTTCTTCCAGTACTTGTCCTTTATAAATAAAACCATATTAAAAGAACATTGTACTCTAGCTTGTCGACCTCGTCCTGAGCAAACAGAATTTCAAATCAATGTAAAGTTACGGAACTGTTTGGTGAGATATTATTAATTCAGTCAGTCATTTTAGTTGAACGGGTCGTCTGACTACCAGTCATACCAAGGAGTTTCGTGTTACCCAGTAACTGGGCTGTTGCGGTCCGATAGACAGTTGTTCCATGTAAAAATACTAGTGAGCGAGTGTACTAAGACCCCGCCATCGCCTTCGTGTTACGTTACTGTGAACCTTGCAGACAGAAATAGGAGCCCCGCGTAGCGGCGTGACTGCGCTTTTAAGGTGAAAAACTGCCCACTCGTAACAGCCCATTTAGTTATTTTACTGTTCAGTATGATTATTAAATGATCCATTTTATTATTTTTTACGACTTATTTTTGTTTACTTTACTGACTAAGTTGTAACTGCCGAACTTGTTAACAAATATGCATTTATAAATTTTTAACTTACTAAAACTAGTTTATACAACTGTGCCTCAGTATAACATAAAATTTATATTTTCTTGGAGTTGCAAGATTTGCGCCCATGTTACTCCTTTACTTTCATGTCTAACTGCAGAAGTAAGTACCAAGGAATTAGACTACTAACCAATTATTATAATTAGGATCTTACTTTAATCTAACTAATGAGCTATTGAAGCCTCCCACGCTGTAAACTACAATCAGCGAGCTAATTCAGAGCAAGTTGCCGTTAATAATTCAGGCAATGGACTGCTCCGCGAATTAGTGGGACATTTCGCAAGAATTAGTGGCCAGGGCTGCGTAATAAGGGATTAGTCGTCAAAGAGTATGGAGAAACAAGCTTTGGTAGTCTGAAATGATTAAAAATACGAGAAAAGGGTAAAACCTACTTTACTTACGCATCTATCTCGGTTTTGATAAGGCGGTGCAGGCCATCATCACCACACTTGGCAAACAGATTGGTTAATTACAGCATGGCATGGCAAATTCGGAGGTCAATCTTATTCATTTACCAAATCACTAAGTCACCATGTTCCATGCACCATCTATCTCAGTTGGGGCTACATTCAAGGTTTTCCAGCAAACGAGACTCTAGTAAGATATGTATCTGCTGGGCTGTCGTCATAAATACTGATGTCTTTAACTTACTAATTTCTTGGGAAACAACATAACCAATCTCGTAACGCTCAAGTCGACCGAGTGACAAGAACAACTTCTGTCTACGAACTATGCATAACCACTAAAATCCATATTTCAAACAGTCAGAATTATTAATATTCCGCGCCTACCTGTAGCCTGTAACTAGCAACCCTGTCACATACGCACTCAACTAATTACGTAATGGAATCCTCAGCTCGTTAATTAAGGACACCTCGCACGTATCTGTTGGTACAATGAGCTGCGTAGTGTTAAGTGTAAGCGATCGAAAGATGGGATGTTCATATCAGTTTTTGACTGTTGAAAGCAGAAAGGTGTTCTTCTTACAATACTTCGTCTTAACAACAGTTGGAATACTGTATAAGCAGAGCTAAAACAAAACATAACTTTATCATCATTGGCTGCTTTGGCATTTCTCCACCAATAGCTGAGTTAAGACCTCCTTTAGTGCCATGTTTCCCTGATCCTGAGAGTTTCATACAGATCTTCCCCGCGTTCTTCTGTAGATCTTCCACTCAAATTCTATAAAAAACTTACATTATTTACAAATTTCAACAGTTTTTGTCTTAAAACAAAATTTAATGTAAATATTTTTGACTGTTCAGCTGTTCATCCCTTGATCGCTTTTGATAGGAGTATAAATAGCTGTATCACTGCACATCTTCCCACAACTTTACCTTGAAATAAATCACCGAAATTACCATATAAGTTAAAATAAACAAGAAACAAGGATCGTTTACGCCATCCGCCAAATCAGCGAATCAGTGGCGTTAGACAACGCAGGTGTAATTAATTCCTAACTAATTACATCTCATGATACGCGAGACGAACTCCGAATTACGTAACTATAACTATCCGTAACTAGTTTGCGTAGTAGAGAAACATGGAGGATGAAGAAATGGAGTTATCACTCGCGAACTTGTCCAGGAAATAGAATTGACTCATCTTGTAAGGCATTTAACGAAACTTATCGAAACTCTGTAATAAGACAAAGGTTGTTTGTTCTTAGAGATGTTAGTTCTACAGGGATGATTCAGTACTAGTTAAATCCGTCTGCAAAATGGCCGAAAATGAGAGTTTGCGACTTTTGTTGAACCCTAGCTTATAAAATACTTGTTTGAATGATCGTTATTGAAAGTAAGATGTCTGTGAAAATCACCGCACAGCGCAATCTACCTTAAACTTTATTGCACATGATCACTCCATTGTTTAATACTCCATGTGTAACACACACTATAAAACGCAAGCGGTGTTCTTCAAGTCGGGATTAGTTAAAGTTTCATATTGTCATTAAAATGGAGTTTGCTTATTGAATTAGCTATGTTAGAAGATGTTACGTAATCCGCGGTTTAATCAGTTCACAAGAACCCTAGTTTTAACATTGATATAATGAATAACATGTAATCAATATTGTAGAGTCCGAATTCATATGGGCACACAAGGCACGATATAGGAAACTAGCGTTACCGGTAGGGTAGCGTTACTGCTAGGTTGTTTCCGATTTCGCACTCAACTAAAATACCTCATAAAAAAAACAAAACCATGACATCTATTATATATACACTGCAATATATCCTGCACTACCTATTCAGCGTTAACGACTTTCCCACGATGTTCGTCATACATTGCGCACTCGCTCGGCTTTGACTCAAAGCCGTTGTCTGGCCACGGTTCGTTAGGCCCAGATTTACTGGATGCTCACGCCCCATACGAGCCGCGGTTAGTTTGTGAAAAGTTTACATCTAACAGAATGGACTTTTGATGGAATATTCGGATGTTTCTAAAAAGAGGAGCTTAGACAAAGGGTATCAGATTTGTTTGAAAACCGTTTTTTCGTTATTGCGATTTGTTTTTACTAGTTTGACTGGCAGTAGGACTCCATTTGAGAAATACTCTGCGGCGAATCGGTTGACGTTCGGTTATCTTTTTTATATTAAACTACTCTTGACCTCAATCTAGTCCTGAAGACAGAGATGAGGTCGACTATGGAACGAGCTAACCCAATAGAAGCCTATTAACTCGCGACTTAAATAGATTGGGGTCATATGAACTTGGGAACACCGACGCAGGCAGGGAATTCCACGTGTGAATGTGTGGAACATCGACAAGGAATTGGTAGAATTATCTCATTGAGTTGTAAAATACTTAGTCGATTTTTAGAGTTACAGCGTACTCATGTATCCTAAAACTCGGGCCTTCTCTGTGTTAGAGGGGGTTGGCTGTAAGCCACCAAGTGAACCAAGTGCGGATTTCCGCTGAATTACAGCGTGCTGGCTCCGAAACATGGCCTATTAATTCATCAGTAATTTCATTCTAAGTTTGTGCCGATACGCGAGCAGAAAATCAAAAACAGAAATTACGTAAACTAACTGATCTTTGAGTACTTCTAACTATCATCTTTTTTCCAGGTGAAAGTGATGCTTCGAGTAGGTGCATCAGGCGAGGGTCCATTCACCAGCGGCACCCAGACCTTCTCGATGGACAAGCGCAAGAAGCAGGTCAGCCTGTGCGAGACCGCGCCGGCAGCCACCGCGCCTGAAGATCGAAAGGTCGGCGTGGCTGCACCAAAGATGTTCGCCTTCGATGCTATATTTTCACAGGATGATGCACAGGTTGGTTGAGATGAAGCTGTTCTTAGTTTTATGTCTTGCTGGTCTTGAAAGATTACCCCATGGCCTAACAGCGCAAATACGATTGTCGCGTTAGTCTACCCGACAAAGCGAGACGATCGCAAGATCACGCCATGATCGCTTTGTTTATGACACGGCCTTAGGAACGACATATCATACATATTTGTACATGAAACTACCTTATGCCCGCGGCTTCGCTTCTGCGTGAAGTTCGGTAACTGTACAACGGGATCGTACTACCGGTATAAAAAGTATCCTATGTGTTAATCCAGGTTATAAACTATCTGTGTGCCAAATTTTATTCAAATCCTCACAAACTTTTGCATTTATAATATTGGTAGATTTGAATAAACTCGATTCTAGCGGAGGTCCTTATTAAACAGAATGCACCAATGTTATTGGTGGCACTTGCCGATGGTTAAAGCTCTCACTACCTATTGTTAACTGGTAAAGCAGTTCTACGTTAGCAATCAGAATGAAGCAATAGGAGGGTTACAAAAGAAGATAAATAAATGAAGCGTAAAAAAACACCACGATGCAGATGTTGATGTAAGAACTTAAGCATACAAAATTGTCAAATTAGCTGATTTATAAATTACCCGATTCCTAAAGTTTTACCTTACCTTTCATCATTCTCTTGCCCTTTTCATTCCATTTCATTCATTTGTGGTCGGCGCAGCATGTCTTCTTCTTCCATACTTCTCTATTAGGTAGGTACTCGTCTCGTCTCGTACATCAGACACCTCTTTACTTACCTCTTTACCTTCCCTTATAACCAAATAAAACAGATATTAAACACCAAAACCTCCAGAGAATACTAAAAGATCCATAAACAAGTCTTAAAAAATAAAATCACGTATAGATGCCAGGATAATTGGCAAAAACGTCTGATAGCGTCCCACTGAACAAAATGATCGCCATCATTACAACGGTACTTTCCTTCTAACACAGACAACGCGGGAAAGGCCATTGAGATTATCAGACAAAAGAGGCGATTACAGTAATTAGCTGGCCCAAATTACTGGAACAAAAGGGAATGAAACGGCCGGGAAAATCGAAGTAGATCTTTGTATTTGGAAGGATACTTGAATATGATTAATGTGTAGGATTTTTATTACCAATACCAGTTACCCATCGTTGCGTGAAAAGCTTAGAATTTTGTCAAAAACAGTGTAAAATAAGATTGATGAATTCGTATTAGCTCAAACATGTGTTACATAAAATTATGAACATGAACAAAAACGTGTATATTACGACTTTAGAAAGTTCTGATTTTTTTAAGCCTCATACCATGATGAGCTTTGTGGATATTAGTATCAAAAATTATTTATACAAATTATGCTGGGGTTCAACACGTTTAGAATACCCGTTTTTCACCACTTCTTAGGAAACTGTGAAGACAAAGTGCAACAAACTCCCCAGCGGAAGTTAGAAGAACTTGTTATATTTAAATAGCCTTTAGTTAGACTAAAAAAGTAACTAAAACGCTACTAATCTTACTATGGTCATATGACTCGATAACTTTAAAAAAAGTAATATAAAGTAGAAATCAGAGACCACATATAAAATAAAGAAAAATTAATTATTAGTCTTGCACAGAACAAAACAAAATTATATCAAATAGTAAACATAAGAAAATATTTAATAAAAACATATACATAGCTACTTATCTTATTCTAAAACAATACCAAATCCGAGCAAAAATGTTAAACTGCAGACAAAATTGCCATCGTCGAAGTTCCCTCTGAAATATTTAAAAGGTATTATGCAACATATAACATTATAAGGCAGCATATTCTTAGTACTAACGTCTCGTGTCGCATACTGCCGTCCTGAGGCGGTCCCGAGGTAAAAATAAGAGAATGCTTACCTACTATTACATAGAAGTTTCCTCCTAAACGAACGGCGTTGAGTTGTAAGCGGTTAGCGGGTGGTTGAATACCCCACACTATTATTTGATACTTGAAACATGCATAACACAATAATGTGGGCGATTATCTAGAAGAGATTAAAACAAAATGACATAAGGAAAAAGGATATACATATCCATTTGAAACTCTGACTCCTGAGCTAGGTGAGACCTGTGTAATGTTACTGTTTCTTCACTCGTTATAGTATTAATGCATGCAACATTCTCATTCTTTCAATTTTAAGCTACCTAGTTTTGATAATTTCTCTCGGTCTTTAATAACATAGGTAGGTACGTTGGTAAGTATTCTCGTCAAAAAATTAAAAAAACTCTTCACTGAACTCTTCTTAACATTTGTTAAAAGATTTTCTTCAAAGGAACCATTTTTCCACCACAAAGTTTAAACAGACAAGGCGCTTCTTCAAGAAAATTCTTTCCCTAAGAATGCATTGCATTCAGAAACGCCGCGTCATCATATCCGATCGCTCCCCTCCCTTGCACGGGATGCACACACGGCGTTCCGGCGTGGTTCTATACCCCTCTGAATTTCATGCACCAAAAATGTCGCCGTCGAAGCGTCCCACGACTTCTCCTGTTTAAATTGTTAAACGGCGTGCACTGCGCGACTAACGCTAACTTTCGCGATCGCGTTCCCCTTTACCGAAAATTTTCACATTTTTGCTGCTCACAGTAGAAAATTGTTAGCGGTTTTGACGAGATTTTAGAGCTTATGAGAAGTCACTTTAGTGTTATGTGCCCCTGGTATTCTGTAAGAGGGCTAGTGGTTGTAGTTATTTTCTCCCGAGGGTTTCTTGTTTATCTAGTTGTTCGCGATCTAATCTTATGTTAGGAAAACGTGTGTATAAGAATATACAAATCGCTACATTTAGTTACATTAAGGAACAGGCAATTTGCTGCTGGATACGATGTTATCAATTCCCTAGGCACGTTTTTATAAGGTAGCATTTTATCGTATGGTATGAAAGTTTTCTATTGAAGATAAAGTTGCAAAATTTTATACTGGAATAAATGGGAACATGAAGAAACTTACAGAATATCGAAGTGGAATGATCACAGTATGCTATCAACTGACTCAATCGTTTCCAGCAGTTCAACAATCCAAATAAATTCTTGCTATATTTCATAGACACATTTCGTAGTTTACTATTGAAAATCACTAGACAATCTGGTGAATTCCAATCAGCAGGTTAATTGTGAGCTCACAATCACAGTGACACTTCAACAATTCAGTAATACCATTAAGTTTATTAATGGCGTTATTTTCATTGTTGAGTAGACAGATTTTTCGATGTGAGTGAAGGGAATTTTTCGTTCAAAATTTTTTTGCATTGCGAAAGTGTGTCACGAAATTCTGACTACCAGCAACTAAAGTAACTATATTTTCAGTTACGATGGCAGCATTGGGAATCGACAGAAGTTCCCAATGTTATCACACCGCAGTAACACAAACTCAGTAAACCGAGAGCAACACGAGCAAACGTGAACAATTCACACATCAAGTCCGCCGGTGCATACGAATCCCATTAGCATGTTGTAATCGCCATGACCGTGGATGTCCGGCTGAAATTGTTGGTACACATGTTAGAATATGTGTCATGGGAGGATAGAATTCAGAAGAGTCAATGCTTAGTTATAAAAACCAAGCGAAGTGAAACACCGCCCGTTTGCCCGTGGCGATAAAACAGCGAATGCAAGGACAACATAAAATACAAATTGATTGGCATTCTTATATTAATAAGGGACTTCACAGTCTTAGCAGCAGAAAATGAGCTTGCAAAAAATAAATCACAGCAACGCAAGGTGCAGTACATACCATCATGTCAAGAAAAAATATCCGACCAACATCCCAAATCACAGTTACAGCAGTCCACTGCTGGACATTCGCCTCCTCAATCGCACGCCACTCAACTCGATTCTCAGCACCTCTCATCCATTTGCTAAATAGCGTCGACAAAATGAAACAGTTCAATGATAAGTTACGACGCAAAATTAACCATAAAATGAACACTCCTCAAATCCAACCGTAAACTCAACCGTATCGTAATTCTAGCTTCAACCAAATCCATCTTTGTTCCCACAACTAAAGCCACACACCACACCCTAATACCCCACACATCATACCACTTAAGACCAGAAATCCCGATCAGGAATCACAGCTCCATAAACGTGGCAATAAATCACTTAACCGCGTAATGCGTTCAGATGTAATTACTGAACGCACAAGTAAGCCTGCAGTCTCTAATGCACCACTGTGTACTGGAGATTAGGAGACGAGGAACTGTATGAGATGTGTGTGAGCTTTAAATACTCTCAATAGAGTGAATAGTGTGTCGATATCAGGATTTGTGGCTACTTTTTTTGCGTAGATTTCTCCACCCCACCAAAGGAGTAAGAAATTCTGATCTCAGATCGGACAATGTGTTTTTTGGTTATCCCATCAAGTATGTATCAGAAGGAGCCCGGAGGCTGAATTTGTGCCCGGTTGATGAAAATGAGCTCGCCCCTATATTATACGTCTTAGGAAAACATATCTCTTCATTTCGTCTTCGTTCTTTCAATCAATCAAATAAGCCATCGTTAACCTTTATATTGTTTTAGATAATGATTGTGTTTAGGAGCCTAATGGACCTGTCAAAAAACTTTAAATATAAATACTAAGTTCAAAGTTAAACAATACCTAGTTCTCTCGATCGTTCGGAAACCCAAATGCTGCATGCAACATAAATTATGAATGTAAAAATTAGTTAAAAAGAAATTACGAAAGTCAATAAATCCCCCAGTCTGTGCGATCAAAATAATTAAGAGAGCTATTACGCTACAATATGAGCCTTGCACGAATGTAGTTATACGCGTGTTGATGTAACTTATCCGTGCAATAACTCACCGGACGGCAACCGGACGGCTACCGGACGGCGGCTTACGCAGGCTTAGCGTCCGACGCCGGGATCCACCGTAATTATGTTAGTTATCTACCTTTATGACTTGTTTACAGTACTATCAAAACGGATATTAATAAATCTTGCTTTTAAATCGAAAAATAGAGATTTACCACTGCTTTATTGCAGACAAAAGCCGGACTTAGCTTTGAAGTCAGTTTTTGTTATCTGTTTATGTGGCCGCGTTATTCATCTAAACTATCTAATGGATTTTAATGAAGTTTTTAACATCATTTAGCAAAATTGACTCCAAAAAGTTTGTGTTTAGTATTTAACATTAAACTTACATAGATTTTGAAAATCCAGTTTTTTGTCCTATCATAAAACCGAGCTCTGCTCCAGTGAAAATAGAGAGAATGAATTTTCTCAGATATGCGACCTAGATAGATCGATTTTTGGCCCCAGTAAACGCCTATATTTGCAACTTTCATCGAAATCGTTAGAGCCGTTTTCGAGAACGTCATTATAAATATATCTATATACAAATATTGCGCATTTAATAGTATAGGATAAAACAAACGATTTATGTTCATTATATTGATAACAATCTATCGCAGTACTAAATCATTGGAAGCCAGTGGGCGGTAGTTCAAAATGTCGGCTTCGGTTAACATATTACATCATCCACTGACCGTAGACTCCGGCCGAAATCCAGTGTAATAATGAAATATAATCCCACTGTTATTACCTGATGCTTTATGGTTTTTATTTTCATACATAACATAATGATTTTGTACAAAACCAGCTTCTGTGCCCGGCTTTGCCCGGATAAAAATAGCGTAAATCTATCTGGAATAATATACAATTTCAAATGGTAAAAGAATTTTTAAAAATGTAATGTAATCTTTGTGTAAATAAATTTTCTTTTATTTCAGATAATAATAATCCTTAAAATACATATTTACAAACTACAAAACTATAATAGAAATAAATATGTACAAGTATAAATAAATAAATAAATATATCCCTGGACATTTTCACACAGCACCATCTAGCCCCAAGCTAAGCAACTTAATGCTTGTGTTATGGTAGCTAGATGGCTGATAAACTACATATATGCATTTTTTTTTGTAAATACATACATATTATAGATAGAAAAACACCCAGACCCGGAACAACTACTTGTAGGTCATACAAATATTTGTCCCGTACGGGAATCGAACCCGCGACATGCAGCGCAGCAGTCAATCGCTTGACCACTGCGCCAACCGTGTCGTCCAAAGTATAAAAGGGTTACAGGGCATCCAAAAATTCGTCCAACAGGAAAAGTGCCCAGAAGGCTGGCAGCATTACCACGTTGGATGGCAATGCTGATTCTTTGGCCAAAAAATAGGCCCGCCCTCTGGTCACGTGAAGAGTCGACCAACCGCTTGGCGATTTCTTGAAAAACTAGGTGGGCACTCGAACCCCATGGCCCTAGTGTTTCAACCCCAAACGGCTCAAACACATAACTACCAATTAAATTATTGTATTTGCGCCGTTTGAGGTTTTCAGCACCTGCAGCAGCCGCCCCAGCGCAGCCCACTATACTAGGAAGATGGGATGGCGCAAGGGTGTCGACGCAAGTTGCGTCCCACACCAAAGGCCTACCCAACTTCCATGGCATTATGGTCATACCATCTTGTGTAAATTAACTTACACACTATTATATAGAATCTGGTTCTTCTAACCTAACTGACAGATGTGTTGCTGGGAGTATGTTGCGCCACTTCTTCTTTCTAGCTGAAACACTAGAAAGTGGCGAAGAGGGCCACCCTTCGTCACTTCCTAGTGTTTTGGGGGACTGCCTTTTGTAAAATTTGACGTTCAAAAAGTGCTAATTATCAGCCTAATTTGAATAAATGACGTTTGATTTGATTTTCAAACAGGTTCCGGAGATTACCCTCCGCATACATACAAGCTCACTAAATTCGCACTCTCTCTTTATCATTTTGCCATCAACCGGGCACAACTACTGATAAATTCCTAATGGAAAAACCCAGTAACACTTTGCCTAACCAAAAATATGATCTAATAAATGAAGGGTCGTAAGTGTAGGATTTGTAACTAATTGAAAACTGCTTTCAGTAAAATTAATTTCAAACTTACGAGACTGGATCAAACTGTAACTACTTATTCGATATTAATATCTAACGAAAGTTTTGAACCTCAATCAATTGGACTATCGAAAATATCAGGGAGCCTCATTTAATTAATGATGAGTTTGTGAGATTTTAAACAATGTTTTGGCCAGTTACATAATTATGGGAACTTTGCAAAACTACTGATCAAATTTCATTTCGACAAGAAGCAAAGAAAACATAATAACAAAACATCAAGCCTGTAATGTCAATGCGAAATGTGGATTTACCCATCAACATTTCGCATTTTTTATGTTTAAGTCCAATGTAATTGGGGGCGAGCCTATCGCTATCAACCGGGCATAAATCTAGACTCTTGGCTGCTAGTGAGAAATTCCCGATGGAAAAACTTAACACTTTCCTCGACCTGGGAATCGAACCCAGGACCAGACCCAGGACCCAGGACCTCATGCTCGGCAGTCACGCTTATGACAACTAGACCAACGAGGCAGTCAAAACTTTGCACTTAATTACTAACCTAGCCTTTTCCCAACTATGTATTGTAGTCAGCTTCCAGTCTTACTGGATGCCGTTGAATACCAGAATCTAGTTTACATGGAGCAAATACCTATCTGCCCTGCTTACCTAGGTTGGTCTGTGGATGGGTGACCACCCATTACATACCGAGTTTTCTCCGTGCCTCGGAAAGCACGTTAAGCAGTTGGTCCCGGCTGTCATTTGTATACCTTTGACAGTCGTTACAGGTAGTCAGTGGCCCAAAAAATCTGACAACCAGTTTTACCACAAGGGGTATCGTATTACCCAGTACAAACTGGATTGTGGAGGTCTGATCGTCAGTCGCTCCATTTAAAATTCTGGTATTCAGCTGCATCCGGACTAGAACAGCAGCAGCTGCATGCAGACTAGAAGCCGACCCCAACATAGGTAGTTGGGAAAAGGCCGGGCAGTAATTACGACTTACTTTGTAACAATTAAGTTTTTATAACAGTTTTATTTCATAATTTTTCTTACATTTACAGAAAAACGCGATCAATGTCGGTGCTTAATTAATTGAGTAAAAGCTAAAGTTAATAACAAAAATTGATTAACTGGCGTCCCTCCATCGCGAACTAAGCGCTCTCAATTAGGGAACGGAGTCGTGGTCATTAAAATTTTCATTCAAAACAATTTCAGTATTTCCGCGTTGAGTGTGCAGGGGATACCTTGCGATGGTGGCGCCATGAGTTTGAGTTGTGTTCGGGCAAGTCTTAAGTGTATAATTTAATTGATGGCTATCTTTATTCTACTATTATATAATTATGAACCTATTACCTAGAATGCTTTTCAGTATAGAATTGAGTAAAATATGTATGCGTGTTAAGTTAAAAAAAAAAACTTATTTGTCTATTGTTAGTGTCTAGTGTTATACAAAAGTATTTGACGTTCATCAATTTTGTATCGTATTAATTATTGCATAGAAATGTGCAATACTTGCACAGTCTAAATGCTTATTTAATATACAAAACACTAGAATCAATAACTGAATCTATGATGACAATTTGACACCACACCATACTATTTAAACCTTTTTGTTGTTGAAATCATGCTCCTATACTGTTACAAAGTAATCTATACATATAAAATTCAGTCCTGGCTGACAGACTGATATATTAACGCACAGCCCAAACCGCTGGTTCTAGAGCAATGAAATTTGGAGGGTGTATTCTTTGTGAAGAGTAGGTATCCACTAAGAAAGGGTTTTTCGAAATTCTACCCCTAAAGGGATAAAATAGGGGATGGAAGTTAATATGAAAGTCCGTCAGTTTTGAAGTTAGGATCTTCAAATTTTGCATTTAGGCTGACGATTGAAAATTGATTTATACGTGTCTCAGCGTTTTTGTTCTACCCGAGAAGGGATAAAAATGGGGATGAAGGTATGTAACCATGTTTGTTGCCGTAACCTGGATTAACCTATAGGTTACTTTATAATTCCGGTAGTACGTTCCCGTCGGATATTTTTCGATATCCACGCGGCGGAAGCCGAAGACAAAAGCTAGTTCTCTATTAAACATAAAAGTAGGCCGCCCCACAACCCTCTAATCTCAGTGCTCCACCTTAAGTCCTTTTAATTATCTGCGAAGCGGCCGGGAACAAACACACAGAGGCAAAGAGAACACTTAATTATGTTTCATACAAAAGATAATGTTAATATAGAAAGTAAGTCTTTAGTTGTTCATCTATTGCGTATAGGTTGTATTTGTACTGTTTCGGTACAAAGTCGTTTCAAAGATACACTGTATGATCAACGTACTTCTGCATACTGATATCATTACAGTCTAAGGTTATACCTGATGTGCCATAAAAAGAAATAACTTTTATTATACACAAATATACTTTGGTACTTTCTAAAGTATATTTGAGTAATCAGTCACAAGCAGTCCGTGAAGCAGGAATATTAATAAAACAATCAGCAAAGACATGTCATATTAACTAGGACATTATCAAGCGCTTAAGTATTAAAAGTTAAGTTTAGTTATAGAATCAGGTGTTACTTTGCGGAAATCGATTTTAACATTAAATGTTATGCTCGTGGCTAAATAAGAACAGCCGGTCGGGTCGATCTTTAGGTTAAGCCGTACTTACCTAGGTTGGTCCGTGGATGGGTGGCCTCCCATTACATACCGACTTTCCTCCGTGCCTCGGAAAGCACGTTAAGCCGTTGGTCCCGGCTGTCATTTGTAGATCTTTGACAGTCGTGGAGTAGTCAGTGGCCCGAAAGTCTGACAACCAGTCTTACCCAGGGGTATCGTATTACCTAGTGCTAACTGGGTTGTGGAGGTCAGATAGGCAGTCGCTCCATGTAAAATACTGGTATTCAGCTGCATCCGGTTTGACTGGAAGCCAACCCCGACATAGTTGGGAAAAGGCTAGGTAAATGTTATGCAGAATATTTAGTTTTAATTACAAGACATCTTTCAGAACACTTTGCAAGTATGATTGTAAACAACTAAACAATTACGATTTATTTATTACCATGCCAACCGATTGATGCCTAACCCTTCCATCTTAATAATACCTTCACTACTAAAATCCACAACATCAACTAGCGACATCATAACTTCCATAGTCTCTAAGCCTCTCGTCTCAGCCCCCTAATCTGCGTGCTACCTTAAGTCCACGTAATTACCTGAGATCCGGGGGCGAAAGAAAACACCCTGGTTCGTTCGAAGGTTTAGAAACACCCTAAGTGCCAGATTTTAGTAAATTATTCACGGCATTATAGACACTTTTGTTTCTAAGGGTGAAGAGGTAATGAATAGAGATTTAATCGGGTTTAATGAGAGGGATCATAATAAGTATAATCTGACGTGTCTTGCCTTTTAGGAGTTGAGACTCGAGAGGCATAGTTTATTTAAAAATTTATTAAAATTTATGACAAAAATACCAAAAAACTTCTCTCGATTGTTACTACATGCCCAAGTTATTGTTGGTTAAATGTCATGAAGTAGTTCTGTTTGAGGCTTAAACTTACAGTTGGGCCATTAAAACCGTTCATAGTAGGTACTAAAACTAACTTTGTAGGTAATGTAGGATATCATGTTTATTAAAAAAAATCTTCTTTATTTGGCAAATCAAAATAACAACCTAGCACAGTTCAGTAAGTTACAAATAAGCTGTAGATGAAGTTACAATTTTTGTTTGTTACATGTCGGTACCTACTTATTATGGTTGTACACACAGACCTGATTCGCAAAATGGTCATAGACGTACCCAATGTTAGAATTGTCACGTTGTGACCATTTTACGAAGTTAAACGTAATTCATATTATTATCCTATTATGATTCTGCTAAAGCGGCCATTTTAGACCTCCAGTTCCCCGTACTAGTATAGACTGTATTACGGTGGAACAGTTTTCATCGTTCTCTGTGATTGTGCTTATGGTAGCATACCTACTTGTGAAAAAATTATATTTTAATAGAATAAAGAGTTTAACGAGAACTTCGGAAGATCCGCGGTGCGTTTATTTGGTGTAAATGGTCAACTGTTTGTCACGTGAATCCAAAGACACTGTTTATAAGACCTTTCCGACAACATCTCTTGATAACACACCTACACCTACACTATCTACCGAACCTGTTATACCTAAATTAAGAATCTTAAGCTACATAGGATTTGTTTCCTTGTCACAGACGGAGATCTGTTCGAGCGCGCTCACGGATGTCATACACGCCGTCATCAACGGGACTGACGGCTGCCTCTTCTGCTTCGGACACGCAGGACTTGGTAAGATATACCATTTAATATAATTATTATGTACATACATGTACTTAGTTTCTACCGGATACTAATTGGGGCCGAACAGGAATTAACGAGTTTAAATTTCAATTTCGAATTTCTGGGTTCGATTCCCAGTGTCCATGATCTAGTCTCGCAAGTTTGAATTTAATTTTGCTGAAAGCGGTTTCCAGTTAGTTACAAGTCCTACACTTACGACCCTTCATTTATTAGATCGTAGCTGAAATATTTTCAGAGGGAATTATTATTCTTGATAATATTTTACTGACTGCCTCGATGGTCGAGTGGTCGCAAGGGCGACTGCCGAGCATGAGGTCGTGGGTTCGATTCCCATATTGGGTGAGTGTGCAAAGTGTTACTGGATTTTTCCTTCAGGAATTTCTCAGTAGCAGCCACGGAGCCTAGATTTATGCCCGGTTGATGGCAATAGGCTCGCCCCCTATTACATGGGAAATAAACATGACTGACGAAATTGGGTGTACTATTAGGTACACCTCTGCCTAACCCTTCGGGGATAATAGGCGTGATGTAACAGGTGTGTGTGGCAGATTATCTACAAACACATTTCAAAGATATTGACTCTGTTAACTTATAATGTAGATATTGTATTAAATGATCCACTTACTTCTGAGTATGTGTAATGGTAATAAGAACTCGGTGCTTGATAGTGAACATTCTTATAATCAGCCTGCAATAAACACTTCAGACCTCCAATAAACAGGCAATTAACTTTCTAAACACACAAGTCTAGTTTAAGTTAAATGTTTATCATACAGAGTAAGTCTTTGAGTTAATAATCAAGATCTCACGCTGAATCCAGAAGCGTTGATTAAAAAGTGCGAAACTGTACCGCATAGGGTTGGCATGTACCTACCCAAGTTTAGATGATATTATTAATTTCGTTTATTAATTTTTACACAGATCTTTTATGAGTATATTGTTACAATTTTTTTTTAAATCGTAAAAACATTTTAAAAATAAAAAAAAATAGTAGCCCACCGGTATCGGGCACCGGGTATCGGGTCTGGGCTACCGGTGGTCACGGCTCTTGACAGAGGAACCTCCTAACAATACGCTCCGTGTCCAGAAGCCCTGCGTTCTGAATCAAGCCTGTGATCCATCTGCCAAGCGAGAGCCTCCTCAGCTATTGGTAAAACGTATTGGTGCCAAATCAAACTACACACTGTTATAAGTTCATTCATTCCTTTTAAAATGCCTTGGAATGGATAATATCTTACCTATGGTACATCTTATTTAAGACTTTATAAACTTGTGTGAACCATATAAAAATAAATCTAGGTATTCCTAAGAAAATGAAGTAAAGTTTAACAAAAACTTCTTAGACGGAAACTCCAACTTTCACGCTACGTTTGCAGTACGGAACCACAACTCATTCGAAAGGTGGTAGCCCTAATTATGCACTATAAAGTATGAAACTTCTCACTCGGCCCGGGCGGTGGGATTTGCATCTAAATGGCAAAGAGTCGAGAGAGCTCTTAATTGAAAGTTTGATAAATACGACCTATCTCTGTCCCGCTCGCACACTCGTGATGGCAAAACTTTGTTATTAAAACTGGGATTTCAAGTTAACACTATGAATGTTAGGTTGAAGTTAGTTTGAAGTCCGGTGTAAATAAATTATGGATAGCATCCACTTTTGTCATGGGCAATCGTTTTTCTTCATCTTTTCCTGAATCTTTAAGAACGACTTAAGTTAAGGTTTATGGTTTGGATGACCTTTAAAATTACTTAAAAATCTAGCTGGCGGTCAGTCAATCTCAATTTTATTAATTTAAATGACAATGTAACATGGCCGACCGTGCCTAAATAAACAAAAACAGATCATTATATACTTATTAGAAAGAAGAGAATTAATACTTGTGCAATTAAAACGTAATCATTCAACCTCAAATAATCCTCACAAACAATAGAACACGACATTATAACTTGGAAACAAGACAAAATCCAACAACGCTAACAGTATTACCAACCTATTAATAAGTTCCAAGACATGAAATCAATTTAGCAAGTTGCGCGGGATTATCCCAACGATGCGATCAAGATAATACCACAAACAAACAATTGCGAAATGGGCTTATACTTTCATTAACACAAAACAACGAACGACTAAAAAGGAAAGAGGTAATTTACCCGAACCTCCCCTCATAGATTAAGGTTTCAGATGCAAATTGAATGCCTCGCGAGATGAAAGTTTTGGGGAAACGCGGCGATGTTGGCACTAAAGCCGAGCTTACACCCACATCCCGGTTATTCGGGATCGTAGATCCAACTGAGTGAATAATTTGAACCTCGTTTTAATTATTGAAGGATTTCGGAAGCCACGTGTAACTAAGGGAACTTACCTGGCATTAAAAGTGATTTCTTGTGTTTATTATGGTGCTGTCGTGAATTTATTTCGCGGTTTTTGGTGTTTGAGTTGAGCTACTCGTATCAACTTATCATTTATTTATGTAGGATCTTTTATTCGAACGTAACTTTTCACGGGGAGGATTTATCTATATACGTCTTTTAGGCGGAAGAATCTATGTGTTTAGAGTTTTAATTATAGATATTAAGGAACCAATTTAATTTTCATTTTTTAATTTTCTATTTTTTTTGGATTATTTTCATCCCCTTTGTATTGTTAATTTAACTTATTTTAGGTTAATCTGGAACAATGTATATATATTCAATGTGTATGTATATTCTATGCTTTTTGAATTGGGCGTTGATAGCTGCGCCACAGTATTTTACTTTTGTAGCTATCTTCGTTTTTCCTGTGTACCCTGTTAACTTAAGTTGTTCCAAATAAATTATTATTATTATTAATTTATTCAGAGTATTAACAAGGGACCAACCTCTCCCAACTTACGATTTCTAGATAGGGTATTTTAAATTCTCAAAGAACGGTTTTGTATTTTTAATCCCGATAAATGTAACAAAATAGTTAGGTTATAATATTTATGAATTTAATCTGAAGTGTCTATTTCTCTTGCCAGGTAAATCCTATACAATGTTGGGGCGGCCGGACTCTCCAGCGGCACTGGGCGCAATCCCCTGTGCCATCACGTGGCTGTTCCGAGGCATAGCTGAGCAGAGGCACAAGTGCGGTACCCGCTTCTCCGTCAGGGTGTCAGCAGTGGAGCTCTGCACGAACACCAACCAGATCCGGGACTTGTTGGCGCCTTATCAAAATGGTGAGATACGATTTCATTATGTTTCAGATAAACTAGAAGCTGTCCTCTACCTGTCTTACATGTTATAAACCCCAACGTGTTTGTCTATTTGCCTTTTGACTTGGTAAGCACTTAGCCGGGTTACATAAGTTGATTAATAGATATTTTCTCCGACTTAGTTTTAGTATTCGTGCGGCACCGGGAACAAGGAAATCTAGTAAAATTATAAGAAACCGAAGTTAACAATAGACTGGTATATATTTGTTATACCCGAAGGTTTAGGCTGAAGCTTCAGTTGAATTAAAATCACTTTCTTTTTAATCATCTATTATCTCTCTTCACACAGACACGGAACAATCTCCAGGCGTCTACCTCCGCGACGACCCTCTCTTCGGCACCCACCTGCAGAACCAATCAGAACTCCGCGTGCACAGCGCAGAGAAGGCAGCCTTTTACCTGGATGCAGCACTGGCCACCAGAGGGGCCAGGGAGGAGGGGAAGGACAGTCATCTGTTGTACACGTTACATGTGTACCAGTATAGTGTCGGAGGGAAAGGAGCAGGTAAGGGATATTGTGGTTCTGTTTAAAAATCATATTCTTAAAAACCTATTAGTTCGACTCATCGCGGTGAAACACAAAATCGTCACATGAAAAAGAACTGTATATACCTCGCTTGATTAGTTGATTAACAAATATTACTCTTTATACAAAACTAATATTAAGTCTAAGTAACAACAGTATTCTTTCCTTATATCTTGAGAATAGATTATTAATTAGTTTTTTCATTTAAATATCTCTATTGGAACAAAGGAGCGCCTTGTAATAATTAGCTCTTCCAAGAAACAAAGATTTATTTAATTACGAGGAACTTATACACAAAGCACAGTTATTTTTGGAATGTTCATTGGAGATAGTCTTATATTAAACAGAAGCTTTAAATAAAAGTTTCACTATCCGCCTCCATACTAAACGGGTCACAAAACAAGAAAGTTCCTGAATTAAAAACATTTCTCTCTTTGTTCACAGTTGCCGGAGGACGCAGCCGCCTGCATTTAATCGACCTAGGAAACTCAGAGAGGGGGAAAACAAACGGCGGAATACCACTATCTGGTTTAGGAAATATATTACTTGCAATATTCAACGGACAAAGGCATCTGCCGTATAGAGACCATAATTTAACACATGTTTTAAAAGAGTGTCTCGGTTCTCTTACTTGTCATACTGCTATGATCGTCCATGTTTCACCAAATGCCCAAAACTTTTCAGACACATTAACTACATTGCAGTTAGCCTCCCGAATACATAGGCTACGAAGAAGGAAGGTCAAATATTCGGCAAATAATAACGCAGGCTCTGGTGGAAGCTCCGGTGAGGACGCTTCAAAACCTAGCAGTAGTGAGCCTGATCCATCAAGTAGCGATCTCTCAGCTGACACCGTCATATATGTGGGTCCTATGGACGACGCAACTGACGGGGAACATCCTCCGGTTTACATTCCCCATATAAATTCAGGTGACAACCGATGTGTGCTAAGTAAAGCGCTACGAGGTTCGGCAGCGGAACAAAAACATAAATCATCGCTATCTAGAGTTGTTGAAGAAAAGAGTCCAGTGCATAGGTTACATGGATCACCTAAAGCTTCACCGTTAAAAACTTTACAGCCTAGTCATACTCCGAAAGCGTCTCCAGTGCATTCAGTAACATCAAAATCAACTCCTCTTAAAAAAGCGGGTCAAAAACATGCAGAGGAAGGAAAAAACAACAGTGATGAACAGTGGATCGATGGACCTCGAATATCCAAATCAAAGTTAGTAGAAGCAAGGCATATAATCAAGGAAACGCAAGGCAACAAACGCGAAACTTGGATCGACGGTCCAATGCAGGAACCAAAAGTACCAATACAATTTGAATCTGTGCCAATGCAACCGGGCAATAATCCTCCTTTACCACTCCAGCTCGGTATTCTTGGTGCCCTCGGCAGTGAAAATCTGGGATATGGATATATGGATAACCACAAGAAAAATATGATTAGGAAATGGGTTGAAAATCAAACTTCACAAATTCATAAATCCAGACATAGCTCACCAAGTCACAAAGCGCAGGTTGCACACAAAGAACCTGGAGCAAGAGTTTCTAATGAACCTGAAAATGCTCATAAAATGGAACCAGTGACGAAGGACTCAGTACGGCGAATACATGTCGAAGAATCTGTAATAAGGACAGGATTAAAAGCTGGTTCCAAGGGAATGGCAATAGAAGAAGAAAATGTTGGACCTGGTGATCAGAATTCCATGATTAAAAAGTGTTCCAAACCAAGTAAACATGATATAGATGATGATGATGACAGTGAAGAATTAGCTGAAATACCGCCAGCTTTACCTATAATGCAACCCAGCAGTCTTAGTAGTAGAGAAGTTTCTATGGAAAGTTTAGATAGTAAATATAAAGAACGTTTGAGAATGGAAGATGAGTTAGCTTCGAATCATAGTAGAGACATAGATCCCCATGGCATGAGTAGAGGTATGAACGACGATGAAGATGAAATTTTAGAAATAATTGAAGTAGAGGAGCCTCTAGAACCTGTCCCAATGATGGACTCTTGTCTTCAAGTAACTGAAGAGGATATAGCGTTCTGTATGGGTTACGCTGAAAATCCTTTACCAGAAGTAGATCAAGAAGATTTAGATGATCATCCACTCAGGATTCTTAGTCAAGAAAATTTAACAGTAGCATCAACTTTCACCGATACTCTCTCATTGTATAGTGAAGTTGAACGCCAAATTAGAAATGAAGCCTATCTTAGACAAACAATAGGATTTTACGCGGACAAATACAGCGGTGATCGTGGACTTGGCTTAAATCCACATGAAAGCTTACCTTCATCACGATCAAGAATTGACGACATAATGAGCCTAACTGAACTGTACGGCTCTGGGCGTAATATGTTAGATATTAATGACTTGGCAATTACAAGGATAGCTCCCCAATTTCAATCTCTATCACTGTCAAACGTTCGTGATACAGAAGAGTTTGGAGGTGATGGTTCTGTCTACAGTGAACCAGCTTATAGACCAAGTGACAAAATATGTAATAGTTGCAAGCGAACCATGTCTAGGCCAGGAAGTGCAGTAGGAGAGTGTGATGCATATCAAGATTTAGAAGCACACAACGATTGCTACGGCCCTTTCGAGAGGTATCGAGGCAATGATATAACAGACGCCCGTATTGCGTCCTTAAGACATCCTGATGGGGCATCAGATCCTAATCTACGCGAAGAAAGGCGAATACCAGGGAGTGGAGCCCCTTCATTTAAAGAACTAAAGTCAAACTTACATCTGGAAGTGACCCCTCCGGTAGTAACAACTGAACCACGAACGGAGAAAAGTGACAAAGGTATAGCGAGGGTAGTTGCTAGTTCTAAACCTGATGGTTATGATAGCGGCCATGAGTCTACACCACGGACTGGTAAACACAGTCCCGCTACAACCTCTAGACGAGCTGAATCAGGCTACGATTCAGTTCCGAGGGACTCAGATGCATCGTCGCTAGATTCGTACCCAACACGGCGCGCAGCTGTGGCCCGAGCACACGCAAAAAAGCACACCACAGCGAAATACAAACAGCATAGCGACCGATCTTTCTGTTCCTGGCTACGAAACCCCTTCACTTGCAAATACGCCGATACAGATCCAGAAATCAGTGACTTCTAGAGCAAACATCAAAATGTATTAAATTGTAAAATTCTAAATAGATATCGTTAAGCTACGTTACCGAATTTAATCTGGAGACTGCTTTTGTACTCTAGTACTCGTATTTATAAAATAAATGCTTCGACACTGTCAGGTTACCACTGTATTTTTCTAGATTTACGAAAGCTTCTAGCTCCGCGCTCTAAGTATGATAATTTAGATAATATTATAACACTATTGTAAATACAGATGTTATGCGAGGATTGCTATGACTTGTTAGCGTTTATCTTCTGCTCATTTTTGTACTTTTATACTGTCATCATGAGAAACTTCTATTCCCAATGTATTGTGAAATAATTTTCAACGGTTGGAGTAGCTTTTGTACTGAACCCACTTGTAAATTGTTCAAAGCAAAGATGTCTTCCTCTGTCTTCCCCTGTCTGTGACAATTTCATATCGAGGAAATTATTTTCTATATCTGCACTGGCACTGACCTCATTGTCGTAATGTTATCTCTCGCGTTTATTCCAATCACTTCTAAACAACTAATTTACTAATCCTCCATTTTGTATATTAAATCCAAAGAAAGTTTGTTGGGCTGTTATAACTTTTATAAATCTACTAGTATAAAACACTTTTGTATGAATAATCAGAACCAGGGTGATTGGAATAGACTGCGCATAATTTATATCAATGTAACTAAAAATCTCGTTTCTAGGATTTAAGACTGTTGTCATTTCATTGGCCATGTTTTATATAGCTTTAACATTTTGATATATTGTAATAATGTGACGAGGGGTTGACGGCTCCGTGTGTAGGATGAGACTCACCGCACTCGTCGACTTTATCGAATGTTGGTAAACTAAGTTAACGCTTTATGTCAATGTTTTGTTATTGTACTATTAATATTACAAATATATATCCTAAATTCTACTATGCGTTCGTATTAGTTTACAATAAATTGTTCGATTTCGATTAATCTTGGTTTTATTTCATTGAAACTCATACTTGAACAATTTCATGTTTTAACACAACGGCACTTGCAGTAAACTAGCACTGAGGCTATTAATATTTTATATCAACACCTTACAAAATCATAAATTATTTTAAATGGACCATATGATCTATTCACCATAAGATTATAGTACCTATGTTGCGATTTATTCCACGACTGACAAATCACTATAAAAAACGGACTACTTTTTCCTTTCAATTTCAAAATTGTACAGTTTAAAAAAACATAAGGTTATAGTAAAGTGCCAATAATGAATCGAAAAGTTTCAATCATAGGGACTTTCATGCAGGTAAACAGTGCAATACACATAGTCCTTAGTAATGAAATATTGCTGATAGTCTTGTTAACTCGAGAGAACCTCGATTACAGCAGATGTAATCAAGGTTCGCTCTTGATTACATCTGCTGTAATCGAGGTTCTCTACTCGTACTTTACCTAAACGCTAAAACGACGTCCCGAATCAACACAGCCGTTTTAATCAAAATAAGTACACCCGATTTGAAGATTATTCGCTTCCTTAATCGCTTATGCTGTTGTAAAGAGATCATCCAAATAGAAGCCATAGTGCTCGAGCACTTAAACAAAAAAAAAACCATGAATAAATAATGTGATACCGAGTACTCCCGCGCCCTAGGGATGGGAATTTCAAAATCTTTTGGGGATATAAACTTTTTTCCCTCCTCGAAAGTGGAGCAACTTTCCCCTGTTAAGATGCAGCCCTATTATCTTTCATTTCGCCAGTAATTTAACATTCTCGGTGCGCCCCGCGAAAATCAAGCTATCAAATAAGACGTCGCCTACCCTTCGTGGGGTGACAACTTTTTTCTTGGAAATCTCCCAATAATTTGTTAAAGTGGCAGCTGGTTAGCCCATAACGCTTATCAGATTCTAAAAAGATTTTAGCGTTTTTACATTGGATGGGGAAAGTTATATTTTCATCGGTAAAGGCAATAAATTCCACTTTTTTATCGTAGATTTTGTGAATTCATTCGAAATTGCCAGGAGTGGAAGCCATACTTTTTAACGCCAGGAAGTGTGATCGACTGAAATTGGGGAAGATGAAACTATTGAGATGGAAGCGAACAAAGAGGGTGACAACGACTCTAAAGTAAATTGCATTTTGTTCACAGTGTAATCTGGGAAAAGCCGAGATATTGGCATAGTATTTATATATCTGGAGACACACACACGAACACAAGATACACACGACACGACACGACACGACACGACACGACCGACACGACACGATTACACACACGACACGACACGACACGACACGACACGACACGACACGATTTAGTCACCGTCTATTGTCAAGGGGGTGATTCTACTAGTCGTGCTAAATAAGTTTCAGTATGACATTCATTATAATTATCAATTCGTGAAATCATACACAAAAAACCTACACAATTGTTGTCAGCCTATTTCGATGCATTTATGAAAGTCATCAAAAACCTGGCTAATAGCTACTAACTAATTAAAAGCCCATTCTCAGCTGATTTTTCGTTATATTTCAGTATACTCGTAGACGCATATCAATACATGAACGCACAAGGCACAGTCGTTTGGCAGCTCTATAGCTGACCTCAGCGACAGATGTTATGGTCTCGATCTGATTTAGGCTTTTAGTGTTCCTTTATTCTAGAGCTCTTAACTACAGCACTTGTGTGTGTTACGACCTTCTGGCGAAATACTTATGTCGATACTTAGAAAGCTCTGCCCCTTTACTTTATTTTTTCTTATTGTACCTAGTATATAAGCCTACATATTATATTATGTACAGTACTGAGCATAAATACGATATGCAATTAAGTACATTTTGTGGCGATACGCATTCTTTCTGGGCATATGATTCTGGGTATGATCTTTAAAATACTATATTTAGTCATTTTCAGACCATACTATTATGAACTAGAGCTTTTCGCAAAATACTCGTACATTTCGAATTTTGCACAAATGTAAGGAATTTATGCTCTCGACTGTACACAGCTATGTAGGATCCCTGCTCCCTCTCCTGCCAACATCCTTAACTAAACGAACAGCCGATTATTTAATAACGCGCACGCTGTCACATAATACGGCACCAATAAGTACAAAATGCGGATAAAAATAATAGCTCCGACCGTAGAAGGCACACGCGTCGACCGACGAGTCGAATCGCACGTGACACGAACACAAATCGCGTAAACATACCCACTTTCTTTCACACAATTATACACAGTATAGATCAAGAAATAGAGCCTATTATTCTATGAGATTGTGGGTCCTGAAACATTGGAACGTGATACATTCTGAAATAATAACAAAACGGATAGGTATCAGGGGTAGGTATAATGGAGTATCAATCCTGACTCATGGAGGAAACACCGAAGGTATCACATTTGTCATGAAACGTCTGTTGTCTACGGACTTGTGGCCAGCATACAAAGTAGAGACGTAAATACTTAGGCCCAGGTAGGGAGAACGCAAAAACGTGCTTGAAAATATTTTTCCTAGTCATTTGAAAAGACCTAGAAAGGTCAAAAATACTGTTGCTAGAAAACTTCGAACTGTATTCGAAACTCTTAAGAAATTGCAAAAAAACTTATTTGCAGTAATAAGCTATTTTCAGGGTGACCTTTTTGCTAAGCTTTCTTAAAGGTACTTTATTTAGTTTTCATATGGGATAATGCCATTAGACGCATGGCCAGTTTATGTATATTCCAATTTCTAGTTTCATGTAATGCAATTGCAGTCTGACCTACGGAATCATCCGGGAATAGTGGATGTTTGCTATATTTCACATGATAGGTGAAGTTAATCCCGCTTATGTAGCCTCTGGCTCGAACCAAAGAAAACATCGCAGAACATTTTCTTAGTTCAAAAGCAAACGGGAAAGGCCGGAAACCATGCGGATTAAACAGTCTCCACATACAATACCAAAATAAATTGAATTCTAAACAAAACGACTTTCGACTTTTCCATTGGTGACGAACAAAAAAAATCCAACTTCTGCCGAATGTAAATGGGCATTTTGACCAGCTGTGTTGGAATGGTACAGGCGTTGGGTACAATGTGGGACAACTTGTATTGTATTCTATTGTATGGTGAGTTTTGTTTCTTCAAAAAGCCCATCCGGGGAACATTTCGGCGACGGCATACGTGTCCTGAATTTGAAGCTCCCGTTACTGAACAACACACTGAACGCCTTTCGCGAGGCAAGTATAAATTCTGCGCGACCCTTTGAATAGATATTCTTTGTTTATCTACCATAATTTAGAGCTTAGGTCTTGAAGGAATTATGTTAGGGACCGTTTTTTGGGACTAGTCTATAAAGTACGATGGTACGTGGAGAGATTCGCAAGTTTCCGTAACACTGCCAAAAGGTTTTATTAATAAACATAAAGTGAGGTTCTTGGTTCTGAATACTAATTTAACGAATCTATTTTTCAGAAATACTCATGTTTATAAGGTTTACTCTAACTTAAAATTAAACTAATCGTGCAAGCTCGACAAAAATGAACGTCAGTAGTTGATAATTTAGATACAAGAAGAGTAGATCAGATCAAAGTGTTATAGAGTGTATTAACATCAAAAAGCACAAACACGATGAAAACAAAGCATTCTCTTGAAACGAATAGACCAACAGTTTCTCCAGAGTGCAAAGGTTCCAACAATCTGAACGAGTCTGCCAATAAGACCCCAACAAAGTAGAAAAATAGCAGCGATCCAGGCAGCTGCAATCTCTACGAGAATCTGGTATATTTTTCAAGGCGTCAAATCTGTGCGTTACACCGCACTGTCGCAAATCGAATTTGTCTCCTCCGAGTTGAGCCGAATCAATCTGCATTATCCCTCTGACATCCCGCTACAAGGGATGGGAATAAGCGATGATAGATGCATGGTATCCAATATTATAGTGAGTCTGTTGCTTGTTAGTAGGGTTAAATAAAGATTTTGTTATTTTTTTACTGCATTACTCTCTCTCTCTCTCTCTTTAAAATCCGATTAAGTTATCTGGTAGTTAATTACGAACACACACACATCTCCATTCCATTTCCAAAAAACAATTTTTCCATTCATTAGTGCTTAAATAGACTCTTTAAAACAAAACTTTAGTATTCAAAGTAAGAAGGACATCCCGCCGGGACGGACGACAACTCTGTCAACAAGATAAGACACCAATAAACTCATAACTTCAATTTAAGACAGACAGCAACATATTCTGTCATTCCTTAATCGGTTAATGACTTTCTAAAGATTACGATTACAAAAACAGAATAGGCCACCAAAAAATAACAGGGTAAGCTATTCGCTAATTGACAAGCATTTGCATAATTGACGAATTGCTGCTAACATTAATTTATCAGGCGCTACCAAAAACCGTCTACGTCTCACTACTCACCCGCCATTTCTCACCACTTAAACCAACTTACAAGACGTGTCGAGAGACGGCCGAAGCCGCAGCGATTTCTCAGGATTTGAGAGCGCACTCAAACTTAAAGCGCACGCACTTTAACCATGTTTACACTTCGCCCGCAGCCATCGTGGAGGAGATGGGAAATAACTACAGCATATGGGCTAGGCGTTACAGAAAATGGGAGTCCAAAAATAATGCAAATTTCGAAAACAGGGAGTAGATTTTGAATAGTTTAAGCCAACAAAATGCGATGTCAAAACTAACTGGATTTATAGACATTGTTGTAAGATTGCTTAGAGCAAAAACAAAATGTGTGTCTTTGGCATCACTGATGAAGGGAAACAGCTTCTAAAATATCTCCCAGATTATAAACATAACATAAAGTTTATTTCAGGCAATTTTGACCTAAGTATAAATATGTTATACCTTACAGACTAACAAACACAATTATACAAACACATTTTTTTTTACTAAATAGAACCTTAAAACTAGGTTTGTGGGTAACACTTCACTTGTGCACTATTATATATACGTTATCTTTATGCCATGGCCATAAGAGTTTTATGTTCCGCTCTTCTAGCTATGAAAATAAATCTACAAATATACGTAAGCTAATTTATTGTAGCCTGTGTTACGTTATTTATTCGTTTTCAGTCTTAAAAGTCACCCCACATTGTATGGGTATTGATTAGATTCTTTAGTCGTATTCAATCCCTCAAATGACAGTAAATAACGCCATCGACGTATAATATTGCCAGCTTACACACATTCTTCTTTTTATCCTTGAAATAACGCGTGCCTGTATAACGTTCCAGTAATATGATTATTTCAATAAAACGTTCTTAATCCTGATAAAGTAGAGATTGTAATACAAAAACAGAAATTCTAACGAAGTGTTTTGCGCTGGTACTTGAGAAATTCATGTTATTGTCACTTTTATATTCTTATACATAAAGGGTGTAAAAACGCTTGACGAAGCCTATAGGGACTTGATCACCCATCATTGCGATATTTTTTTTATTCTAGAGACCATACCTGGAAACCATCTTTTTACGGATATTTTTAAGGTCACCCTGTATAGATACTCTTAATAATGGAAGAATCATTGTTTAGGTTTGGTAAAAAACTGCATAAGCGTCTAGCATGCACGATTATGTGGAGAGCCGTTCCATTTATCACTTTAATCTTCCTGAAAGTGATACTTCTGTGAGAATCAATACCGGCGACAGTTCGGTTCAATGGTAATTCTTAAATGAAGAAACATGACACAGAATCTCAGGTAATTCTTATCGACGAGCACACGTTCCCGACTAATTTACCACAAGACTCTTGATCTTTTTGGTTGATTGGCTCCTGAGCACAAACTCCTACTGTGACGCGTTCATGCGAATTTGCCATAATTATTTATGTAGGCGTTCCAATTTATCATGCACCACGCTTGTGATTGTGGTCGCTTTTATACATGTTTTAATCTTTCTGAAGTATTTCGTAAAGGATTCCAACCTTGAAAGAACTTGATTTATCATCATCATCATCATTTTAGCCGAAAGACGTCCACTGTTGGCATACGCCTCCCTCAAGTGTCGCCAGAATGACCGGTCCCGTGCATCTCGCATCCAGCTGATTTATGTTTTGGTCGTAAAAAAAAACACCTTATGATTGTAAATAAATTAGATAAAATATAGCGACTGTTTAATAATAACATTCTTTAATTAGTACCTATACTAAGATACCGTTCGTCTAAAGCATATGACTGAAGTTAAAACCCTATACTTACTTTTTATTTTGCGACAAAATTAACGTAAGTTCCAAACGGAAAATTGCTTCAGCTAATTACAAAATCTCACGTAGGTAAATCTACAAACAGTATCTCAGAACGTCGAGGCTTGAATCCCTAGCCTTTGAGCTAGAACCGAACCCAGCCGGGACGTAGCACGGTAGCACAGGAACATTTCGGGCCATTAACCGTGTCTGAACGAGGACATATCGATTGGCGGCTCATAAAATATGTCCCAGCGACCACGTAAATAAGCCGATGCAGCCGATATAAAGGCTGTGTTGTTAGAGAATGTTCCATTGCTAGGATCTGTTATGTGAGCGTTTTGAATGTTTGTATAGTTATGGTTATGTCTAGATTCATGTCATACTTTAGGAGAGTCGAGCTTTTAGCATAAAGCAGAGTACTCAAGATACTCATAACAATAAGTCAACTTATTTTGTTTAGATTAAAAGGGCCTATTTTTGACCTCGATCTTGTCCTGAGGACAGAGACGAGGTCGACGATGGAACGAGCTAACCCAAAAGAAGCCTATTAACTCGCGACTTAAATAGATTGGGGTCATATGTACTCGAGAACACCGAAAAGTCAAAAGACACCAATGCGCATCAATAAAACGCACCAATTATTGCTAAATTCTCAAGCTGTGAAGAGTTAATGCCAATGGTGGCTACTTACAGTAGAAAATAACGACTATTTTCGCCTACGAAAGTTTACAGACTTTCATGCAATAGGTTTGAATATGCAGCAGCATGCATATACGAACATTACGTTCGCTGAGTAAGATGATCCTGCAAAGTTCGAATCTTTCATTTTCCCAAATGATGGGGAGGCTCATATTCACAAGACATTTACGAGCTAATATAACTGCATTATAAAATAGCTGTAAAGAAGCTCTTATTACACAGATGCTACCCTCATCATTCTCATTTTATTAAGCCCTTATTGTCTCCAATAAAAATCTAGAAGATATCCTATAAAAATGAGGTATAAGTCAGCGAGAAAATGATAAAGCCTCTAAATCAGGAGGCAGCACGGTTGGAGGAAGTGTTTATAAGAATTTATGCGTATTTAAACGACTCCTTTCATCGTCTGCTTGTATTAAGTACGCCATTATGCGTTGTATTTTACGTAAAGGACGTGATTTTGTGACGTCATTTATTAGATGGGCTGCGCTCAACGAATCTGGAAACGCATTGATTTAAATTTCTCCTCTGCAATCCTCCACACTACAAGTTATCGAACTGGGGTAAAAATGCAGCATTGTTAAGGAATCCTAGTTCCACTACCAGACTTGCTAATTTCAACTTGCAAATAGAAACTTGCTTATTTATCAAAATCCAATACAATAGGCTCAGAAACATGCTTATATTAAGTAGGTAAGTACACCAAACGAATTTTAGATAACAGTGATATTCATAAAGTCATAAACAAAAAAAGACATACAAAATCCCATTTTGATGTAAAAAAACAACCACAGGTGTATGATCGCTCCGTCGCGTCGTGCATACAACATAAACTATACGACACTTTCCTTCTTACGATGCGTGTGTCTATATAAAAAGTGACAGTTTGCAATTTAAATAATATATACCGTTCCGTTTATGTTTCAAATCCGAGCTTACGGTTTTGTAGTGCTGAGAATACGCACAGAGCAGCGATAAAATTTATTGTCACCCGTACGACATCTGGTGCCTTCCCCCTGGTTTTGGTGTAAGAAGAGAGATAAAAGCGATTCTAAAGAGCTATGGAGTTCATTTTTAGGGTTCCGTACCCAAAGGGTAAAACGGGACCTTATTACTAAGACTCCGCTGTCTGTCTGTCTATCTGTCTCCAGGCTGTATCTCATAAACCGTGATAGCTAGAATGCTGAAATTTTCACAAATGATGTATTACTATTGCCGCTATAACATCAAATACTAAAAATTAAAAAAAAAATTAAGGGGCCCCCATACAACAGATATGATTTTTTTGCCGTTTTTATAGATAATGGTAATTTTTTTTTGTTCTCGATAACTGTGAAAATGCTATCTCAAACCAGTAGTTTCCAGTAGTAATATAATAATAATAATAACGTTTATTGTGTCCAAAAGTTATACACAAGCAATTTGGGTTTGGAGTCTTCATTTAAGCAGATAATGCCTGTATTAGAGGACTCCGCTCCTTCACAACAGTAGGCACTTACTTAAAACACAATAAAAACAGTACATGGGTGTATTAAAACAAGATAGCAAAATTTAATTATGTGAAATTGAGTGAGTGTGTGCATGAGTGTGTGTGTGTTGTTGAGTGTAATGAGTGTTATGGATGTGTGATTGTATGAGTATGTGTGTGTGAGTGTACGTGTAGGTGTGGGAGAGTCTCTGTGTGTGTGTGCGAGTCGTGTACATGTATTAAGTTACGTTTTGTAGGAGAGCTTCAGTATTTTCATATGTCAGTGGTTTTATCCAGTCAATTAACATTTCTTTACATATATGATAAGATTTTGCATATACGAAAATTTTCTTATTAATTTTGTTATACAATTGAGCTGACCGTTTACTGAATTGCATAGATCCGAATTTGGTCTTGGTTATAGGTATTTGAACTATATCATGTTTCCTTCTCCTAGAGTGTATATCCGAGTTATAAGGTAAGGTTTTGTGTTTTTTTAAAGTTGTTTGAGTAATATATAGTTTCCTAACTGACAATACATCACTGAGTTTGTAAAGGTACTCTGTAGAATATCTCCTTTTTTTAAAGTGCATTATTTTGAGCAGGGCTCGTTGTGCTCGCTCTAATTGGATGAATTTAGATTTTGCTGCCCCACCCCAAACAGGAATACAGTATATCAATATTGATTGCGCAAGAGAAATATAAATTTGATTGAGGACATTTCGTAGTATGTATGGTCTTACAATATTGTTTTTTCAGGCCTCAATTACCTAAATTGAAATGACACCACAATTACATTTAATGAGCTAATAAATTAATTAATTACATACATTAAGCGAGCTAAATGCTAAACATATAATATTAGTAATGCACAAAACATAATTTTGTAAATAACATCATGTCAAATGAATAACAGATTACAATAATAGGTTTTAAGAAGGACTAAAAGACAAAAAAAAACAGTCATTTAAGCGAACAGGATAATTATTAAACATAGCTTCTCAAATCCTGTTATTTCTATCTAAATTTTTTAAATAAAGAGCGCAAATACATAATCGAATGTTAACGCTTTTATTAAACTTAAATATCTCGAATAATCTTTATAAAATACAATAAACAGCAAACATCGAGCGGTGTATAAGTCACGTGCAATATTGGCATATGAACTTTTGCTACCGCTTATGGCTTATACCGTACGAGGGGAAGACGAACGCAAACTGTTTCCTGAACGTACTCAACATTCAGAAGAATAAAACCTTCACAATCTCGCCGTGTACACGTAAATTCAGTTAAAAAGTTACCCTCAACGATACACAGGAATAGGCTCCTTTTGCGGTTCTAAGTTGGCTTTTTAGTAGAACTTCGTAAGCTGGATCGTTTTACTTTCAAAGCGGTTAGTTAAAGTATCAGCATTTTTATCGGTGATGGATGACACTGACGGTATTTCGTTTGTTTGTCATGCTTGATTATCACTTTTACATAACATAACATCAAGCCTGTTATTCCTGAAGGGTTAGGCAGAGGTGTACCTAATAGTGTACATTTCGTCAGTTATGTTTAAGTCGCATATCTATACTAATATTAAAAAGCTGAAGAGTTTGTTTGTTTGGTTGAACGCGCTAATCTCAGGAACTACTGGTTAGAATTGAAAAATTATTTTAATGTTGGATAGCCCATTTATCGAAAAAGGTTATATAACATCACGCTGCGACCAATAGGAGCGGAGCATCAATGAAAAATGTTGCAAATCGGGAAAATTTACTCCTTTAGAGAGCTTCCGTTGCGTGCGCTACGTACATGGTTAAAGTTACGCAACAATCATGTATGAAGGAATTGTACCTCGTCAAAAGTTCTAAAAAAAGAATCCAAAAACACTTTGCCCGACCCGGGAATCGAAACCAGGACCTCATCCTCAGCAGTCGCGATTGCTACCACTAGACCAACGACAGCACGGCAGTCTGCTACTATTCTATTCCAATGCTATTGTTATCTAGGAAACCCATCGTCCACTTTGCTCACTTCCACCTTGTAACTTTACCAAGATGTAGATAACTATCTCCTGATTAGGGTAACTATCCCTTTTAAACTTAATCAACGAGTGCTTAACAATTTCAACAGAAAAATGGAGAACAGGATATAAACTCAATAAATATTGAAAAGCCTTCATCTGTTTGAAAATGCGATATATTCCGTGATAACTTATCAAATGGTCTGTACTTAAGAGGACTACAAGAGCCAACTGATGCACGCACACATTAACGCACGTCCGCATTGTAACAGGCGTTGGCCGGCACTGTCGGTGCACAGGCGTTTACGCACACATGCGTACGAATTATATTGCGAAATAAGTAAACGCGATTTACAGAAAATCTATTGATTGGATTAAAAAACTAAAACAGTATTATGTTAGTATGTTGTTTGTTGAACGTTTTGTCAAAAAATCAGAACGATCGTATGTATTTTATTTAAAATGGTATTTGTTCGTTAAAAGATTTTTTTAGAGGTATCTTTGTGATTTTTTTCTATCGATTAAAATTAGTTTTATTATGTTTTCAGCACACTACTTAACTAGATTATATCCTGAAGAATAACATATATTTTTTTGATTGTGTTAACTGCAGCTGCTGCTGCTGCTGCTGTGCTGCTGCTACTTTTAAGCATTATAATACTCGCGTTTAGCTCTTGTAGTCCCCTTTAAAATAAGCCTGAAAGACGTCGTCGGTGCGACATGAAAAATTAAAAAAACAAAGGTTCCATTTTAAGATGTTGGAATTTAAATTTTTATGTTTGAATACCGTAAGCCCTGCTGAAGAAGATAAGGAAAAATATAATTTATTTCAATACGCTTTGCATATTAATTGAATTTCTTTCTTAGTGACGTAAAAAGGGGCAAATATTCAAACGTTGAAATGAAAAACATGGATAAATAAATGTTGAATAATCAAAGAAATGTTTTAAGGGTTCCGTACCTCGAAAGAAAAAAACGAAACCCTTATAGGATCACTTTGTTGTCCGTCCGTCTGTCTGTCTGTCAAGACCCTTTTTATCAGGAACGCGTGGACGTATCAAGCATGGAATTTATATCAAATACTCAGGTCTATCCCTTGGAGCTGTGAAAAAATCAAACTTCTAAGTCAACGCAATCAAAAGACAGCCGTTTATGCCGCAAATTTTCGAAACTCGCAAGGGAATCAAAACCTACAGGGTACTTCCCGTGAACTCAGAATTTTGAAATTTAGCACGAAGCAACACCTTATAGCACAAATAAAGGAAAAATAGCGAAAACCGTAAATATTTAGTTATATCATATAGTAAAAATAATTTTAAACTTAATACCCCTTTACTCATGAACGCGTACAGGTATTAAATTGAAATTCATATCAAATACTCAGGTCTATAATACCTTTAAGCTGTAACAAAATCAAACTTCTATGTCAACGCAATCAAAAGAAACAGCAAGATAAGCCGCATATTTTCAAACTCGCAACTACTCGCAAGGGAATCGAAACCTAAAGGGTACTTCCAGTCGACCTAGAATCTTGAAATTTGGCATGAAAAAATATTTTATAGCACATATAAAGGAAAAATTCCGAAAAGCTTACATTTTTAGTTACATCACATTTTTTTTATAAATAATGGTACGGAACCCTTCGTGCACGATTCCGACTCGCACTTGGCCGTTTATTTTTTATATTATGATAGTCAGTTTGGTTAACGTTAGCTAAATATTTTTGTTTTAATTAAGTGAAGGGGACAAAAAAATCTAATCGTTATTTCTATTCTCTTTCTTGTCTCTATTCCCTGGCTCGGTAAAATGATAGAGCTTTTTAACTGACGAAAAAAGTAGGTTCTCAAATTCTCAATACGACGCGCATTGATATATTTTTTTGTCTTTGTAAAAAATTCGTTTGATCTATCTTGATTTTTTTACTAGTAGCTTAAACACTACGATACAATACCTGCCGATACAAATCTAACCTAACATTATAAAGCTGGTTAGTTTGTTTGGTTGAACGCGCTAATCTCAGGAATGAATGATTTGAATTGGATAGCCCATTTATCAAGGAAGGCTATAAGCTATATAACATCACGCGGCGTGTAATCGGAGTAGAGCATCAATGAAAAATGTTACAAAAAACGGGGAAAATAGTATTTTTATAAAAAAATCATGCGGACGTAGGTCACGTGCAACAGCTAGTATTTCAATAAATATCGTGATGTGATCCTTATGAAGTATAATAAAATTAATTCAAGTACTCCAACCAAAGTACAATTAAACCAAATTGTCGCAGCCTCAGCATCGAACCCCACTACTCCCTGCATTCAACTCTCGCACTCAAAATTCATTTGCCCCAAAAATGCAACTGGCGCCCCCACAGTTAAAATTAAAGCTAATTAACTTTTTAAACTCTGCTTACCCCGTGGCCGCTGGCGTATAATTAAAACGAAACAAAAGTCAACTTTATACCCCCCTAAGGAGTTGCCTACTGCTGCTTGGTAGGTGGGTATGGGTATTTTTACGCGAGAAACTTTACGAGGATTGGGACGCGTAATTAATTAGAGAAATTAACGTTTAGGTAATTTTATAATGGAAGAAACAATGGTTGAAAAACTTTAAATGACTGTAGAAATCAAGTGCATACATACTATCGAGTTCACTGACGGTCGACCTCTTTTCAAACCTTATTACTTAGGGCATAACTTTGGATTCTCATATGGATGGACTGGTTTCCTCATTTACATACCGAGTTCCCTCCGTATGTTAAGCCGTAGGTCCCGGCTGTCAATAATAGATCTTTGAAAGTCTATAGTCAGTGGCCCGAAAGTCTGACAACCAGTCTTACCAAGGGGTATCGCATTATAGTACTTACTAACTGGGTTGTGGAGGTCAGATAGGCAGTCCGTTCCCCAACTAAGTTATTTATTTATTTAATTTTAGGAAAACTGACAGCTAAACAGACAGTGAGTAGTCGTTAAAACAAAATATGGCCAATTACAAGTTTCCACATGTAGTATTTAAAATATGAAACAGAATTTTTTTAATAGACTATAGTTATATAACACAAAGAAAAATTACTATTTACGCTCGAAGAAGCCATTGGATCAATTTTTTTTTTAAATTTAGCTATGCTAGTACACACGACAATTTATACAAACGACTCGCTCTCACCATGTATGAGTTCCGTCTGTACGTAGTGGCCACCACTGGGGTGTGCAATAAATTAGGTCTACGCAAGAACACAGACGGCACTCGCAACCCGATTTTGTGTAGCAACTCGGTAACACCAGTTGATCCATTGGCGATCTTGAAAAGGAACACAAAATCTGATATTTTAAAAGTTGGGAAAAGGCTAAGCAGATGATGATGAGACATAAACTACAAAACGCCAACTGCTACGATCTTGCTCCTGCTAAATCTTTTGTATGGTTTGTAACCAATCTTCTCTTTATGAACCAACCTTTTGACAGCTATATCATTGTTGTCATAGAGTTCATATTAAAAGTAAAAAAAATCCAGTAACTTACAACTAATAAGTGACTTCTAAATCTGCAACCCTTAAGATAAGTAGTATCAGCTGTCATAGTTAAACCCCTTGTCAAACTAACACTTCCCGCAAAATCAATGGTTCCTAATTGTATAGAATTGGACCGTAGTCTCCGAAACATAGACCAATCTCCACATACATATTAATCACCAATTGACCACAAATTCAAGGCAAACAAGCAGTTTTCAGGTTAATATGTTGATCATCCGTATACAACAGTCATTGGACAAAAGGGCAGGGATTCGTGGAAAAAGCTGGAGGAGGCCTTAACCCTAAAAGGGGTCCATATCATAAAGTAAGAAAACTAACCATACTAACATTAAAATACGATAGGTTTTTACTAACACCCTGCTAACAACATTTGAAATGAAATTTTGTGATATGGAATAAACGGTTTTTCTTTTAAGCAACAATCGTAAGCCAAAAAGCGGTATCTCACAAAAACTCAGTATCCATAACTTTATTAGAACATTTTAAATAACGCGTAAAAAATATTCTCATTTTTGTATTGAATAAGAGAGATACATTTTTACACATACCCTGTATTTTCAAATCATAGATTAGTTGACTAAGCGTTCATTGGCTTACGGGGCCAGCATACCACATTAGCCCCGAGCCCCAGTATGCATTATTCCAACCCTACAGTCACATGATCGTGAGCCATAAAAATTAAAACTCACTCGCCAAAAGGGTTATTGCAGTACTGATACAGTTAGGGTGGATCCCGTCACAACATAAGACTACTATATTATGCACAACAGTTTTATTATTTTAGCTCCATATGGGTTGGATTGGAGTGCTTTTATGTGGGAAAGTATCGCAGCTTTAAAAATCGACTGTAATTTTAAAAATTCTAGTATCGATTTTATATATGAAAGGGTAGTATGTAATGCACTAGTTTCAGTTATCGTAGTACTTAACAATAAATAATCATATTTGAACTTTTCTATATACTAATCTATATAATACCTAGTAGAGAGAGGACCCTAATAGATACAAGATAAGCAGTCGCTCTATGTAAAATACTGGTATTTGGCTGCGGCCGGTTAGACTGGAAGCCGACCCCAACATAGTTGGGAAAAGGCGACGCTGCTGATGAGAAAAAGAATTTGAAAAATGAAAAAAATCTGGTATCTCTTAGAAATTCTGTCGAATATATTGCTCCTAAAACTTTTGGCCAAAAAATTTTTAGTTATGTTCTAAAACATTCCATTATTTATAATCTCCACTAACGACCACACAAACAAAAACAAAACATAATCAGAACAGGAAAACAAAAACAAAACGCACAATAATCTTTAAATAAAGTGAAGTAGCATCTGCTACCGAACTGAAATCCATAACTCCGCTTATATCCGAGGGCTACCTTCAGATTCCCTTTAAAATTGGCCCCGGAACGTGACGGGAAAGCGAATCCCTGTGTCCATTATTTTAATAGTTTCCCTTGCTTTTGTCTTACCCCTGCTATAAAATTAAGGAGCGGAAAAGTTAGGAAGTATCGAGTATATGGTCGTAATTCTCGATTCGATTTACGTGCCTCCAAGAATCTTCTGCTGTAAGCCCGTAGCTGCCTCTGGTTTTCCGTGCGTGACGTAATAGGTGATTCTGGGGTGGAAACGGTGCATTCTTAAGCATGTTTTGATCATACTGCCAAAATCAGATCAACTGGATGACGTGGCACTGATAAACCTCTTTAGATTCGGTCTCATATACGAATTTGCTGTGTCATATTTAAGATAATCTATTTTTTTCCGTTTTGCATGTTTGTGGCAAAATATTAAAGTTAGCCTAAGTTTACATGCAGCAAATAGATGCAAAAAACTCAAAAGTGTATTTGTTGGTAGCAAAAAGTTTAATCAGATTTTGTGAGAAAAAAATGTCTTCATAAATTCAGTCGTGAAAAATAAACGTGTGCGTTGTATTTACGTAAAAATAATATAAAACCGTGGGTTGCTACTGAGGCACAAAAGGTTACCCGGGACTTTTATATCCAGGCAAAAAATATCTTAAAAATTTTAATTTATTTAATATTTTTGCCGATAAAATTGTAACCTGAAATATTTTTCGTAGAAGACACTAAATACGGAAATTTGAAAAAAAAGTTTAAAAAGCACTCATGCAAACTACAGAAAAAAACTGAGGGCTTATGACACAACAATTTTACTAGTACTTGCCGTCAGTTCTGGATCGAATCACCGTCTTCTTATAGTAAGTACACCTCCAGCTCTACGGACGACCCCTTCAAGTAACACAGCAAATAACTTCAGAACCTAGTAGTTATCAAAAATTCAAAATGGCCGCCATGTTTCCACCTCAAAGGTCACATTTCTAGCCCAATATTTACACGAGTCAGTACAGCATTGCCTGTACACTTGTACAGTCGCCACCAGCAATAATCGAACGCTCGCAGTTTAGATAAGAGCGCGACTGAAGCACTTGAGCACTTCATTGTACATGCTGCATTAGCTTTGAGCGTATTAGCATATAAGATAAGCTAGATTGTAGTCAAGGGTTGTAGACTGTGGGCTTTTGTGGTAAGTTGTGTCATTGCAGTTGCCAGGTATTAAATCTTTAATGAACTGATTGATTTCTGGTAGGACTGAAGCATAAATAAACTCCTTTTAAACGTATACTGTCTCTTACGGGATATCTTCCTTGATTATACATTATTCTGAACTCCCAATATGTCGACGCTGTGGCAAGCTCCATGATCGCGGGATGACTAGTTATATCCCGTAAGTGACAGTATAAGTTTAGTTATAAACCGTGAAAGCTTAGAACAGTATTGAAACTGTTTTATTTTTAACATCATATAATATTGGACTATGAGAAGAACATAACATAACATCAATCCTGTAATCCCCAAAGGCTTAAGCAGAGGTGTACCTATATTACAACACAAAGACATTCAAATATTTACGGGCAATAGACGGGACAAGACGAAAAAAATCGTAATCCAATACTTGTTACTACTTAGTAACAAATCGTTTTGTCTAGTGTCACACGCCCGCTTGTCAGGTAGCATTCGTGTGTTAAAATCAAAAATGTTCGGGATCAAAATTTTTGTAGGAAAATATTCCCAATGTCCGCTCTTTATGTCTTTTTAATCTCTTTGTTACAACCACTTTTTGTCAGTTAAATATGTTTTAAGTCCCAAGTAATTGTTATAGCCCGTAACCGGATAACAAGATTAAAGATTTCCGATTAGCACTTTACATCAATAGTTAAAAGTATATTTTAACTCTATAAATTATTGTGATGTAAATAAATTGAACCCTTCATTATAACGTTTCACGGACCAGGTGCCTTATCCCGGGAAGCATTTATTTTCCTTATTACGAAAACCAATTTATCAGCGCATTACCGTTTCAAATGACTCGTTTAATATTTTTTCTCCAAATAATCCTTTCAGCTTCGGGGAGAAAAGAAAAAAAAAAGATAAATCCACGTCGCAAGGAAACGGGGCAAAATCGATATACGCAAATCAGTGATAACAGGGACCTCTAAACTTTTACCGTTTATTTCCCGAGCCGGGTCTCCCCCAGCGTCTTATCGCCTCCGATCTACAAATCCAATTTCCTAAAATAGGGATCGATCCGACAAATCATCTGGCCAACTCTATTATCCCCTATTCAGGAGGATATCGCGATGACTTGCTTAGTCGATACTGTTAGTGGACACTAACGCGGAAAAAATATCGAGTTACAATCCGAACGGTATCGTAACGTAATCTAAGTATCTGAGTGACCGTTTCTTGGAAACTTTTCACGTAATTGGTTTGTCATAAACAGGGTATTGCATTTCACTATTACTTTTTATGGCACACTTTTTTTGCCCGTGGCTTCGCTCGCGTTATTGTCGTTAATTATTACAAGATAACGTTTTAAATATAACTGTTCCGATCCGATGAGATGCGAGCCGTTTGCTAGAAATCATCCACATATGGGAATATTCGTAGTAAAATAAACCAATTACACGATATAAAGTCTCAGCTGACAAACAACCACACATAAGCTATTCATTTTTATTTTAATACTTTCTCGTATAGACACCATCAGCCTGCACGGTGCTAACAATTTATATTCATAAGAGTGCCCCTGCAATCCTTAGTAATTATAAACATCGTTACAGTTAGAACATCGAGTGACGAATGGAAGCGGCAGAGGTCATAAAGTGCCTCCGAGAGCGTCCCACCGCTGGGAATCTCGGGGATGGAACAAGGTAGAAGGAAAAAGCGGTAAATTCTGTGTTCTGGGGAGTGTCTTTTCAAAAAATATTCTAATGGGGGTATGAAATAGTCTGGACTTCTTCCAAGTAATTATGTAGCACACTTTGATGCTGGAAATCTTTCAGTCATGACCAGCTTGATAAAGATTTAAAGAAACTGAATTAGCAAAACTAGTAAAAGATTTTTTTATTGCAACGTAACGATACAAAACTTGACTTAGGTAATACCTTAGGCATTCTATACCCGTCAACCAAGTCACTCTACTATCTAAAATAGTGTGTTGTTGTGTGGTGCTACAATAATGAGGTAAATCGCCTCAAGAGCCCACTTACACCACAACTCAAAATTTGCATGTCGTACCTACAATACTACTCAACCCTTCTGAACCGGCTGAACCTTAGCCAAATGGCACCGTACCTGGATTTGGTACATAACCAGTTTCCCTAGAACCTTACCCACACTCCCCTTCAATCTACAACGTATGAAACTAGTGAATCTGTGTGTATAGTGAGGGGTCAAGGAAGAGTGGTTAGTGGGACGTAAATCATAATCTCCACATTCGGGGTCGAATGCTGATGTTGGGGTCGTATAAGAAAGTGTAAGCGATTTTTGGTGTCGTTTAGTTACAATTTTAATGGTGCAAGTGTCCTTTTGGGATGTGGCGCATTTATCTACGTGTGGAGACAGGTTCGGGACTCTGTGCGTTTGTTCTGCTTTATTTTAAAGATATTTTGCTAACAGTTAGCTGACTAACACAAAATAAACACATAACATGTGCGTGTGCGTGTTTTCCCAAGAGTTAGGCAGAGGTTTTTGGGACAAGCCCGCTACACTATTCCCAAACTACTGCAACTCTTGAAAGCCAGAATCAACAGTCGCGACCACCAGAAACGCGCCGCGATAGTGAAACTCGACGAAGTCACAGAGAAACAATTTAACTGTCTTGGATCCCACATGAAAATGAATCCGAAAATAATAGCGGAGTGGGAAAAACATAATCACCAAGGCGGAGGCATAGGTTTGCCAGTTATTTTTGAGTCAGACATATTTGGCGAACCATAATTTACAAACGGATTATTAGAAACTACTGGGAACTATAAAAACCGAAGATATAAAACGTTTTCCAAAGCACTGGTTAAAAATGGTTAGCCATCACAGAAACTGCAGGCTGATCAATCCACACAGTTATCCGAATAAAAACTATAGATAAATTGGAAAATACCAGACACAGCTCAACAAACAACATAAAGTAAACTAATAGTAAACGTACTGCAGAAAATCTCATCTCGAACTACAGAAAAATGTTACGATTCCAGTGTATAAAACTAAAAATAACGGAACATATCGCTTCTATTTGTAACTGCTGAACTAAATGATAAATATAGAACAGGAGCAGCACTATTGATCCGGAGGAATCCCGGAGTAATAATAGAGAACATTATGCACCGTCCTTATTCTGTACCGATGGACTGAGCACAGAATTTTGGGGCAATAAAAGTTTATTTTAAAAATGAAATGTATTGTAGACCACTGCCAAAAGAGCTTACGTTTGTAAGCTATGACAATATATTTATTGATAAATTTTAAACCAACAGCTACAACATATCCTAGATCTTAAATATACAATTAGTCTTGGGCTTACACAGTCTCCAAGGTTTAGCAGAAAGTTTAGGCAGAGGTATAGTGCCCCCACTTTTCTACAGTTATCTTAAAGTCCTACGTTATAAGGGGCGAGCCTATTGCATGCTGCTACTGAGAAATTCCTAATATAAAAACCCATTACAGTTCGTTTGCCCGACTGAGAAAACGAACCTTGTGCTCACCAGTAGCGCTTTTTTGCAACATACCATCATACTACATGTGTTTATTCTAATTTCTGTCTAGTTACTAAAAATGTTTTGTTTTCTTTTATTCTTACATCTACCATGTTGTTTACTTCCTAATATTATTACTATTTTTTATTTTATTTTTTATTCGAATGTGTCAAACTTTATGTGATTTTACTTGATTTTTATGTTCAACCAATAACTTGTATATTGTGTGATGTAAACTGTCAGTATAGTTGGTTATAATAAATAAAATTAAAAAAAATACATATATCCAACTACAGCAACTCAGAATAAAAGTCAGAATCAACATAATGTTTGCAACCACTACACAAACGAGGCAGTTAGCTAGTTACGCCACAAAAAGACCTGCAACTATTAGTCCCCCGTTTACACTACCATCACGGTAACCAGAATACGCCTCCACCAAACACCGTGACAGTTATCCGAATGTCAATTAACAACACTTAGCGCAGTTTCCGTGTTAATGCACCTTTATATAGGTAACACGGATTTCGTGTTATTTGTGCCTATAGCTCTGATAGCATGCATTATGATCCTATTATTTGGGTGGTATTGGCTGGTATTTGACCTTGTAAAAGTGGGTGCGCTATTACATAAGAAAGAAAGAAAAAATGTTTACTTTTTTTTTGCATGAGTCTCGTATTCCTAGCACTTCACTTTTGCTGGATGACGAGTGGAACATGTCCGCGGAAGCGACGGAAATCCACGTCCTGCGGCCAAAAGTCTTCCTCCGTCACGAGGCAGATAACAATTCGGTACTCGCACCACGAATGCCTTGAGCTTGACGTACCGGCGTGACTGCAGCAACTGCACCCTCGGCGCGTACCTCGTCCTTTGGCGCACGTACTCCACGATGTCCTCCGCTTTACTGGTGTAATGTAAGCGGGAAATGTACACCGGTGTCTTTGGTTTGGCAGCAAGCAGGCTCACTTCAGGGTCCGCAGGAGCCTTGCCGCAGAGGTTCTTTGAGGTTAAGCTAGACTTGTCGAGGTCGGTCGGTCAAAGATGGCCGACCGGTTATGTTGTATGCATTCCCATGATATGGGTATCAAATGAAAGAGTTTGCTGGAAAAAATACGAGAAAGCGTATGTTTAAATATGCATCATTGTGATTTTGACATTGACGACAAAAGGGCTGTAAGTATTTGTTTAGACAAAAAAAAATACTACTCGTACTCTACAAAAAAACACTCATTCATTCACTCGCAACATGAAAAAGCACGCAACTTGTGACATCGTACCCTTTGTCCGCTACAGTCCGTGCGAATAGTGAGCGTATCGATTGAGTGCGAGTGAATAATGCACGCGCCGCCGTCCGTCCGCGTTCGTAGCCGTTCGCAGTCGACCGTCGGCGTCCGTCCGACGGTCAATTAGTCGTGCGGACTGCACTCACTGTTACCGTATTGTTTTTAATGCAAGCTTTATCTGGCGGAGATGTGAGTTGTAAAATGGTTTATTTTTGTGGTATACATAAATTATTGGTTTCGATGAGGATGATCTTGGACAAAGGTAGGATTGAAAGGATCTGTATATAGACTGCATTGAGTTAAAACGACAAAAGACCCCCCACAAAAGTAAAAACCAATGTAAAGATTTATGTTTGTTTACGAACTGGATGACACTAAGCAACAGGTTCAGAAATCTTGCATCGAATAAGTGACTTACAGAACCATTTACAACAGCCTAGCGGCTAGAACTTCACAAATTGTAGGTATACGACGACGCCTCGACGTTGCCCGACACCACGTGGCAAGTTCGACATAACATCAGTTAATAGAGCGTGTGATAGATGCTTGACAACTAATGTTGAACAACGCAATATTACGCTAAATTATCGTAACCGCATTCGCTGTACTCTAGCTGTGATTTTGAACTTCTCTTCCGTGCCTACTTGTAAAAACAACACCCTTCCTATCTTACAAGCCGTAGTTACAAATAAAAACATCTATACATACTTACAAATAAATAAAATTGAAATTACAAACAGACACTCTGTTTATACATATACGATTCTTATAAACAAAAAAAACTATCAGTCTGTTTGTTCCGGCTAATCTCCGAAACGGCTGGACCGCTATTGACGGGACTTTTACTGGCAGGTAGCTGATGTTATAAGGAGTAACTTAGGCTACTTTTATTTTCTAAAAAGGATTAGGGTTCCGTGCAAAAAAAAACAACCAAAACCAAAATGAAATTGTTAACAAAATCCGATTCAAATAGGGAAGTAATCTTAATATATAAAATTCTCGTGTCACAGTTTTCGTTGCCATACTCCTCCGAAACGGCTTGACCGATTTTGATGAAATTTTTTGTGCTTATCCGGTATCTATGAGAATCGGCCAACATCTATTTTTCATCCCCCTAAGTGATAAGGGGGTAGGTAGGTAGGGTAGGTAAGTAGGTTAGGTAGGTAGGGTAGGTAGGTAGGCAGGGTAGGTAGGTAGGATAGGTAGGTAGGGTAGGTAAGTAGGTTAGGTAGGTAGGGTAGGTAGGTAGGCAGGGTAGGTAGGTAGGATAGGTAGGTAGGTAGGTAGGGTAGGTAGGTAGGTAGGGTAGGTAGGTAGGTAGGGTAGGTAGGTAGGGTAGGTAGGGTAGGTAGGATGGTTGGGTAGTTAGGTAGGGTAGGTAGGTAGGTAGGGTAGGTAGCTAGGGTAGGTAGCTAGGGTAGGTAGCTAGGGTGGCTAGCTGGGGTAGGTAAGTAGGGTAGGTAGCTAGGGTGGCTAGCTGGGGTAGGTAAGTAGGATAGGTAGGTAGGTAAGTAGGATAGGTAGGTGGGGTATGGTAAAAAAAAGTGCTAAAAGCTAGTATTTTATAATAATTTCACACGAACCAAGGTCGCGGGCAACAGCTAGTATTATACATATAAATTGTTTGGAAGAAGTAGTATAATAGTAGTACAACGATCTATAAATAAGATCACAAACTTCATAAGCTCATCCATCACGCTTCACTCACAAAACTTCCACACAAGCACGCAAATACAGGTTGCTCTCGCAATGCATCGCACACGTCATTGGCTACGACGTGACGTTACGGCACACGACGTGTCTTGTCGCGTGCGTTGAATGTGAACAGGCAGCGTGACACGATATTAACGTGCAGTCACTATTCGAATTCTATTTTGATTAGAGTGTTTCTAGTCGTGACAAGATACTGTCATGTCTATCATTTTCCAATGATCAGCATAGCGTCAGATTATCATGTTAAAGACCAGAATTCGAAGTGATAATCATCTGTCAGTCCGTAATTATCAAAGAAAACACTTATGTTGATAATTTTACACCCCTGTTACAGACAAAAGTAAAACATGCTAAAGCAAATGAACCGATGAGCCGTTCCTAAGGGGCTGTCTCCACGAGCGAGAGAATCCCGGCGATATTACGTATTTGTATGGGATAATATGGCCGCAATTCTCTCGCTCGTGGAGACGGCCTCTAAGAGAGTGTACAGAAATACGTGGCACAGACGATAATATCGTCGCGATTCTCTCGCTCGTGGAGACAGCCCCTAAGTGAAATCGATAAAAACTTGACCTGATACTACGACATAATGCTGTGCAAAAAAGCGTTTAATACATATTACATGTTACAAAAGTGTGATCATCAGTGCCCCTGACTATCAATAAACTGTCCCAAAACGATACTCTGACCGTTTCTTCGTAATTCAATAATGCCTTTGGTTAATTCCAAAACCACATAAGTAGCAAACTGAGTGACTGCCTCCATTGGGCGAGTGGTCGCAAGCGCGACTGCTGAGCATGAGGTTTCGATTCCCGGGTCGGGAAAAGTGTTATTGGGTTTTCCCATCAGGAATTTTCTCTGTAGCAGCCACGGAGTCTGGTTTTGTGCCCGGTTGATGGCAATAGGCTCGCCCCTGTTACATGGGACTTAAACATTACTGGCGAAATGTGGACGTACTATAATTGGGTTCACCACTACTTAACTCTTCGGGGATTACAGGTGTGATGTTACGTTATGAGTAGCAAAATTATCAGTACTAGGTATTATGTTTTTTCTAAGCGATTGTAGCAATAATCTCCACCTTCGCCATCACATTAACAGCTAAACCATGTTCAGCAAAAATCCTTCTAAGGTTGACATGAATATTCCGTCCAATGTCATCACCAATTTATGTCAACCCCTCTAATGATATCTCTGTTCCACCGAATATCTACTTGTGAATTTATAAACAGGTAACAACCATACAGGAATATTGAATAAACGAGCCTTCCATGAAAGCAGAGGGCGGATTGATAAGGCGAAGTAATTAATTTTTCATGTCGGCCGTGTGGTATTGTCCCTAAGCCGCTAGTTAGCAATTCTGTGTGTGCAAAATTGTGTGTGGCAGTTGGCGGGTTGACGAAACTCGGTCGGACCGTCTCGTGTAAATAATAAAGGTTTGGGAAACTCATATTTTGTGTGCTCAAAAATTGTTTAACAAATTAGTGTTTTTTTTTTTTTAAATTAAATTTTTAACCTAAACGCGATCTAAAATAATTTACCTGAATCGGAATAAGAAGCTATTATGTATAAAAATATAAAATTGATATTTTCAATAGACACAGTGCGAATCGATACTTAATGTGATTGTGGCCACAACAACAGAGCTGCCAAACAAAATGTTTAAATTCAACAATAAACGTTGTAGTACTTCCAATGAAAGCCATTGTTATCAGAAAACAGACAACACAAACAGCGAGCTCAAAAAACAAAATAACGACCGACGATTATTAAAAAAAATAATTGATAAACGCTACGAAATACGAACTACTAGCTTCAATGTTAAAAAAGAACAAAAAACCTCGTAAAAGAGTTCGCAGCATTCTCACTGTTCGGTCATCAGAGTCAGAGTACATGAAAAACGCGAAGTGTACAGGCGAACGAAAGGTTGGACTGTGGCGTGGTACTTCAGAAATGCTCTATCAAAAAATCGAACGTGTCAATGGACGTGCAAATTAGATTTGTTAGTGGACGCTCCGACTGTTACGTACGTGTCACGTCAGTGGCGAAAAATCGAGGGTTAACTAAACGCCGTTAAGCCTTTACAGGCACAGGTATGGGCTAATGGTGGTGAAAGGTTAACACTTACATAGACTGTGTAGTTTAAAATGTGACTCTTAAGCCCTTTCTTTCATTAACAATGAACCCAACTTACTGGAATGCTTACAATACAGGGTGGAAAGGACACCAACGCACAAACGGTTATCAAGTATCAATACATCATTCAGAACTCCCGGGATCACATAGAAATATTTCACCGGTAATTTAAAAAAAAAACAGCTGTGCCATACATTTTGACCGGTAGATATTGCACTTTTGTAGGAAACAGCTGTTTTTGTTTAGATTACCGATGAAAAATTTTTGTTTTGCTACTGTATTGAATACGTGGTAACCATTTGTACATCCGAGTCCCTTATATCCCAGTATTGTAAACCTTCCAGTTAGTTGGGTTTATTGGTAATGAGATAAAGGGTTTAAGAGTCACGAAAATAGATTGGACTGCTTCGTTGGTGGTCGCATGTGTAATGCTGAGCATGAGGTCCTGGATTAGATTCCCAGGTCGGTCAAAGTATCATATTATTTCCAACTTGATGCCCATTGTTATTTTTATTGTACTAACATAGTTTATAAGATTTCTGCTACTAACCTTTTCTATGGACTATGTAGTTGTCTGAGAATAAAAGTTTTTTTTTATTTATTTATTTCTTAAAGTGTTACCATACGGAATTTTTCAGTAGCACCCCGTGGTCAGAACTCACGTCTAGTTGATGTCAATAGGCTGTCCCCCTATTCCATGGGACTTGAACGTAACTGACAAAATGTGAGTACACCTTAGCCCAACCTTTCGTAAACGCTATAATTTGAATGATTGTAAATATTCTTGTCAGATAGGTAAGTACCTATTTATTTTATTTTGAGCTGTGTTTTGGCAATCAAATTACAAACTTAAATGCAGTGCAGTAGACTCGTTGATTGAATAGTGAAAAACTCGTAATTTGGCCCCTTGCCTAATTACCAGGCTTATCGCTAATTATCTCGGACCCGTCCAATCAATGCAATATACAGAATACTATATACATAGGTACTATTCGCTTTTGATAGTAGATAGCTAAATTTAGCCGCCATTGCGCTGATATAACATCACGTCTAAGTATATTTACCCATAATTCGCCAGCTATGTTCAAGTCCAATGTAATAGGCGGTGAGCCTATTGCTATCGACAGGGCATAAATCACAGACACTGCTGAGAAATTTCTGATGAAAAACCCAACAACGTGTTGTCCAACCTGGGAATGGAACTCAAACCAAATCGCTGAGTAGTAGCTCTTGCCACCAAAAAAACGACTGACCGTCGTTTTTTTTTAAAGCAATAGACCATGTACCTTTTTTTTTCGGATGGGAAATCACCAAATGACTCCTCCCGCTCTGGGCGGAGCGGAAGGGAGTGTCAGACTTTTACTGACTAAAAACCATCCATGTTCCTTCTTTTGCCCTTTATGTTCCAGGGCCGCGGTATCTCTTTCGAACAGTCCCACAGCCCTGGCAGCCATCGGCCCTTGCGTTTACTGACATCTTTTTGAGGCGCGCGTGGAACACGAACGCGCCGTGTGTTGTCCAACCTGGGAATGGAACTCAAACCAAATCGCTCAGTAGTAGCTCTTGCCACCACAAGACAAAAGAGACAGTCGTTTTTTTTTTTAAAGCAATAGACCTTGTTTATATAATGAAACAAATCAAGGTGCGTTGAAAGGAAATAATTTAAATTTTATGCAAAATATTTAGGTTTAATTCCACGAAAAAATAAAGGATGTATCCAGGATTCAGCGCCGCCATGCAGCACTCAACGACCACTCTGGCGCGAAATACCGGTCAACCTGTCCTAAGAATGCCCCTTGGAAGGGCAAAACACGTGTCGAGTAAGTTTGGGTGCATGGCATGATAATTAAGTATTATGCATTTGCATATTTTTGCGGGTTCAGGGCGGGGCTGCATTCTGCATCAAGGCCTGGAATTAAAACTAAATGTTTTGGATAACATTTAATGTCATGTATTTCCGCAAAGTAACGCCTGATTACGATAACCTTAGGGAATAATTTTATAATCCATGAACATTTTCCTTAATCAAATATGCCTTTAATCATCCCTTGAGTCTGTCTGTGTACACATGTCTTTTGATCTCGTTTAAAGCAGCTCTTCCAGCGTCCTCTGAAGTTTTCATCAGCAAAACTTTAAATTAAAAAAAAAAAGTTTTAAATCAACCTGAACGGAGCCAGTCTTTACAACTTAGCTTGATTAAATCTAGTCCTTCCGTAGACTGCATCGTAAAAATTGTAATAAGTTTTTAATAAATAATATTAAAGGAAGCACCTTCAGAATATTTAATAAGATTCTCAGTCAAACTTGCAGTCTTTTTGTTAGTAGAAAAAGTTGTAAAATGTTCTGGTTTCCGTACAGCTTTATCGCGAAACGCCTTGAATATCATAATATTCAAAATGCTATTTTAAGTTAAAGGAGTGTTGCATTAATTTAATAAAATAGTACCTACACTGTCTGACTGGCTATGTGAATTTGAGTGCATAAAAGCTTTGTTCAGTGGACGAGGTCGTGGCTAAGTAATAACAGCCACTCGGATCTATCTTTAGGTTAAGCCGCGCTTGCTGTGGATGGGTGACCACAAATTACACACCGAGTTTTCTCCGTGTCTCGGAAAGCACATTAAGCCGTTGGTCCCGGCTGTCATTTGTAGATCTTTGACAGTCGTTACAGGTGTAACTACCACATCAAGTCTGACAACGAGTCTTACCAAAGGGTATCGTATTACCCAGTACTAACTGGGTTGTATAGGTCAGATAGCCAGGCGCTGCATGTAAAATACTGGTATTCAGCTGCATCCGGTTAGACTGGAAGCCGACCCCAACTTAGCTGGAAAAAGGCTAGACATAATTATGATGATGACCTATGTATGTCTAAATACTTTGATTTAAGCACGTACGAAGAAACATCTGTAGATGTCTGTTTCATAGACTACGGCTCTACGGCGGCAGTTCTTTACGGCTATCGGTCTTATCGATAATTAAAATATATCGAAAAGCTGAAGGTTTTTCATGCTCTTTGAAAAGAGTGCTTCAGTCAAACTTTGAATAAATTTTCTACCTGGAAAATTAAGCACTTTTGCTAAAAGTTTTACCTTTAATAGTCGTAACTCATTACAGTGCCGTCCGGTTTATTTTTTTTCAAAGACATTCAATATTTTCTCTAGTTGATGGAAACGTAAAATTAGTTTTAAATATAAATTCATGCATTCCTCTGAGTGAATATTTTGAACCAGATGTAGTGGGTAGAAAAGCGTTGAATACTGAGATATAAATTTTTAAACGTGTGAAAAAATACGAATACATGCTCTACCTATCTCAAATACTTACATTTGGGATAAGGGTATGGGCAGAACGACTGATTAGAATACCACACCTAAATTAGGATTCGTTTTTACGCGTAAGTTTTACATGTTCCAGCATTACTTAAGTACTAATGCTGTAACATGATAATATTGTAAAATCAAATCATTTTAAAAGAGTAACCATGGAGTTTCTTGCCGGTTCTTCTCCATAGTAAACGACCAACCCGAACCGTGCACCTTTTTGTCGACGTTTTATAAGTGCCCATGTGAAATAAAAATATTTTGATTTTGTCAAATTCTTTACTATGAGATCATAATTTTCATAATTAATAACAATTCTTAAAAAAAACTGTGGGGAATCCATCGGTGTGCATCTAAGGAAAACTGTCTTGAACTTTAAAATACAACCTCAAGGCAGCATCTACACATGTGTGCGTCAACAAAGCGGGTCCACAAAAGAGCCACTCAGACTGACTGACATTTTAATGGAGCCCCATGTATTTATTCAGAAGCCCATCGCGCGTCGCTTCGGACCGCGCCGCCGACGAATGATGGAATTCGCGTAGACCACTGTATCTAATACTGAGTGACGTTTTTCCCTTTTTTAAATTCAACCTTTTTGGTTCAGATGGAAAGAAAAGAAAGGTTATTTGGGGTTCTCTGAATATTTTAAGGTGAAGTGGAGCTCAATCACATTATTGTTTTGATATGAATACTCAATGAATGGTTGAATGCAGTGCGTTTAATATATGGTTATAAGATGCATTTTTCTTCGTGTCTGCGTTGACAAAAAAAAAATGATCATCAAATAAACATCTCACCTTTTAGGGTTCCGTAGCCGAATGGCAAAAAACGGAACCCTTATAGATTATGCCTGTCTGTCTGTCTGTCCGTATATCACAGCCACTTTATTCCGAAACTATTAAGACTGCACAGTCGAAACTTGGTAGGTAGACGTATTTTGTGAATCTGTCTTACGATTTTTATACTAAAATAAAAATTGAAAAGAATAAGAGGGGGCTCCATACATGGAAATGAAACAAAATAATTTTTTTTTCATCAAACCTATACGTGCGGGGTGTAGGTATATATATCGGACTCTCTCAAAGTCAATCGTTTGAAAGATAGACACTTCCAAAGTGGTAAAATGTGACCCCCCCACCAATTTTTTAATAAGAAATATCGAGCTTTAACGTTATTATTAGCACAGGATCCAAGGCCAATAATTGTCCTGAAATAAAAACCTTAACTAATTGGCCTCTCCACAGTTTCGTTAACCTAACACATAAGAGTTTCTGATCCAAAACTGTTGGTAGTAGGGTCCAGCGATTGTGAGACTGTTAGTATATTACTAATTGTATCATAAACAATGCCTTTATCATATCTCTCTATACTAGACAGCAGACTAACAAGCGTATATAAGCTAGTTAGTCTGCTTTGTACAGTTTGCTCAACTGGGATGAAGAACTAATGATACGGATATAAATCGGTGTTAATTCGTCCTAGAACCATTCCGAATTAAATCATTGGAGTACCTATTTTCGGGAAATCGCCAAGCGGTTGGTCGACTCTTCACGTGACCAGAGGGCCGGCCTATTTTTTGGCCAAAGAATCAGCATTGCCATCCAACGTGGTAATGCTGCCAGCCTTCTGGGCACTTTTCCTGTTGACAGCGATGCGGACGAATTTTTAGACCCTGTAACCCTTTTCTACTTGTACATATTTATTACTATTATAGTTTTGTAGTTTGTAAATAATTTTATTATCTTCTATTTATTTAGTACCTATTGCATAGTAGAAACCGGATATAATGATGATATGTTGCGAATCGTTTTCGTCGTTAGCTAAAATTATCACAACTCAACTGCCTGTATGAAAAAAAAAAACAAATTTAGTATTAGTTTAATTTTTTCTGAGTCAATCACCTGTTGTGTTATAGATTTTTAATATCTGCTTCGCTGCATCTTAGGGCATTATTTCTATAGAATATTGATACTCACAACTCTTGAACGCCGTTTAGAAATGCTGTCTGCGTTCAGTTTCATTGGTGAATTTAGCTCTAAGAAGTCAAATTCAACTTTCCACAATATTATTTAGCCACAAAGATTCAAGATTTGATCTCCACATTGACCGTATTCGAATGAAACTCTTTGTAAAACATTTCAATCTTATACAGTAGCGTGCAGTCTGCAAGTTCGCTCAGAGGGTTCGATTTTTACCATGAGAGGGCCTTAGAGGGGCCGTTATCTAAATCAAATGCCCTCTCCGACGCGACACAGCTTGTTCGAGAGAGATTTTTAAAAGGATTTGCGTTAAATGGGTAAAAAAGGGTGGACCATATTGTAGCTCTATAGATACCTATACATGCATATAGAGAAACTTCTATCCCTTCCGTATAGATGTTTTCTTATTGTGTTTTTGTAAAGTTATTAGGGGTTTAGTTGTTTTAAATGAATATTGGAATCGACGATTTTCATTTTGGTCCTTTCTAGTTTTATTCTTCCTCGTTTGGTTTTATTTCATATCACCGGCACCGTCATGGAATGAAGTATAGGGAATTGAGGAAATACTGGGTAATACCACCCACCTAGTATTTCAATCAGTAACCAGTGAGTATTGTAATAGGGAACTGGGTTCTTGAGGTCAGAAAGTTTACGTAAAATACCAGTACCAACCCAGCTGCACACGGTTAGACTGGACGCAGATCCTCACATAGTTGGAAAAGGCTTCAGATCTATACTCTCTTACACCCACAAAACGCTTTCATTTCATATTTTCGAAACCCTTGCACCCAATACACTAATGTCTAAAAAAGCAACAAAACCTTCAAATAATACCCAGGTACTTGGAATAAAAGGATTCCACAGGCTCTAAAGCGAAACTTTTAAAGGATTTCCCCAAATCTCTTATTGAATTGTCAGGATCTTAAGTAGCATTCAGTAGTTGCACCTAAGTTTCTGTTCGCGGGAGTTTTTCTGTCCCCTTCCTCCCTTGTTTTATTATGTAAATATAACCGCATTGAGTGTGTGGTACGAATCGATCTTGAGGACCTATTATGGAACCTATCGATGGTGCATTGAAGGGTAGTTTAAATGATTGGACGATTTAAAATGCGCAACCACAATAGAAATAATATTTGAATCAAAAGCTTTGTATTTTAAATCGGTACCATGAGTAGTTTTACCACAGAAAGGTTGATTAATTTTATGTGATAATAGTGTGGGATCGTAGTGGCTGTCATTAAACAGTCGTTACGGTAGTCAGTGACCCGAATGTCTGACAATCAGTCTTACCAATATTACCCAGGACTAACTGGGTTGAGAAGGTCAGATAGACAGTCACTCCATGTAAAATACTGGTTTTCAGCTGCATCCGGTAAGCTGGAAGTCGACCCCACAAAATTTGGGAAAGGGCTAAGCAGTTGTTGAGGAGCATAGAATGAGCCAAACTATCAACATTAAAACAGACCTCCATTATTAAGAATTGCAAAATCATCATCATCATTATTCCATTGCCCTTTCCCAAATTCGGGTCGGTCTTCTTCCATACTTCAGACAGTTAAGTTTAACTATGCAAGTAAACCCCTCAAAAAGTGTAGAACTATTAATCTCCGCTCTGATGTTCAGACAAAACGCCGTTCAGGCCTTTCCTTCAACTAAAAAATAATAATAATAACAATAGTCTCCTTAGGCGGTTGGATCAAGCCTGATTCAGAAGGCAGTACTCCTCGATACGGCTCACATTGTGAGGAAGTTCCTGTCTCTGGAGCCCTAACCACCGGTAGCTTGGACCCTGCTCCCGACACCGGCGGACTACTATTTTTTTATATTTTTTAATGTTTTTTTTATATTGTTTTATATTTAAATTTAAAAAAAAAATGTAAATAAAATTTGAAAGATGTATAAACGGAACAATAGTAATAATTTAATTTGATTTATATCTTTGTATTTTATATTGTATGGATTAATTTGATCTGAAATAATTTGATTAATAATATAAACAAAATCCATCGTAAATTGAAGACGATTCAAATAAATCTACCAACACAATCTCAACAGAATCGGCATTTAGAATCAGAATAAACCCGCCGGCTCCATAGACAAGTGGAGGAGATTTCCTCAACCACATAATGCACTTAGGTCAGGATAAACGTGGTAATGTGAACGGAGCCGGGGCGCAGCGCTCGTATCTCGCGACTGTCGCCGGGACACTAACAAATACGACTAAATGTGGAATGGAGAATAGTGTTGAGGTTGGTCTTAGAATGGTAAGTGTCTGTTTGGCAAATTTTGACTAACTGGCGTGAATTAACTTGAGGTTTGGTTAGCAAACAAGGCAAGTATTCTTAATATTCAAAAACATTATGTGGAAAACCGTATAAAAAATAAGTCAAAATAGTGCTACCGTTTATTTTGTGCTCTCAGGGAACCATATTTTAGCTGGCATTTACTATGTTTTACGACCAATACTAAAGCTGGTTTTTGTTAAGAAATGTGACCTTTACCCCAAATATTTTCCCATTTCCACCAGAGAAAAGCCTAAAAATAACCTACCCAACAGTAAATCGATCGGAAACAAAACGACTTTATCGTCTCCAATAACGACCCGAAGCATTTCAGCAATAACTCCGATACGGAATATTTTATTCAAGAACTGGAACAAGAATAGAACGCGTTTTTAGGATTTCACTCGTCTCCTCTCGTCCTCCCGAAGCCCCAAATAGGGAACAGTGAAACAAGCTCTAAATCTTGAACGCGTGCGCTCAACCGAGTTAGGTCGTTTACGTAATAAATGGATTTCTATAAATGACTGCGACATGCTGAGGCGTAGGGCTGTCGTTTTTATCTGAGGCATTGAGTTGTGTCGCGTTTGGTGCAGTGTGGTAGATAAGTAATTCAAACTTTGATCTAGACTAATTTTAAGCAGCCTTTTGTCTTTTGAATAGAAACATTAGTTGTTAAAGTTTTTTTAGGTAGAGGTGTATACGGCACCCAAATGTCGCTAGTTGAGTCCCGTGTAATAGGGAGCGCGTTTATTGCCATCAACTGGACACAAGTCCAGACTCTGTCAAGTGCTACTAAGACATTCCTGATGGTGAAACCCAATATACCACTGCCTAACTGTACGGGGAATACGGGCTTGGTGTTATGTTTTGTAAAAAGTTTTATCGGTTTTGTAGATTTTCACCAGTAAAATGCAGTCACTTGGCTCAATATCATCGATTTTCTGGCCTTGGAGGATCAGTAAAAAAGACGACCGATACAATTCCCACTCCTCTTACAAACAATATTATAAGTTAAGAAACCTCAGTCCATTAATCACGCGCACCCAATAACTTCAGAGTACGGGACATCAATTACCTAATACCCACTGCCTCCCGACTAACGTCACAAACTTTGACAGTTCTGATATTAGAACATCGCCCATATGTTACGTAGGGTGCAATGCTGGAACAATGATAACAGGCCTCAATTACTTCGTGGGTTCCGGCCCAGGTGTATGCCATATTACAACTGCAATACGTTTTCAATTCGAACACATGTGACTCCAGAACTTATTCTGATGCTACTTCAAAGAGCCAAAGTGTGACTGAGCTACAGTTTTCGGAAGGTATCCAAAACCACTGCTAATGCTCTCGTTGCGGCTATAGGGGTATGACAAACCGAGCGGTAAGTTCCTTATCGTCTAAATTGAAAGGAACTATCCTCCGACCAAACGAGTGTTGAGTCTGGTGGTGGTACTCGGTTGGTGACCGTTGGACTGCCAAGCCATTGGTCTCGAGTTCGAACACACGCACCTGTGATTTTTCGGATTCATGTGCGTATTGTATACTGATCACTTGCTTCGGTGAAGTAAAACATCGTGAGGAAACCAGCATGCCTGAGAGATATTTCTCGACGGCATGTAAAGCCAAGTCAGAAGCCCATGGGCTGCATAAAAACTCTGACACCAGGTTAGGCACTAACCACACACTAAAGAAGAAAGACTCGGTTGGTGTCAGGTTTTTAAATGCGATATCTTGCACGGTACATGATTTAGCCAAAGGATGCATGACGGGAGTTTTGAAGTGTATTTCATATGTGGCGTTGTAAAATCTATAACACATCTTCTTATTAACCTAATTGACACGACGAAGAAGATGCCATACTTTCTACAAAGTTCGGCAACCCTAACATGTATCGTATCTCGGTGGTAGTTCGCGCCAATGTCACGTGTGTTACAATCGCCCCCCGACGGGATCGGATTTCGGCAGCCATTACGTGCCCAAAGTGGCTATACGCGAGATAGTTGAAATCGTTTAGGTTTTATACATGTCTGCTTAAGTTAAACCGTCATACGATGCGTTTTGAGGGACGTGACGTGGTTGGCAAATTGTTTTTGTTTTATTTTTGTAATATAAATGCATATGTTGCAGAGTTCTCATGGGTTCGGGGCAGCGACGCTTAGTGGGTGGTTATTTCTTGAAATTGCTGCGATTTTCTATTCTGCAACAAGCCCGGTTTATGACAGTAACACCAGAGTGGATGAGAACAGCGGGAGACAGGCTGAAATGGAAAACTTTAAAGGAGGCCATTGTCGCAGGATAAGCTGTTGATTACAACCGATCGTCTAAGATAAATAAATTATAATACATTATTGAAGGCTTATTTTATTTTATGTATTATACAGTTACCTGTAGTTTTGCAAAGCCACCTATTTACACTATTAACTTACATGATTTGCAATACCTACTGTAAATTACAATGGGGTACTGCTAAACACTGTTTAAAAAGTCCAATCCTGCGCTCTAAAAGATAATCAAATAAATTATTTATAACTAACCAATGTTAAACACAACATGAATTAAAAACTACTGTAATGGGCTTTTTTACTAATTAGCTACTTTCAGAGTCTGCATAAATCTTGAAAATTGTATCATCAAGACTTTCTACTGTCTATGTATCTCTATTTATGTATGTTGGGTTGCCCTATGAGAGTCACCAGCTGAAAGCCCTCCAGCGCTGTCCCGTTGGATAGGCACTCCTTACCTTTGCTGTCAGGCATCGTTTTATTTTTAGGGCTGCCGGCTAAAATAGCCCGGCAAGGTTCACGATTTAAGAAACACTTAGATTTGTAAAGAATATGTTTTCAGGAGGACAGGTTTCTTTTGTTTTTGCTAGTTTTATTCAAGGATTTTGTGAAGTGAAAGAGTACGGAAAAAATCGAAATTTCTTTTATCAAAAAAAAGATAACTTAAAACATGTCATAACATCACGCCTGTAATCCTCGCAGGGTTAGGCAGAGGTGTACCTAAAAGTACACACACATTTCGCCAGTTATGTTTAAGTCGAATGTAATAGGCGGCGAGCCTATTGCCATCAACCGGGCACAAATCCAAACTTCGTAGCTGCTACTGAGAAATTCAATTCAAACAAACATTCTGTATACCATGTTAGGCCAAGAGGTAGAAATGGAACTTCCTGACATAAAACTGCGTTCTACCCGCCTAGCCCTCATTGCCTTGCTGATTCTATGCGCAAAAATCACCATAAAACCCTCACAAACCAAGTAAATTAAAATGTTAACAATAAGCATAAATACTCGAAGAATACATAAAGAAAAGTCGGCTTATTATTTCAGCGCATTAGGAGCGAAGAATATTGCCCTGGGCAATTTATGAGCGACATTCCGGGGCGCCTTATCTCCGATATTAAAGATTTCATTAAATCATGGCGGGCAATAAAACAGTTTGATACCGCATTCATGCGGCTGCCGCTTCGGGTGACCAACTTAATGACGTGTACGGTTTGACCCTTAGCGGGCAGAGTAAGGGAAGAGATGATGGCATGAGCGAAGCGGTTACTTCTTCTTCATTTCGCTGGCACGACAGTATTTTACATTTTGTTGGCCCAGAACTACGCCACATCCACTGAGTCGCCACGTGTCGGTGGCAGCGCAGAGGTAACACGCACTGTGGCTGCATGTTTGGAGCGGTAAATGTAAACTATGCTGCTCTTTATACGCTGCTCTCCAAAACCTAAAACATATAGTTATGGTTACCGATGCGCTGCCACCGAAGACATGTAGTCACGAAGTTAGGGCCAAAGAAATGTTGGTATATTGTGTGTGACACGAAGACGATGTTAAGACTTGTCTCTATAACTCGGTCCTTGCTTAAAACTAATAGGAGCTATCATAATGACAGTAATTCCATTAATTGATATCGTAAAAGCTGGCAGAAGAATGAGTTGAGAATGGTCAGCAGTGTGGCGAGAACTCACTGCAATTTTGGACTCACACATATTGGACAGAATAAATGCTAAAATTAAATTAATCTTTATTCAAAATCCCAAAAGGTAAAATACAATATGAATCTGAAACTAACAATCTGTACTAGATAATATTATAAAACTTAGAGACATGAAGACGAAGTTAAGACTTGTCTCTATAACTCGGTCCTTGCTGAAAACCAATAGGAGGTATCATAATGACAGTAATTCCATTAATTGATATCGTAAAAGCTGACAGAAGAATCAGTTGAGAATGGTCAGCAGCGTGGTGAGAACTCACTGCAATTTTGGACTCCAGAATAAATACTATAATAAAATAGATCTTTAATCAGTATCCCAAAAGGTAAAATACAATATGAATCTGAATATAAATATAACAATCTATACTAGATATTATTATAAAACTAAGAGAGTTTGTTTGTTTGGTTGAACGCGCTAACCATAGGAACTACTGGTTCGAATTGAAAAATACTTTTAGTCCATTTATCGACAACGACATGTAGGTATAAAAATGTTAGATAGGTACCTGTACTAGGTTATTCCTGTATCACAGGCTGCAGGGGCTCTAACAATATGCAATACGTAGAACAGAAGTTTATTGTTTAATATTTGACATTACATAATGACAAACTTGTTTTAATTAACTTAGAACTAAACACATAATTACTACAGGAAATTATTTACCACGTAAATAATTTCCATCATTTGCATCATTATAAACTAGGTACAAGAAAAAGATGTGAGTTGAGAAAAAGAAAACCCCACAATAGGGTGTATATTCACCTACACATGAACCACGAAGAGTGTTCCTTTTTACCAAATAATGTTGCATGCGCATCAGCCGAAATGGGTTTGTTGGTTTCCTGCTACTCTGAGGAGACCGTTTAAGCGGTCTTACGCATATGTTAAGATGAGGTTCACAATAGTTCTGTGCAGACAGCAGTAAAGGTATGTGCAGCGTACGTACCTTAGACTGCGACCTGCAGTCGTTGACCTCCCAGCAGCAGCTGCCGTTCCTGATGACGATGATGAGGATGGTGTGGGATGACGATGAATCTAATGACTAAAGCAAAGTTCACTCGAGGTGCGCGTTGGTCGGTTTTAAACAGTTATCATTTCAACCGCTAAGAACCGCTCAAAGCTTATAGCATGTACTCGTCAATAAAATAGTTACAACTTGAGATATTCAAGTAGGATTTGCGATTTGCGCGTGACTCCCTACGACCTTGAACATAAGGCTCAAAATACATTATAAGTTAGTTTTCGGAGGATCATATTTAATTTATTGCAGAAATAGTTGGCTAGTACTAAAATCATGATCATATTTCAAGTAGCTGTTACTTAGATGGGCGTGTAGATACGTAGTTTTGGTAGAACTGTAAATTCTAGTATGTGTTGGGGAATGAGACATTTTAGAGCTGGAAATGGACTTCTAGAATGACATCTGACTTCTAATGGGTCTCAAGTAGCAAACCCTTTATCTAGAATATTTGTAGTGTCTTGATAACATAATGTATAAGGTTAGCTTGCTAGGGTAGGTCACATCTAGATTTAGAGGCATGAAAAAAACAACTGGAACTATCGATCATCGGGAAATAAGATAATTAGCAGTCTTGACAGACGGTTTAATCATATATATCATTTGATTTACTCATTATAAAAATTAATTTCAAAATTGTCAATAAAAAAACATATATAATATACAGGGTGTTTGGCGCATGGACCGACACAATTTTTCCAGGGATTTGGGAGGTCATTAGCTAGGTTCTACCCATACACCCTTTGTCCCAAATGTCACGGTTGGTTACATATGTTTTTTTTTTTTTATGAAAAAAATGCCCAAAATGTTTCCTTTAATTCGAAATAACGTGTAAAGTTGTAAAATTTCATTCATTAAATAAAAAAAATTACTTTGGAAGCTTGTAAGGAATTTTCTTGAAACCAGTTGTATAAAACAAAGATGTTTTTAGATTTAAAAGACTTTGGAGAATGCAACAAAATTTGTTTTGTGCCACTACGCCCACAAACAAAAAAGTTATTTCGAATTAAAGGAAACATTTTGGGCATTTTTTTCATTTAAAAAAAAACATATGTAACCAACCGTGACATTTGGGACAAAGGGTGTATGGGTAGAATCTAGCTAATGACCTCCCAAATCCCTGGAAAAATTATGTCGGTCCATGCGCCAAACACCCTGTTTAAGGATATTATTTTATTATAATTTATTTTCTCATAGTTTATCTATTTAGGTACTCCCAAAACGAGTTTAGTAATAGGTACACTTCGGCGAAAATTAGAGAAATTCTTTCTATCAGAAAGTGGCGGGAAAGTAATATTATGATTAGGGAAGACATGTTTATTTTGAAAAAGATAAAATTTGGGTCACCATGCTTACCCTCTCTTAAAACGGATAAGTAATAAAATTTCACCTCGGCGCGGGGTCGCCGCAAAATTGTTATTTATTTATTTCCCTTTTAATATTATGATGTTGTGGAAAATTGTTGTGATGTGCTATTTTGAAGATATCGCTAGCAGCTTTTTTTTCCAAAGAATAAGTATTTTTACTTAGGTACCCACTATTTTCCCTTTCATAGTGAGTATATTTTTTGCACGGAATAGACTACGCCTCCTCTATTTTGGTAGACTCTTTTTCCCGTGAATTATGTGAAGAGTATATTAAAATACAACGATCGCCAACCCTTTTGCCATCTATCATACCTACTGATGAGATAAAAGTACCTATTGTAGAGATGTAAACCTCCACGGTCTGAAGTGACTGGCACACTATAATTTCATCATGAACACAACAGATACAGTATGACTAAAGTTCAAGGTAGCGATGCTTGTCAAAAAAAAAATAGAAATGTCAAAAACTTGTTACATTATTTTAGTTCTGTGTTTTCCCGCCTGCACAGATAAGTTGGTTGAAGTGTAAACACTAATAAAAGTTAGTTAGTGCCTAAACCAAAGAGTAAAATACTAATACCAAAAGGGCCTAAACGACTGTCAGCACAAATGTCAATGTGATTTTAAAGAAAGGCAATAGGTAATTATTTATTTTAGGTCCAATACCCCTTTTATTTTCCCGATAGTTTGTACATTCTATAAAAAAATCCAAAAATCCTTAGAAATTACAAACATATACTCACGCTTTTTTCCGATGGGGGTAGACAGACACAACAGAACGCCATCTGCAACAATGTTTACATACTCCACTTGCTTCGTCCATGTTCATATATGTACGTACATCTGGTCATACCAGCCGGTTTCGAGGAGATACTACGCACCAGACCTTTCATAAGAACTTCAGCAAAAAGTTCGTGTATGTTCTTCTAAGATGCCCCCTCCCGGCCGTTTCCACTTACATGGACCACGAAAACACTTTTTGCAAGTCGACCTTTTAAATTCCTAGAAATTAAGAACAACATTAAGACTAAAAACACGTGACCAAAACTTCAAAAAGTTAACGGTAACACCACAACAACCGGTAAAAGCCTTACCTACTGTACAATACTAATTGCAGTTACAATAAGAGACCCCACTAACACGTGATAATGCTCAGCATACCCGGTGTAATGTTCAAAATGCCCAATATAATGGCCCACCTTTATTCGCACCAAATTAAATCGCAAACTCTATGGAGTCCGGCTAAGTTGTAAAATGCAAATAGAATACCTTTTTAGTAGCAACTCGTGCAGGGAAGGGTTACCGAAAGGATTATGGATGTAGGAGGGTGTGTATGTTCTATTATTTTGCATTTTTTTACAAGATCTAAATTAAAATGTAAATTATTTGGTTTTTGTATTTCGAATCGTAGAACTTTTTTTTTGACCATAAACAAATTATATTCAGGTTCCTCCGGAATCATCCTCACTCTGAAGTTTGCCTGAAGTGTGTTTGAATGGCTGTGTTTGAGACAAGCTACCATAGGTCCAAACCTACTATTGTTGATATACAAACCAAGCACCGTCGCCAGGATCAGAAAACAAGTCTTTAATCAACTTCGTACCTAATTGCTTTATCACCGAACGCTTATACAGAAAGTGGGCAACGTCGCAAATAGCTGTCAAATATTTCGCTGTTTTGATTAATTTGGCAATATTACAGTATGGAGATTAGGAAATGCAATAATTAATATCGTAACACCGAATATTTAGTTTTGTATAAAAAAAAGTATTCGGAAATTTGAAATGCCTTTTTTACACCTAAAACAACATCAAATTCAGTGTTTTAATTGCAATTCATTATTAATATTCTAGCTCACTATTTAGCCATATTTCTTATTTCCATACAGTAATATTGCCAAATTAATTAAAACAGGTAAATATTTGACAGCTATTTGCGACGCGGTGACGTTGCCAACTTTTTGGATATACGATCTTAATGTAGAATGTATCTTGCCTGTGATTAATAAGGTCTATTTTAGTAACAGAATAGTTTCAATTGCATCAGAATTGTTGTCAGAGAGGTAAAGTAATATGAGGTCTTTCCGAACACAACAGCTCATCTCAAAAATAACAGAATAAATGATAGTTAGTTTTCTATCTCCAAAACGGACACAACCCGACTGCCCAACGTTCATACCTACCCTCCGAAGGGTAAGCAGCAAGGGCAGTACCCCGAGGGTACATTGATAATTATTACACGGTAGCTGTTGAACCTTCTTCGTCTAACGGTCCCACGGGGAGGCGAGGATTATGACCGTATTAATTAACGAACAACGAAATAGTCGTGACGCTCTTACTTATTTATTTTGATGTGAGCGACATATTGAAGAATGTTTCGTTTTTGTTAAGATTTTTTTCTTTAGGGAGTTGTTCGGCTAGTTTTCTCTGAAATCTGAAGAGCTCTTGTACATATCCTCAGCAACTTTTACGAGAACATTGCCAGCAACCGGACAGAAATCCAGGCTACGAGGATTGAGAAAATCGTAATGGAAAAATCAAAAATATGTTGTCTGATGTTGGAATCGACCTAAGAACTTCATACTCAGCAGTAGCACTTACGGCCTTTAGACTAACGTGGCAGTCTTTTATATAATGAAAATTCAACAAGCTAGACCAAACGAAATTTTAATGAAACCGAAATGGATCGATTCTGTCTAAGGGTGTCACCACACCACACCAATCGATCGATCGTCGATCGATGGTAGAATGGAGTAGTCGCCGACGATCGATAGTTATTCTCTTTCGTCACAGCCATTCTGCCACCACCGATCGTTGGCGATGGATGATCGATCGATTGTTATGGAAACACCCTAATCAAGGGCACTAAATAATCTGATAACTTACTCAGTGTTTTTAGGTTCTTGAAAATTCAGTCAAAGTCGTCCCAAAACCCAATTACCTTAATTATATCAGTGATATAATTAATGTAGACCACAAATAAAATACTAAAGACCTAACTGAGCTACCTTTGATTTGTTACAACCCTCTTTCACATAACAAAACAAAAATGTTCACCTAACACTCTAAGGAAAGAAGCAGTGAATAATAAATATGTAAAGTAAAACTAACTCATACATACATAGTTAGCTACGTAGCTCCAACTCCAACATACTTTACTTGTTCAAGTCACCACAATCTTTCTGAGCCTTTTCGTTCCCTTACATTTTTACGAAGTGAATATTTCACGAGGCAAGATTTCTTTTTTGTAGGGAAACTGTATTTCAAACTTGTATGTAATATACGGGGTGTGGGTACATTTGACCCTTGTTTGGCTGTCTGTACCTAAAACAATGGCGAAGGATACCTACCTACCTGATCGCGGTCTTGTGTAGGGAAATCTATTTTGAGTTGGTATGTTTTAGTGTGAGCTAGAGAAAAAGACAGCCAATCGACAAAAAATGAAGAGGAAAACTTAAGAAAAAAACAAAAGAATCCATGAAACAAAAGACAGCATGCTATGAAGGGCTTATGTTTCAGAATGTCGCAGTTGCAATTAGCAACGATATATCGAATGTTTGTTCGTTAGTCAGGGTACTAATTTGGGACCCTTATTATTCATTACTAGGTGCGCACTCGGACCCCATGGCCCTAGTGTTTCAACCCCAAACGGCTCAAACACATAATTACCAATTAAATTATTGTATTTGCGCCGTTTGAGGTTTTCAGCACCTGCAGCAGCCGCCCCAGCGCAGCCTACTGTGCTAGGAAGATGGGATGGCGCAAGGGTGTCGATGCAAGTTGCGTCCCACACCAAAGGCCTACCCAACTTCCATGGCATTATGGTCATACCATCTGGTCTCTTCCCAGAAAAATAAATAATAAAATAATATATAATGTATAAATAATTCAATAAAAAAATAAAAATAAAAAAAAAAACAATAAATTAATTTCATTTCATTCCAACTAAGTAGGTAACTACGCAAAAATTATTGCTAGGAAATAACTTTTTTTGGGGTGAAAAATCACCTTTTTCGGTATGTATACGTAAAAGGACTCAAAACATTGTGCTGATGGATGCATTGAATAGTTCGGGGGTCGTGGAAGTGTTTACAGTACAGTTATTATAACACTAGTTTTCCGCCCGCGGCTTCGCCCGCGTCGAGTTCGGTTATATCGCGTTTCCAAGAGAACTCTTCAAAATTCCGGGATAAAAACTATCCTATGTTCTTTCTCAAGGTCAACTCTATCTCTGTTCCAAATTTCATTAAAATCAGTTCAGTGGTTTAGACGTGAAAGCGTGACAGACAGACAGACAGACAGAGTTACTTTCGCATTTATAATACTAGTAGGGATTCCGGATAGGTACATGGCGTGGCGGCGCAAGCCGCAGCTGCTGGTGGTGCAGAGTGCACGCACTAACCAGTTGGGGCGCGCACCGCTGACTCGTGCGCTGCGCGCTCTCAACACGGTGGCGGATGCCATAGATATATTCACCTGTACACTGGGTGAGTTCACAAGGGCCACATATTGTGTAGCATGTAAGGTATAGTTAAGATTATGTTAAGTTACTTTGTCAAATTAGATTTATTATCTGTAATGGCAAAGGAAACATGTCATGTGAATAAATCAATCTTTGTTGTTTAAATAAATAATCTTAATTAATGGTAAACAAAATCGTGCCTGGAGGTATTTTATGTCAGATTGAGCGGACCACCTTCGTAAGACGACTAAAAACTTTTTTACTAGAACGACTCCTGGAAGTCACCATCTGCCTAACATTTTCTCAACTATGTTAGGGTCGACGGCCAGTTTAACCAGAACGAAATCCTTGAAAGAAACACACATCCTGTAGTGCCTTAGTAAGTCGTATGTATCGCGGAGGCTTAGCGGGTTAGTGGTCCCAAAGGTGTGAGCACAATATAGGTTAGCACAGATTGTGCTACTTACATAGAAACCAGAGTTAAAAAAGAACTTGTAAGAAATGTTTTAGGTCTGTTCCTTTTTATCTTGACTAGCAAAAGTAGCCACCATTTTCTGAGAAAATATATAAGGATTAAGTACTAACAACTGGAATTTTCTTTTAATAATAAATCACCGCGCCACGGTGTGCCTTCATTGTGGAATTATAACTGTATGCCAACGAAATTCAATCCGAAACAAACTTCCTCCCTCCGACTTCCCGAGAATATTTAACTTATGAATTGCCATCACATTGTTAAAGCCCAATAATTTGTATTATAACCAAACTTGAAATTTTTCAATACAAATTCCAATTAACCGTACAATACAAGAGCTGAGGGAATCTGATTAAATTCATACAAAAGGCAAGTTAAATACACACAGCGATCTGTATCGTGGAACCTCGGGCGCGCCACTCAATGCGAAGGTATTTCCAATTACTCTCGAATCCTTCCATTTTCCAGTCGCTAGGAATTTTATTAAGGCTGTCCCTTTCTATTTTCCCTTTTATAATGAGGTGGGAGAGGGATGGGAGACTGAGGATTTGAGCCTTCTCATGAGGCTGGGTTAATTTCCATTCGCCCGGAGCGACGTCTCGCTTTCACCTTTCATACGTAAATTGAAAAGATAAGCTCAACTATTTGCTTACTATTTGGCTGGAGTTGACTGTGTACGCGTAATTGTAGTTTCCGGTTGCGTGGTGTGGCTGTGGCTGCTGCTCCTTAAATAAATATCTTGGCAAAGAATACTGCTGTCAAAACTAGGTATTTTAAACAGGCGGCAAGTATCTGATAGAAATCATTATAGACTGTGTTACGACTCACTTACACAGGGCCACAAGTCTCTACACCCAAGATGCGTTTCTCGCAAGCATCGTTATTGCAACCGAATGTTTCCGTTATTATTAAGCGATCGAAAGTTTGCGACAGCATCGGTATTTATGTCGAGACTGCCACAATTGAAAGCCCTTCACGGTTCCTAGCCATGAGTTCATGTTTGGTAGTCGGTTACTAAATCGGTTATAGATACTCCAATATCCAAAGCATCATCCATCAGTTTACTCTACGAATTTTATGACTTTCAATCGTAAGAAAATAGAATAATTATATTTCATCCAAATCTAAATCATACCATGGGTACACAAATATCCACATAAACACACATTTTCAATTAACACAACCTACACCCGAAATAATCTCCCCGAGCTAGCTGTAAATTAGTGACGCGCAAGTTACCGAAAATGTAAAATAAGATAAGGTTAGCTAATAATTGGACAGCACTAATGCCGACCCACGTCAAGCCTTCGTCAGTTGTCGGTAATGCTCGGCTTCTGGTCGTAAGATCAGCTGTTAATTACGCTGGGGAGGTTGATTGGGCATACATTAACATATGAGTTGAATAGTAAAGTTTGAGTAAAAATATGATCTGATCAAAATTGCCAATGATCTGTCATTTTTAAGATATTAACAACAGACTTCGCTAGAAAAATTACAAGTAATTTTTAACTAAATAATAATCCCATGGAAATGCAACTTCCCCGTATACGGAAGACTTTTCACAGGATTACATGGACACCTGGGGGTCTAAAATGGCCGCTTTAGCAGAATCATAATAGGATAATAATATTAATTACGTTTAAATTCTTAAAATAGTCATAAACGTACCTACTGTTATGAATTGTCCTTGTGACCATTTTACGAATTTAAACGTAATTCATATTATTATCCTATTATGATTCTGCTAAAGCGGCCATTTTAGACCCCCTGCTGCTTTCAGAAAACCTTTGTTTAGGTTTATCCCGGACATCAGACCCAAGCTCGCAAAGGAAATCATATACGTACATTACATTAATATACCGAATAAAAGGAAGATTCTATCGAAACCAATACCACTAATTACAGCTGTTAATTATCTTGAAAGAGTTATTAATTAATTAGAACCTGCGCAAATATTGTGCCGGTCGCCATTTCATAGGAAATATTTATGGCAAAAGATCAAAGAGAAAATTGTGGTCTCGTGTATGTAGCGGTATTCTGAAATTCAAGAGAAAATATTGGTTTTCCTTTTGATGTAGGTGTGTACTTAACTTAACTTTATAAGAACACACATACAATAAACAGATAATCAATACTGTGTTGTGAAGTGATACTACACTTAAACAAAGTGATATTCTAGCAGCGAAAGAGATAGCACTGAAAACTCAAAAATGTATCGAATTGACATAAGCTATAATATGTAGTAGATTATACAACAAGTGAAAAAAGGAGAATTTAATTCGAGGAACTAAGTTGGATCCCGAGAGCAGCGAAGAATTCTAGAGTAGAATCCCGAGCGTAGCAAGGGATTCTAGAGTATAATCCTGAGCGGAGCGAGGGATACAAGAACCGAGATGATTTTTTTTTTCAAGAGTTGTGTACTCTACTTTTTACCATTGACCGCGAGAAAATAAATATAACTAAATAATATAGTATTTATATTTCTCGTCTCGTCGGATTAATAATAACAACCACTCAGTCGATCTTCAAGGTTAAGCCGGGCTTACCAAGGTCGGTCTTTGGATGGGTGACTACTAATTCATTACGTACCGAGTTTCCTCCGTGCCTTGGAAATTACGAAAAGCCGTTGGACCGGATGTCATTTGTAGTTCTTTGACAGTCGTTACAGGAAGTCAGTGGGCCGAAAGTCTGACAACTAGTCTTACCAAGGCACCGTATTACCGACCCAGTACTAACTGGGTTGAGTTCTGGGTCAGATAGGCAAGTCGCTCCATGCAAAATACTGATATTCAGCTGCATCCGATTAGACTGGAAGCCGACCCCAGTAAAGTTGGGATAAGTCTAGCTAGGCAGATGACTATTTATCACATTTTATTATATAATCGGTAATATAATAAGATTATTTGTCATCCACTATCTCATATTGTAAACTTATGTTTTGAAAAAGGAGTCTTCCCAGATACACTTAAAGTATCTATTATTAAGCCGTTGTATAAGAAAGGGGAGAAGACTTCAATTAAAAATTATCGGCCAGTAGCATTATTACCAATTTTCTCGAAAGTCATAGAAAAGATAATACATCACCGAATGTACAATTTTCTCGAAAGTAAGGATGTGCTGGTTGATGAACAAAAAGGTTTTAGGAAAAAAAGTCAATTAATGTTGCTATTTATGATTTTCTCGGAAAAATTATGTCAAGTGTAGATAAAACACTACCCATCTGCGCCCTGTATATGGACATGACGAAAGCCTTCGATCATGTTGATCATACTATACTTATCGACAAACTAGAAAGATATGGAATACGCGGCAATGGTCTTGATCTTATCACATCATATTTAAGCAATCGGCAACAATACTCAGAAATAACAAATGTAAATATTAAAACCAAGCGTGAAATTAAATATCGGTCAAAACCTAGAACGGTAAAGTACGGTGTACCTCAGGGGAGCGTATTGAGTCCCCCACTATTTCTGGTGTACATAAATGATCTTCCAAAAAGTATCAATCACCCAACAGTATTATTTGCTGATGATTGCACAATAATGATAAAAAAAGATGAGGCCTACGATTATGAACAAGAAATTAATGACACGCTAAAGCAAACTATAGATTGGTTAGAGTCGAACAATTTAAAAATTAATTTAGAAAAGACGTGTATAATGCATTTTAGTCAGCGACAACGACAACAACTACCGGTTAATATTAGTCACAATGGACATTCGGTTACAAGAACGGATATGACAAAGTTTTTAGGGTTAATAATAGACAGTCAACTTACGTGGAAACCGCTTGTTGAGGAAATTTGTAAAAAACTTAACAGTTTTGCGTTTGCTCTTCATAAGCTGTCCAAATTTGTAAACCGTGACGCTGTGCTTATTGCCTACCATAGCTACGTAGAATCAGTTCTAAGATACGGAGTCGGTTTCTGGGGTAATTCAACAGACAATAAATACGTTTTCATCGCACAAAAAAAATGCGTACGCGCTATTTGTAATCTTCACTCAAGAGACAGTTGTAGACCATATTTTGAATCCTTGAAGCTTCTAACATTACCGTTTTTATACATCTTTGAGGTGGCAGTGTTTGTTAAGACAAATCCACAGCTTTTCGAAATAAGAGCTCCAGCTGATCCACGGTTAAGGAAAAGGGATTCTAACATTCTTTGTGTGGATCGCAGTAAAACAGCCCTCCTTCGTAAAAGTATTTATCGAATGGCTCCAGTTATTTTTAATAAAATTCCACGACATATAAAAAATCTGAATAATAATATGTTTAAAAAGAAATTGAAACAATTGTTAATCCATAAAAGTTACTACTCCATAGCTGAGTTTATGGAGGACACCAGTGACATTTAGATTATTAGATTATGACATTAAGATTATTATATTTGACATTCAATGATTTTATTCTCTTAATTGGTTCAGATAATTATTGTTAAAATGGTGATTGTTTCTTGTGTTTTCTATGTAGATTTAAGTATATTCTAAGGCACACTGTATTGAGTTATTGTTATTTTGACATTGGTAATTGCTTGTTAGTACGTAAAGAATTGTGTGTTAGGATGTAAGTATTTGATTTATTTAATTTTAAATTTGTGTCTGTTAGTTCGACACCACGAAATTTATTATTATTTGTATGCTCTCGAGTAAAATGTAGCGAAGTGACCATCTTATTATAACATCCTATTGTAATGAAACCTACATTTACGAATAAATTGATTGATTTGATTTGATTTGAGAGAACAAAGGATTAAAAATAATGTAAACATTAAAAATGTATAGTGAAATTAGAACAATTTTCGAAATTCAGAGTTCGATTGTTGTCGTCACGTTTTATTTAGTTTTTGTTCATAATTCGTGCTGTTCCAAATTAAAAATATTGTTACGAGCTGGCTATGGGATAAATTAATTACTAACGATTAAACAACAAATAACTTTATTCATTACAAAAGACTTAAAACTTAATTACAAGTACACTACTGATCACTATTCACTTAGATATCGCACTTCTAGTTCACTTCGATTCGCTTCGTTGTGTAGCAAAATTGCAAAATCAGACTGACGTAACAATATCTTTATTCACTCAGTGAGCGAATATTCACTGTTATCGATGAATAAAATACCCTTTTCCGAGTGGCAATAGTAAAAAAAAACCTATTTCAATACTGTAGAAAGGCAGTGTAGAAATACGAATACGAACGCTGGCTAACAGTAACTTAACTAACTGCATCATCATCTGCCTGTCTTTTCCCAACAATGTTAGGGTCGACTTCCAGTCAGCATGCAGCTAAATACCGTATTTTACATGGAGCGACGGTTGTGGAGGTCAGATAGACCTCCACAACCAAGTCAACCCTAAGTAACTAATTAATTAAGCAATGAAGGAAAACATCGTGAGGAAACCAGCATGCCTGAGAGATATTTCTCGACGGCATGTCACATACAGCCAAGTCAGAGGCCTATGGGCGGTATAAAAACTCAGACACCAGGTTATGCACTAACCACACGGTAAAGAAGAAAGAAGAAACGTGGCCAATACGAAACATGAATAAGTAATCACCTAGTTAAGGTACCATCAATTCTCTGCTTGCTGTAACATATCCTAATGAACTAAGTAAGTAATAACTTCATCCTAATGAACTAAGCAAGTCAAGAACCAGAAATTCTCCTTAGTTACAAGTAACATACGACATAGACAAGAGTACTTCCCGGCTATAATAGGAGTGCCAAGTGCCTCTCGACGTCACACGCACTTCATCGTGTGTCTTCAACGTTAACAGTCAAGGACCTCTAGATTCACGAGTCGTGTTATGATAACGTGCTAGAGATCGTGTTAACAAATGATGAATGAAGTTATATGTTTTGGTCTTCATGAAGCAACCATGCAAAAGTGTGTCAAAAAGGGGGTTGAGAGAACCACCGGGGACCGAACTCGAAAGGAGCTAAACAATTATGAACAGTCAACTGCATATTCTGTGCTTCGACTGTCCTTAACACCTTCACTGATGATTACACGAAACCGGTGCTGCCCAATTCGGTGCTTACCGTTGCTGCGCACGGTGAAAAATATATCTTTCTCGCTGTTCGACAGAAACAAATATAATATACAACAAAAAAATATAATAGGCAAAATTATAGCGCTTTTATCTATCCTAGTGGTGTCAGGTCAAAAAGGACTAATACGCACTGTCGGGAAGGTCGATGGATGCGGATTCCAACCGCCACCGCACCAGATGAAAGTTTATGATTTTTTTTGCCGCAGCAAGCGGTTAAATGACCAACATACTTATATCGAGATGAATTCTAACTCAAGCGTAAAGAAGAAAATCTTTTGATACGCATGATTCGAACGCCAATATCAAACCTTGAGAAAACACATGCTACCTCCAAAGACAAATTCAGTAAGAAAACCCTGAGAAACCAACCATTTTAAACCCCATACCTCTAATTACCTTAGCTGCGGCTAGGGACGAGAAAAGAAATTCAAAAGCTGAACAGAGAACAATTTAAAACAAAACAAACCGTTCAAGCAGTCAGTAGCAGAGGTCATCGACATTATCATTACGCTGAAGGCGTAAGTCCCTCGGCAGATGTAAAGACTGACCGCCAATAAAACTTAATGTTAGTACTGCAGCAGACGAACCTTTTCAATTAAACCGTCTTACGATTTTAATCCGCGTCTGAATTGAACGTCTTCGGGATGGAAATGAAGGTCGTAAGTATACTTTAAGAGCTGGTACTCATTAGTGCTTCTTCTGGCTGATAATCCCGGGGTTTAGCAGGGTCCGTACTTACTTTGCCTGTACAGTCAGTGCAGGCGATTGCATTTTATGAGGCTCCTATATCGTCACTTAACTATCTTGCAAGGGATATGTTTATGAGGGTTTTACAAAGAGTTATTTAAGAAATTCGATGTTGTAGAGATTTGCTCATTCGCCTTTTGAAAATTTTTTCTTGGTATATTTGATTCTTATTCTTCTTCCTTTGGTGCCTCTGCAATTATGGTGTCTTTTGCGAGTTGGAACAGCTCCGCAATACTAGTGACTCCGATCCATTCATGAATGCTACGCAGTCGCGCCTTTTTTTGTCAACTAAAGTCAGCCCAATTTCTCCTACGATTTAAGATTTATCCTTTCTTAGGAACATTATTTAGACAGGTATCAACCTTCCTATCCAATATACCCGATCAAAACACAGCAACTACTAATCTCTCACCGTGAGACTCAAACCAGCTGATTCTATTAAATATGTACACGACAAGCCCATCCTAAGATGAGCGCACGTTGTCAATTTAATTCAGAACCACTTCGGCTCACTATATATTATATCGCGCGGCCATATTTACTCGGGGAACGCCCAGCGCCCTGATGAACTTTAGTCCTAAACAAATATAAACAAAAAACCTGCCAAGTGTCGGTGATGGAGAAAGCTGGGTTCCGTGTGATGGTAAGAAAACAGAAAAAAATATATTCGGAAAATCTAGTGACAAAAAACAAACAATACTTTTCCAATTTTCAGGAAGACTTGTGTAGGTAGTTACTTAACTGACCAACCACTAAAAATAGCATTGGCACTCTTACCACCTCGATTGGTTAGTCGAGGTTGCAAGGAAGATAAGATAACATACGTAACATAGCATTAAGCCTTTAATTCCCGAAGGTTTTAGTCAGACGTTGACCCAATAGTAAACCCACATTTCACCCGTTATGTTTGAGTCCCATGTAACAGGAGGCGAGCCTATTGCCATCAACCGGGACCTTATCCAGTCTCCGTGGCTGCTACTGAGAAATTCATGATAGACAAACGCAATATCACTTTGCCCGACCTGGAAACTCAAACTGCATTCATGTGTACATTTAGTTGTTTAATCGAACCCAGAACCTCATGCTCAGCAGTGGTGCTTGCGACCACGATACCAACGAGACAGTCCACCAATGAGAAAGACAAAATATTTTAAAAAAAATAACATTCATAAAATATGAATACCAATATGATCAAAGAACAGGAAAAGTTAATATTTTTCTTCAGGTATATACCTAATACTTTTTACCTTACGGTTCCAGTAGGGACGTACACGGTTTCTCCAACAGTCGAACGTGAAAACAGTAACAGAGTTCCTTATATTTTTATCACAGAACCCTAAAAAATCTCCCGGCGATTTGAAGCTGAGAACAAAAGTTTACCTGACCCAGTATTATGCCTTCGTACGTGTATTTGCCAACATGAAGTATTTCTCATCTCTCTTCGTTTCGAACACAAACAAAATCAAATTCTTCGTTTGTATACCATTCAGTAATTAACATTCGAAATCATGAAACGATTTAAATTATTGGCATAATTGAAATTTCGCTGCGAGCGCTTTGGCGGACGCAAATGAAAATGCTGACCGAATTATTTCACTGCCTCGTTTGATCTATTGGGCGCAAGCGGGACTGCCGAGCATGAGGTCCTGGGTTCGATATCCAGGCCGGGCAAAGTGTTATTGGGTTTTTCATTGGGAATTTCTTAGTAGCGGTCACGGAGTCTGTATTTGTAGCCGTTTGGTGGCAATAAGCTCGCCACTTATTTTATGGGACACATACATAACTGACGAAATCATGCCTGCCCCAATTTATTTGGGGTCTTTTTCTTCCATACTTCTCTATTACTCATCATCTCATCAGACACCTCCTTTCTTACCAAATCAGCCTTCACACAGTCCATCTATCTCTTCTTTATTTCTTTCTCTCTTATCTGGTGAAATAAGGGTGTATTATTAGGCACACTGCCTTACCCTTCGTGGATTACAGGCGTAATGTTATATATGTATTATTTGAGTAGGGCGACATCTGTTTATGTATAGTATGTTTTAATGTTGGAATATAATGATAGATGGATCAGCTATGTTTACGAATCCCTAAATAAAACATCGACGTAAACAGCGTATGCAGAACGTGTATACTAGGAGTCCTTATACCTTTTCTGAGAAGTAATAGTAGAGGCAGTTACTGACTGAATAGAGGTGGTTGATATTTCGCTCCCTATATAAAATATCAAGGTAACTCAAAGACTTCTAACCTTGCTTGCTTTTCAGTCATTTCCATGAAACTTTTGCTATGAAAAGCCCACATTTATATATCAAAAGAAACTAATCATAGACTTCAAACAGTTTTCTTTTTAAACTGAAAAGATTTTTTTATACTAAAGTAAGACTCTTTCGTGGTAAACTTTAGTTTGATTTACCTCTCGAACAAGTATTTCTTCCTAGAACAGCCCACCCTGTTGCTACTTATAGCAACTTGCCTACCAATATTTGCACAATTTAACATATCATACACACATTACGCTGGTAATTCCCGACGGCTTACGCAGAGGTGTATATGAGATTTTGGGAGGGACTGTACAGCTCGCCAGTTATGTTTATTTAAGAGAGGCGAGCCTATTTTGATCAAACGGAAACACACCCAGACTACCTAGTAAGTAGGCTGCTACTGAGACATTTCTGATGGAAACAACCCAATAACACTTCACACGACCAGGGTATCGACCAACAAAATTGTCCAAAACATAGCATACATTGTCTACAGAACACAAATTACGTTAAAACAAGCCTCATCAAGGAAGCGACAGCAGTATCTCAACTAAATCTCGCCATCACACTAAACCTACAGAAACCAACCATAACATTTGATCGTGCCAAAAATCTCGTCCGACATACCATACCGTGCCGTGCCGTAACCGTACTGTCGTGCCGGAGAGGCGACTATAAACCGGTTTACGAGCCCGTAGGCACGCCGACACTGCACAGATTACGGGGCCCATCAAACGTCCCCCTAAATTATTATCTCACCACATTTTCGACCACATTCACTAAGTTTATGTGTGATTTAAGAAACTATCCTGACATGTTGTTGTTGTAAATCTGTTGGGGCGAGTGTTTTAGTGTGTTCATCATCATAAATAGTGTGTTATCGATAAGAATCGTGACCTCTCTTGTTTGGCGATATTGAGACGTTTCGCTCTGTTTACTGTGTCTATGCCTGACATACGTAACCTGGTCATCATTAGAATGATAGTGCTATCCCTATAGTCCACCTTAATAGTCTTATTAAGGTGGATTAATGGGAATTGCCTCGAGGGTCTAGTGGTCACAAGGCCAGTTATGCTTATCCCCGTGGCGAGGCTTATTGCCTTACTATCCGGGCTCCTACTTAAATATTACTAATAGAAAAACCGTCATCAATACGGACGGTACGGTACGGTATAGTTGAGACCAATGAAGCAATACATAATCTTTTACAAATCCTGACTTCGATCGGATTCTTGTAGCACCTACACATAAACAATTATTACGGTTGTAATCCCCAAAGGGATAGGCAGAAGAGTACCTCTTACCTATAGGACACTCAGATCACGCCAGTTATATTTGTTAATTTTCGTGGCAACATTGAGCAATTCAAAAACATAACATACTCAAACAACGTCATATATCTAACAAAACAGATAATACACCAGCAAACTCCGGCTATCTCAAGTAACTCTGACCTTGTGTATTATTGTAATGGTATCGCTACAATTTCGCGGGTTCGACACCCGACCTTACCCTTATCGCCGATTTGTTCGCTCGTGAACCCAAATAGCGGATATTTTTCCTTCAGTTCTAGACTCAGATTGGGTAAGGAGTAGAATAAAAGTTAAGTACTCGCTTACGGAGCTTATGGTACTAATATTGGACGTAAAGAGAAAATTTCTGCTTATTTGGTTTGGAGTCAGGTGCAACCGAATAGGGAAAAATAAATAACTGTAATACCAAGCAATGCGAGGAAGTAAGTCGAGTTCAGATTCGATGTTTAACTTATAAGATGGTTACTTTTGTGCAACTTTTATACTTTCCTTGATTGTTTATATAAATAGTTAGTTACTCGCATAAATCCCATTAGTGCAATTAAAAATACGATGCGACTGCCTCGTTAGTCGAGTGGCCGCAAGCGCGACTGCTAAGCATGAGGTCCTGGGTTTGATTCCCGGATGGGGAAAGTGTTATTGAGTTTTTCCATTAGAAATTTCTCAGTAGCAGCCACTGACTGGATTTGTAACCGGTTGATGGCAATAGGCTCACCCCCTGATGCATGGAACTTAAAACATAACTGGCGAAATGTGGGTGTAATATTAGATACATCTCTGCCTAATCCTTCGGGGATTACAGGCTTGATGTTATGTTATGTAAAAGATCCGGCGCTTTCGAAATAATCGCGAAAACACACGTTCGTTTGAAGACCCGCTTCTGCTTGAGGTGTATAAATAATAGGAATAGGTACAGTACGATTGCTTCTTTATTCTATTATTTTCCACATTATTAAGTTGTTTACATGTCGATGGGCGTGGAAACATAGGCAGTTGCTGGAAGTACCTAAGTTCCACATTTAGCACGAATTACCATAGCATCAATTCTATTTGCAGACTTTGTTCTGCATAGTTGAAGGTAAACAATGATTTATTTCTCTACATTACAATATTTTAGTACTAGGTGACTAAATTCCAATCATACCTTGTCGTATTCTTACATGAAATTAGAATGAAGTAGGTAGCTTTAGCGAATTCATAGCGAACCTTGTAAACAACTATTGGTATTAATTAGCATTGAGTCAAAATCAAACACCACCAAAGGCACCACTGTAAGCATCATAACACAAACTCAAATGAGTCTCCTAATGACAAAAAGTACTTAAAACATTTATCTTTTAATAGGAACGAGCACAGGGACGTAAAAATGCCATAGTGGCGAGATTGTTCAAAATTTTTTAGAGCTAGCTTTGTATACAGAGGCTGGGCGTTGTGGAATAATGACGAATAAAATAAATGCATGATTTTAATCTCCACGGCTGGCACACTGTCGTAAACTGTTTACGAGCGACCACTTAGGCTCAGGCGTGAGGGATAAGAGGAAGCGGGAGAGAAAAAGCTGAAAGGGAAAGTAACGGAATAATGGCTGAAAGATTTCATTAATCAGGGTTTTGACGTGACAACGTCTAATAAATCGATGAACGCCGGCTGCATGCACGAAAAAGGATGACTCATTGTCCCGTTACGCTCATTGTACGCTTGCGCCGCATGCAAGTATGCAATAATAATATTTCATCAATGTTTTATTATGACGTTGTCACGTTAAACTATCGTCCGTAAACCAACTTTACAGACAACCAATTTTTTTGCGAATAAAACAGCCAACCATTGGAGATCCATCAGAAATCCTTCAATGAGTGATTGATTGAATGGTTACTTAGATACAGCACCATGTAATTTCAGTTCATTTTTAGTTGCTACAGGAATGTAAATCCCAGAATTATTGGTCTTAGAATTGAAAGCCTCAATAGTCACTCACTACGAAGCTACGAACCAAAGCTAATAGAGTCGTAACATTAACATTTTGCATTTTTCTAAGATGAGCGCCTTTTGGCATCATAAAAATTGTTTGTTTGCTGTGTGTCTTTCTGTTTTAAAAGTTTCAATTTTAGTTTTGTTCCTATAAATGTATTTACTTTAGAATAGAATAGAATTTTATTTTACTTTTTCGATACAACCAGATCTATGGTGTATCCATAGATCTGGTTGTATTAGCATTGCCGTCTTGCGACTACCAAGACGGACTTTAAAACACCATAAGTAAAATAAAACTCCTAGTCCGTAATTAAATTCCGCTACCCCGCTGTTCTCTCGTCACTTGTCCTCCACACCGCGATACCGCAACAACGTTTGCGTCAAACGGCCCGCCTCGTCCAACCCTTTGCTAATGCGATTCCTGTTTTATGACTTACGTAACGCCACGGGCTCGTCGCTGAATGTGGCCCGTTGATTAGAGCATCTTGTGAAACTGGCACAAAACTTCACTATTCCAAGCATTTTGATGGACTGGGTGTTATGTTTTGTTCAGCCGAAGTCTGTTGGGAATTGTTAAGACAAAGAGCGAAAGCGCAGTGTACTGCTCGTCCTTGGTTCATCGAGAGCTGTGTAAATGTCACTTTGAATTGTTACGCCTTCTTTCAATGCAGACATCTTAGAAAACATCATCAAAACAAAATCAGATTTTTAGTCCGCCAAAAAAATCAAATAATTTATTCACATAGAATGTTGGTATTAAACAATATAGGTAGTTGTTATAAAATATAGTGGGCCGCATTATCATGTTTAGTCGCTGATGAAGGTGAACCTATGTCTGGAGGCGGTAGCTTTGCTGTTGGTATCTGGGGACTATTCACAAATCATAACATCACGCCAGTATTTCCCTCCAGGGTTAGGCAGTGGTGTCGGTTCTGTTTAAGTCCTATGTAATGGAGATCAAGCCTTTGGCCATTAACCAGGTACAAAACAAAACTCCTTATTTCTAAGACCATAATAACCTTAGCTTAAAATCATTCACTCATGTACCAACAAGCTACCACATTCACCAGTGATAACTGATAACTTGATGGCACACAAAGAATTAATCAAGAAAAGACAGACAGACAAAACAGTCAGTTGTTCGTTCTATCTTCGTGTCGTTCACAAGAACAGTATTTCTAAGAACATTGCAAAATGTGTTTCAAGTTGTTTAACGACAGGATAATTCGTTCCCGGAGCGGCCAACAGTTTAATCAGAATCTCTGATGAATAAATTAGAACATCTAACTAGAATATTGATGGTTAAATCCTACTGAAACAAGGACCTGCTGGTTAATGAATAACCGCTGCAAGGACCGATATTCAAGGTTATGCAACGCTTGCTGAGATCGATTCGCAGATGAGTGTCCAAGTTCACGTACCGTTGGTCCCGGGTGTCTCTTGTAAATCTTTTACAGTCTTTACCAGCAAACAGAAGAGCAAATGTCTTAACGGATTCAAATATCTCTCGAAATAAAATAGGCAGTGGCTTCTTGTAAAATATTGTTATAAAATTACATCGAGTAGGACTGGAAGCCGACACCAACAGTTGGAATAAGGCAAGGCACAAGATGATGTAAGTAGTTCTACGAAAACTATACTTAGTAGTGCACCTACAAAGTATGTTCACGTGGGTCGGCAATCGGGATATTGATATCTAACACAGGATGGAGACAATGTTTAGTATTGCTTAATACTTTATCATTATTAAAAGCTTATTCAATAGAATAATCAGAAGAGCTAGAGGGCCATGCTTTTCATTGCATCGCCTGAAATCATTTTACAGACTCTTGAACTAAATTTTAAAGTATCATTTCAACTCACAGACACTGTTGTCAAGGAGTCGGCCAGTCAGTCAAAGAGTTGAAACTAGTTTAATTGCCCGTTCTAAAACATGGATCTCTAGAAGTAGAAAGAAGAAACTCCATGGACACTAAAGACACTATTATGTCAACTAGATACACATATCCATCAAGAAAATATAGATAAAAGCAACAAAGAGTAACACTTTCCCAAAAGGGCTCATATTACCAAATAAAAAAAATAGCTCATCATGCCCAAAACAGTAGGTTAGTAACTTCAAAACTGATTTATGTACATACATACATATGTATAAATGAAGGGGCGACTCATACCTACCTCCATACATATGTATGAACAAGTACATAATGTAAAACCACCGGACATCTGATGACCGCATGCCAAAAACTGCGAATTCAATTATGCTATCATCGAATAAAATATTATGCTGTATTTTTTATTTATTTATCCTTTGTTTAAATTATGCACATCGTTATCATGCATTTGTGTCTCTTTGATAAAAAATTATTTGGTTTCATTGTTGAAACGAGAAACAGATGCAAGGATTCTCAAAACGAGATGCGGTGGTATAAGTTAAAGCTGAAAGCTGAAAATGATTTTCAAACCTGTTAAATAAAAATTCTTTAGTCCTTTTTTTAATTTTAATGATGTTACCAGTGAAACCACCACTCGCACCACCAAGACGAATATATCGAATAATTATGTTAGTATAATTTTTACAAATCGGTTAATCCGTTTAGGAGTTCCGAGGGAACAAGGAAACAGACATACATATATGTATAGGTCAAACACACAACCGTCCTTTTGGAATAAAAAAAAATCACAAAGTTTCACTTTTCATGACACCCATGAAAAATCCCATTCATTCCCAATCGCAATTACCTCGCAATTTGTAATCCCGACAGGCCTACAGAGACGTACACCCTACAGTTCCCCCACATTCTGCAAGTTATGTTTAAGTCTCATGTCCTAGGTGGCGAGGCTATTACCATCAACCGGGCACAAATCCTGATTCCGGCCCGCTACTGAGAAATTCCTCGCAATCTGTTCAGCGCACTATATCTTGAAGAACAACGCCACATATTTCAGTAAAGCAGCGACACACGTGTACCTATGTACTACGTAATAATTTACCGGTATCGTAGGGTTGTCCCGAGAGTTTATATTAATTAAGTGATGCCGAGCCGGTCACGTGCGCCACAAAGTAGATTATTTTGCGGACACCCCTGGCAACTCTTCATTATCGTCGACTTTTCCTTATTGTTTCGTACATTTTGGAAAGGAACGAGCGTGGCGTGCTTATGACCTTAGCAGGGGGTCGTCACCAGTTCATGACGAAGTGAATTGAAGGTACACGATTGAAGAGTACCTATATCAGTTGCGAATTGCAAATTTTTTGTCGCATACAATGAAAAGGTGGCTGGATCACACTGAATGCGGAAGGCGGGGGGGTGTAGATTCGGAGATTGGGTGATGCCTAGGACCAGCCAAGGACTGCGATAGGATGAGTAGTTTGAGCGATACAGTGAAAAGCTGGCAAATAACCACAATAACAATCTTAAGTACTCTGTCCATATTTCATATTCATATCTTTATTTGCATTCCATAATATGTGAAGATCTTACAGTGGGCACAGCAAAAAGTATACAATTTACCATTTTAAAACATGTGCACTATGTGCAGTATTAATTAACAAAATTATCACGTTAATTTTCTTGAGATCTGTTATAAACTTATAAGTATAACATAATAATTATTTGGTATTTTTGTAGGGCCTGAACTGGTTCGTTTATCAATCTCAGCCATACACAATCGTTGGCTTTGTTTGTGAATTAAATGGTCAGGTTACTCCTGTAAACAGACCTCCTACAGCTGAAAGTGACCCATCTAATACTTGCATATTATGATGATAGCTTGTTTTTGTTGAAATTACTTAACCAACCTTGTTTCACGTACCGCGACAGCCCTGTCCTAGGCATTCGGTCACTCAGGGCTATTTATTACTCCGTCTGCATTTCCCAGCGTCTAGACTTTCTTAAAACGTTACCTTAAAGGCGAAACTTATGCAGTTTATACTCATCAACGAGGCAATGACTCATAAAACGAAAAATAAGGCACACTACTTAACACGTTAATAGTTTAATAGGTATAGCATGTCACGAATGACAAGCCAAATAGTTCACAAACAAAACAGCTCTAAACTAAATAGGTATTGATTTCTGAAAATTACCCAAAAAATCAACAGGAAAACACACAAAAACAATCTAAAATATTGCCACCAACAAACACACAAAGAAAATTGCTATCAACGAAGAAAGGCAACGTTCAGTAACTTCATCATTTTCTTATAGATATCATAAATAAGGGTGCGACCACAAAGGTGGGCAGCACAAAGCGTATCGTTAGCAATACCACGTCTACGGCCACGGGACGGAAACAGCCCGGAAGCGGGAAATCATTCGCCGACCGGATCCGCCGAGACGCCGAGCCGAAACTACCCGCAACCCTCCACCATTCAATTAATCTCGACAAAAAGCGATAAATAAATTTTCGAGCGGTCTTTGTTTTTAAGAAAAATTGCAGTCTTTGAGAATTGAGATAATTTTCGGGAGTTGCCCCCGGCGTTTGAGTCATTACCTTTAGTCTGAGGAAAATGATAGGAATATACTTTGAAGATAATAGTGGTTCTAAGGGACCGGCGCCGTTTTTTAACTAGCAGACGGAACTTTTCATCTGAAATGGTTTTACGAATTACTATAGTATCATTCCAAAGGTTATGTCGCTTATCTATTCTTGGATTTTATTTATTTATAAATAATAATGCAAAGCAAAGATCCAGGTTGATATTGCATGATTCTGTTCTGCTACATGTGCGCTTCTCACTATTCCAAGTCCAGTGGAAAACTAGGGTTTTTTGCTAAATTGGGCCTATTTTGCGCAGACGTGAGGCATCTTATCTGTTTTTGTTGTGATTAGGTATGTTTTTTTTTGTGTGTAGGTACTTCTGATATGTGCCAAATAAACATATTTTCTCTTTCTTCCCCTTGAATTTACTCTCTGTTTGCCTACGAATAAGAAATAGCGAAGTGAATACAGTCAAAATGCTTGCAAAAAATCTGCCATGTCTGCCCAGACAGTCGGTACAGAACAAAGCTATAAACACGCTAATGTTTCTTCCGAATGGCTTTTAAAAAGTCCTTCTAGTGCAGGGCTATGTCCGTCGTCCGGCGTTGTCCGGAGTGGTTCGTCCGCTCGAGCTCCCGTCAGATTTAGATCTCGTCCGGTCAGACGCTGAGCCGAGGAGCCGAGTCATAGTAGCATTAATTTCTCCGCAAACACCACTACCATTTGCGCAATGATATTTTTCACTCGTGAGTTCTCAGATGGAAATAAAATAATGCAAGCTTTTGAAATGCAATTTAAATATATAATTTAGTAATGCTGAATAAACGACGCGACGAAGCGTTACCCACACTTGGATTCGACAGCTCACTCTTAAAACAACAATTTTACTGCTTGTGTTTCTAAAAAAATGTTTTAGGCTTCACCATCATTGTCTATTTACATTCCAGTATATACTTACCTTATTCGATAGGAACTCGTCGCTAAATAATAAAATAAATAAATAATAAAATTCATTTATTTCAGGCCCATACGAAAGAGAAATTTCAAAAGACAAATAATTTCAGGACAAAATGTCAAAGTAAAAACTAAATAAAGAAAAATGATGAATGAAATTACATTATAAATAATAGTATTAAGTAATTAAAATTGTTAGCAAGAATATTGACAGCCCTAAACAAAGAAATAAGCTTCATATATATTATGGCTCTCAATATTCTATTGTCAGAATCATGTACACGGCTCATAAAGGAGGCCCTCGCTTTACGCAATACAGCATGGAAACCATCTAGGTACTCTGTTCTCCGCAAACATGCCGGACGCACTAAACCTCCACGGTAGCCCAAATAAACACTTAATAATAACAGCCGCTCGGGTCGATCTTTAGGTTAAGCCGTCCTTGCCTAGGTTGGTCCGTGGATGGGTGACCACCCATTACATACTCAGTTCCCTCCGTGCCTTGGTTGGTCCCGACTGTCATTTTTGTAAATCTTTGACAGTCGTTACAGGGTAGTCACAGGCCCGAAATTCTGACAACCAGTCTTACCAAGAGGAATCGTACTACCCAGTACCTACTAACTGGGTTGTCTAAGATGGCAGTCGCTCCATGTAAAATACTGGTGTTCACCTGCATCCGGTTAGACTGGAAGCCGACCACGACATAGTTAGAAAAAGATGTTCTGTGAAAAGATGTGATGTGATGATGTGTTGTTAGATGATGAGATGATATACCGTATTTGATGACTACAACAAGAACGAAACTGACCAGCATCCGAACAGAGTAACACAGTTTCCATTCCATTCCAATCCGCAGGATTTTGAAGTAAAGTCGTAATCCATTGCTACATACCTACGTTTAAAAATTTGCCTTCACTACAGCGATAATCAAGCAATGAATATTGTTGTATTGTCAAACGAGTAGCATTGGGAATACAAGAATGCTAAGTACACAAATAGGACTGTCAACTAGAATCACTACGGATGCCCCTAGTAGTGGTCCCCGGCTCGGAAGTGAACATTTTTCATCATTTACTCGGCAATAAGCGGTTTAGTTTTTACCTCGTCTGCGAACAATATATTTCTGTTCATAGTTTATTACACACTCGACTTATAGTGTCGCGTAATAGATTTTTAAATGAAATTAAACTTTATAATGGTCTGAAAAGAACGTGAGTTTCATTTAGCATTCACTAAAATGTCTGATTCTGGTCCGCGTAGCTCCAAAATGTTTACCAGCACGATACAATACAATTGGTATTGTCAATAGTTGTCATTTCTTAATTTGTTTATTATCCCTTCATAGCAATTTTCGTAAACAGTTCAGCTCCATCCGGCTCAATGTACTTACCGGCCAAGCAGTGAGGATTACAGGAAAACACGAATTAAACAGCATGTATTTAATTGTACATGAAACGCAAAAGAGAGAGAGTAACTATGAGACTTGACTACCTTTCAAGTAAGATGACAGAAGATCGGTGATACACAACTAATCTACAGATAAAATCTATTCGAATGACGCGACATACTCGTACACCAATGATAGCGCTTCCAAGAGTTCCCTGCACTTAACAAAACAAAAATAACTCTTCAAATGCAATCTCAAAATAATACGCCACATAAATGTTATTTACGACAGTCTTACACATCGGCCGAGAAAAAATAACAACACACGACATCGTCCCGTCCTACATTGTGTATTCAATTGCACGCAAAGTACGTGAAGTGTATCTATCTTTTAGCAAGCAACTTAATTATAACCCAGTTTATCTGAGCATCAGAGGCAACTTGCCAGAGTTTCGTGCATTCTGCTGCGGGGTCGGCGACCTGGGAATTGTGAATTAAATTCTCGCCAGATATTTTGGTTTGCGAATTATCTAAAGTTGGGTCAATGCTCACAGATAATAGCGGGTACTGTATGCTTTGTGTGTAGAACTATACCGTGACTAAGTGATTCAATAGGATATTGACTTGTTATCAAATCGATTCATTGAGGTTATAGTTAGTAGCTAAACTAGCTGTGCAAATATAGACCTGGAGAAAAATATTACGTAACCAATCTATCCTACATTCCCTGGTTACCATACCCGGTAGATAGGTATCTACACCAAACACAATAATGGGCCTCCAGTTATTTTTCGCTGAACTGGGTCAGTTTACTCCGACGATTAGACCGACCCATTTCGACGGAAAACAACTTTGCTAAGAATTAACGCATTAATAAAATAATTGCGGTTGAAATTCCCGGTGCACCAGTGCCAATAAAAATACGTTTCAACAAAAATAAAGTCATCTCACCCGAAGTATGAACATAAGGTTGCTAAAATCAGGTCACCTCAAATGCATTTGCACTATTAATAGTTTGTCTTTTTTGGTCAACGACTAATAAAAATGAACGTGGTCTGTTTTGCTAAAAGGGGTGAAAATTGTAATATCGAATGCTGTCCCGACTATTATTTTAACACATTAAAATGGTTCTTACAAAACTAAAGCAAAACTAGAAACCGGACGTTTTTGCTAGGGCTCAAACGCCCGACTAGAATTGATTCTGTCCTGACGGTTATATGTAGGTATGTACATAGACGCCAATATCGCACATGCCTAGACTTGTAAATTTAAACGTTTCCTATGGCTGTCTGTTATTAATTTCATCTGCACCCTATTTTGCCGGCCTGCGCAAGAATAGCTCCCAATGGTGGGTGGGTAAGAATAGTACCGCTTCCTGCCTAGTGTCTGCAGATAACGTTTTCCTAAATACTCCGACAAACATAATGTTTTGTCATGCAAATAACCCGCATTCGATAAAACACATCGTAGTCCCCAAATCCTAATATCACGCCTGTAATCCACAAAAGGGTAAGGCAGAGGTGTACCTAATAGTAAATACCCAAAACACCAATACCCAAAACGCCAAACCGTATGATCCTGTTTAAATAAATTCTCAAAACATCGTAAGTTAATATTAGCAGCACCTAAATGAATGAAGTAGTAATCGCATGGTTTACGAGATAATGCTCATTAATGGGGACAAACAAACAGACGTTTCTAACTTTGTGGAAGATAACGACATTCCTGGCACTGTGTGCCTGCTTAGCTTAATTAATGTCCAATTCATCGGGCATTTGTTGTTGTTTTCGAATTTATTGTGGTATCATATTAAGGACCAAAGATATCATTTTCTCGAGGCTTTCAGAGAAGTCAATATAGTATAGTGAATGGGCTGAAGAAACTTGTCAAATTTGGAAGGAAGTTAAAGAATCGGGATAATAATATGTGCAGGATTGTGATGACAACTTTATAAATATTGTTTGCAAACTATGCTTCACCTCCTATCTTATCCGCTGAGTCCCAGCACATGCAGCCAAAGCGACCTCTGAACTGCCACCGACGAAGCCGTAGAAGTGGTGAAGTTTTGGGAGAATAAATATAATGTCGTGCCAGCGACACGAAGAATACATGTTTCTAGATGAAAACCATGATGAGGGGACTTAAAGGTATTTTGCTACTAGTGCCGTTGTCAGTGCGGATGATTTTCTGCCGCATGGTTGCCATTAATGCGTTTCCCAGAAGGAGACTGGGATTTTTTCAGAAAGATAACGGCATGTTTATCACCACGTAGAAATCCAATCAATACCATTCAATTTGGAGAAACGAACTAGATAAACTTACCAAACTTAGGAAACACATTAATCTGTACAATTAACAAAAAGGGTCATTACTAAATGACAAAAACAAGCGCATCTGCACCAAACTAACTCCAGCAATTAACAAAACTATTCTCATCGACCCAAAAATCTATTGAACGCCAGATCCCCTGTACCTTACGAAACAAAGCTTAGGGTTATTTCCGTATAGTCGTATATATGCGACAAAATGTGCGTCCCATTAACGGGGCATTCCAGCGATTCCAGTGTTGTGTCAAGCGTAGAAAGATGTGGACGTGCGCGGGAGTCCTCGCGGTTTTGGCGTGCGCGAGCGCAGTGACTCGCGACCAGTTCTACTCGCACGGGCCGGGGTATTCAGACCAGAACCTGCCCCGTGGGAGCGAAGTACCCTCACCTGAAATATCGCTGAAAGTACCCATCAAGTTCTACGGGGAGACTTACGATACTACATTTGTGAGTAGTTTTTATGATCTACCTATCTTTTGGCGTAGCATGGTATACTGAAGTAATTATGGTGGTTATTTCTATGAACTTGAAAAAAACGTTAAATGTTCTGTTTACTAAAGTTAGATACTTTAGTTAACAGAACATTTATAAACGCAAGAGTTACTATTATGTTTGGAAAAGTGAATCATTTCGCAGCTAAGTAAGTTTTAATATTATCCTGTTACCGGAAAATCTTAGAATTATTTTTTAATCAGGTATGTTATTCTGATTTCTTCAAAGCTGTGAACGTTTGACCGGTTTCTTTATTCATTAAAAGGGATTAACTGCGTGTCTGCATATGGCTTCTTTCCGCTTCGTCTAGTACTCACTTCATTTCAGTGTCTATTGCAGGATAGTTACAAATCAAATTGGTTATATGACAATAAAGTCTTTTACTGCATCACTACATAGTATAAAACAAAGTCGCTTTCTCTGTCCCTATATCCCTATGTATGCTTAAATCTTGAAAATTACGCAACGGATTTTGATGCGGTTTTTTTTAATAGATAGAGTGATTCAAGAGGAAGGTTTATATGTATAATACATGCACCCGTGCGAAGCCGGGGCGGGTCGCTAGTTTTATTATAATTCAATATCGACCATGTGCGATGGCTTGATGGGCTATGTCCAAACTATTCTGAGTGGGATATTTAATATTTTATAGTCCCTATCTTCATAGCGCTACCACTGAATTTAATTCAAATTCATTTATTTGTCCTATGGTACAATAATATTGGTCTTAAATTAATAAATGGTCTCACTGAACACGCTTCCGTAGATAGCGCCTTTGCCGCTGCTACGGTCGAACGGTGACTGCATGTAGACGGCATAAAAGAAGTGCTGCAGTGGGTGTCACTGACAGAGGTACGAGCGTATTTTTTGTAAGACATGATTTTGGCATGATGAAGAAAAGAAACGCCGCCACTGACCCACCACCGTTCGGAATTTCTGCAGCTGCATTGTCGCTTGCGGTTATTGTAAAAGTGGAAGGTAAGAGTGTACTGCCGTACACTCTCGCTGCGACACTCCTGAGGCGAGCGACGGTGAGTGCGAGAGTGTACAGAAAGGCGAGGAACACCTAGGCTAGACGAACGCTCCTATACACACTCCTGCACTCGCCCTACCTCAGTGTCTCGGAGAGTGGACAGCCTCCATAAAACACAAAGCCGCTACGGTCTGTGATCTGCCAGCGCCTTCATCTTGGAGCTATAAGATGACTAGTACATTTCAATTCCTAGGAAAACTCAAAAAATAACAAAAACGTCGTCGAAAAACTCAAATAATACTAAAAAATATTCCACGACCAGAATACGATGAGATTCATATCACGTTGTTAAGTTTCCACCATCTTGTCTGGCTCCTAATTAGAAGCTCTAGTCACAATTGGCATAGCTCACGCGATGTTAAGAAGTAAGTGGCGATCATACTACTTCACACTCTGATCTTGTAGAGGACAAATGCATTAACATTTTTGATGGTTAGTTTGATGCAGGAGTGATAATTTACAGAACTGAGTTCGGTTTAGGAAGAACAGACCTTGGGCCTACACTTGACTTATGTGTAGTGCATAAGTACCTAATTATAGTTATACGTACAAGAAAAGTAAAGAACTAGATATAAAATAGTACATTTTGATATAAGTGGGGAAAATTTGTTATTGCATTCGAGGCGGAATTAACACCCGAGCTGCAGGCGAGGGTGTTATGGAGCCGAAAACTGCAGTGACAAATACCCACGTGTATCAAACGACGTTTTTTTCAATACACTTTCAAAGAAATAAACGGAAAGTATTTTTGCCAGGAATTATTAGGAAACTATGATTTAATTTGCTTTTTGCCGCGCTTTGCTTTCGCCAGGTTGAAGTAGAAGTGAAGGTATGATGCCGCTAAACAGCCTAATATGAGAAATAAAAAATACAAATATTTTTGAATTTAGAACACAAATAAATGTTAATTTGTTCATAAAAGTAAATATTTGTTTTAAATAATAATGTTTATCTACGATATTCTATTTATAAACACTATTTAAATTATCTAAAACATTTAGGTAAAGACGCGCGGCAAAGAGTTGCCGAGATTTAAAAAAAAACAATCACCGCCGCCGACTCATTAAACCCATTTGGACTTAGTATGTATCTGTGGAAATTTTTATTTCCCCACGTGTGCGGGAAAATATTTAAAATCCGTGTTTGAAATACGTTGCATGTTGAATAACCCCTAATCGTTGTGCGTTAAGAACCAGTTTTCGAGAAAGTGTATTGAAAATATATTAAACTTCATAACATAACATTGGTAACATACCTACTACTTACAGCAAAAAGGGTGAAATTTTGTGCAGCTCTTTTAAAATACCGTAGTAGGTCACACATTTCCCTAATATTTTAACGTAAGTACCTAACCGAAGTTTTCTTGAGAAGCGAAGAACTTTAAATTGAAATAAAACAAACAAAAATGAGTTCAATATCCATGAAATTGGTTTAAACTTTAGTTTTTGCTCTAAAACACACCCTTTAATTTGTTTATTTTCTAAATTCTTTAATCAAATATAATATAATTTCTTTAATCAAAGTCCGTATCGTCCGTTTTATAACTATATTCCTAGTGAGATAGTAAAGAATCGCTTTCGTATTTATAACTATGTTACGGTATATAATTATATCCCTAGGGACGGCTTCATCTATCTTACTGCGACATCTACACGTCGCGGTTTATGAACTTACGCTACAACAATGTAGTTTGCCATTTTGGCTACTCTTCGCTAATTAGTTTGTAACACATTACTTTCTACAAGAGTCGTGGACGATAGGGCTATTATCTAACCAATTCACATTGGTATTTACCTGCAATATTATACAATAGATACAAACTTCATTGACAACCACTAGTGGTAGTGAGAGGCACCACGCAACGTGGCACTTAAAACCATTCAAGTAATTAAAACTGGCACAATGACCTCTAGCAATCAAACATATAACAATGACAATTAATGCCTACAAAGTAATATTGAGTCACAATTACTTTTATTGTGAACTTACCTATTGAATTAATAGTAACAGTTCAAGATGTCACATTTGATTATGTACATATTTGATTTTATTTGCGTAATTTCTTAGGGGCCACGAAAATTGGTAAGGAAATTATAAATAAATCAAACAGCTACTAGGTACTACTACTACTGACAGAAAATACTTACGTCCCCGTACTTCCTTCCACCTAAAAATGGATGTACACACTCTAAAATTGTACCTACAAAACTGTGGTCGTTGATTTTGCCCAGCTCGTCCTGTCATCTTCTACGAGATCTGCCGCGCCACGTTCTGGTTACGTCAGGGCTCCACGTGGTGGCTACCTCCACCCACAGCTCATCTACATACGGCAGACGTGGCCGTGGACATGGCCCAGTTCGACTTTGACTTAAGGTCTTTATGAGAACCGTCAGTAATCTGTTTTGGATCGCAGTGTGGTGTTGCGAATACGGACAGCTAACTCTACGCCTAGAAAATTACGTGTCCTTGCACGTTGGTAAACCTTGACTTGGGACTTTTGAGTGTTTTTCAAGGTTTACTAAAGGCCCACAAAATGTTTGCAAAAACAAAAAACCAAACGATAGTACACTGCGTTTGCGCATTTGTGCAGGCAGTCAGAGAGAACGCGTCGAACGGACGGAAGCGACCGTGGGCGGCAATCGATAGCGTCGGTCACTGAACGGAGCTTTTGTTTTTTGTAATCCCTGAACCTATATCTAATCTGTGAGCAAAGCTTAGGAGTCCTGAGTTTTGTTTATTCGGAAAATAAACTTATTTTTTTTTATAAAAACACTGAAATTAAAATTAAATTCTCCTTTTGGCATGCCTTTTTTTTTTTTTTTTTTGGGGGGTGAGAAATCATCAAATGACTCCTCCCGCTCTGGGCGGAGCGGAAGGGAGTGTCAGACTCTTACTGACTAAAAAACACCCATGTTCCTTCATTGGCCCTTTATGTTCCAGGGCCGCGGTATCTCTTTCGAACAGTCCCGCAGCCCTGGCACTTTTGGCATGCCTTACCCGTATATTTTAGTTGGAAGTCGAATTTAATCTTTGATAATGGATTGCAATAACCGTGGTGATAATACGGTACTATTGTTTAATTTTATTCGGAACTTACTTTTTTTGTCGTTTATTTATTTTAACACACAAATCTTTTACACATAAACATATTTCTTAAAAACAAAATGGTAAAAAAAAAATAGTAGCCCACTAGCATCGGGAATAGGGTCCGAACTACCGGTGGTCAGGGCTCTTGAGACAGGAACCTCCTAACAATACGCGTCGTGCCCACAAGTACTGCTTTCTGAATCAAGCCCTTGATCCAGCTGCCAAACGAGAGCCTTCTCAGATGTTGGTCCAGGCTATTGGCTATTAAGCTATTTTTTTTTAATTAGCCCGTATTTTACCACTCCTGGGCAAAGACCTCCCACCATTCTTTCCACTTCTCTCGATGATATACTGTTCTTCTCGCCAATTCACGAGGCAGCCATTCATGGCGTCCCGCCATCTACTCCTCGGTCTGCCGCGACCTCGTCTAGCTGTCTCAGGGCTCTAGTCTTGCGATATTCGACTGTGATATCCGGCAGACATGGCCATTTGCTTAACTCGCTCCGATAAGCCATTGTTAAAGTGGGACTGGTCAACAACTTAAAACATTACAAAATAAACTTTATAAATAATTTAATTTTCATTTCGTTAGTAGAATTCAAGAATCAACACTTATCGTGGCGAGTTAAGCAAGTGTCGAGACCTTTTCGTAGAATTTACCTAAATATATACGTGATACGACATTATCGCCCACCGGGTCACAACCGTGTTTATATTATATGCCTAATCGTATTAGATAAACGTTTACTATGTACTAGCTGTTGCCCGCTACCTTCGTAGCGACTTCCCTTTTTCAATCGAATTTTGTTACCAATTTCAATGGTTTTATTTTTTTGCACGGACCCCTAATTCTTATCTTACTCTAAAATAAAAGTCTTAGTTATTCCTTATGACATCAGCTATCTGCCAGTAAAAGTCCTGTCAAAAACGGTCCAGCCCGTTCGGAGATCGGATTTTGTTAACAATTTCAAGGGTTTTAATTTTTTTGCGCGGAGCCCTTATTATTTTTCTAAAATAAACGCCTATGATATACCTTATAACAGCAGCTATCTGCCAGTAAAAGTCTCGTCAAAATCGGTCCAGCCGTTTCGGAGATTAGCCGAAACAAACAGACAGACAGACAAAACTTGAAAATAATGTTTTTGTTATAAGTACCGTTTATATATCATTTAAACATTCAATAAAAGGGTGTTATTTTGATATTAAAAAACAATGAACAATGATGAAAAAAAAAAGGTTTTGAAAATGGCGTTCTATAAAAGAGTTCAACAACGTCACCTTTTTGTTCGCAGGTAAATAACTATGGAGTGCTAACCTTCAGAGCGGACATCCCATCGTTCCTGAACATTGAGTTTCCGCTGCCGTACCCATCCATCGCGGCGTTTTACACGAACATCGACACGACGAACGCAGGCGCAGTCTTCTACAGAGAAACCAATGAACCACACATACTCTCCAAAGCAGAGGATAGTGTGCAGAACAACTTCCATGACTACTATGACTTCAAGCCGACCAGCGTGTTCATCGCCACGTGGGACGACGTCACCTACACATCTAACGGACGACCAAACGAGCGAAGAAACCGCTTTCAAATAGCCGTCATCAACAACGGCACCGAAAGTTTCGTCGAGTTCCTGTACCCCGAGAGAGATATCCAATGGGTGCAGAAAGACACGCAAGTGTTGAGCTTGCCCGATGCAAAGGCGCAAGCTGGCTTCGTGTCCGAAGATGGACGCGTGTACACCCTCCGCGGATCTGGCAGTCATCAAATCAGGAATATTGTTGCGTAAGTATTCAATAGCAAAAACAAAAATACTGTTGCTTCGAAATATTGTTTGGGTAATTGATGTTTGTATTTAATTCCAGATGGTCAAATGTTCACGAGCCTGGACGATACGTTTTCCGAATCGGAGATATACCTCTTGACGGTAACGTTGCTGTCCCCGACCAGTACAACCAAAATGAAGTGGAAATCGAAGAAGAGTCCAAAACATGCGCGCAGAGCGGACCCAGTGTATGCCATACACAAGCGAGGTGCGTCGACTACCAAGCTGGAATTTGTTGTCAGTGCCAAGAAGGTTTCTACGGAAATGGGAAGACGTGTGTCAAAGATGATGTTCCACTCAGAGTTCACGGAAAAGTCAACGGTGTTATAAACAACGTCAATCTGAATGATGTAGACATACAGGCGTATGTGGTTGTGGCTGACGGGCGTGCGTACACAGCGCTGTCCCTCGTGCCAGGTGGACTCGGAAGCAGCTTGCAGTTACTACATGTGCTCGGGGGTGTCGTGGGTTGGATCTTTGCCAAACCATCGGGAACCGCCAAAAACGGTTACCAACTCACAGGTTCGCAGTTTAACCACACCGCAGATATATGGTTCCCAGCTACTGGCGATAGAGTAACAGTCAATCAAGAGTATCTCGGACATGATGTTTTTGATCAAATCACTTTAGAGACAGATGTCAGGGGCTCGGTGCCAGTAATACTTGCCGGAACAAAACTGGAGATTAGTGATTACGATGAACAATACACTCTCGTAGAACCAGGTCACACTCGCTCCGAATCTAGCCGCACCTTCACAAACAAGGTAACAGGTGAAAAATATGAGCAAAAAGTTTCACAATCCTTCACGTTCAACACTTGTCGTTTTGCCCCTCCGGCAGTCGAAGCCATCACGCCATCAACATTGAAAGTAAGCAAAAATTACTTAGGATATGAAGTCAGGGAAAACATAGTAAGATATGGAATGAGCAACAAGATATATCCTCTGGGTGAAGAAGATCCTTGTATTGTTGGGCGAAACTCTTGCGGCCTTCACAGCTCATGTGTGGTTCAAGGAAATTCCTTTGCCTGTGTATGTGAGAATGGTTTCACAAACATTTACCAAGACAATGCCCTCGTCTGTGTAGATATAGACGAGTGTGCATCAGGAACACATAACTGCGATGGCAATGCGGACTGCAACAACCACGACGGCGGCTTCCAATGTCGGTGTCGTCAAGGATTTATTGGAAATGGCAAAAATTGCAAGCCTCTATCTACATGTCAAGACAAAAAATGTGATGCCAATGCTAGATGTATAGACAACCCCGATGGAGAAGCAATCTGCACATGCAACCCGGGATACAATGGCGACGGACAGTATTGTTTCGCAAATTACGAGACCGCATGTGCTAGCTGCTCGCCGTATGCTGCGTGTGCTTTCAATGGTAATAATTACGAATGTAAATGCAATGTCGGTTACTATGGTGACGGACGTTATTGCTTTGAAACTGCTCGTCGGGATGAAACAACACGCGCACCACCAGCTGCTGATAACTATAACAATGAGGCTGATTACAACGATACTTTCGTCTTACCTATCTGCGATTCGTACAGCTGCTCGTGCCCACCAGGATACTCCGACTATAAGGATGAACTGGACAACCAGCTGTGCCGTCTCGGATACAACGCTCCACCAGCTGATCCATCAGAAAACAACGACCAGCAACCTACCGACAACAACTACCAACAACCTACTGGCGACAGCTACCAGCAACCTACCGGCAACAACTACCAGCAACCTACCGACACTTATTATCAGCAACCTACGGAGCCCTACTATCAATCTACTGATCCCCGTTATCCAACGTCAACAGAGCCCGCGTATCCACCTCCTACAGACTCCGGGGATCGCTCCCCGAGCCCTTGGGACCCCAGCTACCAAAGACCTACAGAACGACCGCCTTCAGAGAACAGCTACCCAGATCCCTCGGAAAACAAATACCCGCCGTCTACTGACAACAGTCATTACCAACAACCGGACCACAACTACCAACAAACTTTAGACAATAACTACCCATCACCTCTGCCGAATCAACCTACGGATAACAGCTTTTCAGTGCCTTCACAAAACAATTACGACTCGACTTCTCAAACCAATTACCAGCAGTCGTCAGATCCTAGCTACTCGCAACCGGACTACCCACCTTCGGACAACAACGACCCTCTAAGTAAGATGACTCCTTATTTATTTCTACAAAATATCTTTCCTCAAAGTAAAGATTAGATACATAGTATAACACAAATTATTATATTTTCAGTTAAATGTGAGGAGGACGCCGAGTGTCCACCGAACGCCGTATGCTCCTATTTATCCGGTGACGCTTCCGGTGATTGGGAAGGAAAGCACTGCGTCTGCCCGGAGGGCTACGAAGGCGATGCGTTCGAATGCATCGAGAAAACCGGACCCAACTGCGCATGCGGTCTTAACGCACGCTGCATTAACACCCGCACAGACGAATTCATTTGCGTGTGTGACCTCGGATACCACGGTGACGGCTACTCCTGCCGACCAAACTTCAGTTGCAAGAACAACTCGGACTGTGAATACAACGCCGAATGTCGCCCAGACGCAAAGAGCAACGAGTATATCTGCCAGTGCGTCAAAGGATACACCAAAGACCAAAACGACGCATGCATCCCTGACGTACAACTCTGCAATGGAGCCTGGTGTGCCGAGCACTCATCTTGTCTCTACGATAGCGAATTAGACCTGAATTACTGCCATTGCGACGACGGATACACTGGCGATGCTATTTCGCAGTGCGTGCCCGAGGGGCGCACGTGTGACGTCGCCAACGATTGCAATGAGAATGCGGTGTGCTCGCCCGTCGACAACACGTATCAGTGCGTCTGTAGAGACGGGTACAACGGTGACGGGTACACCTGCATCCCTGAAGCGACGTGCAGGAACGACCCCAACATGTGCGACCTGCACGCGTCTTGCTTGAAGAGGCACGATGTGTACATCTGCGAATGTAATGCAGGCTACAATGGTAACGGAAGCCACTGCAACTTGAACCCCAGGAAGGCTGGAAACTTCTTGGTGGCCAGTGACGGTGCATCCGTGTACAGAGTACCTTTCCAAGTCACGTCAAGAGATTTCGCGACACCGTTCAATAGTGGAATATCGCAGATCGCCGTTGGTGTGGACGTCGATTGCGAAGTTGGCAAGATATACTGGGGTGATGTTGTTAGTTACGCCATCAAAACTGCTGCGTATGACGGTAGCGACCCTAGCCTGTTCTTATCAGAAGGTGAGTTATGGATTGATATCTAGAATTAATGAAGACTTACTATTTATACGGGGTACAAGGGACACTGATGCGAAAACGGTTACCACGTATTCAGTACATCATTCCCCCCCGTATACCTTCATTCCATTTCATTGCGTTCACAGTCAAGTGACTAACAAAATTTTGATATAAAACCAACAATTTATTATTACTTATTTCAGGCGTGAAGTCACCCGAAGGCATAGCAGTGGACTGGTCATCAAGAAACATTTTCTGGACTGACTCCAGGAAGTTGACTATAGAAGTAGCAAACTTGGACACAAAAGCGCGAAAAGTATTGTTCGCAATCGACAGAATATCCAATCCCAGAGGCATTGCCGTGCATCCACGCAGAGGGTAAATATAAATCAAACTATAAACTAGACAGAGAAAGGAAATGGATGACTTCAAATTGTAGATATACATGCATTGACTGCAACTTGAAACCATTACTGAGCTGCTGCCAAGTTACCCATATTCTTTTACCATACTTCAATAAGTATGTTCCATAATGTCACATCATCGTTTACAACCTTACGCTTTATTCACAGAAAAATCTTCTGGTCCGATTGGAAACGAAGCAACCCAAAAATCGAATGGGCGAGCATGGACGGTTCTCAACGAGGTATCTTCCTGGACAAAACTGATGTGGTTCTACCGAACTCCTTGGCTATCGACTGGGAGCGAGACCGCCTGTGCTACGCCGATGCTGGCCTGCAGAGCATCAAATGTGTCACCATTGACACCCAGGAGAGGGAAACCATTGCAACCAACTGCTCATATCCTTTCGGGCTTGCGATCCACGGAAATAAGTTCTACTGGACTGACTGGAAAACGTAAGTGAATTAGGCATCTAAAACATGGAAATCACATAAATTAACAATTTTGTCAGCACTTCAATAAGACGTATATTCTGGCAAACCAGTTTAGATTACCTATCTAGGTTAGGTTAGCAGTACCTAGACATAACAGGAGACATGCCATTATGTAATGTTAGTATCAATACGACTTCCTCTTTCAACCATCTGCTAGCCATCATTTTAAAGGTTTAATTTTAAGACCTTCCACCCAGAACATACACTGACATTTATACTTAAACCTTTTCATTTCTAACGATCAATGATAACTTTCAGATTAAAAATCGAGTCCATCGACGTGGAAACACAAGCCCGCGGCCAGGTCCCGATCGCTACAGCATCCAGAAGATTGTATGGCGTAGCAGTAGCCCCGGATACATGTCCACCGGCACAAAGCGTCTGTGCGTACAGGAACGGAGGCTGCGGCGCGGATCAGCTGTGTCTGCCTGACGGCAACAACGGCAGGACTTGCGCAGATGCCGACCAGACTCTTAGCAGGCGTTAGGTTACGGGGTTTATAATGCTAGGTTTACGACATCAGTACGACGTGCCACTTCGAACGAAAAGACTTTACTCGACTTGCTCCGTTCAAACTGCCAGTCAATTAAACGCAATGTGTCAACTTGAATTCTGAATTTTACATAATTATCAATTTTGGAATCAACTCGTATGTAATAGGAGACAAAGTTCAAATTCCAAAGCAACCAAAGTATATTTACAACCTTTTTATCAAACTATAGTAGTAAATATCTAAGATTCTCAATTCAAGTGTAGAGGATATCATGCTTCATATTTAAGTAGTCGATTAAAAGTGTTAATGCGTCTAGATATTAATGTCGTTGAGTTAAGTTTAAGGTTTTGATTGTGGCAATAAGGTTCAGGGTTGGAAGCAATTTAGCCATCGAGTACGGAGTTGGAATGTGGCCTCAGTGCAATATTTTATTTTAAAATATTAATGTAAAAAAAAAATAAGACCACACAGAAAGGCAAATGGCCCGATAAATTATAAACATGTATTTAAACGAAAATGATTGCATTTTATCGGCCAGAATACTTTCAAAACCTAGTTCACTATAAAATTATGAGACACTGAATACTGTTCTGAGCGCACCTTTATCGTATTATTACAAAATGTGTTACGAGAATTGATGCAACCTGTTTGATAATTTCCAAGTGAACCTTTTTATTAAGGCACTAGTTTAATATTACCAAGTATACTAACCATTTCTAACCAGATTATCTAACAACTAAACATACCTCCCGCCTAATTTTAACCTTGAGTTATTAATAGTTAAAGTCAGTTTTGCAGTATTTTGTAGTTTTTTTCTACCTTGCAACATTGCAATACTATTCTTACCACAGATAACAAATACTTTAAGAAAATAATTTGTACCCAAAGATTTTAAGTATGTTGTTCCTGCTAAAACCAAAATGTTAGAATAAAATAATAAATACTCTTAATAAGATCTTTAATGTACTTCAAATCCATGTAATTTATTAATGCCAAATCAATAAAGTTATTTATTTATACAGACATTTTTTACTGATTTATCCCCTCGCGTTAGCATAACATAATATTAAAAATAATTATTGGAATCTACATTCATTCTTAACAGGTAATACTATGTAAAATATACTAAAAAGTTTACCTTTAATTTATCCTAGATTAAATAAATCATTTGATTTTCATGGCTAGTTATAGTTTTGTGACAAATGGAAAAACAACAAAGGAACAATCAACTGAATTTCAAGCAATTTATATTTCAAAAAGTATAATAAGCAAATAGGCCTCAATATAACGGGCCTTTTGTCACCAATAATCTTTATCACTGATAGCTGCTACTCCAGTAGATTTTACAAATATTTCTACCAATCTCATAACATTTGAAAAACCTAGCAAAAGAGACCTTTAATGAGATAACATACAGTACATTTAATAACTACGGACAGTGCTGCAAGAATCGATTAGCGCTATTGGCAAACATTTGAGAAACTATTTCTACTACCGAAATTATTTCTAAAACCGTCATCTTTTTTACTTGGAAACCCAAGTAAAAAAGATGGCGGCTTTAGAAATAAAAAAGATGGCGGGTTAAGTCCCGATTTTGACCACGCGCCAAATGATCCATGTACCAGCCACATACAGCCATAACTAGTCATGACAATCATGAAAGAGGTACGAGACTACTGCTTTACCCCCACAGCTCCTCAGTGCGACCGAACTTAAATACTAGGGAGCCTGCGAAGATGAATGCATTCTGCATGAACAGGCTCACTCCGGGCCAAGAAGACTTGTTAGGGCCTGCAAAGAAAAATAAATAGACTTTAGGGCTAATTTTATTTAAACATTAATAATAATATAGTTTATTACATAAATACACATTTAAAATGCTTTAAGACAGTTTAAATGAGCTTTGGTAGTAACACAAGTAGTACAATCTAAGAACTGAAATCTGTACACAATATGGGAAACCCTGCCTCTCAAACTAGGTAGATCTTGAGACACAGTGATTCGAAATGTGATGCTATAAGTATAAGAGATTAATAGTAGACTGTGTCGATCTACCTGAGCGATTGAAGCTAATTTAAGTATATATTGTGTACGTGATGTGTTTGTGTTTGCATGTGTGTGTGTGTGTTTGCATGTGTGTGTGTGTGTGTGTTTGCATGTGTGTGTGTGTGTGTGTGTTTGCATGTGTGTGAGGCTGTTTGCGACAGTGTGTGTGTAATTGGAGATATTATTATGTAGGTAGTTAGGCGACGTACTTAAGTAAGGATTCAGTTTGTAGATAGTCCTGTTTCCGTTTCTGTTGACATTCCGTTAATTTTGATTTTATTTCATATTTATTTAGATCGAGAATGTTTAAGTTTTTGTGAATTTGTTTGTAAATGTATGTGGTCCGTAAACTATGACTGCGGTGTCGTCTGCATACGCAATGATCTTGGAGTTGGGGTTGGTCATTCTGCACAACGTCATTGACGTGTATTAGGAAGAGGGTAGGGCCTAAAATGCTTCCTTGAGGTACACCGTAAGTGGTTGATACGTCTTCACATATATGCTCTCCAATTTTTACTCGTTGGGACCGATTGTTAAGATAGTCTTTGAAAATTTTTAGTGTGTTTCCTCATACCCCTAGGAGTTCCAATGTAGAGATAAGTTTGGGAACCGAACTGTGTCAAATGCTTTAGAAAGGTCTAGGAAGATCCCTAGACTTTTAACTGTACTTTCAAGATTCCTAGCAACCAATTGCGTCAGCTCAAGAAATGCATCTTCAGTTGAGACTCTTGTGCAAAAATCGAACTGATTATCAGCTAAGAGATGATTTTTGCTGAGGAATTTTTTTAAACCATTATTCAGGATCCTTTTTAGTATCTTAGAGAGTGCTGATAGGACCGATATGGGTCTATAATTGTTGACACAGTTTCTGATCCCTTTTTTTCGGAATTGAGTAATAGTTGTTTGTCTCCTTCCTTTTTGCGCAAAAAAATGTTACCGTTGGAAACCCAGCAGAAATTGAACAGGTGGTTTTTCGCAAACTCTCTTGATTGGTAGAACAATTTTTAGGTGTTCCATAACATAAACCGCCTGACAAGTTCCTGGAATGCTAATGGGACCAGTATTTAATTTATCTTCCTTGTCCATGGCTTTGTTGAACGTTCAAACTGCAGATATGAGTGTCTCCTTTTTCATAACAAGAAAATTCAGCTATAATCGGTTGTGTTGAAGTAATTTATTGAGCTATGTAAGTAAAGCAAATTAATCTATACAAATAAATAAAATTGAAGTGTAATTTCAAGATAGCAGATTTTTACTGAATGCATGTGATAGTATAACGTAACTGTAACTCAGAAACGGCTGGGCCGATTTTGAAGGGATTTTTACTGGCAGAGGCTTCGTTTATTTTAGCAAAAACGATTAGGGTTCCATGCAAAAAGATGGTTCAGGGAGAGGTTCCCAGCCCAGTAGACAAGTTGGACCTGATAAGCATACACCCATAAAAATAAAATATACATACCAGCATTAACATAGTTGGCAAAGAGGATCCAGCAGGCAGCAATGAGTGAAGCAAACCCAACAACAAATCCTAGGAACAGCCAGAGACGGGCACCACGAGGACCCATGCAACCTCCGGTGTATGTCTCACCACGCACCTGCAATTTGAAAAAAGTAGCTTTATTATGTAATCCAGTCTACTACTAGTCAGTGGGTTTTGTATTATCCAATATTAACTGGGTTGTGGATGCCAGATAGGCAGTCGCTCCATGTAAAGTACTGGTATACTGGACGCCAACACCAACATATGTTGGAGGAAAGCCAGGTATGGATGATGTTCATGTACTCAAGTGGTATTTAGAATTGAAATTTGTGTAGCAGTGATTCATCATAATCTTTAGCCTACAGTATCTCCAAATCACTAGTCATGAAACTCGATTTTGACCTCTTCTAACCCTCATCCAGTTGCCACCAGCCAGCCTATGAAGGTTGTCGCTCCCCAGAGCCTAAGCAAGTATAACAGCAGTAGAGATTTACCCATTTACTATTAAAATCAGTAAATATGATAGCTTGTGATGTAGACCAAGCTTTAGATAACATTCATCAATGTTCTTTGTGTCAATACTTACAACAGTTCCTTGACATCAAACAATCTTTTAGATTTAACTGATAAGGATCAGAATCTTTAGATCTTGAATCTTCTTGACAGCAAAAGGCAGAAGACATTCAAATATACACAGCTTTTCTTCAGCTTCCTTTAAATAATATTGTTTAGTCTTTGTCTTTTGCCAACTAATTCTGGTCTACATTACCATATATTCACAGATTCACCTTCATAAACAACAAAGCAAATAATTATCTATGTATAAAGTGTCACTGACCTGTGCATTTGACACAGAGTTGACCATGATGAGTGACAGCGTGGCCATCACACCGCAGACATGGGAGGCGTTGGGCAGGTTCCCAGGGTACACGGACGCAGCATCGATGATGAACCACCATCCTGTGAAGAACTGATGGAAAACATATTGGTCAACATGGCTGATGTGGTTAAGGAAGTCTGTTCATACTGGAATTGTACGCATTCATAGAGAGCATACTTTGGAGGTGTAAATGATGATAACAATAGGCGCTTTCTATTGAGCCTAAGTATGTCGAATAATATACCCACAATATGTCTGCAATACAACTACTTCAATTTCACAAAGAAATTTAAAGATCGATTATGTACTTAATAGAGCCTTAAACAGGAATTTAGGATATATTTTATCGGATAGATGATAAAACTTGGAACTGCAAACTAATAGAAATACAGCATGATTCATCAAATACAAACCAAGAGTCCGGATGATATTGCTGCTAGGATGTTGCGTTTCTCTCCACTTTCGAACCACACACAGCTGGGCATAGTCATATTTTCGAAACAACTCATGTTTGAAATCGATTTAAACAAGAATTAACGATGAAAATTGCGAATTTGTCGAGTGAAAAACAAATCTCTGAGAAGGTAAATAAAAAGTGACAGGACAGCCCCGAATCGTCTTCGCCCTTGTGACGTTTCGTTGGTCGCGTTCCATTTCTTGTGCAATAATGATCTGTGAATGTAATAATGATTTTGAGCATTGCTTCAAAATTATTATGACGTCTAGCAATCTTTTTGGGCTTTCAAAATCGCACAGAGATAAGATAAAATAAAATCACGATTTAGTAATAGAAAAACCGAGAAAAACAATGTTGTAACTTAAAGATATAAATACTTTCTAATGTGCTTCTTATCGGCAGCCTTTTACAAGAAAGCGGTTTCCTTGATAAAAATAAGTTACATTGTAGGACGTTTTATCAAATCAAATCAAATAATTTATTCGCATAATATGGGTAGATAGATGGTACATAGATGTTACATTACATAATATAACAATAGCGTTCCTCATATTAACCATTTCTGGTATACGAAATATTAAATAAAAGCTTACAATTATAATGAACCAAAATGGGTGATATGACTATTCTTAGGAACTCTTTTTCATTTTATACTAACTTAACTAGCTATTATTGCACTAGAATAGGAACATGGTCTTAACTATTTTATAATAATTTTCTATTCTTATAACTAAGATATTCCTGGGTCGTGTAGAAACATTTATTGACTAACCAGGTATACAATTTTTTTCTGAATAAAGTTGTAGGCTATAGCTACCTAGCTACCTACACTACGTCGTACGTTCGGCTACTCCGAACATTGCCGAGGTTTACCGAACCGCGCGACTTGCGGCTCGACGCGCCGCCGCCTCCTCCCCGCACGGAGAGATGCGCCCCTCGGTCGCCCTCGCCAGTCCACGCAAGTCCACGCTTACCAACGTATCGGGCTACCCGAATTTAAATCGCGCAGTGTTAAACTTGTTTTTATTATATTGTTTTAAGCTAATAAACTTTTATAAATTGTTAGAGCTGTGTTTGTTGTGAAGAGTTCCCGAAACCTCCAATACACACATACACTCTACAGTGGTGACCCCGAGAAGTTAACACGTGCAACAAGTGCTACCTAAACCTAATTCAGTGCAAAATTCGTGGACTCACAAACTCTTACAGTGAAAATAACTGACTAACAAAATGAATGATACCGAGCAAGTGAAAGTGGATGATCCAGAAAAATCTCACGATGTTTTTCGAGTAGGTGTGCGCGTTCCGCCATTTTGGCCGGAGAAACCTGCGATTTGGTTCGCACAAATAGAAGGCCAGTTCGCGATCTCCAATATTACGGCGGACACAACCAAATTTTATTATGTCGTCAGTCACCTCGATCCGCGGTACGCAGCAGAGGTCGAAGATATCATCGTAAATCCTCCAGCGACCGATAAATACATAATATTGAAGGCGGAGCTCATAAAGCGACTCTCAGAATCCCGCGAGAAAAAAGTGCACCAACTGCTGACACATGAAGAGCTTGGCGACAGGAAGCCGTCGCAGTTCCTCCGACACCTGCAGCACCTGGCTGGTCCAAAAGTACCTGAAGAATTTTTAAGAACGATATGGTCGAGTCGCCTGCCGAGCAACATACAGTCCATAATCGCGTGTCAAGCATCCGCGCGTCTCGATGTGCTAGCTGATCTCGCCGACAGAATACACGATGTCGTGCCGAGAGGTCACGAAGTTGCGGCGACATCAACACATGGGGTGAGTGAAATGGAAACTATGTGTAAACAAATGACCGAGCTAACGAGGCAAGTCCAGGCACTAACGCAAAAGGTCAATGACCTTTCCCGCCCAAGCCGATCAAATAGACGCAAAGATCGCTCGAAATCGCGCCAAAATCGATCTCAGTCACGTACTAAACATTCAACATGTTGGTATCACTACAAGTTTGGTGCAGAGGCCACCAAATGTGTTCAGCCATGTGATTTTCAGCCGGAAAACTGCACAAGCAGTCAGTAATGGCGGCTGACGACTGCTCTACGTGTAAAGGCCGCTTATTTATCACGGATAAACGTACTAGCATACAGTTTCTCGTAGACACGGGTTCAGACGTGTGTGCCTACCCAAAATCATATTTACGTAATCAGCTGCAATATAGTAACAAATGTACCTACGAACTTGTCGCTGCAAATGGCACTCCGATACCTACATACGGTACATATCAACTAAATCTTAACCTCGGATTACGTCGTGAGTTTACTTGGAAGTTTATTATTGCTGATGTTTCAAGGCCAATCATAGGCGTCGATTTTTTAAGTTTTTATAACTTATTAGTCGACTGCAGGCAACAAAAATTGATCGATTCAATAACAAACATAACCGTTGGCGCGCCTTCATCTCACGGAATAACACACGAACTGCTGTCGTTGAAAATGTTTACAGGTCATTCAACTTATCTCGATTTATTACGATGTTATCCGGAAATAACAAGACCAGCTGGATCACAAAATGTACCAATTCATAATACAAAACACCACATTAGAACGACGTCTGGCCCGCCAGTAACATCACGACCGCGTCGTTTGGCACCGGACCGTCTGAAAATCGCGAAAAAAGAATTTGAGGAAATGTTACAAAATGGAACAGCTCGTCGCTCTGAAAGTCCTTGGTCGTCCCCATTACATCTCGTGCCCAAAAAAGACGACGGCTGGAGGCCATGTGGCGATTATAGGCAATTAAATGCACGAACAATACCTGATCGATATCCAGTGAGGCACATCCACGACTTCGCATATCAGCTGTCAGGTTCCACCATATTTTCCAAAATTGACCTCGTGAAAGCATTTAATCAGATACCCGTTTTTGAAGACGACATTAAAAAAACAGCGATCACAACACCATTCGGACTTTTTGAATTTACTGCTATGACCTTCGGTTTGAGGAACGCTGCGCAGACGTTCCAAAGATTTTTAGATGAAATCCTTCAGGGATTAGACTTCACGTTTGGATACCTAGACGATATCCTCGTGTTTTCAAAAGGGGAGACAGAGCACATTGGACACCTAACAAAAATATTCAACCAATTAAAAAAATATGGAGTAGTAATTAATACCAACAAATGCGTCTTAGGTGCTAGTGAAGTTACCTTCTTGGGTTATCACGTATCTGCAGCTGGTATACGTCCCCTCCCAGAAAAAGTAAAGGCGATCCAAGAATACCCCCTCCCTAAAAATGCTAAAGAGTTACGAAGATTTCTAGGGATGATTAACTTTTACAGAAAATTTCTCCCTGGCGCCGCTCAAATCCAAGGCCCTCTCAATCAAGCTTTAAGTGGCCCAAAAATCAAAGGAACGACGCCCATCACCATAACACCTGAAATACAAAAAGCGTTTGACGCATGCAAAACTAACTTGCTAGAAGCCACTCTCATCTCGCATCCTGATCCACAAGCTGAGTTAGCACTATTTACCGACGCTTCAGATGTGGCCATCGGAGCTGTATTACAACAACAAATAAATGACAGCTGGCAACCATTAGGATTCTTTTCTCGCAAGTTATCTCCTGCTCAGACGAAACATAGCACTTACGACCGTGAATTGCTCGCAATACATGAAGGAATAAAATACTTTAGGTATATGGTCGAAGCGAGAACATTTGAAGTGTTCACCGATCATAAACCCATTACATTCGCCTTCACTACAAGAAGAGACAACTGTTCACCTCGTCAACACCGCTATCTCGATTATATCTCTCAATTCACAACAGACATCAACCATATCTCAGGAAATGACAACGTAGTCGCCGACGCATTTTCACGACTGGAAAGCATCGACACTACAATCAACTACAAAGAACTGGAAAACGAACAGGAAAACGATCAAGAGTTACAGAGTTTGCTACAGAATAACACGGCGTTACAGCTAGAGAGAGTGAAAACTATGGATGCCTACATTTACTGTGACCAGTCTACTTCACGTCCTAGGCCATTCATCACACCAACTTTCCGAAAAGCAATCTTCAGCAACCTACACAATCTCAGTCATCCAGGCCCCAACGCTACAGCCAAACTAGTGTCAGAACGATTTGTGTGGCCTAAGATTCGTCGTGACTGCAAAACATGGGCTCAACAATGCACTGATTGCCAACGAAACAAAGTTACCCGCCATACCCACTCTCCTCTTACCTCTTTCCCTGTTCCTTCCAACCGTTTTTCCCACGTCCACCTTGACATAATAGGCCCTATGCCACTTTCTTCTGGTTTCAGGTACTGCCTTACAGCTGTAGACAGGTATACTCGATGGCCAGAAGCCTACCCTCTAGCAGACATCACAGCGGAGACCTGCGCTAACGCTTTCATTTCTGGCTGGGTCGCTCGCTTCGGATGTCCAGAGAAGATAACTACTGACAGAGGAAAACAATTTGACTCGCAGCTGTTCCAATGTATGTCATCGATTATAGGCTCCTATCATTGTCCCACGACAGCTTATCACCCTCAGTGCAACGGCCTAGTGGAGAGAATGCACAGACAGCTGAAAGCCGCCATAATGTGCCACAACAACGCGCAATGGTCGGAGGTACTTCCGCTTGTCCTCCTGGGTATGAGAAGCGCCTGGAAGGATGATCTACAAACATCTTCAGCTGAATTGGTGTACGGCGAGCCACTCCGGTTACCTGGTGAATTCATGAAACCAGTAACACACAACATCGTAGATGAAGCAGACTTCGCAGCACGTCTACGAAAACACATTTCGAGACTGTCACCTGCAGCAACATCCGGCCATGGTGAGAAAACTTTTTACGTACCTAAAGACCTTCATACAGCCAGTCACGTTTTCCTGCGGAAAGGACCTTTAAAGAAGTCATTAGAATCACCTTATTCCGGTCCACACAAAGTCATAGAAAGAGGATCTAAAACCTTTACAATAGATGTCCAAGGGAAATACACAACTGTAACCATTGATAGGCTAAAACCAGCCTACATGAACAACAATGACGGCTCGATATTACCACATTTACCGCAATCACCATCACCAGTGCCATCAGCTTCATCGCCAGCATCGCCACTACCGCAGCCGGAAACCACCACAAGAAGCGGGAGGACTGTTAGATTCCCGCGACACCTTTCTCACTATCGACCGTGAACCGGTCTCAGCGGGGGAGTGATGTAGGCTATAGCTACCTAGCTACCTACACTACGTCGTACGTTCGGCTACTCCGAACATTGCCGAGGTTTACCGAACCGCGCGACTTGCGGCTCGACGCGCCGCCGCCTCCTCCCCGCACGGAGAGATGCGCCCCTCGGTCGCCCTCGCCAGTCCACGCAAGTCCACGCTTACCAACGTATCGGGCTACCCGAATTTAAATCGCGCAGTGTTAAACTTGTTTTTATTATATTGTTTTAAGCTAATAAACTTTTATAAATTGTTAGAGCTGTGTTTGTTGTGAAGAGTTCCCGAAACCTCCAATACACACATACACTCTACAAAGTAATGGGTAGGTCTTTCAGTTCACTGGGTAATTTGTTAAATAATTTAATTGACATGGGGTAACAGTTTCTTCTAAACAGATCAGTTTTTATGTTTGGCAAGGGAAAGCTATTTGGATAACGGGTATTAAAATTAGTAAGATAGTATTGAATCATTCTAAGATTCAACTGGCAAGACCACAACCTTGGGAATTTCCCAGTTGTCGCTATAGAGACGGCTTCTTACACCACCCCACACCGCAGCAACCTGTAGAGGGTTACTTCGTGGGAACGATCACCCTTAATTACCGCTGTTCGCGTCCAATTTTGGTAGCTAACAGAAAAGAGATCTAATAAAGTACAACAGCAAGGCAGCATCTATAAATTGTGGTTTCAGTTCTGCTCCTCCTTCCTGGAAATGAAGGCCTAAGGGTTCAGCTTTAAGCGTTGTTCATACAAAGGTAGCCTATGTTAAGCACAGAATCTAATACCTGATACGGTCGTGAAGTTATCCAAAAACCACTATATCACCCCCACATTCTGAACGACGTCCAGAGCAGTAGGTATTATCGCTTCAAAAGGCAATACTTAGTAGGTTTGTAGATTTTGCAATGTATGAGCGTGCAATAGATAAAATTATTTTTTGTAACTTACATAATTATGCAATTGATGTAACTTACCTACAGTCATTGATAAGCACACTTGCTATATAATACAAAGACGCCTTTTTTATTAAACATTATTATTTTTATTAGCAGTAGTTCGATATAAGAGTACAAAATGTTGCTGAAGGGGATATTATGTTTGTGCATTCAGGTTGTGCTTTTTAAGGTAAGAGTTTTGTTCGACAAATTAATCATTTATCTTGTGAGAGTATGTCATAATATGTTCAATGGTCTTAATTTCTGTTTCCAGTCGGTCTTCACTCAGTGTATTCCGCCATTCCCATATCCTAGAGAGCCGCCAAGTCCCACCAATTGCAACTCACCAGTAGTAGAAAGATACAACTTGCCTGGTGTCGTCCCCTTTGCACCGATTTACGGCCGTGTCATTGGAGGACATCTAATAGTAGATACTTCAGCCCCGCATGCATACATCGGAGCAGCCGGAGTTACAATATTCTCCGACAATCTAATCATAGAGGGCCCTGTTTTCGTCGCAGGAAACCTACCGTTTGTAGGAACAGTTGCTTTGGAAGGAATTGTCCCAGCTGCTGGGAATAGTGCATTGTCCTATGGATGTGGTACAGGTGACATCGGTATTGTCGAGATTCCTGGACCCGTCACCGAAGTTCTGCTACCAGCCAGTGGTATAGCTGGCGCAGGATGCGCTGGATACAACAAGATAGGTCTTAGAACTTAGACTGTAAGTTATTAATGAACCTATAAATACTGTTGTAGTTGTAAATATACGATTTTTCATCATAATATTTTTTGTTTTGTTTATTTGCTGTTAATTAAAAAAAAATGATTCAATCAAAACTTTTTATTTATACAACATTATATCCTTTATTCGTTTTTAATCCCCGACGCAAAAAGAGGGTTTTTGTGAAGTTTGAAAGCTATGTGTGTATGTGTGTGTCTGTCTGTGGCACAGTAGCTCTTAAACGAGTGAACCGATTTGGATGCGGTTTTTTTTTTATTTGAAAGCTCTTTTCTTGGCGATTCTTAGACATGTTTTATCAGCTGGTGCAGTCATTTACTAGACATGGGGAATGAAAGTGGGTGTGAAAAATTGAATATTTTTAAATATACCCAAGTGGGGTATCAAATGAAAGTGCATGATATGTATATTACAATTAGATTTTTTTTTTAATCGGTTCAGCCATTTTAGATACGGGGGTGAAAATGGGGACGAAAAATCGAATATTTTCAAATATACTCAATTGGTGTATCAAATGAAAGGACATGATGTGTATATTACAAACAGAACGAGAGATATCTCGGATAAAGGCAATTACAGACCAATATCTCTGGCCACAGTTATTGCAACGGTTCTGGACCGTTTGATGTACAACTATCTAAGCAAGCACCTAAATCTGCATGACGGACAATTTGGTTTTCGAAAAGGTTCTACAGAGAGTGCAATTTTAACTCTAAAGCACACTGTAAGTAAGGTACTATGTCGATAGAGACACTCCAGTGTACGCGTGTTTCCTGGATCTCTCGAGGGCTTTCGACATGGTGGCTTGTGATGTGCTATGGAAGAAGCATAAGAGAACTTATTAGTTTACCAAAAGATTTGTGTTCTGTTTTTGAGTATTGGTATGACAGTCAGATTATCAGATAAACTATGTTAAATGGGCAGGGGAATTTTCGGATGCATGGCATACGGTTTGAGATGCGGAGTGAGGCAGGGGGGAATAACCTCTCCTAAACTTTTCAACTTTTAGTCGATGAGTTGATAGGTGGCCTCGCCAGCATGCAAGTCGGCTGCTCCATTCACGGTGTCTTTGTCAACAATTTGAGTTATGCGGATGACATGGTGTGATGGTGCTGTTGGCACCATCTGTCAGAGCACTTATAAAGTTGTTACAGTTATGTGAAACTTATGCCTTAACCCATGGCTTACCTACGATGCAATGTAACCAAGAGTGAATTTATGTTGTTTTCAAAAGGCAATCGTGGACCCGACTCTGTTCCGCCTGTGATGTTGTATGATGTTGCACCTAACAGGGTTTGTAAATTTAAACATCTGCGTCACTTGGTGAGTGCCGACCTTAAGGACGAGGCGTAGGGCGTTGACGGTAAGGGCTAATATGTTGTTCAGAATATTTGCGTCTTGTTCAAAAGAAGTCAAAGTTACACTATTTAAGGCATATTGTCAAAAATGCTATGGTAGTAGCTTATGGACAACACATTCTCTAAAAACTGTCAATGCCTTGCGCGTCCAATATAACAATGCCTTCAGAATGCTAAAGCGGCTCCCACGTTTCTGCAGTGCATCTGCCATGTTCATGGAGGCTGGTACGGACGGATTCGGAGCTATTTTACTGAAAAAAGTCGCCTTCTTTTATTGAGCAGGGTTCGTGCTAGCAGCAATGGCATTCTGGCGGTTATTGCGGACGAAGACTGCCCTATTCTAAGACATCACATTAGGGTGCTGACTAAAACGAGTACCATAAAATTGATGAACTAATTTTTTGAAGAATGAATGTTAATTAATGTATCTTAATCACCAAATTCTTACCACTAACGTAGTTCTTAAGTACTTTTTCACTAACCCATATAACCCTTAGGGACCTTGTTGTTTGAAATAAATAATTATTTGATTTGATTTTGATTTGTATATTACAATTAGATATGTTTTATTAAAATCGGCTGAATCGGCTCAGCCATTTTAGATGCGGGGGTGAAAGTGCGTATGAATAATCGAATATTTTCAAATATACCTACCCATGTGGGATATCAAATAATAATAATACAAACACTGATAAATACAGTCGACGAAAATTTTTTAAACCACATAGATATAGGCCTATCTGAACCTACGCAATATAACATTATTGCTGTTCCTGAAAACAGCCTAGAAATCGAAGCCACATTTCAACAAGCTCAGCAGCTTTTTTCAGATACACACCCCACTAGTAGACCATACATTCCCAAGCAAAAGACATCTAAAAAGTTCTCCGCCATAGTTACATATATAAATTCTGTCATTCTCCCAAATAACGTAAATGTTGACACCGACTACATCAAATTGCAGACCATAATTTACTGTGCAGCATGGACGGCAGCTACATGCAATGGAGCTAAAATATCAGACACACAAAATGAAAGCCACACATACATAAAGAGAAAACCAAAGTGGCAAATAAGGCTGGACAAGAAAATTCTAAGCCTAAGAGCAAATATAGGTAGGCTAACACACTTTATTAATGGTAGCAGAAGTCCAAAACTCATAGCAGCAGTAGAAGAAATAAAGAAAAAATATCAGGTACATGCACAATACGAAGACACAAACACACAATTAGTACACTTTTTAGACACTCTAAAACAAAAACTAAACGCAACATCCAGTAGACTCAAAAGATATTTGGCATGCACGAACCGCAAAGTGCAAAACACAAAAATTATAAATAATGAAAAATATTTTATAGGAATCTTGCAACAAATAATAGAGACACCACTAACCAAAGCCTAGAGACACCTACATCCGAAACACTACGGGAATTTTGGGCAAACATATGGGAAAACCCAGTAAATCATAATCATCAAGCTGACTGGATCAACGAAGTAACACCAGAAATCCCAGAAATGGAATTTGAATTCATACCAATAGGAACATTTATAGACGTCATCAAACGCACACACAATTGGAAATCGCCTGGCACTGACAACATCCACAACTACTGGTATAAGAAATTCTCGAGCATATATCCTTTCTTACATAACCATTTAAACACATTCATCCACTCACCAAATTTACTTCCATCATACATTACACACGGGGTCACTTATATGATACCCAAGGACATTAATGATACTATAAACCCAGCGAAATACCGACTGATTACATGTCTGCAAACTATTTACAAAATTTTAACAGCCTGTTTAAGCGAGGTTGTATATGAACATTTAACCAAAAATAATATTTTATCAGAACAACAAAAGGGATGCCGTAAGAATAGCCAAGGATGCAAAGAGCAATTAACTATCGATGCAGTTACTATGAACAGCGCTGTTAAAAGCAAGACAGATATTCACACAATGTTCATTGATTACCAAAAGGCTTTCGACTCAGTCCCGCACAGCTGGCTATTAAACGTCTTAAGTCTATATAAAATTCACCCTACACTAAAGCACTTTTTAGAAACTTCCATGCAGAATTGGCAAACCGTCCTCAAAATTAATTCCTCCTCCTCAATTGTAGCTACTGAACCAATACACATAAAACGTGGAATTTTCCAAGGAGATGCTCTAAGTCCGCTGTGGTTTTGTATGGCACTCAATCCACTCTCACACCTTCTAGATAAAACAGACGCAGGATACACTCTAACAAACATTAACACGCACTATACGCTTACACACCTCATGTACATGGACGATATCAAGTTATATGCAGCTAACAAAAACTCGCTTTTTGTACTAGCTGACACAACTCAACAATTCTCTGATGATATTTGTATGTTATTCGGAGTTGATAAGTGCAAAATTTTGTCAGTTGTAAAAGGAAAAGTACAAAATAATAGTTACACACTCAGGTCAGGTCAATCAATAGAGCCAATGGATGAACAGAGTGCATATAAATATCTTGGTTTCAAACAATCCAGGCAGATACATCAAAAGATGACAAAACAAGAACTGGTCAATAAATTCTCGCGCCGCTTAAACCTTATCTTGAAAACCAACCTTAGCTCCAAAAACACTATTAAGGCAATCAACACATTTGCGATACCCATACTCACATACTCTTTTGGAATTATAAGCTGGTCAAACACAGATATTAAAAAACTACAACGCACTCTTAACACATCTCTTACCAAACACAGAAAACACCATCCAAAATCAAGCATACAACGACTCACTCTACCACGCCAAGAAGGGGGAAGAGGTCTAATCGACATACACAACTTACATAACAAACAGATACATTCACTCAGAGCATACTTCCATAACAAATGCGAAGATTCATCACTACACAAACATGTAATGGAAAACGATAAGAAACTTACACCACTTAACCTAAACAACAGGAACACTCAGCCTAACGAACAACTCATAAACATACAAGAAAAAATTGCAGCATGGTCTGCCAAAGCACTCCACGGAAGACATCGAGCTTTTTTGAGCCAGCCACACGTCGACAAAGCTAAGTCGAACGAATGGCTCAAACGAGGTGAACTGTTTCCCGAGACGGAAGGATTTATGCTGGCGATCCAAGACCAAATAGTAGCCACTCGAAATTACAGGAAATATATTATTAAAGACCCCCATCAGCCGACTGACTTATGCAGACATTGCAATACTGCCTCTGAGACCATACAACATATTACAGGAGCTTGTAAATCACTTGCTCAGACTGACTATAAGCACCGACCATGACCAAGTTGCCGCAATTATACACCAACAATTAGCATTCAAATATAAACTTATAAGTGAGATGAAACCGTACTATAAATATAAACCCGAAATAACACTAGAAGATAGGAATCATAAAATCTATTGGGATCGGACTATAATAACAGATAAAACCATACATTTCAATAGACCAGATATAACCCTTCACGACAAAGCCAATAAAACAGTTTACCTAATAGATATAGCTATCCCAAACTCACACAACATTCATCATCTGCCTAGCCTTTTCCCAACTGTATTGGGGTCGGCTTCCAGTCATGCCGGATTTAGCTGAATACCAGTATTTTACGCAGAGCGGCTGCCTACCAGACCTCCACAACCCATTAACTGGGTAACACGGTATTTCATGGCAAGACTGGAGTCAGATTTACTGGCTTCTGACTATCCGTAACGACTGCCAAAGATCAACCAATGACAGCCGGGACCAACGGCTTAACGTGCTTTCCGAGGCACGGAATCATCTTTTTATCAGACAATCAGGTGATTCAAGCCTGCAATGTCCTAACCAAACTGGAAACAACTTCACAAAGTATGCTTCCCGTAGGAATCGAACCCACGACCACCGGGTCACAAGGCAAACGCCTAAACCACTCGACCACGGAGGCAGTTAAAAAACTGCCACAACATTCAAACTACAATATCTGAAAAACTAAGTAAATATCAAGACCTCGCCATAGAAATAAAAACCCAGTGGGAAGCACAAACCGTCCACATCGTCCCTGTAGTAATCTCTTCCACTGGGATCGTACCAAAATCTCTTACGCAAAGCCTAAACACTTTAAACATACCGCCCCACACACTTTATCTGCTCCAAAAAGCCATAATTCTTAACACCTGTCGCATCACCCGGAAATTCCTAACTTCTTCTACAATATCGTCAACATTCTCCATTTAAACTACCCCTACAAACTTGGCTCCGGCCCGTGGGTAGGGTTTTTGTACTCTCTTACGAGAGAAGAAAATTAAAGAACAAGAAATAATAATAATAATAATTTATTCAATTCAATTCAAGTGAGATGCATACATTACATAATTAAAAACTATCTTATATTGAGCTTATATAAACAGAAATTCGACAAGACATCTGTGTCTGAACTAGATAAATGAATACCTGTATCTCAGACAACAGCGCTCTTCCTTAAAGATATAAAATGTGGCTTGAAGTTCAGATTAGATTTAATTATACATTACCTTAGTTTTAAATAATTTATGAGCAATTAAACAAAAATAAAAGAAAAGTAAAATATAGCAGAGTGGAGTGGAGACCTCCTTTTGTGTATAATGTAGTTGAGTGAGTGTGTGTAGGAAGGTGAGTATGTGAGACTTAACGTGGCACAATTAGGAGGTTTTCGGTTTCGTCATATGTCAGTTTGCGAATGTACTCAAACACTTCATTCTTACATCTTCTGCTATTTAAAGCTTGTATGTCGACAATTCTATCAACACTACTATAAAGGTACGGGCCTAAAAAGCAGAAATACCTATTAACGAACGGGTGTTTAAACATGCATCTGTCGGTGCTGGCTATAGGTTTTCGTCGTCTGGATGGTATATCTGGTTTTTTAAAGTTCACTTTCGTATGCTGCCTCAAGATAGTGTTCAGTATGAACAATTGACGGACAGAAAGGACCTCACAAGTTTGGTACAGCTGATAAGTTGGGAACAAAAAACGGACGGAAAGAGCTTACTTTGAGAATAATTCTCTGTGCTACTTCAAGTGGCTTTAGTATGGTTTTAGGTGCACCTCCCCATACAGTAAGACAAAATTGATTGACCGAGTGCCAGATATACTTGCTTTATTAGTTTGGAGTCTGCAACATGTCTCAGATTTTTGAAAACGTATATCAGTTTTCTTAGTCGAGCAGTGACTAGTTCTATATGTGGTCTAAAAGAGAGATTGTTGTCTATTGTTATTCCTAAATATTTTATAAACCTGGTCTTGACCAATTTTGGACATTCGCAGATGACACTATTGCAGCAGTTGTGTGCAATTAGAGAGAGTAATGTAGGGGGAGAGCTAGAATTGCGCATTGAAAACGTTATGTACTGCGTTTTATCAGCATTAAGTGTCAGCATGTTACTCCTCAACCAGTGGCACACGATATCAAAGCCACGTTGAGCGTCCTCATAGACCTGTTCCCACGTGTCAGCCGAGAACAGAAGAACAGTGTCATCTGCATAGGAAATTATTTTTCCACCTACAGAGGTAAGACCATAGAGTTCATTTAAGTACACAAGGAAGAGACTGGGTCCCAAGATACTGCCCTGTGGCACACCAAAAGTGAGAGGCAAGTCACTGCTAACGAGTTTATCAATTTTAACACATTGACAGCGACCTGAGAGGTAATCTTCAAATAATTTTAGTTGTTTACCTCTTACGCCCAACCCTTCTAATTTACTGAGAAGCAGTGGCCCAGAAACCGTATCAAAGGCCTTAGCCAGGTCCAGGAATATGCCAACTGTTTTTTTACCGGAATCAATATTCCCAACCACGTAATCTACAAGCTCGTGGACAGCATCACAAGTTGACTTACCAGCTCTGAAACCAAACTGATTGTTTGAGAGAAGGTTGTTCGATTCAATGAAGTCTAACTATCTCAGGGGCCGGACCGTAGGCAGGGGTGGTGGGTGAGGGTTCAACCCCCCCCCCTCCCCCCGAAATCTCCAACAATTATAAAGAAATTAACCTATCCGAGGCGGAATGCTAAAATTTTCTCGCTCGCCAATCCATCCTATACTTTTTCAATTCTGCATGAGGCGACGGGACCCTCTTATTTTCATTTCTGTATAAATTAACAAAAGGAGTGGTGGTGTTGTGAATTTTCCAGCTCGCTTCACTCGCTAATACATCCTGTACTTTTTCAATTCTCCATAACTTGATAGAGTTCCTCCTATTCTCATTCCTGTGTGAATTAACAAAAAGAACTTAATTTCGAGAAAGGGTGCAAAAATTCAGAAAAATCGAGTTCGCTTTGTTCGCTCTGACATTCTGCGTTCTTTTCAGTTTTTCTTTATAAACTGACACAATTTGTGAAAGCCTATCAAATTCGAACTGGGTGCTCATTTTACGAGCTTGCTGCTTAAAATAAAATAAAAAATCGAACAAGCATTTAAAAAGTCTAAAATAATACCTATTGTTGAGCCATCAAATTCGATCGATAATTAAATTATAGAAAGAAATAGATGGATGGCACTTTAACATTAATTTGTTCCTTAAAATTTTGCTACAAAGTCGCGGCGGCGGCGGCGGCTTACCGCTAAACTGAAAAAAAATTAAAGCTAAACGATTTAACACCCAATGTACTACTAGATTACTAGATTTACAACAAAAGTGTTATCGTATCGAAACAAAATGGACGGAAATTCTAGTAAATTAATAGATAGTCAATCGAATAAAGGATCTGATTTAGTTCGTTATTCTAAATCGAAAAATATCGATCCTAGGAAAAAATTGATCCTTAAGGTGAATCCTCCAACCAGCCCGCGAGCTCATAAAGGTGTAAAAATGACTTTGACCTTGTAAAAAGTCATTTTTACACCTTTATGAGCTCGGAGGGTTGTATTAATGATTTTGATGATTATAATTCTGTAACTACATACGTCTTACAGCCGCGAATCAAATGTTCATCAACATACAACCTATCACTGGCCTGCAAATTGCAAAAAACTTAAGAAAATTTGAATTTCGCGGGCTACCCTGGAACATCAACCTTAAGCGGGCGCCACAATATTCTTGCCCGGGGCATCAGTGGCCATAACTTAGGCCGGTACTGTCCGTTAGCCAGACGAGAACACCCAGAAATAATGTGTCGGATTGATTCTCCCGGACGGTGGCATGCACGACATACGTCTACCGTGCCATCCTTCACAATGTATTTCCGGTAGATCGTCATCATAACTTCGTCCATTATTGCACAGACGAGGTTTCCCCGAAGCTAAAAAAGATAAAACCGCTCCCTCAACGATTGTTTCATATCGGCAGTACCTATTGATACCTAATGCTTCCGACATAAGTATTACCCAAATACTTGTAGGTTTCTGTTGAGGAGTTGGATCTAAAGTGTATGGAATCCGAGAGTTACAATCGTGAAACGAAAAAACAAAAATTATAAAAAAAAAGTTTTTATTGTTTCTCATATAATTGTTTTACAGCACAATATTGAGGCAGCCCCGGTAAGTTATATGGATACTTGTGATAGGGTTACCTCGCAGCTTCCCGTGGGTTACAATCTACAATGTTGAGACATAATTAAAAAGGAAAGAAAAAGTTTTGAATTATACAAAATTATTGTAGCAGGTTCAGGTATGGTAGTGTAGTGTGAGTGTGTGTGTGTGTGCGGGATGTGTGAGTCTGAAATAGTACATATATACTGAGTTAGACCACCATTCTTTAAATGATTGCATGTTTGGCAATGTGGTCACAAAATATTAGTCTTTATTGGTTACTCAACTACGCAAAGTATTCTTGGCATTCCATAGTTTCTGTGTCAAGTGTTGCCAACTGTTATGTACGGGCAGCAGCTCCGCACACTGAGATGTAGTAGGTAGGTGGACGAATCACACGGGATGTGTACAGGAAATAAAATCACTGTTTTGTGTTCGTTAATGATTGACAGTTTATTAGGTAAAACATAAACATATTATGTATAATACCTAAAGTAGGTGACTTGTGGCGGGCGTAATAGCCTAATCAGCGAATGTACATAAATCGGTGAATTAGCAACCGCTTGTTCAGTTAAAAACTAAAACAATTGATATCATGTGGCGATGCTCGTACAGTTATGTTGTTATTTGGGAATATGAGGGTGGCTGTAAACTATCCTATATAACTCATGTCGCTTGTCAAATAAAGTCAGTGTGCTACAAAGAGTATAGTAATATATGGTGTGCTAATACTTAGCTAACCGTCGTTTCACTAGTCCCTACACTCGCATACATATCACCAACATTAAGCTGTCACTTAGCGAAAACGGTTACACGTCGATATGACTATACTCTATTTGTTTAGGTAGTTAACTAAAGGTAAACAATCTTAGCATGTCTTTTATCTAAAAAAATGACTAAAAATTGTATCTAAAAATGTTTACAATTAGGTATTTACTTAAATAGATGTTAGGTAATTAACTTCATTTAAATAATCTTTGTATGTCTTTTATACGATTTATTTTACATAAAAAGACATATCAAGATTGTTTACCTTTAGTTAACTACCTAAACAAATAGAGTATAGTGCTATTATCATTGGTAAAACGGGTAGCGGTCGTGAGTAAAGAAAAAGTATTTATTGAGTATTAGTATTTGTTTTTAATATTTCTTTTTATTTTTTTGCGGTAGCAGTAGCCTTCGTTCTGGTAGCACCACTCCGGCTGTATGGAGTCGGCTTGAGTACCCATGCGGACCAAACGTTCCCTGTGAGAAAAGAAATCAAATCATTTATTTCTTTGTCAAAATGTATAGTATTCTACCGTCGCATGGGAATAAAGAAATAACGAACATGCAAATAACATTTAATTCCAAAATTAAAAAGAAATTTAAATAATGTAAGAAAACTATAGTAAGTACCTACCATAGAGAATATAACCACTATAGTCTTTGGTACCTACCTACTACCGAATAAAAAAAAAGTTAAATCATAAGAATCTCTCTCTGACTGGTAAAAGTATTAAAAATTATTACAATAATGTCGACCTCACCATTCTCCTGCCCTTATCTCAATTTATTTGGGGTCGGCGCAGCATGTCTTCGTCTTCCATAGTTTCTCTATTTCTCGTCATCTCAGCAGTCACCTCCTTTCTCGCCACAATAATGTCGACCTATTATTATTTTGTATTTTATTTTATTTTTTCCTATTCATTAGCTATTTTCATTGCTAGGATACCACTTTAGAGAAGAGTGAGACGCAGACACAAGTACAATTATATTAACTTACTGGAGCTGCTTCTGTTTATAAATGACGCAATGTTTGAGACGAAATATTTTTGCGTTCGTCGGAGAAACCGAAGGTTATGTCTGTGCAATTATGGATGATGTTATGATGACGAATAACTATCAGAGATATGTAAAGCACTGTTGACATGTTGGGCATGCCACCGTCCAGGACTCCAGGCGAATCAATCCGTCACATTATCTCCGGGTGTTTTCGTCTAGTTAACGGAGAGTTCTTGCATAGACACAACCTTGCAGCCAGGATTATTCATCAGCAACTTGTTCTAAAATGTAGCCTTTTGGAATTGGAAGTGCCGTACTATAGGTATGTGCCCGACCCAGTTCTCAAAAACGGCAATTCACAATGTAGGTACTGGGATCAAAAGTCATCACACATCGACAAGAATATTTTTTTTTTCATAAGCCTGATAAAGTGGCGGTGTGTGTACCTATCAATTAGAGCGGCGCGCAATGATTGTTAACATAACGGTCCCGCATGACGGTCTTGGACGGACTTGGCTTACGAGGTTGTCGACATGTCCAGTGGGATGTGAACTCAGCGATCATAGTGCCGGTAGTCGTTTCAGACAATGGCTTAATTCCGAGAGACTCCAGAACACGGCTCGTATTGTAAGGAGGTTGCTTTGTCTGGAGCCCTGACTGCCGATAGCTTGGACCCTGTTCCCGATACCGGTGGGCTACATTTTTTTTTATGTTTTTATACAAGATGTAGGGTAAACGTACCCTTCACGAAGCCGCAACTCAAAACAGAGGCAGCCAGTCCATGATATGCTGTTAAAAGAGCCTGATTGTTGACTTTTTACCCGACTGCCAAAGAACGGTTATGTTTTTCGCGCGTGTCTTGTATACCTACTTGGAATTTGGAAGATATGAGGTAATGAAGAATGTTACATGCAATATTCTTTGTATGTAGTGTATAGTATTATATATAGGTATTGTATGCCTTACGCATATTATATTGTATGTATTAGTTTAGTTTATAAAATAAGTTAGTTTAAGTTTTTAAATGTACTGATTGTGCACGTAGGTTATCCTCTACCGCTAATCTCGCAATCGAAGTAAGGTTTGCGTCAGAAAACAGATTGTTCAATCTAGACTAAAATCATTCTATCCAATATGGGTCCCGACTATTGCAGTCAATATGTTCCGTATTTAGAATTTATTATTTGTTTTATTGTATGTGTGTACTGATAATGAAATTATTTTAATGTTTTAGTAGTTAAATTGCTTTCTTCATTTCTGGACTGAACTTATCTTTTTCTCTTCAGTTTTTATTTACTTATTATTAATTATTTTTTATGCAGTCGGGTTTTTATAAGTTGAAACACAAACAATTCGAGTTTAGGACAATGTTCCACTTACAATTGTCCTAAACGGCGATGAAGAAAAACACCCGTACATTTTGAATATTTATTACAAAAAGAATGTAAAGTTACAATAATACTTTACTTAATTTAAATCATAAATTGACAGTTATACTTAATTAGCACATCCGCGTATAAAACATTACGAGACGTGTTACAATATAAAACCTACGTGTATAATATGAGTCGATCACAGTGGTTTTTTATGACTGAGATAAGCCACGTTTCACTAACATTTTCTCGTAGTCAACTATCAATGTAGTCACACAATTTGGTCAACAGGGTATCCAGTTATAGTAAAGTTTAACCATACTAACTGATTTGCGGTAATTTTTAGGCATTATATTATATAATCCTCAAGTAATTCATTAATGTAGGGTTTGAATCTCATTATATGCAAACATAAACATAAAATTTCTTCGTTACAAAACTTATTACTTAACTACGCGAAGTAATCTTGGCACTCCATTTATTATAGATACTCTGTCAAGTGCTGCCAACATTTAGCAATCGCTTCTTGAAAACGGTTACACGTCGATATGACCAGTGCTATTGTTATGTACTAGATAGTGTTGAGACAGAATGTTGGTAGCAGTAGCCTTCGTTCTGGTAGCACCACTCCGGCTGTATGGAGTCGGCTTGAGTACCCATGCGGACCAAGCGCTCCCTGTGGAAAAATAAAAATCGAATATAAGTAACATTTAGAAATATAATACAGATTTTTTTTCAAAATGGGCTGGTTGAAAGCCAAAATAACAAAAAAAAACTACAGTGGTCGTACAATGACTTCGAATAAGGACAGGAACGCCAATGGCCTCCAATCACATTTAGTTGATAATTTTCGTAAATGTAGGCAAATTATTTTTTTTCATTATTATCTTGTTATTATTTGTAATAGTGTGCCCTCACCCTGTACGTTACACTTCTTTTTTGTATTCGATTTGACAACTATGGCGTCACAATATGGCGCGTGGTAGGTCCTGTTCTTATTTGAAACGCATTTTACGTAATGGTGACTGTGGTCGCAGTGGACGGCGATAGGCTAACTAATTTTACCTTAGAAAATAGTCCTGTATTTTAGAATAAGCATAAAGTTGAGATAGCACAAGAACGTGAAGCTTGGCACAAGCAAAGAGAAGCATATGCCCAGCAGTGGGTGAAATCGAGCTGAGGATGATGATGATGGTGGTGCTGATGATGATGATGATGATGAAAATGAAGTATTTAGAAAAGGTACCTTGTTATTACATGGCACTCAAACATAACCGGCGAAATGTGGTTGTACTATTGGCTACACCTCCCTTTACCCTTCGGGGATTACAGGCGTGATGTTACGATGATTTTATGTAGGTACCTTGTTCTTGGGAGTAAAACTCGACGAAACCATCACACAATACAAACACCAGAAAAAAAAACTGTCGTACATTTTTATTATTTAGTACAAAAAGAATGTAAACTTACAATACTAATTTACCTCATTTGAATCATTTATTGATATCGCACTCAAAATGGTACGGTACTAGATATTAGGTACTAAATAATAATAATTAATTAGTAGAAAGTAAGAGTATTAGAGTAATGATATTGATAATTTAAACTGTTATTTATAATTATATTCTAATCTTAAGTTATTTTGCTGCGCCCTAACAGAGTAATGTAAGTAGTTATACATGCACCTCACCCGTCTGCTCTAGATTAGCGTACTGCAAGCTCAGCGGTCTATGTCGACCGGATGATCCATGTATGATTTATAATTAGAATTAAACTCGCCTCCAAATCGGCAGTACGTGTTCTCATTTTTTATCCTCAGTCAAAATCCTGAGTAGTTAAGTTATTGTAATAAAGGTTTCTCACGCTCCGAAACCAAAAGTGGCGCAGCCGGTAGGATTTCCTCCTTGAAATCCGTAGTTTTCGCGTTTTTCCGTCGTCCAAATTCGACCAGAGAAAAATTAGGCAAAACTTCGAAAGCAGAGGAAATCCTTCGAACCAAAGAAATATTCTTTTGAATCGCGTGAGTGCAGAAATCATCGAGTATGGGAGTCGCGGGCGGTTGGTGAGTAAATCTTTTCGCCAATCCTTTGTTCCCCTATTCCTCCTATATTTTTCATAAGTTTTAAATGTTATTTTCGAGATCAAAACTTGCTCATTATAACAGTGTTTAGTCTTTAGTTGATAACTCTGTATCAAATTATATGGTCTTATCTCTGTTCAATTCTCAGAACATCAAACATAGAGTAGTGTCAATGTTAGAGAGTTCACATTTTTAATATAATATTCTAATCTTGATTAATTGAATTGAGTAAATTAAACTGTATTAACTTTAAATTAATTGAAAAGTAGTATGTAAGGTAACTTTTAAGAAAAACTATTTTTACAAATTCTTTATTATTTTAATAGAAGTTTTATACATTCTAATTTCAAATGTATTCCCAATTATAATAGTGCTTTAGTTGTGTGTTTGTTGTATTTTAAGTTTGTGTGTGAATTTTAATAGGATTGTTTTAAAGCGAGCTGCAGCCTCTGAACAATTAATTACTCTGTAATCATGACGACGCCCACATCAGTTTCAATTGAACCAATACCAAAAGAAATTGTAGACTTAATCCCACTGTATAACGGTGATAAAAGACAGCTAAACCTTTATTTGAGAAAATGTCAGTACGTAGTTGATCGATTTAAAGGCAGTATAGAACAAAATCTTTATGTTTTTAATGTTTTAACGAGTAGATTGAGAGAGGATGCAGCTGCGCTCTTATCGGAACGTGAAGATATTGTTACATGGTCGGCATTCAAAGAATTGCTGATTCAACATTTCGGAGACCCGCGTAGCGAAGCGTGTATTAATATAGAATTAGAATCGTTAAAAATTAATTCCGGTGAAAACTTTTTAGATTTTTGTAATAGAATCCAAAATGTTCGCTCGCTATTAATGTCGAAAGTGAATACAAATGATGATATGGAATTAAGACGCGCTAAGTCAGTTATCTACAACAATACGGCTCTAAATGTATTTTTGTACAACCTTCCCGAGAATATGGTGCGTATCGTTAGGCTTAAATCGCCTTCAACCTTAGAAGCAGCTTTGAGTATCGTACTAGAAGAAGTCAATTTCTTAGAACAATATAATATGCGTAACCGCATTCATGGTAATAGTCAAATTTCGGGATCAAGTTCAAGGTCATCGATAACCCAACCAGAGGGGAATAAACCCACCTTACCCTTGCAGTCTAAATTTAATTGGAATAATCCCCAAAATACACAAATTAAGATACCTCAAACTATGGGTCAAGGTCAATCAATTAAGCCGGTAATCGGGTATCGTCCTCAAGCGGGTTTGCAAATGCAACCGTTTGGTTATAGGTCAGCTCAACAATTTGGCTATAGGCCACCTCAACCGTTTGGCTATAGGCCACCTCAACCGTATGGCTATAGGCCGCCTCAACCGTTTGGCTATAGGCCACCTCAACCGTTTGGCTATAGGCAACCGCAACCATTTGGTTATAGACCACCCGTACAGTTTGGATACAAACCACCACAACAGACTGGATCGAATCTTCCCCAGGTATTAAAACCCCAAAATCAAGATAGTGACGTGTCTATGAGAACAGCCCAACCTAAGCAGCAACACGGTTTTAATTTAAACGAACTTACTATGACCGATTATGTATATGAATACGATCCCTATTATGATGAATTTTACTATTATAATCTAACAAATGACTATGACTCCTCAAATGACTATAACTATTACTATGGTAACGACAGTTGCACGTACGATTCTAAAGTACCCGATGACACATTAGAAACAACAAATGACAGTAGTAAGGTGGATTTTCAGGAAAAAGCCTCGTCGAAGGACAAGAAGTCCTAGAACTAAATTGTGATCCAAATTTAAAACTACCCTACATTTACTTAGAAGAAATAGACGCAAGAATGATGATTGACACTGGTAGCATGAGATCATTCATTAGTCCTCGAAAGGCTTATGAATTTTTTTGTGACTATATTAGGAAAGAACATTTTCAAGTGGTAAGCACCCATGCTTCTAGTAGACACGATGAAGTAATGGAAATTCCTCCGTTACCTACCTTTGCAACTAACGCTTGGCATAAATTTTATTTATATGACGTTGACGCACGATATGATGGACTTATTGGTAATGACCTTTTATTACAATTAAACGCAGTAATTGATCTAAAAAACCAAGTATTAACAACTAGCACTACTTCTATTCCAATAATTAATAATAACTTAAACTATATAATTGATATACCGTCACGATCAGAACAACGCGTTAAGTTACCTGTCAATCAATATTCAAGCGAAGCTATTCTCGATTTTCAAGAATTTGAGAATGGTTTGCGTATGCCTAGTGCTCTAGTAAATTGCGTAAATGGATACGCATATACAGTCATCCAAAATACTTCAGATAGTCCAAAACGACTAAATATAAAACAGCCCTTTACAGTGACTAAATATGAAAATAATGAATGTAACATAAATTTTACTAAAAACAACTCTGACATAGAGATAGACAAGTTACTTGAAGACAATTTAAGGAAACTCAGACTAGACCATACCAATGAGGAAGAACATGAAAAGATTTATAGACTTTGCGAGGAGTTCAAAGACATATTTTACTGTGACCAAATTCCCTTGACGTTCACTAATTCGGTAAAACATCACATAAGGACTAAAAATGAAGACCCTATATATGTGAAACCGTATAGACAGGCTCCGTTTGTTCAAAACGAAATTAACAGACAAGTTGACCAATTAATAAAAGACAATGTAATACAAGAGTCCCATTCTCCTTGGAATGCTCCTGTTCACCTGGTGCCTAAGAAGATGGACGCATCTGGCGAAATTAAATACAGGATGGTTATTGACTTTAGAAGACTTAACGAAATTACTATTGATGACAGATATCCCCTACCGAACATTCATGACCTTTTTGACAAGTTAGGAAAGAGCACTTATTACACTACGCTTGATTTAGCCAGTGGATATCATCAGATAGAGCTAGATGAAAGGGACAGGCAGAAGACAGCTTTCTCTACACAAAACGGACATTTTGAGTTTCTCAGAATGCCGTTTGGACTAAAAACCGCCCCAGCCACATTTCAGAGGACAATGGATAACATTTTACGTGGATTACAAGGACTACACTGTATGGTATACTTAGATGACATTATAGTCTATGGAAATAGCCTTGATAACATGATACATAATTTACGGACTGTTTTTGACAGAATTAGGGCCACTAACATGAAAATTCAACTAGATAAATCAGAGTTCCTACGCAAAGAAGTACTTTACCTTGGACATACAATTACCAAAGAAGGACTAAAACCTAATGACGACAAAATTACGGCTGTACTTAACTATCCCCTACCAAAAACCACGACTGAGATTAAGAGTTTTCTAGGACTAGTAGGATACTACCGACGTTTCATCAAGGACTTCGCAAAAATTACCCAACCATTGACATCATGTTTGAAAAAGCGTAATAAAATTATAATCGACCAGAAATACATTGATGCATTTAACAAATGTAAAGAACTCTTGACACACGCCCCTCTTTTACAATACCCCGACTATGACAAACATTTCATTCTTACGACTGATGCGTCAAACATAGCTCTGGGTGCAGTTTTGTCACAAGGACAAATTGGCAGTGACAAACCTATTGCTTACGCTAGTCGCACTCTTAGCGATACCGAATCACGTTATAGTACAATCGAACGAGAATTGCTTGCTATAATTTGGGCAGTAAAGCATTTCAGACCATACTTATATGGTCGAAAATTTTATATATACACTGACCACCGTCCTTTAGTATGGCTCCGATCTCTGAAAGATCCAAGTAGTAAACTTACACGTTGGGGTCTCCGTTTGCAAGACTATGACTTTGAATTGATCTACAAAAACGGCAAACAAAATACCAATGCCGACGCCTTTTCTAGAATCAAAATTAATGCTTTAGACTCTGACGATGACAACGAATCACTTGCAGTTAACGTTGACGAAGAAGTTACAGAATACCTAGATAGTGTAGCTACAGAAAAGTCCACGGTTAAAAGGAAAAGAGAACGCAGTAATTCATCAACTATAACAATATCCGACACAAGTAGAACAGCGACTGCTAGTTCCATAGAGTTTAACGACGAAAACATTAATGAATACCCTGTTACATTAGCAGCTAGCAAATCAGATACAATTCATTCGGCTTTAAACGAGTCCACTGGAATACCAATTTTACATGAAGCTATAGACACGAAACCAAATCAAATTTTAGTTTTCTCATGGCTCAAAAATGAAATACAAGTGAAGGATCTCTCGCGTGCCAAACAGAAAGTATTAGAAGTTTTCTTACCAACAGATAATCCAGAATTGATAAAAGAATTTTTGAAACAATACATTAAACCAAAATTGAAGTATTTCATTTATTTTGAAGAGAACGAACATCGCAAATTATTCGGTAATATAATAATTCAGCTTTTTAGGAAAGATTTGATTAATTTTTATGAATGCACAGAACGAGTAATTTATGTAGAAGATGAAGGTGAACAGAGAACTATAATAGTTCAGTATCATGAAGGACACACATGCCATCGCGGCATCAAAGAGACATTAGTTAGGCTTCGTAGGAATTATTATTGGGATAGAATGCAAGAGACAGTAGCGGCAGTTATAAATACTTGCGAGGCATGCCAGAAAATGAAATATGATAGAAAGCCCATTAAACCTATCCTACAGCTGACACAAACACAGAATGCTCCGTTTCAGGAATTATTTATAGACCTCTTTAGTATTGAAGGTAAAACATATCTAACCCTTATAGACGCCTTTAGTAAGCTAGGTCAGGCTATTGAAATTCAGAACAAATCTACTCCAGAAGTTGTCCGTGCTCTAATGAAGTATTTTTCATACTACGGCGTTCCTAAAAGGATAAGTTCCGACCCAGGGTCTGAGTTCAATAACGAGTTGATGAAGGAATTTTTAAGCTTACATAAGGTTAAACTTCACATTGGCACACCCAATAACCCTAATTCAATGGGCTTGATAGAACGTTTTCACTCTACTATAATTGAAATATACAGATTGGCGAAGTATGAAAAACGATGTACAGATGCGGCATCAGTAATGACGTATTCGGTTATGGCATATAATCATTCCATTCACTCTGTTACCGAACTCACTCCATTCGAAGTTGTTTTCGGACATACTGATACAAATAACCCGTTTAGCATAGAGTTAGAAAAACAGTATTTTCAAAAAATTGTCAAGGATCATGCAAAACGAACCAGAGTCATGTATACACATTTGACAGATAAAATGGTAGCAATCAAAGAAAAGCGTAGGGAAAGAAAGTGTGATGAAGCTAAAATTGAGTTTAATGTAGGCGAGGTTATTTTTGCGAAAGATGTGAACAAGCGTAAAAGTAAAGACAAACCAAGATACGTAAAAGCAAAAGTTATAGGTCAAGCTGAAAGAAATATTTTACCAATTCAAATAGGAGAAAGAATTACTAAAACCCCTATTAAAAATGTAAAACGCCCTCCGCAGGTGGTGCGGCATCCTGGTGATAGTGATGCCCTCGCTAGCCCTTCATCTACAAAGTCTTGAAGGAAACCCAGGTATATTCCCGGTAAACAGGGGTCTGGCACACATTCAAACTGATCACTGGACCATAGTCAAGCTCATTAGTTTAGAAAAGATTTACAATGATTTGAATTACATATCCCGCAACTACCAACAAATGTGTAAACTTATCGATTGGAATGCATCATATTCTCAAGAATTCATAAGTATGAAAATACATACAGAGTTTATACGCGATATAACTATAGAAAAATATCGACAACTAGTTCCGCAGAAACGGTCTAAAAGAGGACTTATAAATCCATTGGGTTCTATTATAAAATTAATAACTGGTAACCTAGATCACGATGACGCCATTAGATACGAAGAACTTATTTCCAAATTAAATCATAATCAAATAATTGCTTCAAAAAAATTAACAATTGTCTCCAAGATGTTTGATAGTTTCATTAATGTAACTGAAACAATAAATCAGAACACTGCATACTTTCATAATCGCCTAACAAAGATTGAACAGCTTCTGAAAGATTTATCTGTTAAGCAAAACAATTGGATTTTCTTAACTTACCTTACGGGATTATTTTCTGTATTCACGAGTAGTTTCCGTACTATCTTTGCTAGGCTAAGTGAAATTGAAACAGCATTAGCGTTAAGTAAATTATCTGTACTACATCAATCTATTGTGAATTCTACAGAATTATTGTATCATTTAGAACTGATTTCTCACTCTGGAAACTTAGTATATTCTCCACTAGAAACAAATTTATTAAAAATAGAAGAGACCATTTGTGTAAAGTCATTTATTAAAGATAATCAGATTACATTTATAATGGAAATTCCACTTACCGATAACTCATCATATAACTATTTTAAGATATATTCCTTACCAATCTTTCATGAATCCGAAAATAAAACCTTTGCTATTTTTCCCAAATATCCTTACCTTCTGGCGAAAGGAATGAAATACTTACCGCTAATAAAATCATGTCGACAACTCTCTGCTGGCGATCAGTTTTTATGCACTCCAGATAATCAAGCCTTATACTATGAACATACCTGTGCAGAACAGTTGATGAAATTTGAAGATGACCATTCTCCCTGTAAACAACGAGAAATCCAAATTGAGAAGGTCAGGGTCCAGCAAGTCAGCGCAGCTAGCTGGCTCCTTTATAGTAGATTGAGAACAACACTGACTAAGCAATGCGGCGAAGAGATCAGTAACCAACTTGTATTCGGCACTTACCTGATGACAATCGACGAGCCTTGTGACGTGCAAATCTATGGAATTCACATTCACCGTCGTATTTCTGTTGAGTTGGATGCTGTGGAGAAGATTCCCATTGTCACACTACCCCAGTTGATCGTGAAGGACACTGTCTCCAAATCAAGTGCAGTTAATATGGAAGGAATCAGTTTAGATGAAGTGAAACATATGGCCTTTTCATTAAAGCATAGTGAAGTGATTGAAAGTGTTTTGAATAAAGAAAAAGACTTTAGCTTCAGTGAAAATTTAGGATATGGCACCTTAGGTTTACTTATTTTTAGTTTTTTTACGTTTTTAGTTTATATAACCTGGCTAAAATCGCCTAAATGTTTATCGTGTTGGCAAAATTGTCGGAATGACTCTCAAAACGAACCTTCCGATAATTTCGCTCTTAGGGTCGGAGGAGTTATACATGCACCTCACCCGTCTGCTCTAGATTAGCGTACTGCAAGCTCAGCGGTCTATGTCGACCGGATGATCCATGTATGATTTATAATTAGAATTAAACTCGCCTCCAAATCGGCAGTACGTGTTCTCATTTTTTATCCTCAGTCAAAATCCTGAGTAGTTAAGTTATTGTAATAAAGGTTTCTCACGCTCCGAAACCAAAAGTAAGTATTCATTTGTTTTTAAGCCAAGCTTGTAACGGTGTGTACATTGTGCAATAAATAAATAAATACGGCACGTGATACGATATTAAACCTACGTGAGTCTCATTTTGAGTCGATTACAGTGATTGTCTTTAAACAGAGAAGATTTCACTCAACGATTTCATGTTCGGCAATTTGGTCAACTGGTTGTCCACGTTCAGTTCAATTATGGTGGCAAGAGACCCGTACCGTGCCTGATATACCAAGCGACGCATATTAATCCATTCATGGACTCTTAAGCCTGAATGACATTGCTCATATTTCGTATGAAGGAGCATACGCAACAATTACAACTATTTTGCCTTAAGCCTGTCTATTATTAATTACCTATTGTATTCCTTGCTGGGGTGGTGCTGCAAAAACTATCCCTTTTTAAGTTAGAGGCAGGGTATACGTGCCACCAACAAAATTATTTATATACAGAAATATCACCACTTTAGTTTGGGCAGTGGCACATAATATACTGTTACCTAATTTTCCACACATTTTACAGTGATTAAAAAATATATATATATACATTTTTTAATTATTTATTTATTATTTTTAGATGATTAAAAATCAAAAAATATCCTTATTAACCTTCATAAATTTCGTTTTCCTATCACTTTCGGTTTTCTCTGCCTTATAAAGGGTTGCATATCGCGCCATACTGAAAGTGGCTACCTTCCATCCACTAATTTATCCAACTAATCAGTTATACAAAAATTGCAATGTCCTCAACGAGCGGCAACATTTTATTTTTCTGTTGCACGCCCTTTATTGAAGTTAGGAAACGCCGAAAAGATTAAATATATACTCCTACAAAAACCCGCTTGTCCTTTACTAAAAGATTATTTTATTATTTAGGTCCGTTCCTTTACAATACAATAAACAAAAATGTCCAATATATAGACCAAAATATTGACTTATCACAATTGTAAAAACACTGTCCGCACATTCCTTCAAAATAAAACCTACACGAAACAGAAAATTATTTTATTTAACTATGTTATGTTATGACAAGTTTGTACACACACACACACGCACGCCTAAATGCGTTGCTCGGGCCACAGAAGCTCACCTGCAGTACAGACACTGCACTGACCTGATGTGCAGCATCCGTTGCTCGGCCTCGCCCCAGCGTGTGTCGGGCTCGGCCCACAGTCGCTCACCTGCTGTACACGTACTGACCTGATGTGCAGCATCCGTTGCTCGGCCTCGTCCCAGCGTGTGTCGGGCTCGGCCCACAGTCGCTCACCTGCTGTACACGTACTGACCTGATGTGCAGCATCCGTTGCTCGGCCTCGCCCCAGCGTGTGTCGGGCTCGGCCCACAGTCGCTCACCTGCTGTACACGTACTGACCTGATGTGCAGCATCCGTTGCTCGGCCTCGTCCCAGCGTGTGTCGGGCTCGGCCTACAGTCGCTCACCTGCTGTACACGTACTGACCTGATGTGCAGCATCCGTTGCTCGGCCTCGCCCCAGCGTGTGTCGGGCTCGGCCCACAGTCGCTCACCTGCTGTACACGTACTGACCTGATGTGTAGCATCCGTTGCTCGGCCTCGCCCCAGCGTGTGTCGGGCTCGGCCCACAGTCGCTCACCTGCTGTACACGTACTGACCTGATGTGTAGCATCCGTTGCTCGGCCTCGCCCCAGCGTGTGTCGGGCTCGGCCCACAGTCGCTCACCTGCTGTACACGTACTGACCTGATGTGTAGCATCCGTTGCTCGGCCTCGCCCCAGCGTGTGTCGGGCTCGGCCCACAGTCGCTCACCTGCTGTACACGTACTGACCTGATGTGTAGCATCCGTTGCTCGGCCTCGACCCAGCGTGTGTCAGGCTCGGCCCACAGTCGCTCACCTGCTGTACACGTACTGACCTGATGTGTAGCATCCGTTGCTCGGCCTCGACCCAGCGTGTGTCAGGCTCGGCCCACAGTCGCTCACCTGCTGTACACGTACTGACCTGATGTGTAGCATCCGTTGCTCGGCCTCGCCCCAGCGCCAGCGTGTGTCGGGTTCGGCCCACAGTCGCTCACCAGCTGTACACGTACTGACCTGATGTGTAGCATCCGTTGCTCGAACTCGCCCCAGCGTGTGTCGGGCTCGGCCCACAGTCGCTCACCTGCTGTACACGTACTGACCTGATGTGTAGCATCCGTTGCTTGGCCTCGACCCAGCGTGTGTCGAGCTCGGCCCACAGTCGCTCACCTGCTGTACACGTACTGACCTGATGTGTAGCATCCGTTGCTCGGCCTCGACCCAGCGTGTGTCAGGCTCGGCCCACAGTCACTCACCTGCTGTACACGTACGGACCTGATGTGTAGCATCCGTTGCTCGGCCTCGCCCCAGCGTGTGTCGGGCTCGGCCCACAGTCGCTCACCTGCTGTACACGTACTGACATGATGTGTAGCATCCGTTGCTCGGCCTCGCCCCAGCGTGTGTCGGGCTCGGCCCACAGTCGCTCACCTGCTGTACACGTACTGACCTGATGTGTAGCATCCGTTGCTCGGCCTCGCCCCAGCGTGTGTCGGGCTCGGCCCACAGTCGCTCACCTGCTGTACACGTACTGACCTGATGTGTAGCATCCGTTGCTCGGCCTCGCCCCAGCGTGTGTCGGGCTCGGCCCACAGTCGCTCACCTGCTGTACACGTACTGACCTGATGTGTAGCATCCGTTGCTCGGCCTCGCCCCAGCGTGTGTCGGGCTCGGCTCACAGTCGCTCACCTGCTGTACACGTACTGACCTGATGTGTAGCATCCGTTGCTCGGCCTCGCCCCAGCGTGTGTCGGGCTCGGCCCACAGTCGCTCACCTGCTGTACACGTACTGACCTGATGTGTAGCATCCGTTGCTCGGCCTCGCCCCAGCGTGTGTCGGGCTCGGCCCACAGTCGCTCACCTGCTGTACACGTACAGCCACACGTGAGCTGCACACTACACTGACCTGATGTGTAGCATCCGTTGCTCGGCCTCGCCCCAGCGTGTGTCGGGCTCGGCCCACAGTCGCTCGGCGAGCGCGGCTGCGCGCGGCCACAGCCTGTTGTCGAGTGTGGATGAGTCCGACTGCTCCGACCATAGAGCTGCTTCACCTCCTACAACATACGAATTAAAGAGGTGAGTTAAATTGTTAATGAGAATAACACTGAGAGGGTGAAGAAAAGGAGTATATTAGGTACCCACGCCCGCAATTTACAAGTTGCCACGCACTAATCCGGACTCTTAATTGTCTCAAATGTATGTGGAACCAAAAATGTAGTCTCTCCTCCCCCACTCTCACAGTCCTATGGGTCGTGCGACCCTCGCGCTCTGCCAGGCGCTGGCCGGCGGCACGCGTGCGGTACGGGGACACACACCGACGACTTCCACTCCGGGCTAGTACTGAGAAAACCCGTTAATCTAACCCTGGACACCATGCTCAGGTAGTCGGTCTTGTGAAAATGAGACCAACGGGCAGTACCATTATTGCGAAGAAACACACACATCCACACCGCAACACAGTACACAGTACATCTCCTTTAAACAGGCCTTTAACATAGCCTTCTTCAAAGAACAGACTAAAAGAGGACCAGTTAAAAACGTTTAGCACTTACCTAAAATCAAGTGTTTATGTTCCTTGGCGATGGCAGCGGGGCTGTTGTCGTACACTTTCTGCCAGCCAATGAACGGGGAACACCAGTTGTTACCTAGAAATAACATTTTATTTAGCTACCAACAAGTCATACTAAAATCAACTTCATTAACATTACAGTACAGTTGATATTTGTCTAAGTGAGAGTCAGCACTTATTACCTTCGCCAACCCAGGCCCCGAATCCACAGTCTAAATACAAGGCATCGTAGTTGGACATGATTAGACGGTAGCCCTTCTCTAGGAGACCTTTGACCTGAGGACTGGAACCCGTCGTCCAAACCTGAGAAAAATAAAAAGGTATTGAAAACATGTATAAGTTATACTTAGCTCTATAATAAAAATACGCAAAGTAGCTAAATTATTATTTTAAGGTATATATCTAACTTAAAATAATTACTTATGAGTCTCAGTGAAATTTCGTAGAAGGTCTAAGGGTAAGGTATAATAATTGCAAATCTAAGGGACCAAGTTAACTAATCGCTGTGACAAATCGCGGCGACACAGCACGACTACAGATTTCTGTGTATCTGAATGAAAAAGGCAACAAGCAGCTATGCATGTCACCGTCTACAAAGCGTCTTCTTTTTTAAATGAAAATTTTTGCGAAAAGTCTTTACAAACCTGGATAATGTAATCATCTTTGTCTAGGAAGTTTTCGACGTGCGAGAACTCTGTCAGCGTGCTGGTCCATAGAATCAGAGGCAATCTCTTTCCAAATGCCTGAAAAAAAAACATTTATTACATTATATAGTTTTCCGAACCGCTTAGCTAAAGTGGGACACAGCCAGAAGGTAGCAGAGCTCGTAGAAGAGGACGAGCTGGACAAAACCAACGACCAGTGCTCCACATTGGCCCTGCCCAGAAGAATTGGTATTCGTAGAATAAACAGTTAAGTACCTTGTAAGCCCTATCCTGTGCCTTCATCTGGAAGTAGTTCCAGAGCTTCAAGAAGCTGGCCTGGTCGAGGTCCCACCTGTTCTGGATCATGAAGTGCTGGATCTCCTCTGAGGAGTTCCAGCAGCGCTCGGAGACTTCGTCACCACCCATGTGGAACATGTCTGGTTGGAACACGTCTGGAAAGACACACAAGAACATACAAATATATCATCATCAGGTAGGTGTCCGTACCTTTCTGTACCTTCAGTCCTTATTTTCTTTCTTAATTCAAAAGAACACAAACATCCTCCAACATGTCTGCTGGAAGAAATATCTTATGAAATAAGCAGTACCCTTGTGCTCTTCTATGTTAAATTATATCCTGTTAAGTATTTTGTGTGTACAAGTACATAAATAAATAAACATTGAGCTATTGAGTCAGCCAACAAAATGCGGACTGAAGGCTTCGTAATTCTAAAAACTTGATAGAGGAAACAGTTTTATTAATAGAAGTAAACCAATAGCTTACCAGCCATATCCCTGTAGATGTCCTCCAAGTAGTCGTACAGCTCCTCCTTGGTTGGGTTCAGTTGTCCGCAAGGAGGCTCCACGCAGTAGGACGCCCATGGTTCAGCCTGGACAACATTATTTCCCAAATTTTTACATCTGTAGAGACTTAATGGAAAGCTGATCTTTTCATTTGACAGTATGGTATTCAATGCTAACTAGTATTGTAATGTGAGTTTGTTTGTTTGTCACACCTTCACGCTTAATGGTTGAACCGCGTTGAAATTTGATACACCGGGAAACCACGACCTGTGTTGGGACATTGGATACTTTTAACGCCCGTAGTATTTTCCCGTGGAATAATTTCAGTCCCCCATGGGGGGGCAGCCGCGGGCAATAGCTAATCACTTAATAGTTGGTATTCTTATTACGATATCGATTAGTCTATTATTACAAATAAGCCATATAATAATATGACATCTAGTTTCTTTTTTTTTGACGGAATCGAAAACCTTCGCTTGATTTACTATTTATGCAATAATACCAACTAACGTTAAAGTTTATGCTTGGCACACTTTGTTAGATCCGTCTTCAACTCTTCATGAATATTTAGATCACAAGATGCAAGAAGCCATAATAAATTCGCATACTAAAAACAAGCCACACATATAACTCGTTTGAGCACAACAACGGTATTATTATAACTGTACCTATTCGTCTTGAGGCTTTGGTATTTAAAATTAAAATAACAGGTCTTACCTAAATTATGAACAACATCGGCACTCACCTATGGCCATATATTTATTTATTATTATAATACTTTAAGCTCACAAATGACTAGCAAACCGTCCCAGCAAACCTACCAAAATGGCCACCCTGTGGTAGGTATTACCTACCACCTACTAGGTAAGGGTCACGTATGGAACATTGAAATAGCTGTTGGGAAACCGTCTGAATATCGAAGTGGATTACTTTGAAGCCAGCTAGATGGACCAACGATCGTAAAAGGGTGGCTAGGACAGACTGCATTCGGGAGGCGGAAGACAGGCCGTTGTGGCTTAGCTTGGTCGAGAGTGTCGAGACCCATGTCTAGCAGACGACTGCGATAAACTGAGTCGAAACGTCGAAGCACCATGCTAAGATTGGGGCATTTGTCCTCGAACAAGACTAAATCTTATTTTATTTTTATATTATTTCTGTTTATGTTTCCTCAGAGAGTCCTAATAAATTCTTTTTCTTTCTTTAGTTGATTGGTTACCTTGAAGCAGACGGTGAGGCCGGTGTCCTGCCAACCCTCGCCCACGTGCGCGGGCGCGTCGAACTCGGGCAGCACGCGCACGCCGCGCACCTTGCCGTAACCCACCACCTCTTCAATTGCTTGCCTTGAGTACACCTGCAAGTTAAAAATGTACCTTTACTTGGAAGAGATTTTATACAAGTATCCGGCTCGAAGGGCCAAATTAAATTAACGGTAAACAAGCTAGAATTAACCTACGAGCAAGATGAACCATAGTGGAATAGTCTGCCTTGAAAGACCGAGGAACTTGTTGATAGATCCTATCTGAGGCTGTTGCTCCCTTTGTAAATAGGCTAGTCAAATAAACACTGATCAAAGTCTCATTAATATTAAGGTCGTGTGCAGCGCCAAGTAAAGATGTTTATTTTCCTCATTGGCCGAATGGCCGCAGACACAGAAAATAAAGATAAACCTTGGAGATCTGAAATGTTTGCTAAAAAAAAACCTATTTATCAACGAAAATAGATTGTAAGCATGACATTTTGTTACCTTTGCTGGAGAGTAGGCTCCTATCTTAGCCAACTGAGGTCTCCTGCTGGCCTCGAACGGGAAGCTCTGACTGTCAGTGATGTGCCAATGGAAAGTATTCAACTTGACAGCTGCCATCGCATCTGGTAAGTAAAAATGATAATATTTTCTCAAGTTGTCATAAATTTTAAAACACAACAAAAACAGTTCTATTTTTAAATCCCATGTAATAAGGTGCGAGCATATTGCCATCAACTGAATACAAATCCAGACTCCGGGACTCCGGGACTTCTGCTACTGTGAAATTCCTGACGAAAAAACCCAACATGATTTTTCCCTATCTGGGGAGGGAACCCGGGACCTCTCGCTCAGCAGTCCCGCTGAGATCATTTAACTGTTGTCATAAATTCTAAAATATAAAAGAGGTCTCGAGAAAAGCCATTTAGCCTTCAGACCCTTTACATGTTTTTGCTTAATCAACTCAAGAATTATTTACAATAAATAAACAAGTTAATAATCTGCGATCTCGCCTTCCTTATAAGTAAAAGTTATTTTCAATACAAGTCCTCGAAAACTGGCTCTTATCGCACTACGATTAGGTTCAACATGCAATGTATTTCACACACGTGGATTTTTTTCATTTATCACAACGTGTGCGCAAATAAAAATTTCCACAGAACTATAGGTACTTATACTAAGTCCAATCGGCGGTGATGGTTTTTTTTTAATCTCGGCAAAGAGATATGCGTCTTTACGGCGTAAATATTTTTTGAATATTTAAATAAACATTAAATTATTAAAAATAAAGATTACTTTTATGAACAAATTATCATTTATTTGTGTTCTAAATTAAAAAATATTTTAATTTTCTATTTTTCAAATTAGGCTGTCTAGCGGACTCTAGCGGCATACCTTTGCGTCTTCTTCTACCTGGCGAAAGCAAAGCGCTTATAGCAACGGAAATTAAGTCCGTTTCCTAATAATTCATGACGAAAATACTTTTCGTTTTAATATTTTATTTCTTCGAAAGTGTATCTGTTGAAAAACGGCGTTTGATACTCGTGGGCCTTTGTTACTGCAGTTCTAGGCTCCATAACAACCTCGCCTGCGGCTGGGTTGTGAATTCCGCCTCAAATGCAATAAAAAGTTTCCCCACTTATATCAAAATACTATTACCGCACATGCCTATGTATGCCTGAGATCTAAATAAGCTCATCATTCAAATTGATGCGTGATCCAAAAATAATTCCATGAATAATTTGCATACAAATCAGAATCCTATTGTTCAGGTGCCAACTGTGCGTCAATTTAGTTAAATAAGTCTACTCCGTTTACTGAGCTGGTTATTTAAAACTCCTGAGAGTTCTAGATTCCTAATTTATTCCTGCTGATTTTTGTACCCAATCTCTTAAATATTTTTTCCTCAAGCGACATCTCCCAGACATTAAGTACCTACCTATATTTATTCGGTTAGATACAATGATGCCTGGGCCTGGGTGCATGACTGATTCACCCAAAATAAAACAACAAGGGCGTGCCAAATGTACCACATTACTTGTTTTGTTTGAGTTCAACATTAAATAGGTATTTGTTTTTATTTTTTCATGCTTATTATTACTTCGTTGCGTAATTCAATTCTTTATTGCATATCACATGTGTTTTACTAGATCTTAAAAATAATAATTAAGTTCACAAGGACCCTGTCGGGCACAACAATTTATACAATATTGATAGTAGCATTTAAAATAATAAACATTAATGAAAAATTCATTTAAATAAGTAAATAATTTCGCAGGATAAAATAAAAAGATGAAATAGAGGTAAAGTCGAATAAAACAAAATTATAGTCAATACCATTAAAATAATAATCAAAAACAAAATGTCATTAAAATAATAGTCAAAATAAAATCATGCGCTACTAATAATCAAATCAAATACAAAATGTCAATAAAAAAAAAACTAAATTCAATAAATAAGTCGGTAGTAAAAGTCAATTCATTTTGAATTCATCATAAAAAAATGATTCAATGAATAATAGCAATGGTCAATTAATAGGTTTCTGACTCGTTTTATAAATATTTTGTCATTCTTTTCCATTCTTATGTTATTAAGAATTTTGTTATACCTACCTATATATTTTTATAGCAAGCGTTGCTTTGAGTTTAGTCGTTGGTCCCGACTGTCATTTGGAGATGTTTGACAGTTATTACTGATAGTTAGAATCATGAATGTCTGACAACCGGTCGAGATCTTACCGCTGGGTAGCGTATTATTACCCAGTATCTAGCTAGGTTGTGGAAGTCGGACAGGCAGTCGCTCCATGTAAAATACCGGTATTCAGCTGCATCCGGTTAGACTGGAAGCCGACCCCAACATAGTGGAAAATGATAAGATGACTTTTTTGCGTGGGCTAGGGTCTTAACAGGATAATATAAACTGTTTATTTACCGATGGTAGCCTTGATGGAGTCGATGCTGTAGTAGTTACGCGCTGTGTCAAGGAGAATGCCTCGGTACGGGTACACTGGTTTGTCGCTGATGGAGACATCTCGCACGATCTACAAGGAAAACATACTTCCATATAGTTTCGGATATACTTTAGTAAGTAGTAACACACACTCTCTTTAAAACAAAACTAGTTTCATAGATGCATGAGGTTTTTTCAAAATCCTTTACACAATGTTGTACCTATGTGGGCACTGCTTTAAGTACCTACTAGCAGCCCGTCCCGTCGCACGGGTGGACATTTATTTGTATTGGGACTATTTGGGACATATTTTCTATGTTACTCAGCCACTCAGGGATAATGTAGAATTCTAAAGGTGAAAGAACTTTTGAAATCGGTCCAGTAGTTTTTGAGATTATTCGTTACAAACATAGAAATCTTTCCTCTTTATAATATTAGTGTAGATAGGTAAGGTCGACAGTAGGTACCAGAGAAAATATTTGTGAAAGCATGAAGTATGGTAGAAGGTGTATTTTTTCCACTACATAATCATATCATACAGAAAATATGTAGGTACCGATAATACCTACAATTATTTCTCCAGTATTTTGCATAGCAAACATAATTAACGTTCGCGTGATTTAAAACACTGTTAATAACACATAATTATCTCGGTGTAAATATTTTACACAACTTACTTAGTTATTACTAAATTGTATACATTTGCATAACATGCGTGACAATACTAATTGCTGTGTCCAGTTCATTTGAGCGATCGAAAGTACGATACTATGTAGTATGTACAGACGCCAGCACATGCTACTACAATCTGTCAAATTTCTTTAATAGATTTTCAACTTTATTACTAAAGCATTAAGTTCAAGGTTGATTGGGAAAATGACAGATTCGGGTAGCTTGATGCGCTGGCGTCTGTACCTATATTAATACCGCGATACTAAAGTACCTACATTGATATTCTTTTTACATTCACATGAGTCGAGTGCCAAACTTTCTCCAGGTCGATTGAATGGAAACAAATACGATTTGAAAATAATGTAATGTGTTGGTATTGTTCTTTATTTACATAGGTTACTGACAAATACGTGCTCTGACTGGACAGGTCCACTCAAAACTTTGTGGTTCTTTCCTCACAGGACCATCTCAGACGAGAGGTGCTCATCTCATAATTATGACTAAGAAAATGTCTTTACTTTAAAACAAAAGAAACTAGGTACCTATGAGCTCTTAATTTTGTTTCAGTGTTTTTTAGGGTTCCGTACCCAAAGGGTAAAACGGGACCCTATTACTAAGCCTCTGCTGTCTGTCTGTCTCCAGGCTGTATCTCATAAACCGTGATAGCTAGAAAGCTGAAATTTTCACAAATGATGTGTATTTCCATTGCCGCTATAACAACAAAGACTAAAAATTAAAAAAAAAATATTGAGGGGGGTCCCCATACAATAAACGTGTTTTTTTTCGTATTTTTTATAGATAATGGTACGGAACCCTTCGTGCGCGAGCCCGACTTGCACTTGGCCGGTTTTTTTTATGAGAAAAGACGGATTGGAAACACTAATCACCATCTTTTATTTTTGATTCAAAACATGAATTATATTCAATATTTTTTTTTTATCGTACGTTCCACACGGAGTTGTCTGATGAGATGACGAGTACCTACTAGTGAAAAATGGAAGAAGACATGCTGCGTCGACCCCAAATTAATTGGAATAAGGACAGGAGAATGATGCTACACGTTTCACAAGTAAAATTACATCTAGGTTTTTAATTTAGTTTTGTGTACCTATATTGACATTTAATGAATTGACATGATTATTTAATATGACAAATATTTTTGTATTATTTTTATATTGTGAATGTGAGGACCATGTGGGTCTTTCTCTAATTTTAACTATTGTCTGGCAGTTTGAGTACTATAAGTGACCCACCCAAATGTCCTTTCTTTGGTATTGTTCGTCGTGACGTTGAACTCCTTGAGTTATAAGTCGAGCTCCACGATAACATTAATATTGTGAATGTGTGAACAGTGCAGGCCTTGTAGATTCCTAGAGGTGTGATAACTTTTGTTAACCTCTTATCTTGTTTTCCGTTTTTTTGTGTAGTAAGCAACGACTTATAATTGTCGGGCCTATGCTGTCCCCCCATACTTGAGTACTAATGCTGTAACATGATAATATTGTAAAATCTAATCATTTTAAAAGAGTAACCATGGAGTTTCTTGCCGGTTCTTCTCCATAGGAAACGACCAACCGTGCACCTTTTTGTCGACGTTTCATAAGTGCCCATGTAGGCCTATGTGAAATAAAAATATTTTGATTTTGATTTTGAAGTATCATTTCCTACTTACTTATTCATTAGCAGCAGTAACACAGTTGACGACCTAAATACTTAGTGCATTGCAAAGGCTTCTGCATTCTTACTAAGAATAGATTACACATTACGAGTACAACAATTAATGTACCTATTTACTAAGCTGAAACCCTAGAAATAAAATCTGCTAATTTATGTCTGGCTGCTTTCTTTGGCTGAACAACCAATAGAAGAAACCAGAATGCAATACCATTAAGTTCGATGGGTAATTGTGTAAAAAGTGTGCTTGTTACACAATTACTGATTTGGTAGTTTCATTAAGTTAATAATCAAACTTCTTTATGTATGTATCTACTTTGATGGAGGAACTATCTCAGTAACAAAACCAAAAAGTCCAAAATGATATGAAGGTGTGATATTTTGGCATTCTTTTTAAAAATCGATTTGTAAGGCACACGATTATGGGCTGCGGGACTGTTCGAAAGAGATACCGCGGCCCTGGAACACAAAGGGCAAACGAAGGAACATGGATGGTTTTTAGTCAGTAAAAGTCTGACACCCCCTTCCGCTCCGCCCAGAGCGGGAGGAGTCATTTGATGATTACCCATCCCAAAAAAAAAGGCACACGATTACACGTGTATGAAAATAAATAAAAAGCCATCGTCAAAACCTAATCTTCGACTCAAGTGTTACCGACCTGGAGACGCCATTAAATAAATAAAAGTAAATATTGCCTTGATTCTTGATCCTAAATTGTTTAATGCTAATGTTCAGAAGTGACAACTAATATTGAGTCGGCAATTCCGAACCGGTTGGTTTAAATATAAACTTGTTCACCCGTTGGGGCTAAATTGTTGCCTGCTGATACCCTTAGGAGGCTGAGGGACCTGTATAAAGATTGTTTGGTGTAAAGATAATACTCTTACTTATATCTATGTAGGTATGCTTTTCACAAGGAACAGGTCGAGTATCTTTTCCAAGACCCGCAGACCTGTTTGGATAAGATTATTTTTTAAATTAAGCTGCGCTAAATTGGTTTTACTTAGTTACTGGAACAAACTTTGTGCTCTAAGCCGTAATATGGCAATAATTAAATAAAATAAATAGAATTATAATTAACACTAGAAACGGGATATTTACCATGTCACATATATGTCATATCCCGTTTCTAGTGTTAATTATAATGTTAGTGACCATGACAGTTTAAAAACTTATAAAATAAATAGATCTTTCTCTTTTTTATTCTAAAAACGCATTTGTCTTTATCCCATCATTAAGCCAGTTTTTTTAATATTACATTGGCCCACTCTCGACCTCAATCTTGTCCTGAGGACAAAGATAAGGTCACAATCAACCTTATAAAAAATTCATTATGTATTATCATTTTCCTTGTTCCACACAATGAAACACAAAAAAGTACTAATAACCGACTAGAAAACAATTATAATCTAGACATCCGTGTCACACATTGTAAAAGCATAGCAGGTTCGCCCGTTGAACCGGAGTCGGCAGCGAGATATTGTGAGCCAGTAGCCTAGTATGACCACGCTGCATTTTTATTCGAATCTTTTTTTTTATGTAGGTACAAACGCCAGCCTGCACATCAAGCTACCCGAAACTGACAAATTTTCCCAATCAACCTTGAATCTATAATGCTTTAGCGATAAAGTTGAAAATTTATTAAAGAAATTTGACAGATTTTAGTAGTTTTATTATTAGATAAGCACAGACGCCAACACATCAGTTGGCGTCTGTGCTTATCTAATGAGGATTGAAGTATTCATCAATAGGAACAGTTATACTACTTCCATGTTTCGAGACAACAATAACACTGAATAAATATTAAGTTACAAAAGGTACAGGGATTTAGTTTTAGGTAGGTACTTATATTCCAGATGTTAAATTAGCACACTAACTTTCACGTTCAAATCCGATGTAGATTATTATGAAATAAAACTAGTGTGAAAAATTGTTAAAAAAAGAAATTAAAACTTTAACAGTGGCAGGTAATAGGCGGGCCTGGCAGGACATAGCTAGGAGCTATGCTTTCTGCTTTAGAGGAGTGGTAGTACCTGCCTAAACACTCAGAAAAGTCTGAAGTAAGAAACAAAATAATAGACTCTACGGCGGCGTACCGACGGACCAAAATCCAACAAACATTAATTTCGCCTGAAAATACATCTACTGCAGTAGATAAGGTATCGATCAGCCCAAATTGTTTCCTGAGTCATGTCTTCATGAGTGCGTAATTGTGTCGATCGATTTGATAAGTACAGACGCCAGCTCATCAAGCTACTGCAATCTGTCAAATTTCTTTAATAGATTTTCAACTTTATCGGTTCAGTGCCGGCGTTAGGGGGGGGCGCGATGGGGCGACGGCCCAGGGCGACAAATTCTGGGGGGCGCCAAGGTCTGGAGTTGGAGTCTCTGGCCTCCCCTGGTGCAAACCCTCAAAACTGTGCTCTACGCTCTGTGCTTATGCATATTTTTTATTGAGATTTTTTTTAGATGGATTTTTTGAGGGTTTGGGATCAGCAAAAAACTAACACTTGATATTGCTTCCCCCAAGTGGGCGCCACAATATTTTCGCCCGGGGTGTCAGTGGCCCTTACGCCGGCACTGTATCGGTTCAAGGTTGATTGGGAAAATTTGACAGTGTCAGGTAGCTTGATGTGCTGGCATCTGTACATATACTACATAATTATCGTGTCGATCAACTAAAAACTAAAACACTGTAGTGGAGTTCTTATTTAATAGGTAGATATCAATGATCATAATCCTATTGAGTCTGTAAATCTTACCAGCATATGGTTCCTGATATCATCATAAACGATGAGCTGCGAGAGCGTCTCGAGACCGTGCCTCAGACCGAAGAACGAGCCCCCTTTGATCGTGGCGTTGATTCTGTCGCCCGACACTGCCTGCACACGGATGCTGTAGCTCTCGTCCACATCTATGTCGAAATCTGTGAAACGTTCATTTATTAGAAAAACTACTATTTTAGGGTTCCGTACCCGAAGGGTAATCAACTAGACCCTAAGGGGCCGTCTCCACGATCGAGAGAATCGCGGCGATATTATCGTCGACCCACGTATTTGTATGCGAAAATATCGCCGCGATTCTCTCGCTCGTGGAGACGGCCTCATAGAATTGAAATACGTGGCACGACGATAATATCGTCACGATTCTCTCGCTCGTGGAGACGGCCTCTAATACTAAGCCTCCGCTTTCCGTCTGTCTGTCCGTCAGCGGGCTGTATCTATGATCCGTAATAGGTTTGACAGTTGAAATTTTCACTAAAGGTGTTTTTCTGTTGCCGCTATAACAACAAATAATAAAAAAAAATTAACCCGTCATGCGCGAGTCCGACTCGCACTTGGCCGGTTTTTAGAGATATAGAGGTACCTGAGCCTGAATTAGCAACAATAATGAATAAGTTGGTGCTTCCGAGTTCCCGGCGTAAAAAAAAACAAGTGTTATCATTTATTTATTGAGGAATAATAAACAACTACAACATATATAAAACATAAGATTAACAAAACTAAGTAGTAATGTTGTAGTCCACTGCATTATCCACAGATAAAACATATTTAAAGATCAGCAATGTTGCCACTAGACTAGATGGGCATTACCAAAATTAACATCATCATTGAAAACAATCAGCGATGAAGTTAAGATATTTACTCAGTTGAATAGCTACGTAGTAGGTATGTAGATATATTACGGCGCCACAAGAATCCATCAATGTGTAAAATTCGATGTCCTAACCAGCTGAAAAAACCAGCTAAATGTGCTACCGGGGAGCATTGTCTCGTTACCAATTGTTATGCTAATCACAATCCCACACTAGCTTTTTTCTTCAAACTGTTTTCATACACAATCAGTCGCGGAGATTGTTCGCAATACCGGTTTGCTATAAGACTTCATACGAGTGGTACATAAACATTATGTCACCTTCAAGGATATTGACCTCTGATTGAGCGCTATACAGGATGAATTTCTCAAGTGGGCATGGATGGACAAATCCGAAACTGAGGAATAGCGAAAAATGCTTAAAAGAGTCTCGAGCCCGAATTTGATGAAAATGAAACCTTAATCATTAGATTTTTGAAAAATCAATATACCTAGCCAGGAATCGAACCCGAATTTAATAAAAAACCCGACTGCGTTAAAAATAACTAATAATAACTATTCGGGACCCATATTGGACAGAATGATTTTAGTCTCGATTATTTAATGGGTCCCGACTGTTGCAGTCAATATGTTCCGTATTAGAATTTATAATTTCTTTTATTCTAAGTGTGTATTGATTATGAAATTATTTTAATGTTGTAGTAATTAAATTGCTGTCAACACTTCTGGACTGAACTTGTTTTTTTTCTTTTCTTTAGTAGTAGTATTAGTTAGTTATTTTAACACAATCGGGTTTTTTATTTTTTTTTATTTTACACTTTTTAGTTACGATTATTTAAATTAAAATATAGTCATCATTTATCATTTTAAAATCCTCATGATAAGCCCTTTAATTTGATACCCAAATGGCAGCATCCAAATTTTTTTTTTTTACTTTAAACTATATTACCTACTTATAGAGTCTCACAGTCGTCATGCTGTTTTTTTTCGCGTCACCTATCTAAGAACTCTAAGAACACTTGGGTTACCAAGGCGAATCTAACAATATGTTAATTAAATAAATTCGTGCAGCGGTTCGGAAGATATGAGGTAATAATAGTAGATTATGCACCGAGGGGCTAAAATTGTGTCTTATGTCACGGGCGTCATATTGAATCTCGAGCGCAATGAAGGATTCGGGATTTAACTCCCTCGCTTCGCTCGTGAGTTAATACAAGAATCCTGAATGCAGCGAGGGATTCAAGCTAGCCCAAGGCAAAGATACTTTTAGCCCAGAGGAGGATACTCTACTTTTTACACCTACTGTGAGAAAATAATAGCCATAGTACGAAAAACAAAGTATTTATTAAATAAACAAACAGTAAGAATAACATATTTAGAGCGACATTTTATAATACTTTGTTGATAATAATAAATAATAATACCAAAAGTTCGCGCCTTTATTGCGTCTACCAATAAGTAGCCAAGACACGATCAATTCGATTTAAAAAAAAAAAGTCTATTCTACGGTTTTGTCGTGTGTGTCTTTTGATATCACTCTCATGGAAGTGGCGTTTGTGTAAACTAAGCTTTATACAGGGCTGGTAGAATGGTTTTGGATGATTGGCTGTATGCATTTTAAATTTAGAACGTCATTGGAGACGCTCGTGAAAATAGAGTATTTTTGATAAAATGTGATAAATCGACTGTAGTATAGATAGGTTTTATTATTTATTTATTTATTCACAAAATCCACAGCAATCTTAGCGCAGTTTACTTAAAATAAATTAATTAATGTTACAGCTAATTACTTTTACGGTATTACGGCGCGGTACGGTATTTGTTATTATTAATGCCAGTTTTAATGTTATTCCATTCCTTTTAAACAATGGTTCGTAGTTATCTAATTATTCTTACAATATTATGTCTTCGAAAACATGGCAACGATATGAAGAAGCAGTCGTTATGATTTTGTAGGAAATCGAGAATATCATCCACGCGTAGTAAGGGTATCGAGAATAGCTTTCCTCTTTCTGGCACCAAAGGGTGTTTGTTAGTACACAGTCAGCATCAAAAGTCGATGACCACATTCAGATTTTCAAAATCACTGTACATTATATCACCCATAAATCGATCAACAAGAAGGGCGCCAGTATTGAATGAACATCATTAAAGTTCAAAATTAACTGAACACCATTTTGTCAAAAATCGCTGATCGTTATAGTATCTGTAACATCATAACATTCAGTTTTACAAAAGTCACTGACAATATAAAATGCTTGTTTTGGTTATCTAGTGTAATGACGACAACGTCCAAAAATAACTTAACATGTTAAATAACAAAAGTTACTGAACATTAGTTTGTTTCGGATATGTAGCGTGTAAACTTATACTATCAAAAGTAGCTGAACTGCAAACTTAAAAAGTGCTCGTTACTATCTTCAGAGTTTTAAATCCAATCTTGTCCTATCCAAACAAAATCATGTCAAAAAAATATGGATGTAAATTTCGAATGTAACTTTCCAAAATAATTTTGTTTTTGTCTCACAGAAATATAAGAAGTGGGTGCATAAGCATATTCCGCTTAAAAAATATTCCATCGACGTCATCTAAGCTTTCTGTATTATGATTGATTAGTAACCTTATTTGTATAGCTATAAGACTCACTATCAAAAATTACGCAGATTCTGTTTGAATTTATACCATCGACGTAATTAATGATTTTTTTTAGTTCGATTGAATTGTAACCTTATTCGTAAAGCAATAAGACTCATTTTCAAAAATCACGCAGATTCTGTTCAAATTCATACCGTCGACTTAGTTTATGATTTTTATAGTTACGATTGAATTAGAACCTAATCTGTACACATATGACTCATTTTCAAAATTCACACAAATTCCGTTTTATTTCAATTCTTTGGGAAACATAGTTGTGGGTATTTGCAAAACTGTTTACCCTTTAATGTAAAAATAATATTTCTGTATCGGATGTAGACCATTGCGGTTGCAATTATTTATCATCTACATCACATCATCACATGTTTGTCCTAAGTAGGGGTGGGGTGGGTATGTAATGGTTAGTCGGCTTAACCTAAAGATCGACCATTTAATTTAATTTTGTTGATAATAAATAAAACGGTGGCGATTTACATGTGCATGTGTCTACTTAATTTACCAAACACATATACCTACCGAAAAAAAATACAAACACATATTAAACTCAAAAAACATTTCATTTTATTCAGGGACTTTAGAGACGAACGATGGTATGCTATTTTTGTCAAAAATTTGTTCAGAGACTTTAGAGACGAACTTTGTATAGCGACTTTTGAAAAGTGATGGTCACCTACTTATGCCCTTTTATTATAATCATTCATTTCTGGCGCTTGTCATGTTCAGCGATTTAGGTATAATACGGTGTACAGCGATTTTAAAAATCTAAATTTGGTCATCAACTTTTGATGCTGACTGTACTATACTGCCAATTTAGCTGAGCATGTGAGATTCCAAATTCAAATCACATTATTGACCAGCGGGTCATAATGAAATCCAGTACAACATTATTGACCGGCTGTGCCCCCGGCCACTAATGACTCACTTTAGGTTAAGGTTGCTTGACATATAATTTGACATTTTCGAGCAGGTGGTGTGAAAAGAATATTACATGCATACAAGAGACGCGCGAATAACATAACCCTTCCTTGGCAGTCGGATAAAAAAAACACTGTATTATTACACCATTAGGGATGACATTTTGGGAAGTAATGCCATGCGACAAAAAGGAATAGGTTAGATTTTATGTTTTTTTTTTTTATATTAAGGTAGGTACATGTATTATTATTACACACATTTTAGAGTTTACGAGAAATGAGTAACTAAGTAGTAATAGGAAAATAGCAGTAACGAGTACCAACCAAATAATAATGAGGTAGTACCTACATAATTATATCAGGCCACGCACATGCATAGGCACAAACGTCAGCACATCAAGCTACTACAATCAGTCAAACTTTAATAGATTTCAACTTTATCACTAAGCATTAGGTTCAAGGGTCATTGGGAAAATTTAACAGTTTCAGGTAGCTTGATGTGCTGGCATCTGTACATTGCCAATGCTAATAAATACCAATCACATTAAAACTGAATTACGTAGATACTACTTAAATAATATCATCATTTTTTCCAAGCACAGGTTTACAATAGCAAAAATTAAATAAGATAACGTCTGTATTCCCCATAGGGTTAGGCAGAGGCGTACCTAATAGTATACCCACATAAGTCCCATTTAATTGGGGGCGAGCCTATTGCCATCAACCGGACACAAAACAAGACTCCGTGGCTTATTCACTTTAAAAAAACTGAAATCATCAAACGCAGTTTATTTAACGAAAACGAATCGTCTCGTATAGATTTCGCTTGTTTTACGAATGCCTAACTGTTCGTTTGAATAAACTCTGAAGACAATTATTATTATCGAGAGTCAAGGACACAAGGACTCGTCACCAGTTCCTGTTTGCATACTAATACTGGCATGAGTCCAAGCAATACAGATAACTGATAGGTATGTGATGTTTGTTTACTTCAATGTATGGATATACTAGCTTTAACCCGCAGCTTCTCCCCCGTGGTCTATTATAAAAGAACCTGTACATTATCCAAGGATAAAAAGTAACCTATGACCCGGTTTCTGAATTGAGAACTTGCTAAATTCCATTTTCCAAATTCCAAATTTCATCTTAAAGTACCTAGTATACTTTAGGATGAAATTTGGAATTTGGAAAGAATCTCCTCTTAGGAGAAACGCTGGTAACCTGCGAAATTCAAATTAAGCTTAGGTTTTTCGGAATTAGCAGGTCAGTGTCAGGCTGTATGTTAACCAAAATATGATTTGCGACCGTAACACGTAGTAGTTACAGAATTATAATCATTAAAATCATCAAGACAACCCTTTATGTTCATTTGATCCCATTCAATGACTTTCTTGAATAAAAAAAAACTTTTTTGCAAAAAATAAAACCGACTTCAAAATCACAAAAAAGTGAAAAATAATTTTAGCTTCAGAAGTCGGTGACTTTAGTTTGTTTGATTCAGTTTTTTGGCACCGACTTCTGAAGCTAAAATTATTTTTCACTTTTTTGTGATTTTGAAGTCGGTTTTATTTTTTGCAAAAAAGTTTTTTTTTATTTTTTCATTTTTAGTTGCAATATCCTATACAAATATTTTCTATGCGTTCATTTTACATTGTAAACCATACATTTCATGGTAATAGGCTTATTCTTACTTCCTTACTAATATTATAAATGCGAAAGTAACTCCACAACAACAAACAAGTAACAGACTTCAGAGTCAAATGCTCATAAAATAAAAACTAATGGGCCTACCTGAATCAAATTTTTATGGGACCAATTCGAAACTATTCCGCATCAAACAAAAAAAGAATTACGTAAATCGGTTCAGAAACCTCGGCGTAATCGGTGTACATACATAAAAAAAAAAAAAAAAAAAAAAATATACCGGCCGAATTGAGAACCTCCTCCTTTTTTTTTGAAGTCGGTTAAAAATGCAAGATTCCGACAGTATGGCGCTTTGTATAAACTATCCCTATGTAATTAATTAAAATTTACAAAATCACTTCAATCCATTGCTCTGTTATTGCGTGAACGAATAGCAAACAAACACGACAAACAATCACACTTTAATACATTCTTTTTAGTAGCATTCTTCATTAATTAGCATCTGTGTTAATTTTTTAGCAATATCATTAAATTCTTGTAGGTATACAAGCTGTCCACTGAGGGGCAGAACTACTTAATCGTTTTGTGACAAACTAAACGTTTCGTAAAGTCACTCGTCAAGTTTACGAGGCGCTGTTTCCTTTAGAAAGTCGACGAAACTTCGCTGAAGAGAACGTTGCGAAGGATAAACATTTTAACTCTGTTGTTTCGAGTGAACATTGAGACTTACGATGGAGTTATTGATAAGAAAATTTTACGACGCTTCCGTTCACATTTTAACGTTTTATCCATTTTGAAAGTAGACTCCTGCTTACAACATATAGGTACAAAAACTTTATTGCCGAATATATTAGAAAAACGTATTCCGTTGGCCCCAAACTAGGCCAAGCCTGTATCTGGGGCATTCTGGGGCACCAATACAGATCGGGGGTTACCCAATTGAAAAAGAAAACATTCGGTGAGGAAAACAAAAATTACCAAAAATAGTTGCTACATAACTTTTTGTCTCAAATCTAATCACTACTAGGTACCTCTTGACAAAAAAGATAAGCTACTTACAGAATATGTAAATGACCGTTATTTATATAACAAACTTACCTCTAACATCAGGGAGCTCATTGACCAAAGCAACACTCAAAGCCTTTCCAGACGACTTGGGCGAAACGCCGTGTGGTATCGCCAATGTCACCATCTTCTTAAATCTCTGTTAGCAAAAATGTTACTATCGTTAGCGGCAAAACAGCATCATAACATATTATAATCAGCCTGTAACGTCCCCCGGCTGGGACACAGCCCTCTCTATGAAAGGATAAGGGCCAAAAACCTCTTCGGGGCCCTGTCTGGGTTGGTAGATGTCAAATAATGTCTTCGAATTTTGGCTCTATGTGATGTACGTTTCCAAAAGGCATGCAGTGGTGTAGTAACTGCACATGTATTTCAGAAACTTTTTTCAAATCATTTTATTTTATATTTGTACACAGAGATTTAAATTGATTTAAATCTCTAGTTGTACATGGATCTTTTGGCACATTGCCTTCATCAAAACATTCGGAACTAAAGCCTACAATTTCAAAAATGTTTACTAACATAACATACGGGGTGGAAGGGACACCGACGCGAAAATGGTTACCGCGTATTCAGTACATCATTCTGAGCACCCGTACATAGAAATTTTACATCATATTTCAAAAAAATCAGCTGTTCAATACATTTTTATTACACCCCGTATTAATTATAACACCATGGATGCCAGTAATCTCCGAAGGGTTATTCAGAGGTTTACCTAATAGCACACCAACATTTCATCAGTTATGTTTAAATCCCTTGTAATAGGGGAGGCCTATACGCAGCAGTGGTTGTCAATGATGACGGTGATGATGATGAATAGGGCAGCCATGGAGTCTGGATTTGTGCGGTTGAGGGTTCTTTACTAACAACGCCCTTAAATCCATTCAACGTCTTTTAAGCGCCAGAATAAACATGAAGCTCAGCAGGCATCTTTAAAACATCTGCAAATAACTCTGATCGACCTCATCTATAACTTCTAGCATACATAATTATTTTAAACACAGAGAAACGGATGTTGCTATCGATTTGTCGCTTGTCCTTTCCGTGATCCTGCACTAGCTCACTAGATCCAGTATTAACACTGTCCACATTATCATTTTATAGCATCATAATATTGTAATTGTTGTTCATTTATTTGTGTTAATTATCTATGTAATTTTATAGATATGCATGTTTACAAACAGAGTGTACTTTTGTTAAACTGTAATTTCAGTATCATTATCGTCATCTTATCTTTGGCGTATTAGTGTATTTCTGATATCTGATCTACATAGATAAGCAAATAGGTATCTAAGTAGTCATGGAACCCCCAAAATACATCAAGTATTTTTTTAAGTTTTGCTAGCAAAAATTTATAACTACCTACCTTATTGTTAGAATAAGTATCCACCTAGTTGCATGTGTTGTTTACTTGTTTCTTGTTGTTCGTTCTTTCAATGTATAATTAAAAATACGGGATCGATCGATGTTATCAATAATCTATGCATTTTATCTTGTCTTATCTATAACAGGCTGTCAGGAATTACTGATAAATGAAAAACTAAACCCAACAACAAAACTTTCTTTTTCTATGTTATCCGTGTCACATTTGATTTTTCATTTGATGTCGTATTGTCGGCGCTACCCTGTATAGTATACAAATAAAGTAAGACTTACGTCTGCAGCATCCTTCACAAGATCAGAGGCCCTTCCCTCTTGCGCCTGCTTTAACTCGATGTTGTTTATGTTGATCTTCGACAAGAAGTTGCCGAGGTCTGTTTTTCCAGTTGGCTTCGGCCATAGTAAACCTGCAGGAGAAAACTTGCATTATAAAATGGCAATATTCTACGTTCTTGATCAGTTGGAGCAAAAATTGTGAATTTCCAAGACAAACTTTCAAACCGGTTCTTGTTAACTAGCAAAACGACATCCGTGGAGTTATTAATATGAACATTAAAGAGCTGCCGATCAATAATGTTATCTTTATTATTAAACGGAAAGCGATACTGACAAGGACCATTTAAGAGCACCCGAAAAACATCTCTAATTGGCTTTGGGACCCAAAACGCGAGACATCGCCATAAACTATGCATGCTTAAGTAGTGTTTGTTGTTCCGTTTTGTACATTTGCATAATCAAGAAATTCCTAATTCTGGTTTCAAGAGGTCAAGAACCACGATATTTCAGAATATCGCGAATCACATATAGAATTCGCCAAATCTCCCAATAACATTTGTTGTGAACTTTTGGCGTGCCCTGACACCAGTTGATGTAATGGTTTAGCATTTAAATCAAGACTGAGTGCAACTATATAATAAAGAATAAAAACTGTAATAATTATAATTACAATAAATACATCAGCTGCTTATCTTTTGCCACACAATCGAATGGGGGAAGCGGGTCATCATGGCGTTCATGATAGACAATCGTTTGGTGCGCTATGCAATATTACTAGTGTCCGACCGAAGTTTCGGCTTCGGCTTCGGCTTCGGCCACCTTCGGCCAAAAAAGCACCTTCGGCCAAATCTTCAGCTTCGGCCAAAAATTTGCCGAAGGTTTGGCCGAAGCCGAAGGTTTGCTAGTTGTCAAAATTTGAAATTTACTGAACGATGCTAGAGCGAGACGGAGAGTGTGCAGAGCAGCAGAGTTTCGCCGCGCCGCCGCACCGGACCAAACGAATCGCAGTTAGTAAACTAAACGAGTCAAATTATTGGGCTAAATCTCTAAAGCTCTCACAATATGTATCTAGTATATTCTGAGATCAAAGTAACTATCGTATTTCTCAAGGTCAATGACACCTTCGGCTTCGGCTTCGGCTTCGGCCGAAGGTTTTGGTGAATACCGATTAATCGGCTTCGGCTTCGGCCAGAATTGCACCTTCGGTCGGACACTAAATATTACCTAGGTCCAGTAGTTTTGCCTGCATGTAACAAATCAGTACCTTACGCGTTCTAGTGGTTTACTATCTAGAAAGCGTGAACTTTTATCGTAGTTAAATGATCATTGACGTCGAAACACTATGGATACACTTCATTGCAGTTTTAGTATAAAGGCAGATGTTGAGCTCGATAATAAAATCGCATGCTGTAGAGAAATCAGGAAGACTTCGTGAAATATCTAAATCGCCTGCAATATCAAAATCGCCCGCCATATCAAAAAATGAATTTAAAAAAATATATACATATATATACGGTCGAATTGAGAAACCTCCTCCTTTTATGAAGTCGGTTAAAAAGTGAACTAAAAATTAAAAACAAGTTACGTGTTGTGAAAAGTGGAAAACTGAAAACCAATCTTTTCATCGAAGTCGGGTTTCTAAAATCATAAACTTGTTTTTGATTTTTAGTTCACTTTTTTAATTCACTTTTTGATATGGCAGGTGTGTTTTTTAATTTTTATTATTTATTTGGTCTTTTGTTTTATACTTACCTTTTAGTGATAAAACAATATTTTTTGTATTACTTATCTGTCTGCAAGAAGCAAGTGTGGAAACGGATAAGACAATTTTTTTCTATGGGTTATTGAATACCTACTACCGTTATTTTTATTCAATTTATTTTGTTATTAGTGAACGAATGCATATTGAATACTACTGTTACATATTTTTTTATGTACTAAGCAAGCTTTAGATGATGATATTATACGTAGTCAAATTTTCATGAAAAAAAATAACAAAATATTTCTGTTTTTTTCATGAACCATGGCTACCCCTTTATATTTTTTAAAAGTTTCACCGGCCTATGTTACCCGAAATAACTCAACGCTTCTAACGATACCACATACATTTAAATCGGTTAAGTCGTTTAGAAGTTATGGTGGAATAAAGAAACTCACAAACATACATACATACATACATGAACCCTGAAAACATAACACACGCAAAACTCCTTTTTCTGGGCAGTCGTGTAAAAAGTTTTGAGTTGGACGCCTTGATGTAGGAGAAGACCAAAGAAATCGTTAAACATAATTGTACAGCAAGTTGTTTACTTGGCCCCATACCGTGACAATGCTACATTGACCCACGTTTCTCTGTGGTGACGCATACCCTGACATTTACGAAAACCTGTTCCGATTTTGTCACGACTCGAATATATCATAATTGTCGTTGCGTGTTAGACAATCGATTAGCTTTATGTTACCGTTTGCGAACAACAAAGTAGAGTGTTGAACTCAGCCAGAAAAACGGTCTATAAAAAATCTCTATTAAGTAAATTGAATTAGGATCATAAATCACTAGAGGTATTCCAGCTGTAGTTGTATCAGGACTAGTAAATATTTCTAATCCCACCATTTCATTTTTTAAACAGAATCTGTGTTACTTGATTCTTAAGTATCTTTCAGATCACAATAAATTGTTGAAGTCTCTTCATGGCATCTAAAACTAAGATGCACTTTAGATAAGACAAGATTGGCAGATACCTAAGTAGATTAGGTACTAAGATAAGACTAATCTGGTTCAAACAGGTGCATCATTTCTGACTCTAACAAATTCGCCACGTGAATTTCATTCTTTATAACATGGTTTTTATAAAGATAACAAACAAAGAATGCATAACACATTATTATGTCGTAAAAATTAAACTACGCCGTAAGGTTTGTTAAGAATTTGCACTAGGTACAGACGCCAACATATCAAGCTCCCCGAAACTGTCCATTTTTTTTTCAGTCAACCTTGAACCCTAATTTCTCAGCGATAAAGTTCAAAATCTATTAAAGAAATTTGACAGATTGTAGTAGAGTGATGTAAAGGCGTCTGCACCTACATATGTATTGGAATTTACTAAGAAATGGTCAAAGAAAAAGATGAACACATAAGAGATGGCGGGACGATGACATCAGACCCGTCACCGGAACAAGATGGGATAGAGTGGCCGGAGAGACAGGAATTGAGAAGGTTTGAGGAGGCCTTTGCAGACTGACTGCTGGGGTGATTGTGTAGAATGCAATTGTGTCTCCGCACCCCAGCCAGAAATGACGAGGAGGAACACCGTATGGTTTTAGTCTGTAGGGGTCTAGGGGGACAGTCCTCCGGCCAGGACATCCATTGAGGATTAACAAACGTAACAAAGGCAAAATACAATAAACAAACGCCAATTTTATTACGAGACTTACATTTATGGTAGTTCGATTTAAATGCTATAAATAGTTAATGGAGCAGCGAAAGAAAAAACTAAACAGTTACTAGGTAAAGTTACAAATCTGATAAAGTATAATTTGCCTTTTAAATTATAGCGTCTTATTTCACTTGATTTCTGTTCAGATATTAATAATTACGTAAACCTCTAGAAGCACGGACGAAGGTAAACGAAGACCTTGACAAAAACTAGGGACTAATATTAAGCTAATCCAAATACTTGTCTAATTTAGTAGACTTTCAAATAGAAAAGAGCATAATAACCCGAATTTTGTTATAATTAGCATAAGGATGTTGAAGATCTTCACGGCGGTGGTAAAATGACCAAACATTGATTTAGTTGTTGAATTTATCACTTCTGGAACTTCTGGACTTACCATACTCGGTGCAAAACATCTTGCAGGCCTCCAAACTGAGGACTGGATCCTTATTCGAAGGGTCATTTCGAGTTTTCATGCATATTCTATCTTCGCAGGACCACCTCCATGGTGACACATCATCGGCAGTTGCGCTAAAACAAAGATTTGATTATATCAAATAACATACGGGTAGATGAAGATTTTTCTACAAAAAGAATGATTTAAAATTGACCCAAGATTACGTATTGGCAAGCCGGTTCTTCATTGACAATAATAATTCGGAGATTATTAACATCGAATACCTAGACGTGCATATATTTTAAAATGTTAAGTACGACTTTTATAAACATACATAACGCCTGTTAACGCCTGTAATCCCTGAAGGGTTAGGCAGAGTTACTTAATAGCACACCCACATTGCACTAGTTATGTTTAAGTACCATGTAATAGACAGCGAGACTATCAACGTTGTCCAAATCCGCCGTCCGAAGCCGTGGCTACTACCGAGAAACTCCTAATGGAAAAACACAATTACACTTTGCGGCTGCCCCATTTCAAAACCTAGTAAGGACCTAAAACGAAATTTTACAGGAGAGCGCATAAACGTAATATAGGTCAGCCTTTAAAAAGTATTTATGTTAAGTAAAAAAAATACTATTGGTTGTAAAGAATACTAAATAATGAACACATAGTACTAGCATTTTTTTTATATATGTGTATATTACATATTTTAAACCCCTTACTAATTTTGATAATTGACACGAGATAGTTATGTTCATGTGGAAATTGGTTTCATAACATAGTAAGAGCACTTGCTAGGTTTTGTTCTGGTTTATGGAATATGAAACTTAGATTATGTCATTGGGTAAATACTAGTAACGGTATAGGGTATTTAAATAAAATAATAATTTATTGAATACAAAAGTTTATTAATTTAAAAAAGAACAAAACAAATGTTTGGCTTATGTTTGCAGCAGCTGAGTTCTATTCAATTACAGTCATTTGCCCATCATTTGTCAAATCCACAGACGCGTCATTCACAGGTAAATTATGCCAAAATGACTTCCTTGTTTCAGGCATCAAACATACTAATTTATTGATAATTTCTTCTTTTTTATTTTTTTTAATGCCCCTTGGAGTGACAATAGTTTTAGGAAGAACAGTGCAATCAAACTTTTTAATTAAAAAGTTCAATTCCTGGAGGGGTTCATCAAATCTGAAAAAAAATATTAAATTAAAGAAAAAAAAGTAAAACAAATTGAATTTATATGATGTTTAAATAAATAAGTTGTATGTACCTTGTTTTATAAAAAAGATTTCTTGATCCAGCGATAAACTCCACTTGTACAACAGAGTTTAAATTAAAATCTTTAAGCGGTTCATTATGTCGTGCCGCTCTCTTTTTTTTTGGCCAATCATGTCTAAAAGTGATTTCTATAACTTTTATATTTTTCCTTGATTGCATCACCGTATCTTTAAAATCTTGAAAATCATAAATATTCTTTTGCCTCTTCATTTTCCATATTGTTATTTTTATTAGCAGCAGCCATAATCTATTTCGAACGGTAAAATTGCATTTGGCGACTCATTTTTGTAACTACTAACACTAATACAGGGACACAAGTTACTTCGTTCGCGCATCGACGCCGATTGAAGCGTGAGCGAGTGATTCGTGTTGTGACTTGCTGCGGATCCCCCCGCCCAACCCCGCCCTTTTTTTATATTGGATTTGATTTCAAAAACCTAGTAAGGTGCATCGACCATTTAAAAACCTAGTAAGTCCAGAGACTTACTAGGTTTTGAATTGGTTGAAGTGACTTACTAGGTTTTAAACTGGTCACGAGGGAGTGGATAGCGCACTTACTAGGTATCGATGCTTAAATATATCTGCTTTTAAGTGAGTTTTTAACGCTGGTGTTTTTGTATTCGGTAGGGACTTACTAGGTTAGGAAGTTTATGCAATAAAACGATTTTTGTAAAAAATGTCCCTTACTGGGTTTTGAAATGGGGCAGCCGTTTGGCCGACCTGGGAATCGAACCCAGGACCTCATGCTCAGCAGTCGCGCTTGCAACCACTAGACCAACGAGGCGCAAATTTGTATTTGTCTAGAAATAACAATATAATATTAATAACCAGCTGTTGCCCCTGACCTTCGTCCTTCGTCCGCGTGAAAATTTATTATAAAAGTATTATTTCCCTATTTGAATCGAATTTTGTTGACAATTTAATGGGTTTTCATTATTTGCACGGAACCACAGATTAGTCCAGATACTTCACTCAGTAGAAAATTTCCAATACCTATTACGATAATTGCCTACTCCCTCGCGTCAACAACCACTGTATGCTAAAATGCGCCTAAATGCTCAAGCATACAGCAGTGATTGCTTCGCACCGCGCGATTCCACAATAATCGCAGGGCTGCCTTTTCGATAATATTTAACATAACTTTTTATCTATGTTATTGAGAACTGTGAATATGTTCTGACTTTTATGTGGCAGTTAAAAATTTTATCATTTATAAAATATTTAACCAACTTAAAAAAATTGACAGGTAAATGGAAATCATTGACAGGTAAATGGAAAAATGTTAGGTGTTTATCCCTTCTTTTGCTTGATTTACACCCATCTACAGCACATAAGGCACCACACGGCATCGTAATACGCGTACGAACGAACAGCACTATTAAAATTGAACGGCGTGCGCGCGCTTCGCTTGCGAAAACCGCACTGAATTTGATCCGCCGGCGGACCGAGACCGCTCGGCTGGGCGGTAGGCACTTATAGCGCGCAAGTACATGGAGTGACGGAGGCCTGACGGAACCTTAATCCTTTTTCCTAAATAAAAGTAGCCAAGTACTCTTTATAACACCAGATATCAGCCAGTAAAACTCCCGTCAAAATCGGTCAATTCGGTCAGACAGAAAGACAAAAAATAAAATAAATAGATTTTTGTCATAAGTACCGTATACATAAACCTTCAAATGCATTCAGTAAAAAGCTGTTATTTTGATGTTACGAACAAACATTTCTATTTTATTTATTCGTATGGATAGCACAGATCTAGACAGAATTCGAAAAATATTAATGTTAACTCAGGTGCAAATACAATACGAATTTGCAATGTCTGTTTTCGTTCATCGATTTTCAAACAGAAATAACTAGCATAATGAATGACAGATGTTTTTCAACGTTAATTAAAGAGACCACCTGCCTTGTAGATACTCGCTATCGACAAATCGATTAACGACGATTTGCGTTCAATTTACGACCTAAATGGTAATACTAGAGCAATTTTTTAATGCTTAGCCTACGAGTACTTAACTAGTTCGATAAATCCTCCCACAAGAATGACATTGAAATTGCTTGGCATATTACAGTATCTAATAATTGAATAAGCTGTGGGTAGATCATTTTAACCAGACTTTTACGGAGTAGGCAGGTTCTGTCCCGCCATCTTAAGTGCCATAAATAATCCCGCACAGCTCAGGATATCCCGGGAACGCTTAATTGTTTGGGGCCCGACCCAGCTACGGAAGTGATAGAATACCTACTTTCAAAAGAGTGCTGTTCACTTTGTTCCTCGCTCCAATGATCGCATTATGGTTCCAAAACGCACTTGCTTTTGATCATGGTTTGACACTTGGATATTTTTCTGTTTTAAAAGTAAAGTTACCCAGGCATCTTTCTATAACCTGCCTTAAACATTGGAGTTAAAGTTCAGAGCACTTACTGCTTCTTTATCATAAATACATAACCAACTTGGTTTGGAGGTTCAAAGAGTAATATTCGATATGTAATAAACGCTTAAGAGAGTTCAAGAGGCCGAAATAAGGCCCGAATTCCTAAATAAATACTTGGTTGTGAAAATACTAGTGTTAATGCACTTTCAAACAACTAATAAGTGTCAATAGCTCGAAACGTAACAAAATCGCGGAAAAAAACTATCGCGTGACGGAGGTTAAAATAATGCACAGTGTCGAAAGCAGACTTTGATATTGTGTGTAAATAATGTAATAAACTGTTAAATTCTAAATAAATCTTAAATACTGGTAGGTACTTTAGAAGTATGATAAACTTGCTTTCTACCTTAAATAAATTAATACAGACAATTAAAGGATGCGGTTGGTCAACGGTTAGTTGTAATTAAGCAGTTACATCTACTAGCTCTACTAGCACTCAAGTAGAGCGGACGTGTGTATTAGCAATATTATTTATATTTATGACGTTAAAATAGTATTCGAGTGATCTGTGACCTAGATACCGAATCGCATTTTTCTGCTAACTTGCTAAGTTTGTGATTTACTTTGTTGAATAATAAATAATTAAGAGAAATATCTAAGAACTACGTAGATAAGTGTAATTTGGATAACCACCCTCAGAGTACTAAACGTTCTAATAGCCCTGCGAGCAAACCTCAGACACCTTACCATTCGGCAGAAGGAAGAGTTGGAGCAGTAGAAACCAGTAATATTAGTAACCGATTGATGTCCATCGAGAAGTCCCTCAACGAAGTCTGTGCCATTGCTCAAAAAGTAGCTGAACTCCGAACAAAACCTGAGGATCAATTCTCGCACAAGGTGTGAAATGTTACGACCCACCAGCGGACCGCATGACAGTTAGAGTATTAAACTCTGCTCTAGTTTTGAAAGAAAAACGGGACCTCACGAATTGGCTTGAAAATTTCCAGAGAACAATTGAAGCTAGAAAACTGCGTCAAAACATCTATGGCAGAAAAATTATCGTTCCCTGACATGGTTAAAACCAATGGTTAATTGCTTGCACCCAAATTACCTCAGCTCTATTGCAAATTTGGCAACAGATAAATTAAAATCTAGTGACGACACAAAATCTCTAGTCCAAAACTAATACGCCCGGAACAAATGAAATTGCAAGTTAGAAGATTACGCAAAAAAAAAAACGGGGGCGTTACGATAATAATGCCCCCGTTTTTTGTTTACTGCTGATAAACACGGAAACAAAAGACGACATTGAAAAACTTAAGACAGTCGTTTCAGCAAAGTAGTTCCGGCCTGAAAGTGGAAGAGCCCCATAAGAGAACCAAAAATTGCTGATACAGGAGTTCTGACCGTTTTAAGTGAAGAAGAAGTCTAAGGTTGCATTTGTCAGCAGAATTTAGCCGACAAGCTGCCTAATTTACCCTGTGACTCTTTTATGACTTCTATAAAATTAAGTCACTAGTCGGGTAAAAAGGAGGGACCTACGTGTATAACTTTATTCTTGAAGTAACTGCCAGCATAAAAAGGCCTTTATAAACCAAAACCGAGTGTACATAAATTGAACATCCTGCTCAGTGAGGGCTTCACACTGGTGACCAGGTGTTTTAAATGTCAACAAGGTGCTAAGACTTGTCGGGAGGCTTCCTAATCCCGGAAGTATGATCCGGTGGGACAATTATCGAACTCCACGAAGGGCGAACCCGTGGGCATAAGCTAGTACGATGCTAAATTAAACTGCGTATACCTGATGAGATTCCCAGTCTGCATACAACAAATCATTCGTAATATCCAATAGTTCAGTCACAAGACTTTAGCATTTTTTACACGATATAGATTAAATAGGCTAGCATCGACAGGTTAACGACCCCCGCATCGGTATAAACACATTATCACATGTTGCCAACTCGCTACTTCAAAAACCTTTGCCAAATTCGTTCCATATAGGAGATCACCCAGATTGGGCTATTTTCTAAAGTCAACCAAAAAATCTTATTATTTAGATAGAACATAACATGATAAACATTTTTTATTACGAGTCATAAGTAAATTTACCGAAAAATTATTCAACCAAAAAATATCTGAGATCAGTTGAGATCACCCAGATTGGGGTAAATGAAACCTATGAACTACAGAACTAATATTACCAGTGTTTTCATTTATTGTCGTATTGTCGGTGCCACCCTGTAGGTATACATTTTTACAAATATAGTTGCGGTAAAGTGATTGTTGTTAATTACGCGTGTGTTACGTAAGCAGTTAGTATTGGCCGGTCCCTATAGAGTTTAGAAATTGTCGTCTAACTATGTACAAACTGGAGTGTTACATGTACCCGATACAGGAAGCGAACTAGGTACCTACTGTTAGTAACTAGTCTACAAAATTAATTCATTGAGACGATGATTGCATATCGAAATGAGCTAAGTAGATGAAATTACTATAATAATATAATTTTTGTTTTATAATTTGAAGTGGATAGGTACCCAACTGCGGTAGGGAATTTTCTTTGATAGTATGAAATTCGAAGACTTTATTTCTAGCGAAGGCTCATACAGGGTTAGTAACATAGGTAGTCCCCCTTAAAAACTAAGTTAGAAAACAACACGATACGGTGACACATGCAACTGACAGCAGTGGACCACATAAGGACAGTCCACTCTGCCAGCAATAAAGTCTAGAACCCTGTTATGACTGGCCAATCGCTGCGCGCTAGCGCATTATTGTGTAAAAACAATCTAAAGTCTGTTTTTTAATCTCAGAGACTAAATTGACACATGCCAAACTTACAAATAATGTTGCCTGCTCTTTTGTGTAGTGTTGTACTTACGATACCAGTTTGTTAAATCGTAACTTTTATATTTATTAGACAATTAGCAAAAAATTACAGATGTCACTAAAAATGATAAAACATTCAAATTGAATGAAGTACGAAGCCTTTTTGAAGAAGAGCTTCGTCAAGTGACCCCGCAGCGGTGGAAAGACTGTGTGGCTCGTGTTATTAAAATTGAAGATGAAATGTGTCATCTGGGCCATAAGTCGACGACATTTGATCTGATTGATTTAATATAGAAGTAGGTGGCGAGTCTGATGATTCAGACATGAAGTGACAGACGACATTATCGGAATCTGATTAAGGTGAATGCTCCAACCAGCCCGCGAAATTCAAAATTTCTTGCGTTTTTTGCAATTTGCAGGCCAGTGCTAGGTTGTATGTTGATTAAAATATTATTCGCGGCTGTAAGACGTATGTAGTTACAGAATTATAATCATCAAAATCACCAATACAACCCTCCAAGTTCATAAAGGCGTAGGAACAAGAAAAAGTCATTCCTACAGCTTAGCCCCGATACCCCATACCGTGTTCGAGAGTGGACGTGTTTTTGTTCTAACTAAAGTAAAAATAATTTTAACATAATATAGACGACCGTAGCCCGTGGTAATACAGTTTAGAGTGCCGTAACTCCGTTCTCCGTTTTACACGTATTTTTTATTAAATTCAACGGGCGCCCGCCAACGTCGAACGTACTGCGTGACCCCGCCTCGCACTCGCCGCCTTCACCTCTGTGGGACCAGCGCAGTGTTCATAATTGCTGTCTCGCTTCCTCCAAGACCCTGTGTTCGTCGCCGGCGCAGTTTTGCTGGTAGGACTGCATAAACATTGCTTCGTACGAGCCTGCACTAACTTATAAAGTTATAAGCCCGTCCGTGAGTGCCTTCGGCCTTATTTTTTTTTTGCCCACGATGCACTGCGTACGGCGCTCGCCACCACCACCAAACACTGCTGCAGTAGGGTCGCCGGCGCCTGAATATGAATCGCCGCTGGCCTCAAAACTCCACACAGCCTCTTCCGAGCCAGAGCTGAGCGCTTTTTCGGGCAGTCAAGGGCGCATTAAAGATATTTTCGTTAACGCGCACCGCAGAACAAAACGCCGACTCGACGATGGTACGTATGTTGTGGATAGCGAGTCGGAGAATTTGCTGCTATTATCCGAAATCACTAAACTTTTCACTGATTTTGAGTCCAAACAAAACCGAAAGTTCGATTGCCTTAAATCTGCAATAGACGAAATATCTGAACAGAACTCTAACATCCAAACATCTGTGGAGTTTGTCAGCGGAAAATACGATGAACTTATGGAACGACTGGATTCAACTGAACGAGAAAACTCCACCCTTAAGAGGCAGATTTCCTCCCTAGAATCCAAAGTTGATTACCTGGAGCGCTGCTCCCGCTCAACTCTGCTTGAGATAAATAATCTGCCTACTACTGCCTCGGAAAGTAAGGAATCGTTGATGAAAAACCTCTGTATGATTGGGACTGTCATTAATGAAGAAATAAGACCATCTGAAGTCAATAATATTTACAGACTGAAGGCAAAAAAAGACTCGCACACCGTTGGTACTGTTGTTGCGGAATTTAAGTCTTCAACCTTGAAGGAAAATGTTCTTAAAGCCACAAGAAATTATAACAAGAAATGCAGTGACAATAAACTATCGACAGCCAGCATTGAGCTGCCAGGCCCACCGAAACCTATTTATATAGCTGAGTCCCTTACCTCCTATGGCAAACATCTGTACTACTTGGGCCGCAAACTCCAGAAAGAAGGTAAATGCGAAAGCTGCTGGCCGAGCCACGGGAAAATTTTTGTCAAAAAGTCCGCAGGTTCGATTCCATTTTGTGTAAACTCCGAAAGCGACCTGCATAATCTTATAGGCACCGCCTCCCGGTGACTAAGTTCCGCTAAAATAACATACATTTTGCCTTTTAGTTATACTTGTTTCAGTTTTGTTTTCTTTTTTTTGCCTGTAATATCACACTCCACACAACACTACCCAAGGTCATACGCAACTTCTCTCAATTTCGATTCCCAGCATGCACCAATAGACGCCTGTTTTCATACTTTTCTGCCTTTAATACTGCACGCACATAATTTGCAAAGCTATTCGATTAATAAGTCATACTTTTCTGATACTGCTCATGCCATCACTTTTCATCACTGCCGCATTAACTTGATGTTCTATCTCTGTTTTAAAATTCGATAATCTATATGACATACAGACTGACCTGGACAGTATTTCGGTGGCTGAGTCTGCAACCTGCATGATTGATGACTGCAAGGTTATTGCTGATTTGCACAAAAATGCTCTCTCACTTCTTTGTCAAAATATTCGAAGCATAATTAAGAACTTTGATGGCCTGACAACGCTTTTGGAAAGAAGCAATACATCCTGGGATTTCGTGATTCTTACGGAATGCTGGCTTTTTAACTCTCCTCCTCTACCTTCAATTCATGACTATACCTGTGTCACTACCAATCAACATAACTCGCAGAATGAGGGTGTGGTAGTTTTTTTCCGTTCCCACCTTCAAGTTTCTGTGTCGGAGCCACTGGTCCACGATGCCAACTGTTTGTTGTTAGTACTCAACAATGATACCGCTCTGATTGCAATCTATCGCCCCCCTGCTGTTAGGAATGTCTCCGCATTCGTGGACTCCCTGGATGTAGTACTAAAATCTTTATCTTCCTACAAAAACATAATCATAACCGGTGACATAAACATTAACATCTCCGACTCCAGTAATGACTCGCGTGCAACTGAGTATTTGACAATGCTCGCCTATCATGGTATGCTACCGGCACACACACTTCCTACGCGACAAAGTAACTCCTGTCTCGACCACCTAATTCTGAAAACGAGAAGAGCTGCTTTTTGTTTCATCGCCAACACTTCGGTCACTGATCATGACACTGTATTATTATTTATGGAGAACAATAACACGTCTAATATTTCTCTGAAAAAAGCTAGACATACCCGGGTTTTAGATTTTGACAAAATTGAACTGGACCTACTTCACACCGATTTTAGCCCCGTTTATGGCACCCCAGATGTTAATGAAGCTACTGACTTCTTTATCAACACCCTTAACACTATCATAGTTCAAAACTCTATTTTGAAAGTTGTGCCCAACCGTAAAAGGCTAAGTAAGCCATGGATGACTCCAGGGCTCCTTAGATGCCTACGAAATCGAGACAATATGCATATGAAACTTAAAAAAAATCCTGAAAATACAATACTTCAAACAACTTTTAAAAGATACAGGAATTATTGCTCTAAGATACTTAAAACTACTAAAACTAAACATGATGAAGCCCTTATAAGTAACGCACAAAATAATAATAAAAAACTCTGGGATGCTATAAAAACTATCACCAACACATCAAAAGTTAAAACACATGCGAACGCTCTTCTGTCACCGTCTGATCCAGAGCGCTCTGTTAATGAAGTGAACTCGTATTTTGCTAACATTGGACGTACATTGGCTGAAAACGTTCCTCACGCCTCCTCATGCCTACCTCCACAAACCGATGATCTCCTACCTTATCATAACAGTTTTGTCATGCTAGGAACAGACGAATCGGAATTGGATGTTTTGATCGGGAAGTTGAGGGGAGATTGTGCGGTGGGTTCCGATGGTGTGTCGGGCACGTTTCTCAAGAAATTTAAAAATCTTCTCACTCCACACCTGACTCATATATGTAATTTAGCATTTACCTCCGGCATCTTTCCAAATGCGCTTAAGCTAGCAGTAGTGCATCCTGTGCACAAGGGCGGGGACAGAGATCGATCAAATAACTACCGGCCTATATCAATTTTGCCTACACTTTCAAAATTAGTTGAGAGGCTCATGAATAACAGATTAGTCGAGTACCTAGAGCAGAATCACCTTCTTTCTTCTGCTCAATATGGTTTCCGTTCCGGAATTTCTACAAATAAGGCTGTGCTTGACCTAACTACTAACATCTTCTCCAACCTGGATAAAAAGCAGAAGGTAATTGGTATTTTCCTGGATCTGGCAAAAGCCTTTGACACGATATCTGTCCCCAATCTTATTGTAAAACTCGAAAGAATCGGTATTAGAGGCACTCAACTCGCTCTCTTTGAGAGTTACCTCACGGGTAGACGACAATGCGTGAGGATCGGTGATTGGACTAGTGACGAACTCCCTATATCATACGGGGTACCCCAGGGCAGTATTATCGGCCCGACCCTTTTTCTCATTTATATAAACGAGCTCTGCCAGCTAACGCTGCCCCATGCGTCCATCTTCACATATGCCGACGATACTGCCCTAATATTCCACGGGGACTCCTGGGAGCTGGTGTTCCGGCATGCACAATCGGGACTCAACCTTGTCACCACTTGGTTGGCTCAAAACCGGCTTACTTTAAATGTTGACAAAACATATTACTTAGCCTTTTCCTTTACTGCCGCTGGGAAACCTCCCTCTCCTTGTTCCTTGACTGCCCACTCGTGCACATCACCTCACCACACCGCTTGTGATTGCCCCTACCTTTCTCGCAATAACGTGGTGAAATATCTCGGTGTACAAATTGATCATTGCCTGTCATTCTCCACACACATAACCACACTTGCCTCACGTCTGCGCAGGTTGATCTACATTTTTAAGTCCCTTCGTCATGCTGCAGACACTGCGCTGCTAAGAATTGTATATCTCGCCCTCTGCCAATCACTTATACAGTATTGCATAATCACTTGGGGTGGATCAGCAAAAACCCACATGCTGAAACTGGAACGTGCGCAAAGGGCACTCTTGAAGGTTGGCTGGCGGCTACCTTTTCGCTTTCCTACCATCGATCTTTATAATACATGTTCAGTTCTCTCTGTTCGCAAATTATTTATACTTAATATTGTTTTAACCACACATTCCCAAACTCCCTACGTCCCAGGCAAATTTGGGTCCAAACGACGTAAACACACTGTCTGCCCCTCCATCCGCACAAAGTGTCGTTCGGCCCAACGCGGTTTTCCTTTCCTCAGCAGCTACGTCTATAACAAAGTCAATAAAATTTTAAATATATACCCAATGTGCAGATCAAAATGCAAAAGAACTGTTACGGAATGGCTACTTAAATTGGACTATGCAGAGACTGAAAATTTACTAAATATATTAAAATAATTTTGCCTAATCAAATTAACTTTGGATCGCGTTTCACCTTTTCAACCAACACACACAGACACATACACACACTCTCGGACATGTGGGTGCTTACGCCCAGTGCCATATGCGGGTGCGGGCGTGAGGACCTATTTTGCGCTCGCGGACACACAACACTCTCCAAAGACACTCATTGCACATAATTTTGTTTTGTACTTTATTCTCTCATTCTCACTACTTGGATTCTCATACTTTTGAAACGTTTTAGTACGTAAGTGCAACTAAATATTGTAATTTTAAGGGTGTGAGCCTGGAGATCTGTCATACAGGTCTCGAACCCAGTATAGACTCCAGCTCTCACAAAGGTTTGAATCTGCCTGTCAACTGTAAACTATGTTACAAAATTGTACCTTTTTGAGAGAAATAAATTACTATTGTATTGTATTACTGCGTTCGTCGACGCAAATTGTCAATGTGGGGGGGGGGGGAAGTCCGGTAAATTAAAATGGGATAATGGACAGCCTTGTAGGTATGACTAATGGCTTCTAAATGGTAGACAAATAACAAATAACCATAAGCGACACTGTGGAAGACCCAAGCGAAGATGGCAAGACAAACTTGACGCCTTCATGAGAGATTGGGCTACAGCACCTGCCACCAGCCCTGAAAAATGGAAGAAGTGGAGGGATGCCGCTGCCTAGCTGTGGGACTGTATGGGCTTTTTTTTCAGATGGCAAATCATCAAATGACTCCTCCCGCTCTGGGCGGAGCGGAAGGGAGTGTCAGACTTTTACTGACTAAAAACCATCCATGTTCCTTCTTTTGCCCTTTATGTTCCAGGGCCGCGGTATCTCTTTCGAACAGTCCCGCAGCCCTGGAACAGTCCCGCAGCCCTGGAACAGTCCCGCAGCCCTGGGGACTGTAGGTATGGGCTGATATAATAATAAAAAGACGGATTTAATACAGCGTGTATACGAAGCCGTCAACCAAGCATTATGTACAGACGCCAGCAGGTCAAGCTACCCGAAAATGTCAAATTTTCCCAATCAACCTTGAACCTAATACTTTATCAACAAAGTTGAAAATCTATTAGAAAGACAGATTGTAGTAGCTTGGTGTGCTGGCGTATGTACATCTACCTAAGTAACTTTACGCAAAATTATTGCTGGAAAAAACAACTTTTTTTTAGGGTGAAAAATCACTCGCTAATCGCTATAGGTAACCCCAACTGGTGCTATGACTGTTGAAGTCACCAACTACTATTTTATCTCGCTGACTGTTAAGGTCAGGTGTGTCGAGTTGGAAAGGGGTACCGGGGGGTTTATACACGGATGTTACTGTGCAATTACCGAGGTCTACTGTGATTATTTCTATGTTATTGTTATCACAGCATTTTGTGGAGATGACACTTACGCCGCCGCGCCGGGAGCAACAAACACTGCGTTACCGTACTTCGGGTGACAGATCTCGGCGCGGCGACAAGTGACAGTCCAAGAATGTGGGGCCTGCTTTGGGTGGAATCCCGATGGGTCTCATGAACACATAAGACGGCGCAATGCGTCTTGCGAGATAATTCAGAGAGGATCTCTGCTTTACCCTGAGAGAACCCTTCGATGATGATCGAGATTACACACAAGGCTGGTTTTGTTAGTGGACTGTTAGAAGAACTTATGAATAGTGAACAGTATACTAAACGTTTTTTTTCACGAATTGAGATAATAAAGCCATCTTTCTTAAAATTACGTAAACCACAAAACGAATTTGACACTTTCTTAAAAAATCCACTATTTACATTACATTAGTGTTGTGATTAAGTTTTAAGTGTTTTGTAATTAATAAAGTTATTTCGTGTTAAATCTGTAGGTAGTAGTTAATTTATCCCACACCCAGCTCGTAACAATACTAAATTCTTTTCTCTTACACCGCACCTAAGGCGTATGTAAATATTTGGAAATTTAGCTAGGTACTGTTAAAAAAAAACATAAGCGCCTAAAAAAGATTCAAAAAGAGGAAGACAGAAATATCTAGATTAATAGATAGGTCTGTGTTATCACACTCTCATAGAGCAATGAATCCAGGACAAGTAAAATATCTGGAGACATAATTCCCAACAGTCTGCTCAAAAATGTAAGACCTACCGCCTCTTAACATACGTTATCAATCAAATAGATGAGCAGAACTCCACTTTAGATAAGGTCTATCTAGTATCTACTCCTTAAGGTACTAAAAATGAAACTTACCATATAACTGATAATAGCGCTATGTAAACAGCGCACAAGCTATATCTTTGATGCCACATCTTAATCTGAAATGAAGAAAAAACGATATTAGGTCAAGTTTGTTTTTCCAGCACATTAATCTAAAGTTCTAAATAACAGTCTGTCTGTATCAGATGTACTACCGAGTTCACTGACGGTCTGCAACTTTTCACCCATAAGCTTAGAGCACAAGGGTGAAAAGTGGCATAAGTGGCGTAATAAGCTTGAAAAGGTACTACCGCACCTACCATATAAAAAGAAGGATTTATGCCGATTTAGTTATTTGATGTCAGGATGTGAGGATCGTAGGTCTTTGCAGTATTCATAGTGCTAAAGATCAACATTTTGGACCGGGAACACAGTCAAAAATTTTTTTTTATTCCCTTATTTTTTTAGTGCAGTATTGTCAACACACACACACAACACATGCAACACAACTCATGTGTACATTCATGTTTTTGTCATGAACGATATGTTATGTCAGAAACGATAGGTGGACTGTGTGAAAGATAATATGGCTAGAAAGGGGCCCGCGTGACCACTGAGATGACGACAAGTAACAGAAAGTATGAAAGAAAAGAAGACACGCTGCACCCTCCCTAAATAAATTGGAATAAGAACAGGAAAATGCTGATGAAGAATGATGATTTTTAAGTGTGTGTATTAACTTGCCTTGAACCTACTTACACATTTCTCAATGAAGACAGACCAACACAACCCGACCGAAAGGAATGAGTATTTCTTATGCTGATAAGATTAATAGAAAACTCCTATTAACGACATTTTCTTGAAAACAGTAATTAAAACCTCTAAGTAGCATAATCGATTATCAAACCTTGATTAATTAAGCTATATTTAAAGCGTCTACTTGGAATCTCGGATAGGTACGATAAAACAATTTGATCGCTGGCACTTGGACGGCTGATAAAACAAACTAAGAAGAGTTATCTGCGTTAGTAATTCGGTGCGTTTTTTATTATTTTTATTTTGTACATTGGGTTTTGTACTTTAAGCAACTAATTCCAATATTTTTTCTTGTTTTAACATACTTTGGTTAAATAGGGTTCCATACCTCAATAGGAAAAAACAGAACAATTAGAGGATCACTCACGTGTTTGTCTGTCCGTCTGTCACAGCAAAGTTACTCCGAAATTATTGGACCGATTAAGTTGGGTACTTACACATAATTATGTAAATCGGTAAACCCAATACGGACGTGTAACGTAAATTTATGCATTTTAAACATGGGGGCCACTTTTTGGGAGGTAAATTAGATAATGAGATTTTAAGATAAATAGTTATGAAGTTATTTAAGATATGACAGACGGGAATAAACCGATGAGAAGACTATTTTCGAGATGCTCAGTGCTCTCTATTTAGGGCAACTAGTCTCACTGCCCTGACACTACAAGTCCTCGGCTTTCAATTGCCTCAAGAGGAATAAACAATTGAGATGAAGATGATAACAAGAATCAAGATAATATCAACACTGATGCGTGGATACTTTGTTGGTTCGTGTATAAATCTATACTAATCCATGATGAAAGTAGGAACTCTGTCTGTCTGTAACCTTCTCGAAAGGCTCAACGGAATTGGATTAAAGGACTCTGTGCTTAAGACCAACAGAATTATTTCTAAAATATATCTCAGCTTATTATTAGGTTATTATATTATTACTCTAAATCATTCTAAAACAACAGGATTCAAAGTCACCGGAGAACACAAATAGTGCTGAAATAAAATACCTATGTTGCCTGTTTCTGAATGTTGCTATAGATTTGACCTATTATTCAAAGTAATAATAAACATAGTTTAACAGAGGGGGTTCCGTAACACGGCCTCTACAGTCCTAAGTGGATTCAAGCACCTCTCCGGCCTTGCTCGGATTAATTACTGTCTGCTTAGTTTTAGCACAACGTTATCAACGTGATCTACTAAAAAACGAATGATTGTTGCAGTCAAATCTTCGACAAAATACAGGCAATTGCAGCATTTTCAATTAGCCGTGGCTCTGGTCTTCGGCACTTGTCACAATAGTATGAATTATAAGAGAATATTGTGGGCTATGGTTTCTGGTTTGGTATGACTTACGCCCATATTGACCAAGACGCTTTAACACGGATAGTTCATGACCCGAGTAAGGACTTGAATACTTCATCCCGATAGAATGTCCCCGTGGGATAATTTCCGACCTCCACGCGAATGAAACCACGGGCCAAAGTTAGTCTTTAAATAAAATAAATAAAATATAAATATAGTATAATTTAAAATAATAGGTACTTATACACACACACGCACACACACATACATGCAGACACGCATACGTGTATTATTTTTATTTGTTTATTATTTTTGTTTATTTATATATTTTAATAATTTTCAAAAATCCCTACCAATCAGAACTGTGAGAAATCAAAATCAATCAAAATCAAAGCATTTATTTCAAGTAGGCCCGTTACAGGCACTTTTGAACTGTCGAAACAAAGACAACAATGAAATTTAGCTACAGTCCCAGTCACAAGGCATAAAAACTGTGAAAGTACTGTAGTTGCCCATTCCCTAACGTAGATCTCTATGGAGAAGAACGGGCAAGAAACTCCATGGACACTCTTTTAAATCAGAATATTTTTACAAAACCTTGGTTACATCATTCATGTTTAGATGGTACATTATGTGAGAGCGATGTAGCAAGATGTGCACGAGATGAGACCCTCACTCCAGCCATCAAGTCCGGTTTTTTCCCTCATTTATAATTACTGTGATAACTTGCTTCTTGCTACTGGGTAATCAGGAAGTACCCTACCCATTTGAAGCCGCCGCGCCATACAAGCAATAAATTCTTATTGCCTGTATGGCGCTGGATTATTTTACCATAGAAAAAAAAACGTGAATATAAAGTGTTACGGTATTGTTTACCTAAGCTTGGTTCAATTTAAGTACTCTACATGCTCGTATCGTAACATATCCATAAACACTAAAATGTAAATTTAGGTACCTACCTATACATATATTTTGGTGTTTATGGATATGTTCACTAAAATGCAATAATAACATCAATAGCTAGCCTACATTTAAAACTTGTGTTATTGTTTTCTGACTACTTTTGTTCCCAAAATAAAACCTCTATAATTCAATAAGTTCGACAAGTTCTGGTGGTCTACCATGACGTCTTAAGGCCTACGCAGACCGGGACGGCACGGCAAGGGATTTAAATTATTACTAATGGACATTCAAACGTATCGATATAGAAATACGACATAAATTGCTATGCTTTAAAATGATGCCGTGGCATCGAAAAGGATTTCATTGCACGGTATTGAAAGACGCGCCACGGGCTTCCGCGGCGGGATGCCGGGCCGTGGCGTACTGCGGTACGCAACGGCATGCCAAGGATTCCGGCGCTCGTTTTGACATACCGCGGAGTGAGGCAAAATCATCTTCTATCCCTAATTATTAGCCTGTGCACCTTCTTCATCTACAATAATCGATGTCAACACCAAATCCCAATGTACCATTTTAAAACTGAGGCACATCATCACTCGATCAAACGCAACTGATGACTAAAAATGTATCGGGCAGCAGGGGCTGCCGAGGCGTGATTTGTCGTGCCGCGGCACGCCGCGCCGTGGCATACCGTGGCAAGGCGCTGGAATGCTGCGGTATCTAAGAGGCTAATGTGCGCTGACTGACGGTAAAATCCCTTGCCATGCCGTCCCGGTCTGCGTAGGCCTTTAAAGCAGGAGTAATTCCAGTGTGGGAAAGAGATGGCTCTAGACGACCTGTACAGCTCTGTCTCTTTCACACACTGGAATTACTCCTGCTGTAAGACGTCATAGTAACCCCCCTGATAAGTATAATTTTTAAGTAGACCCTGGTAGAGGCCTTAGAATAGAAAAAAACAATGGAAGCCTTAAAATTTCCGAACGCCTAATGAAAAAATAAAAAACCGTAATGGTGAGGTGGTATTAAAATTTTCAATAATAATAACATAGGAAGGAGAAAGCGAAAGGGGTGGCCTTTGACCAGCAGTGGGACACACAAAGTGGTTGACAAAGAAAATGAACAACTAGACGACATGGACCGGTAAACGAAAGGATGCGAAAAAACAAGAATCCAAATTCAATGACGGCAAGATTGAAGCCATAGCTGATCCATTGGTTGGTGCGCTACATGTCGAGGCTTCGAGTCCCTTGAGGGGAAGAACACAGTGCTCCAAAGAACATACACATTTGACAGTCATCATACCGCAAGTGCCATATTAACAGTAAAAGAGCTACTTATAATGCTACACTTGAGCTATCTTCTACTTAATCCACAAGTGATTATATATTTTTGCGGTTTTATTATGGTTGATGCTAACATCTTTTCATAATCTAGGTACAACAACCTATAATAATAGGTGGCACATTTATTGTGACATCTCAGACCCGTTCTTCAGATCGGCAAGGGTGCGGTTAACAGTAGCAGATGGTACATGGTTTTATCTAGAGCCGACTCTGATGCTTACTAGTGTATTAACTAGACCTTTTTTGTTCTAAAAGTCTGGGGGCCTAAAATGGAAATAAATTCTTAAAATGCAGTTAATTTTATGAATAGTTACTTTGTGACCATTTTACGAATTGTAACGTACCTAATTCATAATATTATCCTATTTTGATTCTTCTTCTTCTAAACAATACTTTATTGGCCAAGACAGGATCTTGATCTGACCGAGAATCAATTTTATACAGTCATGAAGATTGAATACAAATCGTGAATACCTAAACAATATCGTATGTTGAAAATACAATTCAAAGAAAAGAATTCGACCTTAAATTGTCGTGAGTAAAAGTAAAAGTGACAGGAATCTAGGGCGACTAATACCTCCATATGAAGTCGCAAAAAATTGACAGCTCAAATAAATTCCACGGTACAGAATATAACAGGCGTTCCGTGAAATAAATATTTGTACCAGCTTGGTTGAAATAGATATTATTGAGACTAATTCAAAGCAATTAAAAGGTTTTTTTTTTCTACCGTTAAAAGAAATGCACGTAGTTTTTATCATCATCAATCATAAAAAAACTTGTGAAGAAGTTAGAACTTAGAGCCCCAATATCTTCGTAACTAGAGGGTATGGTCCAGAACAAAAAAAAATATAAAATGACGGGGAGAACAAGTGCCTTTAGTTGGGTAGATCTGTACTACATAGTTCTTGGGTTAGGTAACGATTTTGTGATCGGTTTTAACAAACCGATATAACTATCATAATAATAGGTAGACACCACAAACCACGCTCTTTCCACTAACTGGGTGTTGGCGATGGTGTTATTTCTGAAATCGAACCCACGATCCACAGAAAGCTACGCACCACTCCGCCCAAGACACGGCTAGCTGTATGTGAACTGACAACGAAATTTTTTGACAGAAAATATCTATCGCCATACAACACAAATTTGCTCATTTCTAAAATATTTATTCTCCAGAATCAATCACTATAAATTATTAATTAGGTGTATTACCAAAACCGGTACTTCATTTGGCATTAAATATAATAATTTTAATTTGATAAACACAACTAAATAAATATACGGAAATAATTGAAAATGAACATAATAAATACGATCACCGAAAATGTTTTGCCAATTTACAGATACAAAATCGTAAACACGAGAAAAGTTTTCAATACGCACCTATAGTTATTGACTACGTCCACACTACTCCGCGATGGCTGGGACAGTGGCAAATAGTGGCTTATGTTGGAGGACACTTTTATGTTCCCGCTCTGCAAAGCGTGCGACGAAACTTGTTTGTATCATAAGTTCATAACATTCATAACCGTAACCCGCAGCAGAGCTGCAACCTCATGCATTATATATACAAAAATAATTGAAAGTTCAATTATTTTTAAACTGCTTCGATAAGGTTTCGAGTTCTAAAACAGCTGTTAAGGGACATTTTTAATTTAGTTATTTTTTATTTCAAATTAAATACAAAAAGAAATACCAGTGGTGAAATAGTTTGCTCATTTACACCATTACTACATTTTGCTGTTATATTTTATTCATAACATCACTGCGAAGGGTTAGGCAGCAGAGGTATACTTGTAGTGCAACCACATTTCACCAGCAATGAGTCGTTTTTACATAATTTGTGTTAAAATTCTTAACAAACAACTGAGACGATTTATCACAGATCTTACTTTTCGAATAAAGTCATTATTTTCCAAGATTCAATGTCATCAAATTGTCAAATTACCAAGATCAAGTCACGCAATAGAATTTATTATTAAAATGTGTCTGCCACATCTTGTTATTAGCAATATCTCTAATGTTCTCCAATATTATTATTTTAAGATTATTGCTAATTATAATATACATAAACGTTTAAGAAATCAAAGTTTTAAGTCTGTGTGCCAAAAGCTTTGATTCCAACAAGTACAACCAAATTTTAAAAACTTTCAATGTGACAGGCGTTATGTCAAATCACTGACAGACAAATCAATTTGACTTTGACAATTAATTATACATTGAATAATCGAAGCAAAAGTGAAAGATAAACTTGTGTGTGATTGGGTAAACATGACAACTAAGGCACTTACGTTTTAAAAAAATAAGAAAGCTGCAGAAATAATGGATCCCGCACTACTCCGGGAGCGCGAAGCGTTCAAGAAAAAGGCACTTGCTACGCCGAGGTACGTTACATGCTTGTGGTGGTCACCGTTAGCTCGCGGGCACTGCTCGGGTCGCGCAATCACGGTTCGCGCGTCCTTTCTCTCGCTCCCACACGCTGGCATCAACAATCCCAATTATCAATTTACATCATGATAACTTTAGAAAAACTATTGAGAACTTTTTATTTAGCCTTACAATGTACAGTGTTTTGATTCATTTTCGTCATGTACGTTTTAACTTTATTATCTAAATTCAGTTTCAATGTTATTGTTTTTTCCTTGTATAATAATGATAACATCATTGCTCAACTATCTTAATTAATTAATTATCAGTAATTATTCATTTCAGTATCGAAAAGAAAAAGAGAGATGACTCCCAATTCAAAGATGACAGCAAGAAGAAATCTAAATCATCAAGCTCGGTCAGCACCGGACCGAAGCTTGATGCTAACAAGTGAGTTTCTACATTGTATTACATATAAACATCTTTAAAAAAAATGAATTCGACCATCATCATCATCTGCGAAGCCATTGTCCAACTATGTTGGGGTCCACATCAACATTAACCAACCGGATGCAGCAGTAAACCAGTACTTTACATGAAAAGTGATAATCAAATTATTGAAATACAACTAATGGGTTTTGAAATAGCATACTATTACTCCAATTGTTATCCCTAACATAGTCACAAGATTTTTTTTCTTCTGTGTCTTTAGTCCCACTGCTGGGCAAACGTCTTTCCTTCCAAACCTCCCTATCTTGTGCAACCTCCGGCAATATTTAATTAAACATTGACATTTCTAGCTATAAAACAATGTCAGGGAGCTCATCATATCGGTTTGGTGTGCTTGCTCGCATTGTCAGACACATGAGGGCACGCCATCAAGAGGGAGACGACCATCCATTGAATCTTGATGAAGTCTTGGACGAAACCAACCAGTTGGATGTTGGAAATAAAGTCAAACAGGTTGAGTTTCTTAATAATGCAATTATTGTATTTTAATGTGAAATAATGATGCCTTTAAAATAAATAGGAACAGTAGTGTTCTTTATAGATCTTTAGAGAAACAGCAAGAAATAAAATTATTAGTAAAAACAATATTGAATCCTGAATGTGTTGAAATTGCATGTACCACTGTTTGTCTCTGCACCACCCAAAAGTTGACTGGTAAAAAATGCTGAGTCTATAAATTTGTGCTTAACATTATTTTCAGTGGCTACAAACCGAAGCTCTCCAAAACAATCCTAAGATAGAATGCACTCCTGATGGAAAATATATTTTTAAGCCTGTATATAAAATTAAGGATAAGAAGTCTTTACTAAGGTAATGTATAATATAAGGTTTACTATCACATCAATATTCAGTCACTATATTACTTTTTCTCCAAAACAGGGTGAGTTTTGTTATACAGGTGATTACTGAGATAGCCAGCCAGTCTATGCCAACCATTTAATTAGAGATAGAAATAACATTATTGTTATTAAAAAAATTATATAAAATATTAATATTTTATAAATATATTAAATCTGTTTGAGGCTTACCAATCTCTGTTAAAAGACATCATCCTGTTTATTTTAATTGGTGGTTACACCATTAACCAATAATTCCAAGACACGACTTCTCAAAAAAAAATACATTTTATTTTAGATCTGAAAACCCAATTAATCTTCAATTTACAGTACTTACAATTACATTTTTACTTGCTTTGAAATTAATTAAATAGTCGAGTCATTGAATTGTTAAGGGGTTTGAATTATTTGGCCTGCTTAACTTCAGCCATTTTATTCTCAATATAGCAGCCAAGTATAAAATCTGTATTAAAGAATAGCTGGTTAACAAAACAAACTAGTTTTTTATGAGACAAAATCTTTTAAAGCGTCACGTTTCCGAGATATATTCCGCTATTTTGAAAATTAAAAATGGCTGAAGCTAGGCGGGCCACCCTCCATACAAAAATCTTCCAACCCATGGCATCACAGGTTGTTATTGCCATACAAAATCTATGGGAAACCCCATTTTGACATCTCATAATTACGTCAATTGATTGGTGATGCAACTACCATATATTGTAATAATATTAACACTCTCTTTCATTGTCTTTGGTCTTCCTGCCCTTATCCCAAGTTACTTGGTGTCAGTGCCTCAGCACAGCGCTTTTTTTTTCTTGCATTCTCCCCTGTCAGCCATCACGTCACATTTACACAAATTTCTTTCATATCTTTCTAACACTTTCCAGATTATTAAAACAACAAGATCTCAAAGGACTTGGAGGGATATTATTGGAAGATGTCCAAGAGTCTCTGCCTCACTGTGAGAGGGCACTGAAGAGTTTAGCACAAGAAATTCTGTATATAGCTCGCCCTACAGATAAGAAGAAAATATTATTCTATAATGACAAAACTGCAACTTTAGATGTAAGTTATATTTCATGAGAAGCCTCTACTAATTACAAGCAAGTCTTATCTAGGAATAAATTACTTACATTGTAATTCATCACCACTGCTCTCAAAAACGGTGAAGGAAAACATCGGTGAGGAAAGCAGCATGTCCTAGAATAAAAAAATCGAAGATATGTGACATCTATCAACCCGCATGGTAGATTATAGCCCATTCCTTCTCATAGAGAGGAGGCCAGTGTCCTCCCAGCAGTGGGATCCTTTGATGTTGTGCCCTAAGGGGCTATCCCCACGAGCGAGAGAATCGCGACGGATCCGCGCTTCTATCGTCGGGTCGTCTCCACGAACGAGCGATTATTCCGCCAGCGCGTCGCGACTGGTAACGGAATCGCCGTGTTTCCGCGACGAGGCGTTGTGCAATAGTAGTAATGCCTGTCGCGCGCTCGCTGCGAGAGCGCCACGTACTGCGGCGGGCGCGCCACCAGTCGCGGCGATACCACGGTGATACGACGACATTACGCGCGCACATTGCCACTCGTCGCATCGCCGCGATAACATGGCCGTGTGGAGACGCGTTCATAGAGTGTATAGAAATACGTGGCACGACGATATTATCGCCGCAATTCTCTCGCTCGTGGAGACAGCCCCTAAGTATAAGTAATCTCCTACAGAATTGTGCCCTATTGCTCACCTGGTTGTGATAAGTTGTAAGCAATAAAACTAAATTCTTGACATCCAATAAGTTGGTTAAAAAAGACAACATTCGTAATAATCAGCCAAAAGTGTCCCATTGATGGGTCACAGACGTCCTCTGAGAGAGGAGAAGTGGGTCATTAACTCATAAAACCCCACGCCGCGCGCCGGCCCAGTGCGAGTTGTAATCATAATAAATACGCCATTTCTATTCTTAGGACCATCTGCACTAATCTGATCACTGATGACCCTAATATTATGCTTTCTGTCTTCAGGTCGATGATGAATTCGTAAAGCTTTGGCGCGCAACCGCAGTTGATGCAATGGATGACGCGAAAATAGAAGAGTATTTAGAGAAACAAGGCATCAAATCGATGCAAGATCATGGCCCCAAAAAACCGGTCGTGCCCAAACGAAAGAAAGCTGCTCAAAAAAGAAGGCAGTTCAAGAAACCAAGAGACAACGAACATTTGGCTGATGTGCTTGAAACTTACGAAGACAATACTTTGACTCAAAAAGGAGTTTCTATAAAATAAATGATTAAACTATAACTATGTTTTTTTTTGTTTATGTCATTTACAGAAACAAAACATTGTAAAATACCATAATATATATTTAAAAAAAAAAAATGTAATAGATCGGAAGTTTCGACCCCCAATTTTTTGATTACCAGACTTGCCTTTGATTTATCTATCCTGGAGAAATCCAGAAAGGAGTAACTACCCTCATGGGAAAAACAGGTTGAACAGATTTATAATTATATTAGGCACCCGGATAGACCCTTACCTCGGTTAGGACATAGATACCTTTTATGCCGGTGGTACCTTTTTTTACGTTCCCGAGGGATAGTTAACGACCTCCTCGCAGGAAAAATCTAGTGTATTGTAATATTATTTATTTTGCCTGTAACATGTCGAAGATATGACTTGATCTATGATGAAAAAAAGGATTTCAACCGCTGGTTGCGTTCCATACCACAATAGCATAGTGCGGAGCATCAAGTGGCAATTCTTTTTTCGTCAAGGTAACACTTTAAAATGAATGTCATTGAATTGTCAAACAGTTACCAAAACAAAATAATTGCTTCGCCCGATTGGGTTATCTTTGTTTTTATCCTAAATATTAAAAACTCATGGTCTAGAATATATAAATTAGTAAGACATGGAACAAACTGAACAGCTATCGCTATCGTGGGACGCTCATCAGAAGAGCATTTGTAATGGATTGAGCCTTCTGCAGCAGGTACGCTCTTTTGGTTGAGTTATCACTAAAAAACTAAAAATTCTAACATAGTAGCTGTATACTTACTATGTAAGGAAACAAAAATAAAAAGAGAACAGGTTGATGGAAAAAAAAACTTCCTACACCTCAATTAGCTTCGCTTTGCAAAGCAAGACATAAAACTTACTTACTTTTGTCCGCGGCATCGCTCGCGTTATGTTATGTCCGAAAATTATCCCATGAAAACGTTTTACATATAGCCTATTACACTCTAGTTTAGCTTTCCATTAGTGAAAAAAAAACAGAATTAAATCAATAGTTCTGAAGGTTATCCCCTAAAACTTTTTAATATTAGTATAGATAAATACTGAGCAACAAGAACACTTTTTGGGTTAAATCAACTTTTCCTGCTTTTCGTCATCAGATAAGTATGATCTGTGATGTTCTGTTTCAGCGAGGAGAGTTTGTTGACATGACGTTAGCTGCGGACGGACACCACGTCAAAGTACATCAGATGGTCCTGTCTCTAGTTAGCCCGTACATCAAGGATCTGATATCAACAGCACAGTGTTCACATCCAATCATATTCCTCAATGTTAGTAGCATATACCAAAAACTTATTGTGTAAAGATCATCATCTGCCTAGCCTTTTCCCCAACTATCTGGATGCAGCTGAATACCAGTATTTTACATGAAAAGACTGTCTATCTGACTTCCATAACCCAGTTAGTACCCCTTGCTAAGACTGATTGTCAGACTTTTGAGGCACTACCCTGTAACAACTGTCAAGATCTACAAACGACAGCTAGACCGAGAGCTGGGATATTTTGATGGCATAAGTTTCAAATATTCTAAAGTTGGTTATTGCTTGCCTGTGGATACAGTCGTACTTATAAAACTTATTATTGCGTTTTGTGTCACATCTGTCACTTGCATTTTCAGTAATTTGATGATTCTTTTAATTCACATCAAAACTGGCAAAATTAATTTAAAGTTTAAAATAATTATGGTATCATATCCAGGACAGCCTGCGGAGTGTGCATACCCACTTTGTGTCACCTTCGTCCAACGCAAACTGACATAGGGTCAGTATAAAAACAGTGCAAAAAATTTCAATTTGATGAAACAACTATTACCTTTCTCAGATCACTTAGGTACATTTTCCTATTAAATAAATTTGTGCCAAATTAAGCCATGCAATTTTAAGATTTTTAATTATTATGTTTTTCCAAGCTATTCACATAATTATTCTATATCATAAATGCATGTCGTGGATAAATTCGACACAAAATATTTTAAACGACAGATATCAGTACTCTAAAATGCGCAACAGCTATTTAACCTATTGCAATATACTTTTAGAGCTAGTTGGGCGACGTGTTAGGTACTGGTTAAATATTAGGATTCTTGTGGACAGAGATGACACAAAATGCCAATGTACATCAGTTACTACTTCATTATAAAATTTTCATCTCTAATTTTCTTTTCCTCTAATACTGGTCGAAAAGACAAATACCTAAATTTCTACCTATGCAAGTACCTAGGATGACACAAACTAATGTATCAGGTTGGGCAAATGGTCCTGAAACTATATGCGAAACACCAACAACTTTAATGTTTTTGAAACCTCAAAACCTAGCTATATCATCAGTCTAAGCTGGTATCAACAGCTTAACAGGCTTTTCGAGGTGCAGAGCAAACTTGGTATGTAATGGATGGTCACCCATCCACGGACCAATCCTAAAAGTATATTCTTCATGATCCTTTATTTTTGGCTCACGCACAATGGTCCACTTTAGGGACTAAGTGCCCGGCGCGTTCGTGTTTCACGCGCGCTTCAAAGAGATGTCAGCAATCATGAGAGGCCCGCAAGTGCCGATGTCTGCCATAGCTGCGGGACTGTTCGAAAGATATACCGCGGCCCTGGAACATAAAGGGCAAAAGAAGGAACATGGATGGTTTTTAGTCAGTAAAAGTCAGACACTCCCTTCCGCTCCGCCCAGAGCGGGAGGAGTCATTTGATAATTTCCCATCCGAAAAAAAAGGGACTAAGTGCGGAAACCAAAATTCTTAACATAGAACATAGATCCTTTATTAGCTGTAAATTCATTTTAGCAGTGTATGAAGATTTATAAAAATCAATCAACTCGGCCTATTACAGTCTACTGGTGGACATAGGCCTCTCCTAAGCTTTTAGAAATATGGCGACATCAAAATCAAAATTTAAAGTTGAATTGAATATTCCAGAACATATCCTACACTACACTATGTGCCATTTTAGAGTACATTTACACAGGGGAAGTCCATGTGCCGAAACACAGACTGCCAGACCTAATAGCTGCTGGGAAAGCTTTGCATATCAGAGGACTAAGAGAAATGGTAAGATATTTGATATGATAATAAATCTTTAATTTTTTTCAAAGTGGATTAACTGCAGATTCTGAAAACTTTTACAATCAACACACAAACTGACAAACACTATTTGAAAGTGTTAATTCAGTGTTCATATAAACCAGTGGTTCTTAACCGGTGGTCCGCGGACCACTGGTGGTCCCTGGAAGCATCCCAAGTGGTCCGCGGAGCCATCCTAATAAATGAGATAGGTAGGTGACAAAGAGTCGACAGAACGCAACCCGCGCGCGGCGCAAATCCGAAGGCACGAATCAGAAACTGATATGCAATCCTTTCATTGTCAACGTTTCTGAGGTGCTTGATGAACTTCAAGAAGTCATTGAAATGCAACACGATTACACGACAGTAAACTTAAAAGATACATTCGAATCAGGAATTAATTTTCAGTTTTTCGGAGCCAAAAGGCAATTTCTTTACCATATTTTCGAGACATTGATTTACGTTACCTAACTTTTTCAATGTTCATCGATATTTATTTATTTAAGTGAGCAGGGGTTCTCGGCGCTTCTGACTATTAAAAACAAACATCGAAATCGGTTGGATGCCACTGCCATGACATGTGTTTGGCTTTGAGTAGCACTGAAGCATTCAGAAGATAGTAAAGAGTATCTAATCACAAAAATCTCATTAAAACCTGTAACTATGATGTGAATTTATCCTAAAAAAAAAACTGTGGGCTTTGAATAATTTTATGCGTGTTTTATTGATAGATAGATAGATAAAACAAGCCTTTATTTAATAACACTTTGTACTGTATCCAAACCAATAAACAAACTGGGTGGTCCCTTGCAAGACAGAAATTTTATCAAATGGTCCCTCATGACTAAAAGGTTAAGAACCACTGATATAAACCAATGACCAGGACTAATGTGGGGACTTTTTATATCAAAAGAACTAGGAACCATGAGGACAGGCCTTTACCTTTAAAAAATATGGCATCCATTATCTTATCGTTATCACAGATTAAAAAATTAAATTGTATTTAACCACCTCTGTTCTCCTTTCAAGGATGATAAACAAAGTGCAGATTCTGATCCATTTACAACAACCGATGCCAGTCCACCAAGACCAAAAAGTATTTCAGAAAAATTAAGAGCTCTCCGTGAAAAGAAGAAAGCTGCACAACCCAAAGAAGACAAGAAAACAGCACCACCACAAGTACCTATGTGCAAGTATGACCATATTCAGACATATTTTTACTTTTGCTAAATTATGTAAGATCTGGGGCACCAACCACCAAAAATAGAGACATTCCTGTCAATGAAGCTTGGATCTCTGATAGCGAAAACTTGTTGTTTCTATGAAACTTATAGCATACGTCATTAATTACGGCGAAAATACAGTTCTTCGTTGGCCCTTATTCGAGTGTTCGAATTACTGCACACAAAAAAACAAACTGCTGACATGCAAAAAAACAAACGAAGCTATACGAGATTGTCCGAAGACGGGCAACAGCCATAGGCAAGGCAATCGAATAGGGCGAAAGACCATGTTTATTTGCGCCATTATCAATCAAAGGTTGGTTGCAGGCCTTGTTGAGGCCAATACTTAGACATTGACATAGATCCTTGCTTGCACTTCAGGCTGCATTGGGTGGAATACTCTTACAAAAAAAATCACTTTGGATTCTAGTCCCAACAAGCTTGAAATGGAAACTACTTTTCCACAGAATATATCTTGATGAAACGCAACAGGAAGATTTAGCCATGCAAATAGAGGATTCTAGCATATTCATACAAGATGAATACACTGCAGTTCCTGAAACTACATTGGACACCATTGCAACACTCAACAACTCCGATAATGGACTTGGTCAATCTAATACAAGCCTGACCCTTGAGGATACAAAGAAATGTGAGTAAAGCACTAAGTATATCGCGTTTTAAAAAGTGACTGCTGCATTCACATGGGTATGAGTAAATGCACTAGTCACTATTAAACCGACCTTTTTAACCGACTTAAAAAAAGGAGGAGGTTATGTATTCGGCCAGTATCTTTTTTTCACGTGATTACTGGATTCATTTGGTAGAGGAAGCTCGCGCGGTGGTCCCATATAAATTTTATTCCCTTTGCTCGAGTAGTTTATGAATTAGCTTCTTAAAAACGAATTTTCCCTCTTTGCATAAATGTTGATGGCATGATGACCTAATAAACTTCTAGTTACAATGTAAAATTTATGTATGTCAAACAGTTGTGTGGGATATTACAACTAAAAAGGGTAAAATAAAATCTAATTGCAAAAAAAATTACGCTATAATGCGCAAAAAGTCAGCCTCACTAATTCGCCGAATTCGAGGTAGTGGCAACGGAATCCTAAGGATGATTGCAGAGAGACCTGAATCTGCAGTTGTAGGTAGGCTTATCAGGCTGCATGTTGTATAAGTTTTGTTTTTTGATTAATAGTTTTAAGATATTGTTACTAACAACCTATGGACATTTTATTAGTCTGAAGTAAACGAATTTTATTTTTATTTATTAAAAAAAAAAAAAAAAATAACCGACTTCCAAAAAAAACGGTGATTGTTTGTTTCATTAAATTTTTTGCAACAGACTTCCGAAAGTAAAGTTATTTCTCACTTTTTTTGTGTAAGTTTTGGCAGTCGTTTTTTTTCTAAATCTTGACGTCATAGAGAGCAGCGGTGGGTGGGTGGCCCAGTGGTGGCGGCCCCGATTTACGAACAGTAAGTCGGACCTAGACAGGCGCATTACTTTGTGTAATTTATTTCATCCACCACTGCTCTCAAAACGGTGAAAGAAAACATCTTGAGGAAACCGCATGTCCTAGATCCGATGTCCGATTTTCTAGCTTATACATTTTAGTTTGTGTCAATGTTTATATGTTTGATGATGAACTGCATCAATGTTTGCATGCCTAAATGGTAGAATGTACAAGCCCGCATTGTGGATTATAGCTCATTCCCTCTCATAGAGAGGAGGCCGTGTATCCCAGCAGTGGGAACATTAATAGACTGATTATGCTTATGCTAAATGATAATGAATAACTGAATACTCACCCTATGAATTGATGACGAAATTCCTCATTTTTATTTGGATACCTTACAAACATGAGTCCTTCTTTGAGTGTGGTGTAATTGTTTATACAGGGTGAATTTTTCAATATTATATAAGTAAAAGTAAAGTGTCATAAGATTGATTAAATTGTATTTATACTGATTTATTAAAATTAATAGATAAATTATTGTTATTTAACCAGTTAATTAGATTGTCTATTGTATTATTTATGCCGCTTCATGATCCTTAATTGAAAGGAAGCATTTATGATTGGTGCCATTAACTATGTCGTTTATGTAGAGTAGAAATAAGATAGGTCCCAATATGCTACCCTGGGGGACGCCGCGTTTTATACTTATATATTCAGACGAATATTCTGTCATGTCCCTACTTTCGTTAAGTTTAGTGACAGTGACTCTCTGTTGTCTGTTAGTTAAGTACGACGATGCAGTGAAGTGCCAGTCCTCTAATACCGATAGCCTCTAGTTTTGTAATAAAATTTCATGTGTAACCAGATCAAATGCCTTTGACAGATCAAAGAATAGTCCTGTCGTTAGCTGTTTGTTGTTAATATTGGTCAATGTAGCTTTCAAAAGTGAAAAGATGGCTAAGGATGTGGACTTATTAATACGTAGTAGCTTGATGTGCTGGCGTCTGTACATTATTTCGGGCGTAAGTAAAAATCTTTCAATCTTGTTGCGGCCCACGCGGGACGCTTGATAATGATCTGCAGGCAATATGTTTGACATGCCTTTTGTCAAGTTAATGAGCAAGACAGCATTATTTTTTATCGTTGTGTTCTTCAAAAATGTGAATTAAGACTGTTTAAAGGTGAGTGTATTTATGTTTACATAGACTAAATTAAAAAAATACATAACGAAACACGTATTTTTATTAAGCATGATAACCGCTTCTTAATTCACTCATTACTCTTTGCCAACTCTGCTGAGGATGGACTCATGCTGAGGCAAATCAGATCGCATCAAACACAAGTTGTATCAAAGAATTCGTCTCAATTTGAAGCTTGAAACCTCTCTCAAAAGTCAATATAGTGGCGGGTATCTCTCAAAATGTATCTGTATATTTAAAATCGTTTTTTATTGTTACAGTGAGATCAAAAACGCTGTACACAGTTTCCAACCAGGGAGGCCTACAGGCAATCTACAACAGATACATATACCAACTGAGATATGTCAGTAAAGATCGTAATAGACGATCCTGGCGTTGCGTTGACTACAATAGATACCGGTGCTCGGCCTCTATTATAACAAATGAAAACGACGAAGTTTCAGACCGGTGAGTTTTTGTTTTTTTTTTCATTTAGATAATAGTTACGGGTGCCTGCCACCATAACACATAACACACACACATAATTATCTCACATACACACACACCACATAAGCGATATGCCTATATCGCTTAACTGAGATGGTGTCTGAGGTAGGTGCACTCCCCCCTGCAGCCCGCAGCAACCCCGCGTACCGTCACAATCGAAAGTAGTAATGTAGGCCTACAGCTATCATTACAGTTAATAATGGGTGTAAAAAGACGGGTGGGTGAAAGGTGTTAACGAAGCCGAAAGGCACTTGGTCTGTCTGTCCTGTCTTATTGCAATCATTTTTTGTCCTGGGAACCTTCTAGTTATGGTGATATTGGTCAGGGTTGCAATACCTCCATGATGCCCATGCGTCCATCAGCACAATGTTTTGAGTGCGTACATTGAGTCCTACAGTGAAACGTGATTTTATTCTCCAAAAAAAAAGTCGTTTCCCAGCAATATTTTTTGCGTAGAGTTACATAATTTGATGAACAGAATGCTTAGTTGACGGCTTTGTGAGGGGTCCGTTCGTGTACACCTTGTTTACTATGGGCTGTATAGACAGGTCATGTAGACATACCTGACGAACAGACCCTAAAGGCCTGAACAAGTGGAAATCTCTTTCAGTGTCTTGTATTTCTACAAAGATTTTCAACAGTATTGACATAACTTTTTAGCTTGTTTTGTGTGCATCTTAATTTATTTATTTGTTTCAGAAAGTTGAAGCACAATCATCCGTTCCACGATAAGAGCATTCTAAAGAAACTTCGTATCGGGATGATTTACTCGAAATATCAAGAAGCATCGAAAAAAACTATTATTAAACCGAGTAATCGACCCGATGAAAGTTAGGGGTGGTAACTTGATATAACGAGTGTTTTTTTTTAAATTATAACATGAAAAAAATATTTCAGTATCCATGAAATTGGCTTTATTTGACTGATAATTTTATGCCATTTATGTTTGAATATGATTTCGGGCAAGAAATAAATAAATTAATAAACAAAAAGTGTTTATAATAAAGTCCGATAATATCCTGCTACGCTAATGCTTAAAACCTGATCTCATTCCTTAATGGAGTAAAAGAACACAAATTACCTTCTCACACCATATGACACCTATAAATCAATTCATCTAAACAAAGAAATCTTTGACAGCAATTTGCGACGTTGCCAACTTTCAGAATGCACTGCCTTAAAACTCGATACGGTAGGTGGTCAACGATGGTTAAGTAAGATGCCAAGCACTTTCAAGCGACAAGCGATTCCCCACTGGTATTGTCTATGCAGTGCATGCCTACGACTGGTTGGAGAACACGGGCGGCGGGCGTGAGCGCGGTCTCGCGCTCCGAGCCGAGCGGCACTTCACTTTCTTACCACGACAAAGGCACTGCGCTTGTTAAACTTTATTGTAATACACCAGGTCTATTTAGTCCACGATTTTTATTTCTTCGCTCCCGAGCAGAGCAGTCGACGTAGTATCGTCCACAGGTATGGACCGGGAAGAAGAAATAAAATTCGTTTCTTTTTTTACAACAAGGCGATGTACACTTTATCAAAATCGGTTCATACGTTTAAGAGTTACGAGGGAACAAAGAAACGGACATACATGGGCTTCGCTGTCACCTACACACGCTACAACTACTTACTTTCCATTCTGGTGTTACCTATAGAAACATTGTTACAGTGAGTCAAAGGATGCAGTTCTCAGTGACGAAACAAGGAGGCCTGCAAGTAATTCACAACAGATTCATATACACTCTGAGGTATGTCGCTAAAAAGAACCGAAAGAGATTATGGCGCTGCATCGACTACTCAAGTAATCTCAAGTGCCCTGCCAACATATTTACGGATGGAAACAACAAAGTTATAGAAAGGTGAGATGTTCATTAGACTTACCTTTTGTGTCATTTGTGCTGAGAAAATAAAATCATTTTTGTTATTGGGCAACTGCCTATCAGGCCTCCACAACCCACTTAGTACTGGGTGATACAATACCCCTTGGTAAGACTGGTTGTCAGACTCTCCGGCCACTGACTACCTGTAACAACTGTCAGAGGTCTACAAGTAGACGGGACTAACGGCTTAACGTGCTTTCCGAGTCACTGAGGATACTCGGGTGGTCACCCATCCAAGGACCAACCTAGGCAAGCACGACTTAACCTGAAGATCGACCCCGAGCGGTTGTCATTATTTAGCTACGAGTTCCTCAACACGACCTTGACTTTTAGCAATCAAAAGTACCTAATTTAATTCTATATTTTTTCTTTCAGATCATTTACACACAATCATGGATTCCACGACACGAAAATCTTTAAAAAAAATCAAAATGGTATAATCTATTCAATATTACAAGATGCTGAAAAACAAGCTGACGGGAAAAAGAAAGAACGGCTCGTCGCGTTTTTGGCGAGCACAGAACCTGCAGAAGATACAGAATAATACATACTTACTCGTAAATCAAAGCAGTCGTTCTAATTTAATCATGCTATGCCATACAATTTTAGAGTATTAATATTGATGGCTATAAGAGTAGAGAAAGATCAAAGAAACAATATTGTTTAACTGTATGAGGGATGATATTATGGCAACAAAGGACATGTCTGATGAGATAAGAAGTAATAGAGAATTATGGAAGAAGACATGCTGCAACCACAAAAGAAATTGGGATAAGGCCTGTAGAATGATGATGACTATAAGAATACCTCAAACGTGCCCATCTTATATGAATAAGTTAGAAAATGAATAGGTATTCCAATAAAACACAAAATTATAAAAATAAATACTTCTATTTTCAATTCTTGGTCAAATATTATTATTTCAATTTCCTATAGAGCTAAGTATAATGTGTCTTAGGTTGTAGGCTATAGCTACGAGTACCTACACTACTTACGTTCGGCTACTCCGAACATTGCCGAGGTTTGCCGAACCGCGCGACTTGCGGCTCGACGCGCCGCCGCCTCCTCCCCGCACAGGAGAGATGCGTCCCTCGGTCGCCCTCGGCAGTCCACGCTATCCAACGTATCGGGCTACACGAATTTAAATCGCGCAGTGTTTAACTTGTAGTTTTATTATACTGTTTTAAGCCAATAAACTTTTATATATTGTTAGAGCTGTGTTTATTGTGAAGAGTTCCCGAAACCTCCAATACACACATACACTCAGTCTACAGTGGTGACCCCGAGAAGTTAACACGTGCAACAAGTGCTACCTAAACCTAATTCAGTGTAAAATTCGTGGACTCATAAACTCTTACAGTGAAAATAACTGACTAACATAATGTATGATACCATTGATACCGAGCAAGTGAAAGTGGATGATCCAGAAAAATCTCACGATGTTTTTCGAGTAGGTGTGCGCGTTCCGCCATTTTGGCCAGAGAAACCTGCCATTTGGTTCGCACAAATAGAAGGCCAGTTCGCGATCTCCAATATTACGGCGGACACAACCAAATTTTATTATGTCGTCAGTCACCTCGATCCGCGGTACGCAGCAGAGGTCGAAGATATCATCGTGAACCCTCCAGCGACCGATAAATACGTAGTATTGAAGGCGGAGCTCATAAAGCGACTCTCAGAATCCCGCGAGAAAAAAGTGCACCAACTGCTGACACATGAAGAGCTTGGCGACAGGAAGCCGTCGCAGTTCCTCCGACACCTGCAGCACCTGGCTGGTCCAAAGGTACCTGAAGAATTTTTAAGAACGATATGGTCGAGTCGCCTGCCGAGCAACATACAGTCTATAATCGCGTCTCAAGCATCCGCGCGTCTCGATGTGCTAGCTGATCTCGCCGACAGAATACACGATGTCGTGCCGAGAGGTCACCAAGTTGCGGCGACATCAACACAGGGGGTGAGTGAAATGGAAATTATGTGTAAACAAATGACCGAGCTAACGAGGCAAGTCCAAACACTTACGCAAAATGTCAATGAACTTTCCCGCCCAAGCCGATCAAATAGACGCGAAGATCGCTCGAAATCGCGTCAAAATCGATCTCAGTCACGTACTAAACATTCAACATGTTGGTATCACTACAAGTTTGGTGCAAAGGCCACGAAATGTGTTCAGCCATGTGATTTTCAGCCGGAAAACTGCACAAGCAGTCAGTAATGGCGGCTGACAACTGCTCTACGTGTAAAGGCCGCTTATTTATCACGGATAAACGTACTGGCATACAGTTTCTCGTTGACACAGGTTCAGACGTGTGTGCCTACCCAAAATCATATTTACGTAATCAGCTGCAATATAGTAACAAATGTACCTACGAACTTGTCGCTGCAAATGGCACTCCGATACCTACATACGGTACATATCAACTAAATCTTAACCTCGGATTACGTCGTGAGTTTACTTGGAAGTTTATTATTGCTGATGTGTCAAGGCCAATCATAGGCGTCGATTTTTTAAGTTTTTATAACTTATTAGTCGACTGCAGGCAACAAAAATTGATCGATTCAATAACAAACATGACCGTCGGCGCGCCTTCATCTCACGGAATAACACACGAACTGCTGTCGTTGAAAATGTTTACAGGTCATTCAACTTATCTCGACTTGTTACGATGTTATCCTGAAATAACAAGACCAGCTGGATCACAAAATGTGCCAATTCATAATACTAAACATCACATTAGAACGACGTCTGGCCCGCCGGTAACATCACGACCGCGTCGTTTGGCTGGCACCGGACCGACTGAAAATCGCGAAAAAAGAATTTGAGGAAATGTTACAAAATGGAACAGCTCGTCGCTCTGAAAGTCCTTGGTCGTCCCCATTACACCTCGTTCCCAAAAAAGACGACGGCTGGAGGCCATGTGGCGATTATAGGCAATTAAATGCACGAACAATACCTGATCGATATCTAGTGAGGCACATCCACGACTTCGCATATCAGCTGTCAGGTTCCACCATATTTTCCAAAATTGACCTCGTGAAAGCGTTTAACCAGATACCAGTTTTTGAAGACGACATTAAGAAAACAGCGATCACAACACCATTCGGACTTTTTGAATTTACTGCCATGACCTTCGGTTTGAGGAACGCTGCGCAGACGTTCCAAAGATTTTTAGATGAAATCCTTCAGGGATTAGACTTCACGTTTGGATACCTAGACGATATCCTCGTTTTTTCAAAAGGGGAGACAGAGCACATTGGACACCTAACAAAAATATTCAACCAATTAAAAAAATATGGAGTAGTAATTAATACCAACAAATGCGTCTTAGGTGCTAGTGAAGTTACCTTCTTGGGTTATCACGTATCTGCAGCTGGTATACGTCCCCTCCCAGAAAAAGTAAAGGCGATCCAAGAATACCCCCTCCCTAAAAATGCTAAAGAGTTGCGAAGATTTCTAGGGATGATTAACTTTTACAGAAAATTTCTCCCTGGCGCCGCTCAAATCCAAGGCCCTCTCAATCAAGCTTTAAGTGGCCCAAAAATCAAAGGAACGACGCCCATCACCATAACACCTGAAATACAAAAAGCGTTTGACGCATGCAAAACTAACTTGCTAGAAGCCACTCTCATCTCGCATCCTGATCCTCAAGCTGAGTTAGCACTATTTACCGACGCTTCAGATGTGGCCATCGGAGCTGTCTTACAACAACAAATAAATGACAGCTGGCAACCATTAGGATTCTTTTCTCGCAAGTTATCTCCTGCTCAGACGAAACATAGCACTTACGACCGTGAATTGCTCGCAATACATGAAGGAATAAAATACTTTAGGTAAATGGTCGAAGCGAGAACATTTAAAGTGTTCACCAATCATAAACCCATTACATTCGCCTTCACTACAAGAAGAGACAACTGTTCACCTCGTCAACACCGCTATCTCGATTATATCTCTCAATTCACAACAGACATCAACCATATCTCAGGAAATGACAACGTAGTCGCCGACGCATTTTCACGACTGGAAAGCATCGACACTACAATCAACTACAAAGAACTGGAAAACAGGGAAAAGATCAAGAGTTACAGAGTTTGCTACAGAATAAAACGGCGTTACAGCTAGAGAGAGTGAAAACTATGGATGCCTACATTTACTGTGACCAGACTATTTCACGTCCTAGGCCATTCATCACACCAACTTTCCGAAAAGCAATCTTCAACAACCTACACAATCTCAGTCATCCAGGCCCCAACGCTACCGGTGTGGGCGCGTTCGTTGAGGTTGCGTGCAAAGCACTACCTGAACGCGCCCCAAAAGGTGGTAGCCGTAAGGCTGATCCGGGGGTACCGCACGATCTCCTGCGAGGCGGCGAGCCTCCTTGCCGGATTGCCGCCATGGGATCTGGAGGCCATAGTCCTCGCGCGCCTGCACGAGTGGCGCGCGGAGGTACAGAGCCGGGGGGTAACTCCGCTGCCGCGGCATATTGTCGCGCGGCGGACAGACCTCCGCCGTGATCTCATGGCGACATGGAGAGAGCGACTATCGCAACCCCGTTCAGGGCACGCCACGATAGTGGCGGTAAGTCCCCTCTTTGAGGAGTGGCTAGGGAGGCGCCACGGCGCCCTCACCTTCCGCCTGACGCAGGTCCTCACCGGACACGGGTGCTTCGGGAGGTACCTGCACCGAATCGGGCGGGAGGAAACGCCCTGGTGCTACAATTGCGAGGATCGACCGGAGGACACGGTGGAGCACACCGTGGAGGTCTGCTCCGCTTGGGCGGAGCACCGCCGTGTCCTCGTAGCGGCGATTGGCGGCGGCGACCTCTCGCGTCCGGCCCTGGTTCAAGCCATGGTCCGGGGCGAGAGGGAATGGGAAGCCGTCGCCTCCTTCTGCGAAGCAGTCATGCTAGCGAAGGAGGCGGCGGAACGTGAGAGGGAGAGAACCTCCTCAAGTCCTCATGTCCCAGCCGCCGCGGGAGAAGCACCGGGCGTCGGGGGCCACGCCGTGATGGCTCTCGGCCACCGTAGGCGCGGGCCTGTGGACGGCGAGTAATGGGCTAGCTCGCCGTCCGTCCGTCGTATGACGACGGGCAGGCCGTGTCGACGGCGCGTTCGTGTTCCACGCGCGCCTCAAAGAGATGTCAGCAAACGGGAGGGGCCCGCAAGGGCCGGTGCCTGCCAGGGCTGCGGGACTGTTCGAAAGAGATACCGCGGCCCTGGAACATAAAGGGCCAATGAAGGAACATGGGTGTTTTTTAGTCAGTAAGAGTCTGACACTCCCTTCCGCTCCGCCCAGAGCGGGAGGAGTCATTTGATGATTTCTCACCCCCCAAAAAAAAAAAAAAAAAAAAAGGCCCCAACGCTACAGCCAAACTAGTGTCAGAACGATTTGTGTGGCCTAAGATTCGTCGTGACTAGGGCTTTCGAATACCGGATTTTTTCAATACCGGTATCAATACCGGTATTGGAAGTCAATACCGTGATCACGGTATTAATACCGGTATTGAACGCAAGTTCAATTAGGACGTTAATAAAACCATTAATATACGAATTTTTATTTTCAAATCAGTCTTTAAATAGCTCTCTTATACCAATTTGGTATTGGTTGATTATTTATTTAGGTAGGATTAGGAATTAGGGACGTAATCAAAACTTGAACTTAATCGAGTCTGTTTGCAGGAAGGTATTTCTCATAGACTTTGTAAAGTACATTATGAAAAAAATTTAAAACTTCTTATTATTATCGAAATCTCATAATTATAAATATTTGTAGAAATGTAAATACTTATAGCTTAATTAGCTAGCAATCATTTGGTGTTCATTTTAAATTAAATTAAAATTAATAAAATTCATTTATTAGAGGTCTTTAACACATATAAAATTAAAAAAGAATTAAAAATTAGAAGAATAAATTAGAAAAAAAGAAAAAGGAAGATTTTTTTTTACATTTTTTTTATTTAGAAACATTCTTGTATTTATGCAATAAAAAGTACAATCAATCTAAAACTAAACAAGTAACAAAATAAATGAAGCGATAATAAAAATTTCTGACAAACTAATAAATAATAAAATGTAAATGTATATAAGTAAAAGTAACACAATAATATAAAAAGTTTTAATAAAAAATTCTGAATTTTAGACGTTTAATTTTTTTTAAATGTATTATAATAATAGATTTAAAAACGGTGCTCGTAGCTGAGGTAGCACTCTTGGTTTTAGACAATTTGGATATCTCCCTCACTAATTGTTTCTGTTTGGACGTGTCTTCATTTTCACTGCTCATATTCAATGAAGTAGAAAGTTCTTCTATCGTCTTACCATGTTCATGATCAGTCATTGTCTCACTGTCTCTTTGAGCGTTTCGTGTGTCATTATTATATTCTTCTTCTTAGCATATCGATGGCAATCTAAATTTTATCAGCCCACAACTGAGCTACTAGTTTGGCGCTTTCAGTAGCGTCCATCAGTTGTGTAGTGAACAAACAACAGGACACGCAGGACACTCCAGGGCAAAGTCATTAATGAATCTCCACCTGAGCAGGTTTATTATTATTATATTTTAAACGTGCAAGATTACGATAATATCTAGTATGTATTTTATCAGATGTAGGTTTTGTGATCATCAAGCTTGTGCTGGTGACAACAAGTGAGAGATTAAGATTAGGACGTCTAATGTTTGTAATACCGTGATCACGGTATTGGGGCATCAATACCGGTATTGACAAAAGCCCATATTAAATCCGTGATCACGGTATTACGGGATCCCGGAATACCGGTATTGAAAGCCCTAGTCGTGACTGCAAGACATGGGCTCAACAATGCACTGATTGCCAACGCAACAAAGTTACCCGCCATACCAACTCTCCTCTTACCTCATTCCCTGTTCCTTCCAATCGTTTTTCCCACGTCCACCTTGACATAATAGGCCCTATGCCACTTTCTTCTGGTTTCAGGTACTGCCTTACAGCTGTAGACAGGTATACTCGATGGCCAGAAGCCTACCCTCTAGCAGACATCACAGCGGAGACCTGCGTTAGCGCTTTCATTTCTGGCTGGGTCGCGCGCTTCGGATGTCCAGAGAAAATAACTACTGACCGAGGAAAACAATTTGACTCGCAGCTATTCCAATGTATGTCATCGATTATAGGCGCCTATCATTGTCCCACGACAGCTTATCACCCTCAGTGCAACGGCCTAGTGGAGAGAATGCACAGACAGCTGAAAGCCGCCATAATGTGCCACAATAACGCGCAATGGTCGGAGGTACTTCCGCTTGTTCTCCTGGGTATGAGGAGCGCCTGGAAGGATGATATACAAGCATCTTCAGCTGAATTGGTGTACGGCGAGCCACTCCGGTTACCTGGTGAGTTCATTAAACCAGTAACACACAACATCGTAGATGAAGCAGACTTCGCAGCACGTCTACGAAAACACATTTCGAGACTGTCACCTGCAGCAACATCCGGTCATGGTGAGAAAACTTTTTACGTACCTAAAGACCTTCATACAGCCAGTCACGTTTTCCTGCGGAAAGGACCTTTAAAGAAGTCATTAGAATCACCTTATTCCGGTCCACACAAAGTCATAGAAAGAGGATCCAAAACCTTTACAATAGATGTCCAAGGGAAACACACCACTATAACCATTGATAGGCTAAAACCTGCCTACATGAACAACAATGACGGCTCGATAATACCACCTTTACCGCAACCACCATCACCAATTCCATCAGCTTCATCGCCAGCATTGCCACTACCGCAGCCGGAAACCACCACAAGAAGCGGGAGGACTGTTAGATTCCCGCGACACCTTTCTCACTATCGACCGTGAACCGGTCTCAGCGGGGGAGTGATGTAGGCTATAGCTACGAGTACCTACACTACTTACGTTCGGCTACTCCGAACATTGCCGAGGTTTGCCGAACCGCGCGACTTGCGGCTCGACGCGCCGCCGCCTCCTCCCCGCACAGGAGAGATGCGTCCCTCGGTCGCCCTCGGCAGTCCACGCAAGTCCACGCTATCCAACGTATCGGGCTACACGAATTTAAATCGCGCAGTGTTTAACTTGTAGTTTTATTATATTGTTTTAAGCCAATAAACTTTTATATATTGTTAGAGCTGTGTTTATTGTGAAGAGTTCCCGAAACCTCCAATACACACATACACTCTACAAGGTCACGACACATTCATCAACGACGGTTTGTCTTTATAAAAAAAAACAGTATGGACGCTCGGCACGTTCAATGCGAAAGGATGCACAGCGTCACATACTTTGTGGTCTTTTTATAACCTTCGAACGCCGTCGCCCGTCGATCAATGTGTCGTGACGTCATGCGAGGTAAATCTTATTCTATCATACGTTCGTCTGTGTTTGTCACAAGAGAAAAATATATAGTCCAAGATCCCAGAGCAATCAGACATAACTTATTTTCACACGGATGAAACCTGAAGTTTTCAGTAGCGTCTCGTGTGCCTTGAATACCTACGCGCTTTGTGGAACTTGCCGAGTGACACCTGGGCAGGTACCAGGTGAGAAAGGTAACTAAAAATAAGAATTATTTAACTTAAATTCACATGGCTGATTTTTATATATGTCATGTAGAATATTATTTTAAAGTAATATCATAAGTGTCAGACACTTCTGATGGACCAGAGCTTTTGTCAGACGCTTTTAAGCTACCCAAAAAATAAATGAACTTTACTTATTTTTACATGTCTGATTTTTTAATATGTTATTGAAGTATTTATTTAAAAGTTATATTCAATCAGTCAGACAAATTAGACTGACCAAACATCCCCTAAGACAAAAATTATTCAGCCAGAAGTATGAGGGCGAGAGCACTATGCATGCGCTTCAGAGTGAGTGAGACGTCCATAATAACTCGGTTCCCCTTCTTAAACTCACCATCTGTCTGACAGTTTATCGTGTCCAGAGCATGAAGAAGCTGATACTAAAATTGTTGATGCTCAAGCAAATTTTGTTATAAGATGTTCTGATACTGATATAGCAATAATTAAGTTAGGACATATGCATCATTTGAAAAATGATGCTTCTAATGTATGGTTAAACACAGGCACCGGAAATAATCAAAGATACATTAATTTGACAAAGGTTTACGAGCACTTGGGGCCATCTTTGTGTAGGAGTTTGCCAGGATTTCACGCATTGACTGGGTGTGACTTTAATCCTGCCTTTTTTAAGAAAGGTACTTAAACAAAGACCTTTTAATATACTGATGAAAAAACATGAATATCAGAGATCTTTTATGCAGTTTGGTGATCCAGCATTGTTTACCGATGAGCACACACAACAAGATATTTTCAAAAACATCCAAAAATTTATCTGTGAAATTTATAGTATTCCTGGTATACTCGACGTTGATACTGCCCGGCTTTAGTTGTTTTTAAATAACTACAGCGTATCAAATGTCAATGAAGATTTTAATCCCAAATCTTTGAAACATTTTGATGCAAGTAATTTACCACCATGTAAAACTGAGTTATTTCAACAATTTCAAATTATGCATATGTCCTAACATAATTATTGCTATATCAGTATCAGAACATCTTATAACAAAATTTGCTTGAGCATCAACATTACAAACATGAAAAACAATTTTAGTGTCAGCTTCTTCATGCTCTGGACACGATAAACTGTCAGACAGATGGTGAGTTTAAGAAGGGGAACCGAGTTATTATGGACGTCTCACTCACTCTAAAGCGCATGCATAGTGCTCTCGCCCTCATACTTCTGGCTGAATAATTTTTGTCTTAGGGGATGTTTGGTCAGTCTAATTTGTCTGACTGATTGAATATAACTTTTTAAATAAATACTTCAATAACATATTAAAAAATCAGACATGTAAAAATAAGTAAAGTTCATTTATTTTTTCGGTAGCTTAAAAGCGTCTGACAAAAGCTCTGGTCCATCAGAAGTGTCTGACACTTATGATATTACTTTAAAATAATGTTCTACATGACATATATAAAAATCAGCCATGTGAATTTAAGTTAAATAATTCTTATTTTTAGTTACCTTTCTCACCTGGTACCTGCCCAGGTGTCACTCGGCAAGTTCCACAAAGCGCGTAGGTATTCAAGGCACACGAGACGCTACTGAAAACTTCAGGTTTCATCCGTGTGAAAATAAGTTATGTCTGATTGCTCTGGGATCTTACTCTAATAGTGCAAATATCAATAATAAATGCACTGCTGGTTAAGGCGAGCTTATCCAGAAAAACGTAGTATTGTATTGTGTTTTATTCGTAGATAGCACGGATTTAAATTCTGAAAAAAATATATTATATATTTCACCCTTCGATCTAGATGCCTCGGCCATGCGATACACGATTACTTGCACTTTACTGCATCCAATTAAATCTCAAAGACAAGTCTAAATGATGGTTTAAATATCATTTCATTTGAGTTATATTAGGCTTTTAACAATGAAACTTAAACCATAATAAAGGTCGCAAAAAATGTGACGAACATCGGCCACCATCATGTGAAATATGAAAATATCTAAACCACCATTTCCAAAATCAACTGTTTTCATCGTTTCGTGCGCTCGCATCGCTGCTTTAGTCCCGAGCGGAACGCGTTGGAGGTCGGACGTGTGCCAATTTTGCGAACCCGCCACCCCACCCCGCTGTTATACGCTAAGTTCTGTTACGAGCTGAGCCGAAAATAGCACAGACAATAGTTTGTAAAAAAATACCTATTTAAAATTTAGTTTTCTAATAGTTATAGTTTTTTATTAGGTACTTCCTTTTAATTTTGACAAAATAAAAGAAAAGGATGCTTTGACCATATAATTATTCACCTACATTATATTATTTAAATTTTCTGATCCACATATTACTAAGTAAACACCGAGCCTAGGTTTATTTGAAACGTCATTTGTTTACAAAAGTACAATACGCAATAGGCAACGTAGTCAGAACAGATTACGCAATACTCGTAGAAAGGGAGGCAGCTTGTAGGTGAATATTATGTAGACTGTAACTGTAGGTAATTAGCTCTGTACGGCCTCAACTGCACTTTATTGTGTCGTGGCAAATTCGCCATTTATGATTTCGCATTTGAATTTTGAATCTTCTGTGCTTGCACATAGGGCATGTAATATCGGATGATTTTCGATTCCGGAACTGAGTTACGATACTACTGGTTCGATTCCGGAATTCCGGAACTGGTTCCGGAATTAGAAAAAAGTATAGGAAATTTAAAAAAAACAATAAATAGGCATTTAAGTGTTTTATTAAATCAAATCTTTTTAAAAAAACTAAACAAATCGACAAAACTTGTCTGAGATCAATTAAACAGCCTTCTATTAGGTTTTTCTTAATAAATATAGCAAAAAGTAATCAACTTTGCAATAGTATACATTGTAGCAAAATCAACGTGTGCTAGCTATTTGCAATTGCAATGTAGCTTATTAAATAACTATCTAATAAAATTATGATGTAGGTATATAAGATTCAACAACTCACAATGAACAAAATCAGCAAGTTCTCCTCTTCCGAGAACATGAAAATAGGTTTAAAGAACAAAACTTAAAAATAATTAAAAAACTCTAAACTTACTTACGTTGTCGTATTTTTTGTAAATTGAGATCTTTAAATCAACTTATACTAAAAATAAATATAAAGTAAAAGAAGAAGAAAGTAAGAGTATAAAGAAAAGTAAAAGATCGCTCTTCTTTATAATGTGTTCTCAAGAGTATCAGAGCATCTAACATTTTATCTGAGAGCGAGCTTCGTATACGGTTACAAAAGTACCCGGCACACGAAAATACTGTTTCACTCTCAACACTTGTAGAAAGAACACCTAAAATATAATTGTATGCATGTGTCAAATAAATACCACGTTCTCCACCATTATCGTACATGGCTTTCTCAACTTTTACGAATCCAGCAAGGTCAGAAATTCAAAATGTCGTTTTTGATTCGTGCGTGGTTCTTTGCATTTACTGAGTTCCTTATCCAGCTGTTCTTGCAGTGTTGATTCATTGACTTCAGCTTCGTCAACACCTATATCATAGACTTCGGCATCACCTTCATCGTTGATCTCACTAGAAACGGCATTATCTTTGTACTTCAATAGTTGCAGCAAAGTAATAATCGTCTCTTCAATCTCCTCGATGGCGGCGATTTGAATTTAAACTTCGCGCGCGGTACGGTACATTTCGCAAGAGAGTACATATATGCAAATTTTATTATTGTGGTAACTTATCTTACAAATAATTATATGAGTATCGGATTACGATATTTACTTCAGTTCCGGAATTGTAATATTGTAAAAAATCATCCGAAATTCCGGAGTTACGAAATCTCGGAATTCCGGGATCCATGCCCTACTTGTACACACAGCGGCACATGAAGCAATTTCCAGTAAAACTTGGCCTTGCTTTGTATAGATTTCCTATACAATAAGAGATCCGCATAAACTGGTTTTTTTATAGCCTGATTGGCCGTCGTGCGTGCGACAGTGTGACCATTTCGTACGAATATTATTTATATTTTTCGGTAACGTTTAGGCTCAAGCTCGTTTATGAGCAATAGGTACACTAGAATCAACTCCTAATAAATCAAGTTATGACAAGGTTATAAATAAATAAAAAAAACTATTTGGCTAGTTTGGCTATACATATAGACTTTATCCCGTGCATAACTTTATTCAGTGTTTATTGGCAAGAGGAGAAGTGTGTAGACATTGTCAAATAAAACATAAAGGAGTTTCACAAAAAACAAAATACCCGGTCATACACAAAAAAGGAATTGGTATTATCAAGTGCAAGGTCAACCCCATGTAACAGGAAGAAACCAATGCATTTTTGGAATATGGTCCGGTTCTTTTATATTTTATTTACTTTACTCAAATAAATAAAATACAAAAATTCAATCGCTTTGTACCTATTCTAAAAAATCTCAACCATCTATGCAAAAGGTGGGTCAGCTAATTGCTATAACTCATTGAACTATTTATACCTTTATTTAATTTCCTTACATATAAATTTACATTTTTAAAACATTTCTTAGAAAAACATAGGTAATAAACTATTTAAAAAATAGTAGACCCATACAGATCTACGCTTTGGAATGGGCAACTACAGTACTTTCACAGTTATTATGCTTTTTGACTGGAACTGTAGCTTCATTTTATTGTTCTCTATGACTCGACATTTCAAAAGTACCTGTAACTGTCCTACTTGAAATACATAAATGTTTTGCTTTTGAAAAGTGTTTACTTTATTAGAAAAACTATTTGACTATAAAAAAAAAACGTTTTATTTGTTTATAAAACATATTATAAGTAACCAAGATATCACACCCTTACGAAAACCAAATGGCACGCGGCGTTTAGTTTAAAATCGTACCCGTATTCATGATATTAGTGTCAGTCAGTCATTTTAAATTTAATTTATTCACAAAAATAAATAAGTATACCTACTTATTTTTAATTATTAGTAATTAGGTTAAGTTCATACAAAACGTAGGTTCCTAATTTATCTATATCCAATACATTCTAGAAAAATAATTCAAGTGGATTTACTGCATTGCTCTACTCTGTAACGCAACTTAGTAACCTACTCGAGTTCGTGAACTCTTGACCAGTGCGCTTAGCGCGCGTTTCCCGCGCAGCGTAATTTGTTACGTATCGCGTCTCCTTGCGCGGGCTGGGGTACGCGTTAAATGCCTACGGTGCTCGGGTTAACCTCGCCTTAAAATAAATTATTTGTACAAGAAAATCTTACTCTTAATTACAAATTCAAACTTAAAATACTAATCATATTTTGAATATTTTTTTAAAATAAATATATTTAATTACATAAATACAAAAGTCGACATACAGGGTAGAAGGGACACCGGCGATAAAACAGTTACCACGTATTCAGTACATCATTCTGAGCCCCCACATAGAAACTTTTCGTCGGTTATTAAAAAAAAACAGCTGTTTCCTTCAAAGTGCAATACCTACCTATACAAAATGTATAGGTCAAAATGTATAGAGCGGCTGTTGTTTATTTAAATAACATGAAAAATTTCTTTGTGGGTGGGTTCAGAACGTTGTATTGAATAAGTGGTAAGCGTTTATAGGTAGGTGGCCCTTCCACCCAGTTTACCGGCCGGTTAGGGTTCTAGAGACAGGGACATTCTCACGATGCGTACCATGTCGATGTTCTGTATCAGGTGATCAGGTCCTTGATCCAGCCACCTTACGAGAGCCTCATAAGATGTCGCACGATGACAGCAGCCGTTACAACAATACGGCATTACCTATTACGACGATCCTCGTACCGACAGCCTCGAGATATTATTAATAAATCTTTAAATTGTCGTGATGTGGGATGGCAACACCGACCATCATTGTGCGGCGCGCTATTTCTTGGCTTATTCGTAACAATAACCAATTCAGTGATTCTACACCATATATCAGACAGGGTGAGCTCGTATAGGCATATCGTTTAATTGAGATATGTGTGTTTATGTGAGATAATGATGTGTGTGTTATGTGTGTGGTGGCAGGCGCCCGTAACTATTATCTAGATCAGTGGTTCTTAACCGGTGGTCCGCGGACCACTGGTGGTCCCTGGAAGCATCCCAAATGGTCCGCCGAGCCATCCTAATAAGAAAGTGACACTATGCGAACCGCGCGCGGCGCGAGCAATTTGCAATCACAAAAATCTCTTTAAAATCTATAACTGTAATAATAATAATAATATCCCTGGACATTTCACACAGCACCATCTAGCGCCAAGCTAAGCAACCTAATGCTTGTGTTATGGTAGCTAGATAGCTGATAAACTACATATAATATACATTTTTTTTTGTAAATACATACATATTAAATAAATAAATAAATATCCCTGGACATTTTCACACAGCACCATCTAGCCCCAAGCTAAGCAACTTAATGCTTGTGTTATGGTAGCTAGATGGCTGATAAACTACATATATATACATTTTTTTTTTTGTAAATACATACATATTATAGATAGAAAAACACCCAGACCCGGAACAACTACTTGTAGGTCATACAAATATTTGTCCCGTACGGGAATCGAACCCGCGACATGCAGCGCAGCAGTCAATCGCTTGACCACTGCGCCAACCGTGTCGTCAGCGTAATGTGAATTTAACGTAAAAAAATTAAAATGAATTTCTCTACAGATAGATAAACCTTTTATTTAATTATATTTAGGTTGAAATGGGTGATTCTAGAGCTAATTTGCAACAAATTTGTCCCCGATAACCAGGGGTCCAATCTGAGTGGTTTCGGAGTAATAGAACTTTTAAGTTTTTTTTAATTTTTTTTTGTATTTCCTCCAAACCATAAACCAACTGGGTGGTCCATGGCAAGACCAAAGTTTTGTCCAATGGTCCCTCATGACTAAAAGGTTAAGGTGAATGCTCCAACCAGCCCGCGAAATTCAAAATTTCTTGCGTTTTTTGCAATTTGCAGGCCAGTGGTAGGTTGTATGTTGATTAAAATATTATTCGCGGCTGTAAGACATATGTAGTTACAGAATTATAATCATCAAAATCACCAATACAACGCTCACCGTTCATAAAGGTGTAGGAACAAAAAAAAAACAGAAAAAGTCATTCCTACAGCTTTATGAACTTAGAGCGTTTTATTGATGATTTTGATGATTATAATTCTGTAACTACATATGTCTTACAGCCGCGAATAATATTTTAATCAACATACAACCTAGCACTGGCCTGCAAATTGCAAAAAACCCAAGAAATTTTGAATTTCGCGGGCCTGGTTGGAGCATTCACCTTAAGAACCACTGATCTAGATGAAAAAACAAAAACTCACCGGTCTGAAACTTCGTCGTTTTCATTTGTTATAATAGAGGCCGAGCACCGGTATCTATTGTAGTCAACGCAACGCCAGGATCGTCTATTACGATCTTTATTGACATAATTATCTCAGTTGGTATATATATGTATCTGTTGTAGATTGCCTGTAGGCCTCCCTGGTTGGTAACTGTGTACAGCGTTTTTGATCTCACTGTAACAATAAAAAACGATTTTAAATATACAGACACATTTTGAGAGATACCGGCCACTATATTGACTTTTCGAGAGTGGTTTCAAGCTTCAAATTGAGACGAATTCTTTGATAAAACTTGTGTTTGATGCGATCTGATTTGCCTCAGCATGAGTCCATCTTAAGCAGAGTTGGCAAAGAGTAATGAGGAATTAAGAAGCGGTTAAAATGCTTAATAAAAAGGCACTGATTTAAAGAGGCAGTTGTAAATAGCGGTTTTGGTAAGTTAAAAATTATAAATGGCATGTTTAATAACTAGTTCAGCAGTTAAAACTTAGCGGTAAAAAAAACAAAAATGAGTCGTTAAAAAATAATAAAATGGATCATTTAATAATTATACTGAGCAGTAAAATATCTATCTGAAAATGGTGAAAAAAAGGATTTCAACCGCTGGTTGCGTTCCATACCACAATAGCTAAGTGTGGAGCATCAAGTGGCAATTCTTTTTTCGTCAAGGCAGCACTTTAAAAGGAATGTCATTGAATTGTCAAACAAACAGGTAAGCTAGGTAAGTAGGTACCAAAACAAAATAATTGCTTCGCCCGATTGGGTTATCTTTGTTTTGATCCTAAATATTAAAAACTCATGGTCTAGAATATTCAAATTAGTAAGACATGGAACAAACTGAACAGCTATCGCTGTCGTGGGACGCTCATCAGAAGAGCATTTGTAATGGATTGAGCCTTCTGCAGCAGGTACGCTCTTTTGGTTGAGTTATCACTAAAAAACTAAAAATTCTAACATAGTAGCTGTATACTTACTATGTAAGGAAACAAAAATAAAAAGAGAACAGGTTGATGGAAAAAAAAAACTTCCTACACCTCAATTAGCTTCGCTTTGCAAAGCAAGACAGAAAACTTACTTCGTACTCAATTATTTTAGTAACTAACTTTTGTCCGCGGCATCGCTCGCGTTATGTCCGAAAATTATCCCATGAAAACGTTTTACATATAGCCTATTACACTCTAGTTTAGCTTTCCATTAGTGAAAAAAAAACAATTAAATCAATAGTTCTGAAGGTTATCCCCTAAAACTTTTTAATATTAGTACAGATAAATACTGAGCAACAAGAACACTTTTTGGGTTAAATCAACTTTTCCTGCTTTTCGTCATCAGATAAGTATGATCTGTGATGTTCTGTTTCAGCGAGGAGAGTTTGTTGACATGACGTTAGCTGCGGACGGACACCACGTCAAAGTACATCAGATGGTCCTGTCTCTAGTTAGCCCGTACATCAAGGATCTGATATCAACAGCACAGTGTTCACATCCAATCATATTCCTCAATGTTAGTAGCATATACCAAAAACTTATTGTGTAAAGATCATCATCTGCCTAACCTTTTCCCCAACTATCTGGATGCAGCTGAATACCAGTATTTTACATGAAAAGACTGTCTATCTGACTTCCATAACCCAGTTAGTACCCCTTGCTAAGACTGATTGTCAGACTTTTGAGGCACTACCCTATAACAACTGTCAAGATCTTCAAACAACGGCTAGACCGAGAGCTGGGATATTTTGATGGCATAAGTTTCAAATATTCTAAAGTTGGCTATTGCTTGCTGTGGATACAATCGTACCTATAAAACTTATTATTGCGTTTTGTGTCACATCTGTCACTTGCATTTTCAGTAATTTGATGATTCTTTTAATTCACATCAAAACTGGCAAAATTAATTTAAAGTTTAAAATAATTATGGTATCATATCCAGGACAGCCTGCGGAGTGTGCAAACCCACTTTGTGTCACCTTCGTCCAACGCAAACTGACATAGGGTCAGTATAAAAACAGTGCAAAAAATTTCAATTTGATGAAACAACTATTACCTTTCTCAGATCATTTAGGTACATTTTCCTACTAAATAAATTTGTGCCAAATTAAGCCATGCAATTTTAAGATTTTTAATTATTATGTTTTTCCAAGCTATTCACATATTCAATATCATAAATGCATGTCGTGGATAAATTCGACACAAAATATTTTAAACGACAGATATCAGTACTCTAAAATGCGTAACAGCTATTTAACCTATTGCAATATACTTTTAGAGCTAGTTGGGCGACGTGTTAGGTACTGGTTAAATATTAGGATTCTTGTGGACAGAGATGACACAAAATGCCAATGTAGATCAGTTACTACTTCATTATAAAATTTTCATCTCTAATTTTCTTTTCCTCTAATACTGGTCGAAAAGACAAATACCTAAATTTCTACCTATGCAAGTACCTAGGATGACACAAACTAATGTATCAGGTTGGGCAAATGGTCCTGAAACTATATGCGAAACACCAACCACTTTAATGTTTTTGAAACCTCAAAACCTAGCTATATCAGTCTAAGCTGGTATCCGAGGTACGGAGCAAACTTGGTATGTAATGGATGGTCACCCATCCACGGACCAATCCTAAAAGTATATTCTTCATGATCCTTTATTTTTGGCTCACGCACAATGGTCCACTTTAGGGACTAAGTGCCCGGCGCGTTCGTGTTCCACGCGCGCTTCAAAGAGATGTCAGCAATCATGAGGGGCCCGCAGGTGCCGATGTCTGCCAGGGCTGCGGGACTGTTCGAAAGATATACCGCGGCCCTGGAACATAAAGGGCAAAAGAAGGAACATGGATGGTTTTTAAGTTCCGGGTTTATTCGCCCGAAGAAACCGCTGCCGTGACATCTGGTGGTCAACGCAGAAGGCACCTGGCACCACTTCCTTCAACCTTGCGGGGCCTGTAGCACCCAGGGTCAGCCTCGGCTACAGCGACGACACCTGCAGCTACGCGTAACGCGGCTTACGGCAGGACAGTACTTGCGCGCCTACCTCCTTAGAGCAGATTATTATGACGGGCTTCATTACCTTCGACCTATTATATTAAATTTTTATTGAAAGTGTTCAGTACTTGTTTTTAATTATTTTATCATCATAACTCCAACGCTTCATTGTCAGTAAAAGTCTGACACTCCCTTCCGCTCCGCCCAGAGCGGGAGGACTCATTTGATAATTTCCCATCCGAAAAAAAAAGGGACTAAGTGCGGAAACCAAAATCCTTAACATAGAACATAGGTCCTTCATTTTAGCTGTAAATTCATTTTAGCAGTGTATGAAGATTTATAAAAATCAATCAACTCGGCCTATTACAGTCTACTGGTGGACATAAGCCTCTCCTAAGCTTTTAGAAATATGGCGACATCAAAATCAAAATCAATCAAAATCAAAATTTAAAGTTGAATTGAATATTCCAGAACATATCCTACACTACACTATGTGCCATTTTAGAGTACATATACACAGGGGAAGTCCATGTGCCGAAACACAGACTGCCAGACCTAATAGCTGCTGGGAAAGCTTTGCATATCAGAGGACTAAGAGAAATGGTAAGATATTTGATATGATAATAAATCTTTAATTTTTTTCAAAGTGGATTAACTGCAGATTCTGAAAACTTTTACAATCAACACACAAACTGACAAACACTATTTGAAAGTGTTAATTCAGTGTTCATATAAACCAATGACCAGGACTAATGTGGGGACTTTTTATATCAAAAGAACTAGGAACCATGAGGACAGGCCTTTACCTTTAAAAAATATGGCATCCATTATCTTATCGTTATCACAGATTAAAAAATTAAATTGTATTTAACCACCTCTGTTCTCCTTTCAAGGATGATAAACAAAGTGCAGATTCTGATCCATTTACAACAACCGATGCCAGTCCACCAAGACCAAAAAGTATTTCAGAAAAATTAAGAGCTCTCCGTGAAAAGAAGAAAGCTGCACAACCCAAAGAAGACAAGAAAACAGCACCACCACAAGTACCTATGTGCAAGTATGACCATATTCAGACATATTTTTACTTTTGCTAAATTATGTAAGATCTGGGGCACCAACCACCAAAAATTAACAACATTAAAACATTCCTGTCAATGAAGCTTGGATCTCTGATAGCGAAAACTTGTTGTTTCTATGAAACTTATAGCATACGTCATTAATTACGGCGAAAATACAGTTCTTCGTTGGCCCTTATTCGAGTGTTCGAATTACTGCACACAAAAAAACAAACTGCTGACATGCAAAAAAACAAACGAAGCTATACGAGATTGTCCGAAGACGGGCAACAGCCATAGGCAAGGCAATCGAATTGGGCGAAAGACCATGTTTATTTGCGCCATTATCAATCAAAGGTTGGTTGCAGGCCTTGTTGAGGCCAATACTTAGACATTGACATAGATCCTTGCTTGCACTTCAGGCTGCATTGGGTGGAATACTCTTACAAAAAAAATCACTTTGGATTCTAGTCCCAACAAGCTTGAAATGGAAACTACTTTTCCACAGAATATATCTTGATGAAACGCAACAGGAAGATTTAGCCATGCAAATAGAGGATTCTAGCATATTCATACAAGATGAATACACAGCAGTTCCTGAAACTACAGTGGACACCATTGCAACACTCAACAACTCCGATAATGGACTTGGTCAATCTAATACAAGCCTGACCCTTGAGGATACAAAGAAATGTGAGTAAAGCACAAAGCAAAGCAGTATATCGAGTTTTAAAAAGTGACTGCTACATTCACATGGGTATGAGTAAATGCACTAGTCACTATTAAACCAACCTTTTTAACAGACTTAAAAAAAGGAGGAGGTTATGTATTCGGCCAGTATCTTTTTTTTCACGTGATTACTGGATTCATTTGGTAGAGGAAGCTCGCGCGGTGGTCCCATATAAATTTTATTCACTTTGCTCGAGTAGTTTATGAATTAGCTTCTTAAAAACGATTTTTCCCTCTTTGATGTTGATGGCATGATGACCTAATAAACTTCTAGTTACAATCTAAAATTTATGTATGTAAAACAGTTGTGTGGGATATTACAACTAAAAAGGGTAAAATAAAATCTAATTGGAAAAAAAAATAACCGACTTCCAAAAAAAAACGGTGTTTGTTTGTTTCATTGAATTTTTTGCAACAGACTTCCGAAAGTAAAGTTATTTCTCACTTTTTTTGTGTAAGTTTTGGCAGTCGTTTTTTATTAAGTTTTTTTTCCAAATCTTGACGTCATAGAGAGCAGCGGTGGGTGGGTGGTCCAGTGGTGGCGGCCCCGATTTACGAACAGTAACCATCCACCACCGCTCTCTAAACGGTGAAAGAAAACATCTTGAGGAAACCGCATGTCCTAGATCCGATGTCCGATTTTCTAGCTTATATATTTTAGTGTGTATCAATTTTTATATGTTTGATGATGAACTGCATCAATGTTTGCATGCCAAAATGGTAGAATGTACAAGCCCGCATTGTGGATTATAGCTCATTCCCGCTCATAGAGAGGAGGCCGTGTATCCCAGCAGTGGGAACATTATAGACTGATTATGCTTATGCTAAATGATAATGAATAACTGAATACTCACCCTATGAATTGATGACGAAATTCCTCATTTTTATTTGGATACCTTACAAACATGAGTCCTTCTTTGAGTGTGGTGTTATTGTTTATACAGGGTAAATTTTTCAATATTATATAAGTAAAAGTAAAGTGTCATAAGATTGATTAAATTGTATTTATACTGATTTATCAAAATTAATAGATAAATTATTATTATTTAACCAGTTAATTAAATTGTCTATTGTATTATTTATGCCGCTTCATGATCCTTAATTGATTTATAATTTTTATCGGTAGTTACAATTATGAAAATGTCTTCGGCAAAAAGGAAGCATTTATGATTGGTTACATTAACTATGTCGTTTATGTAGAGTAGAAATAAGATAGGTCCCAATATGCTACCCTGGGGGACGCCGCGTTTTATACTTATATATTCAGACGAATATTCTGTCATGTCCCTACTTTCGTTAAGTTTAGTGACAGTGACTCTGTTGTCTGTTAGTTAAGTACGACGATACACTGAAGTGCCAGTCCTCTAATACCGATCGCCTCTAGTTTTTGTAATAAAATTTCATGTGTAACCAGATCAAATGCCTTTGACAGATCAAAGAATAGCCCTGTCGTTAGCTGTTTGTTGTTAATATTGGTCAATGCTGCTTTCAAAAGTGAAAAGATGGCTAAGGATGTGGACTTATTAATACGTAGTAGCTTGATGTGCTGGCGTCTGTACATTATTTCGGGCGTAAGTAAAAATCTTTCAATCTTGTTGCGGCCCACGCGGGACGCTTGATAATGATCTGCAGGCAATATGTTTGACATGCCTTTTGTCAAGTTAATGAGCAAGACAGCATTATTTTTTATCGTTGTGTTCTTCAAAAATGTGAATTAAGACTGTTTAAAGGTGAGTGTATTTATGTTTACATAGACTAAATTAAAAAAATACATAACGAAACACGTATTTTTATTAAGCATGATAACCGCTTCTTAATTCACTCATTACTCTTTGCCAACTCTGCTGAGGATGGACTCATGCTGAGGCAAATCAGATCGCATCAAACACAAGTTGTATCAAAGAATTCGTCTCAATTTGAAGCTTGAAACCTCTCTCAAAAGTCAATATAGTGGCGGGTATCTCTCAAAATGTATCTGTATATTTCAAATCGTTTTTTATTGTTACAGTGAGATCAAAAACGCTGTACACAGTTTCCAACCAGGGAGGCCTACAGGCAATCTACAACAGATATATATACCAACTGAGATATGTCAGTAAAGATCGTAATAGACGATCCTGGCGTTGCGTTGACTACAATAGATACAGGTGCTCGGCCTCTATTATAACAAATGAAAACGACGAAGTTTCAGACCGGTGAGTTTTTGTTTTTTCATCTAGATAATAGTTACGGGTGCCTGCCACCACACACATAACACACACACATAATTATCTCACATACACACACAACACATAAGCGATATGCCTATATCGCTTAACTGAGATGGTGTCTGAGGTAGGTGCACTCCCCCCTGCAGCCCGCAGCAACCCCGCGTACCGTCTCAATCGAAAGTAGTAATGTAGGCCTACAGATATCATTACAGTTAATAATGGGTGTAAAAAGACGGGTGGTTGAAAGGTGTTAACGAAGCCGAAAGGCACTTGTTCTGTCTGTCCTGTCTTGTTGCAATAATTTTTTGTCCTGGGAACCTTCTAGTTACGGTGATATTGGTCAGGGTTGCAACTTTTTTACAAGATTTTTTTTAAAGCTTTACTTTAATTAAATACAATACCTCCATAATGCCCATGCCCATGCAGCACAATGTTTTGAGTGCGTAAATTCAGTCCTGCAGTGAAACGTAGCGGACCCAGCAATAGTAGATTTACATAATTTTTGATGAACAGAATGTTTAGTTGACGGCTTTGTGAGGGGTCCGTTCGTTTACACCTTGTTTACTATGGGCTGTATAGACAGGAGACAGGTCATGTAGACATACCTGACGAACAGACCCTAAAGGCCTGAACAAGTGGAAATCTCTTTCAGTGTTTTGTATTTCTACAAAGATTTTCAACAGTATTGACATTAACTTTTTAGCTTGTTTTGTGTGCATCTTAATTTATTTATTTGTTTCAGAAAGTTGAAGCACAATCATCCGTTCCACGATAAGAGCATTCTAAAGAAACTTCGTATCGGGATGATTTACTCGAAATATCAAGAAGCATCGAAAAAAACTATTATTAAACCGAGTAATCGACCCGATGAAAGTTAGGGGTGGAAACTTGATATAACGGGTGTTTTTTTTTTAAATTATAACATGAAAAAAATATTTCAGTATCCATGAAATTGGCTTTATTTGACTGATAATTTTATGCCATTTATGTTTGAATATGATTTCGGACAAGAAATAAATAAATTAATAAACAAAAAGTGTTTATAATAAAGTCCGGTAATATCCTGCTACGCTAATGCTTAAAACCTGATCACATTCCTTCATGGAGTAATAGAACACATTACCTTCTCACACCTTATGACACCTATAAATCAATTCATCTAAACAAAGAAATCTTTGACAGCAATTTGCGACGTTGCCAACTTTCAGAATGCACTGCCTTAAAACTCGATACGGTAGGTGGTCAACGAAGGTTAAGTAAGATGCCAAGGGCCAACGGCACTGAGTTTATGAATAGTATTTTTTTTAGAGTCAAAACCCAAGGAAGGAATAGAAACCAATATTTTTATATGAAACGTTGCGTTGACATTATGCACCCAAATAAATTCCTTTATGAAATTGAGTTTATTTGTTTGTCATGCCTGAACTGATCACGCTCAACGATTACGATTCGCCACTGGTATTGTCTATGCAGTGCAGTGCATGCCTACGACTGGTTGGAGCAGCACGGGCGGCGCGGGCGTGAGCGCGGTCTCGCGCTCCGAGCGTCGCGACACTCAATTTCTTACCACGACAAAGGCACTGCGCTTGTTAAACTTTATTGTAATACACCAGGTCTATTTAGTCCACGATTTTTATTTCTTCGCTCCCGAGCAGAGCATTCGACATAGTATCGTCAACAGGTATGGACCGGGAAGAAGAAATAAAATTCGTTTCTTTTTTTACACCAAGGTGATGTACAATTTATCAAAATCGGTTCATACGTTTAAGAGTTACGAGGAAACAAAGAAACGGACATACGTACATACAAGTCAAACACAAAACCCGCCTTTTGGGCTTGCTGTCACCTACACACGCTACAACAACTTTCCATTCTGGTTTTACCTATAGAAACATTGTTACAGTGAGTCAAAGGGTGCAGTTCTCAGTGACAAATCAAGGAGGCCTGCAAGTAATTCACAACAGATTCATATACCATCTGAGGTATGTCGCTAAAAATAACCGAAAGAGATTATGGCGCTGCATCGACTACCAAAGTAATCTCAAGTGCCCTGCCAACATATTTACGGACGGAAACAACAAAGTTATAAAAAGGTGAGATGTTCATTAGACTTACCTTTTGTGTCAATTGTGCTGAGAAAATAAAATCGTTTTTGTTATTGGCCAACTGCTTATCAGGCCTTCATAACCCACTTAGTACTGGGTGATACAATACCCCTTGGTAAGACTGGTTGTCAACTTTCCGGCCACTGACTACCTGTAACGACTGTCAGAGGTCTACAAATGAGACGGGACTAACGGCTTAACGTGCTTTCCGAGGCACGGAGGATACTCGGGTGGTCACCCATCCACGGACCAACCTAGGCAAGCGCGGCTTAACCTGAAGATCGACCCGAGCCGTTGTCATTATTTAGCCACGAGTTCCTCAACACAACCTTGACCTTTGGCAATCAAAAGTGCCTAATTTAATTCTATATTTTTTCTTTCAGATCAAATACACACAATCATGGATTCCACGACAATAAAATCTTAAAAAAAACTCAAAATGGTATAATCTATTCAATATTACAAGATGCTGAAAATAAAGCTGACGGGAAAAAGAAAGAACGGCGCGTCCCGTTTTCTGCTAGCACAGAATCTGCAGAAGATAGAGAATAATACATACTCGTAAACCAAAGCAGTCGTTCTAATTTAATCATGCTATACCATACAAATTTAGAGTATTAATATTGATGGCTATAAGAGTAGAGAAATGTCAAAGAAACAATATTGTTAAACTGTATGAAGAATAATATCAGGGCAAGAAAGGACATGTCTGATGAGATAAGGAGTAATAGAGAATAAATTATGGAAGAAGACATACTGCAACCCCAAAATAAATTGGGATAAGGGCTGGAGAATTATGATGACTATAAAAAATACCTCAAACGTGCCCATCTTATATGAATAAGTAAAAAAATGAATAGGTATTCCAATAAAACACAAAATTATAAAAATAAATACTTCTATTTTCAATTCTTGGTCAAATATTATTATTTCAATTTCCTATAGAGCTAGGTATAATGTGTCTTAGGTCACGACACATTCATCAACGACGGTTAGTCTTTATAAAAAAAACAGTATGGACGCTCGGCACGTTCAATGCGAAAGGATGCACAGCGTCACATATTTTGTGCTCTTTTTATAACCTTCGAACGCCGTCGATCAATGTGTCGTGACGTCATGCGAGGTAAATCTTATACTATCATACGTTCGTCTGTGTTTGTCACAAGAGAAAAAATATAGTGCAAATATCAATAATAAATGCACTGCTTGTTAAAATAAATTATTTGTACAAGAAAATCTTACTCTTTATTACAAATTCAAACTTAAAATACTAATCATATTTTGAATATTTCTTAAAAAATAAATATATTTATTATACAAAAGTCGACATACAGGGTAGAAGGGACACCGACGCTAAAACAGTTACCACGTATTCAGTACATCATTCTGAGCCCTCCACATAGAAACTTTTCGTCGGTTATTAAAAAAAAAAAACAGCTGTTTCCTTCAAAGTGCAATACCTATAAAAATGTATAGGTCAAAATGTATGGAGCAGCTGTTGTTTATTTAAATAACATGAACAATTTCTTTGTGTGGGTTCAGAACGTTGTACTGAATAAGTGGTAGGTAAGCGTTTATGGGTCGGTGTCCCTTCCACCCTGTTTACCGGCAGCAATAGGACCTAATCTACCGGTGGTTAGAGTTCTAGAGACAGGGACATTCTCACAATGCGTACCATGTCGATGTTCTGTATCAGGTCCTTGATCCAGCCACCTTACGAGAGCCTCATGAGATGTCGCACGATGACAGTGGCCGTTACAACAATACGTTATTAGCTATTACGACGTTATTCGTACCGACAGCCTCGAGATATTTGATTGATTATCTTTAGATGATCGTGATGTGGGATGGCAACACCGACCATCATTGTGCGGCGCGCTATTTCTTGGCTTATTCGTAACAATAACCAATTCAGTGATTCTACACCATGTATCAGACAGGTGAGCTCGCTTATATTTAAGGGTTTTGTACTACCGTAATTGTTCAGTACTTAGTACGTAGTGATACTTTGATGGTTTGTACGATACCTCGATACATTCTGTTGATAGACCCCAGTACAAACTAACAACATATCATCTTTCGAGAACTAGGTCGTCGGACACATCCACAAACTTGTGGGTAATGTACCTCAGAATCCATTTTCAGAAGAAGTAGATAATCCTGGCCACTTGTCTATTCTGTGCAAATGAATAATTAGAATATTATTATGTAAAAAAGTCAAGAATATAAATATCTAAGTTAATAGCAAACTATTGATACAAGTTAAAAGCACATAACACTTTATTTCCTTACGAATATGTCACCAATTCGTTTCCTATAACATTTTAATAACACAGAATCCGTACGTATAATACCGGGTAGGTTTACAGATTAGTGAAACGTAACACGTTGCACTTGCAACAAGTTCGTCTAGTTTTTGTGTTACATTGTCATGTTACATCACCAATCTGTACCCGACAAAAGTTAAAACGTAAACATTAGGCGTATTACTGCACAGCTTATTCATATACAGGGTTATTTGTAAAACACCAGCAACCTCTTAAGAGGTCATTGTACTCATCATTATGAACAACTTTTATTATAGGACCAAACCTGAAATCGCGAAAAAAAAATCAGCTGTTCCCTACATTTATGATCGATTAACTCGTCAAAATGTAGGGAACAGCTGATTTTTTAGTAAAAGTTGTTCATAGTGATGAGTACAATGACCTCTTAAGAGGTTTCTGGTGTTTTACAAATGACCCTGTATACATACAAAAGCTCGCGCTTTTGGGCAGAAACCACAGACGGCCACCTGCTACGGTCCTCCCATACTCCTTCTGCCTCGTCCACGTTCATACCTTTTATTCATACATACAGACGATAAATACATTTCTAAATCTATATTGACTGATAAATATTTAGGTTCAGATTGTACTAATCTAGAAACCTCTGACGCTGCACGAGTAACACAAGCTCAGTTTTTGTTTATCCTAAACCTCTGGGTTCGTTATACTCTGGAATCGGGAAAAAATCTCTTGTTCCATACAGTTGCGTTGTCATGATCAAGATGACGAGGATATGGCAAGACAAAAATCTCCAATATCACCTAGAAGAGACTTATTAAAACTCTAATATTCACGATATTTATTTTCGGCTGGGAATCCTAGTTAATCCCCACACTGGATCGAAAAGAGATTCGAGGCTTTTGAGGTGTGCTGAACGAATAAGAAGAAGCACGAATTGGTACTCTTTGCAACTTCAGAGCATATCTTTGGCGCAAACTGTATATTTGTTTTAAAAATAAATCTTACATAATTATTTAGATAAGTAACCATCATGCTTTATACAACAATTGTATTGCATTCGTTTTCTTGAAGATTCTACTAATATAGTATTACAATATAGTTGTCTAACCTATTCAACTACACCCTGTATATATCACATACGTTTCTCAAATACACCTATCTTGTTCTAACTTATTATTTACGTATTTTGCTGTCCTTTTTCATATATGTTAGTAATGATGAAGATACACTGTTCCACTGCTGCCACTTTTTCTCACAAACGTAAAAAATCCATCATGACGCTTTCAGTTTAGTTCAGTCGACAAAGGCACTTTAATTTCAATGTCACAGAGTGCAAAGTTGTAAATCTAACACCACTCGGGCATCCACGAAAGACCCCATTACCACTTTAACGACACTAAAAATAAAGTTCATTGTTTAATGTCTTCAGAAAACTGTCAGCACATTATCCGCACATGTACTTAGTTATCTTTATCATCATAGCCTAGTGGTGAACAGATCCTGTCCCGAGGGTCTGGCCTGCACGTTCCGCCTGCCCAGGCGCTCGGACAGTATCCTCACCACAAAGTCTGGCAGCAGACAGGCTACCACCACCACTATGTTGAGGATCCAGAATGACGGTGCCGATACCAGACGAATGTACGTCCCGAGGACGTCGCCGTCAATTGGGCTAGAATTATAAAGAATATAGTTACAGCACAATTAACATACAAAATATGCACGCCTTTTTACCAATGATAGTGGTGGCCTGCAGTAGATACGCATTCCGCATTTAGTTCAGACAAAATAGACGAAAAAAAGTTCTGAGTTTAAGCGCATTAAGTCGAGAACGGTGTTTATTAGGGAAAAAAAATATTGAAACCTTTTTTGTAGAGAATTTTACGATCAACAAAAATTTTCTTATTCATTTTTCCGGTAGCTCTCACCGTTCTAGAGACATACGCAAAAATAAACGAAAATTTGTTACGTTTGAGCTCGGATAAAACAACAACTCACAAGCGTAATCGATGGGACTTTTGACATAGCACTTGTATTAATGACATATTTAAGACCTATACAAAAATCCAGGTTCTTCGGAATTAATGCAAACTAGAATGCCTATGTTGTCTGGACTAATTTACCGATATGTTTCCCTTCTGAATTTGTTTAGCTTATAATACTTACATGTAAAGTACAGAGTAGATGATATTGAAGGCGATGTACAGCAGTATCGACCCTATGATAGAGGCCACAAATATGACGGTGTGGTAGCGAGCCTGCAGCCACAGCTTCAGGTTCACCACCACCGTCAACAAGTGGAAAGTTGCTGCGCCGAAACACCTGAGGAGAAAGATATTTTTGTTAATTAAAACTATAAGCCTGCAATAATTCATCAACTCGGCGGCAACGTACATATAAAGGAGCCAGCTCATCGGAGCATTGGCCTGTAATGTAACAATCCAAGATTAAAATTGTATAGAATCATGTGATTGTTACAAATTGAACTGTTAATTTAAAGGCGAATACTCCCGGTCAAGGAGTGCCTTTATGACAACGAAAACGGAACATCTGTGTGAAACTAAACCGCGGTTGATCTAAGACGTCCAGCTTTAGCAAAATGTTTTGGATATGATCTACATTCAACACAAATGACTGTTGTAGTAAAATTTTCGACAAAATACAGAAAATAACAAAATTTTCAATTAGCCGTAGCTCTGACCTCCGGCTATTTTGGTACTTATCGCAATATTATGAATTGGAAATCTTATTACGAGCTATGATTTTAGATATATTTCAATTCTGTTGGACTACGTCCATTTTGACGAAGACCCATTGTGCACTTACCACAGATCTATAGGTCGTCCATCAAGGTTGATGATAGAGTACTTGACAGTGAAGTACGCGTACCAGTAGATGACCAACGAGTGGTAGGTCGCAGACAAACACCACACCAGGAAGTACGACCACGACATCAGCTTGTTCTTCCTTATGGTTTTGTATAGCGGTGGGTTGCTGGAAACAATAACTTAACATCAAGCTTGGAAGGAATAGGCTAGGCAGAGGTGTATGTACCAAAGGGACTGTAGCGACATAGCCAAACCACTGGCCAAACTGACAAACAGAACTAAAAATCCTGCATCGCGCAATCAAACTTATCTGCGATATAAACATATCCCGACAACAACCGTCGGGCAGTAGCCCACCAGCACGCGTAGCATGACCACCGTAGAAACGGGCTTTGTCGACGAAAGAATCGACAAAATGACAGATCAACAAAAGAAATCTGTCATTTTGTCGATTCTTCCGTCGACAGAACCCGTTCCTACGGTGGTCATGCTACGCGTGCTGACAGATTTAACCCCTCAAATACTACGGCACATTTCGTCTGTTCTAATTCTAACTTAAGTAGCAATATAGGTACTAGCTTCCGTCCGCGAAACCGCTCACTTTTTTTTACACATTATATTTATAAATTACAGCCTATCTCCCAGAAAGATTTTAAACTAACGGTGTTTACAATCTTAAGGTGACATTGAGCAAAAAAGTATACATACTTGGCCAAAGTATCAGCCGACCAGTTCTGCTCCGTGACCGACAGGATCAGCACCGGTAGTGACGTAAACAGCAAGTTGTAGAACGTCAGGTACATTGAGTCGAAGATCGACTGCGTTGAGAACACCGTGTGGATTTGGAACAGGAACTGTGGATAACATGGAAGTTATATGAAAATATGTAATTTAAATTTTGTATTGAACAGCTTAATATTTTTTCGTTCTGTTGTATTAAAGATATAGTAGTATTGTATAGGTGATAAAAATTTAACATTAGCTGCGCTTTTATGTCAAAACAGTACCAGCTGCTATACTGGGGAAAAAGTGTAACTGCGGATCTAGTCTAACAATGCCAAAACACCACCTGGTGTCCTAATAGGACGTCTTAAACTTTTGACCCCCAAAGCGTGCCCTCCACGCCAAGCCACAATTTCACCTACCATTTTGACACATATTTGTGTCGTTTGGCGTACAGGGCATGCGCTTGCTGGTCGTCTATATGCGACTATGGCGTTCAAAAGGTTAAAGGTGGTGTTTTAATCTTAGTTCAGTGTGCGAAAGAGCACAAGCTATAAGTCCTGTATCTCTTCCATCTCTTTCCCACACTGAAGTGACAATAACACAATACTGCTTTTGAGAAGTCATAGTAACCCTCGTAACGTGTCCTCCTGCTCTTTGTGCAACTCCAACTGCATGTTGAGGGACCTGTCCGAAGTCACGATGTGGCAGAGTTTTTGGTCGAAGCTCGTCTAAAATAAGTATCGAGCCGACGAAGTAAGGGCTGTTTCCATAGCACAGGTGTTACCACTAATGTGCGATTACCTATACCACAATCAAACTTGTGGAGAAGAGCTCGAAGACAGCTTATATGACGTATATAACCTATAGTGACAGTAATGTAATTTTTAAGTATAGCAAATAAGCTTACCATAACATTCCCTAGGACTAGATTCTTATAAAAAAAGTATTGTATTAACGTGGCTAGTCTCTGGTTGTACCAGTGTCCCATCACTAGCAATATTTTCTTGATCATCGAGAACTTTGTGAAGGCAAAGTCAGCAGATCTGTTGAAAAACAGAGTAATAAGGTTAATATGTTCAAAACTAACAACGAACTACAAAAGGGCAATAAAAAACTCCTCCTCAACGCTGTCAGCTGGTAATGTGCCCAAGACACTGGCGGCGTTGCCACGTTGTATAGGAACGTTTAGCCTCTACAATCCAGCCTTTGGGTCACGGGAAGTATTTTCTTCGTTCAGCTAGTTTACTTCTGATTGGACATCACTGATAAAATGGCAGTGATCTTTAGTATCTTTGCTGTTCGGCCACTGACAAGTCTGTCAAATTAAAGTTATCTTTATTTTCATTAGTATAAGGTTGTTGTTGTTGGCTTGCTGCTGTCAGACGTAGACTAACTGTGAAAGAAGTTTAATTCAGAAACGTGACTGTTTGTCATGATGTACCTGCCAGCCTGATGGCCCTCCCGGCCGAGTATGCCGAACCCGACGTGCGCCTCCTGTATCATGGATATGTCGTTGGCTCCGTCGCCGATGGCTGCCGTGATCGGCCGGCCCGGACTGTTCTTTATTAATTTTACTATCTGTAATTAAAATTAATTGTATTTTAATGACATTCCGTTATATCATCTGGCAATGCCTTCAGAAACTAGAGTTAGATACTGGATAACACGGTACCCTTTAGTAAGATTGATTGACGGACTTTCGGGCTCTGACAGCCCGTAACGACTATCCAAGATCTACAAATGAAAGCCGGCAGTAACAGGTTTCCGAGTCTCGGAGGGATCGAAAAACTCCGTTCTGCACCTACCTTTGCTCTATCATGTTCGGATCCGCTCGACACAATTAGAGCTAAGGCCAGCGGATTTGTCCCGAAAATACTACCGAGTTCACTGACCAACCTTATTACATAGAACATTATCATAATCATCATTATCATTCTCCTGCCCTTCTCCCAATTTATTTGGGGTCGGCGCAGCATTTCCTCTTCTTCCATTACTTCTCTATTAATCGTCATCTCAGCAGTCACCTTTATTACTATGCGGCATAAGGGTGAACAGTGGCATACCGTCAGTGAACTCGGTAGTACCTAAAATACAATTTAAAAACCATATGATGGACATACCTTAGCTTTCTGTATAGGCGACAATCTACAACACAGCACCGCATGACAGCTCATCGCTATATCCGCAAACATAGGCGCATAGTCCGTGTCCAATATTTGAGACATACTGGTCCCATCCACCACCAACGTCAAGTCCTTATAGCTGGGCTCGCTGATGATTCGATTGCACTCGTTGAAGTGAGCTTGCAACGCCGTGTCGTCTTCCACGCCGATCAGGAACATCCTTTTGTCGGTCTCTGATATATGTGCGCAGGATTGGGCCACGTTTATTGCTGTTTCTATCTGGAATTTGAGATTTCAGTGTTAGAGATGATGATACATTCTGAAGAGGACTGCACGCGTTGATACTTTTACAGTTAACGCCGCATATACTCATTGATTAAGAGATTTTCTTTGCTACGGCTAACCTTACATACTTAAGTGCGAAGTTGGTTAATGCTTTCCAAGTCGGCCACAGTAATGCCTGCACAGGTGGAAGACTCTCCGAGATACTATTTATATATATATATAAACTCGCACCTTTGCCCCATGGGGGTAGGTAGAAACTACAGAACCCCTCACCCCCCTCTGATCCTTACATACCCCTTTTGCTTCGTCCACGGTATAGGTACATCTGGTCAATCATCACCTAGCCTTTTCACAACTATGTTGGGGTCGGCTTCCAGTCTAATCGGATGCACAACAACCGGATAAATAACAGTATTTTACATGGAGCAACTGCCTATCTGACCTCCACAACCCAGTACTGACTGGGTAATACGATACCACTTGGTAAGACTGGTTGTCAGACTTTCGGGCCACTGACTACCTGTAACGACTGTCAAAGCTCTACAAATGACAGCCGGGACCAATGCCTTAACGTGCTTTCCGAGACACGAATGAAAACAGTATGTAATGTGTCACCCATCCACGGACCAACCTAGGTAAGTGCGGCTCCGAACGACTGTTATTATTTAGCTACGAGCTGCTTCCTTCTTATACATCTGGCTAATAATAGATAGATATACTATTCCACTGCTAGAAACGTTGTTATCACCGGATTATAATTACTATTAAATAATTAGTGTTATAATCGCATTTAGTTATCGATATCGCGTGATTTTTCGTACTGACAATAACGCGTACAAAATGGAAAAGTTGGAATAAAAACTATTTTCTGCAATCTTTCATCAATTACCACAATCTTACATGTTTTTTGAATTGACTGGAACATTCGATTTTGATGATACTGGCTGAGTATTTTAATTACATATTTATATATGTTTTCCAAGTAAATAATTAGATTGTAATAACAAGATTATACTATAATTATGTCGTAATAGTTATACATTTCCCATGGTCACATATTACACGTCACCTTGTCTCCTGTCAACACCCAGGTCTTGATCCCGGCTCTCCGCAGTGAGGCGAGGGTATCGGCCACATCGTCCTGCAGACAGTCCTCGACGCCGGTGGCGCCAACTAGCGTCAGGTTTCTCTCCAACACTCTGTATTGTTGTGTAACTTGTTGTAACGCGTCTGCGTTTTTACCGTCGAGGCGTTTTATCGCTGTAATTGTGAAGGATGAAGAATGTGTTAAAAAGGAAAAACAGGACTCAAAATCTAGAGTATATACAGGGTTATTTGTAAAACACCAGAAACCTCTTAAGAGGTCATTGTACTCATCACGATGAACAACTTTTACTATGGGACCAAACCTGAAATCGCGAAAAAAAAATCTGCTGTTCCTTACATTTTGACGAGTTAATCGATCATAAATGTAGGGAACAGCTCATTTTTTTCCGCGATTTCAGGTTTGGTCCCATAGTAAAAGTTGTTCATCGTGATGAGTACAATGACCTCTTAAGAGGTTTCTGGTGTTTTACAAATAACCCTGTATAGTTGTGTTCAATCTTTATGGCGGCTCGGAAGTTAGCTGCGAGTGACGGTCTGCGTCTGCGCAGGTATAACGGTAACCGCCATAAAGTATGAACAGAACTGTATTGGTGAGTGGGTTCATTACCCGCACGGCCGCACCACCACAGTTGGTACCTATATCATATATTACAGTTAATTTAATTTTCAATACAGTTCCTCGAAAACTGGTTAAATTCTTATCGCACTACGATTAGGTTCAACATGCAATGTATTTGACGCGTGGATTTTTTTCATTTATCACAACGTGTGCGGAAATAAAAATTTCCATAAATAACTACTTACACTCGGCGGGTATTGTTTTTAAGGGTTCCGTGCCCAAAGAGTAAAACGGGACCCTATCACTAAGACTCCGCTGACTGTCTGTCTGTCCGTCTGTCACCAGGCTGTATCTCATGAACCGTGATAGTTAGACAGTTGAAATTTTTACAGATGATGTATTTAGGTTGCCGCTATAACAACAAATACTAAAAAACAGACTGCAAAATATTTAAGTGGGGCTTCCATACAACAGACATGATTTTTTTGCCGTTTTTAAAGATAATGGTACGGAAGCGGAACCCTTCGTGTGCGAGTCCGACTCGCACTTAGCCGGTTTTTTTTATCTCGGCAAAGAGATATGCTTATAAAAAGCGTAAATATTTTTTGAATATTTAGATTGTGTGATAAACATGATTATTTAAAATAAATATTTGCTTAGGTATATGAACAAATTAACTTTAATTTATTTGTGTTCTATATTCAAAAATATTAGAATTTTCTATTTTTCACATTAGGCTGTTTAGCGGTTTCATACTTTTACTTCTCCTTCAACTTGTCGAGTCAATTTTATTTCTTCAAAAGTGTATTGAAAAGAGTCGTTAGATATGCGTGGGCATTTGTTACTGCAGTTCTCGGCTCCATAACAAAAAAACCTCGCCTGCGGCTCGGGTTTGAATTCCGCCTCGAATGCAAAAACAAAGTTTCCCCTTATATCAAAATGTATGTACTATTTCTCCATTAAATAATTCTGACAGCTTACTTCAGATACTTAATAAAGAAACCGGTGGTATTTTGACTTACCCTCCGCAACTCTTTCGTACTCTTCTTCAGGTATTTCTCGGTAAGCAATGGCGAGAGTCCTCAGACCTTTGTTAGCGAACGAGTTGATGTCTCGGTCAGTCTCTTCAACCAGAATACTGTTTGTGCACAGAGGGAACACAGAACTTTCTGCTCCTTTGCAGAACAACTTAATCTGGGAATGGGTTACAAACACATAAAATATTAATACCTACGTCATAAGTATGAGTGCAATATTAGGTACTCAAATCAAAAAGATAGCATAAACATAACATAACATCACGCCTTGTAATCCCCGAAGGGTTAGGCAGAGGTGCAGGTACATTTCGACTATAGGGGCAAGCCTATTGTCATCAAACGGGCACAAATCCAGATTCCAGGGCTGCTACAGACAAATTCCTGATGGATAAACTCAATAACACTTTGCCCAACCCGGGAATTGAACCCAGGACCTCCTGCTCAGCGCGCTTGCGAGCACTAGAGCAACGGGCAATCTAAAATATAAGTAATCAAATAATCATGTATGTTTTTTGAAGTGAGAAATTAAATGACGATTAAAATTGTTAAATGACGAAAAATTTATTTGGCTCAATCCGAGAGTTCTCTTTTAAATATTACCCGATTAGTTTAAGATTCTCAAAGTAACTTGGGTATTATTTAAATAAGAACGCTAGTAAATTGACCACAGTTTATAATTATTGACCGTGTATACGATACATATGTGAAGTCTATGACAGCTGAAAGATTTTTCAGTTCGAAAAAAAAACATGTACCTACCTATCTAAATATGAATCACAAAAACAATTTAATAGCTTACCTTCCCATCTTTATCCCTTAGAATGACAGACATCCTCTTCCTATCCGAAGTGAACTCGATAACCTGCAACCGCTCATACATCTCCGTATGTTCCCCCACTTTCACCACCAGATTATTTCCCTCCTCACCGAGAAACGTCACTCCGAACCTCTCAGCAACTTCGACTAAAGCCTTCTCATCAGGACTACTGGCTTGATAATCCATTGTATTCCCATTTTCGTTAATAATAGTGTTCCAAGTAACATTATCTATTACTCCATTAGAACCGTTGGACGCAGTACTAGTCTTGACTTTTTTTCTCTTAAAAAAGTTCAAAAGTTGAAGGTTGCTAGTGACAGATAGTCGGGCGCTCAGCCTCTTCATGTCTTCGCTTGATACCTGCACTGAATGGCAGAGAGCGAGGATTTTGAAGAAGAATTTAATGTCTGTCTGAAATAGAATGGGAGTGTTATTTACATACATAACGGCAAGGCTTTTCTTATGAGTGTAGGTAAAAACTAAAGAAAAGCACGTGCTACGATTCTAGCACATGCTTTTCTTTAGTTAACAGTTTCTTGAGTTACACCGCCAGCAGTGCCTACAGAAGACTAATAGTAATCTGTGTCGACAACAATGCTGCTGGCACACAACTTCTGTCATGTTCGCCATTCAAAGGCGTCAATTTCCTTTACCTACGTCATTTAGTTGCAGTACGAGTAAATGTTAACAAACAACAACAACACAAACAACACAATGTTACAATGTTGACAGTGCCAGCTCTAACATCGGCCTTGCAACATTATTATTACAAGAGCTGATGGACTAACTGACAGTGTCAAACTCGTCGCCAAATTTTGGGCTGACTCCATTTAAATTGTCATCAACTCGCTAAGAAGGAGAAGAATCGGTTGTCGAGGCAACAAAGTGACAAGTGTGCTCTGTGGATTCTAAATACCTACTCTTTTTACCTAGTTTACCATCACTCATGTTATATGATAGGAAATATTAACAGTTAATTAGAGTGAATTTCATCGGATAAACTGTACGCGATTAGCATATCTAAACGGCATTCAAGAGCCAATATTCCATAGCAATTATAACACTGACAGTTCTTGAACTCGTGTTCTATGACGGAATTCTTGCAACCGGTTCAATGCCGCAACGTATTAAAGACACAATACAATTATAATGTCTACTGCGAAACAAGGTTAAACTATCAAAGGGCAATTTAATTGATATCGATCAGCAGGTACATATTGATGATTGCTTCTTGGTATCCACGTATTACTGATAGTGCACGAATACTGTCTATTGGCTTCTTAAAATATATTAACCTGGATTCCGCGACCGCAACGAATTAGCGGGCCAAGATAGCCAATTGTTGCTCATTTTATAGAAATAAAAGTTACTGTAAACTGTCAAATTTCTCCAAATGATTTTAAACCAGAAAATGTTGAAGGTTAAATCCAAAATCGAATGAGAAAATTTGACAGTTTGTAGTAACTTGATACGTTGGCGACTGTACTAATAGTTTGATCAGGTTAGGTTAGGCAGAGGCATTTGATTCGGTTGTATTTGTTCAACAATAGACCCGACCGATCCCAAACGATTATTACATACTTGGGAACGTGATAAATAATAAACATAGCTTCCCAGTAGTGAAAGAATTTTCAGATGATCAGTAGTTTCGAAAATGACCCCCTAATACAAACTTTACCTCTTAAGGTGGAGGCGACAGGTAGCCTGCGAAATTCAACTATGTACTTATTTCATGAAAAAGTCATTCAATGGGGTTAAAAGAACTTAAAGAGTTGTAATGTAATAAGTGTGGTGTAATAAATGGTGTCAATTCAATAGGATTAAAAGTAAGTATGGGTGTACTGCAAGGTTCGATATTAGGTCCTTTCCTCTTTTTAGTCTATACAAATGATCTACCCCATTAATTTAAAAACAATCCACAAATGTTGTTGTTTGCTGAAGATACCTCTTTAATATTTTAAATAAACAGACGTGCCACAAATCTTGACGACGTAAATAACGCCCTACTGGCCCTACTGCTGGTCCATAATTGGTTCACCGCGAATAATTTAGTATTAAATGGAAAAAAAAACGAAGTGCATAAGATTTGCTCTACCGAATGTCAGAAGTAGTGATAGTGACATAGTATTGAATCAAGAGAAACTAGAATTCGTCGAAAATCTATTTTCCTGGGCATCACGCTCGACTCAAGGCTACAATGGGGTCCGCATATAACTTCTCTTGCAGGACGGCTGAGTTCAGCAGCATATGCTGATAGGAAAATCCGTCAATTTACTGATGTAAGATACCGCGAAGCTAGTCTATTTCAGTTATTTTCATAGTATTATGTCATACGGTATTTTATTATGGGGACGGGCTGCAGACATCGATTCTATATTTATTCTGCAGAAAAGAGCTATCAGAACCTTATATGATCTACGCAGGCGCGATCCCCTAAATCGAAGAGAACTTAACATCATGACAGTACCTTGTCAATACATCTATGAAAACATCATGTACGTTAGAAAACATCTGCATTTATTTAGTAAAAGAAGTGACAGACACCACTATAATACTAGAAACAGGGACCAACTAGTACAGCCAGGTTTCAGGCTGGCTAAAGCAGACTCATCTTTCATGGGTTTTCTGTTTAAAATGTTACAATAAAATACCTCCCTATAATTTAATTTTTGTTTGACGACACGGTTGGCGCAGTGGTCAAGCGATTGACTGCCGCGCTGCATGTCGCGGGTTCGATTCCCGTACGGAACAAATATTTGTATGACCTACAAGTAGTTGTTCCGGGTCTGGGTGTTTTTCTATCTATAATATGTATGTATTTACAAAAAAAAATATGTATATATGTAGTTTATCAGCCATCTAGTTACCATAACACAAGCATTAGGTTGCTTAGCTTGGGACTAGATGGTGCTGTGTGAAATGTCCAGGGATATTTATTTATTTATTTAAATCTTGTATATAACACACACTATAAGTTGGGGGTATTGTTGATAAAAATGCTTGGCTCAATGCTGGTCCTGCTCCACAATCATAGGTGCAAACTAATTGATTACCATGTGAAGTTTTTGTGGAAGCTGCAGAAGATTGTAAAAATATCTTTGCATTGTATAGATTCAATCTCTTAGTATTATATAATTGCATAGCACATGTGTGAGTACTGTGTACTGTAAAGCTACCATTTATATTTAGTTATCTTTCATTGACTTGAATGTGCCCTGGTGGCTGAGAGAATGTCATGCTCACTCAAATGTTTCGCTGATGGTGGCGGGTGTGTCGGGTCATTTAGTTCCCTTCAATATGGTTGAGCTGAATGGGGCTGGTCCATGTGTCAAGTTCGTGAACGGGCGCTGTCATTTGGGACTGGTCATCTCTTAGCTACCACGATTTATTTTAACTACTTTGTTTTTAAATTATTGAAATAATCTTTTACTCTGGACGCCCTTAATGCTTAATGCACGTCTTTCTACATCGTTCTCACATATATGTATAATCTCGACATGAATCAAGATCTTGTAACAATTTTAATATTTTGATTGAAAAGAGTGTCCATGGAGTTTCTTGCCCATTCTTCTCCATAGAGACTTACGCTTTGGAATGGGCAACTACAGGGTCTACAGGACTTTCACAAGTTATTATGTCTTGTGTCCGTGATTGTAGCTTTGCCTTCTTTGTTTTTCTGACATTCAAAACTGCCTGTTATGGTCTAATTAAAATAAATGCTTTGAGTTTGAGGATTGATGATTTTAATGATTATTATAATTCTGTAACTACATACGTGTCACTGACCTGCAAATTGCAAAAAACGTAAGAAAATTTGAATTTCGCGGGCTACCCTGGTGCATTGACCTCAAAGCGTTAAAGTTTGTATTAAAGGTAGTATATTAATCTATGGTTTCTATTCTAAAGAGGTCCGCTCGATTTTAGCGGCTTTTTCGGCTGTGTCGAACGGTCGATGAATATACCGACCTGAACAAATACCTGGACAAATTAAGTAGTACGCGTCACGATAAAGTTTATACCTAGTGGTAATACATAAATCTCAATATGGGTAGAAGTACCTATGCAATAAACCATATTGCGCAGGACATAAAAATCGTTTAGGCTAAAAATAGTTTGATCACAACGATACGATTTACTTAATTTGATCTCAATCTCTTCAATCTCATGGAGATAAAAACATTCTTTCCAGATTATCCCGCACTATTTCAAGTACGTACATCACTGAAATTCGTACAGTAAGATAAGAAGATCAGTGGAAAAAATCATATTTAGTTATCTAATCTATTACGTCAGCTAATCGTATTGCACTAACCATGAACGTCCTCATCTCATGGCCGGCCGCCAAACAAAGGTGTTAAAACGCCAAAACCATTTGAATTCCGGTTAGAACGGTTACAAACTAGCGTATTTTGTAGCGCGTATAAGCTCTTATTGGCTTACGTCACCTGTTGAGTGGGCGTGCGCGGAGGCAACTCTCGCAGTTCACGCTTATTCGGGCTTATAACCACGTCAACGTTCGTACAAGTTGCGCATGAAGCTAATGACGCGCTTATACGCGCCTACACGCGTTTCCAAAAACGAGTTTATACGCGCCGAAAATACGCTAATCTAACATTTTTAAATGTTCACCGTATCAGTTTTTTTTTTTTAAATAACTGCCTAAGGCCAACTCAGACTTATAGGCTCTGCACAACATTAGCGGTCACCTCAGCAAATCAACCCGTCGTCAACCAAGTATCTATTTCATGCAAGTAAGCACGTAACCATATCGGCTCAGTATCGCATAGTATCATAGCTAAGACAAATTACTGCCTTCATAGCAAGAGTGAACAGGCATCTTCTGGGCACGCTCGTTTCTTCATATATCTCATCCATCGCTTTCCACCAGGCGTGAACGAGGTCAAGAGCAGGCCCATTTTGTAATAAAAAAATAAAATAAAATAAAACTGACCTGAAACACATCCACAGGCTCATCGAACCTCTCCACATCATACAACTTAGATTCCTTCTCCTCATACATCAGTCCCTTGATGCTGCATGCTTTGAACACCATGAGGTTTTTGGTCAGAGTGCCTGTTTTGTCCGAGAACAGCACTTCTACTTGCCCCAACTCTTCGTTCAAATCTGATGTGTTTGCTGCGGCGGGTTTACCCGTCTCTTCGCAACGGAGGTCTTCGTCCCAAGCTATGAATAGGGATCCTGTAGAAGGGGAATATGTGTGTTATGTTTGGGACCAAGTTTGAAACCATGTGTTTGATGTTATATTTTACATAGATTTATTTTTTGAAGTGTAGTGAGTGAACGAGATTGGTATGCAGGCAGCAAATTGCAACTGTTGTGCGTTAACAGAAGAGTTAAATCTTTGAAATGGCTAGTCTATGTCTCTATTCGTATATTTGAGTTATTACTACAAGTATTACACCAAGACATGCGTAAGTAAATCAAATATTATTATTCATGGGCCGCTTAACCAACTCTGTCTTATCTATAACAATCTCATGAAACGAAAAAACACTTACCAATAAACTTATAGAGCTCTATAGTGACGTACAAGGACATAGGTATAATATAATAGTATAGTAACAGAAACGAGAAGAGATCTTGAAGCACATAGCTCAACGGTACCGGGTATGGGGTCCCAGGACCAAGGTATATTTCCCTTTCTGGGTTATGTAGCTCGACCAAAAGCTTGGCGATCAAAGAGACCAATATTTCGACGATCAAAAGACCTATGAAGTACAGAAGGGACTGGTTAATCGCCAGTTCGCTCGATGAGAATTTGTTCCCTGAGTATTTTGAGTTGAGAGCCAGTTTTGTTTCTTCGCCTGTAAGAAAAGTATTAGGTTTAATATTTGAGATATAGAAACTCACTTGGATCTGAAGATACCCTGGAAACTGATGCCTGATAGTTGGGAAAAGACAGGCTAATGAGATTGGCAAAACCAGTCGCCCAATGAAAGTTTTTCCTTTTCGTATGCTTGTTTAATACATTAACAAACGGTGAAAAAATGAATAAATGAATTTGAAAAATGAATTTGAAAATTTGAAAGCTTATACTCGGTATAAAAAAAAACGGAAAAGAAAACGCTGTTCCATACAAAATCGCCAATTAACTAATTAGTTATTGTTTAAACTCACCCGTATAAATAGCGCATCCTATAGCCCACTCAGTGTTTTTAACCCGGGATCCTCTGAGCATCAGATGGTCGGTAGAGAGCACCAAGCTGTCCTGGTAGGGGATCTCCAACCTTCCGTAGAACGTGTACAGATCTGCCACAGGGTTGGGCACCTCTATCCGCATACCTTGCGGGAGAATATCTAAGAAAAAATGAGCGTAAATCTAAAATTACAATAAAATTGTTTTTTCGGAGTTCTTACTTTTGGTTGTTTCTTACTGTGCATGAGCATCATCACCCGATAATATTCCCACTGCAGGACCCAGGTATCCTCCCTAACAGCCAAGAGGTATTGGGGTATTATCCAACATGCGGGCCCAGTGCGGATTAAGAAATTTTTTTTTTCATTAACCAAAAGGAGATTTCCAAAAGAAGGAGGTTCTATGTTCGACTGTATGTATTTTTTTCTTTTACTGTTTGACCTGCTTGTTTCGACTTACTATGAGCTGCTATCAATTCTTTATTTAATCATATCTTTATTTGCATTCCTAGGCTCATATGATCAGATAGTTTGATTCTAAGTACATCCGGCCTAAAAGAATCTTGTCGTATCACACGATGCATATAGCAACGTAAAATATATGAATCATCATTGACGTAATAGACAAATGATAAACAGATTAGCTATACCTATCTGTTTATCATTTTTCTACTTTTTAACCTTATTTTAAGAGCATTAGGGTGAAAAGTGGCAGACCCTCAGTGAACTCGGTACTACATTGAAAAGACGTTAAAAATGATCAAGTCATTGACAAAGTTATCTACGTATAAGTTCATAAATTCCTAATGTCCTGTTGTTTTGAATATTTAGATAACGTTTTAATGGATAGATTAATTGTGTCTTTCGGAATCTTAGTACAGACTATTTGTTTTGCGATTAGTGTTTTCAGACAGATCTTTGTTATTTACCTTAGGCATATGTCCCACCGCTAGCGATTAGCGGAAAGCGAGTTGAAATAGCAAAGTTATTTTCTCCTAGGTGTTGATTCAGAACATTAAACAGCTTCTTGCGTCAGCCGATGCGAAATTTGGAAGGGTACTTAGTCCATTTTTTACATAGAGGTGTACCAAAAGTATACCCTCATTTCAGCCTATTTATAGGTATCATCAACCGGGAACGAATCCAGGCTCCGTGGCTGCTACTGAGAAATGTCTGATGTAAAATCCCAAAAACACTTTTCCCGATATGGGAATCGAACCCAGTATTACCTCATGCTCCACATTGCGCTTGCCACCACCAGAGTCTGGTGAAAAATGAAAAATGAACTGTCTCATTGGTCTGGTGACCAGACCAATGAGACAGTTCATTTTTTAGTTTTTTGTAAATTGTCCCAGGTTGATGGCCCAAATCACCAAATAAGAGGTATCGCGCTTGTTCTGTTACACCTTGATGTATCCGTCCTTTTTATTTACATAGCATAAATTAATCGACCGCTAATCGGCTCATTACGTTCCTCGTCGGTGTTGGGACTGGTTCCTTATGCTTTCAGAAGTGAGCGAGTAAGGATGACAATGAAAAGTGAATTTGCGATGATCGCACAAATAAAAGCACGTACGAATTCCCAAATACCTTTATTACCACAATCACAAGGTGATGAAATGTACAAAACACACACGCGTGCAACACATATACTTATCTTAAGATATTTTAGTGTTTATAAAACATTTTAGAGCTTAATATGTTTATAATGGCTACTGTGTACAGAAGTTCCAAAGTAGGTACCGATTTCAAACATAAAATCCTTGAAACAGTTGTGATAAAAAATATATTTAAACTCAACAAACCATGAATCTTGAGCGTTTTCTTTAGCCAGTCGGAAAGAGTATTTCAAATCAAATGCATTATCAAAAGTGCCTATAAAAACTACCTTCTCGCTTTTATTGTTTGGTAATGCTCTTTCCGACTCACTCAAGCCGCGTCCATAAGTGTCATTTTACAAATATTTTACCAATTATGGAAGTTTTAATAAAATTGCACACGTGTTATGAACACAACACTTAACAAAACTAGTTAACACACAGAAGTGAGTAGACACACATAAGCCTTTTAAATACCGTGATTGATCAATAAGCCGTTTGAAGACAATGAAAATCCAATCAAAGTTACACAAATAATGAAGTCCTTAAATACCTGGTGTATACCCGACCAGCGGTGGGGGTACCCTCAAAGTCTTCAGATTCGTCTCTCCGTCTAAGTTGGCAGTCGTCACGTAACATTTTCCCGTCTCCCCTGCCGAGCAGAGCAGTACTAAGTCAGCTGGAACCTCCTTCCCTCGTCGCACTCGGACCAGGGTGCCTGGCGCGATCGAAGAGTTGCGTACCTCGTTGATTACGCCTTTGCGGACTATTTCCACTGTTGAATAAAAAGTGAATTTTAGGACGTTAATTGAAATATGATTAGAGAGTGACCGGACTTAGAAACGGCGTTCGGCTTGAACCGGACAGAAATAACTTTACGTCCATGCGACGCCAAAAACGGAAGCTCAAAAACTCCTTAAACCTGTATTTCAGGTCACCGTATCATACCATGACCGTGCTAGAAACGTGTCAAGCAAGCAAATATTATTTGTCTTGAAAAGTATGAGATTATGCACACTAGACGCCATGCACGGAGCGTATCGTCATGGACAAAATATTTTCGCCGACAATTGTTGACGCTCCCCGATAAGCAAGGGCTGTTGAGACGTTCTAGTGGGCCTGTGGGCATAGTAGCACAGATTAATAGAAGTCGATATTTCGTGCTTGATACGTTCAAGCACGGTCATGGTATGGTACGCTGTATCTCTTTCGAACAGTCCCGCAGCCCTGGCAGGCATCGGCCCTTGCGGGCCCCTCATGTTTGCTGACATCTCTTTCATCACCTAACTGCCCTTATTTCAAGGAATTCTTGTAATAGTAAAGGGTGTTCCCCTAACTTTAAATCAGATAACGTAACATCCTTTTGAAGGTGTGAACAGGAAAATACCTCGTTAAATTAGCCTTTAGATATCTACTTCGGCGAATGGAGATTAGATAAATTATTTTAATACAAAAGCGATAAATATTATCATGTCTATCTATAGTCTATACATACATTACACAATGATATTAAAGTTTACTATATCTACGGTTCAACCACTGGAGGTTACTATCACATATACTCTTTCTATAGCTTGATATCGAGATAAAGAAATGTCTACTACATCTCTTGTGATGCATCAGGCCAAGGTCGAACGATATCGGTAGCGATGAACTTAAACAGATAAGTTGGGAAATCAATTCCTTTTCGCATTGGTTTTATCTATAGACAAGCCGTGATGTGCCCGAAGGGATAAAAAAAGCCTTCCTAGTGCGAACCTCTATTATATATGTTCCCATTAAAATAGATGGACACATTTTAACACAGCGTTCAGTACGTCTAACCAAAGATATCCAAGCAAAAAAAAACACTGATTAGTGATTTTATTTTGACCTAAAATAATAAGTTGCCGGCACTCTAGAATAAACACATCCACAAAACGGTCAAAACAAAATCACTTTAATCAGTGTTTTTTTTTGCTTGGATATCTTTATTTATCTTTTAAAATAGATGGACAAATTTTAATGGGAACTTATATGTATAAGAAACTATTGTATAATAGATCTCATGACCGCCAGACATACGTCATTTTATAAAAGCTGAATATTTTAATGTGGAAGTACCTTATAAAGGTAAGAACAATTTTAATAGATATTATGATAAATCGGTCGTGGTGGCTTTTTGGCAACAAAGGTGTGCTAAACAGCTGCTAAGTTACGTCATACTATAAAGCATGATGATTCCACTCCTCCACTGGTCCACTGCAATATATTTTGTGTGGTGGAAACCCACCGCTACCAAGGTACTTCTAGAAAATAAAAGTGGCGAAGGTTTCTACCGGCTTCCCTTTGAAAATAGCACAGTCAGTATTCTATAGACAAATAATATAAACACATTAAATATATGTACCCCGGCTTACCTCTTACAAAAATTAACCCTTCGCTACTACAAAATAAGTGATGATTAAGTAACTATGTTGTATGACGGTGAATTTAACTTTCTTATTAAGTAGATTATCGTTTAAAACATAACTGGCAAAATTTGGGTGTACTATTAGGTACACCTCTGCTTAACACTTCGGGATTGCAGGAGTGATGATATGATGTTATGTAAATCTACAGATTAAGTTTTTAAACTGACATGGTCACTAATTTAACATTACCATTAACACTGAAAACGGGATATTTAATTCCATGTTTACTATTAGTTTCGAATTCCTGATTTTTTTCGGTTTTTTTCGGCGCTGTTGCAAGCACCATGATCACGGATAACGATACGATACGATATCGGGAACTTGAAACGAATAAACATGGTAAATATCCCGTTTGTTTTCAGTGTTAGTGATAATACTAGAGATTACAGTTTGCATAAAGGTTGTCGGCCATAAACGGTGCCAAATTTATTTATTGAAATGTTTTTTTTTATATCTGCAATCAGCCCTTGGGCTTTAATCAGATTTGTTAGTGATTTATTGAAATGTGTAAAAAAACAATACTTTTCTCAGTTAAACGAGCTAGTGATAGTAGGCAACGTTTCTAAATTCACAATCAACTCAAGGAAATTGTCCAACTCAGTCTGTCAGTTTTTCATAAAAAAAATGCTTTCCTGAAATATACCTAATCAATTAATCACTATTATTGATGAAGCGGACTAATTGACAAGTGCTTGTATAATAGGCAGACCGCACTAGCTATGGATGCTCGACTAATTATAGTTCATTACGCATTGATCGATATAACAATCGTCATAGTCATTATAGACTGCCTCCTTAGTGTCTAGTAAGTCTATGCTCCCTTAGTACTTGACTTTTAACACTTTTTTCGGCGAAAAACTCGAACTACGACTTCGGAGAAAACGAAATAGCCTTTCCCAACTATAAAGTACTATGAGAGGATTCATGATGATTCATGAAAATATTGCTTTTTTCAAAAATTCTAGCCATAATATAATTTTACTTTGTAACTACAAAGCAGTTGTAGGTTTGGGTGCAATTATACAATATTGCTTTTCCTGCATGTGCATATTTTTGCGGGTAGGAGGGCGGTGCTCCATCTTGCATCCAGACCTGGACCTTTTTCGCGGAATTAAAACTACATTTTCGGCATAACATTTAATGTCATGGATTTCCGCAAAGTAACGCCAGATTCTGTTACTTATCTTGTAACTACAAGTTATGATATCATCATTTGTCATCAACATCATCAAAGATGAAAAAGTGCGTAGTCAAGGTAACTCGGTAAACTACTTGAGTGAAATGAATACAATATAAATGAGAGCACCGCGCGACTCCTACCAAATGAAAAAGTAATCTCGTAAATTTCCTTATTACTGGGCCAATCACAGAGAAATGGTGTACATACATCAAAAAAAAAATACAGCCGAATACATTACCTCCGCCTTTTTTACAAGTCGGTGAAAAATTCTCTTTTCACTTAATTCTTTTACGACGCTTTCGTAATGTCTGCTAACATAATTTTCTAGAGCACATAAATATCTATTTTGGTTAAGTATTTCATAATCTATCATTGAAGCGAAATGATTCAGAACTGACTAAACCCTTACAAATGCCCTGCCTATTTACTTTGCGGAAATCCCTAACGTATGAAGTACCAACTGATTGAATAGTCGAATCATGGAAAGATAAAAGATAGCTGTTGGTCGCAACATTCAAGGCTTGCAAGATAGGGATTGTGTATATTCGTTCGTCTACCCATTACATAAAGCTATCTATTTTTGTAAATATTGTATGCATCTAATACAACATTTCCATTTTTATGCAGCGATCTCACAGTAGGAAAGCTAATAGGAGTTTGCTCTTTAAAAGCTCTGAATGACACTGTTCAACCCGGGAATCGAACATAAGACTAAGACCCCGCGGTTGGCAGTAGTGCCTATGTTACTAAAACGCACTGTTGGATTGTCAATAGTTAGTTTAGCAGCAATATTAAGGCATTCATTGCTGTCGTTTTATCACCATTCTCCCGCTCTTCTTCCACTTAACCGATTTAGGACCTATATGAGTGAAATCACGTTAATACGCACGGATCAGCGTTTCTCTAACTTATCTCATTCTGTCACGTCTGAAGTCCGGTTGCTAGCATCCGCATTCATCCGCATCGGAAGCACTTCAACGTGCGATTGGACCTCTCACTTTACTGGAGCTGCAATTCTAATTGGCAGAAAGGGAAAAAGAGGCACGAAAATTCTGATCTGTGCGTGTAAATGTGTTTTCACCTAAAAAAAGCACAAACGACATGGCAACACTAAACGTGAACCAAAACAAACGACACACAATTTCGACAATGGTGTTTGTTTACATTATCAGTTGTTATCTTACCTATCTGGTTGTTGACCTTGTTATCAGCTTTGTGCCTCAGCCAGTCTTCGTAGCCTTGCTTTATGGCAGTCACCAGCACCACGAAGCTGAGGGGCAGTATACTTGTGACGGGGGACACTGGACTGTCTGCAAAAAAAGTTTTTTTTTACATATATGGTGTAATGAAATAAGTCATTTCTACATATTATAAGGATGGACTTAGAACCGATGACCGTTGAGGTAGACGTGTTCTTGAGTGGAGACCTCGAAGCGTAAGGTGGGGCGCCCTAAGTATATTTGGAGCGACAATCTTCGCAGGTTAGCTGATAGCGGCTGGAGGAGAGTTGAGGAGAATCGAGTTGAATGGCGTGAATGTAGAATTCTATGTCCAGCAGTGGACTATTGTGGGCTGATGATGACGAAATAATTAGGTATGGTATATATTTTGTTGCAAGAACATATGGGTCCTGCATCATAATCTTCCTGCCTTAACCCTTTCAACTAAACTAATCTATAGCTCGACACCGCCGAGCTATAGATTAGTTTCACACACAGTGTCGAGTTGCTCACACAGTGTCGAGTCGACACTGTGTGAGCCTGCCAATGTTATAATAACTTGATTCACCCAATCATTGACTGTATACTGAGTAGAATATTTAGATATTAATAAAACGTGGACCTTGCCAAAGAAAAATCTATGACATTCAGTAATAATATCCTCAGGAGCTACTCGTATTACAGATTAAAGTTGATAATGATAGTCTAAAATGAAAATTACAGGTCATTCTTCAACATGTAATTATCTATCACATAGGAAATAATTATATATCACATGATTGTTAACATTAATTATCATAACTTACAATCAATTTTATAATATGTGGTTATTGTGTAAATTATTATCATATAAGAAGTCATTAGTATCGACAGTAAATCTATTGATTTTTGGAGACTCACTCAAAGTAGTTTGTCTTTCAGTAGTTTGTACCTATCCCCAACGGGGAATCAGATTGAGCTTATGTATATATTTATGAGGATTAATATAATGGGTGTAATATACATAGACCCTTAATGAAGCCAAAAGGCACTTGGTCTCCCCGTCATTGCGCCACTTTTTTTTTCTTCTGGAATTTAGGCTGGAAACCTTCTAGTTACGAAGACATTGGAGGTCAGTTCCAATTTCTTCACATGTTTAAAAAAAAGATAAGTTTTTAATTTTAAAGCTTTACTTTAAATATTTCCATAACCCCTGTACTATTCAATGCTTTCATTAGCACAATCTATTGAGGGCGTTAAATTGAGTCTTACCGTGAACCGTGATTGTTCATCCCAAAAAAAATATCTTTTCACAGCAAAGATTATTGCGTAGAGTTACTTAGTTTGATGTACAGAATGCTTAGTCGACGGCTTCCGTTTATAAATGCTAAATAAACTGTATAGAATAAAGCACTCTGCCAAAATATGCTTCGAGTAATAGCAAAACTATTTCGGACACATTTACTTGATAAGATAACCCTTTATGTATATCGTAATACATCGACACAGTATACATATAAATGAACACATGGGTACTATTAGCTATTGATTAGTTCCAAAATAATTTAGGTATCTAGCTTTATCTATATTTTATAGGTAAGACTAATTAGTAAGGGGCCGTCTCCACGAGCGAGAGAATCGCGGCGATATTACGTATTTGTATGGGATAATATCGCCGCGATTCTCTCGCTCGTGGAGACAGCCCCTAAGTAGTAAATCCCCGGACATTCATTAGGCAGACTAAGCCTATACTAAAACTGATTGCATCCATCAGGAGATTGACACAATCATTATAAGTATGATTGCAGCTTTTAGCGAAAGAGTGGACCTAAATAGCAAGTACTAGACTAGCATTTCGCCCGCGACTTCGTCCGCAAAAATTGTGATAGCTCGGCTAATATGCATGATATAAAAATATTTATAATTTATAGCCTTTATCACCCACGAACAGGTAATGTAGCTTTCAACCAGTGAAACTAATTTTAGAATTGGGACATTAGTTCCGGAGATTACCTGCTTACTACATAAAATCATGCAAACAAATTGTAACTTTTTATAATATTAAGTAATGTAGATTACTCGAGCTGAGTGCATTAAAAATGAAGACCATTTTTTGGATATTCTTTCTTTTCTTTTTTTTTCTTTTTCTTTTTTAGGGTTCCGTACCCAAAGGGTAAAACGGGACCCTATTACTAAGACTTCGCTGTCTGTCTGTCTGTCTATATTCTGTCTCCAGGCTGTATCTCATAAACCGTGATTGCTCGAATGCTGAAATTTTCACAAATGATGTATTACTATTGCCGCTATAACAACAAATACTAAAAATTAAAAATATATATATATTAAGGGGGGCTCCCATACAACAGATATGATTTTTTTGCCGTTTTTATGGTAATTTTCTAGTTAAGCCTGGTATGTCACTGTTTTTTGTCCCTAACAAATAAAATAAAATAAAATAATGGTACGGAACCCTTCGTGCGCGAGTCCGACTCGCAATTGGCCGGTTTTTATTTTAAAAAAACGTTGCCCCACACTTGGAATTTCTCCTGTATCGTGGGTGCGTTTACAAACATTTAAACTCACATACACAAACAGCCAGACCCGGAACAACTATCTGTAGGCCATACAAATATTTGTTCCGTGCGGGAATCGAACCCGCAACACGAAGCACAGCAGTCAATCGTTCAGCCACTGCGCCAACCGTGCCGCCAAAAAAGGAAAGGACTTCGGAGAACCTAATACTTCGGGGACCAAGACTTTTGCACACTGGGCTGCTGGGGTGAAGTGGTGTGAAAGTTGACCAAGACAGTTGCTTCTAGTTTCTGAATGGAGAATTTGAAGTTTAGAACCGTATTCCTAATTAAAATCTTATTTGACTGCCCTTTGTAGTTCAATATGAATCAGCATTCCACAATGCCCTAACGGGCCTTTACCAGGATTTCCGTACCGATAACAACAATAAAAAACGAACTATCTTCTGATATCTATGTCCTTAACGGATATAACAAATGATTTATTGTTTTGCGAATCATTATTAATCGTTTTACTACTTTTGTAGATAATTTAGAAGCGCCGCTGGCTGGTCAAGGGCCAACAAGACAGTTAGTTCCAGAAAACGAAAAAAAAAGATTCTGCAATTGTTTAAAGACTACGGACGACGGTAGCGAAGAATAGCATGCTCTAAAATAATGTTTTTAAAGTAACCGTCATGGGAATTAATCGTTTGTCAAATTGACATGTTACGTCGGTTTGTTCGTTTCATTCATTCGAATATGCGGACTATTCAAATTGGTAATCAATATGCTAATCAATTAATTTCCCTGACTTCATATGAGCAGGCAGCAACAATACTGGCTTCGCAAATACTTTGAAACGTACATCTAATTGAACCAAGAAACATACCTTCCTATTAATTGCACATACAAATTACGGTGTTCTTTGATAGCGACTCGTGAGTAACCAGGTATGCCGATCGATTATCTACTACACAGAAAAGCTTATGTTTTATAAGCTTTGAAGTGCAAAACTTGATAAACAAGCCTTACTTCATGAAGTTGCAGAGATAAGAGGAACAGGGAGTAAAGTTTCTCATCCCCATATTTAGAGATTTGTCGTGAAAGCGAGCTTAAGGATTTAACCTATACACCATTATTTTTAGGTCGTTCTGGAACCGAATACCATGAACTCGAAACGATTGGGACTATTTTTTTCAAAAAGTAACAATAAAAAAAAACACGAAAGAATAAATTTAATGTTTTTTTTTTGTGAAATAATGAGAACTCAAATGCATATTTTATGTGTGTGTAAAACGTATCCACGATCGGCAACACATGCGAACGATACCCATTGAAAAATTCATTCATCGATGGATTGTCATTATTTCACAAAAAAAAACATTAAATTTATTCTTTCCTGTTTTTTTTTAAAGATACTTTTTGAAAAAAATTGTCCCAATCGTTTCGAGTTCGATGATCGAGTTAATGGTATTCGGTTCCAGAACGACCTAAAAATAATGGTGTATATCAGCGCGGCATCGCAGTTTTCCATGCTCCTAGAGCGAGAAACAGAGCAGGAATGTTATCGCGGCAGCATCGACGATGCGGACATTAGCACGCTCTATATAGGGTGACTGGTAATTAGTGACCTATACTTATACACATGATTGTCCTCATGATAACAAACAACTTTCCCAAAGAAACATTTTTCATACTCATTCACTTTTATCACAATATTATACAACAGCAGTAAGAATTTCGCGGGCGCGCGCCTGTGATCTATCAGATGTTAGATCGTGACGCCGCTTTGTCTCATTGGGTAGGCAGAGCACCCGCGCAGCTTGCAAGCCCGCTCCGTAAGCAGCGCCAGCGCCATAGTCCGGCCGCCACGTGCCGTTATTGGTGCATTATTGTAATATAAACATATTTTTTTTAATACTCATTCAAAGTGAATGAGTATTAAAAAAAATGTGACTTTGGGAAAGTTGTTTGTTATCATGAGTACAATCACATGTATAGTATAGTTAGACAGATGATGACATGTGTATTGTTTGAGTCGAAGTAGGTACTTAACTTTTAAGTTTAAAAGTGAGATTATTAAGTATCGTCAGCCCGGATGAAACCATTATCGGTCATGCCCTGATTCTTATCAGCACATTTTATTGACTTGGGCTTTTCCAAAATTTTAATAGATTATAAATGTTCCACTTCTCATTATCTAAATTATAACCCAATCGTTGCTTTCATCGCGATTAGCTCGTTCGAAAAAAAAGAAATTGTTGGTAGCTCTTTGAGCAATCGGGGGAAAACGTACAAAGACTTGTGCAAAAGGCTGTTCAAATTGGAGCCACGAATTTGGAGACAAGTGAGACAACCTATAGGCCTATCTATAGTAACAAAATAATAACAACATCAGTCTGTCTAATTGAATATTTATTAGTGGGAAACACATTATCAAACACACTCATTTAACCCTGTCAAATGATATAATGTGTCTATTTAAGCCACAAAGAAAGACAAAGGTGCAAGTATTCCCACGTTTTTTCCACGAACTAAACTATAAATTATTCAGATACTGCTAACAGTCAAGTGCTAACAGTAATATTAGTTCTTCATTTTTTCAGGCAAACATAAAAATTTCTGTAAAGACAAATTTTATAATTGAATTGAATTTTTTTTTAATGATATTTACAACACTTTTTAAAAATAAGACATTTTTGCTTTCAATAAATTGCTTTAAAAAATCTTATATGTACATACATACAGGGGGTGTAAACGGATCCCTCACGAAGCCAACCAAGTATTTTGTACATTTAGCTACGCAAAATATATTGCTGGGAACCAATTTTTCTTTGGCGAAAAATCACGTTAAACGGTAAGTAGGACTCAATGTAACGCACTCAAAACATTGTACTGATGGATGCATTGAATAGTACAGGGGTCGTGGAGGTATTTAAAGTAGGTAAACTTACAACATTAAAAACTTGTGAAAAAGTTGGAACTTTGAACCCCAATATCTCCGTAACTAGACTTCCAGGATAATATAGTATAAAACGAAAAAAATATCGCAATGACGTAGAGAGCAAGTGCCTTTCAGCTTTGTTAAGGGTGTTTTTATACCCATTATAATTGTATTATACCTCCCTAACTTTGTCAATTTTTTATCTGGCAACCCTAGATCTAAGTGTTATCGGTGTTACAAATTCATAACAATATCCAAGCGGTAATTAATTGTGTAGTTGAACTACCTATGTACTTAAACATTATTACGCAAAGGCTTATTTCAAGTAATTTCTAAGTAATCTAAAATGGGGAATCATTAGGGGTTTCTAATAGGACTTTCTACTTAATTGATTGTAATTACCGCTAGTTGGAGGTACCAGTTTTTTTTGTTGGCAATAATTCCTTCTTTGTACGTTAGCATCTAAGACCGGGAGAAACGTAGCGTGCGTTGCTCGCGTTTAAAAAACAACTTGCGCACAATTCTAAATTGGGCATACTTTTTCTTCTGACGTTTTTGAGACCCTTTATTTATTTATTTTTTGCGATGGGAGATCATCAAATGACTCCTCCCGCTCTGGGCGGAGCGGAAGGGAGTGTCAGACTTTTACTGACTAAAACCCATCCATGTTCCTTCTTTTGCCCTTTGTGTTCCAGGGCCACGGTATCTCTTTCGAACAGTCCCGCAGCCCTGGCAGGCATCGGCCCTTGCGGGCCCCTCTGGTATGTCTGACATCTCTTAGAGGCGCGCGTGGAACACGAACGCGCCGTCGACACGGTCTGTTGTCATAAGACGGATGGACGGCGAGCTAGCCTATTACTCACCGTCCACAGTCCCGCGCCTACGGTGGCCGAGAGCCACCACGTGGCCCCCGACGCCCGGTGCTTCTCCCGCGGCGGCTGGGACATGAGGTTCTCTCCCTCTCGCGTTCCGCCACCTCCTTCGCTAGCATGACTGCTTCGCAGAAGGAAGTGACGGCTTCCCATTCCCTCTCGCCCCGAACCATGGCTTGAACCAGGGCCGGACGCGAGAGGTCGCCGCCACCACTATCGTGGCGTGCCCTGCACGGGGTTGCGACAGTCGCTCTCTCTATGTCGCCATGAGATGGCATCGGAGGTCTGTCCGCTGAGCGACAATTTGCTGCGGCAGCGGAGTTTCCCCCCAGCGTAGTGCCTCCGCGCGCCACTCGTGCAGGCGCGCGACTACTATCGCCTGTAGATCCCATGGCGGCAATCCGGCAAGGAGGCTCGCCGCCTCGCTGGAGATCATGCGGTACCCACGGATCAGCCTTACGGCCACCACCTTTTGGGGCGCGTTCAGGTAGTGGGCGGCTCGCCGCCTCAAGGAACGCGCCCACACCGGGGCCCCGTAAAGGGCCATGAACCGCACGACCCCCGCGGAGAGCCTCCGGCAGGAGGCGTTTGGGCCCCTCAGTTTGGGCAAGAGCCGCTTGAAGGCAGCCCCGGCCCGTTCCAATTTGGGAGCCAAACGTCGAAAGTGCTCCACGAAGTGCCACCGGCTGTCGAGGACGAGTCCAAGGTACTTCAACGTCGACTCGACGCCGACTGGAACCCCTCCCACCGTCAGTATGGATCCCGACGATGGCGCACTCCGAAACCCATGAAAGCACATGGCCTCGGACTTGTGCAATGCCACCTCGAGACCCAATTGCCGGATCCTCTCCACGACTATCACAACCCCGCGTGTCATTATCTCGGCCGCCGCCTCGTGCGACCTCCCCTGCGCCAGCACCAGCGTGTCGTCAGCGTAGCAACCTACGCTGCCGCCGTTAGGGAGGTCGGAGGTCTTGTTCCACAAGGGCGGCCCTAGAACCGATCCCTGTGGAACACCGCACGACATCTCTCGCCGGTTCCACTCTCCGCTATGACCAGGGTATATGACAGCCCTGTCCATCAGGTAGTCCCCGACCACACGACGAAGGTAGGTCGGCACCCGGTGATACCGGAGTGCCTCCCTAATGCAGCTCCAGGGCATGGAGTTGAAGGCGTTGGCGATGTCGAGAGACACCGCCAAGACGACCCCACCCCGGGACACCGCATCCCCAGTCGTTAGGGCTCTCACGCGCATGATGACGTCCACCGTCCAACGCCCCTTGCGGAAACCAAACTGGTTGTCCGCAAGATCCGGCCCCATCCCCGCAAGGTGCCAGGCGAGGCGGTTTGCAATGACTCTTTCAAAGAGCTTTCCCACCTCGTCGAGCAACACAATGGGCCGGTATGCGGACGGAGAGTCCGCAGGGCGCCCCGGCTTCCGAATGAGGACCAGCTTCCCTGTCTTCCAGCGAAGCGGAAACTGGCCTCTCTCCAAGCATGCGCTTAGTAGCCCCTCCAGTCGGGGCCCGAGAGCCTCCAAGGCCAGGACCCAGGCTTTGCCAGGTAAGCCATCGGGTCCCGGGGCGGTATTTTTGGCCTTAAGCCTGCCCACCGCCACTCTCAGGTCTACCCCGGTCACCTCCGGAATGTCGACATCGTTTTTGAGACCCTGAGTGTGTATCCTGGGTGTTTTGTATATCAATCAGGACATTGTGATATACTAATATAGTAGTGTTCTATTCTATGCTAAGATACACGCTAACTGCACTGGTCGTGCGCGTGCGCAATTGTGAATGTGAGCCCGCCTCACGAAAACATTTTGTGAGGGGAGCAGTCGCCTGTAATATTCGATAACAATTCAAGATTTTTGATTTTGATTTTTTGATTTTGTATAGGAACAAATCGTGGTGACAAATTCGAATCTGAACTGTTTCATTATAGGTGAGCGAGGGAGCGCCTTAATACTTAGTTAATGGCCGGGTTTCTGGTTTGAGAATGTGAAGTTGAGAACTCGTCGATTTCTACATTAGCATTAAATATTGAATTCAAAAAGTAATCGCCTTAAGTATCTTATACTGCTTAAGTATAGTTTGACAGGTTCTCAAATTCATATACTCGACTACAAACCCGTCAGTTAGTTCATAATTAAATTCTCGACTCACCGATGACGACAGCGATAATAGTGACGATCAAGAAGTAGAAGTTGACGACTCTCCGGAACTGTTCCGTTAGGTTCTTGGGCAAGAACCAGAGGAGCGAATACTTGGAGGTCTTGATCTTGTTGTGTTTCGTCTGGTCGCCTTCGATGGTGGCCCCGACATTCACCTGCCGCGTCTCCGTCGTCGCTGATACTTTGTTGCCCTGTGCAGACGACAATAATTAAGGATGAAATTACATACACGTACGAATCAGCGTTTAAGGCGTCATTTGATGGAGTCAGAGAAGTCCAATCGCAAGAATCTGCAACTGTCTTGGATCGCGCGACGAAATTAATCATAAAAGAACAGCGGAGGAGATGGCTTTATTACTGTTTGTTATGAAAGTAGATTAATATGAAATCCACCAGCAATGAAGCTTGGTAGTTCCGACGCAGCCTAGGCAGTCAGCCCTACTTGATACCTCTCGGACGAGCTTTTATTTTTACCTCTGCATGAATTTCTTATTCATTGCGGATATCCAATATTTACGTGTGCTTACGATACACACTTAGCTGACGGACGCACAGAATCGACAAGTATGGCAAAAAAGGGGAGACCCAGCAATGGCGATTCCAGGCTGAAATGATGATGATATAAGAGAAAAAGAAGCATCGTGAATTGCGTTAATTGCCCCACGACCGTGTTTTTTCTTTTCAAGTAAATTCAGCAGAGGTTATTTACTAAGTCGATGCTGACTCCTACAATTACACATAGTTATAATTTGACCTACCCGAAAGTTTAAAAAATCAAACCTGATGTCATTTTTAGTACATAGAAACCTTTTTAATTATACGGTAGTCAAAAATTTATATAATGGGTTAATGCCACCATCATTTACGGTCACTGGGACATTTTGTTTTCAATTTGTTTAGGTATTTTTTCAGGTTTCGGTAGGTATACATATTCTCCAAAAAAAAAACTGATGATTTAGAATAAAGACCGGAAGCAAATACACGCTTAAACTATACTGTAATCATACAGCCTACCAAGTGAGACATGGTCCTTAGCGAATTTCGGAGCCCTTTCTTGGTACGAGCCACAGATCCCAATTTTCTTATGTGGCATACGAATCTTTATGTTCAACAATCAGAAATTGTAAGAGTAGGTAAATTAGTTTATTTAATTTGCCATTAATACAAGGCAAACTCTAGATGAAGACGATGATTACAAGCGTCTCAATTGTAACACCCAGAATGGCTGTCTGGGTCTCTTCCAAACGCGTGTTTTAGTTAGAATCAATATTATTGTCACTTTTATTGTTCTTCTAGGAACTAATACTGGCTATTATCTATCGTTAAGAACCTTACTTAAGTTGTCAAAGAAAAAAATACCGTTGGAATGTGTTTAAATATGCATAATGCCATCAGCACCGTGGGACATTACGCGAAATGAAGAGTGTGAATCCAAGGTCCTACATTATTCTATGCTACAATCGATATTATCCACTGTGGCTTTGATATTTTATGTTCTGTAGGTAATTTTTTAAAGCACTGTATATGTATATGATGTCACCGTACTCTCACTATTCGAATTCGTACACGAATTATGCAAACCCTTATTTAAAAAAATAGTAGGTATTAAGTACTCATTCTCACTAGTCTATACATACTAGAAGTGGGAATATTTGTAAGAAAACTATGCTAAGCCTCAGAAAATAAAAGATTTGTCTCAAGAGATCCCACTCGTCTTGCTGCCACAAGATGCAGGAGCACACTTTTTAAAAATAAGTATAAGTATAAGTATGTCTGTCAAAGTCTACAACAAAACAAAATACTTAAACAAATAAGAGAACTCCCATTTAATTATTTAAAAAAATAACGAAAAAGATGGCTGTTTATCAATGTATTTTACACTATATAAAATATGAATTTGTAACCTTTAAGCCCAACTGTAGGTAGGTAACCTAATGGTTTCACTGTACGAGTGTACGTACCAAACAAACATATTTATTTGATTGTTTTTTTTTGTGTAAAAATAATACTACGTAATATAAATATTGTATTAGGTATTTATTATTATTATTTTTAGTTGAATTTGTAACTCTTGCTTATCTATATCTAACTTTAATTGTTAACTTAATTTTTAATAATTTTTGCATGCTGAATTTTAGTAAGCGGAATATGTAGAACCTATTTTTCATTAACACCTCAATGTTCCATATTTCACGCAAATAAAGATTTTTCTATTCTATACTATTCTATTTATTACCTATAACGATCGAAATCTTGAACGTTTTTGCTATTTACAGTGCAGTGGAGTCAGCATTGCAAAAATGCGAAATGCTAAAAGACCAGACTCATAAGTGATTAAGTCTAGAAGTATAGCGACAGGATGTAGGTACCGACATTAAATGCATACTAAGCTCAAAGGGGTAGGTCAGACATGTTTGAAAGGTCAAACTATGTCGCATGGTCAGAGTGTTCAGTTGGGTTCTAAGAAACAGCAAGGTGGTTGGCCGACATCACAGTTCCGTCCGTGAGTTTTCCAAAGGATAAACAGTTCCATTTAACATGAAAAGCTGCCAGTCTTGAGGCTTGGTAATAAAAAAAGAAAGCAATGATAGACCAAATTCTCAAATCAAAATCGTACGTAACTACATTATCTTTTTAATCACATCATACGATACCTATCTAAGTATACAATTCCATATGCACCTACCTAATATGTTTTGCTATGAGATATTTCGCTTGTTATACCTACTTAACTCTCAAACGCTCAACGAAAACGAAGAAAGACAGGACAGATCATCATGGGATGATTCAAATTCAAATACAAAATTCAAAATCATTTTTTTTTTATTATTATTTTGATTAGAACAGGCAAAACATTTATGAAGTTAAATCGTGTTATGCTGGTTGGATGAGGGGATGATATCACTAAATGGATTCTAATTTCTAAGTAAGTTTTATCAATTAATGACGAAAGTTTTCTCTCCAAATTGTGATGACTGTGGATGGAGTGATTGATGATGTTTTTCATATTATCCTGATGGAATGTGTCCGGAATGAAAATAACAGAATAAATGTTTTTGACGACATAAAACCCATAATATTAGCATTGGTAATACCATCCTTGCTTTTCCAGTGTCCGAGAAAGCAAAAGAATTGTATGAGCTAGTACGAATTGGACCGTAAGTGAGTGTTAAATAGATCGTAAGTTATTTGTTTTCCTGCACTGGGAGGTGTGGTCGCTAAGCGACAAAGACCTTTAATCAAATTTAAAAACAAAAACAAGATTGGGTATCCAAAGGATAGGAGAAAATCTTATTCAGGAGATAGAAGTTGTGTGTGTTTACAGCGTTGCATTCAAATAGTTATCAAAAACCTAGCAAAAACTCTATCTATAGGATAACCCATTAAGTCAGTTAATAAACAATTATGACATCACTAAATAAATACCCAAATAACTTTAAACGTTTCTAAAGAAAACTAAACTACCACGAAAAATAAAATTATTAAGACCTACCTTCATTTTGTCCATCGGATTTTGAAAACAGAACGACGACGAAGAATGAAAGAAACTTTTTCAATGGAAGGTGGTGGTAGGTGGGCGCACCATATCGGCGGCCCCCTGTTGACGTGCCATCGGTCTGCCGGCCAATGTCAGGATCGGCCGACATTAACGCATTGCTGCAGGTAATCGTGAGAAGGCTAGCAACTGACGAAAAATTAGAGCTTCCCTTGGCATTGAGTTGACTGAAGATTACTAGGTCGATACTATCAGTATGTTGTTGGTATAAGACTTTCTTTATAATGATTAGTAGGTTTTTTTACTAGCTGCGTGAATAAAGCTCTGGTTTTTAGGGTTCCGTAGTCAACAAACAAGGAACCCTTATAGTTTCGCCATGTCCGTCTGTCTGTCCGCAGATTAGCTCAAAGAGTCTTAGTACTAGAAAGCTATAATTAGGTGTGAATATACAGATTAGTTACGCCGACAAAGCAAAGTGGTTAAATAAAGTCTCGAGAAGTGTTTTTTAGGGTATCTCTAGTATATGGAAAGTGGGTTTTTTTTTCTCGTGTACCCGGGTCTATCTCCACGAGCGAGAGAATCGCGACGGATCCGCGCTTCTATCGTCGCGCGTCGGGTCGTCTCCACGAACGAGCGATTCGAGAGCGCCAGCCACAACTTGACTGTTGCAGTCATTATTGGTCGCCATATTACAATTAAGTAATCTAGGATTGGAATGTATGCTTTGCACTCTCACCAGACGTGTGAGTCACGTCGGATCGCATGGCTGGTGTGGATAAATCCACCTATCTTTTTTATAAATTAGTACTTAACTAGATAAATTAAACACTTCTACCGAAAAAGATATCTGGGAAACTAAAAAATGAATTTTTAATGCGGTAAAATTTACTGAAAATAACTGTTTCTAACGTTGTAAGTCACTTCTAAACAAAATATAAATTACTTAGTAAAAGGGATACAAAGTGGGCAATCACTGAGGATCCATCAGTGCCATTAAAAAATACTTTGGATGCATGCTATTATGAGCCGTATAGGTAAATATTTGTCAATGTTGTTTGCAGCAGATCAATAGATAGGCGTTTAACGTAATTGCGATTCACTGAGCTGGACTTTTATGCTGAGCTTATAAGTAAGCTGAAAGTGGAAGTGTATGACTCACTAGAAATCGAAGAGCAGAGTAGAACTTCTAACATCAAATTATTGAGCTTACAAACATGTCTCAAATCGATATAGCGCAGGCAAACGTAAATAAAATATTTATACTCTGAATCACACACACCGCACACGAAATGATTCAATATTGTCATATTTCAAGTTCGCATAGTTTTTCATAAATTGCGCGATGCTTTCGCGCCATTGGTTTCGCAAGGGCCGATTCTGGGAACATAAGCAGGTACAGTAATTCTTTTACTCCCCCCCCCCCCCCCCCAGAGGCAAAGCTTTTGTCGTGGTACACCCGCCATAGCTTTATTTTTGTTGGGTTACCGTCTCTGGTTGCATCTTTTCATATCGCTACCCTAGTTCAAAAGAAAGATAATATCGTGATTAAAGTATGTTCGGACTCGGAGTTAATCATACTTTTAAGATTTTACTGTCAGTGTTTTGTTATTTGAAAATGATAGCCTAATTTAATGCGTTTGGGAGTTACCTAATTATCCAATGTGAAAAAAATGTCTCAGTGAGATATTGTTTAGCTCATATGTACCGTTTTACATTTATCTGATTTTTGAATCCAATACAAGAGCAAATTCACCAGAAACAAAAATTATCACAACTTGGTTTTTAGGGTTCCGTACCCAAAGGGTAAAACGGGACCCTATTACTAAGACTTCGCTGTCTGTCTGTCTGTCTCCAGGATGTATCTCATAAACCGTGATAGCTAGAAAGCTGAAATTTTCACAAATGATGTATTACTATTGCCGCTATAACAACAAATACTAAAAATTAAATATTAAGGGGGGCTCCCATACAACAGATATGATTTTTTTGCCGTTTTTATAGATAATGGTACGGAACCCTTCGTGCGCGAGTCAGACTCGCACTTGGCCGGTTTTTTTAACAGATCTAACTATTGAACTAAGGCATCGATTTATCGATTTAAGAAATAAATGATTTGATTTTGATTTGATTTTTTTATCACTCAAAAATTTCAAGAAGTTTTTCGGAGTTTCTCTAGTCAATGAGAGATATTCTATGCAGGGTAACTGTTAGCAGCTAGATGAAAGTAGCCGAGGTTTAAAATAATGGCGTGCGATTGGACAGTTCTGCGTCACACTGTTCGTTCGATGCCGGATTATTAGATAAGATTATTTTATTTTATTAACTTATCATAACCATCACATATTATGTATACCTACATAACTACATAATTAGCATAATCAGACTATATGCGTGTTCCCACTGCTGGGAGACAGGCCTCCTCGCTATGAGAGGGAGTGAGAAATACAGTACCACCACAAGCCTCGTGGGGATTGGTGAATATCACATGTCACATTTTTGTTAGCTGTAACGAAAATTTAGATTGCCATTGACGCGCTCAAACTCAAACCATTTATTTCAATTAGACCCATAACATAAGTAACAGGCACTTTTGAATGTCAGAAAAACAAAGAAGGCGAAGCTACAGTCCCAGACACAAGGCCTATTAATTTGTGAAAGTACTATTAATAGTTGCCCATTCCAAAGCGTAGATCTCTATGTAGAAGAATGGGCAAGAAACTCCATGGACAGTTGGACACTCTTTTCAATCAAAATATTGTTACAAAATCTTGTTTAGGTACAACATTTATATTGAGATTATAGGTACATATACTTCTGTGAGAACGATGTAGAAAGACAAGCAAGTTATGAGCATCCAGAGTAAAAAGATAAAATCAACAGTTTAAAACTATAATTATACCATGGCAGCTAAGAGATGACCAGTCCCTACTGATAGTGCCCGTTCACGAACATGACGCATGAATCAGCACCATTCAACTCAACCATTTTGAAGGGAACTAGATGATCTAACACCATCAGCGAGACATTTGAGTGAGCATGACATTCTCTCAACTGCCGTCGCCAATTCGAGTCAATGAAAGATAACTAAATGTAAATGGTAGCTTTCCAGTACATAGTACTCATACTCACACATGTTATGAAGAAAAAAAGAATGATTAGTAAGTAATTATTCATTGTTTACTCAGAATTAAAATAGGAGTTTAAATAAGGGGATTTCCTAGTTCCAACTGGCTTTAACACTCATATCAATCAGATTTTATGAATGACAGAACGTACATAGGTATACCTAGTTACTTACCTACATATCGAGCACGAGGCAGTGTCTATAGTGCGGTTGAACGAACAATCACTTGAAAAACAGTTAGTTGAGCCATGAAATCATACTCAAGACGAAGACCTGAGAAGTCTCTTCTTACTTTACATGTCTTCCTGGTTTATTTCCGGTCGTCCCCACTGGGTACGAATGGGAAAAAAAAGTTTCGTTCCTCCCCAGTTCACTCTTGGTCAGAAAGTCGTAATTAAAACATTTTACTTATTGAAATCCCCATTACTGCATTTTGACTCTCGGTCTATGTAGGTATAGCGGAACGAGTGGTAAATAAAAAGTTCCAATCGTCACCACTGGGGAGGAACGAAACTTTTTTTCCCATTCGTACCCAGTGGGGACGACGAGGTGGGGACGACCGGGAATAAACCGTCGTCCTACGTATGTACGTGCGTAGGGAGAGAGTGTGTATGTAAGAAATATAAGTTATTATTATGTGGTCATTCTCAGGTCTTTTAATTAATGAAATTCTACTAAATCTTAATGTCTACTATTCTAAATAGGTACTAAATGTCTACTACAGGTAAATAGTAAATACGAAGATTTGTGAAGATGTTTGGACATTTGTTACTCAATTATGCATGAAAGACTTAACAGATTTGGATGAATTGTAATGGTACACAAATAGACTACCTATGTCCTAGATTAACACATATCTTCATTATTTTTGTTGGAATTCAGGATTCAGATGATTTACAAATTCTTGGTAAGAAAAATATGTTACAGGCTATAGAAGATACTTATTATCTACCTACCTATCTATAAAATATGTCGATTTATTTACTTGACTGTTTATCAATAGCGACGACATAAGTGACAATAAACATGGAAACATAATTACTGCAATAATAAGCGACGTGTCCTCTAATCCGATAAGATATAGGTACCTACATTTTTAGGTAGGTATTTTTCTCCAATTTTATTTAGCAGTGACATAATATTTTAGGTACCTATTTATTATTTCCTGGGAAATCTTAAGTAGGTAGGTACTCGCACCCTTCCGTGTTCAAGTACAGCACTACAATTCAGTGCGTAATGAACTCAATAAATCCCGTTACCTAATTGGTCTATTTAATTCATTAAATCCGCAGGATTGGTTCTTTGACTCCAGTGAATAACACAATGAAAAAATCACTATATTTTTACTTACATAGCAAAAGGAGAAGAAGTATGCCACCCAAGAGAGAAGGTACAAAACCACGCTATGCGTTAAGTTGTAAATAGCTACCACACACTGTCTCATTTTAATCACACTATGTTCACATTTTAGACACAAACATTCGCGTATGACCGTGTAAGTGAAACACAAATACAACAATGGATGTTATACGGCTAAGCTGATAGCGAAAACTATCTTATCGTGTTCAATACGATATCAATAAAAGTTTGACGATATGACAACGTGTGACGTCGGCCCTAGACCACGACCTTCCAAGTTTTTTAGTTTGAGACAGTCAGCTGTTATCGAGAAACTTAAAAATAAAAATCGTGGCGCGAATAAACAGGTGGTATTAACATGAGACAGCATTGAAAACTAACTAGTTTGGTTCTAGGTTAATATTAATTATAAAAGGCATTAATTTCTGACAGCTGTGATTAGTATAATTATTCACGTGTCCCTTGATTTAACTGTGTATAAGTATTTTTCTTTATGAACTCCTGTTTTCAAGTACGACAATTTTTCACTGTAGATGGCTTTTATTATTCGCAACGTCGTTTAAATTTTAATTTATTTATTAGGGACAAAAAACAGTTACATATTATGAGTCGTTACATAAATAGGTAAACATATAACCCACACCATTGTCCACGGGTTAATAAATTAACAAATAAGGAACGGAAACGTAATGATAATTTTGTCTTTTAACGTTTTAATTAATACATTTTAGATATAAGTTTCGTGTTGAGTAAGGCTGACAATATTGAGGTCCTTAGTCTAGTCAAAGCATGAGTCGAGAGATTTTAACACCTAACTCTCTAAACAGGAACTGTGTCCAAATACCGACAATTCATATAGGCTCAAAGTTCTAATTGCAACTCAAGCTCATAATCAAACAAACGTACCTAGCTACCTTATTAATATTTCTTTAGCCTCATATCGCCACACCTACAAGGGAAACGCCTAAGAGCCTATTCACACGACGTGTTTTTGACTAGCTTTAAACAAAATTCAGTTGCTGTTTAATATTTCAGTAGCGCCGTATACGCGCGTCATCGCACGTACCTATAAAATAAAGAACCGTATGTACGGCCAGATGCGGCGATGCGAACGCACTTCTCGCGCACGTTTGTCTTTGTACTGCTTCGTACGCGCATTTGAGTCGAAACAAACTGAACAATCAACTTTTACACGGTGCGTACAAAATACGCCATGTGAATGCGCCCTAAGGCGGAAAGCCTTAGGCCGCCACTCCACTTGCCTCTGCATACAGCGCCCTGATTCCTTTAGATCTGAGTCCAGGGGCTTATTACATGTAACTGACAATGCAGCATAATTATTTGCGGAAAAGTGACAAAATTATCACTTTTTTACGACAGGCGCTTTTAATACTAAAACTGTGAGGACACTTGTCTTGTAAAATTGTTGTCACCCAGTTTAGCTTGTTGCAAAGTCGTTTGCTGCTATTTAGGACCCACTATACATATAATTGCCTCGTTGGTCTAGTGGTCGCAAGCGCGACTGCTGAGCATGAGGTCCTGGGTTCGATTCCCGGGTCGGACAAAGTGATTGTGGATTTTTCCATCAGGAACCTCTAAGTAGCAGCCACGGAGTCTGCATTTGTGCCTGTTTGATGGCAAAAGGCTCGCCCCCTATTACATGGGACTTAAACATAACTAGCGAAATGTGTGTAATTAGGTACACCTCTGCCTAACCCTTCGGGGATTACAGGTGTGATGTTATTTACGTATACATACGGGGTGGAAGGGACACCGACGCGAAAACGGTTACCACATATTCAGTACATCATTCTGAGTTATAGCTAATTACCGATGAAAAATTTATATGTGGGGCTCAGAATGATGTACCGTATACGTGGTACTTAACCGTTTTCGCGTCGGTGTCCCTTCCACGGCTTCCACACTGTATAATTTTAATAATAGTTTAAAAATACAATGCCTGTCCATAAAACAGCCATGTTTAACTAGCGAAATGACGTCGATGCCGCGGCACAGTAACAACCGCCTGCTGCGTTCAGGATTGTAGATCTAGATTTCATCTGAGTCGCCGCTCGACGACGTACACTTTTGCAGACACTGACGACATTTGAGTCGAGCCCACAAGATGCCAGTTTGCAATGCCAGCCAGTTATAATTGATTCATGAAATTAAGAATAGAATAGAATATTTATTTATTGTAAAACATGAGTATACATCAAATGATATGTGCAAGGTTAGGTGTTTGTTTAACAATTTTTTTTATTATTTTTAAGTCCTAAGTTGGACTTTTTAGTAAATACCGCCAAACAGACAATGTTTTTAAAATAAAAATGTAGTCCAATGACTATGGACTTTGCAGACTGTCTGTGATTGTTTAGATAAAGCAGATAGGGGAAGCTTATTTACATCTCAATAGATGATATTAAATAGAACAAATACTTAGATAAAATTAAGTATATATATTTTGTGTAAATAACATACTAATAACAAAAATGAACCTTACTGTTACTGCATAAGGTAAATTTTTGAATAATGATTTATTTTAAATGTGGTACCAAGAACGAAACCAATGAAACTTACCTATTACTCTTCTATCTCATTTCTACAAGTCTTGTTGCCACTGACACCGTGCCTGGTGACTCATCTCTGAACAATTTAAAACTGGTTTAGGACTTTTCTTTTTGACTTGATTTTTTAGAGTGATTTTAAATGCACTTGGTCATCCTTGTGAAACACATCTGATACAATTATTTGTTGATACTGTGATAATGTTTAAGCAAACTTGAGAATCTTCTTCTTCTTCTCGAATCGATGACTCAGATTTTGTAGCTGGAGATTAATACTTTGATTTACAAGGTATTAAATTGCTATACACAGACTGTGCGCCAGAATTGCAATTCTTTGTCAAGATTTTCTCTAGAGCATTGTATAGTACTTCTTCTAGTTTCTTCGAAGCCTCATGCTCTCATGAGTGTATGTAAGTCTTCACATTACCATCATAAGTATCATCATAACCCATACTCCAAAGGCAAGTTAAGCCTAATCAAAGGTGTGATAATCCCTAGAAAAGTAACAATAATGTTCTTGGATTTATTTTTAAACGCTGCCAGTAAAGTTTCTGTGAGGCACGGGTGCACAATGAAGTATGGTCGCTGGAATATCGGATGTTCCTGCTGAGTTATCACTGAATAGAAGTCTTTCTGGTTTATTCTAGAATTGAAAATTAACAGATTTAATTGAGGCAGAAATGAAACAAGATAAATAGTTGCTTGCACTGCAACTAATAAATAAATAAATTGTTGCTTCCACTGCAACAATTTATCTTGTTCAAGAATTGTGGAAGCTTATAATCATTGATAGATAGAACTGAAACACAAAGGAAGCTTACTTTATTCATACTCCACACATAAAAATCAAAACTTAGAAATAAAATATAAGACATACTCATAATTCCAAAAGTTAGGTTTCAAATTTAAAAATCTACAGAAGTAACGGTCAGTGGATACGAAACGGGGCACTATGAAAAAGTCGACATAGCCCCGCTACACGGGGCTCCTATTTCTGTCCGCAGGGTTTAAAGCTAACGTCGGGGTGCCCCATATCTAACTCGCTTCGCTCGCTCTTTCTTGCATCTAACACTTTTTTGGCAAAAAAATCTGTATTTTTTCCTCAGTGACCCGTAACATCCACTCCAACCGAAGTGACACCTTTTCCAACAAATTAATGATAACTTACTCTATAAAGGACATTTTTCTGATGTCTTCCAACGTTATTAACATCCCAGAAGAGTTCCACACATTGAAACTGAATGAGGGTACTCCATAACTCAAGCTGTAAAATATCACATATTCTACTTTATACAGACACGTTGTGTCTGTATCCTGGCACTCAATGAAAGTATCTTTTCGTATGTGTGTCTTGAGTACATCTGTTTTATTTCGTTTTAACGTCCACCCATCACAAATTTTGTCAGATTTTTTAATAAATTCATCAGCTGCTTCAAGGAACTCCTCGATCGTTATTGATGTGGTAGACATCGTAATGAGTATAAATTAAATTAAATATGCTTAGAAACGAATGTTCTACCTATTGTTTTTGTTTACTTTGTAAATTGATTTTTGACAAATGCTGTCAAACGTATTCGGTAAACATTGGAGTTACCAGAGTGAAAAAAATGATTAATACAGTAATGACTTTTTCATAAAATAATCATTCAATGGGATTCAAATAAACTTGAGTGTTGTATTGATGATTTAAATGATTATAATTCTGTAAATACACACGTGTTAAGGTCGCAAATCATATTTTGTTCAACATATAGCCTGACACTGAGCTGTAAATTGCAAAAAACGTAATAAAAATTGAATTTCACGGGCTTTCTTGGAACTTCCCCCTTAACAGCTGAAACCTTTTCAAATGTCACATTACCACTCTTTGACATTATCTATACAGGGTTACTGACTGGTAACTCGACGTATTCCTTGCAGGACGTCGTAGTAGGTTTAAAATGCAGCAAATTAAGCCACCAAATGTTCTACCGAAGTTCAGTAGTTTTTGAGTTAACACGAGCTTGCGCGACGTAGAATTGTAACCTCCCCTAGTATTATTATACTCTTTGGTTGAAACTAACTAACACTGACGACCAGATTTTGTAAAGTCGCACCCCGTGTCATGTCAAATTCTTAAAATGGTCAGAGACGTACCAACTATTATGAATTGTTATCTTATGACCATTTTACGAATTTAAAAGTAATTCATATTATTATCTTATTATGATTCTGCTAAAGCGGCCATTTTAGACCCCCAGATCATGCTCTCAATAAATTCTAATCAATCGAATAAAAAACAAAAAGATTTAAAACGGAGGGTGTGCATCACTGGCAGCATGTGTCTAGTTACTGTCAATATCAAGTCAATTCAAAATTCATATTTGACGTTTAGCTCAGTCCAGCACACAGTGATTTCGTTGTTTTCTTTTTACCAGTTAATGAAAAGTAACCAAATCTTATCAGTATAGTGATAAAAAATATTAAACAAACCATTTGGTGCTGCTATCTGCTGGACCAAGACTTGTTATATTCAGTCGCAGTCATATACCCAACGGCGCGGGACTTGTCCGGCCAGAACAAGAAATTAAGGATAATTAACTGTAAGTACAGGCCCTAAACGGAATATGACAAAGTTACAACGTGTGCACTACGTTAGCTTACTGCTGACGATTTATTTAGGCGTGAACTGCACAGTGTAATAATTCATTTTCTTTAAAGGTTTTTTGTTTAACTCCCTCATTTGTACGTAAATTATTTAGTTTTTTTTCTTACGGTGCTGCTATACATATTTTATATTATACTGATAAATTTGCTTCTGTTTCTACCATGTTTTAGTCAGCTATAGGAAAAACTTACAATGTATTTATGTATATAAAAGTGCTTTGGATGATTAATCAAAGTGTTTTTAAAACAAATAAACTATAATACAAACTACTTAATAAAACTTTTACTATGCAATGATTATTTCAAAAAAAATTCCAGATTTACCTCAACATCATAATGGATACTCTCAAAAACAACTGGTTTACTGAAACATGCGAGATGTGGCCCGGCGGCACATTCTCCTTAGAAGTAAAGGAGGTCTTGCACTCCGAGAAGTCTGAATATCAGGATATACATGTATTTGACACCACTAGCTTTGGAAAAGTTCTGGTACTAGATGGTATCATACAGTGCACTGAGAAGGATGAGTTTTCGTATCAGGTAAGTGCCAATGCATATCATCAGGATTCTCCTGCTCTTATCCAAATTTATTTGGGGTTGGTGCATATATCTGCATCCATATACTCATATCACTAGTCAACCTCCTTTCTTGCCATGCCATCTCTCACAAAGACTATCCTTTGTTTCTTTGGCCTTCCCAATGCATATAAATGGAGAAAATGTTATCTAAATAGCCATCTGTATACAAGGGAGAAAACTATTTTAAGTCCTTCTAATTGATAAGAGTAGCATGCCTATTAAAAGCACTCTTCAAGAGGATTCTCCTCTGCCTAATCTGAACCTTTCAATTAGCCTTCATCATCTGCCAAGCCTTGTCCCAACTTTGTTGGGGTTGGCCTGCAGTCTAACCGATGCAGCTAAATACCAGTATTTTACATGGAGCGACTGCCTATCTGACCTCCACAACCCAGTTAGTAGTCCGAGGCATGGAGGAAACTTGGTATGTAATGATGGTTGGCCATCCACAGACCGACCTAGGTAAGCGCGCCTTAACCTTTGAGATCAACCCGAGCAGCTGTTATTATTTAACCGACTATCTACATTAGGAATGAATTTTTTTACAACAAAAAAAAAACAATCCAATACTGTAAGGTTCAAGAATAACCTTGAGCCTTAGCCTTGATGCCATGGTAAAGAGAGGGGGCAATTATTCTTCAGCAGTCTAAACTTATTTTACCAAACCATTATCCAAGACAAATAACTTATATTAAATCGATATTTCAGGAGATGATCTCGTTCCTACCTCTATGCTGTCACAAGAACCCTGAGAAAGTGCTGATCGTCGGCGGCGGTGACGGCGGCGTCGCTCGGGAGGTCGCCAAACACCCTCTAGTCAAGGAAATTGTACAGGTATGAGCTACACTACTCATTTGGGAGCTGGGACTGTACTACCACAAGCTTTTTAAACCAATTACCTATCCTTTGACTATTTTTAGGGTCATCTATTAAATGAAACCCTAAAATGTTTAGCCCAAAGTATGTTTAGTTCTCTAACTAAACATACATGTCAAATGACCCATTCAATTAAGATGAAAGTGTTTTATTATTTCTGGCAACAAAATAGAAGCATTAAAGTGTTTAATGTAATGCCTCCATTACCTCCATACAATGCAATTTAACACAATGATAACAGTCTGAGCTAACAACTGTAATGTTTATAATAAACAAACAGAAGACAATAGATGACTAGTCATATTATTTAATAACATCCACCAGCTTATTTAGACACCAAACTTTGAGTTCAAGTGTTTAAAAACAATACAGCACAAGATTTTGTAATGATGGTCAAGCAAGACATGTTTAATTTTTATTATTGTACTATTGTACTGTACTTGTACCATATTATGGTTTAGCCAAACTTAATGTTAGAATATAGTTCTAGAACATTGACTAGACTGTCCTAGTTGCCAATAAAATGTCACGGCACGGTTGGCGCAGTGGCTGAGCGATTGGCTGCTACGCTACGTGTCGCGGGTTTGATCCCCGCCCGGAACAAATATTTGTATGGCCTACAGGTAGTTGTTCCGGGTCGGGCTGTTGAATGTGAGTTTGAATGTTTGTAAACGCATCCACGATATAGGAGAAGTTCCTAGTGTGGGGCAAGGCTTTTTATAGTCTAATTACTGCCAGTGAATTGTCATATTAACCAAGCGTCTCCATTGAATTTTGTCCATGGAAGTGAACTGATTTCCAAGATACAGGTTTTTACCTAGTTTGGAAGTCAGGCGTCCGTTTTAGTTTCTTGCAGCCTTTTGTGTATATACCCCAATAGACGAAATTGTATTTAGGCTATATTTTATTTATTATTATTTTTATACTTGAAAAATAAAAAATAAAACACTTTTTAAAATTGATGTCCCCCACATTATAAGCTACGGGTTTCTGGTGGAGTAGGTCCCCTGATGGGATAGTCCAAAAGATAATCAACAAAGATAATTAATTTTAAGAAAACAAGAGGTTTAAATCGTTTCTAACTAGTATTGGTTTAGTTCTAATGCCATATCAACAGAGATAATTATGTAAGTATCAAACAGACAGAACATTAGTCAAGTTGCCGAGACAATACGGTATTGATAACAGACACATTATGACCCCGTTATCAGTGACACGTAATTACTTAACGAATACGATAAGAATATATTATCAGACCCAACAGGAAGAGATCTAACCAGTAGGGAATAATAGTCGAACTGTAAATACATGATTTTTAGGAATTAGATAAAGTATGTCAGTTGTGCCAATGTGCCTCAGTCGCAATAATAACATAATCACGCCAGTAATCCCCGAAAGTTAGGCAGAGATATACATGGTACTAATAGTACATCCACATTTCGCCAGTTAGGGGCCGTCTCCACTAGCGAGAGAATCGCGGCGATATTATCCCATACAAATACGTAATATCGCCTCGGCCTCTAAGGCCCGTATTACAGAACGTCACTCAATACAACTCAAGCATCATTTAAAACTAGTTTCAACCAATCAAATGGCTTGAATCTAGTTTTAAATGATGCTTGAGTATTGAGTGACGTTCTGTAATACGGGCCTAAGAGAGTGTATAGAAATACGTGGCAACGACGATAATATCGTCGCGATTCTCTCGCTAGTGGAGACAGCCCCTTATGTTTAAGTTTCATGTAATATAATAAGCCTATTATTATTACAAACACAACAAAACATGATGATGATTCTCGAGTTACAGCAATTTCGGGAAACCCAGAAAACGACTATCTACATTATTAAGAATGAATTATTTTACAACAAAAAAAAAACGATCCAATAACTGCCTACATAACAAAGTCAATGACAATCCGAACAGTTAATGTTATCGCGTAAACCAATGATGTTCTGTACGTGACGAAATTGATACTTCTAACCCTAAAACATTTACATTCTAGGTTGAAATCGACGCTAAAGTCATTGAAGTATCAAAAAAGTACCTTCCATTCATGGCGGTGGGTTTCGACAGTCCGAAGCTAACGCTTCACGTGGGTGACGGCTTCGAGTTTATGAAGAACCACAGCCAGGAGTTCGACGTCATCATCACGGACAGCAGCGATCCCGTCGGGCCAGCCATCAACCTCTTCCAAGAAAACTATTTCGCGCTTATGAAGAGCGCGCTCAAACCGAACGGTATCGTATGCTCTCAAGCAGGCACCGTATGGAACGATCTAGAATTAGTCTGTAATACGTTAAAGATCTGTAGGAACCAATTCCCTAGCGCATCGTACGCCTACGCATCAGTCCCTACGTACCCTTCCGGACAGATTGGCTTCGTCATCGGGTCCTTGGACAAAGATATCGTTTTCGATAAGCCCCAACTCGTTTTATCAGCCGACGACGAGAAAAAAATGAACTTAAGATACTACAGCAGTGACGTTCATAAAGCTGCGTTCGTACTTCCCACTTTCGTAAAACATCGCTTAGCTTGATATCTCTTTGTGCAACTTGTACTTAAATGTGCATTTATTACCCGACTGCAACGAAACCCAAAGGGAGGGTTATTTTTAGTTTATAGGCGTCTTTATCAGGTAAGGCGGCATTTCGAATCTATTAGTCTGTTTATTGAATTTTATTTTTTATTTAATCAGCAGGTATTACTGGTATCGGTTTATTGATATTAAATATACTTGTCATATTTACATTAAATCTAATTTTACATTCTATGATTTCTACGCGTATCGAATTAACTGTATTTCTATTATTTTCTTCATGCATGATATTTAACTGTACTAACTTAAAAAAAAAAACAATGTTTTAACACAATCTTGAAGCATAGATTTGAAACAACCTAGCAATCAGTTACAGGTGAATTCATTCCATAGCTCTACCTACCACAAATCACTGTAGAACCAGATAAAATCTAAAAATAATTATATTTCAAAGATTAAAAGCATAATGTAATAATTCGTAACCCAGCGGCCTTGAATAAAATTATAATATTCTACTCTTGTTACTACATTGGAAATTATATTAGTGTATAAGTGTTAATTGTCTACAAAACTTAGAATATATTTAGTATATTTACAGATAATACTCGGAGTTAATTACCATTCCGCTACATTCCTTAACAATAACACAATTAATCAAGAATAATATTATTATGGTCTTCTAGTCTCTAATACTTTGTACGCTTGGAGAAAATAATCTAGTGTTGTTTTTCTTAGAAATCTTAGTAGAAATAATCACAGTTTGAACATGACAAATTAACAAGCCAGATTGAGCACTTTAAGACTAAAAAGTATTGGCTCATGTCGTAATAAACAGATCATAATATGTAAATGTGGGCAATATGTACACACAAGTATCTTTTGGGTCGCATGAAAGGCTACTAAACTACAAGTAGAAAGGGGAAAAGTGCATGTATTTATTAATTTAAAAAAATAGAATATGTTTTAACCACATTCCATCCGAGTGTCAACTCACTCTCAGTTTATAATAAATAAAAAACTTGCTCATGGAATAATGTGATAATGATAAATAAAGAAATCGTCATAAATATTTTTGTACAATGTTTTTGTATATTTTTTATAAATGTTAAATCAGGGACAATAAATGTATTTTTATTAAAAAAACGTTTATTTATTTTTACAATACTTTAATATTTTTGTAAGGTTTCCTTTAAAATGAAACTACCCTTACGACTACATAATATTATACAGCGTGTAACAGAAGGGGGGTATCAACCCTGAAGGAGGTGAATGTGCTCATGAAACTCAACAGCTTTCCCCAAAGAAAATAGGTCGAAATATGGAAAAAAAATTTGGCCCTCCCTTACAAAACTGACTACCAGCTGATTGATTTACTATGGGAGGGCCAAATTTTTTTTCCATATTTCGACCTATGTTCTTTGGGGAAAGTTGTTGAGTTTCATGAGCACATTCACCTCCTTCAGGGTTGATACCCCCTTCCGTTACACGCTGTATAAACTCACGCGTTTTTCTCATGGGGGTAGGCAAATACTACACCAGCTACGATTCTCACATACCTCTTTTTGCTTCATCCACGTTCATACATCTAGTCAAACACGCACGCACCTGGTCAGTGTACCTATGTCCTCCTGGGGCGACCTCTGAGCGTTTCCACTTACATCTCCCTTGAACATTTTGTTTGTCGCGTTTCACTCATCCTCTCAATGACCTAACCGCCTAAGCAGCATACTCTTAAATTTTTGTCACTGTTTTTTTGTAACCGCAACATAGTTTTATCAGATGTGATACAACAAATGATTGAGGATTGATTGATTTTGGAACAATTGTTTTTTTTATATTGATTAAGGAATGATGATTCCTCAATCTATCATTCAGACTTACACCTCATACCTACCAGACATGCTTCGCAAGGAACGCATTTCCACAGCATTTATTGTACTTTAATTCTGTTTAACTTTGACCTTCGTATTTCGACAGCAACAGCATATTAAACTAACTTTGACCACAATCAAAGCTGTCACAGCAAGATATTCAATAGAGTTAAAGAACAACAGTTGAGGCTTGGCCAAGTGTCGCGTGTGTGAGGACATGTCTCGGTGCGGGTAGCGCGCAGTCTGCTCTATGTGGTGTATGGCGAGGTCCATCGGTGGTACTGGCCGCTCCCACCATTGTTTGCTGAAGGCTTTAGCGCGGGCACGCATTCTGGAACATCGTAATGGTTTACTTTAGTTATAAAACGCGATGCAAGGCCTATCGACGCGCAAACTGCATAGATTTTTTTCTGTTAAAAATTTAAAATAAATAAATCTGTTGTTCCGTACATTTTGACCGTGTAAGTATTAGGTACCTACTGTTGTATAGGAAGTGATTTTGTTTTTAATAATCTACGAAATTGTCAGGCTGAGTTAGTCCTACTACTACAGTGCCTGCGATTCTGTGCCGTGTGAGCACAGAATCGCTAATAATTAATTCTAATACTTACTCAGGTGTCAAAACCTTCACGAGTGCCTCATACAGTCTCTCTTCATCAAGATCATAGATGGGTAACGCCTCAGCGATGCCGGCACGCCTGGCGTATGCGGCGTTCCCCATCTGGTCTCCCAGGACTGGGATCACCAGTGACGGCACTCCTGCCGCCACGGTCTCCGTAAGGCTCAGAAGACCGCCATGGGTTATGAATGCCACGCAGTTGGGGTGATCTGGAAATTACCTTGTAGGTATTAGGGGTTATTTGTCGCTGACAGAAATGATTGAAACTAACTAACTCCACTACCAAATACGACCCTTGGATCTCAAGGGCAGCTGTAGCATGAAGTCATTGGACGATTTTGTCCCAATACTGCTCTACCTACACACAGGAGTAAATCAGTAAACGGCTGGACCATAGTTCTACAACGTGTCCCAGAAATCAACGTCAAGCCGAAAACGGGCAATAGGCCAAGTCGTGACAGCTATTAGAAAAATATAAAAAAAAATCTTGGTCATGTACTTTTCGAATTATAAGCATTCAAAAATAAATCTCAAAAAGTGACACCCTGTGATGATTTTTCAAGTCCTGTGACTACATTATTAACATTTCGGTAGTTTTTTTCTCTGTGATCTAACCATGAATAACCCTTCTGTAAATTACAGTTAAAAGTTAAAACGTAACTGCCTCAGTTTTAAATTAAATGTTAGATTTTTGCCCAATATTGAATTCAAAATAATGACATCACCCAAATTTAACCGACTGTACTGAAAAAAAAATCTACTACACTATTTTGGCAAGTAACTTTAAAAGATGGCGCGTTTAGTCAGGATTCCAAAATGGTATAACACATACTAATTGCTACTTCTTAATTGAGAAAAAACATTTTTTTTTTATGAAGCCGTATTTCATAAAAGTTCGATTGAGACGAAGAGTGACGTTATTTTGACTAGTGTGAGCGAGAAAGATTCATTTTAACTAATGTGAGGTGACGCTACTTTGACAAGTGGGAGCGAGATAGATAGTGACGCTACTTTTATCTAACTAAGAGGGAGACGGATTGACACATCATTTCATATGTGTGAGTGAAACAGATAGAGACGCTACTCTGGCTAAACAGGGATGCATCGGCAAATTGTGCAATACTGCAGTACGTTACGCTCTTTCGTTGACTGCACATCTTTTTGTATTCGTATTGACTTCGTACTTACAACTGTGGCTTTGTTTATTGGACTTGATTTGCATTGTGATTTGGATTTATCTGCACCGTTTCTGACAACCCCGGACTTGTTTTAATCGCAACCCCGTGTTTGTGTAGTGTTTTATCATGCCATCTCGATACACCGCACAGGAATACGCCAACATGCATCTCATTTATGGAGAATGCTTATGCAACGCCAATGCTGCAGCAAGAGTGTATCATGAGAGATACCCGAATGCTGAGCGTCATCCCGATCATCGAGTATTTATTAATGTGCATCGGTCATTATCAGAGGGTCGATTTCCTAGCCAAATGGTTAGCGAGGGAAGACCCGTTATGCCCTACGAAGCCGAAGTCTTGCAAGCAGTTGAAGAAGACAGAAGTATCTCAGTACGTGGAATTGAACAGAGCATAGGAGTCCCCAAAAGTACTGCACATCGTATTTTAAAAAAGAACGAGTTTCACCCATACCATGTACGACGAGTACAAAGTCTGCTACCCCGAGACTACCCAGAGAGAGTACGATTTTGTCGAACGATGTTGCAGAGGCACCGAGAGGACCCGCGATTCTTTGAAAAAATTCTATGGTCCGATGAATCAACATTTAAAAAGGACGGTTACATGAACCTCCACAATTTGCACGAATGGCACGTGGAAAATCCAAATTTGATGCGGGAAGATAGATCTCAGTACCAGTTTAAAGTAAATACGTGGACGGGAATTTTGAATGGTAAAGTTATTGGTCCAATCGAGCTGCCGGAGAATTTAAATGCCCAGGGTTATTTGAACTTCTTACAGAACCAATTACCAGAATTATTGGAAGAAGTGCCACTGAACATTTACGGCAGCATGTGGTATCAACAAGATGGCTGCCCAGCGCATTATGCTCTCACTGTACGAGAGTTTCTCAATCGAGAATACCCCGATAGGTGGATTGGGCGGGGTGGTACAATTTCGTGGCCTGCCCGTTCACCCGATTTAAACCCCATAGATTTTTTTTACTGGGGTACGATAAAGGATAAAGTGTACTCTAAGCCAATTCAAGATTTAGACGAGCTGCGCCAAAGAATTGCAGAAGCCGCTGAATACATCAACTCAAGAAGATACGCCCGTCTTATTACGCGATCATTTTTAAAGAGATGTAGAACTTGCATTGTAGCTGAAGGAAAACAGTTTGAACATTTGTTATAAAACTTCGTAAATCTGATTTAATAAAAATTATAATAAAAGAAATCCAACGACTGAATTTTATTTCAAATGCACCTAAAACCAACAATGTACTTTTTTTCCTCAATTAAGAAGTAGCAATTAGTATGTGTTATACCATTTTGGAATCCTGACTAAACGCGCCATCTTTTAAAGTTACTTGCCAAAATAGTGTAGTAGATTTTTTTTTCAGTACAGTCGGTTAAATTTGGGTGATGTCATTATTTTGAATTCAATATTGGGCAAAAATCTAACATTTAATTTAAAACTGAGGCAGTTACGTTTTAACTTTTAACTGTAATTTACAGAAGGGTTATTCATGGTTAGATCACAGAGAAAAAAACTACCGAAATGTTAATAATGTAGTCACAGGACTTGAAAAATCATCACAGGGTGTCACTTTTTGAGATTTATTTTTGAATGCTTATAATTCGAAAAGTACATGACCAAGATTTTTTTTTATATTTTTCTAATAGCTGTCACGACTTGGCCTATTGCCCGTTTTCGGCTTGACGTTGATTTCTGGGACACGTTGTATATTTTATGTAGGCAACAAGATAATACTATAAATAATAGATAGGCAAGGACAGACTTAACATTTAAAACAAAGTTAGTAAGTAGGTGCAGACGTCAGCACATCAAGCTAGGTACCTGTCAAATTTCTTTAATAGGTATATTTTCAACTTTATCGCTAAGGCATTAATTTAGGTTCAAGGTTGATTGGGAAAGTTTTACAGTTTCGGGTAGCTTGATGTGCTGGCGTCTGTACCAAATGTCCTCATTTATTTCGTGCAACAATGTAATCCGATTCATGGGCCATCTCACAATGTTGGATGCATTGTAAAATTACCGTGAATGCTATGGGTTTACGCACGGAAGCTAGAGATTTTGTGATAAGTATGATTATGTTTGTTAGCAGTAACCGGCTGATAGCACTCGCATAGTCGCATTCCACATCCACAATTTAAAACTTGAAAGTAGCTATCAATGCGATCTATCCGTCCGTATGTTACCTAGGTATATTTTCATACAGCAAATCTAATCGTAGCGAATTGGCTGCAGAAAATCAAATTCTGAGCATGAAAGTAACAACTTACATTTAGGTAGTAACATAATTAACACCTGTAATCTCCGAAGGATTAGGCACATGTGTGCCCTATTATAATACCTACCAGGGATGTTACGGATGCAGATGCGAATATCCGCAACATCCCAGGTACCTATACACGGCGGCACATATATGAAGCTGTACATTTCCAGTAAAATTTGGCCTCGCTTTGTATAGATTTCCTATACAATGAGAGAACCGCATAAACTGGTTTTGTATAACTTGATTGGCCGTTCGTGCGTACCTACGCCCACATTACGCCTGTTATATTTTAGTCCCATGTAATAGGGGGGGGGGGACCTGTTGCCATCAATTGACCAGAGCACAAAAGAATCAAACCTAGGACCTCTTGCTCTTGATCACTAGACCATTACTTCAAAACTCGTAAGACTTTATCTATGTAGTGCAGTTTGCTATACGATACCTACGTAGTAAATCATACTGAGGCAACCATTTTTGCACGCGAACGTGTTCTGGCAACCCCGTAATGTCTTCCGTCTCCCATTTCCAAATGATCCGTTGTGGCAAACGCGCGAAAACTTTCAAGATGGCTTCCAAATGTTTTACCGGCAACGATGAGCCACGAATTAGAGATCCAAAGCTGAAGAGAATGACTCCATGCTTTGATTCTGATACCCAACGCTCGAGGTCCTGTGGGGGATTAAGAAGATATAATTACCTAATAGTGCGAAATTTTGGACCAAGATAACTTTATCAAGTAAGCGTATAATCCCCGAAGGGTTGGGTTAAGCAGAGGTGTGTAGGTATACCTATTAATAGTATATACCTACATATTATACACCCACATTTCCCTAGTTGTTATAATTATGTATGTTTATGTCCTATATGTAAATGGATGGTGAAAGCCATTCTCTATTCTATTGCCATCAACCACGCACGAATCCAGGCGCGGTAGCTGCTACTGAGAAATTTCTGATGCAAAAACCCATGACACTTTGCCCGACCTGGGAATCGAACCAGCAGTTACAGGTCTCATGCTATGACTTATTGTTAATGTTATGGTGATGGAACCCAGTGCCATATTCTTCAACATCTTTAGTTCAACTTCTCCAGGCCCATAATATACACCATTATTTTTAGGTCGTTCTGGAGCCGAATACCATGAACTCTATCATCGAACTCGAAACGATTGGGACTATTTTTTTCAAAAAATAACAATAAAAAAAAACACAAAATAATAATTTTTTTTTTTTTTTTTTTGAAATAATGAGAACTCAAATGCATATGTGTGTGTAAAACGTATCCACGATCGGCAACACATGCGAACGATACCCATTGAAAAATTCATTCATCGATCGATTCTCATTATTTCACAAAAAAAACATTAAATTTATTCTGTCGTGTTTTTTTTTTATTGTTATTTTAAAAAAAAAATAGTCCCAATCGTTTCGAGTTCGATGATCGAGTTCATGGTATTCGGCTCCAGAACGACCTAAAAATAATGGTGTATATGGCATGAATAACACAAGTCATGCCCACTTATTCCACAAGCTGCTCAAAAAAACTACTTAGAATCAGAAAGAATAATTATACCCAGATTACCCAGGTAAATTACTTTGAATCGTAAAATAGATGACTTTACATTGTTATCTTAAACGATTCTTGTTACAGAAATAATGTTTTAAATATGAAAGCACTAGCGAGTAGCGCTCGATAGTTAAAATAAACACAGTCATTCATACAATGTTGATTTACCTTAGATAGAGGCTGCACAGTTTTGTTGTGAAGATGAATACCTCCGACCTCGACCACTGATGGTGGCAACACCCTCACTCCGTTCAGAGTATAGTGAGTGTTGACGAGCATAACACTAGTATTCTTCGCTATTTCTTCTAGCGGAGGCAGTGTCCGACCCAGCCTCTTCTCCACAACGTTCTGCTCATTCCTTGTCACGTGCTTATGCCAGTATTTATAAAAGTTTATATTAAAAGCGTTCTCAAGTTTCTCCAAGAACGTCATCTCGTCATCAAAAGGCAGCAACATGGAAACGAAGGTCGCCGGGTTGTCGTCAGCCCCGACCCTCGCTGGCGTCCACGGCATCAAGGCACACGACATCAGCCCAACTGAAGGCGCCGCATAGTTGTGCACTATACCCATCATGCAATCAGTATGGAAATGCTCCACTAACACCACGTCGTAATCACTCTTAGCTTCAACGAACTCTTTGAAAACATCCGCATAAAGCAGCGTTTCGCAAAGTTTGAGATTGAAGTCCATGAGGTTGGACGCTAGAGAAAATTGAGTGGAGAACTTTCTAGCGTAAAATGACGGGTCTTCAAAATCCCGTAGGTCTACCACTTCCACGTTTAACGGAGCTAGTCCTATCAGACTGACGTCACGGCGGTTCGCATGTGGGGTAGCTGACGGGAAGAAGGAAACCACAGTAACATGATGACCACGTCTCGCTAACTCGTCCAGAATCGGTTCGAACACCATAAAATGGCTCTTCCCGGGGTACGGAAGGAGCGCCAGCACTTTGTACCCTTGACAAGCGCTCGCGAATGTCAAGATTACGATAGGAAGTAGCATCTTGTTTATTTTCTCGCACGTCTGTACACAAAGATAGCCGACGTCCAACTGCGAGTGCATAAGGTCGTACTCGTATCGTATATGCAATTTATGCGTCTCTATACATCTATTATTGGATAGCTAAGAGTGGAACGACGGAAGATAATACACTGCACAACTAAATAATTACAGTGTTGGTCTGTGCGTCATTCTGCAGTTATTGAATCAAGCATGACTATGTAAGCAGGAAAGACACGTTCATTGAACTGTGGTGCGATTTCAATGGTCACCTTACCATAGTTATGAAGATCTGAGGTCCCTAAGTACCCAGCGTACCTAATAATCTGGACTATCTACAGATCCTATCATGTGTGCAATAAATGTGGTAGAGATGGATACTTTACCAATACCTAATTTAATAATAATAAAAAAATAACACAACAGTAATAATAATAACAGTTTATCTACTGTATATGTATATGAAAGCTATGAAATTATTACTAATAACATAGTTCTTAAGCATTTCTAACCCTTAAGGACTTGGTTGTTCGAAATAAGGTATTTGAATTTATATTAGTTTTTGTATTAGTAACAGTAATAATTATTTAATTTAATGTTTATCTTGCTTCTTAACAAGTTCCTAGCTACTTGTAAAAGTGCGTAAAAGTAGCCATTTAACTGTATTACGTAATATAAGTTTTTAACACGTCTGTATCACGGATCTAAAATATCCATTGTTTTTCTACTGAATTTTCCATGTACCGGACCAAAATACAAAACCCAGGCAAACTAAGGACTTATACTGTCGAATTCAACTAAGTGAAAGCGAATAAATTAAATGAAACCGGTAAGAAGGACATCAAACATTGACAAAGTAAGAAAATAAATTAGCATAAGAGATTTTAAATTACTAAATCTTTTTAGTATTTTAAATATTACTTACCAATCCATTTCGAGAACACTTAATAATTGTCCGGCCGACCCGTAGTTTTTATGGTAATAATTTAATTCCCATATCCTCATTGCAGATCTTTGACAGTCGTTATAGGTCTTACCAAGGGGCATCGTTTTACCCAGTACTAACTGGGTTGTGAAGGTCACATAGGCAGTCGCTCCATGTAAAATACTAGTATTCAGTTGCATCCGGTTAGACTGGAAGCCGACCCCAACACAGTTGGGAAAAGGCTAGGCATATGACATATGATGTATTATATCCTCACTTCTGCCAGTGTGTCTATCGGGTCGGGTGATTTTGGAGTTGGTTTGTTTCTGGACTGATGTTTTCCCCTGTTTTCGCTTTGGACGACTCACTGTAGTCACTCTCGTCTGTACCATGAGGATAAAGATCAACTCGAATGAGTTCTAATAAATGAAAAAATAGGATATAAGTGAAGTAATAAATCAAAATAATTATAATAAGACTTAATTTTATTTTAATTCAATATCTTTGCAGGGTGGAAGGGACACCAACGCTAAAATGGTTACCACGTATTCAAAACATCATTCTGAGCCCCTCACATAGAAAATTTTCAATGGTTATTAAAAAAAAACAGCTGTTTCCTACAAAAGTGCAATACCTACATGGTCAAATTGTGTGGAACAGCTGTATTTTTTTAAAATTATTGATGAAAAATTTCTATGTGGGGGCTCAGAATGATATTCTAAATACAGGGTAACTGTTTTCACGTCGGTGTCCCTTCAACCTTATTTTTTAATATTATTTAATCGCTCAAAGTGCCGTCATTTTTCTTAAACTTCCGCTGTTGTTCTGCCTCGTGGATCGCCGAGAACACCGCGCCCGCTTTTACCTTCTTCAATATCCTTTTATCATGGAATGGGTGTACGTGAGCTGATATCCTGAAATTAATTACTGATATTACTTATCAGCTTACCAGCAACCAGTCTTACTAAGGGGTAGTGTCCAAGTAAAAGGGTTATGAAGGTCAGAGTAGTGGTCGCTCCATTTAAAATACGTGTCTGTTGCATCCAGTTAGACTGGAAGCCGACCCCAACGTCTTTGAGAAAAGGCTTATCAGCTCAAACAAATTCAAGAAAAGTTATACCCAAGCAGGATTGCAAAGCTCCTTAACACATTCGAGCCCACCCCCGTTTCATGTCGCACATGTGCCACCCCACCGTACATATTGCAAGTGGAGTAGTGGACCCTGCTGGTGGGCTCCTGGCATTCGCAAGTGCGACTTGAATGAATCCACCAGGCATCTGTCACTGAAGGTGTTAAATGGAAACTTTTTCATGACATCTGGTAATGGTGAAGGTTAACTACGTGAGGAAACCAACATCAAATCATCAATCAATAACATGGCCTATTGCAGTCCACAGCTGAGCATAGGCCTCTCAAACTGCGCCACAACACCCCGTCCTTCAATATCCGCATCCAGTCTGCTCCAGTCAGTTTTATAAGATCGTCAGTCCATCTAGATGGGGGGCGTCCGCTCAAACGCAAAATACGCGCGAATTTCACCAATCAAGGTCAAGAATTTTTATGTCAATATTTCACAACATGATGAACATTTCACTGACAGCTCTTGAACGAAGTTTAGATGTGATGATCGTGATTAGTTTCATTGGTGAAATTGTCCTTTTATGTGACATCCGTCCGAGAGATCCGTAGCCTGACCCCGCGGTGGGAATTTCATCGACTTAAGTTATATTGACAGCTCACCTCTGCACAACGACGTCGTCTTTAGTGAAGACATGCGCCGGGCACTTGCAGTTGTTTAGATAGTCCACACATCGCCACTGGCGCGTGTTGTTCCTATTCGTATGCTTCAGGTAGTACACGTAGCGGTTCAGGATCATTTGTAGCGAGCCTTGGTTTGATACCGTGAACTGCATTACGCTTAGATCTGAAAATATTCAGTGTGTTCATTATCTTATTATTTGTTGGGTTCAAAAAATGCACTAATCCTCTCATGGCTCCTAAGAGAATTACCATACAAATATCGACAGCTTAAGCCGATCAAAACCTTATGTTTGATGTCCATGCAATAAAGACTCCATTCACCACTTTTAGTTTGGACGATGCAACTCGCAGCGCGTCGTCTGATGCGGCTTTGTTCGCTTAAAATCCTATAGAGCTTCACGTCGCAGCGCGGCGGCGCGCGGCTGTTTAAGCTAAAACAGAATAAGAAAGCAAAGGGACTTACTATGATTATCACCAGGTCTGGCGTCTTTAAAATCGGCTTCCCTGATCTCGACTGCCGCCGACTGCGAGTCGTCGTCCTCTTGTTCTAATACCTCCTCGTAGTTTTCGTCTAAAGACCTCGTGCTCAATATCCTGGGGCCATCGTCATCTTCTCTGGAAAAGAAAATGACTGTACTTTTTCCAATTATTCACTTTTCACTCATTCCACAACTCGTATTGGGTCCGCGAGGTGGATTATGGGCGCCATGCTCAGAGGTCAGTTGGCCAGCAGTGGGCAATGTTATGGGCTGATAATGCTACTCACTGCTGGTCTAAAAAATACCTATCTTCTGGCAAGCATGAGGACTCAAAACCCCAGTCTACAATTTGATGACACGTGATGATAATTGTGAATTCATAATATTGTAAGGTAAATTGCAGATTTATGAATTTCTTAGTCTTAGTGTTCTGTAGAAATTATTTGTTACATAATTATGCTAATATGTAACAAATAATTTCTACATAAAGTTAGGTAATACTTATTACAAAAATAATGAAATGTAGAGGACATTTTCATAAACTTACACAATAATATTGGACATGTTGTATTTATTTTCGTCATCATGGTCTTTGGTTATTTCGAAGTAGCTGATCTCCTCGTCAAGACTCTCCATATTGCAGTCCGTTTCGTGATCATTCTCAGGTACTTGCTGGTTAGAAGTTACTGTGTCTGTTATCTTCTGCAATGCAATAAATACTAAATTAACTCAGGCTAACTAAATAGAGTTGTGTTGACTAATGGGCATTAGTCAAGTTTTCAGTTTTCATTAACATATTTTTTTTTTAATAATACTTCTCCTGACCATATTCAACAAAGCGGCCAATATCCGCAGAGCGCAGGAGACACAGGTGCATTTTCTTTTCCCTTACTCTTCTAGTCCAATGGGGACGGCAATCCGACACAACTGGAGAGATCTGGCGCAGGACCAACGGGAATGCTCTCCCAGGCATGGGGGTATAATACTGCCAACGTCCAAGCAGTTGTGCTTGCAACCGCGAAAGTGACCAACAGAGATAAAGATAATATTTTATCAGGCAGCTAGATAGTTATGTAGTGTTAATAAGACACATTTCACAGACCCATCAGTGAAATCACCATTCTTGGAAATTGAACACTAATTGCACCAGTGGTATAAAAATATTTTAAAATTAAAAACAAACATACCATATCCTCAAGGCCTTTAACATGGAGTTCTTTTCCAGCTTCCAAAAGTTCAGTCAAATTCTCTATAGAGACTAAAACCTCGCCTGTGTATATGTATTCCAATAGGGAACATAATGTGGTATAAGAAATTTTCTGAAATAAATAGATTGTTTTACATAAAAAGTTGAAGACTTGGAAACGGCGCGACGTAAGACCATGCTTCTTGGCAGTCACATGGTTTGTATAGACAAGGTTAGCCCTCTTTACTGCCATAAAATTGGCAAAATACAAAACTAGGTCCTCGCAGTATAGCGCCTCTAAGGCTACACTCCAATGTTCTTTAGCTGCCTATTTATATATAATTCACACATCATATTTCATCAATATATTGCCAACAAATTTATTTATGTCTTTATCAACATCACGTCTAGTTTACCTAGACCTTCCAGTATCTAGTTAGAATATACTATACATAATATACCTATAGCAGTACCAAGTAAATACCTACATAATGTTTCTGCCAACCCTCATCCTCCAAGTGCTATACCAACTACTTTAACTTACAACTCTCCCAATGATTGACATGGTAATTACGACAGCACTACAATTGCTTTGTCAATCATTGAGGGTGAGGGTGGGGTGGCATATACGCTCTTTGGCAATGATTCATGAATGGATAAATAACTTACATTGAGAAAAATAACGGGATGTGGGCACTGCGCGGTAGATATTAACTCCTTGATGTATGGACTAGCAAGTGCGATAATCACTTGGTGGACCTTCACTAGGTGACCGTCTGCAGCGAGAGTCATGTCCACAAACTCACCATTCTGCCCAAAAAAATAGATGTTAATTATATCGTTTGAAAACCTCTACAACAATCGTCTTCTGTTTCAACATAATAACTTTTTACCTGCTGCAGACTGCTTAATCCATGACATATATTCTTCTTGTGTGCATTCCACAATAAAGAAAACTGTGATTGAGCCATCTCAATAATTATATCTGTGCCTGTTGTTTAACATTCATTTATTTATTTACAACTTATTGTTTTCGATACGACGCCCGCTCTGGCGCTCGCCAAAACTAATTCTTATGTTAGTTTTTGACATTTAGAAATAGAAAGAGATAGATTGAATTTGAATTCATTGAAAGAAAAGAGGTAGAAGATTATTATGCTTAATGTTGCAACCTTGACGAACCTTCTCTGTAACCGTTGTAAGTGTAACGAGATCTCGCATCTCCTTCAAAATCGACTAAACCAAAGTTATTAGAAAATCTCCTGGCTGAGCGATTTATGATTTAGTGATTGGCAATACTAGAGACCAGCTGGTTTCGACAGTTAGTCAGAAAAGTTGATTTGAGTTGATTATTCTTTTAGGTTATAAGCGGCCAGAATAAAACAAGGACTTATTTATTTTGATTTTGATGTGTAGCAATCAAACAAAAAATCTGTTATTTTGGAGTTTCATCCGCATGTAATAGGTCTTCAACATGGCGTTGATGAAATCTAAAGATATACCCGAAGATGCTGTGGTTATCGATGAACTTGAAGCTACCGAATACGTCTGGAATATTGTTTCCGATTGGGATTCACTTTCTGACACGTACGTTATAAGTCATTACAGAAAAACTGTCGAGGATTCCATGTATAACCCGTGCGAGTTAACTAGTCACCTGGCGCTATGATGTATGGTGGTTATCCTGCGCATTCCAGGAAGGTGCTTAATTGATTCGGACGGATTTTACAATGATTTACTTGGTTTTAGCTTTTGGTTGTAGGTCTTACAGTCCCAAACTATTGATTGTTAACATCCTACTTTCACAGGCCACTGACAAACGAACTCGTTTTACTGTATTCTTACTAACTGTGCATTTACAACATTCACCTAAGAACACACTGTCTGATAGATTATAGACAAAAGAAGTAAAAAAAAAAATGAAAACATGTTTTGCCAGTGTAAATGCACAGTAGTGGGACATCTTGATTTCTCTAAAATCTCATTTGAAACCAAAATAACTTAATAAACATACAATTTTAATTACAGCTGGGCTCTGAAGTATGCACCAGCAGTCCTAGGAGGCATCAATGCCATGTGTGGGATTCTGATCAACAGGCATTACAGGAATAAGCTCAAACTGGGACCCTATGGATACTTTGCATCAGTCATACCCATCTCCATTATGCCTGGAATGCTGACTGCTCTGTTTCATAGGCATGTAAGTATGAAATGTTACAAGATTATTTCTTTGGTATCTCTCAATCATGTGACTCAGGTTGCCTGGACAAATCTTCAAAATAGCTTGCATTTAACTAGGTCAATAGGTCACTTTATGTGACGGCTAAACACCCTTATTTTAGAATTTGTGACGCTACAGAATCTTAGATAATCGATCGAAAACGTGTCCAGCCATCTTGAAAAACCACTTTTCGCTGGTCTCTCAATCTCGGTAACGGAAGTGATTTTGACGACTTTTTGCATATCAACAGGCGTCACATAAATTTGTGACGGGCACCGAGCTAAAAGTTTTGTGTTAAGTACAGTGGTTTAGTAGAAAAATGCAAAAATCTGTGTCCAGCCATCTTGAATTTACGTATAAAACTTATGGCTGGCACTTCCGAATCTCAATAACGGGGGCGTTTTCGAATATGGTTCCTTTACTAATAGGTACTTGGTGACGCAATGTGTGACAGTAATAACGTTTGATTTATGGCGTCACATGTAAGGGTTTACGAGAAATCAATAAAAACTTAATGTCCAGCCAACCTGAGTTCAAGATGGCTGGACACATGTATCTCCACTGCCTGATGATCTACGACCTTCAAAATGTGTTCAAAATGTTGTGACGGGGACGATAATGATAACCTGAAATTGTGACGGAGAAACTTTGCGTAGTTTCAAAGATATTGATCATTTAAATTTCCCCATACAAAATACCATTAATATTGTGAGGTGACCATAATTTTACATAAATAAAGGATTTCTTTTTAACCCTTACATGTGACGCCATAAATCAAACGTTATTACTGTCACACATTGCGTCACCAAGTATTAGTAAAGGAACCATATTCGAAAACGCCCCTGTTATTGAGATTCGGAAGTGCCAGCCATAAGTTTTATACGTAAATTCAAGATGGCTGGACACAGATTTTTGCATTTTTCTACTAAACCACTGTACTTATCACAAAACTTTTAGCTCGGTGCCCGTCACAAATTAATGTGACGCCCGTTGATATGCAAAAAGTCGTCAAAATCACTTCCGTTACCGAGATTGAGAGACCAGCGAAAAGTGGTTTTTCAAGATGGCTGGACACGTTTTCGATCGATTATCTAAGATTCTGTAGCGTCACAAATTCTGAAATAAGGGTGTTTAACCGTCACTTAAAGTGACCTATTGACCTAGTTAAATGCAAGCTATTTTGAAGATTTGTCCAGCCAACCTGAGTCACATTCTCAATCTTAATAAAAATGAATTATTATCAAGTTGGGACAGGGGCATGTCAGACAAATAGCAAACTAATGTATCACCAAAACCGTCTCTTTACCCACATTCATAGTTTTCTAACTCCAATGGAACGGTGGCAAAGTGGCTGAGCGCTTGGCTGCTGCAGGTTCGATTCCCATACGGAACAAATATTTGTATTGGCCTACAGGTAGTTGTTCCGGTTCTGGCTGTTTGTTTGTGTGTTTAAATGTTTGTAAATGCACCCACCCCACAATACAGGAGAAATTCCTGGTGTAGGGAAACCAGGCAACATTAAATAAAAATACAATTTTATGTGAAACTTGCTTGCGGCTTCGCTCACGTTAATTTAGAATGTGACAATCAATTCGGGTTGTAGACTGCTTGTAATAATACAATTCAGTCATGATTCGAAAAATACGTGGCGCCATCTATTATCATAACAACGTTATTGTTGTTTCCTTGGGGTGAGATGTACACCTGACAACGTATATGCAAAATTTCAGGATGATCGGTTCAGTGGTTTAGGTGTGATAAGGTAACAAAGTTGCTTTCGCATTTATAATAGTAGTATGGAAGTATGGATGGATGGTAGTAATAATTTCAGTGTATTTTAATTTCAGTCAATTTCAACAGACTTACTTCTGATGAAGAATCAAGGATGTCCATTGTGTTACGAGGTCAGATCAGCAGCCATACAGACTACCCTTGGGATTGCTTATCCTATGGTGCTGGCCCCAACATCAGCATTAATGGTAAGTAAACAAATGTTTTTTACTCACATAACATCATGCTTGTCAGGTATTCCTGATGGAATAGGCTGCGGTGTAAAGCAGTTTTTTTATTCTTTTAATTTTACAATGATTCTTATTTGAAATATTATGGAGTGTTTCTGCATTATTTATTAAGGTGAACTTCAAAGAAAAAAATGGAACCTATAAATCTATTTAAGTCTATCTGTCACAGAGGTTTTGAATGAGTGTAGTATCTATAGTCCAGTATTAAAAAAATGTTTCCTGCTATACAAGATTGTTAAAATAATTTAGAATGACTAAATCAACTGTGTTATCACTTGTTCCAGTTCGCACACAGATATGCAACCTACAGGGTGCCTGATCTAAGGGAAGGTCCCAAAGTTATATTCAATTTCTTAAGGAAACTGACAAGGCCTTTCAACAACACATTAACTTTTATGCTTATAGGCCAAGTCTTGGCCTCATCCATCTTCACATATTATGAAATGACAAACAATTTAACTATAAGAGGCAAGATTATAGCGATAGAAGCTCAACTTGAAGAACAAAAAGAACGAAATTGAATGCTTGTGTATAGTTGACTAATTGTAGATGCATTTTGTAAATAGATAATTTTATAATTAAAATGTTATTGTTAAATTCTGTTGTTTTTCATGACTAAGAAAAACGTCAGCCTGTATTGCTAGCCTAGCTACTAAATATGAGCAGAGCCTACAGATTGAAAGGTTGATGTGCGAGTTAAAGACATATTGTGCGATGTCGCTCGATATTAGTCCCCAAGTGTATATGGGGCTTTACCGAATTGCAGATATCAACATAACATAACATCACGCCTGTAATCCCCGAAGGGTTAGGCAGACGTGTACGTACCTAATAGTACGTCCACATTTGCCAGTTATGTTGTGTGTGCTGAAATGAACTCATTTATAAAAAGACTTCTATATAAATAAAAATGAGTGTCTTCTATGGGTTCCTAGACCATTGATCCGATTGTAATAATACTTTGGTGGGTTCATCTCTGTAAGCCTACAAAGTTTTCTGGCCCAAAAAATCTATATACTTACGTGACATTGCAACACATACCGGGTACAGCTAGTAAATAAATAAAAACCATGTATATCTTCAAAGTAACCTATATTATTAGTTAATCATATTTAAGAAATACAAAAAACGGACAACAAACTATGCACACAACTGTTACCAGATATAGTACAATTTCTAGGTATGAACACATGCAAGACTGTTCTCTGCGACTGAACCATTCAGAACACAACTAAAATAGACTATGCAAAAACCTTTATTAAAAATATCCCTAACTGTAGAAACCTGACTATAGATAGATATGCTTCATACAAACATTTCAAGAACTACCTACCACTCTGTGACTGAGTGAGTGAGATAGTTATAAGTTATAATAGTTGTTCGTATCATTCACTCACTCTTTCAATATCAAAATTTCATCTGTTCCGAATGGCGCAAGCTCCGTACAAAACCGTTCCTTAATGCTAGATCATTTGCAAAACTACTAATGTCCGTTGTCACTAACAAAAGTAAAACCCCTTAATAAAATTTGACCTGTAGAAATTTCAACTCTCGGCGCTAAGTTGAGTGTTGTATATTCAACAATGAGCTTTTGAAGGCATTCACTTGGGGGTGGTCTCTCGTCTTCATCAACCCGTCTCCACCCACACAATACTGAGTCCCCGTGGCTAAGTGTAGGTTCCCTTCAAAGGAGATCGGGGTCGCCCAATGTTAGTCAAAACGGGCACTATTCTGCCGTCTAGTCTACATAGTTGCTGATAAAATGACTTTTGGCTAGCTTCAGAATATTACAACCTCTTTAATCCTACTTCTTCGTTAAGTGCTAAATTGACACTAACACTTCGACCTATTATGTTAATTAAGGACAAATCTTCAAAAAAAGTACGTTTTCACATTTTTCGAGCAGTATTCACGCGTATTCAGTTGTTCACAGGGCTGAAGCAGACTAGGCGAAGCGCAGAGCAGCGCCTTCTTCATTGCCAAACAAATATTTAACCTTGCACAGTTGCAATAAAGTTTAAAATTAATGAATTTTATTAGTCCGAGAGAAAACCAAAGCGGGCGAATGTGCACAGTTAAGATTATTTATTTTCGATCTTATATAAAGGAGATCAATGTTGATTTTTGTTTGGCAGGTCTTTGGTCTGAATTGGCCCTTAGAACGTCACCGATCAGTCAAACTTGAGTAAATGCAAGCAACACAAACATTAATACTAAACTGTAAAACAAAGCAAACGGAAGTATATTTCACTCAAAAACAACACAAGTAGCTAAATAAAAAGCATCTTTATCATAAATTCGTGCAAACGTTACTGAATCTAATGGTGGAGCTGAAGGAAGCCAGAAGTCTTAGGGTGTCCACACTTACCGACGTGGCATCGGCTCGAGCCGGGCAGAATGAGCTTAATTTCCATGGAATAAAAGCGAAATAGGCGTCATTCGCCTCGATTCGGTTTGGGCGATATGACTTGACATCGGTTTTTTTTTGTTTGTCTTCTCACATGTCAACCTATGAGGTTGTCGATTGCTTATCCGGGCTACCGTTTGGGTGCCTTGCATGTAAAGCTTCCAGAAAGGACATAAAAACCTAAAAATGAAGCGGTTACATGCTAGCGGTAACCCCTGTGAGGTATGAGGCTCGGCTTAGGGCGTCGCTGGGGAGGGCAGCAAGGGACAGACTGGATCGGATCAAATACTCGACACCTCGTCATACTATTTTTTTTTTTTTGCATAGACTAAAATCTCTTTCTGACCGGCTTAAGCTAATCCACGTCGATAACTGCGGTCTAAATTTAGTAAGTTTTAAAGATAAAAAACTATAATCCTAGCTACATCTGCTTAAAAATATATTGATATACTATGTTTACATATTTAGTCACTATGGATATTGCTGCAAAAAAAAATTATTAGTTTGTCTAAGCACACACAATGATAGAGATGTATTTCCGTTGGAAGATTTACTTGACATTTTAAACGAATAGAGATCCAGAGAAAGATTTTCCGGCTAGTATCAACTCATACCGATCTTGTACACGAATGAATACAAATGCCTTTAGGGACGTTGAACATACTGTTGGATATTCAACTTTAAACGCTGAGCCCAAAGTCAATAATACGATGACCTTCCATAATATGTGTAAGTGATTGGGTAAACGTACAAGTCAACGAGCTACTCTGCATGTGCTTAGTTCATCATTATGTTAGTGCCGTTCCTAACCAACAATCGTACAATTTATTGTTTCACGACTCGATGAACTACAGTATTAATATTAATTTCTAGCTGTTCACTATAAAGGATAACAATTTATTTATTTCTGCATGGATTCTATGAGATGTGTCAATTGCGGACGAGCTGCGGAAACCCGCCCAGAAAAATATTTCAGTTCAGTCAGATTTCGGACCCTCGTCCGTAATTTGTTCGTACATAATTTTATTGACCCAATCTTAACTTGGCTCAAATGTACAGTCGGCAGAAAAAAAAATGAATAAAACTAAATGGGAAGTTAGTGTGTTACATGTTTTCGTTTCTGATTGTACAACAATGGGCATTCGATTGAATCTTAGTGAGTGGGCGCCGAAATAGTAGGACGGTGAGGCACCGCACTTCAAATTTATGTAGTCAAAATCCTGAACCAGACTTAGAAACCAGTTAAAAACAACTGCAATGCACGGACTACAAGTTTCTATTGGATGTAGTATTTTTTTAAATCGGTATACTTTAAAAACACTGAATTTTTGGAAACTTGGAAGTTGTCTTTAAACACAAGTGTAAAAGGATCTTTTGACATGGCATGACCAAAATCGGCACTTACGCATCATTCTAGCGCCAAAAGATCTTTGTGTTTGAACACGAACATGTTTCATAGTTTGATTGAATAGCACACATCATCTCTTAGAATCCATAAAATACAATTATGAGTAAGCAGACAAGCGATACAACTCTCTCTTTCTCTCGTAGAACATACTGCCACAACATACCGCCATGTAGGTATCTCCAAATCAAACGATATAAACTTGAAGTATATAAAACTTGTTTATATTTATATAATTCATGATATTATAATTATACAGGTCCAACAAACTGGATGGTATATCGTTAGCTTGGTAATGTAGTTTAGACGTATTTAGTTAACGAAATATTATTACCATGATTTCGATTTACACAACGGGACCGAAAAGGTTACCCGTATAGGGGTTTTAATCGGGTTATTTTTTTTAAGTTAGGTGGTAAACCCTAGAGTAAAGAAGTGAGAAGAAGCAAGAAAGAGCTAGAGCAAGAAAGTGACGAAGGTAGCCCGCATACGGTGCTTTGTCTCTTTCGTTCTGGTTAGCCAGCAATATTTAAATGGTTAACCCATATATTATAAGAGTTAACCCGTATAAACGGTGAATGAAAACATCGTGAGGAAACCGGCATGTCCTAGAACCAAAAATTCGAATACATGTGATATCTACCAACACGCACTGGGCCCGCGTGGTGGATTATAGCCCATTCCCTCTTATAGAGGAGGCCGTGTCCCAGCAGTGGGAACATAATAGGCTGACCATGTATGTTATGTAACCCGTATAATGGTTAATCAAACATATGGGTTATAGGTCCAACCGGTTAACCTTTTAACCCGATTAATCGGTCCCTGACTTTACTAGTGAAACTAAACGCGTTCACTAGCTTTCAAGTGTCAATATGCCAATGCAATTTTGATACTGACGGATCATGAATACGAATTTGATAAACGCGTTCAAATTCGTGTTCAAGATCCGTCAGTATTTATTTATTGGTGAAATTCGTCCTAAGAAACACAAAGAATTACCAAGATAACGAAATGACCCATTCCCCCATGCCCCATCAACAATCTTATCGCCGATTCAACAACTTTGAACCTCATAACAATTTCTCCGGTTTAAAAAATAATATAAGTAAGACACTTACATTCTACAACAAACGAATTCTTAAAGTAATAACTTCAATAACTTTTTTTGTTCACTTTAATTGTTTATGATTTTTTTTTTAGAATTTTTCTTGAAAATATTTTGATATTTTTTTCGAGAACATTATATTGTTTCGATCTACATAATATTACTTACATGATATAAAAAGGGGAGTGCTCACCTAAGCGTAGCGCGATTTCACATGTAAGTACTTTTGTTTATTTAATAAAAATCTTATAGTTTTCTGTCGTAAAGATATTACATTGAGATCCTGGTTACATTTCGAAAAATATGTGTTACAATTTCCCATTTTATTAATTTTTCGTGGTTTTACATTTTCACTAGGAGCCTGGAAACCAATGCTATTGTAGACAAGATATGTTACGTTCATAGTTACCGAACATTTAAAATCTGGTCGCGCTGGTATATATTAAAGTGCACACAATATGTCTGCCTGGCTCATTTTATGTATAATATTTTTGCTCGTAACCTATTAAGGTTAGGACGAGCGTAAAAGTTTTAATCAGGTGTAATACTTGTCCGTTTGCATTGCATTCAATGTTTGCAAGACTATGATAATCATTACCCTTCGTACGAGTGTACGGTCAGACGCGTAAATTTTATCAAATATTTATAATTACACAGTTGAAGTACCTGAAAACCTGTCCAGGGCTTGATAGCCCTAGATAGGCTCGTCCTCTTTGAATACATAATGATTTATTTGTAGTTAGAATCTAGGGTAAGGTTAACGAACACAAGTCATGCGACAACCTAGCCTTGCCAACTAACCCAGCCTCGACTGACAATACCATTACAAGGTAAATTGTAACCAAGGTAATATGAAATTGTAACCATATCACGAAGTGTTAAGATTCAATTAGTAATAAAAGATTCATAAGTATGGAAGCATGGGCAATCCTTAACTAGCCAACCATGAGTCCAATTACACATAATAAATTCACTAACCAATGTTGCTTTTTTTTCTTTTAGACCCACGGTAACATATTCGTATAAACAATGAATTAACAAAATACAAAATGTCCATAGTCAACATTTTGATCAAAGTGTATTGCCGATTCGTAATGAAAAAGTACACTCTTAATTATTATAGCTCTTTTTTTTGTTGCAAATAATTAAGTATACAAATGTGTATCACTACTACTGGATAGTATACTGCGATATCGATATTAATATTAATCATAAGCTTTACTGTATTTAAGATGGCACTTTTGATGTTATCCTCTGAGGAATGTCGTTGGCAGTGTTGTATCTAAATGTTAAATGATTTGAATCAAGCAGGATCGTTCGCGGCGCTGACTCGTCAATTCACTTTGAGCATAATTGTGACGGGTGACTGTACTTTCATCGTTCGGACGAGCGTCAGTTTCACATTGCCATCTCGTAAACTGATTCTGGACACTAGACATACACTTATAATATACATTATTACTAGCACAATATTCGTTACCACTCTGCCCGCTCCAACTCGGGTATATTAGATTATTATAATGCGTGTATTCTGTATTATGAATATGATACACAAGTCTTGGATTGTTATTAAGTTGGGCGTCGTGAGCGGGCGCGTATGCCATTTGCTAGCAGCGTTGATTGATGTAATCGTTGTACGAGGCGGATATTTCCTCGGACTGGTACCGCGTCAGCTTGATGCTGCGTCTGAGCTCGCCCGTGATGACGGCCTTGTACCCGCCCTTTCTCAGTAGAGAGTCTATTGTTTGGATTTGGTCCCAACCTGAAATCACCCCATGTTTGTGTATTAGCATTTGGATTATAGCTGGTGATTCTAAGTATGTACTTATACACTATTTTTTTTTATTTTCTGTGTTGTCTCATGTTTGTATAACGAAGCCATGTTTACTCAAAAAATGTTATTTAATATTTTCATAATTCTTCTAATCCTTGCAAAGTGTACAAAAAATAGTGTATTGGTACATGCACCTGTAACTAAATACATACCAACCGCGATTGTAATCTCACATCATTGTTAGAGAGGGGACATTGCGTTCAAGGTGCTGTAAACTGGAGTGCATCAGCAGTGATGCGGTTAGAAACAATTCAAACACTGGCTGCTTCGAGCACCAGTGCAGCTTACTAACTTTCAGGCTGCTTTTAACAGAAAATGTACACTTCAGCTAAGCTATGTGAATATCGCAGGATAACTTGCCATTTTCATTTTGGCCTTCACAAAGGGATAAGTAAGGTACGTGGTACGATCTCGATACTTGGGCGATCGTTATCAGATTCCGTATATCAATCATAATTATCTTATCTGAATCTCTGGCATACAATTTAGTTTATCCACACTAGGAATTTCTCCCGTATTGTCGGTACGTTTATAAACACTCACATACACAAACAGCCAGACCTGGAACAACTATTTGTAAGCCATACAAAATTTGTTCCGTGCGGGGATCGAACCCGCGACATGTAGCGCAGCAGTCAATCGTTCAGCCACTGCGCCACCCTGACGTCAAAGAAAAGATAGAAGTAATATAATTTAACCGCGTATTGAAATCGTTCGCGCCTGCAATTAGCTATGTTGTAGTGAGCAAAGGAAAATTAAATAGGCGCCCGAAAAGTCTTGCAAGAAAATTACGATTTTGAATAAAAAAATACATATACATAACGGACTCATTTGGTTGTCTTAGCGTTAAACTATCCTCAAGACGATTCGAGATCCTTACACTGTTGACAATACTATTTATTAGACTAATGTGCGGCAGACCTCGTAGAAGATGGCGGGACGAGCTCGACAAAACCAACGACCCGTGGCCCACATTAGCCCTGGATGACCTGTATCGAAACAACTACAAACACTAGGAAGTGGTGAGGAGCTGTCGTTTTTGGGGACTGTCTTGTGTATTTAAGCATTGTTAAATAAGGCTTTCAATTTTGAATAACAGCTGTTACCCGTTCTAGTTGATTACACACCTTGCTCAGTAGCAACTTGAGGTAAGTAAGTAGCGGTGCGCTTGTTGCCTCGTTCACTGAGGAACTCGATGCGGATGCCATGCTTGCCCAGCTTCCAGTCCAGGTAATGCTCAGCTTCCTCGAAGTGCTGCAGAATGGACACGGACACCGTCAGCCGGGGCACCTCCTCGCGAGTGATTGGCGCGAACCGGGAGTCTTTCAGCGCGCTGGTTATCGCGTACTCGCGAAGGCCTGGAGAAGAGAATTGGTTGTGAATTCCTGTTTACTTCATGTATATTGTTTACTAGCTGTGCTGTGCCGCTCGGCTCCTAAGGGTCGCAGCGTGATGTTAAATAGCCTATAACCTTCTTTATGAATTGGGTTATCAAATGCAAGAGTAGTTTTTCAAATACACTGCTGTTTTATTATTTATTTATTTATTTACTTACTCCATTTAGGAAAACAAGCAGTAAGTATATCAAGCATAAACAGTGTTGTCTTAAATTTAACTTAACAAATACACTAATTAATTATGTTAAATACATAGTATCTAGATTATTCTTATTTGTGCCCAGTTGCTGGCAACAGGCTCGATCCCCATTACATGGGACTTAAACATAACTGGCAAAATGTGGGTGTACACCTCTGCCCAACCTTTTGGGGATTACAGGTGTGATGTGCGTAAAGGGATCAACTTCTAATTGAAATAAAATAAAAACAATGATGAATGAAATATTCTATTAAACTCAGAAACCACAAACCATGTCTTTGAGAAACAGCTCCTAAATTCATAACAACTGAACTGAAATGGGCACTGGCCGCATAAAGAAGTTTTTCAATATTTCATCTAGACACTTCTTTCAATTTGCAGACACAATAAAAAGATCATCACCCCCTTTGTCTTACGTCATTGTTTGCATAACCAGGTAGTGTTGTTGCAATTAATCTCAGCTTCCCACAATTCATCACATATGCAATGAGATGCAACAGGGACATGGTTAATTAAGAAGGGATCAAGAAATGTCTGGGGACTGTAAAACAAGATAGCTAAGGAAGCTATGTCTTCAGTGGCAGTATTTGTTTATTCTTTTGGTACAGCATAAGCCATGAATACTAATTTACAGCCAAACAACAAGTGATGGAAAGACCATAGAAAGCTTGGGGAAAGTATATTAAAAGTTTGATAATTTGATGCTCTTAAAAATGTTATTTTTATATATCTAGTCTTGTGGAAGATACCAAGTTTGAATACAATGTTCACTTCTTAATTACTTTATAATGATTTAAGTTTAGAACAATAACCTAGGTATTGAAATGCAAATGTTTTCTCCTGCCACTATAACAGAGTATTGAGATATGATTATGAGGCAGCTATGTAATGTATTATTGTTTTTGCACATGCTCACTAATAAGTCAGCAAGGTCAGACTGTGTCACAGCTATTCTTTGAACACCTATATGATATAATTTATAATCAATGAAATATAAACATCTGCAGTGTATTAACCATTGTTAGATTATGAGGCAGCTATGTAATGTATTATTGTTTTTGCACTTTCATACCTGCGTGTAAATGCATAGCATTGAATGTCCCGATGCATCCGCGGAGACGGTGCTCCTTGCCAATCTTCCATGTCACAAATAAAGGACTGTGAAAATAAAAATAAATAACCTCATCTTGAGAAAAACTGAATCACTCCATAAAGATGTTCAAACATTAGGTAAAGTCTAGCTTCATAGCACATTACACATTCTTTAATAGTGGTTAACACAGCAACACAATAGCAGAACTGTGTACACCAATATAAACTTTATGCACTTTCACATAAAGAATGTATTAGCATGCACATTTTCGGAAGGTGATGGGAGTGGAGGTGTATTGACCGCGAATAAAAAACAAAATTGCCTTTGAGTGGGTGTCATATATAAATGAGCAAACATAAATCATTTATGTTTGCATTTACACAATATGTAAATTGAGTGAAAGTGGAAATGTGCAAGTATTTGTGGATTACTGAAAGGTTTCACACGAAAAATATAAAAGGTTTAATTCATCAGACTGACCTCAATTTAAACAAAAGATGTGGAGATAGCTCAACAAAGCATTCCAACAGGAGAGACATAAATATAATGGTTGGCTGTACTTGTACTTACGAGAGTGAACCACTTACTAGGCATCATTAGTAAAGTTTGGCGTCTGAGGAGGGTCCATACTGTGCAGCTGACAATACAAAACATCGAAACAAAAGTAACACATATCAGGAATAGCTACAGACTCTTGGTAACCATTCAAAGGTCGATCTATACTGTTACTGTACGAGTTGTTCAATTTCTGTTTTTTTGTTCCACAACATACTGAAGACATCTTGGCTGATATTAAAAGTTAATTGTCTTAGGACTACGAAACAAAGCAATCACACAAATCTCAAAAGTAAACGAAACCAAACACTCGTTTCACTCAATGGGGTTTCGTAACCACAGGTTAAAAAACATGTATGACTGACAATGAGCTGAATGAGCCTGTGGAATCGTTTGACAAAAGTAGTGATGTAGATAACATTTACAAAATGTGTTATAATCGTCAATAAAGGAATAAGTTATGGAAAAATCAAGAAGCGAATCGCTGAATATTCATTTGCTGGGAGCTGAGGTAAACGTGTAAAGCACAACACAGCAATTTGAAAATCACACACAGAAACATGCATCCTAGTGCTACAAACGCACAGGAAGAAAAAATAACAAGTAACAAAGAGACACACATTGAAAAATTAGCAAACTTAATTTTTTGGTAAAAATCTAACTTACTCAAAAAAAACTGAATTTGCCATAACAGTTTTGAATTTCACGTCCACATTTCCACTTGACAGGGTTATAGGCAAGTAGTTGCGTATGCACCTTACATTACAAATCAATTCACATTGACAACCCCAGCAAGCTTTTCATGAAATCATATCCATGGGAAAATGTCCATCCCATGTGCCACAGTGCATACCAAGCCTTATAATTCGAATTCTTTTACAACTTATTGTCTTTGATACAAATATTTTATACATCTGTCACTATTTCTATGTTTACTTCAAAAAAATAATTTTGTAGTTTATGGAGCGATGGCTGTCATCGAGTTTTATTTTACTACAGTAGAAAATAAGAAAAGAAGCTTTGAGTGCACATAAAATGAAGATATTTTCGTGAATCATGTACATGTTTTACAACTTCCCTTTAGGTCTAAGTGAAATAACCATATATCTGTATTTAGAACCATTAGTGATGTTTAGTGAAAAAGCTTGCTAAGTTCCGACGATGGCGTCCGATGGTGAAATTTCGTGTGCGAATGATCCTAATTTCGCTGTTATTTACTCGTTTCTAAAAACATTCGGAAAATTATACGGCTTGGATGTTCCTACGATATCTAAATTACAAGAATTTATAGAGAATACGCAAGAAGGTGAGATAGTTTTGTAGATTCGTCATTTCAAATCATAAACAAACATCTTATAAGTTTTTTGTTGTTAGTGTTGGATCCACTGAAGGAGTTACACTTGAGACTTCTACGCCGTGCTCATAAAACGGTGGCGAGCAACAGATGGGAGAGATTTATGATAAAGTTCTGCCATCAACAAGGTCACCATCAGGAAGCCTGGGAGATCGAGAGGTTCTCTTACAAGAAAGCTAGCACTACGGTCAAATTGAAAGTATTGAAGGTAATTACGCCTACTCAGTTTTTTCTACAATGATGTGCATCTAATCTCATTGATTGCAAACACTTTCACAAATGATTCATACTTTATGTATGTGTTGCTGTAAATGAGTGGTACTTGTAATAATGATCATGAGCTCAGTCACTGTTTACTTGTTAACTACATAAAAAGACATATTAGCATGTTTTTGTACCACATGTGCTAAGTAAAAGTATTCAAACCACTGTATTCTTTCTTTGTATTTGCAATTTTATTTATTAAAAAAAATATGGCTAGCAGCCAAAATTTTTTAAATTCCTCATGTTTCTATGTCAATTGTTTTGGTCTACAAACATTACTCTTATTTTTAAGAAATAGATTATCTCAAAATTTTTTTTTCCTTTACAGCTGTTATTAGAGTACCAATTTACTTGCCATCCTAAATTCAAGAATGCTGTCAATGCAATAACATGTAAGGACTTAAGGTTGGATCCTGTGGGCAGAGACAAGAATGGTTGTGTGTACTGGCTGCAAGTAGACCATGAGGCCAACCTCTGTTTGTATAAAGAAGACCAGGATGAAGAGACATGGCAGCTTGTAGCTAGGTGAGTTACAACAATGATATTTTAATTTAATTTATATGGAGATATAAATTACAAGAAGGTCAAACTCTATGGAATACTGAATTCCTAATGCTCAGTTTTACATACAATGTACTAAGTTGCTGTGTTGTAAATACATTAAACTTGTTTACATTTTGAATTCATTAATGAGCTGTGCACTCGTACTTATTGCTATAGAAAAAAAAAGAAATTATCTTTCAGGACATTTGTGTTTTCTTAATTTCTTTCTTTTTTACTACTAATTCAGTTTGTTACATTCTCATTTCCCATTCACTCTAATAATTTCTAAGTTAGGCTTAAATTGATACTTGATGAACTTCTTACTAAATATGGTGCTTTTAATATTCAGAACCCGAGATGAGCTGGTGAAAGTGATATCACAGTTAAAAAGTGGAGAGGATGTGTCTCCTCTGTTTGCAACTAATCCCAATGTCAATGAAGACTCTAGCAGTGCTGAGGTTCCACCGCAGTCGGAGGTAAATGATAAGGTGAATTTTATCAAACACATTATGCATGCTATGCATAAACTCACGCCTATTTCCCTTGGGTTTAGACAGAGACTACTGAATGCCACCTGCTACAATCCTTGCATACTATTTTTGCTTCATCCACATTTATACAGGTCATATTCCCATGCTGCTTGCAAGTACTTTGACATGATCTTTCTGTTGAACATAATCATGGCCATGGTTTTTTTTTTACCTTTTGACAGCCAGAGAGTGCGTGCCCTCCAAAGTAGGAAAATTGTACCCTGATGGAGGAATTTATGCATGCAAAATTGTGAAAGACTAATAATTTTTTTGCTTGAATAGAAACATGGCACTGAAATACATTTCTTTTTACTTCCTTAAAATTTGTATCTAAATGTAAATACACAATAAATTTTTTAGTTATTGCTCAACTCACTTAAAAACACCTTATCATTTCACAGTCCAATAAATCAGATGGTGAAGAAGAAGAAAACGAAGAAGAATTCCTAAGTCCCGAATCTGAATCAGAGCATGAAGCTGATGAACAAAAACATGAAGATGAAGAAGATCCATTATCTGACAAAGTGGAATCTAAACCAGAAGAGTGTTCTACTGACAATACAGAAGAGAAAGAAGGGGAGGCTGAAGTAGCAAAACAGACAGAAGATGTTAGTGAACATGATGAACCTGTAACAGAAACAGATAAACCAGTGGATGAACCAGCAACAGTTGAAACAGAAGAAAAAATGGAAATAAGTGAACAAATCAAAAGTCCCAAAAAGGAAGAATCGCCAGAACGAACAGTAGAAGTAAAAGAACCAGTAACAACAAAAGAGCAACTAGTGACAGAGGAAAAAGAGACCACAGAAGAAAAAATACTGTCAGAAGAAAAAGTAGCTCCAGAAGAAAAAGTTGCATCAGAAGATAAAGTAACACCAGAAGAAAAAGTTGCATCTGAAGATAAAGTTACGCCAGAAGAAAAAATAACACCAGAAGAGATAGTAACTCCAAAAGTGAATGAAACAATAGAAGAAATAGTTACACCACAAGAAAACAAAGAAGCTTCAAGTGAAAAACAAAGTGAAGATGAAGAAGTGGGCGAAGCAATAGAAGAACCGGTAATGCATGTGACTGGCGAAGGAAATGGAGCAGATTGCGATAGTTCCTATTTCATTGGTGAAGAAATTTCTGAACCCGTCATGTTCTTTTATGGGGAAGGTTGGGGCTGCGACAATGACACAGGTAACCCAGAAACCATAGAACATGCACACAGCCCTGAAGAAAATTCTACAGAAGAAAATGGTAGTGAAGAGTGTCTAAATGGTGAACATAGTGAACTTTCTAATTCAAGCAATAAAAATAATTTAGTTAAGAATGTTAAGTTAATAAGTAGTTTACCTTCTGTGACTAAGAGATCTTTGAAAAATCAATCAAATGATAGCACAGATGTTTTAAATACTGACTCAAAAAAACATTGCGTGCGCGATTTGGACCAATCGGATGGTTCAAATTCGACAAAAAACACTGAAAATGATTTAAAAAGAGAAGCTAGTAATGATAAGAGTGCTACAGATAGTGAAAGTCCTAAAAAGAACAATGCTAAAAAGGGGAGAGGTAAAGTTAAAAAGAAAAGTAATATAGCCAGGAATTTAAAACTAAACAAAAGTACAGAAGTAGTTAACTCAGAGACTGATAATTGTCACGATAGTAAAACAAGTATTATAGAGAAGAGAAAGAGTAGTGTATCTTCTGTAGACCAAGACGATGCCAACACAGAAAATGAGAAAGAGAAGAGTCCTGATAAAGAACTAAAAGTAGAAGACCCCCTACCTCCTAAGAAGCTCCGGCTAGAAACCACTCCCGAAAGTGACGTAAACACACATTCCAATGAAACAGGAGATAGTGTAGAAAACAGTGAAACTAAGAAAGACACTTTGAATAACGTTGAAAGCAATCCTATAGCGCAACGGAAGAAAATAAAAGCACGCAAAGGGAAATTTAAAAGAAAAAAGATAGTGAAAAAGATTGAGGACAGTGTAGATAAGAATAGTGACAAAGACACTCCTAACGGCAATGAAAAGAAAGAGTGTAAATCATTAAAAAGGTCTCTATTAGATGCTACGATGAGCGATAAGAATAAATCTGAATCTCAAAGCGACAGTGAAGATGACGAACCCATCACAAGTGGCAAACGCCTCAAAATTAAGCCTAAGAAGATTATCACATCTACCAGGTAAATATTTTTTATAATCTCTGTCCTCATAATATACCAAATCTATTGCTACGCCGTGCCACACGAAGTTGGTTGCCAAACTAAGTTAGCCGATTCGCACGACTAGCGCCAACAAGCGACCGTGTTGACAGCGAGATCATTTTGTTTGGCGAACCCGAACTTAACGATCACGTTATGTCTCGGTCTGCGTAGTAACTGGTCGGCTTTGTTGTTAATTTAACAAACAATGCAGCTTCTACAAAATTTCTCGATTTTAAACCATGTTTTTATTACAGAAAAAAAGTAGAAGCAAAACTTCTAGAGAAACAATCTAGTGACGAATCGGAGGAAGAGACTCTCTATAGTATAGGTAATATTTTATTGATTCAGTTATTACACAATAAGTATTGATTGCACTTTTCATGTCATACAACCATTAAGCATTTTCTTCAAAGATAATTTGCAGGTTAGCCTTATAAAAACGTCATCTTTCATGGTAGAACCTGCCTCCTGCAATCATGAGCAATGAGCTAGATTTACGTAAATATTAAAATTAAATTGTTTCTACTTGCAATGGTTTTGCACATAGTAATCCATAGTTCAAAGCATTTGATAAGGCCATAGATCAAACTATTTAATTTAAAATGAGCGTTTTCTTTCAGCTGGTAAAAAAACGACTAAGAAACTAGTGAAAAAGAAGATAAAAGTTAAAGATACGGGTAAAACTGGTGCTGACAAGGGGAAGACTAGTAACGACAAGGGCAAATCAAGTAAAGACAAGAGCGGCAAAAAGGGCGGTTCCGATGAGTCTGACGCAACGCCCGTGCGGCAATCGCGACGGATTGCTCAGATGAAGATCAAGGAAGAGGCTGATAGGCGGCACTTGGAGGAAGTCGCGCTGAGGGAACTTAAGAAAATACATAAGAAAAAGGTAATAGAACAAGTTGTGTTTTTTTTTTTAGAACGTTGGAAGCGAAATTTTGACAGTTTAGTGTTCAGGATAGTGTGATCAACGCGTCTTAACCAAAGCGATCGTTGCGTTAATTTTATTTGGAAAACTCGAACGTAGAAATCTTGACGTTACGTCAAGTTGTTAAGACCGTGTGAAGTAGGAGCGGGTCGCTAGTAGTCATATGAAAGCGCTCGACGATCGCTTTCGGATCTAATGCGCCGTATATGTAACTGACTATACGATCATCCTTTTAGGACGAACAATTCTTGTCTTCGTGCGAATGTTGAATTGAATTAGTACAACATCGTGAACATCTTGCGAAAATGATGAAAAGAAATGGATGAATCTGTTTTTTTAGTGTATCGTACCATCACACCGTGTCGTGAATTTTTACGTTGCACGTTGCAGATTCCCACGAGACGACATCCTATCTGGACATATTATATGTAATTATGAGTTTTGGCCCTTACACTCTTGTCTTGTTTCTGATACAGAACAAGGAAGAAGAAGAAGACGAAAAAGAATGGCGCGCCAGTGGTGCCAGTAGTTCTGACGGGGAGCGTCGGCGGAAGACGGAGTGGCGCTCGGATCACTCAACTGGACCTGAACCGGACTCCGATTCGGACGAGCCTCTATTCGAATTGCAAGAACATGAGGAGCCTGAACGTAAGTTATACAATTTCAATGATCAAGCGTAGTTACACATATTACCAAGAGGTAGCATATTACCCAGCCAGTACTAAGAGGGTTGTGGAGGTCAGATAGGCAGTCGCTCCATGTAAAATACTGGTATTCAGCTACATCCGGTTAGATGGGAAGACGACCCCAACATAGTTGGGAAAAGGCTACGCAGATTATGATAATGCGTAGTTACACATATTAAAATAAGTTCCCTTATTTCAAGTATTTAGTGCATCATAACTAGCCCTAGCTTTTACTTATCATGGGGGAGTCCTGATTAGAAAAAATCAAGAAAATCTCATATAAGCTGCTGGCCGCCTGTGAAACAACAATGTGATAATATAAGATCAATGTTTTTTAAATTTGTTTGACAGTTGTCTTCGACAAGTCGGATCACGAATTCTCACCGGAGTCTGACTTGGAGAGTGGTGAGCCCGTCGAACCGCTCAAGAGAGCACGTACTTTACAAGAAGGTAAGTTTTTTTTGCTAACTTTGTGTTTCTTTATTATATCTTATATTCTATACATTTAAACAAATGTATAAAATTGAAGTGTCTGTTTATAATATCAAAATAACAGCTTTTACTGTATAGATACGAAACTACATTTAAAGGCACTTATAACAAAACCTAGTTTTTTTTCAATTTTTGTGTATCTGTCGGTCTGTCTGTTTGTTCTGGCTAATCTCCGAAACGGCTGGACCGATTTTGACGGGACTTGTACTGCCATAGGCTACTTTTATTTTAAAATTTGAATTAGGGTTCTGTGCAAAAAATTAAAACCCTTGAAATTGGTAAGAAAAACCGATTCAAAAAGGGAAGTCATATTTTTTTTAATAATTTCACACGAATGCAGGTCGCCGGCAACAGCTAGTAAAACATAAAAATCACGTGTCATGTTCGTACACTCTAAACTCCGAAACCACCCAACCAATTTCAATGGAATTTTACTGTAATGGATTACTGATCTCATTGTTGAAATGTATCGTAAATGAAGATAAAACAAAAAAAAATATTAATGTTTTTCGGAGTCCCTTTTAAGGCAGCTAAATCTAGCAGCCTCATTGACCTAGTGCTCGTTTGTACAAAAGCTGAGCCAAATGAGAAGCAACGCGTTATTTAGTGAGCAGTCTGACTCTAGAATTTTTTACTGCTTCACGCAAATAGGCTCACCTCTTACTGTGTGAAACTTTCAATAAAACTGACGAAATATGGATGTACCATACACGATAGTTACCTCATCAGGCAACACAGACATAAATTTGTGTTTGTATGTCCAGGCAAAGAAGACGCAAACGGATTTTGCAAGCGCTGCGGCAGCGGGGAGCAGCCGGAGTGGATCCTACTGTGCGACAAGTGTGACGCCGGCTACCACGCCAGTTGTCTCAAGCCCGTTCTCTTCATCGTGCCCGAGGGCGACTGGTTCTGTCCGCCTTGTAACCATGTGAGTATCATACCAAAGAAGACGTTGCTAATGCTTTAGATCGTCTCGAACTATCCTGGACCCTTTTGAGTAACAAAAGTTTTGTCCGAGACTGCCTAGATAAAGTGATATGAGAAGTGTATCCATCAGTGATAACAATGATGGAAATCCGAAACTTGTATTAGATAGAAATGAGCTACAGAAAAGTTTATGTCAATGCTGTTGTAAGTCATTCTAGAAATATGAAACGCTTTGAAGTCCCTTACCAGTCCCCTGGTGTGCGAACATGTTTTGGCTTATTCACTTTATTTCCTTGTTACTTTATATTGTGAAGAAAGAATGTTAATAAACTTACTTCGACAATATTTTTAAACTATAATGGTAATACCACATTAGTATAAAATCCAAAACCGTCGCTAGAACATAGTTGCAAAGATAAAAATCTAAAATAATAAACATTTGTTTCCAGAACATGTTAATAGAATCACTAGAGGCTGAACTAGTGAAGTTTGACGAGTTGGTGGTGACGGTGGAAGCGGAGAGAGAACGGAAGAAACAAGAACAGCCTGAGCCCAAGAGCGAGAAGGAATCTGAAGATGAGAAGGAGGCAGAGCGAGATGGAGAAGATGACAAGTCCAGTGGTAAGATTTAAACGAAACTCTTTTTAAAAATGCCCTAGCATGTACACATACTATTTTATACTTTTTATTGCGCAAGTCACACCAATGTTTTTGTTATCAGCATGTCAAAATAATAAGTAGCTCGAGAAAAAAGAATCTGATTTTTAGTTTTCCTATCTTCAAAAATGATTGAGATAAACGTTAAACGTTAAGGTGATTGCTACGGTCTGTTCCCAGCCAATCTCCCGCTAGATGGCGCTGAAGTCTACATTTCTAGTTTATTTGAGTTTTTGCTTAATTGGAAAACTATTAAGTCGTAGGAATAGTCTTTGCGGTTACTGAATATTATATTTTATTGAAATATGCCATATCATTGCCTTAAAATCCACCCAATTCGGTAAAACGATGTGTTTTAATATCTGCCATTGCATACAGGGTCGTTTACACACACAGACGTATACAAAAATGTTTACTAAGATTGAACACTAGATGGCGTGAATGTAAAAAACAAGTTTTCCATTTTTCTGTATGGGTAGACAAACTTCAAAACGCCACCTGCTACGGTTTATATTATGAACGATTGTTATAAAAATAAAAGTTATATTTGTTGGCGTAAACTGTTTTATTGATCAATAATTTTGGGAAATAAATAATGTCAAAATTGATTACAATAAAACGCAGTTTTATTTTATTACATTACACTATTGTTTTTTTTTTATCAAAACATGTATTTGAAGTAGCATATAATATGCTGATCCATGCCTATTCAATCAAAACTAATAACACTAATGATTTGTAACAGTAACAATTATTTCAATATTATTTTAAACATTTCATAACCAACACGTAAGAATAAATCATAAACAAGATACAACAACAAATCTAAAACACTATTTACTATGTGATAATAACCAGGAAGGTGAAAAACATATTTCCGATTTCGACGCACTCAAAAGCTTTTAGTAAAACATAGTAACATATGGTTTTGCTTTTAGTTAGTAAGCATGTATAATCGTTTGCATGTCAAAGATTGCTGTCGTATTCTGCTCTGCTCCTTCCGTTTTATGTACTTTTTAAAATGTGTCCCTGGGCTCTGTGTGGTCTGCTTTTTCCATGCAGTTTCATGCCATTTGTGTCCCTTAGCAAGTGATAGGCCTGAAAACATATTTAAATGTTATATTTCAAAAAAGAAATGTTGCATTATTGCATATAAATTGGAATAAATAAGGGCTGGAGAATGATGACATTCCATAGCCACAATCAAAGAATTTCTTACTGGTTCTAATAATTTCTGACTGTTATTACTGTATATTTACCTGCCACATGAACACGCCGCTGGTAAGAACCCCCTTTTCCTAAACATATTCGTTTTCCACAGTTGAATTTGTTTATTACGCTCATAGTTTTCTGCCACATTTGTTGTCTCATTAGACAAACGACCTGCCTTCAAAGCAATTTTTTCATTGGCTGCATAAATCAGAGCCTGATTTATTAATATACCTTGTAGAGTGCACTGGTATAGTTTTTGATAACATGATTCTTGCATTCAATTTTTTTTATTATGTTCCCTTATGACACTTTCTCTTTCAATTTTGCAAACACAGAGGAGTCTCCGTCACCAATAAAACTCAAATAGCGAAGTTGATGTATTTCTTCACTCTTTTGAAAACCTTCCACAATAATATCTGATTCCATTGCTGTATATGGTCCAGTAAAATTTTTGCAGCAGTTATGTGCTTTCATATTCAGGTTTCTCCTCTCATAATATTGACATGTATAACAATATTTGTTTCTAACACCAAGAAATAGACATTTTTTAGTTTCTTTACCAATAATGCAGGCCTGGAAATGAAAAGCAACACTTGTAAAAATAATGCACATAGGTAATAAAAATGTCATAAAGAACTAAATTTGTTTTTAGTAAAATATTAACTTACCATACCAGATGATGAATCAAAGTTATGCCCATATGACCTTTTCAACCATCCTCCATCTACATATACAGTAACAAATGGAACACCGTCTGAAGACACATGACCTTTTTGTATTGCAATTGATCTTTCTTGTTCACCAGCTATTTTAATTTCCTCTGTCAAATGTTCAAACCACACACTGCCTAATTTTTTTTCAACACGACGAAATTTATTAGCTGACATTGTTGGAATATCTATAAGACTTGTTAAATGAGCTGCTTGAGTGTAGAAGCTACCAGAAGTGACAGTTGCCCACACAAATGCAGTATATATTTTATCACTGCTCTCCGTAAAATGCCTCCACGCTTTAATACACATACTGCACTTGAAAATTAAGTCACTTCGAAATCCATCAAGTCTTTCACTAACAAATTCAATTTGTGAAGATTCACACATATTTCGATGTCTTTCCATAAGAAATGCCCACTGTATTACATGCTTCAAGTCCACAATGCGATACCCAGATATTCCAGATAAACATTTATTTGGACCAGGTTCCACAATCAATTGAAATTATTTGATTGAGTTACGTTCTGAAATAAAATCTAGAAAAATAGAATATAACAGTAAAATTTACTTATCTTTATATTTCAATGTTATCTATATACACCTGGTAGAACTGGCCGACGAATAAAAAAAAATCGTATTAGATTAAGCGATTTATTTTTAAACAATAAATTACGGAACAAAATAAAGGATTGTAAGTAACTGAATTATGTTTGTTTCTGAACGCACCATAAGTTTTCAACGACGCGCGACGTGAACGAACCTACTTTGATAAAACAAACTAATAATATTGTGTGTCTGTCTGAAAATTCGGAAAAGCATATTTTGCCAATGTTTGCAAGTTTAATTTTGTGACTACTTTGGTAGTTTACCGATTTATAATAATTGTATACATCGTTGTTTAAAAAATATTCAAACACATTAAAATATGATACACTGATTTATCACTGGTTTCAGTGATGAACTGATGAGTCAATGTTAGCCACAATACTAATCACTTTCGTCATACGTGTGTATGATTGATGTGATTAGCAATGTGGTGATATTTCAGAAAAATCACGGGCCAATTTGTTGTTTTTAATCCCACCGAAGAATAATTGCGTTATTAGAATAATTAATTACTATACCTACGATAAATTACAATATAGTCATAGTATAGTTACAAATATTGCAATTTGAATCAATTAAAATGCACATCATACAAAAATAAATTCACAACACAAGAAATTCCGCGCGCAAATCATAGCGCGTAACAATGAAATCAAGAATGTAATTTTATATCGAGCCGACGACGAGTCGTCGTAGGTACTTTGTACGGCGACGACGACGGAGCGGAACATAAGTACCTACAATACATTGACCTCTGAATCTGAATAGAGGTCAGTGTACATACAATACAGACCTACGACCACGCTACGAGTTGCCACTCAACAATAATGAGTAATAAAATTGTTTACAAAAAAAAACATAGATTTCTAAGGTCATTAGTTTTATTTTATTTTATTGTAATTTTTTTTTGAACGATTGGAAATGAAATTACTCAATTATTGCAGTTAGAACTTTGATTTATTAGAATTATAAGATAAGGAACGCGAACGCTCACGACATCTAGCGCGTCAATGTTTAAACATCGCCTTTCGTTTGCTTGTCAAAAGTCACGCACACTACTGTAGAAGTGTCAAAATTTGCCGGTATTTCACTGTTGTTTTTCTGAGTAAATAATGTAAGTTATTGATTAAAAAGGTCGAACGCGGACACATTTCATTGTAGAGAAGTGATAAAATGATTAGTTTTAAAGAAAGAGTGTCTGTGTTTAGTGTATAAAGGTGTTCAAAAATGTATGGACGGAGGGGCGGCGCAATCACCTTAAAGTACGGCCATCCGCGGCAAAATGCGACTAATGTGTGACGTCACGCTGCGAGCTGCGAGTCGAAATAATAAGTGCAAACGACTTTACAAATCAAATTTTATGAACGTAAACACTCCGCATCACCCGCAATCGGACATGACATTGCTGTAGCGCGCGAAGGAACGCAAATTTAAAAAAGCGGTGAAAACAACGCTGTAACTTTGGAAATCCTGACCCGATTTCGATGAAACAAAAACTATTATTATTTGCAAGAGTACGCGTAGTAAATGCAGGCAACTTTTATAGTAATGTTTTCTTGTGTTGGTGTGACTCATTGGGTTCTCCCCAATAGAGCTAGAGAAGATACAGATTGATATCGCAATCTTTTGTTCACCCGTCAGCACACTGCTTTCAAAGGTCTGTGGAGTTGAACATTTTTTTTAAATATTGCCCCACACTAGGAATTAATCTCCTCCTCTCTCTCTTGTATCATGGGAGTGTTTATAAACATTTAAACTCACATACACAAATAGCCCGACCCAGAACAACTAACGACCTACAGATGTAGGTCATAAAAATATTTGTTCAGTGCGGGGATCGAACCCACGACGCACCGCAGCAGCCATTACTCAACCACTGCGCCAACCGTGCCGTCAACATTAACATTGTAAGGCTTTAAAATGGGTCAATTGTTTGACCCAACTTATTGCTGCATTTTCCCTAATGACTAAAATATTACGTCCCCTTAAAATATATGACGAGGAATCAAAAATTTTGTACAATATTAAACCGTGTAATATAAATGGCTGTCCTTTTCTATAGAAGCCAGTGGGAGTAGTGATTGGTCCTCAACATCGGAAGAAGGCGCGGTGTACCGTCTTCGCGCTCGCAAACAGCTGCCTGTCAGCTATCGCAGTCAAGAGTATGACCGACTGATCAGCTCTGCTATCAAGGTAATTATCCCTTAGAACTCTGAAATAACCTGATTGCCGAAATAATCGGTTGTATCTAGTATTTTATAATTAAGTAAGTGTAGTGTTTACATCCGTTTTCGGGAGCGACCTCACTTATCGACGCGCAGTTAGCTTGATCAGGTTAGAAAGAGCTTAATGTCCAGTGTCCATACAATAAATCGTCATTCACCTCGTTCGGACGACGGAACTCTGTACCGCGTCGGAATATTCGCTGGTATTGAGGGAACAGAACGCTCTTTCTGATCCTATTCTGATTTGGGGTCGATAAGTATATGGTCAATGTTCATGCAGTTACAGAACAATACTTAAAAGTCAATCAAATAGCTTATACCTAACCTACTCCATTGTATTGTTTAGTTTCTCATTTGTTAGTACTTCTTGTAGTACTAACAAGTGAGAAACTAAACAATACGAGGATGAGTATTGTATTACCCAGTACTTTTTTAGGGTTCCGCACCTAAAGGGTAAAACGGGATCCTATTACTAAGACTCCGCTGTATGTCCGTCCGTCTGTCACCAGGCTGTATCTTATGAACTGTGATAGTTAGACAGTTGAAATTTTCATAGATGATGTATTTCAGTTGCCGCTATAACAACAAATACTAAAAAACAGAATAAAATAATATTTATGTGGGGTCCCATACAACAAGACATGATTTTTTTTGCCGTTTTTTTATAGATAATGGTACGGATTCGGTTTTTTTTTTGTCTCTTTTCGCTTACAATCTGTCACTATTTATTAGAACAACTAGCTGTGCCCGGCATGCGTTGCAATGCATGTTTTCCTACCTACTACTTTCACTACCCTACCTATCTACCCCACCTGCCTACCTGCCTACCCTACCTACCCTACCTACCTACCCACCCTACCTACCTACCCTACCTACCTACCTACCTACCTACCTACCTACCTACCTACCTACCTACCTACCCTACCTACCTACCCTACCTATCTACCCTATCTACCTACCTACCCTACCTACCTACCTACTCTACCTACCTACCTACCTACCTACCTACCTACCTACCTACCTACCTACCTACCTACCTACCTACCTACCTACCTACCTACCTACCTACCTACCTACCTACCTACCTACCTACCTACCTACCTACCTACCTACCTACCTACCTACCTACCTACCTACCTACCTACCCTACCCTACCCTACCCTACCCTACCCTACCCTACCCTACCCTACCCTACCCTACCCTACCCTACCCTACCCTACCCTACCCTACCCTACCCTACCCTACCCTACCCTACCCTACCCTACCCTACCCTACCCTACCCTACCCTACCCTACCCTACCCTACCCTACCCTACCCTACCCTACCCTACCCTACCCTACCCTACCCTACCCTACCCTACCCTACCCTACCCTACCCTACCCTACCCTACCCTACCCTACCCTACCCTACCCTACCCTACCCTACCCTACCCTACCCTACCCTACCCTACCTATCTACCTATCATTGTTTTTAATATGATGTATTCTGCTATTCGAGGCGGAGACAAATCCAACGAATCAAAAACCATGAAAATTGGTCCAGCAGATCTCGAGTTATAAGTGTTGTAACAAACCCGACTTTGTTTTATATAATTACTAGCTGTTCCCGGCATGCGTTGCAATGCATGTTTTCCTACCTACTACTTTCACTACCCCACCTACCTACCCTACCTACCTACCGTACCTACCTACCGTACCTACCTACCGTACCTACCTACCCTACCTACCTACCCTACCTACCTACCTACCTACCTACCTACCTACCTACCTACCTACCTACCTACCTACCTACCTACCTACCTACCTACCTACCTACCTACCCTACCTACCTACCTACCTACCCTACCTACCTACCCTACCTACCTACCCGACCTACCTACCTACCCTACCTACCCTACCTCTCTTTTCTCGCCTTTTAAACCTTCCCTAGACCTCCACGAACATTTCAAGACTAAGATAAGATAAATCCGTTCAGCCGTTCTCGAGTTTTAGTGAGACTAACGAACAGCAATTCATTTTTATATATATAGAAGATATAGATAAGTAATTTATATAGCGTGTTAGATGGCTTGCCTGGTATGCGTCCTATGACACAACCTCTTACTTAAAAAGCATAATGCTAAGATTGCCCGATAAAATCTTGTGGAATTTGGTGTTTTAGCCTGTGGATTCCGATGGAGGATGTTTGTTTGGGTGACGAGTTATTGTTTCTTTGTATGACTTAATGTAGCTTTTTATTTCTTCTTTGACTGGAAGTATCTTCAGATCGTCGTGTGTTCATTTGGAACAAACCATGCGTTTCTGATTGTTCCCAGAAGCTTGTTCTGAAAACGCTGTATGATCTCTATGTTAGAGTGTGATGCTGTTCCCCATAGCTGGATGCCATAGATCCATATAGGCTTGATTAAGGCTTTGTATAAAAGGATTTTATTTTCCAGGTGTAATTGTGAATTTCGGCCAATTAACCAGTAGAACTTTCTTAGTGTCGGTCCAAGTTGTTTCTCTTTCGTAAAAATGTGTGTTTTACAAGAGAAGCGTCTGTAAAGGTATAAACCAAAGTATTTAACATGTTCAGCTTGAGGCACTTTTATTCTATATGGGATGCCAACACAGCTGTGTCATTCGCGAAGGTTCCTGTACTCGCTAAATTTGATATTGGGAGGTCCGCAGTATGAATCAAGTAAAAAATCGGTCCAAGGTAGGGTATAGCTTTGATAGTGCGTCTTCACTCTGCACGAAGAAGTATTTATTTCTCAAGTACATCAAGATGAGGAAGATGTTGCTTGGGAAGCTGTTTTTGATTTTATACAGGAGACCGTCAAATGCTTAAGAAATGTCAACGAATGCAGCAGCACAATATTCCTTATCTTCGAAAGTTTTGTGAATTTTACTGAAGAGCCTGCAGTGGCGAAGGGTCAAAGTTGAGTCAGGGGAAGCCAAAGAAAAAAAATGAGAATTGTTTTTTTTTTCGTTTTTTTCTAAGTTTATTTTGACCTCATTTTCGTTATCAGCGACCCCGAAAACCAAGAAAATGACACCCATGAAGAAAAAACCGAAAATTTTCATCGGCGCCATTTTAAATTTTCATTTCGACCTCATTTTCATTATCGGCAACCCCAAAAACCACGAAAATGACACCCATGACGAAAAAAGTTAAGAATAAAATGCAGAGGAATCATAATAAAAAAAAAAGTAATTTTATCTTAAGTCAAATAAGTCAACAAAATAAAAAATCTAGTTGGTAATAAATACGATATCGACCATTGCTTATTCTATCTCTACATACGATTTTAGTTCTAAATTCTGACACCCGAGCACCAGCTTATTTGGCGCCACCTGTTGCTTTATTTGTTGACATGAAAAATGTTGTAATTTTTTAAATGTTTTCAATCTTGTGATGTATTAAATGGCTGTACTGTGATGTGATACCCACAGATGTGTATGTAATATACTATTTGACTATATGTGTATGTAATATACATCGTCTTAGCTATAGCTGATCCACCATTTGCTTTCGTGTCAGGTGTGTGGTATGATAAAGCTTATATCCAGGGAATTCCATATTATGGCTTCTAGAAGTGAAATGCGGTTCGGATATTAACATGATATCAATATTATGTTGGTATAAAAAAAAGTTTTAATTCCTCAGAGTGTTGTGACAGGCCATTTGCGTTCCAGATGCATAATGTTAGTGCATTTTTAGAAGCAGGGACATGACATCTCCCAGCATCTTAGTTATTAGCATCATCTGGTTCATGAGTGTCTGCATAAACTCTTTAATGTCAGGTGACGGGTTTGGCTTTGATTGAGGTAGGTGTGTTGTTGGTTGGGTTTCTTTAGTTGTTATACCGGTTGTATAACCGACTGCGTATGATTTATTGCGTCCACTTTCATATCGGCTATTTTTGGCTGTACCATTATTTATTTCCTGTGTGTCTTTGCTGCGTTGGGTTTTTGGTTTCAGAGGGGGATACTTAACTTTTTGTAATTCCTTATAAACCGAGCATTCCTTGTAATTTGCGGGGTGGTTTCCTTCACAAAGTATGCACCGCGTAGCGTGTGCTCCAGCGCATGTGACGCATCGGGGTTGGCGTGGTTGGAGAATCTACGCGAGTGTCCATATCTCTGACAGTTAAAGCATTGCGGGATCTCTCTTTTTGGTCTTGGTGGTTCAAATACAACGCAGCAATGGAGAAGACTCTTGACTTATAAATGTTTTTATTATTTTGGTTTGGCTTGAGGTCTATGTAGTGCAGTCAAAATCAAAATCAAAATATTTTTATTTCACATAGGCCTACATGGGCACTTATGAAACGTCGACAAAAAGGTGCACGGTTCGGGTTGGTCGTTTCCTATGGAGAAGAACCGGCAAGAAACTCCATGGTTACTCTTTTAAAATGATTAGATTTTACAATATTATCATGTTACAGCATTAGTACTCAAGTATGGGGGGACAGCATAGGCCCGACAATAAGTCGTTGCTTACTACACAAAAAAACGGAAAACAAGATAAGAGGTTAACATTGTGTGCTTTCCCATATTTTGAAAAGTTGTCAAGCAGGAAAAACAATTATATTCACATGCTGAATAAGCATATTCATTTTCTAGTAGGTCACTATAGTGACAGGCTTATATATCTAGATATCAACAGTTTTGTTGGTAAACTTAAGTCGACACGGGGTAAAGTGTATCTACCTATCAGTTGTAGACACAAAATAGCTAGGCTATTAGTATATAATATTCACTCAGACATAAGTAGTATGTCAATGTTTACTTCGATTATTAACACTGCGACTATTAGTAATAATACTAATAATTCTTTTTTCAATTGTGTAACTTTAGGAGATCCTGGAGTGGGGTCCACTAGTAGTAGGATCTCATTGCCTTGTGATGGCATAGGAGTCTTGGGGCTCACTCCGGATACTCATTTAAACTAGTTAGTAAGACAACAGAGGGTACCGGTAACATTGATGTTACACCGATCAACAACAATATACTTGTATCTTCTTGCTCTCAAATAGCTAAATGTAAAAAAGGGGCTAAGCAGAATTCCATGCAATTATTTCATCAAAACATTCAAGGTTTCTCTTCAAAGCAACTAGAAATTGAATTGTTTTTAGAAAAAACAAAGTTTGAAATTGTTTGTTTCACTGAGCATTGGTTAAAAGATTATGAAATGCTAATTAATTACGCAAATTACAGTGTGGGCAGTTGCTTTAACCGGAAAGCTAAGATTCGTGGGGGTTCATTAATCTTAGTTAAAAATTGTATTAAATTTAAGACTCGTAGTGATATTGTTGATCTATCGGTTGAACATAATATTGAGCTGTCTTGTGTTGAGCTGGATAGGCATGTTATAGTGTGCGTTTACAGACCCCCAAATTATCAAAACTACTCTATTTTTGAATCGGTAATGGAAGATACTTTAGCAAAGCTTGCAACTGGTAATAAATCACTGGTAATCTGTGGTGACTTTAATGTTAATATTTTAGATCAAAATTCAAATAGCAGTAGATTATTACATCTTTTTAAATCATTTAATTTGTTAAACGTGTTTTCGGAACCAACCCGAATTACTACAAATACTGCAACATGTATTGATAATGTTTTTTGTTGCTGCGACTACTTGGATAAATCAATTGTAAATTATCTTCCTTCTGATCATAGCGGTCAAACCGTTGTTTTCGAGTCCTACACACCATTACAAAAAATTCAGATAAAGTCCAGACAAATGACACCCAGTAATTTAAATAAATTTAATAATAACTTAATTAGTAATTTAGGTATTCCGGACCATATTATTGAAAATGTAAATCACTTTTATGAGGAATTCTTTTCGGTAGTTTACACCGAGTTTAATAATACATTAAAAATGAAAACTAAATCTATTTGCCCAAAGTTTATGTTCAGTGACTGGGCAACTAAGGGTATTAGGAAAAGTAGGGAGCGATTGTTTGAACTGTATGGCCTTAAGCCTTACATCAACTCAGAAACTTTTAATAAATATGTTGCAACTTACTCTAAAATTTTTAAAAACACTTGTAAGGTAGCTAAAGCCTTATTCATTAGCAACAAGATTAAATCCGCCGATAATAAAATAAAGACGGTTTGGAAAATTATCAATAGTGAAACTAATAGACATAAAAAATATAATAATGATATCACACTAGATACTTCACGTGGTCTTATAAGCTCTAAAAACGAAGTTGCTCAAGAATTTGTAGATTTCTTCACTAGTATCCCACTTAAAACTACTGAAACCTTAAATTCCTCACCCTTGGTTTCTATTGATTTGTTGAGAGTGAACGTTTCAGCCTATCCGGTTGAGTTTCAATTTAAGCATATAAACCCCATCACAGTCATTAAAGCTTTTAAGGAAATCAAAATCAAATTAACTGAAGATCTTTGGGGAATGTCCATTAAAGTTTGTCAAGCTATTATTGAGACTATAGCACCGTTTTTAGCCTTAATATTTAATTTATGTGTGGACCAAGGAGTCTTCCCGGACCTTATGAAATACAGCAAGGTAATACCACTTTTCAAATCCGGGGACAGTAAAGACACCAATAACTATAGACCCGTATCCGTGTTGCCGGTTTTCAGCAAGGTGTTTGAAAAGGTAATGCTTAATCAAATGCTCACACACTTTAACACCAATAAAATCTTACATGAGAAACAATATGGTTTCACCAAAGGACGTTGCACGACTGACGCCGGTGTCACCTTATTAAAACACATATTTATGGCGTGGGAAGAGGCACAAGATGCCATAGGAATCTTCTGTGACCTCTCGAAAGCATTTGATTGCGTAAACCACGAAACCCTACTCTTGAAACTTGAACATTACGGTTTAGGGAAACTTGCGCTCAGTTTAGTTAAATCGTATTTAAACGATAGACATCAGCAAGTACAAATAAATGGTGTCAATTCAATGGGTTTAAAAGTAAGTATGGGTGTACCGCAAGGTTCGATATTAGGTCCTTTCCTCTTTTTAGTCTATATAAATGATCTACCCCATTTATTTAAAAACCAACCACAAATGGTGTTGTTTGCTGACGATACCTCTTTAATATTTAAGACAAACAGACGTGCCACAAATCTTGACGACGTAAATAACGCCCTATTGCTGGTCCATAATTGGTTCACCGCGAATAATTTGGTATTAAATGGGAAAAAAACGAAGTGTATAAGATTTGCTCTACCGAATGTCAAAAGTAGTGATAGTGACATAGTATTGAATCAAGAGAAGCTAGAATTCGTCGAAAAAACTGTTTTCTTGGGGATCACGCTCGATTCAAGGCTTCAATGGGGTCCGCATATAACTTCTCTTGCAGGACGGCTGAGTTCAGCAGCATATGCTGTTAGAAAAATCCGTCAATTTACTGATGTAGATACCGCGAGGCTAGTCTATTTTAGTTATTTTCATAGTATTATGTCATACGGTATTTTACTATGGGGACGGGCTGCAGACATTGAGTCTATATTTATTCTGCAGAAAAGAGCTATCAGAGCCTTATATGATCTACGTAGACGCGATTCTCTAAGAGAACTGTTTAAGGAAATTAACATCATGACAGTACCTTGTCAATACATCTATGAAAACATCATGTACGTTAGGAAAAATTTGCATTTATTTAGTAAAAGAGGTGACCGACACCACTATCATACTAGAAATAGGGACCAACTAACTCAACCAGGTTTCAGGCTAGCTAAAGTAGACTCATCTTTCATGGGGTACTGTTTAAAATGTTACAATAAAATACCTCCCCACATTCTACAACTGAATGAGACGAAATTTAAATCTTGTATAAAACGCACACTATGTAGGCAAGCATATTATAAGTTGGGGGATTACATTGATGATAAAAATGCTTGGCTCAATGCTGGTCCTGCTCCACAACCATAGGGGCAAACTAATTGATTACCATGTGAAGTTATTGTGGAAGCTGCAGAAGATTGTAAAAATATATTTGAATTGTATAGATTCAATCTCTTAGTATTATATAATCGCATAGCACATGTGTGAGTACTATGTACGGTAAAGCTACCATTTACATTTAGTTATCTTCATTGACTTGAATGTGCCCTGGTGGCTGAGAGAATGTCATGCTCACACAAATGTCTCGCTGATGGTGGCGGGTGTGTCGGGTCATTTAGTTCCCTTCAATGTGGTTGAGTTGAATGGCGCTGATCCATGCGTCATGTTCGTGAACGGGCGCTGTCAGTTGGGACTGGTCATCTCTTAGCTGTCACGGTTTATTTTAATTACTTTATTTTTAAATTGTTAGTTTAATCTTTTACTCTGGACGCTCTTAATGTGCACGTCTTTGTACATCGTTCTCACATACTTATATGTATAATCTCAACATGAATGATGTAACCAAGATTTTGTAACAATATTTTGATTAAAAAGAGTGTCCATGGAGTTTCTTGCCCATTCTTCTCCATAGAGATCTACGATTTGGAATGTGCAACTACAGTACTTTCGCAAGTTATTATGCCTTGTGAATGTGACTGTAGCTTAGCTTTTTTGTTTTTGACTTTCAAAAGTGCCTGTAATGGTCTAATTGAAATAAATAAATGCTTTGAGTTTTGGTTAACAAAAGTTATCACACCTCTAGGAATCTACAAGGCCTGCACTGTTCACACATTCACAATGTTAATGTTATCGTGGAGCTCGACTTATAACTCAAGGAGCTCAACGTCACGACGAACAATACCAAAGAAAGGACGTTATCGATGAAAAACGATAACGATATACGGTTTTGATGATTTTTTTTTTTTGATGATTCTCGTTATTGATGGAAAAGTACCTGCGAGTATAAAATATAGGTAATAATGATGGGAGCTGCATCTGCCAACAAACTGCTTTACAGTTTGGCAGAAGTAACATTTTTTGTAATATTTAGGATGACACCACGAATAAACGCTTTTTCATTTTTTTTTTATTTTTTTTTTTTGGGTGGGTCGCTTATAGTACTCAAACTGCCAGACAATAGTTAAAATGTGTAGCAGTGGGTGGGTGTATGCAGTGGTAGAGGTGTTTTAGTTTTTCTATCCTTTATATTCTAGATATTTGTAACTTTGTGGTCTAATTCTTCGTGTGCCACTTTTATTTCGTTGGTGTCAGTAGTCGGATGGATATTTTTAAAGACTACTCGAAAGCTCCTTTCGTCTTTGGGTTTTTACGTGTGTAATTCAGTTTCTCGTTTTTAAAGTTCCTTGTAGATTTTTGTGTATGCTTCTGTGGTTTTTGGCTGAATTTTCACTTGTTCCCCATGGAGGATCTTGATTTCGTACTGGTCAGTGACTGTGGCAACCAGCATGTCATAGAGTGGATGAATGTAACTTTGTCTACGAACAATGAAGATGGTTCGATAGGCTTTTGGGCGGTTTCGGAAGAATTATTTGTGACATCAAGGCCAGAGAATTGGTTGGAGGTAGTAATGGGAGCACTCAACCAGTAGCTATTTAATTTTGTTCGCTTTTGGCTAGTTGGTAGTTCCTCAGGGCTGCGGGGTCTTTTGCGTCCAGGTACCCAGTTTTCTTCTTCAGTAGCATTTTCAAAGTCTACTAAGTCTATCGTCGTACTGACGTTGCTAGTATGTATTGTACCACTACAAGAGCTTGATCTGGGTCGACTAATACATAGGCTTTTATGAAATATTTGCTGGCTTAATATTTTAGTCGCATTTGCACTATTATTTTTTGAATTTTCGGTTTGGCAATCATGATTCTGGGGTAATGTAACTTTTTAAGTGGTAACACTGCTTTAAAGTTGACATTAACACTTTGACAGTGACATTTTTAAAGAGCCAAAAAAATGAGTTAATATGTGAATATAAGTGGGTAGATGGTTTTCACTGGAAGAATTTTAAATCTCGATTAGTTTTTTTGTGGTTTTTCAATTGTCAAGCACACTAGATGACATTAACACGGAATCCGAAACACTTTGGCTCCACTTTTATATTGTTTTTAGGCACAACTTCAGAGTACTTATAGGAAATCGCGAAAATAAAAAAAAAAACAAGCCAAAATTCTAATTCTAATCCATCCATCCATCCATCCATTATCATTCATCATTCTTCATCCATCTTTCTAATTCTATTCTTTCTATTTCTATTCAAATTTTTCGCTCAATTCTGGGTTAAGCTCACCATGTACATAAGCTTTATTATTGCAATTTGTATGTAAACTTGTAATTTAGTGTGCAATAAAGAATAAGAATAAATATTTGAGGAGCGTATGTGTTTGAGCTTGACAGCAGTTTGAAACGATTCCTACGAAGTGGGTTCTGGAGGTCAGATGGGCAGTCGCTCCTGGTTAAATGCTTACGTACGTCACTTGTTGTTACTAGTTTGTTTTATGTAGTTGGGAAAAGGCTAGGTAGATACCAACTACCATAATCTATATGTTGTGTAAATTATACTGACCTGTGTGTTATGCAGGAGGAATATGTAGAAGCAACAACAAGTGCCGGCAACCAAGGCCGCGGCAAGGACATATCAACCATCATCGAGGCAGCTGAGGAAGAGAAGTTGAAGGCGGAACGAGAGGCTATGGAGCAGGTATGTAAATTACGAGATTACCTAAGGCTTCCATGCCCAGTGTGGGCTAGGAGATACTAGGTGATTTTTCGAAGAATATTAGAGTGAACATATTTTATTTTACTACTATGATTCAACTGGCATCAACATAAATTTTAAGTTTTAAATTCATTAATTTGGTTTTAAATTCAGAAACGGGAGTTTTTTTTAGTGATTGACTTACTTTAATTAATTAGAAAAATATTTGAAGAAGTTGTAGGCATGCTAAAGGCGATTGGGTAGCAGTTTCCATTAGTTATCCCTTAGGCCTTGGTTAGTTGGTAAAATTAACAAACTACGCTTGCCAATTTCGATTTCAATATACCAACTGTGTAGAAACAGCACTGGCACGGTAATAATATCTACAGTAGTGTATCTTCATACAAACGGTCGGAACGCGAGTCATACCTACACGCCTCGAGTTTGGCATGCACTAAGTACGCAACGAGTCGCGAATGCGCCGCACTAACAAACGAACGTAGTGATGGTTTTGTAAGCAGTGAGCATGAGATTTGTGAATATTTGATTGAAATAAGTACGAGTATTTACTAAATATGTTGACCAAGTTAAAATATATTAACCAAGTGAAAGATATTCCCTTTTCTCCTCCTTGTCCATGTTTTCCAAAAGTATTTTTAGTTAAACTTTTTATGAATGCGAATGTGGTTTTTTTTATACAATTCAATTTAAAAATATAATAAAGGTTTCCGTACATCTTACTCGAGGCGAAAGTATCACTAGATCTACAAACAAAAAAAAAAACAAGAGACACAACTTGTATTTTTATTGAACCTTCCGATTTCATTCACAACAATTTTCTTTGTTTTTAAATAAGAAATATAATATTTACTATCACAAAACTAGAAAGAAACTCAACTAAGTAGATGAAATTAAAACAGGTACTGTTGGCTCGGCAGCCCTATCGCGTGCGTACGTACCGCCCGGCTGTAGGCAATTATTTCAAGGACAAGGCCGAGTCACAACACTGCATCTATTTATATTGTGGCAGTAGGAATAATAAATTAAATCTCTCCAGGGTAAACCTTTTGAGCGGAAGAAGAAGAAGCAGCGCCGAAAGCCGAGGAAGTTGAATTCACTGGAAGTACCCTCCGAGGATGACGACGAGACCGACGAGGACTTCAAGGATACTGGGTAATTATACCTACAACCGTTACACTATTTGTTTACGATATCCGAGGGTTAATGTACATTTATCATTAAAACGGGACTATGGCACAAAATAATAATAGTCTTCCTGACCGTTTTGGGTTTATCTGCGTCAGATGTAGCATAGTCCGGCGGGATGCCCATCCTCGCCACTGGGCGGCGTCCGCGCTAACACGCGGGGGTGGCTTTATGGAAAAACTTAATGCCACTGTATGCTCGACTCGGGAATTCAACCCAGACTCAATCCACGCTCTACAGTCGCACTTACGCCCACGAGACCAACCAAGCAATTATGAATTACGAAGCTTTAGTATTGCAATTTTGAGTGTATATTTTTAATTTTGTGGCTAGAAAGAATAAGAGGACACCGACGCTATAACGGTTACAGCATATTATGGACACACCACATAGAAATTTTTCATGGGTCATTTACAAAAAAAAAAACTTATCTGTTCCACACATTTTTGCCCGCGTAGGTATTGCACTTTTGTAGGAAACAACTATATAAGCCCTTACCTCTTCCTGGTGATAATGGACGCACTTACGTCGGACATCTAGGAAGAGGCTCCCTGGTGTATGCTGTTTGCCGACGACATTGTGTTGGTTGCCGAGAGTGGCCTAGAGGTCCAGAGCAGATTGGAGGTGTGGTGGCAAAGACTGGAGAATGTTGGCCTGAAAGTCAGTAGAACCAAAACAGAATACCTATTCTGTGATTTCGGCGGTCTCTCCAGTCCTGTGCCCATAACTCTTGCCGGAACGCCCATACCGATCTGTTCCGATTTTCGGTACCTCGGATCGCTTGTCCAAGGGGATGGCGAAGTACCTAGACCGAGACGTAACACACCGGATCAACTCAGGATGGATGAAATGGCGACAGGTCACTGGAACAACTTGCGACCCACGGATGCCCCTCAAATTAAAGGGGAAAATATACAAGTCCGTGATTAGACCTGTCGTACTGTATGGATCGGAATGCTGGGCTGTGAAGAAGATGGATGAAAAAAGATTGCATGTAGCGGAGATGAGAATGTTGAGGTGGATGTGTGGTGTGACAAGAATGGATAAGTAAGGAACGAGTATATTAGAGGAAGTTTAAAAGTTGCGCCAGTTACAGAAAACTTGAAAGGGAATAGACTGTCTTGGTATGGATATGTGATGAGGAGGGACGAATCGCATGTGACTAAAAGAGTGATGAATATAAACGTTGATGGATGGAGAGGGAGAGGAAGACCAAAGAAACGATGGATGGATTGTGTGAGGAATGATATGAAAGATAAAGAAGTAAATGATAGCATGACGGTTGACAGAGGAGAATGGAAGAAAAAAACGTGTTGCGCCGACCCCAAATAACATGGGACAAGGGCAGGAAGATGATGTAGGAAACAACTATATTTGTATGTTATGTGTATGAGGGGTTCAGAATGCTGTACTTAATATCGTGTCCTGCGTGTCCTGTTGTTTGTTCGCTACAGGAACTGATGGACGCTACTGAAAGCGCCAAACTAGTAGCTCAGTCTTGGGCTGATACAATTTAGATTGCCATCGATAGGCTAAGAAGAAGAATACGTGGTAAGAACGTTTTAGCGTCAGTGTGTCTTCCACCCTGTATATCGCACAAAAAAGTGTATTATGGTTCTTTTGGTACTTGAATGACATTTTCAAGAGATCCGTTGCTAACCATTTCTGAAACTGTCTGTAGAAATTGTATTGCAAAACAAAGACGGCGTTAATTCTTACTGTAGAACCATGACGCATTAAATGTGGCACCCTAACGGGACTAATTTTTTGAACTGTTTTTAGGGTTCCGTACCTCGAAAGGAAAAAACGGAACCCTTATAGGATCACGTCGTTGTCCGTCCGTCTGTCTGTCTGTCAAGACCCTTTTTCTCAGGAACGCGTGGACGTATCAAGCATGGAATTTATATCAAATACTGTCTCTTGGAGCTGTGAAAAAATCAAACTTCTAAGTCAACACAATCAAAAGATACAGCCGTATATGCCGCAAAATTTCGACACTCGCAAGGGAATCAAAACCTACAGGGTACTTCCCGTGAAGTCAGAATCTTGAAGTTTAGTACGAAGCAACGTCTTATAGCACAGATAAAGGTTAAATTGCGAAAACCGTAAATTTTAAGTTACATCATATAATAAAAATATTTTTAATAATTTAAACTTACTACCCCTTTCCTCATGAACGCGTAGAGGTATTAAATTGAAATTCATTATCAAATACTCAAATCTATAATATCTTTAAGCTGTAACAAAATCAAACTTCTATGTCAACGCAATCTAAAGAAACAGCAATTCAAACTCGCAACTACTCGCAAGGGAATCAAAACCTAAAGGGTACTTCCAGTCGACCTAGAATCTTGAAATTTGGCATGAAGCAATATTTTATAGCACTTAAAGGAAAAATTCCGAAAACCTAAAACTTTTAGTTACATCACATACTCGTATATATTTTTTTATAATATAGCGGTCTTACATAAAAATGCATTGTTTATGAAGAAGTGTTTGTTATCTGCTGGTGAAATATAATAGGTAAAACACAACGCTATGATGATTCTCAAATGTTTATTCTGAGAATTAAGTAATTATAGTTATTAATTTAAATTACAAAACAATCTAATATTTACAGGTAAAGGTAGCAAAAATCACGGTTCAGATGTTCTACGAATAAATTCTTGTCATTTTTCAATATTTACTTCTACTTAAGAAGTAAATATTGAAAAATGAATTACGACGGTCTTTAGTGAGTTCTATTTTTCGACAGTAATGATTAAAGAAGGTATTGGATGATTTCTAATTACCCCGTGATAAAATATCATCAATTGGTTGATAAATTATCTAACCAATTTAAGGAAGCTACTGCTGACCTACAGCTTCCCGGAGATGCATCAATGCCACTATCTCTGAGAACTGTGCGTACCCAGTTTCCAATTACAGTGCGTGAGGCAGCTTTTGTGTTACTAAATATAGTGATAAAAAGATTGTCTAAATTGCTAACTTCAGATCTCTTTGTTTCAGTTTTTTCTATTAGAAGCCTAACTAAAGTGATGGGACATATGTTTTTATCATTATGTCGTGAAAGTTTCCACGCGTACTGATGATAATAATGTGTATCGGTTTTCGACCCAAATGCAGGTATCAAATAGATATTGTCACCGTCATCCAAAAAGCTGTTATTTGAAATGTTCAGCAAGGTTACGTCGTGAACCCTACGGCCAGATGCCAACAATAAAATTGTGGCTATCCGACGTGCTAAAACAAACAATGTGTCTTTGGGTACAGTTGACGAGAGCCAATTTAGTACAATACGTGGATCCCACGTGAACGAAGGCCGTATTTCTTTTGGTTTAGCTACTCCTATTGCCTTAAGGGTTTGTTTTATAATAAATTTAGAAAAGGTTTGTTGCTCAACATGAGTGCCGCAAAAAGTTAAAACTGCCGATTTGTGGACAAGGATAGTACTGTAGGACAAATTTTGTTTTAGAAAGAGAAACATTAAGAATTTAGCGATGTCATCAGGTTTTGGGCATTTTGGGTTTACTTGAGAGTTGCACCATCTCAACCACCGCCTAAGTGGTGGATATAGGTTGACAAAGTTGAGCGTCGCCAGCTCATCTTTAGTAGATCTTTTTCCTGTGTAGACCAGTCTTTTATTTGGGCACCCCACCCCCAATTTTCCAGACTTTCAGGGTCAATGTCTGCACCTGTGGCTGCAATGTTAAAACATCTATCATGGTCTCCGACAGGTACAGGAGTTCGTGTGGGTGGTCTAGAGCTCTGGATTTCAGGTCTTGAAGCCAGAAAGCTCGAGGCCACTCTGGAGCCACTACTAGGTAAATTCCCGTGGCGTTGTTCAGTTGTGCCAGAACTCTGGGCAGCAAGCTGGGAGGTGGAAACACCCACGCTAGCCCATGGTTCCATGGTCTGCTAAAGGCATCTATATAGCTTACCGATCCATCTCTGCAGTCTAGAGATACGTAATTTTTTACTACCGCGGTTGCTTGTGTCGCAAACAAGTCGATTTCTGGAAACCCCCACTTCCGAAAGACTTCCGCGCTGTTGCTCGAGATAGAAGATGCCATTCCGCGGGTTTTTTTTCTCTTGATAGCCTGTCCGCTATTATATTGTATCTCCCCGGCAGATAATGGGCTGATAGGGTTATGTTGAACTTGTCCGTAAGATGTAACAGTTTGAAGGTTAGGGCTAGTAACCTCAGTGATCTGGTGCCTCTCTCCTTTCGGATATATGCAATCAAGGTCCGGTTGTCTGATTGGATCAGCACGTGAGAATTCTGCAACGTTTTCGCATATAGCTCCTTCTTTTTGCAGTGCCATCGTTTTGGTGAGTTGCCCACGCACCTGACATTAGATTTCCGTCCATATGGGCACCCCAACCCCAATCCGAAGCGTCCGTCCCAAGGAAATGGGTGGCAGGCTTTTTGTGTATAGGTAATGTGTGATTTGTGGCTCCGCGCCACCACATTATCTCTTGAAACACAACTTGAGGCAGTAGCCGTTTTTGACGGGATCGTGTTTTGTTGAAGTGTCGTAAAAAGATTTGCGTTTATCGAAAGTGTAGTCCCCTCGGGGGACAACAAAGCTGGCGAAGTTTAACTGACCCAGCAGACTTTGCAGGTGCCGGAGATTGATGTGACATTTTAACAACGACCGGTCTAATGTGTAGTTTATGCTTTGCCTCCGTTTTATTGGCACATTGGGACATTGTATTTACGGCTGTTTGCCAACGTATGCCAAGGTATTCCAAATCTGAGTTGGTATCATAACTGATTTTTGGTAGTTGATTGGCCAACCCAGATGTTCCAAGTGCCTCACGGCTTCCGCAGCCTGAAGACATAACTTGGATTGGTCTTGGTTGACCAAAAGGAAGTCGTCTAGGTAGACTAGCACTCGACATCCCTTCGCCCACAAGGTCTCCGCGACCCAGCAAGTTAAAGAGGAAAATAGGTGTGGCGCTGAAGCCAGTCCGAACGGTAGGCAGATTCTTAAGAACGGCCGGTGAGATTTTACTGCCCGTAGGTGAAAATAAACCTGGAGACTGGATGATAAAAATCGATATATTTTTATCATCCAGTCTCCAGGTTGGAGAAAATCTGGGACCGAGGCGTGAGAAATCAGACGAAAACGTTTCGTTTTGACGAACTTGTTCAATTCTCGAAGATCGAAAATTGGGCGCATGGATTCATCGCTTTTCTTCCGCAGAAAAAGCTTTGAGATAAAACTGGGCGTTTTCTTGGAAACTAGTCGCAAAACATCTTGATCCGATATATCTTTGATTATCCGAGACATTGTAGGAGATGGTTTCGTTGCATATTGCGTCATGATCCTTCTTGTTGGCATTAACAGAGGAGGTTTTTTGTAAAGGTATTCGGGACCCCGAACCTGCTGAGATTATGAATTTGTTTGCACCAAGTGCTTGCCAACGGTTTTTGAATAGAGTTAAATGACCTCCCCTGAAATGTGTCGGTTAGTCACTTTTTTCCTTCTTTGTTTCGAAATGAATAATTTTTAGTTTGTTTGTACCCGTCACTTTTCCCTTTGTACGTTTGTAGTTTTTTGTAGGTATCACGAAATGTTTTTTATTTTTATTTTGTGCCTGAGGTCTGTATTTGGAGGTAGATGGTGTAGGTTCCTTGTATTTTGATTTGACTTGTTCCTTAGCTTTGAGAGCCTGTTTTGGTGATAACCAGAAATGAGGCCCTCCGAGGAACTAGATAAGAGACATAAGTTTTGTCTTGTCAAATAAAAACTCTTCACCAGGAGGTATATTACTAAGCGCAGCTTGCACACTTTTATCCGGAATTTCAGAAATTATTCTTTTGCGTCTAGTTTCAATACATTCGGCTCTTTTACCGCAAATAATTTGTAAGGTTTGTTCCGACAATTTATAAGACATCGACTCATTACCGAATGTTTAAAATATTTTATTAAAAAGGTTACCGGATTTTAACTCGGCAGGGTTATTGTGTGCCCAATCAATAATACCTTGTAAACCGGATTGTAAAAGCTCCCTTTGATGTAGCAAGGCATAAGTAGTTGCACCCATGATTTCCTCGGTCGGGGCCAAGAAATCTTTTCCCTTGTTCAGACAACACAGTTCGTTGTTAATTTTTAAATTGCAAAAGCCAGGGTACGCGAGCATTTCTACCAATACCTTCTTATAACGGATATGTTGCCACGGCGGGGTTTTAAAATGCTGCAAGTTTATTAACTGGCGTAAACGTTTTTCATCAGCTGATTTAAGATTTTTTTTCTCATCGAAACTAGTTTTACAGGCTCCCAAATCCAACGACCTACGCGTTTCTGTTGATGGATTAGTCACAAAATCATTGTTGCTAACATCCGCTTGTTCTATAACGTCACTCGTGTTCACATTTGTATTCGGAACGTAATTTTAGTGCATTATAAAGTTTGTAAGAAAACTGACGTGGTTGTATAACCACGTTGTTGTTGGTTGTTACCTGTGAATCCCGCTTTTGTTTCTTGCGTGGAGGTTCCTCTCGTTCGGCTTCGCTGTCCGATGAGCTGCTAGCGCACGAGGAATCCTCCTTTGCATTATCCCTCTCGGAAGTCGGCGAGTTCGAAACGATTGGCCGATTGGCCCCGGTGGCGGTGGCCTCATCGGGTTCGTCACTCATCCGGGGATTCATAGCGATAAAACCGTTATTTTAAAGTTAAGATGGAAAATACAACCAACAATTAATGCTCTTATAAAATGTCTAACACAATGTTAAATAGTTTTTTTTAAAGGTTCTACGATTAACCGAACATTTTTGGATTTCGACCGCACGCGGCGAAAGTACACAACGCTATGAATTCGAAATGTGACAGCGGTTCCCGCGTCCTACGCGGGAACCGCTGTCACATTTCGAATTCTGGCTGGCACAGATTAAATACAACATCGGCGATAGTTACGCCATCTAGTATTATTAAGTAACTTTAAAAGTATCCGTACGGGTGACCGCGTAAAAGGCTAAGTATACACTGCTTCTTCATAAACAATGCTGTATGTTTTCCGGAGGCACATCAATTATAAACTTATTACCCTTTTTCCTCATGAACGCCAATAAAAATACCATATTGTCGTGATCGGTGAACTTTTACTTATATACCTACAGGTTTGTACGGAACCCTCGGTGCGCGAGTCCGACTCGCTCTTGGCCGGTTTTTAAACATTCGAGAGGTTATTATTTAATTTAATTTATTTCGAGCAACAAAACTCACAGTGTTAGTAACTATGTACTTACAAACTATGTTAGTAATTAATACACACAAGACAAAAACAAAACTAAAAACAGAAACAGATTGTGACATCATTGCCGCAAGGTCATCTGGTTATGATCAGTTGAAAAAAATAATGGGCAGTTATTTTTTTATCGGCGGCGTCGGTTGCGACAGTAAAACATAGTAATAAAAAATAATTGGTCGGTTATTTCGTCTTTTATGTCAGCACTAAGAATACGTAAGCAGACTATTAAACACATGGCCAATAAAAATGATGGAATGGGCAGCTAGATAAATGGTTCGGCAGTTTACGGGGAGCGGAGACACCCGAACCCGAATCGATTGAAAAGAGAGGTAGAATTTCGTTAGGAGGGGCGGAGCTTAAAGCGCGCGACGCGGACCGAGCGACCAATCAAATGATTTGGCCGCGTGACAGCGTCTCGAATTCATTCATTTGGTTTATTATTTCGTGAGCGAGTGCACTGTTAACAATATTTTGTTGTTACTGTTCATTATTTAAGCCATAATTGTTCTCGTTTCTCACTATTATGGAGGAAAACGTCGTTATTGACCACAATACATCAGATACATCGCAAATAAATAAATTTGTGATTTGTGTGCTTGAATCTGAGAGCGACAGGGAAAGTAGTGACCAAGAACAAAACGTGCCGATGAAAAAGAAGCGTGTGTATCAATCTTGGGTATTCGTGAAGAAATTTGACAGCAGTAGCCTAGCTGAAAAAGCGTTAGAGGAAGAGAAAATTTGGGCTGTTCATTATTCGAATGTATCGGAAGAAGGCAAGAAAATATATTACAGATGTAATAAAGTTAAAAAACGTGGCCCTCAATGCTCAGCTAAAAGGTATATCCTATATGATTCTTTGTCAGACGCTGTATTTTTGTACCAAACTGAAGATGATCATGACCACGACAGCAAAGAGTCCACTGAACGTGGATTATCTGAAACAGTAAAAGAAGAAATAAATAAACTGTTTGATCTTCATTTAAAGCCTAAAGCTATAATGACTGCCCTCTCTAAAGTTGAGGGTCTAAAATTGCCAAAGATGTCCCAATTAAGAAATTACCTCAGCGATCGTCGCCGTGCTTTATGTCTCAATCATACGATTAGTTTAGGAGAATTAGAGCGGTGGCTTCAAGACAATTCATCATTACCAGAAAATTCCCATGAAGCATTTGTGACAGCATATGAGATTTCAGAAGAAGACGCAACTTTTCGTTTTGTTTTGTCAAATAAATACCTGCTGGAGTTAGCACAAGAGGTAAATATCTTACATGCAGACACTACCTATAAACTAATTTGGCAAGGGTATCCTGTCAATATTGTAGGAACTACTGATAAGCAACGAAAGTTCCATGCTTTATGCTTAGCTGTTTCTACCACAGAGCATAAGGATGATTTTAAACTAGTTTTCAAAAGCATGAAAGATAATATACAGCTACTGTTCGGAAGGGCTTTCAAGCCGACTATTTTGGTTGCTGACGCTACAAAAAGTATTCAAAACGCTTTCAATGAAGAATTTGAAGATACCAAGGTACGTACGTGCTGGGCACACGCCAAAAAAAATATGCAGTCTAAAGTTGAAAGCCTTGTAAAGAATGATGCTCAGAGACAAATTTTGGCAGATATTGATACTCTACATTCCTTAACCAACCCCGATGCTTTCGACAAAGCTACTGAATACTTTTTACAGAAATATGAACATGAACCAAGTTTTATTAAGTACTTCAAAGATCAGTGGCTCTTGCAAAACCGAAATTGGTATCTTGGTGCAGCGCCATCTTCACCTTCGACGAATAATGCTCTCGAAGCTTTCAATAAGGTTATTAAAGACAGCAACACTCTTCGAAAACGTTTACAGCTTTCTCGATTCGTGGTCCTTGCTAAAGAAATTGTGAACGGGTGGTCCTTAAAGTATACACAGAACCCAGCTGAAAATTATTTTGCGAAATCGCCGGCAATAAGTTTAAAAGACTGGACAGATTCGTATAATTGGGCCAAACTGGAAAAAGAGATTGTTATTATATCTAATGATAATAATGATAATGTAACACACTATCAAGTACCAGCTGCAAAAGCTAAGGAATGCACAGTACTTATTTGAAAACCCACCTGAAAATTTTGATGAGTTTAAAGAGCAATTTTTCTATAAATGGAATGTTACATTGCCGCAAAATAAAGAGAAATGGACTCAAGGAACATGTACTTGTCCAAACTTTTATCAAATGTATATGTGTAAACATTTAATAGGCCTGTCCATACGATTGAAGTACGCCGTGCCTCCAGTTGAAGCCAAGAACGTTACACTCGAACAAAAAAGGAAGAGAGGCAGACCGTCAAAAGCCAAAACTGCACTTATTATACAATAAGTTCATTATATATAGTACGCTCGTTTCATCATGACCTTATACATCGCTTTCCACCAGTCGTGATCGAGGTCTAGAACAGGCCCATATTGTAATAAAAAAAAATTATGCTACTTTTGGTTTACTATTATTTTTATATGTATCACTCTTAACAAATTAAAAGTACCTGTCATCACTAAGTAGTGTATAATTTTGTTTTATTTCATTCCAAAGCGAAATTCATTTCCTTTTTCCTTGATTTTACGGAAAAAGAAACCAGGTAAATCATAAAACCGTAGTTAGCAAAAACGGAACCCTTATAATTTCGTCATGTCCGTCAGTCTGTCCGTCTGACATAGCAATTTATCTCGCAGACTGTTAATGCTGTACTGATGAAATTTTAATGGTAGGTTTCTTATGTTATCCGCCATACAATGCAATAGGGAATTAAATAAAAAGATTGGGGTCCATAGATACATGTTACTGAGGGACAACTAAAAAATTGTAAGGTATATAATATAGACTTGTGAGGTATCGTTAGAAAGGTCTTAAAAAATTATATTGAGGTTTCCGAACACATTTTTATTTATGTGAATATTCGGAGATATGCGCTCTTGAAGGCACAAAAATGTTGTTGTCCACCCCTCTTTGGGTAAAAACTAAAAAAAAAACAAGTTTGTAGATGCTAAAGAGTACTTTAACAAAAACTACTTGACGGATCTTCTTCAAACGAACTTTTCGTTTGAAGAAGATCCGTCAAGTAGTTTTTGAGACATGTGTTATATATAGGATTTTTTCGATTGCCTTTTAACTTTGTAAAACTATGTAAAACAAAATCATATTTGCGGCTATATGCAGTCAACTCTGGAACCCTCCCTGTGCGACTCCAACTCGCACTTGGCGCATTTTTTACGTTACACGCTGAATATGAGGAATACATTTTAACATCTCACTGTTTATAGAATTGCTTAGAATGAGATTTCTTACAGACTAATTCCGATTTGTCAACTGCTCATTTATTTCAATTATCCATTTTTTTTTTTTTTTTACGACTCATTTTGTTTACTAAACTGCTAAGCTTTAATTGCCGAACTTGTTAATACATATGCATTTTGTAATTTTTAACTTACCATCCGTGTCAAAGACTAATATCTACGAAGACGAACTGCTTAAACTCTGTGCCACATTTACGATTACTATTACTTAAACTCCAATGTTTATTTTTTTTAGTATTTACTGTTATTGCATTATACTTAATGATAAATTCTTCTTCAGTGCTCTAACGATGTCGTCATCGGAGGACATATCGTCGTCGAATGAACGAGGCAGCTCCGACGACTCCAGATCTTCTGACTCTCTGCCTATTCGACGGACATGCAGATCTGACAAGAAAGGTGAGAAAAGTAGAACTATTGAACATTATCTAAGTAGTTCTTTCTCTTGTAATATTTGTTTTAATGGTTAGTAGGCCATTAACCAATATCAAACATTAAATAACATAAAAAGTTTAGCTTGTTCTGTCCCACTCCTAGACAAGGCCACTCCCACTTCTCTTCTCTTCAAATTTAAAAAACTATAGAAATTAAATTAAAATGAAAAAAAAAAAACGATAGTCAGTTAATGATTTAATTATCTCAATCAGTATTTGAGACACTGATTCTTACCATTTCTATTTGTGAGTAACAATGAATCGTTCTTCACAAATTGTCTTAGACGTAGGCGCTTGGGCAACTACTAAAAAAAAAAACAAATTTTGCCGCCCCTAAATTTTGCCGCCCTAGGCCCGGGCCTACTCGACCTATAGGGAAATCCGCCCCTGACTGTGCTTCTTACCTATTTACGAGGAAGCCATCCAAGATGATCCGTCATTTTCTGCTTTGTCTGCCGTGACCTCGTCAAACTGTCTCAAAACTCCTGTCTTGCCCAAAGCTTTACTATGGCCTGCCCAGTCCCATTTAAGTTGAGCAGTTTGCACTCTGGGTCTAAAATATAATACTCATTAATTTTGCTCATAAAGGAGAACGTGCGAAAATGACTGAATCATCGCCAGAAGTGAAGAAAAAGAAGAAAGGCCACTTGCAGGATAGCTCGGAGGAATCTGCGGGCGCCAAGGAGTGGTCTTCCAAATCTAAGTAAGTTTTTCAGAGTATTTTTAAATAAACAATATAATCCATTAATTATTATAAAGATTTATAGTTTTTTTTTGTTTCTCATGTAGTTTTTATTCCTAGATTAGGATTTAACTACTCAAATTCCAAGATTTTTATGATTATGAGATCTTTAGACACCTGCACTTCACCAACTAGGAAGCGACTAGCTAATCGCTTCCTCTATACTTATCGACTATTTTCTCGCTCATGAAACTTAAAATAGATGTAGGTGAGAGAAATAATATAATATTAATAATATTAATATAATAGTGAGAGAAATAAATAAGTTAATAGATGATCGCTGACTGTCCACAATACCGACTAAAACTCTCTCGCCACAAGTCAGTGCTACACACTAACAAACAACTCGTTTCTAGTTGCCAGCTCGACCCGCTTTTCGCTAATCCATTAATCTAATGATATCAATAATATATTAGGCACTTGTGCCACCGTCGAGCCTAAAGAATTTTATAATCACTCGAGGCGACATCTAAAGCTAAAAATCTCCCCCACAGGTCATCAAAATCAAAATCATCGCGACCTCCAAAGCAGAAACGTCGCGACAAGTCCAAAAAACGTCGCAAGCGCAGCGGGCTCACGCAGTACGACGCTGAAGGGAACGTGATCCGGGCGCGCGTGACGTACGGAGGGCTGAGCGGGGAGGAAGGGGAGAACGACTGGTCGCCCAAGCACAGGACGCGACAGAAGAAGATCAACTACACGGAGATGCCCAACACTGAGTCCGAGGATGTAAGTTTGGTAAACTATGAGGAACATTGAGGTTCTGGCTCTTATTACCTTTTGCATGGTGTGAGTCTGCCGTCTATTATTATTGCACAAGGTGACGTCCACAAACCCACTGAAAATTTTATCAAAATAAATTAATTGGCAATTTCTCAAGTGATAACTGTAAAATTTTGCAGTAAAATTAGCAAATGTATAATAACATCTTTTTACAAAGAGTTTGTATTTTTGTTTTTCAAAGCACCTATTCAGATTCTTAGGTTCAAACAGTTGGTTGAGCTTAGATTATTTAACCCGTGGTGAGAAAAGACATGAAGTTTTAATTTTAAAATTCACTGTGTGTCTAACTTATTTCAAGACAACATAAAATATTCTCTAGCTCCCTTACTCGACTCTTTCAGACTAACAATTGAGAGAAGTCGTTATAATAAAAAATCTCCTTAAAGAGTCAATTAGGTCTATCCTGGATTTATCTTAATGCTATTGGGCGTTGGGGCATTGGGGGGATACACATAGCTCGTTGCCTATTCTCCTTTCTATAACAACTTGTCAACTTACAGGAAATGCACAAAGGCAGCGGCAAGCACATGCCGGACAGCTCCGACGAGTACAAGATAGACACGGACGCGACCACGGACTCTGAGGAAGAACGCAAACGACGCAAGAAGCCGGAAGATGAAGAAGCGGAACAGGCCAATGAGGAGAAGCGGAAGGCTCTTAGCGACCTCATCAAGAAGACCGCTGTAGTACCGCTTGAGAAGCTGCCAGAAGATGTCACGAAGGCTAAGACTGAGGAGTTGCAGGCGCATCTTAGTGAGTCAAAAGTTATTTATTTGAATTATGCAAGAATCTTTTGAACGACAAAATTGTTTAGGGCAGTTCTCCAAAACCCTTCATTCACCACCTCCTAGTGTTTAGGGCTGGGAAAATGAAGTGGCACACCAAAATATTCAGCAAAAACAGGATGTATTTATAACATTCAGCGTTACAGACAAAAGAGCACAAAAGTATCGCTTAATTAATTTAGAAATCTGTTCCGGCGGACCTGCGACAGGATAGAAAGGATTCATATATGAGGCCACTGTATTAAGGGGCTGTCTCCACGAGCGAGAGACTCGCGACGATATTATCGTCGTTGCCACGTATTTCTATACACTCTCTTAGAGGCCGTCTCCACGAACGAGAGAATCGCAGAATCAGAATCATTTATTTGTAAAACATAGGTATAACATTAGGGATCTCTTTTTTTGGGATCGCGGCGATATTATCCCATACAAATACGTAATATCGCCGCGATTCTCTCGCTCGTGGAGACGGCCCCTAAGTGAAATCCTCCATGAAGGAACCCGTCAAACTTAAAAGATAATTCGCTAGCGATTTATTTTTAATTTTCCATTGCGATCATCTTTTTATTGACAAAATTAATAGATAGAATTGTGGAATCTCTCTTCAATGCGGTCCAAGTCGGGCTTTCAACACATTAAATTTACTTTTTCTTAGATTTGGTTGTACAAAAAATAAAATGTTAAAAATATCGTTTGGATACAGACGCGCAAGCGGCGGCAGCTATGATCGCGCGCCCATCTCGCGGCAGAGGCAGCCGGGGAGGCCGCGGTAGCAGGTAATATACAACACAATATCTTATTTGTTTCTGTAATCAACCAAGTTATTACTTTTTACGTTTTCTATTTCTAACTAAGATTATCTATCTTTGAAAAAAATTGCATGCAATCGAGCTAATGGAGTGCTAACCTACCCGGGCGTGAATATGATACATTGAGTTATAGAAGAATATTGTCACTTAGGTGTGATTGAGGGGTGCTACACACTTGTTCTAACCAGGGGGTCTAAAATGGCCGCTTTAGCAGACGTACCTACTATTATGAATTGTCACCTTGTGACCATTTTACGAATTTAAACGTAATTCATATTATTATCCTATTATGATTATGCTAAAGCGGCCATTTTAGACCCCCAGATAACCCCAACTCACCTGGCAATCTCCGTGCGGCATCTACCCTCGTTGTTCGTGTCGGCTTAACACATTTCAAACTAAACCGAGGGACTGTTTGTCTAACAGATGTCCGCACACTATATTCTATTAGGCCGCCGAAAATTCCCTGGTTCAAGCCATGGTCCGCGGCCAGAGCGAATGGGAAGCCGTCACCTCCTTCTGCGAAGCAGTCATGCTAGCGAAGGAGGTGGCGGAACGTGAGAGGGAGAGAACCTCACGTCCCAGCCGCCGCGGGAAAAGCACCGGGCGTCGGGGGCCACGTCGTGATGGCTCTCGGCCACCGTAGGCGCGGGCCTGTGGACGGTGAGTAATGGGCTAGCTCGCCGTCCGTCCGTCTTATGACGACAGGCCGTGTCGACGGCGCGTTCGTGTTCCACGCGCGCCTCAAAGAGATTTTTTTTTTTTTTTATTTATTTATTTATAATTACGTAAATAACACCTTAACAGCTAGAACGCCAATGCGATGTTACTACCACCAAATTTTATAACAAAAAAAAACATTAGAAATAAAAAAAAAATTAAAAAAAAAAATAATAATAATAAGAATACACTTAAAAACATCTCAAACATTTTCAATGCACTTCAGTGCTACTCCTGTGAACTTCATCAGGCTACAGTGAAATATATCTACCTCACCTGAAATAATATTTAACAATCTTATGGCGCGTGACAAGGGGGCAAACTTATTAAGATTGGTCCTAGAAGATGGCTCCAGTAGCGTAGGCGTGGGGCGACGTGCGCCCCCGCAACCGGGCGGCGCACGCAGCCCCAGCTCCGCTAACAGATCGGGGTGATGTAGCCAACCGCGTAGCACCCGAAACACGAAACTGCACAGAGCGACGTCCCTCCGCACCTCCAGCCTGCTGTACCCTACCATCCCTATTACAAACAGACTCGGGTACATGAGCGGGAAGAAGGGATAGACGCCGTACTGCTTATAAAACAAAAAACGAGTGAATTTGTTTTGAATTCTTTCCACCATGACACTGTATTTGGCCTCATGTGGGTTCCAAACGATCGCACTCGTTTCAAGACGGCTCCGTACCAGCGCATTGTACATGATTCTAACCACTGCCGTATTCTGAAAGTCTTTGCACTGCCTAAGTATAAATCCAAGATTTCGGAAGGACTTGCGGCATATGTTTAAGATGTGCTCACGAAACAATAATTCTGGAACCATCTCCACACCCAGGTCCCGCACATGCGTGACTCGTGACATAACCGCGGCTTCCATCTCATACTGATGCAGCAGAGGTTCCCGCGCGCGAGTGTAGCTCATTATGCCGCATTTGGAAACGTTAAAAACTAACTTATTATCTAGACTCCACTGTACTACCCTATCAATATCCTGTTGAAGCCGTTCACAGTCCGAAGTATCTGCTACCGACAAGAACAACTTGAGGTCGTCTGCGAATAGCAAACACTTCGCCTCCTTTACAACTTCCGGCAGATCATTGACCATTAGAATGAAGCCTAATGGACCGATATTGCTACCCTGACTCACCCCCGAAAACGTGAAATAAGGCTTGGAGACGTATCCACCATATTCGACGTACTGCCGGCGATCGCCAAGGTAGTTCGCGAAGAATTGCAGAAGGTGCGGTGTGAAACCAAATGCCGCAAACTTAGCCAACAGCACATCGTTGTCGACGGTGTCGAACGCCTTCCGAAAGTCGAAGTACGCAGTGTCCACCTGCCCTCCAGCGTCAACCACCGGCGCCAGGTATGTCATGAAAGACATTAGGTTACTTCCCGTACTTCGACCAGTCCGGAAACCGTGTTGAGCGTCGGTCAGGCGAGAAGTTACCTGATCTGAAATGTACTTGTGCAACACTGACTCAAACACCTTAGCAAACGCCGACAGCACCGCCACCGGTCGGTACCCACTAACATCAGTTCCCGAACCCCCCTTCGGGACTGGGATCACTCTAGTGATTTTCCATTGGTTGGGATATCGACCTAACTTTAAAAACAAATTTAAAATGTGCAGTAATGGCTTTTCAAACACCGCGCTACAGTCTTTAACTATATAAGGTGGTATCCCGTCCGGTCCCGCCGAATATTTGGGCTTGAGGCGGCGGAGCGCTGCGCGCAGCTCGCGTAGGTCGAGCTGGCCCACGTGAACGCGCGCCGCACCCGCGCTCGCGCCCGCCGCACGCTCCGCCTCCGCGGGGTCCAGCGCCGGGCGCACCTCGTTATCATCATCATCTTCCTGCCCTTGTCCCATGTTATTTGGGGTCGGCGCAACACGTTTTTTTCTTCCATTCTCCTCTGTCAGCCGTCATGCTATCATTTACTTCTTTATCTTTCATATCATTCCTCACACAATCCATCCATCGTTTCTTTGGTCTTCCTCTCCCTCTCCATCCATCAACGTTTATATTCATCACTCTTTTAGTCACATGCGATTCGTCCCTCCTCATCACATGTCCATACCAAGACAGTCGATTCCCTTTCAACTTTTCTGTGACTGGCGCCACTTTTAAACTTCCTCTAATATATTCGTTCCTTACTTTATCCATTCTTGTCACACCACACATCCACCTCAACATTCTCATCTCCGCTACATGCAATCTTTTTTCATCCATCTTCTTCACAGCCCAGCATTCCGATCCATACAGTACGACAGGTCTAATCACGGACTTGTATATTTTCCCCTTTAACTTGAGGGGCATCCGTGGGTCGCAAGTTGTTCCAGTGACCTGTCGCCATTTCATCCATCCTGAGTTGATCCGGTGTGTTACGTCTCGGTCTACTTCGCCATCCCCTTGGACAAGCGACCCGAGGTACCGAAAATCGGAACAGATCGGTATGGGCGTTCCGGCAAGAGTTATGGGCACAGGACTGGAGAGACCGCCGAAATCACAGAACAGGTATTCTGTTTTGGTCCTACTGACTTTCAGGCCAACATTCTCCAGTCTTTGCCACCACACCTCCAATCTGCTCTGGACCTCTAGGCCACTCTCGGCAACCAACACACCCTCGTTATACACCGAATGAAAGTAGGAAGCCAAACATTCCGCACACTCTTCGTCACTCAACTCTCTTCCATCTTTTGTGACTCGAGTTTTATTGCGTCTAGCCCGCTTGCTTCTAACAAAATTCCAAAAAGATTTAGGATCGTTTTTAATATTTGACTGTAACCTACACTGGTATTTCTCATAAGTTGACGCTAATTTATGTTTAACCTGGGTACGATAGAAAGAAAAGCATTCATAGTCGCTATTGGAACCAGTCATTTTAAATAATTTATGATACCTCCACTTTGTTTTGATGTCGCATATTAAATCAGATGTGTACCAGGTTGGATACATATATTTGCATTTACTCCCACTTTTTTTTTTCGTCGGTGTGCATTCACTAATGGCTTCATTAACTACGCTATAAAAAAACGTCAATGCCTTATCAGGATCTAAAAAGTCATACAATACCTCCCAGTCTATTGATTGCAAAATACGATATAGTCTGGAAAAGTCACATTTGGTAAAATTCCATTTTGGTTCCCTATATAATACGGATTCCTCCTCGCAATCCGAACTCGGTTTGTGTACCGTTAATGGGTCATTGAATCGACCACCAAACTTCGCTGTAGCTATCAGTGGAGGATGCTGAACGTCAATATCCACCAACGGTTCACCCGACAGTTCTACCTCCACATCACTCGCCAAAAACGTAGTCAATACTAAGTCCAAAGTACGATTATTTATATTACAAACATTGTTTACCTGATGAAATCCACAGAAAGCGTTTACATACTCCAAGTAAGTTTGCACTTCCACTGTTGTAGATGGCATATTAAAATCTCCCAACACTACTACATTCACATAATTTACACATACAGTTTCAATAATATTAAACAATCGCATATATTCATTACTGTCACATTTCGGTGGAATATAAACTACACAACATAAAAACAAACAATTATTTCCCAAGTGCACGGTAGCACATACAATTTCAAATAAGGCTGAGTCCACATTTGCGACCGGAACGCACTTTAAATCATACCGTGGCGATGTTGCTAAAAACACTCCTCCTTGTTTGCGCCCATCTGCTCGATCACACCGGAGTATTTTATAATCCGGCGGAATAAGTTCGCCATCATGAATTGAATCATTAAGGCCCGACTCTGTGATGGCAAAAAGGTCGTAAGAGGATGCCAATAGATTTGTGAAGAAAGTCTTAGTTTTTGTTCGCAAACCTCGAACATTCTGGTAATATACTCGAATGCATTTATTCCTGGGTTTGGTTGCCTTGTGTTGGTTTACGGGAGTTCCGAAACCACACCCATTGGTTGAATTGGGCGTTAAGTGGCCAGCTATCTACATTGTTCACCTTCTCAAAAAGTGATTCTGGGACTCCAATCATAAATGACGCATAGTCTCTTTTACTTTTCGGGATTATTTTCTCGACTTTAATATCGTCAGTGCCACAGATTCCCGCCACGTGCTCACATATTGCCTTCTCAGTTGTGTCTGGATGTAGTGACCACACATGTAAAAACCTTTTTCTCTGAATTGCTTGAATTGCAGCAATTTGTGTATTTCCTCCTTTTTTTATGGCATTAACAACAATTTTCTTTGCCTTTTTTTTGTTATTGACTACTTGCCATTCTTCAGATGAGAAGTCTTTTTCCGAAGCAATCTCAGGAGTTTCCAATAAACACTCGCTGGTTTTCTGTGGTATGGACGCAGCCTTATTCTTAGCTCGCTCTGTCGCACGACGCGCACGTTCCGTCTCCTTTCTTTGCGGTTCTTTGGCATCAGTCGCAACACTTGCCTCGCTCACCCGCTGTGTAGTTGGTATAACGCTAAGTTTATCCATCTCACTCTTCGATGTATTTGTAGACATTAGCACTTCGAGCTTCTCAATTTTGGTGGATAAGACTGCAAGTACCCTCGTCTGTTCGGTAATAGTGACGAAATAATTTTCAATCAGCTGCTGTTGATTGTCTATTTTCTTGTTTTGAGACTCAATCACAGCTGTTTGAGTCGTGATTTTTACCGTCAACGCTGCCACTTTCTTTAATAAATCGTTGAAAGCCGTTTCAACGTTAAGCTTGGACATTTTTACCGGTGAACGGAATAAAAACACGGACTTAATTTAAACGTGCCAACGATGTGGGTGTGATTTTTATGACACTGTCTGTGACAGATGTCAGCAAACATGAGGGGCCCGCAAGGGCCGATGCCTGCCAGGGCTGCGGGACTGTTCGAAAGAGATACCGCGGCCCTGGAACATAAAGGGCAAAAGAAGGAACATGGATGGTTTTTAGTCAGTATAAGTCTGACACTCCCTTCCGCTCCGCCCAGAGCGGGAGGAGTCATTTGATGATTTCCCATCCGAAAAAAAGGCCGCCGAAAATTTGTGGCAGAGATGACTTTACACAGTCGGCCTATTTCTGAAGCTAATGTGCTCTATTTAAGACCAATTTCATCCATGATTCTGAACGCGATCAGCACCACTTAAACTGCGTTCAAGAGTCCTCAAAGCTATGGAATTATAATATTCCTAAAATTGGTTAAACGTGCTAATCGCGTTTAGTTTTCCAAGTTTTCATCGCCTTTACTCAATTATAGTTGACTGGTAGATAATAACAATGTACGTCATGTACGAAACAGTGTTGATTGCAGAGGCGCGCGCGGCGGGCGCGGCGCGCGCAGCTCGGGCGCGCACGGCTCGGCCGGACACGCCGCGGCCGGGCCCGCCGCCCCGCCCGAGCCCGCCACTGACGACGCGCTCGCTAAACTTATCGGAGTTAAGATCAAAGGTATGTCGCGCCTACCCCTATAGTCGATTCCACAGTAACAATTTTTTCGGGATAAAAAGTAGCCTACATAACACTCCAGCTCACAAAGTATCTTTATGCAAAAAATCATGTCTATCTGATTGCTGAGGGAAAGAAGACACGCATTCATTTGAGAAGACTAACTTTTAAAACAACAAAAAGAAACTATGACATCCAAAATCTAAAAAGGAGTGACTGATCATTCTTTTAACAAATTGATATTCCTCAAAACAGTAAACCGTTATTCTCTGGCTATAGCTGTTACTTACCCTGCACAATAAATAAATTAAAATAGAAAACCTCTAACACACTGCTCAGGCCCAAGCGCTATATAAAAAAGTATTTTAGCTCAACAAGTTTCAATTTATGTTTATACAGATCTCAGAACGGACGGCTCTCCAACGAAAGCTAATCAAGTAAGTTTTCAAACTAACTACGAAATGAAGACTCACACAGGACACCCTATTTTTGCGCAAAATGCAAAATACCCATTTTAGAACATTTATCTTTTATAGTAACAGTGGCCCTTTTTACAGGTCGAAAGAGAAAAGAAACGTCAAGAACGCGAAGCAAAAAGAGCCGAGCGCGAAGCTAAAAAGGTCGAGCGATTACAAAAGAAAGAAGAAAAAGAAAAAATGAAAGAACAAAAAGCCAAGGAAAGGGAAGAGAAACGCCTCGCGCGGCTCGCCATGCAAGAAACTAAGAGAATAAAGAAGGAAAAGATGGAGTTTCCCGTGGGGCCTCCCATGTCGTACGGAGGACCGGGGGGGCCTGGGGGCCCTGGGGGCCTGGCCGGGCCTCCGCCACGAACTCCGCACGGGTTCGGTCCTCCGCCGCGTATGCCTAATGACTACCACGAACAACCACGGTTCCCAACTACACCAAGGTTGCAGGTAAACTTTGCTTACACAATCACACACCTTTTTGTCCAGCGCAGAGACTTGAGTCTAATAGTGCAATAATAACTATGTAATCATTTACATGTTGTCTAATATGAGTGAAATGAGTGTGAGTCCCAAAACTTGACTGGTTTGAGCTCTAATACAAATAATCGCACAAGAAGAAGTATTAATACCTACTTGTCCTGTCGTGTTACCTTCTAGGTGCGTGCCGAATTGCGCGGCGTGTTGTCGGCTGAGGAGCGAGCGCAACATGGCCGACCTGACCATGTAGCTGCGCTCAGAGAAGGTACGGAACGAGTTTATTCACACGAGGTGGAATTATGGGATGGGATTCAGAGATCAGTTGAAGATCATAGTACGAAATCTGGTTGGACGGAATGCTAGTTATTTATTTTCGCGTGAAATTATTATAACAATAATTATTACTTCCTTATTTGAATCGGATTTTATTAACGATTTAATTTTTTGCACGAAAGCCTAATCATTTTTCTAAAATAAACGCCTTATAACATCAGTTATCCAGTGAAAGTCCCGTCAAAATCGGTCCAGCCGTTTCAGAGATTAGCCGGAACAAACAGACAAAATTAAAAAAAAAAAAAATGCTATATAAGTACCGTATGTATATACTTTCATATTCATTCAGTAAAACGTGGTTATTTTTTATCCAAACAGACACTTCAATTTTATTTAATTGTATATTGTTTGACGAAGTAGGAGGGTTGCCTTTTATTCTTGATAACAAATGTTACGCATAATGATTTTGGTTAACTGGAAACATGTTTGCCAATCATTGTGTACGATGCCAGCAACATTTTTATTGCAACACATACATGTTGCTGGAACAATTTGCAGCTTATTTTTATTTACCATGACAATACAACTTGATGTTGCAAGATGAAATATTAACCAACGAAGAGTCGTTGATTTGAAACTGCAATGGAAATATTGCAGGATTTTATCGCTGCTATATTTTCGTATCAAAGCTGCTGTAATTTCGTATTCGTAGTTGTATTTCCGATTTCAATAAATTGGTTTTACTTACAACTCATGTCATAATGTCCAGGTACGCTTTCAGTAGCCGGATCGCCGCAGCCGTTCAAACCGATCACCGAGGAACCCAGCATCATCACACGGATGCCGCATATGATCAACCAACAATACAGGTGAATCTTATTATAATCTTTTGATTTTGTTAATATCGTACCTTTGAAAGCGGTACGATTTTCGTGTCGCAAGTTATGGCTTGGAACCGCATTTTGTGTAATTTATTTCGTCACCACTGCTCTCAAAAAGGGTGAAGTAAAACATCGTTAGGAATCCGGAGTATTCCGGAGTCTCCTAGGACCAACTATTTTAAGACTTGTAAAACATCCCACAACCTGCACTGCGTGGTGGATTATGTCCCACTCTCTCCCACAGAAGGGAGGCTTGTGTCCTACCAGTGGAAACTTTATAAGCTGATTACGATAGTCTAGTTTTCGCCCAAATTTCTCTGCATCTTTAATTATGTTTTGCTAATGAAACATTCTTTCTAGGGGTCCGATGATGTACCCTGGCGGCGCTCAGTACGGGCCGCGACAGAACATGTCCATGTACCAGCTGCACCCCGCGCTGGGCCCCGCCGCGCGCCAGTTCCCGCAGTACTACCAGCACATGCGCGGCCTGCCGCCCGCCCACCCCTCGCACCAGCACGCCTCGCACCAGCAGCACCCCTCGCACCCCGGCGCCTACCCGCCGAGAGTGCCCTACTCCACGGCCACGTCCCCCGCCCCGCCCGGCGCCCGGCCTCACGGGCCTCCGCACGGCATGCCGCCCGGGCAGCACGGCCCGCCTGGTCAGCACGGCCTGCCCGGTCAGCACGGTCAGCATGGCCCGCCCGGTCAGCACGGCCCGCCCGCTCAGCACGGCCCGCCTGGACCAGGACCGGCGGGACACGGACCGCCACCCGGACATGGCTCCATGCCCCCGGGACACGGCCCGCCCAACAGCAATCACGGCCCGCTAAGACACGGGCCCTCTCCCCCCGGCCTAGGGCCCCCGCCGCGCGGCCCACACCCAGGCCATGGGCCGCTCGGCCTGCACAGACCGCACGCGCCCGGCCCGCCCGGTGCTATGCCACCCACCTCCAGCCCGCACGGCATGCCGAACTCCGGACTGCCCGGGCAGGGAGGGCCGCACGCCATGCACCGCGGCATGCCCCCCGGCTTGGCCGGTACCCTCGCTGGAGCATTGCAAGGCAGAACAATGGAACCCCCCTCCGCGTCTCCCTCGGCCCCCCCGCGCTCCACGCCGCCCTCGGATCACGAGCCGCCCGTGCGGATCAAGGCAGAGGTCAAGACAGAACCCGAGTACCAGTCACCTGCAGGCTCGCCGGCACGGGAACCCTCGCCCACACCACCGCGCGACGAGCCGCCCAGACATCCCAAAATCAAACACACAGAGAATAAGGACCGACGGCCGCGCTACCCGCTGGGGCCCTACGCGCCCCAGTACGGACCCTACGGCCCCTACGCGCCACCTCCCGGCCCCGCCGAGCGCGGTGTTCCTGCGGGCCCCCGGCCCCCACAGTTACACCACCCGTACGCCCCCGAGGCACGGCCGCGTAGCCCCGCATCGGCGGAGCGGCCGCACTCGCTGGAACCACCCGGCCATGTGCCGCCAGGTCACTTGCCGCCCGGTCATGCGCCGCCCGGCCATGTGCCGCCCGGTCACGTGCCGCCCGGTCACGGAGCACCGCCGCACGGGCCGCCGTACTTGCCGCCGCACATGCGCCCCATGGTGCGGCCGGCGTACGGGCCGGTGCCGGGCGGGCGCGGCAGCCCGGTGGGCTCGGCGCCCTTCGCGCCGCCGCACTACCCGGAGGTGACGCGCACGTCGCCGGCGGGCCCGCTGCCGGGCGGGCCCCTGGGCGGCGGGCCCCTGGCAGGCGGGCCGCTGCCGCTGAGCGTGCGCGAGGCGGGCGTGCCGGGCGTGCGGCCAGAGCGCCTGGTGTCGCCGGGGCGGCTGGAGCCGCTGGGTATAGTGAAGCAGGAGGTGTTAGGCTTGGTGAAGTCGGAGTCACCGACGCCGAGCGGCCCGCCAGCGGGCGCGGTGGGCGTGCGCTCGCCGGGCGCACTTCTCGGCCCGCGGCCGGACACAGAAGGACCGATACACCGGATGCCGGACGGCGGCGTGGCCGGCTCGGTGTTCGGAGGGCTGGTGAGCTACTTCTCGAGCCAGCACGAGGATGATGACATCGACGCGTGACTCCAGTACTCTGTACTCGCTGTACATACCGCGCGATAGATAATTATATTTATGCTCTGTACGATATTATGTGTTAGCGTAGGAGATTTAGTTTAGAGCCATAGGGAGTAAATATTATATATTATTATGAGTCTTTTTGGTCTCGAATAGGCGAATGTATTATTATTTTGGTTATGTTTAAGTGAGATTTATTTATATACGACCGATAGGTACTTACAGTATACTCTGAATACGAATTTTATTAAAAGATCGATGACATTTTTTTTGAAAAAATAAATGTTTTCTCCTACAAAATACATGTATTATTTCACTACTCCTTTTTTTGTTCTAATCTCCATTACACAAGCTGGTAGATACGTCATTATCAAATGGTTGAATCGCAAGATTGCATTTTACTGTTTCTGGTATAAAACAAAACTGCAATGAATTACAAAATAATTTATTTGCGAGGTCTCCCGGCGACTTTTTTACTTCCTGCTGCTTGTTTGTTTTTGCCTCCAAATGATAGTGGTTGATCTGAAAAGAAATAAAAAGATCAGTGACACAAAATAATTCAATACCTATACTGGTTTTCAGCATTTGGTCTGCAGTCATTATGATATTAAAAACCGATGTCGATCGATTTTTTTCTTGTCCATCGACTGTACCCAGTAAATTGAAATCAGTATTACTCACCAGGAGGCGCTATCTTGAGCGATATATCGTAGGTTTTACTCTTCGGCCTCTTGGCGGCTGGCTCCAGTTTCTCTGGCGTTTCTGTTGGAGTTACCGTCTCTTGCGTGGCGGCCCAACCATCCTGCAAAACCAATCAGATTTTGAATATAATATGGCATTTCGAATCTGGGATACTAGATTCTCCATGTCCAAAAAATATTATTATGTGTAATTATGCACGTTTTCACTAAACTAGGCCATACTAAAATGAATGCATCAATGGAAGTGCGCTGTTGATTTTAAAACTCGGCGCTGAATCGAAAGTTAGAATTCTGACAGTGCAAAATCATTAAAGTGTAGTGTTCGTTCAAACGGGTATAAGAGTCGGAAATACTGATTACAAATTAATTCGAATCTTTTAAGTTTTATCCTTTGGCACATACCTCTGGGTCCTCAATTTCCGGTGCTATAGGCAGGAAGGACAGCATGTGTTCGTCCTCTCCTTCTTCATCAGAACTGCAGAAAGCTGCCACAGGCTCGCAAGTCGTCACATCCACCTGTTTCAAATGGAAGAACTAACTCTAAATAATTTAGTTTTTCATCTAAAAACAGGTTGTGTAAAACTGAAGAAAGCGAAAATTAGAATCACATTTTAACTTCCATGTTTACAGCATCAAGTTTCTTTTGGGGGACTTTTTTATTCATATATGGCATCGTTATGAAAGTGAAAAAAAAACTAGTGAGTCAGCAAGGTGGTAACAGAACAGTACTTACAGCAGTGACAGCTCATGGTGCGTTGAAAGTGTCACAACTCTTGAAGGCTTTTTGTGAGTTCAAGTCATCGCACAAAAGGGACGAATGAAAGGTAATTGCATGTGGTTGAGATGAGAATGCTAAGGGGGATGTGTGGTGTCGCGAATAGGGGGGATGTATGGTGTTACGCGAATAGGGGGATGTGTGGTGTTAGGCGAATGGATTTAATAATAAATGAATAAAGTGTGAGACAGTGAAAGTGGCGCCGGTGACTGAAAAGTATTGTGGTAATTGGTCGTCGTGGTGTGGGCATGCGATGCGGAGGAATGAGGAAAATGTCGTGAGGAAAGTTTTGAATCACAATCACATCTAAAATGAATGTGGATGGTTATGTAGACGAACTGAGGAAGACCAAAGAATCGATGGATCACAGCTGCACATACCTCCACCTCTTCATCATTATGAGCCTCGCCTGTCTGGTCCACTGACCGATCTTCGTCTTCTACATCAAACTCGCTCTCCCGTTCTTCATACTCCACGTTTTCATCAAGTTCCTTGAAGTCAGGCGCGAACGCTGACCAGTTCTCTACTTGATTCTGTGCCCAGATTGAAACTACGCCTGCAAATTAGGATTAGTGGTAAAATTAAAACCTATTAATATCTGGAGATTTAATTGATTGGAGTTTAAACCTTTTGTCATTGCCGTAAAACACAAATGAGGTAGTTTCGGGCAGTAAAATATTTAAACTGTATTTTGAAGACCGTTAGTCTACAAACCGACCCCAACATAGTTGGACAAAGGCTAGGTGATGAATTTGTAGCCCGTTTTAACCCTGCCTAATAAAAAATATAAATTATCTGGCGGAACTCTGCAGACGTTTCGTGTTTTCGTCTTTAAGTATCGATATCTATCACGTTTACGTAGCTTCGTTATATGTTTGCTTCTTAATTTGTCCCTGTATAAGTGGTTCACGCCTGACGCCTCAGTTTCTAGTAAGAATAGTGACTGCCCACTGCCACACTGGTAGTTAGTACAGTCGCCAGCGCATCAAGTTACTACAAACTGTGAAATCTTCTCATTCGATTTTGAACTTAACCGTCAACATTTTATGTATTAAAATCATTTGGAGAAATATGACAGTTTGTGGTAACTTGTTGTGCTGGCGACTACATAGTTTGGACAAGTTTAAGCATTTTAATTACCTGCACTAATACTAGCAATGATCGGTCGGATGGGATGCCACACGACGTCCAACAGAAGTTCTCCCTTAGTTCCGTGCAGGATCTTGACGAGGTTTCCGATGGACTTCTCCCAAACGTAAAGTGCGTGTTGTCGTGCGGATCCCGCGCAGATGTATTCGCCGTCGCCCGAAAAACAGCATTTTTTCCATGTTGTTCTGAGAAGCAAATGCAGAAGTATTCGAGAATTTTCTTGAAAATAAATGGTGAGCTGCTTTTTGATAGTATAAAAAAAGGATTAGTACAAGTTTTTCAATGAGCTCTAGTCCGCGAAATTCTATAATTTTTTTTACGATATTTGGAATTTGGGGTGATGTTTTACGTTGTATGTTGATTAAAATTGATTTTGCAAAGGACAATGACCAAAGTTGGTACCAAAAAGTCTCGCGCCTCAAAACCAAAATATTATAGTAATTAGTTTCATATTTTTTTACGGCATTACGCGTCGGGGATTTGATTTTTGAACTGGAAATATACTTTTCGAGTTTAAAAGTACGAATATTGTTTTACTCCCTTTATATGACGTTCCGTTTCAACTGAATATAAATGACGTTCCGTTTCAATTGAACAAACCCTTGTCTGTCGAGCGGACTCTAAAATTAATTACAATTAAGTAAGATCAGTACACCAAATCGATTTAGTTTGGTTTATTGCTATTTGCAACAAAATAGATTTTCTCAGCCTAAAGATTTTGATTTATCGATTACATCCCTAAATCCCGACTAGTTTATAGCACTTACTATAACTCCATGGTTTATAGTTATCTTATCTGTGGCATCTGACATTTGTACTGTACTGACTGACTATTGGCAATGTAAAGGTCTAAAATAAAATCGAGTTTCAGTCAAGCATACTGTGGATGTTACTTTAACTCGTAATTCGTACTAATATTAGTGTATTACGCTGTTTTTAGAGCAATAATGTAATGTATGTGTGTTAAAATACGTCGTTGGTAGCGTCGAAAAAATAGACCTACTTTTTAGGTTAGTTTCGATTTTATAAAATAACTCTGAAACGCGGGTTTTTTTTTCAAAAATAATTTTTGTAGGAGTTAATACGATCAGTGTAGTCTATAAAAAGCAAGGTTTGATTTTGATGCAGCATGGTACGGGATTCCATACTTCCATGAGCATTCTCTTTTATAAATAATACTTATTACCAAATTACAAACATCAATATCGAAATTATATTTTTTGTAAATCGTCCTATAATAGGTACTTACGAAATATTATGTAAAACGACGAAATTATAAAAAGGTCCTATTTACAGTTTTTTTGAAAAACAATAGCAGATAGTAATGTAACTCACTTGTTGACAAGGTCCTGAAGTTTCTGTATAGGTTCAGGCTCGCCATTGATTCCATATTTGAGCACATCTTTTGATGCGTAAACTCGAATGACGCGGTCCGATGTGTTTACGAGAAAGCAGCTGAAATATCATTTCTAATTCAATAAAAGACCTCAAAATTAAATACTTTCTATAAAGTCCAGCAATAGGACACAAATTAGGTTAACCAAGAAACAAAAATGTTACCTAGATACATTTATTATATTTTATGCCTTTTAAAAAACACTGCAATTGATCGTTAAAATGTTGAAACATTTTAACGATCAGTTGCAATGTTTTATAATGGTATCCACTTACTCTCCTCTTCTTGCAAATTCTATACTTTTGATGCTAGTTGTACTTGATGTGCCAACCACTATTTTAAAGCTAGCCTTGACTGCTAAGGTCTGAGTGTCTAAAATTAATATCTTTCCTTTGGCATTGCCTGTGTAGACGTGGTCCCCTCTCCTGTCAAATGATGCTATTACATTTACGTCACCCTGAAATATAGTGAAAATAAATTATTGATTTCAGAAATGACTATCTAACTATCTCATCACACACACACACCAACATCATCTCTCTATCTTGTCTATTTCTTGGATGGCCTTATTTGATAACTTAAATCCAAAGTATCTGTTTGATGACGTAACTACCACTAACATGCAGAAACTTTGTTTAAAAATACTTTTTAAAGAGCAACTTTTTGCAGCATAATAACATTAAAGTAACTTTCTATAACATTCTCGTATTTAGCCTTTTAAATATTTTTTTAACTCTTCCAAACATACTTGAACAAAAAGTAACCATGGTGTGGATGCACCCTTGCTTCACTCTTCTTCTTCTTTCTTGTTTGATATGGCAAACAGAGGCATTTTTATTTTATTTTATTTGGAACAACAAACAATTACATAATATAGCATAAAGACATAAAACTTAAAATTAACCATTATGTAATCAGTAAAAGGATATGATGGCTAATTTCTTGATTGCCTTGTGAATTGAGTTTCGGAATCTTCCACGTGCCGCACAGTATAAATCGATGTCAAGAAAGTGTTTATTATAATTGTCAACAAGACGTCGCAGTGGTGCTCGAACACCAGCATTTGTTCGATATGCTCTCACTTCAAACAACGGTTGCTTGCGCACTGCACGGAAATGTGTTCTTCTGTGAACTAGATAACAAATTCTGTTGCAAATATCTGAATAGTTGTACTTGTTTCTGCAGAGGTCGTACAGAGGCACGGTCTCCAGAAATATCCGCCGGCCAGTAAGGCTTAGAAGATTATATTTTTAGAAAATCGACATAAGACGCAGAAGAGTGAAAGCACCTGTAAGTCATGGTTCTTAAAAAAAATATTTTGTACCATTTCTAGGCAGTTAAAATATTTAATGTATAGGGGATTGCACACCGCAACTGCATACTCTAATTGCGCACGAATTCAGTGGCTGATCGCATAACAAATCCGTACATGTGCCAAGCCTTGTCAACAATTGTATTCATGTGTACATCAAGATGAAGTTGTCATCAAAAATAACACCCTGATCGCGAACCATGGTAACTCTATTTAAAGTGACATTATTTAGAGAGTACTGGTATCTGAAGATGTTTTTGTTTTTGGTAATACTCAAATAAGAATATTTAGGCACGCTAAGTTTTAATAAACACGCAGTATTCATACAGTCTATGTAAGCCAGTTTGCAAACCAAGACAATCGCTAGTGTTTTTAATTGGTGTAAATATGTTTAAGTCATCTGCATATAAAAGAAATTATGAATTTTGGAAACTTTTGCCTATATCGTTAATGAACAAAATAAATAGAAGGGGTCCTAAAATTGATCCTTGAGGAACACCTGATGTCACGGCTATAGAAACACTGACTGATTAATAACCATTAATTACAACGCGCTGCCTTTTGGAAAAATACGACGAAAACCACCTCAACAGGTTCCCACATATGCCATTAACGCAATTTTGCGCAATAGCAGCTCTTGGTCGACCTTATCGAACGCCTTCTGGAAATCAGTATAGACTAAATCTACGTGAATACCAGCATTTATATCATTAAAAATGTATTGTGAATACGATACAAGATTTGTTACCATAGATCTTCTTTTAACAAACCCGTTTTGTTATGGAACAATAACATTATGCAGCAACAGATAAAGTACATTAAGTACAAGCTTTACCAAAGAGTTCCGATAAGGTCGATAATATTGATATCGAGCGGTAGTTCTCGACGTCATCTGCAGGGCCTGACTTGTGCACCGGTGTTATGTTAGCTAAATGCAACAAATATCAATTCTTGTTGCAACTTACATCATCATCGATGGGTAATATTTTGTGTTCCCCATCAGTATCAACCAGCAGTGCCGCATGTCTCATGGGACACACCAGAAATCTCTTGTCATTTCTAGGATCAAACTGGACTCTCAGTATTGGTGTGGGGAACCTGTACCGCTGTTCACATTCTCCGGAAAGAACATCCCATATGCATACATTGTGGTCTGTTGATGCTGAAAGAAGCTGTAGACAGAATGGTAAGTTTTTCATTTTTTGTTTTAGTTAAAGTCCAAATCTTCTTGATTGCTATTTATTATAAATGCGAAAGTTTGTGAGGTTGGGTGGATAGATGATTTTTTTCATGTGAAAACTACTACATTGATTTGGATGAAATTTGGCTCACTAATAGTTTATAACCTGGATTAACAAATAAGATACTTTTTATCCCCATAGTACGACCCCATAGCATGAGCAAAGCCGCAGTCATGAACTTGTCTACCATTTTTTTTTAAATTAGGTTGAAGCCTGCCATATTCATATTGATATTACAAATGCAAAAGTAACTCCATCTCTCTGTTACTTTTAAGCACTAAACCAATTGTTATGAAATTTTTAAAAAACTTATAACATATATTTGAATAAAAAAATTATAAACTACAACAGCAAGCGATTCTATATATCGAGCCATTACCGCCGTCTTATCGTAAGCGACATTTTTACCTAAACAGCGTTTTTTATCGCAGACGACATTTTAAACTATAACGGACTCGGTTCGTCGACATTTCCCGCCAAAAGACAACCAATTAGAAAATTATAGCAAATGCTAAGTTTATCGTTAGCACAACAGTTTTCTATATTTTACAGTAACCGACTTAATCAAAATATATCGTAACTTGCGCAATTATCTAAGAATTGCAGCCTAAGCGACCCTACTTGTTATCGTAACCGACACAGTACATCAAAAATTTGTCGTAAACGACAAATTCTATAAACGAAGTGGCAAAAAAATTTTTTTTGAAAATTTTAACCGTTACACATAAGGTTTCAAAAATCATTATTATTTGTCAAATTTCAATTTAATAGCGCAATTATTTATAAAAATATTGAAAAAATACCTTCTGCTGTAAAATTTGGTTTTTGTCGGTTACACTAAGTCGGCGGTAAGGGCTCGATATGTCACAAAACTATCAGGGCAATTTATATTTACAATAACAACAAGCAGAACTCACAACCCTAAAATCCTCATGGATACCCTCCGTCTATGGCAAGGGGACGGTTATGTCAGAGTCTAACCAACTGAAAACCCACTCTTTCTACCACTACCATGTGTCGGGGGCCCAGGAGATACATGTACATTTGTGCGCACCCCCAACTGGAGAACTCGCAACCCTAGCAAACAAAATATTTTTTAGACAACAGTGAAATAGAAAACCAACATACCTTTTTGCAATTTCTTGACCAGCTAAGACTACAGACAGGGTACACATGTGCCGATATTGACTTGGCTATCCCCCGAGTAAGGAAGTCCCATATAAATATCCTGCCATCATTGCAGCCCACTGCTAAGAGAGTACCTCTTCTGTTGAAGGCACATGTTGCTGCCAGTGATATTGAGTCTAAGGTGCCATCGAATTCCTGAGGAAAATTTTGGTGATTGGCTGTTGTATAGTTTGTTTATAAGATGGTAGAGACATTAAAAACTTAAATAATGACACCACTAGCGTAATAAAGTTTTAATTCATAGTTTTTATTGACATAAATAAACCCTTGTGTGCACCTTTGTAAGATGCAATTATAATTAAACAAACTAATGTTAGTCCGACATAAATTAAGGTCAATATAAATGGGATAAATGGATGCTTACCTCAGGATAGTTTTGACCAAATGATTCTGAAAAGTACACGCAATATTGTTTAGTAAATATGGTAAACAAAAACAAATTATAGAAAGTGCTAGAAAGTCATTACCAAGTAATTCCAAATTCATGATTTTATTAAACTAGGTTTGATTTGCGTAGATATAATTTCTAATGATTCTAGTTACTGAATAATCTATCTAAAACTTAACTAAATTAACAAAAATCTAAGAAACAAAACACTTGTACAGTGTAGTGGACTGACGCACATTTGACATTGTCATCACAGAGTACATTATACTAGATTGTCATTTGTCAACTTTTGATAATTTCATTCGTTCGAGGCTTTTTCTCGTTCCAGCGAACGGGAATGTGGATATGTGAAGCATTTTTTGTAATTTTAGTTTACTTGTACATACGGTAGTACTAAATAAATATCCCTGGACATTTCACACAGCACCATCTAGTCCCAAGCTAAGCAACCTAATGCTTGTGTTATGGTAGCTAGATGGCTGATAAACTACATATATACATTTTTTTTTGTAAATACATACATATTATAGATAGAAAAACACCCAGACCCGGAACAACTACTTGTAGGTCATACAAATATTTTGTTCCGTACGGGAATCGAACCCGCGACATGCAGCGCAGCAGTCAATCGCTTGACCACTGCGCCAACCGTGCCGTCTACTTATGTAGTAGTACGTATTTTACTTGTAAACTATATATAGTAATATTTATTCTGTGGTAATGGCTGTTAAATCCCCAAAAAAAAACTATAAAAATGCATTTTTAAATGATTTTATGGTCTCCACACATTAAATTATTTTAACCACTTATTTCTTTTGAAAACTCAGAAATCAGGAACATTACTATGATAATGAAATTAGTTGTAATCTTTCAAGCTATTCTTTGTGATGTTTAATACAATGCAAATGCAATGCGTAGACGAAGAAGCATTCAAATCTGTGGTTTGGTAGGGTTGATCAATTAAAAAAAAATACCGATGTTTACGCATAAGAGTTAACATTGATTCAAAAGAATCGATGTGCAGACGCCAGTACCCAAAACTAACAAATTTTCCCAATCTCGATGTGCTGGCATCTTTACACTAGATAATTACAAGAAAAATATCGCTGTCCAAAAACATCGATGTTTTAAGTGGTAAAATAAAAAATCAATTATTTTATTTATTAAATGTATCTTATATAAGTATTTATTACGCCAACTAGGAAAAGAAAATAACATCTTGTTTGTTTTGAGTACAGTGCAAAAAAAGTTACTTTGTTAGAAGTTTTCTTTTTAATCTGTTCCTTTATTGATACAGAAATATCTGTTAAAAAAAGAACAGATTAAACGACTACGACGACGACGATTAAACGACGAGATTTAAAGACTATTTGTCTTAATTATTTATAATGGCTACTTCCTTCTTTTATAAAAGTATTTTTAAGAAAACCATTTCGCTACCCAACAGACCTAATTTATAAGGAGTTTGCTGTCCTAAGAGTGCTGCAATTTTTTATCCTAAAGGCAACATTACTTGCTCACAAAATCCTGAAAAATAGATCCGATTATGAAAAACTTGTTCTAAACGCGTCCTCAATATTCCCCTTCCCGAAGCAAATAGCCTCTTAGCCAGACGATGCTCGTTTTGCTCGCATATCCATATTTATGATAGAATTAGCAAAAGCTGCTACATTATAGACATGAGCTACTTTTCATGTAAGAATGGTAAATGATAAGCCAAACTGTCATACGAAGAGACGGAAGAAATTTTAAGTTAATTAAACTATAAAACATAAAATAACTACAAATAATCCGCTCATCTGCACACACTTACACGCACATGCACACACATACACACACACACACGACATTATTAAACGTTTGAATTCTTTTTTTTAAATAACGTAATATATTTTTGTTTTTTGTAAAAAGATATTTCTCATCACTTCAACAAATTAGGTGTTTTAATTTTTAAGTAAACGCAATTCCGGCACCCTACTTTGGGGACCTCTGTTTTCCAAATAATTTTCATTGCGCTAAGTTAGGTTAAGTAAATGTTTATGATAATGGTTCAATAAATTTATTCTTATTATTCGTCTGAATTCTAGAATAAAAGTTTAATATAATTAAATGAAAGTAAATTTAAAAAATTGAGAGGTGTCAAGGGCCACCCGGATGGAACGAAGTTCTTTTCGACTAATTAGAGAAAAAAAAAACCTTTGCAGTCGTTGCTTAACCTTGATCACCCATCCACAGACAGACCTCGGCAACCGTTGCTTAACTTGGATCACCCATCCACAGACAGACCTTGGCAGTCGTTGCTTAAACTTGATCACCCATCCTCAGACAGACCTCGACAACCGTTGCTTAACCTTGATCACCCATCCACAGACAGACCTCGGTAACCACTGCTTAACCTTGATCACCCATCCACAGACCAACGTTGGCAACCGTTGCTTAACTTGGATCACCCATCCACAGACAGACCTTGGCAGTCGTTGCTTAACCTTGATCACCCATCCACAGACCAACCTTGGCAGTCGTTGCTTAACTTTGATCACCCATCCACAGACAGACCTCGGCAACCGTTGCTTAACCTTGATCACCCATCCACAGACCAACCTTTTCAACCGTTGATTAACTTGGATCACCCATCCACAGACAGACCTTGGCAGTCGTTGCTTAACCTTGATCACCCATCCACAGACAGACCTCGGCAACCGTTGCTTAACCTTGGTCATCTATCCACAGAGAGACCTTGGCAACCACTGCTTAACCTTGATCACCCATCCACAGACCTACCTTGGCAACCGTTGCTTAACTTGGATAGTTGGATCACCCATCCACAGACATACCTTGGCAGTCGTTGCTTAACCTTGATCACCCATCCACAGACAGACCTCGGCAACCGTTGCTTAACTTGGATCACCCATCCACAGACAGACCTTGGCAGTCGTTGCTTAACCTTGATCACCCATCCACAGACCAAAGACGAAACGAAAATATCTGGCTTGCTTTCTATAAGAGAGAGAGAGAGACTGGAGACAGACAGAGAAACATGCGCACGCCGCACGGCTTACAATAGCTTACTACTTACATAGCAAAAACACATTACCCTCCTTTGCGTCGCGCAGTCGGGTAAAAAGTGTCGTTACAACTTTTCGTCAGATTTTTTTTCCGCCTAGCCCCCTTTCGCATTGCGCGATAAGGAACTTCGTTCCAAAATTCTCTCAAGTCTCATCCAATTCACACTAGATGTCTTGTAGTATATTGATGTTCAAATATTTTTATTTTGATTGATGTTTATGAGGAGTTAAAATTGATGTTTTCCCGCTAAAAATCGATTTCTACATACCATTGACCATCCCTAGTTTGTAGTGACATTGCATTGCATGACAGTGAGTGACATGACAGTGATGACAATTTTTTGGATTAACCATCAAACCTAATTTCGTACCCGGGGAAAAAAAAAGATAATTTATCAGAAAATCGATGAAGCCGGAGTATAAAACTGATGAAATTTATCACCAAACCGTCAAACGTGTTTATGAAATTATTTTGTGTGTTTCCAAATCGATATAAACAAATAGCAGCCGTAAAAACACATTGTGAAGTTGTGTTTACAGCAAAGCGTAACCAAATTCGCGCGTACACAATGAATATGGACACGGATAGTAGTAACAGTTGGCGAGGCGTGCCTTTGAGTGAGTTATACGGGTCACAATCGCCTTGGGGAGCTCCTGAGTTCCCGCTTGTTTCTCCTTCGTACAACCATGCTGTGTTGTATCATGTGCCGAGTAGTGGATGTGTGGCGAATGATAGGCCTCCAAAGCCGCAGATTGGGCAAGACAAGTGGGACTCCGAGCACGTGCGGATGCCCTGCTCTGACCAGAGTCTCTATCCTGTTGAAGATGTAAGTAACAGCTCTCTTGTTGTTATAATAGGAACAGTGTTTTGCCAGTGCTGTGCACTATGGTGCAGTTAATGATTTTTGTTTATCATTGATAAAGATCAAAAGATAGAAATATGTTGTATAAGCTATAAGTAAACCACACATCCCGCTTACCTGCACATACTGAGGGCTTCACAAAACTATGTTACATAAAGGATCGCTGTAACATACCTATAAGGTGTACAATATTGAATGCTGGTTCAATATTTATTAAGCATCATTATTCATCCTACATTAATGTCCATAATTCATCATGCATGATGCATGATATAGTTGTTCAGTCACAAAGTCAGATTTAAACGAATTAAATAATAAAGACGTGACCTCAACTAATTAAATTATTCAGTGATTTCGTTCATATTACATTTTTCATTGATGTCATACAAATTAAATGATTAGCTGATGTGCAGCTACATAGTTTATCTAAATGTCACCAGTATTTTGTCATTTAAAAAAGTCTGATTGTATAGTTTCACTTATTAAGAATTCCTTTAGTTTTTTATCATCTGATAAAACATAGTTTCCAAAAGAAAATTAAAAAATAAATAACAGTTTTAATTAGCGCAAGGGCTGGTCGAGGAGGCACGGGAAAAGAGCACATGCCATGAATTGGGGGAGGCCTTTGCCCAGCAGTGGGACAGTACAGGCTACAAAAAAAAAACATTTTGATTTATAACTCACTATTATTTGACTTAATTTATCAATCAATTATTTATAATCGTTTCAGAATAACGGTGAGACCCATCTCAAGAAGCGTTGGACCATGATAGAGAATGCTCTTTCAAAGCCAATCCGCAACAGTACAGATCTCGCCAATGCAATACTGAGTTACAATACTAAGTTCAAGAATACTTGGAAATTTAGAGGATTGCATAAGCTTTTTAATGAGGTATATATCTGAGGTCTTCTCTTAAGCATGAAGTATTTATGACAAAAATATATTAGTCTGTTAGCCATCAACTGAAATGAAATGTACATTTCATTTCAGTTGATGGATTGATGTGAAAATACTGGGACTGTTGCACCATCCTTTTGTTTTTACCCTGAAAAGAGCCTGTAATAATGTATGCTTTGAGTATGAATATGATTTTGCTTTCACACTGTTTACAATGATAAATAGACAAAAAATGTACCTATGCATTCTTTTGGAATATTTTCTATGTAGGGGGCTCAGAATGATGTACTGAATATGTTCGCCTCAGTGTCCATTCCACCCCATATACCAAATGAATGCATATTTTTTTTTTTGCCTATTTATCGTTGTAAGTCTGAAAGCAAACTCAAATTCATACTCAAAGCATCACGCACAATGGTCCACTTTAGGGACTAAGTGCGGAAACCAAATCCCCAACAACATACTCAAAGCATTTATTTCAATTAGACCATCACAGGCTCTTTTGAAGGTAAAAACAAAACGATGGTGCTACAGTCCCAGTCACAAGGCAGAATAAATTTTTGTATGTACTAATGCTGGTTCATATGACATCAGTTTGGTTAAAAAATAATATGTTTTTTCTTACAGTATTTAGAAGAAGAGGAATCACAATATTTCTTTGACGTTACTCTGCCAGAGATTGCTAAACTTGCATTAGCTCTGCCTAAATTGGTGCAGGCACCAATTCCATTGCTGAGGTAAGATTTATTAAAATTATCTATTTTTTTTAATTAGCCTCTATTGTCCCACTGCTGGGCAAAGGCCTCCCTCATAGCCTTCCACTCTTCTCTCCGTGCGGTTTTCTCTGGCCAAATTTCTCATAAACGCCTCTAGGTCGTCACGCCAGCGTTTTCTAGGACTCCCTCGATAATTATCTATTAAATCAATAGTTTTGGAATGACTGCACATTCTGGTTAAGTTAGTCTTTTGGATAAGATAATGGTAGGTAGTGTAAAGATTAATTAGATTACCATTAATAAAGGTGCGCTTCCCTGGTGCGCAGGGTGTGGGGCAGCACCAACAGTATCTTAGGCATGATTCCCAGTCGCCTGGACTGTGTTTATGTGGGCCGCTGTTGTGCAATTACTCATGGGTTGTCGCAGCAGTGATCCACCGTTATTTGTTTGTTTTTATGTGCTTACTAATACTAACATAGACGTAAGTTTTACTAATAGTTTTTGAGTCATGGATACTCGAGTAAAGAGAAATTCTATTATTAATGATTTAAGAGATACACTACAAAAAAAAGTAATTTATTTTTGGATAATGATATATTTTTTTCAGAAAAATTTGGCTTTGTTGTTTTAATATCTTGCCTAGATATAGATAACTGCACAGCAAATGTTTCTTGTATTACAGACAACACAAGAATCGCTCCGTGTCTCTATCACAGCAACAAATAGCTAGTCTACTCGCCAATGCGTTCTTCTGCACCTTTCCTAGAAGGAATTCTACCAAGAGAAATTCGGAATATGCGTCCTATCCTTTCATCAATTTTAATACGTAAGCATTCTTATTTTTCTCCATATTTCATTAGAAAAAAGTTTTAATACTTTGTCTTCTAAGAATTCATAATATTGCATTTATTTATTTCCATACACATTATTAAATTTTTTAAAGTGCTATTTTAATGTTCCTAAATAAAATAATATAAAAAAAATATTAAAATAAAATATAAAATTAATATCTAAACTTTTTACAGATACCGATTTTATGAGGCAACAGATTCAGATGCAAACTTGGAGAAAATGAAATGCATCTGTCATTACTTCAGGAGAGTTGTAACAAAAGGTGACATTCTTTTATTTTATATAATATTTAGAGCTTTTGTGTTTCGTGTCCCATTTAGTTGATGGTTTGGGTGGCTTTTCATCCCAATAAGAAAAATTAATTGCACTTTTGTAGGAAACAGCTGTTTTTTTAGGGTTCCGTACCCAAAGGGTAAAACGGGACCCTATTACTAAGACTTCGCTGTCTGTTTTTCTGTCTCCAGGCTGTATCTCATAAACCGTGATAGTTAGAAAGCTGAAATTTTCACAAATGATGTATTACTATTGCCGCTATAACAACAAATACTAAAAATTAAAAAAAAAATATTAGGGGGGGCTCCCATACAACAGATATGATTTTTTTTGCCGTTTTTATAGATAATGGTACGGAACCCTTCGTGCGCGAGTCCGACTCGCACTTGGCCGGTTTTTTTAAATTACCTTTTATAAATTTCATGTGGGGTTCAGAATGATGTATGGATGGTAAGCGTCGGTGTCCCTTCCACCCCGTATCTTATATTATTATGAATGCGAAAGTAATTCTGTTGGTCTTTCTATTAAGTTTTCATGCCTTTACGGCTGAAGTACACTCATGCGGCGCAAACAGTTTATTTATATCAAGACTATCCATGGCTGTGTCTACGTTGTACATGCGCTGTATCGTTGCAGTACAGTGCCGGTCGGTACCGTGACGTTCACGCGGCGCTCGGTGCCGCCTCGAGACTGTCCCTCGTGGCCGCTCAGCTCGCGTCTGATTGGCTCGTTGCCGCTTCACGTCGAGCCACACAGCACCATTGAAGATGCTGATTCGTTGATACAAGTTGACTTTGCTAACAAGTAAGTGAACACCTTAAATTAAAGTCGTAAATTGCAAATACTTTGACTAAAAGGATCTAAAGTATAATGGCAACAATGTTTGTGTCATAGTGTATGGATTTTTAATTTAAACTGCTCCCAGTAGCTTTGTAATTTTTAACTAATCATTAAAATATAAATTTTAAATTTTCAGTTAATTAATATTCTAAAATAAGAAGTTACTTTTTAGATATCTTTTTTACATTGTGATAGGGTATCACAATGTTTTCCTATTTAACCCAAAGGTTGACTGGCAGAGAATGCCCCCTATGTACCACTATTGTACAATTATTGTAAATAAATATATTAAACAAATCCATACAAATAACATTGATGATGAAAAACCAGTTTACACTTTCCTAAAATTCAGTTTCATTTAATTTTTTAACCAACTTCCAAAAAAGAGAAGGTTCTATGTTTGGTGGGTATGTATTTTATTTTTCTTCTTACACAGGTACTTGGGTGGTGGTGTCCTGGGCCATGGATGTGTTCAGGAGGAGATTCGGTTCGTTATATGTCCTGAACTGATGATATCTATGCTGTTCACGGAAGTACTGAGGCCTAATGAAGCACTTATGATGATTGGTAGGTATTTCAAATTTTACTGTTCTGTATCAGGGGTTTCAATTTGGAATGGACTTTATCGAATCTCAAATTGTAAAATATTGATTATGAATTCGAATTTAGTGGCAAATTTATTGAAATTATATGGCAATCGGTTGTAGTGTGGGTCTTATGCCTATGTCTGTATGTGTAAGTAGTCTCAGTCTATACAGGGTGAAATTTAATTCATGGGCATCCTTTTAAGGGGTCATTGTACTCATCATTATGAACAACTTTTACTATGGGACTCAACCTAAAATCGCGAAAAAAAATCAGCTGTTCTTTGCATTTATGTTCACATAACTCGTCAAAAAGTAGGGAAGAGCTGATTTTTTTTCGCGATTTCAGGTGTGGTCCTATAGTAAAAGTTGTTCATAATGATGAGTACAATGACCCCTTAAAAGGATGCCCATGAATTAAATTTCACCCTGTATATTGAATGGTTTACTAATAAACGCTAGTATTATACATCAATTCGTCTACCCAATTACACCTATCTCTACATGGCCGCGCATGATGGTCGTGTCGCGTTACAATTGGTTGGTTTTTTTTATTGTTAGATAAAAAAAACCCTTTAATGAAAATTATACAAAATCTGAATCTCATATAACTTTTTCCAAATCGTGCCACTGACTCGTTTGTCACCTTGCTTTATGTCTCATCTTTTGGTCTTCCTATCTTATATACGAAGTTCGTTACGAATCGGACCATCACGGAGTTAGTAAACATAGGGTCGTAATTTCAAACACTACTATCCTCTTAGGTTGCGAACGGTACAGCAAGTACACCGGCTACGGGCACACGTTCCAGTTCGCGGGCGACTGTCCGGACAGCACGCCGCGCGACTCGTCCGGCCGCCGGCGCTGCGCCGTGCTCGCCATAGACGCCGAGCCCTACGCCAGCGTCGCGCGCGAGTTCCGGAGAGAGGCCGTCACTAGGGAGCTCAACAAGGTATGATGTGACAGTCGGGCTGTTTTTGACTCTGAATTAAATAAAAAAACCCACCAGCCAGGGTCAAACAGGACAAAATAGTGGTAGAACGTTTTAACTGCATAAGCCAAACGACCTGTCTATTCCATTCTCCCCAGGCGTGGGTCGGGGTATCATTCGACACGGACTCCCAATCTGACAGCCTGCAGTTCCCAGGAGTAGCCACAGGCAACTGGGGCTGCGGAGCCTTCGGAGGCACTCCACGCCTCAAGAGCTTGCTGCAACTGATGGCTTGCACGGAAGCAAGGCGACCCATGGCTTACTTCACCTTCGGAGATATTCAGCTGAGGGATGATATCGTGAATATGTATAACTTGCTGGCGCGGTACAATGTTACTGTTGGTGAGTATAATATGTTATTTTAAGGTTTGTTTTTAAGTGATTACTGCCTCGTTGGGCTAGTGGTCGCAAGCGCGACTGCTGAGCATGGGCCTGGGTTCGATTCCAGGGTCGGGCAAAGTGTTTTTGGTGTTTTCTATCAGGAATTGCTCATTAGCAGCCACGGAGTCTGGATGTGCCCGGTTTATGGCAATAAGCTCGCCCCCTTTTACATGGGACTTCAAACAACTGGCGAAATGTGGGTGGGTGTACTATTAGGTACACCTCTGCTTAAGCCTTGCGGGATTACAGGCGTGATTTTGTTTGGTTAATTGATTTTTCGTTGTCTTTTCTTTGTTGTTATTGTAGTCACTTACAGAAACAGTATCTGAAAACCGTTACAGAAACTGCTTATTCCAAGTATGTTTTTGATTGATTGATTTGAAATCAGACAAGACATACGTTAGTGTGTTGAATACACTTCCATTTGTTAGACCATAAGTGAATATTGCTGATACCTAGAATTTAGTTTAATTATTTTATTTACAAGAATTTAGAAACAATCGGAAATGGCGTGTATCCTTATGAACCGAGGTCGGTTCACATTGTGTTTAAAAACCAGTTGATTTAATTTTACTATTAATTTCCTTTCCAGGTCAATTATACAAGTACATAGTCCGGTTCTCACAAGAGAAGGATGTGGTATTCAAGCGACTGCATCCGTATTTGGAGCAGGTGCTGAAGGGAGGGAAGGCACCGTCGCCTATTCTTTGTGATGACGAAATGGAAACTGTAAGTATAGTCCTTTCACAGTTTAATTTAAGTCTGACAGCAGCAACTAAACAACAACTTTAAAATAATGAATATAAAGATCACTTTTATTTGACCATATATTGTCTAACCTAAACCGAATATCAACCTTATGGTAAAGATAGTAAATATCACTATCAATTTGCCCAAATAGAAATAAACTAACTTTGAATTAAAATTAAGAAAAAAAAACAGTTTCTGCAGCTAGGGTTAGGTTTTTCAAGTATAAAACAATCTTGATATCTATAATAAAGAATGATCTCGGTTTGATAAGAACCACCTTCTATAAGTGTGAGGCACAGCACTGGCTGCTCCACTACACAACGCCATGTAACGGCAACAAATTCACTTATAGTCTGACGACCGATTGCAAGTGGAAAAGGAAAAAAAAAGTATAAACCAATCTGGCAGAGAAGCTCGAATAGGTTCTGTTTTTATATTTTTTAACTTGTTTCTGCTTACGACTTCATCCGCGTAAAGTTTCATGTTTAATATTAAAACATTCGACAATAGCGTAGTTCTTTATGCGAATGATTTTTTTAATTGAATGAGTAGTTTCGGAGATTGCTTCCTATATCCAAACTTACAAATTCTACCTCTGTATAACATTATTATAGTTATTGTAGACTTATCAGGTGGATAGTCTGTTCAGACACTAAAATTATTTTTTTATGACCGTACCATATTTTTTTTTTCAATCCAATCAAATCATTTATTAAACAGATAATACAATCCAATTTGTTAGTAATAATACATACACATCTTAAACACTAGTAATTATAGATAATTATATTTGGGAAATTTTGGTAATAGTATAATAGTTTTTAGACGAAATGTGTAATTTTATCTATCATGAATTTCAGAGTATAACTGAAAACATACCGGCGACGGTAACAGCAATCGAAACCGAGCTCTCAAGCAAATCTCCTGACTTGTTCTCTCAAGATGATATGGATCAGAGCTTACTCGAGGTCACGTTACAATCTGAGAAGTCAGACCAACAGACACACACACCATCCCACCAGCCAACTAAACAACATACAACAACGGATACTAACAAATTAGAAGAAAATAGAAATCCCCGTATCTCTTTATTTGATGCCATGACGAAAATGGAAAGTGGTGAACTACAGAATCCAGCAACGTCAAATACACTGCTCGGTAATCAAAGAAGAAACTCTCTACTAAATGATAGTAGCCCGTCGATGGAACACGAAAATGAGCAAGCATCGAAACATAATAAGAGTATCAGCAGGAAAATCACGGATTATTTCAGTAAGAAACCAATTTGATTTTATCCGTGTCAGGTGTTTGGGGTGTGTTTATTTATATTAAATGAAATTTATTCACGTCCGTTTTATTATATTTTTGGGGATTATTTTTAAGAAACCTACACAACCCGGCAAGTGTTTGTCAATCCAAGCTTATTTTAGTTTTAGATGTGATTTTTTTCCTATATTTTATTCTCACGGGTGTCCACTGACTTGTCGGAAAGCACGTTAAGCCGTTGGTCCCGGCTGTCATTTGTAGATCTTTGGCAGTCGTTACAGGTAGTCAGTGACCCGAAAGTCTGACAACCAGTCTTACCAAGGGGTATCGTATTACCTAGCGCTAACTGGATTGTGGAGGTCAGATAGGCAGTCGCTCCACGTAAAATACTGGTATTCAGCTGCATCCGGTTAGACTGGAAACCGTCCCCAACATAGTTGGGAAAAGGCTAGGCAGATGATGGGTGTCCACTGTCTGTCTGACTATCCATCAGGGCAAATCCAAGTAATCGGGACACTTACAAAGACATCTACATTTAAGGTAGAAGGTGGGGTGGGAGCGAGACAAAAAACACGCTATGTCTCCATATTGTATTTATGTTTATTTTGTTTTATATTATAACCCAAGTACTGGTTATTTGATTTTCTTATACATGTAGAATATTTATGCTGGCTAGGCTTCCGTACGTTGTTTCACGGGTGACCACTGAAAACCATAGCACAGCATCATACTGAGTGGTAGCCTGCTTGTCGCAGTCATGACGTGCAAGCTGTTAAGTTTTTTTTATCCCGTCCTGTTGAATATATAAATATTTGATAAAATAATAAAATAATTTGTATGTTTGTTGCGTTGTATGTTTATTGTTATTTTTTTGTCATTTTCTTTATCTAAAAATACTTTTTCAACCGAACTTACGTTCAGTTTATCTGTGTGTATAATGTTTGTTGGCGTGTTTGTGTTTAAAATTTTTGGGTTTTTTTTTAAGAAAGGATAAGTGGTCACCCTGATGAGTTTTTATCGTTTAATTCTTCTTCTTAGCGTGTCGATGGCAATCTTAATTGTGTCAGTTCAGAACTGAGCCACGAGGTTAGTGTTTTAAGTTGTTCCCATCAGTTCCTGTAGTGAACAAACAACAGGACATGCAGGGCACGATATTAAATGCCCCATCGTTTGTGAAACAATTTAAATAATTTCAATTCCGTAAATGATAAATGAAATAGTTGAAATTGCCTTATCATATCACAGGACTACTATTTTAACCTCTTGTTTTTGTTTAAATTATTTTTATAATGTATATTATACTTGTCTTAGGACCGTGATCCTGGCTAGATTTTAGCCACGCTAAAATGTATTTTGAGCTAAATAAAATGTGTAGCTAAAACACTGTACCTGATACAACCTTTGTATAATAGGACCACAATATTATTTATAAATAAAACACATACCGTAATATAATTAAAATTATTTATTATCCTTCATCATATTTCTAGCATACTAAACGTAATAAGTGTATAATAATAAATAATTGAATAGTAATTTAGTTTTAAAATATTTCAGCAATATACATATTAATAACTCGATAATAGGTTTAAAAGTTCAATAACTAAATTAGACATGCAAAGTAGGCGAATTATTATTGTATTAGTTTCATAATAACGTGTAACTATGAACATATTCCACAATTTGCTAATAATCTGTCAGTATACTCTACACTAATAATAAAGTTCATAAATATAAAAATTAAAAATGAACGATTAACTAGCGACGTTTCAAAAGTGATCATAACACTCTTTATTTATTTATTTTTTTTACAAATCTTTGGCGAACTATAACAATATATGAGAATAAACATTTCAATGGCTAGCTATCAATGCACTGGAGTTGACCTGTTCTCAGTGACGGGAACATAAGGTACATCACTATGCTAACGTGATGGGCAGTCGGCCCAGTCTCACGCACAACACTAACTCCAATCTTATAATTGAATATCTATAAAAGTTAAATAGTTGGCGACTTTAACAAGTCTTTTAAAAACTTTCTTTAAAGATTGAATTTATTTGTGTATGTGTTCGACTGGGCCAACTGGTCAATTCAACGATCGTTTAAACGACAATCATCAAACAATATTTTTCTAACGTATTTAGTTAACTAAATTTTTATAATACAACGAGTTGGGGCTGAGTGTTAGCGATGAAACAATTGACTGCTGATGCAGTCTCTGTACAAAGTTCTATATCGCGAACATCCGGATTTGTCGATAATTAGCCTATCTATCGATAGATAGCCTGAAATTTTATCGATATCGATAGATGCGTTGACAGTTGACAAATATTACCAAGGCAGTATCATTCAATTGATTAATTTATTTTTGTGCTGTGTGAGAGAGATGGACGTATACGATATCGATATCGCCGTCTCTTTCATTAAACCATAGGGGAACTGTTAAGCTCATAATATACTTGGCAACTTTGATTATCAACATCATCTATCGACGCCCATAATAATTGTCTTAATACTAAAATAATTAATTCGAGTTAGTTAATAAAATGATATAACTTATGGCATCTTAATGTACAAGTACTGGTAACGCGATACGACTGTAAGGACAGCAACATAAAGCCGATTCTAGTGTCGTATAGATACATAGTGTATTTGTATGGACGATCATTACAAGCGTATATCACAGGCACCGTGTGGTGACCTTTGTAAGCTATATATATACGTAAACAGTTCTGCGGACTGCACTTCTGCTCAGGATTACTAGGGAAATATAATAACCAATTCTGAAGGCATTTTTCATATATTTAGGGTTGAGTGACTGAAACAAGACTACCTTAGTTTATAAGTTTAAGATGGTCTTTTATTTACAAAGTAGGTATTATATTTAATATATTTTTATTTAAATGGCATTATATATTTTATTTTTCATATATACTATTTTATAATTTATTTATGAAGGTACAGCTGGCTGGCATAGAGTTTGAATCGATGATTGTATTAGTAACAAAGATGAAATCTTTAACAGAATATTCATCGTAGATTAGGAGCCAGGTCCCGAAAAATCCTGAACAGAAGCCGTCCTTGCTTACTCTTAAACTATTCCAATATAAGTTATCCAGAACAATGTGAGGGACATAGTTTACGAGTATTTATTTGGTTCACCATTTTAATACATTCTGGGTTTTATCAGGCGACTGAAACTCGTGGAAATAATTCGAGAACTTTCTTCTATACAATCAGAATTTGGCTAAAAGCTATCTTAAACTCGAATTGTACGTAGGCTGTACTTTATCTAAGTTAAATGCTTGCTTCAGTCCAGCCGCCTGTGTATCCCGTACACTTTATCAAGTATGGCGTGTAACCATTCTAAAAAACGGTTAATGATTATGATTTCCACTTAGCATTAACACAGCGACACCCTGTCACCCGCCCGGGCGGTCCCGGGGCAAAAGGCTAGTAAGCTCCTAAAGATATGACGTCATTTGTATGTACAATCGATACTGTGGAACTGAGGAGCACACGCAGCTCCACCTCGAGCCGATGAGTCGCCGGCGACAGCTGTAAGTTCATAAGCGTCTCATACATTTCACTAATTAGTGTTAGATGGGAGTTCATATGTACTACTTGTCTACTACGAGCAATCCTAGTCCTTCTGTAGAACTCGGTCAGTATCCATGTACGACAGCGGACTGCAGGGCTCGAGGTGGACCTTAATAATTTAGAACGAAACCTGTGACGTCTGTCCAGAGTCGATAACTACTAAATACAGCCAGTAGGTAGTTGAAGCGAAACTAGGGAACTGAATCAAATCGGTTTCAGTACATATAGAGTGAGATCTTTTTCTTTACGGACGGCGCGTTATTGTAGTCTGGTGACTGTACCCCGCACGCGCCAGGTACATTCAACACACCACTTACAATCTTTAGCAGAACTATGAGAGTAATATCTTCTCTACCTAAATCATACTCCTTTAACTTGTCCTAAGGTAACTTTAAACCTCTAACTTAACCAAACGGTTATACCATTCATAACTCGTCTCTACCATTCTATACCGATAAAATTATCTCAATTAACCTTAACTAATCTAAAGGTAATGGATGCTGACGTAACAGTATTCTGGATAACTTATCAAAATTAAATTAGTAGTATATTTTCATCTCATATAATATAGTAGGTTTATGTCAAAATATGACGATCTAATGAAGAGAAGTAAGTTAGGAAGTTAGACATATCGATAAGATAATAAGTAATTGCTCTATGATTACAAACTGCTCTATTACACCCGAGGAACGTAACCGGACCGGAGAGACGTTCTAAGTACACAAACGAGACAGTACCTTGTCATAGTAATACGTAAACGTAAGTACGAACGTGTGCTTGAAGCTAAACTATGCTAAGCTATAGAAAAAATAAATAACAGAAAGGAGATATGACTAGATCGTTTTGTTTCATTACTAGACCCTACTATTCATAAAAGCACTATGCGCCTCTCTCCATATTTTATTATATAAATAGATATAATATGATTAATAATTCCCAATTCTAAGTTTTGTTTTTTTTTCTGATTAAAATATTGGCATTCATCTTATGTACTAACTAGCGTCGATCGGAGTGGGCGGGCGTGTTGTATAGCGTGACGTCACGTCCGCCGCCCCGTCGACGGCCTACCTAAGTATACCGCTTACTAACGACCTGCCTTCGATTCGCATACCGCATACCGACGATCAGACGTTCCGAGTGCATCGGGGATGTTCACGCACGCGAGCGCTACGACAAAGAGTATGCGAACGATATAAATATTTTATAAAATGTCAGGAGTTAAATAGTTTTTTTTTAGAAATTCGATTTCGTAATTCTAACAATGTTGTTGTTGATGTGTCGCGGAGTGCCGCGTGACGCGTGACAAGTGAGGATACTTCAGCAACGCAAGGCTCTAGGTGAAGGTTGCTCGGCCGAGGAGAGGAACCAAGCGAAGCGCGTTAGTTGTCGCGAATGGGGAGCGTGAGATGAGGATGAGTTCGGTTACGCTACGAGACGACAGAGTATAAAAAGTAGCGACAGACTAGTGGACCCGAGAGCGGTGCGGGCGCCGGGCGCCGGGCACGAGGTGCAGCCTGCGGGCACGCGAGTGCAGCCTGCAGGCACGCGAGTGCAGCCTGCAGGCACGCGAGTGCAGCCTGCAGGCACGCGAGTGCAGCTTGCAGGGCACGAGGTGCAGCCTGCGGACACGAGGTGCCGCCTGCGGGCACGAGGGTGCCGCCTGCGGGGCTTGACGGCAGGCAATCGGCTGTCTGCCCACGTGACAAATTATTTAGATACATTTAAATAATTGCAAAGCATACCCTGTATCCTAGAATCACTTTTATGGGCGATTGTTTTATACATTCTGAGAGGACTCATTAATCTATTACAAATGTTCGCGTCTCCGCTATATATTTTTAGGGAATTTTAATTTTAATCAGTATAAAGATATAAGTACACAATATTATTAATCGTCCCGGGCGGTGCCCGGGCGCATTACGCCTACATTACCCACGAGGTGATATTATCGATAGTCGATATACTAAGTATACGTGTTCCGGTTTGGCATCGATTTGTGAACCTGTAACCTAAGTAGGTCGCGGCGCGGCGCTGCCGCCGTCGGCGTTGCACTCCACACACTTGCGACCCGAGCGCGACCGTGGCCGGCACTGGCCACCACTGGCCACCACTGGCGACCAGCAGTGACACTTCTTAACCAGACAAGACTCGCCTGTCGAGCGGTCGGCTCGCAGTCGGTTTACGAAACGAGACCTCGTCGACAATTATCTACAACGGTAACATAAGAAACATTCATAAATAAATACTTAACGCATCAAATAAAAACAACTTCAAAAAGCGTAACAACGTATTGCACAATGGTGAGATAAGACTTCAGAAAAAAGAACTAGAGACACTTAACACAATATTATTTAGTTTTTTTTTTTTTTTAAGAATATCGTTTAAACACACTGCTTACTTGTAAATCATAATCGCCTAAAACTAGAATACTATATCGATATAATATAATTATTTGTGTAAATATAAAATTCTATGTCTTGTGTGAGTGTAATATTTGACTAGAGGCGGGCGGCGTGGCGCTGGCGGCCGGGAGGCCCCCGCCACCCGCGCCGCGCCGCATGCGCGCACACTGTGCGACTTGTCCGCGCGCACGCAATATATCTAAGGTATCTTCGTATTATTTAATATTTATATTGGTACTTTTCTTGATTATGAATCTATTTTCTCATTAGAAATTACACTAGTGTGTTCTGTTGTTTCGCGCACCACTCACTGTTGACTCCCCGGACGCATTTAGTCGCGGTTATTGTATTTAACACCTTAACACGAATATTTTTTTATACATGGTTAATTTATACTACACACGCACAGCAAGAAATAAAGAAGGGAAAGCGCGCTCCTTGTGAATTGACATCGCGACATCGCAAGTTCGTCGCCCGCGCGTCACGCGACCTCTCTGGCGGCGATTGTCTAATTTACTATCTACAGATCTTAGTCATTTAATAACATCTTGGTTGGAATGCAATTACATTCAAAGCATTTGAAAGGCAATCAAATGGCATCATGTAATAGAGACATTTTCGAAATTTCCCTTTGGTATGTACAAAAATAAATAGTGATTTTTCTTTATAGCAAACTTCTGAAAGTGCCTCTACCGTGATAATTTTGCCTGTAACTGTTCGTAACCAAGTTCCTTGCCACAAACTTGCTTAATTCGTTCAATATGTGAGGATAGGAAATAACAGTCCTCGATACTGAAAGCTGTACACTGCAAGCCGACAGGTGGGAATGTAAAGAAAGTTTAGAAACAGTTGAGAGATCGAGTGAACAACACGAGTAGGTCCGCCAGAGGACAGACGCGCGGCGCTCGGCCGGCTCGGGAGCGTAACACACACATGCAATACAGAGACGAACGGCCTGTACAGTCCATTATGTTGATATTATATTTTTTATATCACAGCCCATTTTGGAATTTACAACACATAATAACACGATCTTTTGAAACGAAGGCCTAAGTATTCGGTCTTGAAGTGCACTTTCATTTGTACACAGCGTTAAATACAAACATTTAATTTTGTAACAACATCGTTCACTAACATGTAGGTTTGTGAGGTGCTGGCCGTACCATGGACAGACAGACGCGTCAATAACAACGTGATACTGAATATTTTACATGGTCTAACTTATAGGTTCTATTTCTACAAGTCGCCGTTTGCATAGACAGTGTACATAGTTGTCTTCTGGGTAACATTTTAACTTCGTGTAGGATGTGCTCTATCTATATTACAATTTGTGTTTGCCTCCAATAACGTCGTAAGAGAATGTCGTGTGGTACGAGCCAGCGACATAGCTTACACACACATATACACACGCTTGTTAAAATTTAACAAAATATAGGACATTATAAATACTCCAATAGTGATCTATGCGAGCACTTAGATTAGTGTGATCAGTTCGGCGGTGGGAGACAACAGTGTCCGCGCGGCGCCGCGGCGCGAGTGTCGCGTCCGTGCGGCGCGGGCGGCGAGCGGGCGCGCGCCGCTCGCGCCGCACGCTTGCGCCTACTGCGCAACCACACGCTAGCATCGCCCGCGGCGCTGCAATATACAATAATTAAAATACACTTCTTTTTTTCTTACATTTTCAACTTACTTAATAAATTCAGTTTGGCTTAGTTCAAGCAAATAACTAGTATAATAAATTTATGTTAAAAGTTCAGTTAAACGTTAAGTACTTAGAAGTAGAAGTATGATTACGAATGACAAAATTTTTATAACGTGTCATTTTTTTATAATAATAATAATAATTTAATCAAAGTTAATAAATTGTATATATAATAATATAATAGAGTAATTTAATGATTAATCGATAATGATAAGAATGAAGCATTCCTACGCGCTGATTTAATAAATTACTTTTAACTAATTTAGTATACTCGCCGAGTGGGCTTGCATAATTGTTTAAGTAAGTATGTAGGTAATGATATTTGCTATACAATAAATGTGTAGTAAATTCCATAGTATTGATAATACGCGAACGGGCGCGCCTCGGGCGAGCCGTGCGGGCAGGCCGCCACCTGTAACGACAAACAAGTTCTATTATTTATCAATACCTGACACCGCTGCACCGATAGCTACAACTAAATCAACAATCGACACATTCCGAGAGGTGAATGGATGGATAGAATAAGAAATGAGTACAAAAGAAGAAGTGTGAAAGTGGCACTTGCGACTGAAAAGTTGTGTGGTAATCGGTTGTTGTGAGGAAAGTTTTGAGTATATTTTTAAAAGTAGCGGAAGACTATAGAAACGATATCGTGAGATGACGACTAATAGAGATGTATGGGAAACACATTTCCAAAAGGCCGAAGTATGGTTGTATAGTATACGTACCATGGGCACGCGAATAGCGCGCAGGGACGGCGTCTTGGGTTAGTAAGGCCGATTGGCATCCTTGGGCCGCTTCAGCTGGACCTTAAGCCGCTTCATGCCGATCTGGAAGCCGTTCATCGCCTGGATCGCCGCCTGCGCCGACGTCGGGTTGTCGAACGATACGAAGCCTGGAACATAAAAATTAAGTAATTATAGTGCTGTTCAGGATTCTGTAGTTTGTCCTATGACAGTTGATCTTGTCATAAAAATTACGCACGTTTTCTTTTTGTAATGTCAATGTTACTCCAATTGGCTGCAGATTTGATTGGCTCGTTGAAAATGTGCCTAAATTGGATATGCGTACATCTTAAAACAACCCCTTGGTTGTGCGTTATATTTTAAACAATCTTCATCCAAACGACTGTAGTTCAGACAAATGCATTTAAATGCTAACTAACCGAAACACTTGCTCTGATTGGTGGCACGGTCGATGAATACTTTGCTGCTGATGACGTTGCCAAAGGGCAGAAACATCTGCATCAACTCGGCATCTCCAAACTCCTGGGGCAGGTGGTAGATGAAGAGGTTGCAGCCCTCGGGGCCAGAGATGGAGCAGCCTGGGAACATAAGAAAATCTTTAAAGAACTCACAAATCTGCTCTTAACACCATCACGAAAAGGTTATTGTAAAGGGAGGGAAAGGAGGATAATATGGTATTGTAAGTGAATTTATTTTAGTTGTTAAAAAGATGTTAGTATGGAAGAAATGATTGATGAGATAGATTTAGAAGTCGAGTGATGTTTTTTTTATTTTGAATGAAAAAGACAAGTTACATTTATTGTTAAGGCTGAAGACAAATAAAAAGTTGTTAAAAATAACACGTTACATGTTATAAAGTTGATGCAGATATAGACATAGAGCAGCAACACAACCTACACAGAGATGCACATGACAGGCAGTGTACAGTGACAGACGTGGGTACTATGCAGCAGAAGCGAGTGAAGAGTTAGCAGTTGTGGCGCTAATCGTAAGCCACCTGTGTGTCACTGTATACTTGAAAGAACACCGACTATTACAACAAAACATAGTGTGGACAACAAACATTGAAACTGCTATCCAGCCAAAAGCAGTAAAGAAGGATAAGAACCGAACTGCTATTTACACTAAATCAGTTTTTTTAACAATGAGACAACGTGATCTTTAGTTGAAACCTTTTGGCTGAATATCAAATAGAAGTACACGTATTATAATAAAATCAATGAAACTCTAGTAATGTATTTTTCATTATGTTAGTTTTTTAGTCAAGTTTCATTGGTTTGTGATGGGCTCTGAAAACACAAAGAGCTGTAATGGCAGTGGGTGATTCGTCTGCTGAAGGACTGGGTTAGTTCGATGGCATCTTCCTCGGAGCTCCACTTACCTTCTCTCTGCGCCGGCGCAATGGTCGACATCGGCGGCGGGATGGGCTGCGGAAACTGCCCATAAACCGCTGGATAAGCTGTAGAACATTAAGTTGCACATTTTCACAATGAACACCTAAAGTTGCGTACATATACATGCATGTAACAACATTATTATAACAATTATCAAGCTAAAGTCATATCTATTGATAATACATTAAGTGTAATTTATTCTCCCAATTAATGTAATCTTAAAAAGTTATAAAATAATTATTTAATTTTGGTGGCGATGTCAATAAAATAATATTTAGACAGATAACATTGAACACAAACTACTTGATTACTAAAATAACCATAATATCGAGTAGCGTGATTTGAACAGCGGACCCTGTAGGGGTACACACAACAATATTACATCGTTTACTAGCAATTGATAGATCTGCTTAAGTTGAAAATTCTAAAAGTGTAGTTTCCATGAGAATAAATGAGCACTGGTTTGTAGCAGATCCATCAATGGTAAAAATAATAATATAAACAGATTACAAGACATCCGTTCTCCTTGCACATCGATATTGTAACAATATGAACCATTCATTCAAAATACAATAATTACTTACAATAATTAATTACTCATTCTATAGGTGTGAATTTTGCCATTTTGTTGCTAAAAGAACTTAAAAATATTGAAAACTAGGATTTCTTCTATATTTTCTCTAACACTAATTATAAAAATTTCTTTTAGCAACAAACGCTAACATTAATTAGACTTGACCAATAGTTACAACTGGTAACAAATATGAAGTACTTTTAAATTACTTAATGGAATTAAGTCTCTTCCGAAATAGGATTAATATTTACCAGGGAACTTCTTAAAAGCTTACATATTTCTTCAAAAGTTTAGAATTAGGACTAATGGTATGTAAAACTTTCCAGTCGTATTTAAAAAAATGTTAAACCAATCAATTCAGGTTCCCTATTGGTCAAGCGTAAAGCGTGTCACGGAAGCGGTGAGGGTGTATGTTGAGGAACGGTCTCACTCACCGACTCCGGGGAAGGGCTGCATGCCCGGGTAGGCCGCGTGCTGCAGAGCTGCAGCGTCGCCGTTCGGCAGCCCCTGAGCTGTTACGGGCACCGCTGAAAAGTACAAAAATATGTTGAATATTGATGTCATTTAAATTTAATCTCTGAAGATATGCTGTTTTCTGGGCGCTGACATCTACGAAATACGGTGTCACAATTTAAACATTGATAGAAAAAGTTCGACAGATCTGTCATAAGCATTTGATAGCATGAATCATAAGGCACTACTGATTAATCTTGCTCATTAGTGCCATAAATAATTTAGGTTACAATTAGATAGCTTATTACGCCGATCGATAAGTTGTGAAAAAACTCATAAACGATGTGGAACCATTCGATTGTAATAAATGAATAGGGGTTCTACAGGGTTCAATGTTAGGACCATTACTATTTTAATTTTCAGCCAGTAGTGAAGTTAGGGTTTTAACACTTACGTCCAGTAAAGGTTTGGTGTATGCCGTTGGTGTAGACGGCTTCCTGCGGAGGAGGCTGTCCGTTAGCAGTCTGCGCGGCCATGTTGAAGCCCGGCATGGTGGGGGACGGCAGCGACGGCAGCGCGCCGTTCAGCGGCTGCCCCCCGCCCGTACCTATCGCCAGACCAGAGAAGTTGTCTAGAAAGAGAATAGTAATGTGGTCACAAGATGAGAATTCTATACGCTAAGGTAATTATACCGCTAAGTTCGAAAGTTTAACTTTTTGTGCTTTATCTAAAGTTTAGATGTGCTTGTGATTGACTTTGTTAAAATAAAGATCTGATGCTAACAATTAACGTTGCAGACAAAAACGTGTATTTGCGTTAATGTGCATCATAATAATAGGACTAACCATGAATTCATTTAACTTCAAGCTATACTTTCACATTTGCCATTTGCCTACAGCTTGATATCGTTAAGAACGTAAGTATAATAAAAAGTATAGTTACCCGAGGAGGGTGGTACGACGGAGTTAGTCATGCCGTTGAGTGCGTGCGAGGCGAGCGCCGTCATCGGACTGATGTAGCCCTGCGCCGTCGCAGCCACCATCAGCGCGGCTTGTTGCTGAAAGATTAAACAATATATTTAAATAATCAATTTATGATTATGAAGGATGAGTTATGAAGAAGTTCTAAAAGCCCCAGAATGAATCATAGGTACGATGTTTCTTAGCTTTTAGTAGCGGTTGCTACGGCCCGTAGCGTCCCGTAGCGGATATTAAGAGTCTCCTTTGAGTATGTTATTTTACGTAATTGATGTCAATTTACAAATCAATGGAGTATTAAGAATGTTAAGGATAAGTATAACATCGAGTCGTGAATCCATTCAAACACATAATTTGTATCATTCAATACGTGTACTTCGTAGCTCTAGATCAATTTCTCAGTTCTACATTTATACGTCTTCTTAGAAGCTCCACAAGGCTATTGATATTAAACGGGATCATGTTAATGTGAGCTTTGTATTACGTAAGTACGTAGCGCGTAGCTCGACGTAGCACATTGTCTACGAGGAGTAGCACTACTTGCTACGCCAGATTATATTCCGTACATAATCGTGAACTACATGATTACATTATGTTATTGTAGGTTCAGTCTGACATAAGTCTTACGTATGTTTTTCAGTAGTATTGTAGAAGAAAATCTTAGATCTATTCGCATACGGATTTTGTAGAATCATTTGAGCGATGTGCCTTGGTTTGGTCGAAAGTCTACTAATCGAAAAATAAAGATATACAGCTAAAAACGAAACGACGCCAAAGTGGCGCTTACGCATTTCGAGTGAAGTGTCATGTTGAGTCAGAGACTTATAAATAACATTTATATCGATAAAATCTGTTTTCCACACCAGATTTTCTTCCTAAAACTTTTCGTGGAGAATGTGTAAGTTTTTCTACCGTTTACAACATATTAAAGCTACCTCTGAAAGGGTCTAGACACATAACGTGGGTATTTATGAAGTTGTAAAAAGTTTGCAAGCACGGAGGTTGCAATATTGCATGCTGTACGTCCATCAATTTTCATCAGCTCAAAAACAGGTTTTAAAACTTTTGTTTATGAGCCTGAGTTTCGGCGAAATTGTTTTGGATATCTTTAGAACTTACATATCTGATATTTTGGTAAAATTTATCTATACATCCATACAAATAAATAAAATTGAAGTGTCTGTTTGTAATATCAAAATAACAGTACGGTATTTATCACAAAAACACATTTTTTGTCTCGTTTTGCCCGTCGGCTAATGTCCGAAACGGCTGGACCGATTTTGACAGGACTTTTACTGGTAGATAGCTGAAGTTATAAGGTCTAGAAAAATAATTAGGATTCCGTGCAAAAAAATTAAAACCCTTGAAATTGTTAACAAAATCCGATTCAAAAAGGGATGTAATATTTTTTTCAACAGCTCGTTGAATAATAAATTATTAACATGATATTGACCGGATATTTCCAGGATTGGTTGGGTGGATTTATATTTTATCAAGATGTGGGCTACATATGTATTCCTGATTGATAAAAAGACCGTCCTTCTAATAAGTACATTCACGTGTAATGGCTTACAAAAAATTGTCTCTCAAATGTAGTAACTTAAAAGATCCACTACAATTTGGGCCTTAAATATACTATGATTGATGTATTTGGAGTACATATACTGGCTGGGTAACTGAAGGTTTAGACAGAGGCCCTTTAGTACTCGCTCATTTGGCCAGTTATGTTTTAAGTCCTATTGCCATCAACCGGCCGTAAATCCAGACTCCTGCAAACCTCCTTCATATATTGTATTCTTTGTATTCAGGCTGTAGTAGCTCACCTGTTCCGTAATGACTTGCGCGTAGGTGCTGTAGGCTCCGAACTGGTTGAACACGAAAGGGTTGAGCAGACTCATGTTGCCGGCCATCTGCTGCATGCGTCGCAACTGTCGCTCCTTTTCTGTGTCCGCGAACTTCACTACGAGGCTAGATGATGCGCCCTGGAACAACGTGAGGGTACGGTGAGTTTTGGAATGTGATGTGTCGTGTCACTTGCAGGCCGATTAGAGTTTAGAGGGTTCTTCAGCAAAATTGTGAGCATTACGAAATATTGGCACCGTAAAGGTACCTTTTTCTAATGTGGTTACTTGTTCATATAAGTACCCCAGAAAAAGGTCTCTTCTCGGCCATTTTACGAACTTTTGCCATGAATAAAAAGGACAATAGGTAATACTGCTTGTGCCAAAATTAAGTGCATAATATATGACCGAAAATGGCTCAAGTTGTGCACTTTGCGTCTTTGATTTTACCCCTAATAGAGAGGAAAATTAATCCCACCGACGCTGGGCGAGATACGGCGTTGACCTCTTTAAAAATGCAGCAACAAAGCCCCTCGTGAATATTAAAACTGCAATAGCAGACGCGTAAAGTGCTCCCCGGACTATAACAACGGCAATCCCACAAACTAGGGTACAACAAAACGGTTGGCACAATACCGCCAGCAAAACGTTCAGCGTTCACATTCATTATGTATTTGCAGTCGGAGTACAGGCAAAAATGGGCGCGGGTAGGCCCGGCACGAGCGCGCAACAGGTTTCCTCCCCATAGTTGCAACAAGTTATTTGGGCTCACATCCAAAAATGCATCGGCCGAGACGTTCCGCGAAGTTGCTCGGGCTGGAGGCTCTCTTGCGGAAAGCTGGCTTCCTTCCTGGCTCGGCCACTATCTCCGCAGCCGGCCGCACCGCGCGCCCGGCTGTAAGGACGCGCTAATTGTCGGCGCGTGTTTGCTAAAAGTATTTCACAGTAGAGTGCGCGCGTGGCCACGCATAACATTTCACTACTGAATTATTCCATGACGATTCGTTTTGTTTCGACGATTTCATTGTTTGATATTTTCGATTTCCGCTTTATGTAAACGTTGTGGCGCCCGCTTAAAAGCTTTCAATCCATTTTGTTTTTGATTCCCAAATAAAAAAGTAAGTGTTTTGCAAGCATCAATACATAAAAATGATTGTTGCTATATAAAAGTAAGATAAGATACTTTAGCAATTAGTTAACTAAACAGCGCGCGACGTTTACGAGTAAGCAAGTTTGTAATTTAATGGAGTTGGTTAAGTCATTAAATTATTATTAACGTAAAAGATTAATGGTAGTATTAAGGCTGTACGAAATTTGCTTTAGGTAACGGTTGATTAATGTTTATGTTATGAATAAATATTTTGAAAAAGTTTAGTGAAGTGCTTTATTGTCTAAATTACCCGATTAATGGTTAAAACTGTAATCTGATTTAATCTTAATATTTGCGTGAATAAACAGACTGTATAAATCTGTGCTTGGGTTGAGGCGACAAATGGCGGCGGTGTCGTGTGTCGCGTGGGCGGCGGAGGTGACGCTTACAAATGTGGCGACATTACACCAGCTATGTGAGAGCAGTGTGTGATATACCTATTAGTGTTTATGACCGAAATACAAGATGGTCACTAGAGTCTGCTTGAGGACGCGGTTTATTAAATTGTGTATTCATCATCAATAGGTCATAAAAGCCAACAGTAGGAGTGAACCTAAACACCATTAATTAAATCGCCGTAATACCTGGATAACGTGTTGGTGATCGTTGCAAATTGTTTGAAGAGGACACTGCCCACACCTCAATTGATATTAATATCCAACATAAAACGGTAGTTGATGAATGCGCACGTGCGCTTGGTTTTAAATATATGCATTAAAAAAGTTAAATGCAGTTACACATCATAATTGTTATGGAGACAGACAGACAAAAACAAAAAGATTAAGCTACTGTCTACAGCCTTATTTAGTCTACTTATAGTTGAGCCATATTTCTTTAGTTCGGTGTAGCTAGTCCAATCACACCCAACGAGACCTATTCAAATTATGTAATTTCTGTCAGTCAGAAGTTCTGGCCTTGAATAGAATTACAAACGGGTCTAGATTGCCTACACGTGCCTTCACCACTATTCTCCGGAACTGTTATTTCTTAGAATCTCTAAAAGACTCTTAATGATCAAAAGGGTAATGCCCATTTTCAAACACCACACAAGACTATAATGAATACTGTTAATGGAAACAGACATAAGTAACTATCATCCTCACTATTAATATCTACCATTTATTTTATCCAGCAACTAACTAGCAAGCAAAGTCTTTGCCGACTCAAAGCCACCAGAAATCTTTGACGCGATTGAAACAGTTTAATTCTGCTTCAACCAGGTCAACACCGTTCCTTTAAACGTGGCTCCACTGAAGTCTTACTGAAGAAGTAAGCTTAATACTGGTAATTGATTTCTATTAATAGATTTAAACGTTGAGTTGATTGGAGATTTCTGCTTTTAAGGATGTAGGTCAAATGATTTGCTGGTTCGGTTCGGTTTTTTTGTGGTTGATTAAGTACGAGAAATGTTTCGACGGTTGGCTTTGATCTTGTTATTTAATTAAGGCACTGAAAAGCCATAACGTTATTTCTGAAAGATTTTTTATTTCTTTGTTAGCTGGCACATAACAAAAGGTGCCGAAAAATTGTGAAATATGCCAGGGACGGTCGAAGTCAGAGGAAACCTAGATGAAGTACTTAATACTGTGCATCACACTATGCAGATGGTGTCGTCAACATCATAATCTTAGCCAGGAATCATCGATGTTGTCATAAGTACCTACTAACTTAAGACATAGATAGCACAGGGTCTTCTAAGATGAAAACATGGTTCTTATTATCAATAAAATAAAGACTAAAATCGTGATAAAGAATCTCGATTTGCTTGAAACCACATGGATACGGACAAGAAAACCTATAGCAAACTGAATTGTATTTTTTTTAAATTACACACAAAATCACTGCATTTAGTTACCTACACAAGTGAAGTACACTCACCGCTAGAGATCCCTACCTCCTTTCACCGTTTATAGTCTTCCCTAGCTAAACTTTATTGCGTATTTTATTAGCCAATCGTGTCGCGACGCTAGCTTCGTGCATCTTCGCGTAGCTTCGTAAGGGGGGACATGGGGCACATTCGTTACATCTTCTGTGCAATTAACGGGACATTATTAAACTCTTAATTGCTCTTGTGTAAGTTCACTCTCGCTTGTATAATTTATATGTTTATGGTATACAGTATATTTTATAGTTGTTGGGAAATGTGTTGTTTGGTGTGAAATTAGTGGAGTGCTAATTAATGTTTTGTTTTAAATTATTAACACATATACAGAATCCAATTTAATTTAACGTTAGCGGTATTCAGTTGCCCTCCTAAATAGAATAATCAGTTTTCGCTTTCCATGAATCAATTAATGTGACCAGTTCATTATATTGTAACGTACTATGTGATGTGCACCCATTACCCTTCCTCACACACTGATCGAACACGCTTGCGCACCTTGTAGACTGCGTATCAGTGTGCTACGGCGTAGCACGCACCGCTACGACGCGACGTCTCCATGCATTCTGAAGTTTCTTCGATTTTTGTTTTTATAGGGTTCCGAGGAAAAAACGAAATCCTTATAGGATCACATTGCTGTCCATCTGTCTGTCTGTCTGTCCGTCCGTCTGCCTGTCAAGACCCTTTATCTCAGGAACGCGTGGAGGTATCAAGTTGAAATGAAAACCATATACTCAAATCTACAATCCCTTGAAGCTGTAAAAAATCAAAATTCTAAGTTAACGTAAAAAAAGATACGGCCGTTTATGCCACAAAAAACGTATATTTTGACACTCTCAAGGGCATCAAAATTTATAGGGTACTTTCCGTTGACCTAAAATCAATTAAGAGAACCAATGTTTTATAGCACATGTAAAGGACAAATCTGAAAACCGTAAATATGTAGTTTAATAACAAAATACCTACAAGTTTATATACGGAACCCTCGGTGCGCCAGTCCGACTCGCACTTTTTCAAATTCCAAACCAATTAATTGGTTTTCTTTAAAGTCCAATTTAAAAAAAAATCTGATTGAATGCAACCTGTGTGCAGTATACATTTACCACATAACAACTTTTTCAGCTGCAATGTTCAAGCTACTTTAGTTACAAAGCTACACGTTGAGTAAGTACTGTATATCTCAAAGTACATTTAACGACCAATAATGAACTTAACAAATCTTTTTGCCCATAAAACTAACTCTTTACAGTGAAATGGCTATAAAATCAATAGGTAGCTACAACGGCAATAAAATGTTTGAGCGACGAACCGTGTCCAGTACTATGTAGTGTATAAATATTGAGACAGTAAACATATGACAGTGGCAGCGTGTAAACAACACACCTACTACGATTTAGGACCTAAGTCACGCTGTAAATATTCCGAACTAAGTCATTGTGTAAAGTAAAGGCTTGGTAAATAATGCAAAATAAGCTTTAAAGGTATAACGCCCATAGAAACGCGGGAGTACTGAATGTTCGAGAATGTTTCCGATGCACCGATGTTGTATCCTTTTCCTCTTTCACAGAGTCTAGGAGAAAGAACAAGAGAGATCCAAGCCTCTGTCCAAGTTATTTGAAAAGCACTCGAAAATCCGGCAAAGTACCCCACAAACAAAGGGTTATGGCCGGAAACCAAACCAGCAAGCCTGAGAGATATTTCTCGACGGCATGTAAAGCCAAGTCAGAGGCCCATGGGTGGCATAAACTCTGACACCAGGTTAGGCACCAACCACACGATAAAAAAGAGTAGCCGGTTGATAGAAACGCTCTTTCATTCATACATTTGCAACATCAGAGAAAACGGAATCATCGATCCGACGAAGAAGATTCAATTGATGCCCATCACTGCAAGAGGTCAATCAAAATGCCAAGCAACATAGGAATAGTTGGTATCAACATCGAGTTTGGTAGCTAGAAGGTCGCATCTCAGCTACATTCAATGTCTAAAATCCCTATTTCGACAGATTGAGTCAGTTTATAATGCAACTGGTCTTAAAAATCGAGTATCCTTCTTATGACCAACAAGTTTTAGATGATTGATAATTATAAACATGTTTAATAACAACCCCAACAGAATTCCTCCAAATTATTTACTTGCCATTCCTCTCTCTCGTCCTTATGATATAAACTCAGTATACCACAGAGAGCACCTAAACAAACAGCGTACTACATACGCGTAGATGTCCGTGGACAGATCCAGATCAACAGTAAATAACCGCCGCCAGAGACGGAGGGCTTCCTGCCTTCTGACACTTAATGTGAGCGCCAGGGAGGGACTCAGGAACAACGGAAATTTGTAATAATACGCCGTGTTTAGTCAAATAGTGGGGAACAGAGAGTAATGATTATTATAATCGTTGGCGTTGCTCGTGTTTTGGTTTTTAAGTTATGGCTTTGTTTGTATAATTTTGGGTTTTGGAAGGAAGTAGGGGAATCTATGACTACAATATTCTTAGCTAAACGAATAACTGTGTTACCAAGTATAATATATTACTAGTCCTGACACGTTGCTTTGCAGTTTTCTTGAACATATTTGATTGAAAGTTGGCGAAACATGTCACTAATGAATTCTAAATCAATCTTGTAGAGATTATAAAACCTGGAAAAACTAGGACATGTCGGACTTTTTCTTATAAAAATATATGCAATTTACGCTACGGCTCAAAGGTGTCCAGCAAAATCAATGAACACTGTCATCAATTTCATACAATATTTTCACAAAAGGAACACTTATTCCTACCAAGTTCACTTCAACCACTTCCTCAGAAACTCCAACGTATAATATTTTAGTAATTAGCGTAAATGAAGTGTTTATGAGTGAGTGCGGGTCTGTGGCGGAAGCGGAGCGGGCCGGCGGGGCGGAAGCGGAGCGGGGCACACAATGCGCGCCGCTTCCCCGCTGCAAAACTGTGCTGTGTGTGTGCTCAGTCTAATGTGCGATTAACTGTTACTTATTATTGCTACCGTAGGAAGAGGCTTAAGTATTATCAGTTCAGGAAAGACTTGGATGCATAAGTAATGGCTTTATAATAATTAAACACCAGTTCCTCAACTAATGTCAATTGGCCAGCATACTTTTAGTGTTTCAAGATTTGAAAAAGTTTTTGCATAAAAATTCTGAAACGGTTTGCTTCAAACCTTACTTATACCCACTACGCAGAATACAATCATGCCATAGTACGATCCATATTTCAACATTGTTGCAGCACAGATTTCCAGCACAGTGTTTGTCGGTGTATGATTACGGACACAGTGTCTCCCAGTGTGTGTCGGTCCAGCGGTCTCGTCTGATACGGCAGATAGATGGCCTCTCAGATACCGCCGCTCTGCACACATCTGCACATTATGTCTCCGCTTACCGACAATTGAAATATATGTAGTATCAAGTTAACTGAGTAACTAGTAACACTTATTTGAAAACATAAAACTTGGGAAAGATTTACATTTCGCTCAAGTGCTTTTGGTTGATCGATTCAATGATTTGAGCCTATTTTTTTTGCGTACGAAACACCCATTATGATTTACTGAAATCGAAAAGTTAAGGAAAAAGAAAAGGTAAAAGTCCTCGACCAACTTCAAGATACCTTTCCGTCGAACCCAATTTTTAATCTTTCTCCACCAATTTAATTAATTAAAAGTTATTCAAACTCTAAACGAGTTATACAATCGAGAACAAACCCAAATTTCAGGGAAATAGGGTTAAATCAATTTAAAACTAAGGATCGTTCACTATAATGGTATAATATCGGATCATTTATAACTGGTTTCAAAGCAGATGTACCCGGCATCATAGCTATAGTTATTACTTGTATTAATCATCGCAAAACCACAGAATTTGGTCTGCCTTAATTGAAACACAAATAGCTAGGTGTGATTGGAGCGATGGCGAGATTAACTCATATCATCCCAGTGTTCCAATTTCGGAACGGTTACTTTTTACAATTTTATTCGAGTTTTTGAAAGCATCCATTAATTCATGTTTTTATGTTGGTATTACTGATATTTCTAACTTTTAATTGAATAAATGTCATTTTACTTCGAGCGGTTGTTTTAACTAATAAGACAGATTTTATTTGAAAGTTTTTGGTGAAAATTATGGCGAATAGAAAAATGTAAGTAATTATTATATTTTATTATTATACTATTGTCAATTTTGTGTTTATGTACGCGTTACGTTTTTGTTGTATCATGTCAGAATAAATTTCTAGAAAAAAAATTATAGTTTGTGGGTAAATGTGAATTTTGTGTACCGTTCCATTATTTGAACAGTAGGAACATACACCCATGTAAAATGTAAATATTAGATTTGATAATTTACTAGTATTACCTCCTAATTATGATAATATTTTTTGTAGATTGAATGTGAATCAGATAATCTTGCAGTTGGAAGAAGATGATGATGTGATTGCGGCTGATATTTTCATCACACCTCCTGATAATTGGCAAAATAGTGACAAAAACAGTGGTGATGAAGAGTTCGCAAGTGTAAATAATTTGTCTAGCCATCAGTTACTTGCAGAAACTGATTTTCGGGTCACCAGGACAAGCTGAGTCAAGGATAGTGAATGAACTTATTGGAGACAACTGAAGCACATCGTCAGTGACCCAGCCTCCACAACCAAACTCATCGTTGTCAATGACACAGTCGTCAAGACGTGTTGAAGTCACAAGAGAGGTTTGTAGATATCCCACAAAAGGATAAGAAAGATTACAGTCAACCAGATTTTCTGAAAAATCTTGAAAGCCCTGTTCAATTTTTCGAATTATTTTTTTATGAAGAGGTGTTCGAATTACTGCGCTCAGAAACTGAAAAAATGAAGGGTAAACATGAATTTCGGGTTACTACGACAGATAACAAACATCTTATTTCAATCTCGTTACTGCCAGGGAACAACAGTGTATAGAGATATCGAATGTACTGGGAAAAAAAAGTTGACTGCAGTTTTCCACAGTAGCAGCTCTAATGTCACGAAATCGTTTTGAAGATTTGTTGCGTTATTTCCATGTTGCGGACAATAATAATCTGGAACCTGATGATAAGTTCGCAAAAGTTCGCCCTCTATGGAAACTGCTCAATGCGAGATGTGCCAAGTATTACCCTGGATATAAAAATTTGATAATATCATCCTGAACTAGGTGTTGGTGCCTCAGTTGTTCTGGATAATATCCAAACTGCGACAGGAAAACTACATTATTTACTATGAGATTTAAAACATATTATTATGTAATTACTTATCTAAGTTTTCAGTGTAATAAATAAAAAGTCTACAGAATAGTTTTATTTCATAACGAAATCCATAGCCACTAACGCGAACGGTATCTTACATGTATGTATAATCCTAGTGTTCCATTATTGGAACGGTTACAAAACTCAAAATCCAAATCCCGTAATTTTTTTTTGGATATGTAGGTACCATTATACATCTATAAACATACTCTGATCCGATTTTTATAAAAAATGGAATTGTTTTATTATGATTGGGATGATATGAGTTAAACTAGTTCAAACCGGTTTAAAGCCCCGACAAAGGGTGCGAATGCTAAAAGGTCGAGCGGACCTTAAGGCGTTTTTACATGAACTTAAGATGAACCAGTTTGAACCGAATTGTTACAAAACTGTGATTAATGAATTATTAATATGCTTTGAGTTATCTTAGCTAGATAAACGTTTTGTTCAATCCAAGTCGGGTTTATGTATTGATAGTGGATCCGGCGTGAATATTATTAATTATAATTCCATAGTCGACGAACTGTAATGTTGTGAATTAAACACATGAGAGATACAGAAATAATCCAAACATGCGAGGGATACATGACAAACATGAAATGACATGCGAATTATGGAAAGGCACGAAAGTCTTAATAGTGCTACTTATAATACAAAACTAGCCACAAACGTAACTAGTTTGTGGTCTCAACAAAAATGATCTGAACCACTCAAAATTAACGAGTAATCCTTCCACACAAACGGCCACCACTAAAACCTTTCTTGCGACTATAAAACGAGCTCAGTATAAACGCGGCTTTACCCTTGTTTTATTAGACCCTGCCCATAGATGGTCGGGCGTAATTCCTTCATACAAACGCGACCGGTGTCGAACGCACCGCGCCTCGCTTTGTTCGCTAAGAGGGTGGAATGGGCTAAAAGCCCAGCTCTATACGCCTCCAACTTAATTGGAATCTTTTAAAGTTTACTCGGGCAATAAAGGAGTCTGAATTACTTAAGTACGACGCTCGTACGACGCTCGTACGACCGTGGATTTACCTTCAATGAACTTGTAACAGATGCTGGGATGTCTTGTGTTTTATGCGGGAGTAACGTTGCGTGTTTAATAAAGCTGTTTGCTATCGCGATAGTTCGCGAATTATTGTTAATGATTTAATATTGCGGTGTCGCCTAGTTTATGAACACTTTCATCGTTGTTTGAGCAGAGTTATTAGGCAGTGTGCCTGGAGTTACGACTTGTTTACGCAGTAAACATAATGCGCACTTAGGTATGTTAAGTTCATCAAAAAATATATTCTCACTTCAAACATGCCTGCCTACTTAAGTTACATCATTTTAAGCATGCTCTATTTTCTAAAAAGATATTACATAAAAACCTCTTCAAACAAGAATACCTTAAAAATTAATTCCCCTTAAAGTCATCCCATATAAATGACTTCATAAGCTTACTTATACAAACTCTTCGCACACAATACGTAGAGGTTATTTCGATTGGCCGCTTGTTTTCAAGTTTGGGCCATGCAATAACTGGCTCTTGTATTATTCATCGGCCAATTATTGTAAAAGCAGTTTTCTGTTTCTTCCGCTCAGTTCTTGGCTCCGAGAGCCAGGTGGAGTGGGCTTGTTTGGCTCAACAATTGGCTTCGGCCCTCTTAATGCCGTATTTTCATTATTGAATATTAGATCAAATGTCGTCGAGGAGAAAATCTCGTTGTTAAGACCGAACCGTTGAACGGGAATGAATACCTTGTATTTATTATTTACGTTCCGAATTGAGTCCGTTTGGGTATTATTTTGCTTTTTATTAATAGAAGTGGGATCTTTATTTCTCTTGCGAATGTTTTCTTTATTTTAGAAAATGTTCCAGCAATAAGTATTACGACATCAATTTCTAACGACTATAATACGCCACGTTCATAGCAAAATTCGACATAGTATTTGTAGAATATCACATGCGAACGTAAATTCAAGTACATAACAATATGTAAAGATAAAATTAATTAGTGAACATAACGTACACAATCCACACCTACTCTTCAACCTCACATAAAACATATCTACCAAAGCATAAAATAAATTCGGACAGACTAATGTTAACACGATTACCCAAACGGAACACACAAGTAAAATAAATCGTAATGTAGAAAGTTTGAAATTTTGTACTCATCGAGATTTGGGCAAGGGACTGATTACATTGGCGGCCGGAGTCCCAGGGGCCGCGGACTGTGAGGGTTCGTTAATACGAGCACATCCCTATTATGTGAGTACGTCGTGTATGTAGGCATGTATGTGCGACGACTATGTTATTTGAAAATCGTTGGATTTGTTATTTTCGGTGATTCTGATGTTATCAACTAGAATAATACACACTATTATGAATCAAATAACTCACAATCATGATAAATGAACAATGACTTATACATGTGTAAGTATTATCGTCCTATGCATAGCCATTACCTACCGATAGGAATCAGATGATATTCCTAAAAGTATAAAAATAAAGGGTTACTAAGTTTGCTACCTACATAGAAGTTAAGCCCATTCACCTGCCACGAAAAGTAAGTAATAAACAAAATTGATCGCTCCCGGTCATTAAGACTCAATCTAAAATTAAACCCATTAATCAAACACTGTCACTCATTACAATATTTTAATAATAAACGAAGGAGCATAGAATGAGGAAAAGGGCTAGAAATATAAGTCTAGCTACAGACTACAGGCTCGTTTAATTTGTGTAGCCTGTCGATATTGCAGTCCCGCGCACCCCGCGTACCCCGGGATTAGAGCAGGCCTTATTTTATCTTTTTTTTTCCACGAGACCATGTAATAAGCCGAATTAATCCGCGACAGAACGCAGTGTTGGGACACGACAATAGGTTGGCGGTAATACCCGGTAATCCCCGCTCTATTACGTTAAAGTTTCAGTAATTTATAGTGTTAATTAGAGCGTGCATATTTTTCGCTAATTTGAGTTTAGTGGAGTTTAAATTAAAGTTTAAAGGTTTGTTTCTTTGTGATAAGTTTTTGTGGGACTGCATGAATTATTTTGAGAAAATATAGCACTGAACGGTGTGTAATATCGACTTTGTTTTTAAATTAAATCGTGAATTATATATGCTAAGAAGAGAAGATCGAAGGTTGCTGGTTCGTCCCCAAATCATACTGTAATATTTAAGACGGAATCTCCGCGAAATTCAGTTGACCTCCTAATCTTAAAGCAATAAATACGAAATCCAGGAGTAGCAGGTGACCGCTGCCGCAAACTTCTTGCAGCTAATCCATACTAAAACACAGCGCGATGATAAATGATAGCGAGGTTTAACAAGCTTCGTAAATTTAGGTTTCAACTTTTATTTTTATTTATTAATTAAGAAAAAACTCCACTTAACCCGCTGGAAGATGCCGGCTATATTTTTACTTGGATCAAAAACTTACTTTTTTGAAATCGGTCGAGTTTTGTGGGATTAGTATTGGTTAAAATTTTTTTAAAGTGATTTATGGAGGAGAGATAGATCTGTGCTCAGATTTTCTTCAGAACTCTAAAGAAACATTGAAAGTTAAGTGGTCGTAGGTACTGGTGGAGAATCAGGTTGACATTGCTTGTCAAAAACATACATACACATTTGCTATTTTAATTTTAAGGTTCAACACAATTAGACACTACCTTGGCCAGAGGCTGAGCGTTGCCATACAACGTGTCAGCGCCGCCAGTCTCGTGGGGACATTACCAGTTGACAGCGTTAAGGAGGAGTTTTTTGACGCAATTTTTTAGTTTATTGTTAAGTTAGTTAGGTACTTTACATTATTTTAATTTATAAATGTATATTAGATATCTAAGTCAGTTTAATTCATACATATCTATAGGTATTATGGTATTATTCTACATTTTAAGCCTGCAATTTGTATGGTGTACATAATATTATTCCTTTATTAATTTCTTCTCGGCAATAATTTATATAGGTGAAATTAAGATTTTCCAAACCATTACCACTTATTGCCGTAAACCGTAACAATCAATCAAATTAATCAAAGGCTTGGTAAAAACAAACGTCTCGTTATTTATCTTGGCCATACATCACGTGATTGGGGCAAGCAAACAACACAATCAGTCCCGCGGAGGCGCGTATAAATCATTCGAATATCAAATATCGAATCGAATCATACGCCGCGGCCACGCCTTTGTCTGTGGTCACTACCAGGGTGGCGCGTCACTAGTTGTGGCCCTTAGGTCATAAAGGACAAGATAGATGATATTTGGTGAATTGTTGACATTAAAATGTTAAGTTTTAGGATATGTATAATTATGTAATAGTAGTAGCCAACAGTGAATGACTAAGTTAAACGAAGTTTTGTGTGTGTCGTTAGAGTGGCTGCAAAAAGGTATAGGTGTATTGAACATTGGGTTTGATGAACAATAGCAAACCATACTTACAATAATAGCTATGGTTCTGCTTTAATAGCCAACGTTAACATCACGTCTATAATCGGTAAAGAGTTTGGCAGAAGTGTACCTACTTTACATTCGGTTACTAAATAATAAAACCCAATTTTCATAGTCATTTTCGAGATGAATCATAAGAAAATATAACACACTAACACAAAAAGAACAAAACAAAAATCTATCATTCATCAATTGCGGCACACGCATCATCCGTTTACGGTCACCGCACGTCTTGTGTCTCGTACGTCTCTCAGACGTACACACAAATTACATTACCAATAATATTGTTGATGCGTACTGGCTCAGAAAAGACCGGTAATATGAGAGTGGGCGAACCGTCTCGAACCGTGAAAGTCACGGCGGAATAGTGATGTGATCGGTGTTTGTCGATGTTGAATCGAGAATCGTGAAAATATGATAACGGATTACTTTTACGATACGTTGTATTTTATTTAAGTTCTCATTTATGATTGATTGATAACGAACCCACTGCTGGGACGCAGCCCTTCTCTTACTGCAGGTTGGCAGACGTCACATGTCTTCGAAATTTTGAATCTAGGGCATGCCGGTTTCTTCAGGATGTTTTCCTTGACCGTTTTAGGGTGGGCCTATCTACAGTATATTTCCTTCTAGTCGGTGCTATTACAATCCATCTTCCTCTTACATCCTGCAATCTCCTATAGGGATGAAAATAATTCGGGAGCGCAGATGTGCCGGACATGTTGTTAAATATAAGACGAATGGTCATCTACTTGTGAGAGAACTTGACACTTTATTATTTATAAATAGACTGGATCAAAATATATACGGCCAACATTTATTTACTGCTACTAGGTATAACTGGTATCTACTCCATTACTAATTTTGAATTGCTTCACAAAAAGATTGACTATGAGAAAACTGTTATGGCCTACTCCACCACTCAAAACTTAGCAAGATATTCTTTTGTAATTGATCTCCCAAACATCGATACAAAACCGCAGAATCGATAACCAAACACGAAATACGTTAAGAAAGTAAGATAAAAGAGGAGACACAAGTAACACATTATTTCCAGTAAGCCAGCAATCAGGACCGAGATATAATCTTGTGCTCGTATGATGAATGTGGTCGAATGTCCCGACTACACTCGGATGGCTATCGATGACTGTCACTCGCGAACTCCCGACTCTCCCCTCCCTGGGGTCTCGACAATGATGTCGGCTTGGTACTGGTTGCATACTGACCCCTATTTGACTCATGTTTGCTACGAGTATGTTAGTGGGTTAGACAAGGGGAACATAAATTGTCACAATTCATGGATGTGGACCTATTTTGACTTCAGAAGTGTTGGATTTACAAAATGCTAATGTAACGTTGACATGGGTCATGCTGTCGAGAAATATTTTGCTTTCATGCTTTCCAAGTCAGAGGCCCATGGGTGGCATAAAAACTCTGACACCAGATTAGGCACTAACCACATGATAAAGAAGAAGAATGTAACGCTAAATGCAATCTTTCATCTGTAACGTAATAGGTATCCTTTACTAAAATACTTACTTACTTCTAATTTAAACTTTTCGAAATCTATCAATCTATCTACGTATGTACCTAAATCTGAGTTAAGTACTTCTCAATAACCATAAACAATGTACTCTAAAACGTCCATTAAAACTCATAGCTATCACGCTGCCACGCTGGCAATATTTTAGCAGCCGTATCTTTTGTCTGTGCCCGCAAATTGGATTCATTCGTCCAATCAATACGGAGCGCCCACACTTTTCTAAGAACATTTTACCTGCGCTACGGAACCCGCCCAAGAAAATCGAGTTCCCTCTTCATTAGCTTCCAGAACTTGCTAGACGGGATTTTAAAAAACTTTTTCATAAGGCGTTTAGGCGCAAGTCAAGTTTTCCATCAACAAAATTAAGGTGCTCTCTTAATATCAAAACTTTGTCTTAATGGATTTGGAATTTTATATTTATTAGGCCTGCGTTCGCTGAGTGCACATTAAGTTATCAATTTGTGCTAAACGAAAGACTTTCGGGTTTGTTTCATTGTAAATCGGAGTGTAATGACTTTGGTTTGGAGTTAGTTTGTGCTTCAAGCTCAGTGTTGTTTAGGTACGTTCTTGGTATGTTGTTTTAAGTGAGGTACCTAATAAGTCATTATGATTTAAAGTACGAGTAGGTTTTACTTCACTAGAAGTTTTTTTATCATCGTATTACTAGAAACGAACCAAACAAGAAAAAAGATTCGATACATCAAATACACATCTTGTAATTGTTCAATTTGTATTGCACAATATTTTCGAAAATGAAAGAATTGAAGTAAAATATAGGCTCATTCCAAATTAAAATCATTTACATCTCATCAATGACAAATTGAATCATTACGACCCGGCCGCGACGACTGTCGGCCACTGATCACCGCTGACTTTTATTGAGCAGATCCAGTCCGCAGGCTTCCGCCGACCGATTCATTTTAACACCAAATTGAACACACGCCACTTCCAATTGGAAACAATGTCTCAGTTTAAATACCACTCATTTAACACTGAAATTATCTGGAGGGCGACAAATGACCCGGCGGCCATTAATTCTGCGGAGCAGCGCACTGCACTTTACTAGAAAAAACTCAAAAGAATCAAACAGCATTAACCGCTTAAGTTTCGCCGGGGGCGTCGCATCGCGAAACTCACTTTTAGCTCATTAATTTTCATCTTTTCGCGTACAACCTAACATAATTCACCCTTGAACGCTCCCATACTACGTGATAAGGGTACTTTTATACTGGGCAACAGAGGAGCGCTCCGTTTTTATTAAATCTCGCGTCAAGTCGCTCGAGTGTCGACTACTGATAGCGCCGCGCTGTTTATTTATAAAACAACGCTTTTTCCGCTCAAAGTGTTCCAGTTTTTTTTTCGTCCGTGTCGGTGGAGCCCGTAATACGTATTGTTTTCTCCTTTTCAAATGTAGGGACGCGTTAACAACGTCTCTGTTATAACAAAGGGTAGGCCACGTAGCGCTGACGGGCGCGCCGAACGGCCGCAGGAAGCGGCGTCGCATTAAGAGCGGACGCAGAAAATGACTGGACATCATAAATCCTGGATTCTTTCATTCACAAGTGATTTATATACGCCCTTTAATTGTACGCATTAACGTTCCGTTTTGTTTTAAACATTTAAACTGTCTGTGACGGAGTGGAGTTATGTGGCGTTCTGTCGCGGAAGCTATATTTAGAGAGGTAGCCATGCGTGTCAGCTTTACATAAATACAACTATATTAACCCTCCCCACTAGTATACAATCTCTCTGTATGAAATGCTCGCTTCCAATAGCTCATGTATCATGCGAGTACGAATGGAAAAATATGCCGACAAGCAGACGCCCGAATACATTCCAGTTGTTTTTACGGTAATAATAATGTATCAATCAATCAATCGGGAGAGTCGTTGATACTCCTCCCCCCTCACCTCGCGTGTACCTGCCCCCTCGTATTCTTATTACGGTCAGTGAGTTCGCTACAAGTTTTTTAATCATACTTTTCGTGCGGTCTCGCGAACTTATGTTGAGACGTGGAGCCGTGATTTTCACAAGCAACGGTACGAACAGTTGAGATGATGTTTTCATTTATGTTACACGAACTCGCTGATAAATAAAATTAATCTCGTTGTTTTTATAGTTGACAAAGTATTTTACAGCGACTCTTGTTGTTATATAAGAAGCTTCAGTAAGTTTGTGTTTTGAACTGAATATTTCCTTATTGTGACTGTTAGATGTAAAAAACTGGACTCACTTCCCTATTGGATGTTGTTACTGTACAACATAGAGTATATACGAAAATATACAATAGGTAACAACACAGAAAAAGCCACAACAATATAAGTTCTAAAAACCAAACGTGAAAAAACAAAGCTAGATAATTTCGTTATTTAAATTCTCCAAAAGTTAAAAAAGCAGTGCTTATACCTAAAGGTAATATCATCGCAAAGTTAGGTAGATTATCGGCGCACTACAGTTACCTCCCTCTCGATGATTGGGTCCAAATATCACGGGCTGAGATTTCGTGCCAAAGTGCTCTTTATTCGGAGCACCGCAAGCTTTCTCTTGTTATTCTATGCAAATGACAGGCCCCAGCCGAATGTAGACTAAACGGGCATTTCGGAGATTCGAGTTTTTATGCAAACAGACCTAAGTTATTCAAGTGCGCGCCTTTGCATGAAACTTGCATACAAAACTGGTTGAATGCGCTAACGTTTATGCGCTTACCGGCGGCTTGTTTCTGTATTTTCTAGGAATTCTCCACACTGCACTGTTGAGGCTGTATTTCTAACTAAGTGTCGCGGTTTACCTTGATTTATTTATCAATTTAGTTAAACGGGTTTACAGATTTTCATCTTCGCTAGAATTGTATAAAAACTGAAATCTTTTAACGGAGATCAACGCCATCTCGCAGCCGCAACGGGTTGTTGTTTTAGAAGGTATTCAAAAAGAATCTTCGCAATCCGAGGGCTGCTTGTTATACCTAAATGAAAAGTAAATATTTTCAAATCTCTCGAAAGTTTATAAAAAGCAAAAGAACTGAATAATGTTCTGCATACATTTGAAAATGAATTTAGAATGAATCTCTGAGTTTTCATTGTATCATAATGATGTTTTATCTCATCTTCTGAGTATACAAATTTATATTAGAAACGAAAGTTATTTCAATAAAAGTGTCTAAGGGAATTGAAAGATTCTTAACTTACTAATCTGCCGAGCGAACACCATTATAAACAAGGAGATACAGATCTGGATCACCGGCATGGTATAAGATACGGTTGGCGGAACAACTAAGGAATTAGAGGCACATACATAAAGAATGCACGCACACACGCATGAACCTGAGTTACCGTATATTTTTGTAGCCGTCTTAACGTGTTACTTGGCGCGTTGCCAGCGTGTGCCGTATCTTACCTAGTACCTTGATTAAATCAGATAGGTCCCGAAGTGGAAACAAACAAACGGTAAGGATATAAAACTGCTTGATGATTCGCAAATACACTGTGTTTTATTGGGCAACGAAATAAATCTGAGTTGACGTATAACGACGTCTAGTTCATTAGAGGCAGTGCGTAGTATATTTTGTGACACACATATTTTTGGGTTAGTAGAAATGTGCTAAGATTAAAATATCTCGGATCAGCCCTTAAGTATAATACATATCATGAAAACCATATGATTTTACTACATTTCTTAACCTTTTACGTTGGTCTTTGCACACTTTTACCTAAACGGTAATAAAATTTAAGAATTCCTCAAGGAGTTCTACCCGTCTGCCTTTGCCGTGTGACCACAGAAGAAACAAAGGAAAGTAGGCACAGATGCTTCACGTTTAATGGATATAATCGCTTAATGGCCTCTTACAACGCCCACGTACACGTTCTATTCTTGGCCACAAGAACGACAGGTCCAATTTTGGAACTATAGAGTGACCCTCTCATTGCCCTGAGTTTATTTTAGAACTGACTTCATCCCGAAATAATATAGCATCTTTATGGTAAACCAATTAGCATAAAAATAAAATTTCGTAAGTGAGCAATAAATAATAAGCAACTTTTATGTAAATAACTATTATAAACTAAATCGAAATTCAAAGCAATCGCCTGAGGATATTGTTTGGTGTATGTTTTAGTCCAAAATCGGCAGTTTTGTATCAGATTTGGGAGCTACTCGTTGTTTTATGAGAATTAAAATAACTATTATCGATTTTGCAGCGTATTTGATCAGCAAGGTAACTAAATTACCAAAGTTCATTTACCTGCCATTCGAACGACTTATACTTATCTATACATATAATAAAACTGTAGAAAAGTCGTTTTTGTACATCGAAAATAAATCGGAAAAAAAATAGCCAGGGTGTTATAGGACAACCAACAGAACCCATTTCCAGCATTTTTCGAATTTTTGTCTGTTTGTCTGTGTATTTGTTCGGGCATCACGTAAAATGTACAAAAGCAATGTAGATAACTTTTATACACAACGATTGAGCGTAACTTGGAGTAACATTTAGTTTTTGTTGCATTGCAATCGGTTCAGTCTATCAAAAGATATTTGAATTTAAAGTGTTACAGAAGTAAAATTAGGGTTATGTGCAGTTGGTCTCACAACTTCCCGTAACTTTTATACACAACAATATGTGCGTAAATTGAAGTAATTGAACATTAAGTTTTTTGTTTCATCGTAATCAGTTCACATCTTATAAATGGAAAGAAAGAAAAATGTAAATTAATAAAATTATAATAGTGTTTCCGAAGTAAAATATTAAAACAGCGCCATCTATCGAACTCAGACTGGACTATATCTAGACATCAACTGCGTGCAGCATTGAATATAGATATTCGATAGATGGCATTGTGCGTGTGACGTTATTTTCTGATTGAGGCATGTTTAACTAAATACTGATGGAGAAATTCCTGACCTATAGGGTACGTGAAATTTGTCACAACAGGTCCTTATTGGCTATTAAAGAGATAGTTATAAGTATACCAGGGAACCCGATCAGTCAATACGGTTTGCCCACACCGACAGTCGATGGGGAACGTATTAACAGAGAGTACGTATCAGAAATTAGTTATCATCCCGTGGAACTCGCAGAAATTTTACAAAATGGCTGCGCAAAGACAGAGAATCAGCGCCAGACGTTTGATAGGGTATGCTGCAGTGTAGAAAACGCCTCGGGTGAAATCCTGTTTTTAGACGCACCGGGCGGAACAGGTAAAACTTTCCTAACCAAAGTTATTTTGGCTCGAATAAGGAACTTTGGGAGTATGAAGAACAGAGTGTAAAGCTCTTCAACCCCCATTGAAAAGGGAGGATCCTCCGACCAGACGGGTGTTATATCTGGTGTTACTGTGTTCTGTGGTCTGGTGTGTGTCTGGTGCTACTGCCCAACAGTTGTTGTCGGGTTCTTCTGTATAGTCTTAAGTCACAAATAACTTTACTTGCGCGATGCAGAATTTAGATATATTTCGAGTTTTAGTTCATCCTCTGCATCATAGATGGCGCTGTAGTACTTTTTGTAGTGCCGCTACATCACTCCCCCGCGGAGACTAGGGTTGGTAGTAGAATGAGTCGTTGATTGCCAGGCCAGTGGAAAGTCGTTGCCGCATTGTTCACGGTGAGTCGGAACTGTCTGCGGCGGTAGTGCGAACCCCTTTAGTCGGGGTCGGCACTGCATGTGCTCCGTTGCGTCGGACGTGGTACAGCGCCGCGATGTGGCTGACTGCTCGCATCGACCGGGAGGTACAGCTCTCAACCGGCCGAAACTGCAGTGCCAAGGTAGCTTTATGAGGCTGAGGGTGCTGACCAGGAATGTGCTTCCGCTGCATGCTGGTGGTCAGGAATACCCATTTTGAATCTAGCTGGCTATATGACTCGCTGCTCGAAAACTTGAGGAAGTTTGAGGAAGCTTGAGGAAGTGATGTTGATGACGTCACGTTGCTCGAAGGCTGCGCTGACGTCCATTTCGGGGTCACCAATTTGGGGGTATGAAGAACAGGGTGTAAAGCTCTTCAACCACCATTGAAAAGGGAGGATTCTCCGATCAGACGGGTGTTATGTCTGGTGGGCTACTGCCCAACAGTTGTTGTCGAGTTCTTCTGTATAGTCTTAAGTCACAAATAACTTTACTTGCGCGATGCAGAATTTAGATATATTTCGAGTTTTAGTTCATCCTCTGCGTCATAGATGGCGCTGTACTACTTTTTGTTCTATGTTGCTAAAGTACTTTTTGTAGTGCCGCTACAGAACCAAAATAGAATTTCCCTTGCTGTCGCCTCTTCAGGGATAGCAGCCACATTATTGCCTGGAGGAAAAACGGCAGACACAACATTTATAATTCCTATCGACTTAGACCGCACGGAAAGCCCGGTTTGCAACATATCGCGAAATAGCGATAAAGCAAGGTTTTTATGCGATTGTGTTTTAATTTTTTGGGACGAGTGCACTATGGCAAACCGCAAAGCTGTAGAAGCAGTGAATAGAACTTTACAGGACATAAGGCAAAATGACCGGCCGATGGGAGCCATCACGGTGCTGTTCTGCGGTGATTTTCGGCAGACACTCCCGATAGTACCCCGAGGAACGAGAGCCGGAGAAATTGCTGCCTGTCTGAAGAGTTCTGTTTTATGGCGCAATATATCATCTACACACCTGAGTGTACATATGCGTGCACAGTTGCGAGGCTGCGAAAATGCACAGGAGTTTCCAATTTATTGTTACAAATAGGCGATGGCACATAGCCCGTACAAGAAGATGGCAAAGTTATTTTGGTTGATAATCTCTGTTCTTGCGTTACATCACAACAGGAGCTAATTTCTTCTGTGTACGGAGATTCCACAAACATTGGAAATCAAGCCGGTTCTTGGCTATGTCAGCGAGCTATTTTGACTCCTCGCAATGTCCAAGCTACGGCAATTAATTTAAAAATATTGATTCATGTGTCCGGCAATAGTAGAGAATACACCTCTATAAATACAGTTATGGAAGAAGATGACGCCACGCACTACCCGGTAGAATTTTTGGATTCCCTCAACACACCCGGACTTCCAGCCCACAAAATAGTTTAAAAAATCGGTGTACCAATAATTCTCCTCAGAAATTGATGTCCTCCAAACTTTGTAACGGCACGGCTCAAAGTCACAAATCTGCAGCAAAACATAATCGAAGCTGAAATATTAACCGGTTGCGGCGCTGGTGATATTGTTTTTATTCCAAGAATACCTAAAATTCCTAACAACTTTCCTTTCTCTTTCAAACGAGTGCAATTCCCAGGCAGTCTCTGTTATGCCATGACGATTAATAAAGCTCAGGGCCAGACATTATCCGTTGCGGGGGTGGACCTAAGTATTGGATGCTTTTCCCATGGTCAACTATACGTAGCTCTTTCTCGCGTAAACAACCCCAATAACCTTTTTGTGTACGCTCCAGATGGTTCCACAGCTAATGTTGTTTATAAAGAAGCACTAGCATAAATAAAAAAAAATGATTTGTATCGGAATCCTCCTACAGCGCTTCGCACAAAAAAATACATTGTTAAGTTCCGACATCCACGCGAACGAAGTCGCGGGCACAGCTAGTACGAAATAAATTCGCATTTTAATGTGGGCGAGCGTCTATGCCATAGATTGGCGTACTAAAGACTGAATAATTGCACAATGATCCCTATTACAAATGCAAAAATGAGGATCCGTGATGCATACATAATGCTCTCTTGTGGCGTGGTCCGAGTTATGGGAGTACCTTTCCTGAAGGGTTCTTCCATTTTCCCTTTTCTCCACCTTTTACAAATTTCGCTATTGAAAAAGAAAGTAATCAGCACATCTAAACTACGTTCAACAGCCTGCTGTCAGCGGCATCATTGCTATAAAATATTGAGGCAATTGAACGCGGTTAAGAAGTCCTGATCGCGTTCGGTTTCAATGGTGAATTTCTCTGTTATAGTAGCTGAAGGCTTTGTGATTCCTGTGACATAATTTTTGAATGATTAGAGCTAGGTATAATGACTCATTGTCACTAGAACTTACGTCAATACGATAGAATGTTGAGTCATTCTACCACATTGTCTGCCAGACGCGGTAATTATGGCAATGTCCATTTTGACCCTTCATTGGAAGGCCCTTGTTCAATAATAAACGTTTACGTGGTGACATGATAATATTATATTATATGATCACAATCATAAAGATGGATCTTATTGATATAATGTGAAGTGTCTTGAATGGACCATCTCGTCTATTTGTATAAGCGTCCAAAGGCGTATTTTTTCATTCTATGATTAGAATGAAAAAATACGCCTTTGGACGCTTATACAAATAGACGAGATGGTCCATTCAAGGCACTTCACATTTAGGTTATACAATCAAACGATTTCCATTAAAAAATCTAGATTAAACAAACAGACTCGTTTAATTTCCGCGCGGTTATTTACAAGTAACTTGCACCACGGCCGGCAATGGCGGCGCTCCTGCAAACATCCCGGCGGTAATGACTGGACAAACAGACATCTGCATACGGCCTCCGCCTGAGAAATGCCCTTCACCCCACCCAGCCTTCAGCCACCAGCCATGCACTTCCACTGAATTTATTAACAGAGCCCGCTATGCCCCGCTCTTCTCACAATACCATTAGTATTTTAGTCAGAGGTTTTTTTTTTGTATTTTTCGGAATTTTAGGCAAACGTTTTACGAAAGTGCTGTTAGCAAGTTTCGGGGACCTTTAGGGAAGTGGCGTTGAGTAGTTCGGGGATTTTATTGAAAGAGCTCTTGTCCTACATTTTTGTGTTCGACGTGCTTTTGTGTCAGTGGATTTTTTGTGGCGATTTTGACAAAGGTTGGTACAATGATAAGATATTTTAGTTCTTTGTTGTTATTCAAAGCTGTTTGCTATTGATTTTATTTCATTCTCTTGATGGCAACCTTATCTCAATCACAGCTTTGACTGAGTTTTGAAAATAATGTCACGTTATTTTATTGATTCATAGGCATTGTAAAACATGTTCAAAGCTGTCAATCGAATCTTGTTACTTAATCCAAAATATACCGTACTCGTCTGAGAACATGTTCCATTTTCACTGCACATTTTTCGTTACAGTATTACCATACTGAAACAATGTTGTCTATTCCCTTTATTTTGCAGCACGTGATGATACTCCGCGTTGTGGACGCGTGCCGGAACTCTAATCAAGGCTCCGTCACGGCGGACAGGCAGTGCCGGTCCGGTGTCTGCGGGTGGATAGCCAGCTAACCAGAAATGACTGGCGAAATTTGTTTCTTTGGGCGAGTGTGTGATTTAGGTGTGGGCCAGTCTGTTCGTTTGATGATTGGTTATGGACGCATGAGAAGCCTGTGACGAATGGTGGACGTTATGATCGATGTGTCTGCTTTGCATGACTAGTTTTTGTGCCTTTTATTACACTATTAAGACGGATTTTCGCGCATTCAAACGTACTATAAGGTAAAATTGTTGATAAAAAATGTTTGAACATGTTGTTGAACGAACAAATTTTTATAATTCATTTTAACGGTCACTCGATGGCTCAACAATATTTATGGGATCCTACAACGACACTAAAAAGATGGGAAGTTCTTAAACACATAACAAACACACCACGTGTAACCTCACCCCAATGACTGAACGGCATCAGTCTCCACTTCACTAAAAACTCATATCTAAAAATCTACACATTCAAATAAGCTAAGCGCGAACTTCTCGCGCGCTCAATAAACTATGCATTTATGTATTCGCTTAATTACCAACACAGCGTGTTCTGGGGTAGACAGAGAGGTCGGCACATAATGGTATGCGTGAGCCCCCGGATAATTAGCCTTTGTTTCTCTATGTTAATAAAGTTATACTGTATTTCCATATCGATCTGCGAGAACTAAGAAAAACAGTGAATCAGCTGTTGTTCTCATGAGCGTGGGCGATGGGTAACTGATCTATTAGTATTGTAATGATTCTGTGTTGGGACTTAGTAGCTGAGACTGAAGGTACATAGAATACTCGTATAGTGAATAAGCACGTTTATTCACTTAGCTAAAGTGAAGTGATTCTTATTTTCTTATGTAAATATTCAAAGTGAAATTTCCACCAATAAGGTATTACACCTCACAAAAAGCGCTGACGAAAGCGCAGATAAAAATAAAAACCAAATTGCCATCAAATTCAAACGTTGAGAGAGTCGAGAGCGTCAATTTCATGTTATTATCGCGTCTCATACTCGTAACAAGTTGAAACACAAAAACCGGATCCGAGCGAACAGCTTACACGACAGTCAATCTGTTCCCGGCAGCCCGCGCCAAGCCATCGGGGACCTATTACGATGATTCCATAGTCTCGATAAAGCGTTCTCGAATATTCGAGAAAGTCGATCGAAAATATTCTATCATTACCTTAAGCTGCGTAGTAAATCGTCGATTTCATCGCTAACTTTGATAATATTGGAGCGTTCTCGTTTACAATATGGAGGGCGAAGCACGTTCGTCCCGGTGATACGTACATACATATGTAAATGTTTTCAATAAGGGTTCTGCCGACGCGAAGGGCTTCGCTGCGTATACAGATGATAATTCAGAGCATCATGGACTCGCTACCCACGCTTCACCATATTTTCACACTGAATTTCTAGGCTATCTATGAATGTAGTTTGGATATTTTGTAATGTATTTTAGATGATGTTTATGTTTCATTGTTAACATTTCTATGTCTCAATATGCCATTTTTCGTATTGTTTGTAGGTAATCTTCAACATCTGTGCAGGTAAAGAGAGTAATTACGTATTACTTGTCTTAAAATTACAAAAACGTCTATGAAAACACTTCCCTTATATTATGAAAAATACGAATCCGCAATCTGCATTTTTTCAAAATACACAAAAAAATACAAACCCGACCAAAAAAAACAGGCCAGTAAAATAAACCGTTGCAACGAATCCGTGGAGCAGATAAATATGGCGGCACACGGTAGGTGCCTATGACAATAAAGTGTAGGCGTTACACCGAGCGCAATAATCTACACCGGCCCTATCTGACTGTGCAGTTACACGTAGAGGTAGGTTTTGGGACGCCCTGATCTGATTCACGTGAAAATATTGTCAAAAAAAGAAAAGAACTTCTGGAGATTTTAAATGTACTCAATGAAATCAGATTTTTGGCCATATTGTCTGTTAAATATTATAGAGATATAGAGTAAGAAACAAGTACATACCTACCACATGTAGATCGATTTAACAAAATTTACATTGTTTTTTAGAAACTTATCACTGTCAAGGTACCTTGAATTATAAGTATTCTGTAGTTTTCTGCATACTAGTTTCTTAATGCACACTAATAATAGTAGTTTTTGTATTTAATTACATATAGCTAGACTGATGTTGACATTACAATCTCAGCACACGTTTTTAATTTTCGTTTCTTTGTTCCTAGACGTTCCCCTTAATCTGTCCCGCAGTTTACTGTAGTGCACAGGTGTATGTTGCGACGTTTGTAATACGTTACAAATGTCACTGACCATTTTTCTAACTAATATGTACGTGAGAACTGCGAAATAGTCGTTATTTTTAAACGAATTGTACGTGAATGCTTTTACCAAAAGATTTTTGAGTAAAATGTTTTTTTATTTTATTATTTCAGTTAAATATTGTTTCGAAACAGCCATTATTATCCGTATTTAGATAATTTTTGTTTTGGTTTAGTATTGCAACTTAAGTCATTCTGGCTAAAGCTCTAATATGATAAAATGTAATTTATTAATTACATTTAACTTAACCTTATTTGATTGAAGACATGAACCGTTATTCTATTAAATTCGGAATTTAATTAGTACTGAAATAATAATTCGGTTATTTTCATCACTCATAATAACTTACAACTAAAGGAATGCTAAAAATACTCGTTTATGTACAAGATTATTTTGACGCCTAAGCTTAACACAGCTGTCAACGTGTAACGTGCCCAAAATTGCTCTATTAAATAACCAAAGCCGCTTATACTGTAGTGATACTTATTAAATTTTATTACATTGGACCGTTTAAACACTTATTAATTTATTTCAATTGAATCCCAATAAAAAATCACCACTCATGCATAATGCTGTCGATATTAAAATTCTAATTAAAATAATTGAATAAATCTCACGTTAAAGAGCTCAGAATTATAACTTCTAAAGCAAAGTAATATTACTCAGCCGCGAGACAGCACCCTAAAGTCTAATTACTGTGCTACGAAAGTGAAGTAAGTTCGTAGCATTTCGTAGCGCCTTGTAGCGTATCGTAGCAGTTTCGTAGCAGCTCGCGTAGACAGTGAAGTGAGCGTAGCATTTGTCTCTAATACATTTTGTGATGAGTTATGACTTAATTTTTAAGCTTGGAGCTTTCGGTAATTTAGTAAAGTGAACGTAAATATTAGAATATTAGGATTTTTATGTGGCATTTTCTCTTCAAACAGTTTTAATAAGAGTTGTATATTGTATCTATCTGTTTGCAACCAAAACATTAAAGTGGGTTTAAAATCAAATTATATGAATTTAGAGATTGTCTATCACGTCCATCATGGGCCATTGTGTAGTGAAAGCCTTTGAATTCTAGACACCAATTTAGTTTCAAAATCTGTAAATAAAATGGCCAACAATATGATACTGGCTAGTAATTCCCAGCAATATTCTATATTAATAGCCCGCTTTTAAACGAAGAGGGTATAATCGCATCTATTGTAATCACAAAGCCATATAAATATTAGGTGCTTTTGTGGAAAGCCACAATTAACAAGCAAATATTAAACATTGAAAATATACTATCACTGAGAAGTTAAGTTCTAAATCTTTGCAAAATCGCAATTGTTGTCTTTTTGATCTATAGTCTAAAGTTTTCCATCTGCATAGTGTAGATTATATTAAAAAGCTACTAACTACGTTTCACGTGAGAGTTTTGCTTATTTTATTCTTACGCTGGCAATGTTGTTAAACATTTTAGTTCGGTTAGAAATAACACAGAAAGTTAATTAATATTCGCTTTTCTGAGCAACAGTTTTAATGTTTTGCAATATATGGTAACGTACACACGTGCATCGAAAATGCACACATATTAATCGAATCTAAACAAGCGATGTTCAAACACGTTATATGTAAAAACATAATTGAGAATCTGTTGACTCGGAGATTAATAATGCGCGCACTCTCTTTTCATATAGTAACGTCGATGCCTAAACAAATAGCGCGTCATCGTCGCGTCTTCATTTTAAAATACACGGGACGCTTTTAATAAGGGTCGTTTCACACTGTTTGTACTGGCGCGGGAAAATCTCTTAATTTTGCGCCCGCTTCGCCCATAAGCTGGGTAAATAGTTCGCAGCGCCCTCTCACCGCAGTTATCGCAGCCTCCAAGTTTCGAGCGACCGCGGCTAATGTCCCTTTTGATATTTCTCCCCAAGAAAAATATAGTGTGGCCACTTATCTACCGAGTTGAGTTAAATGTTTTACGCTATTTTAGTTTTAGAAGATTAATTTTGTTACGTTGAAAGACAAATTGCCAAAAAGTTTTAAGATCGCTCGAATTTAGGTCTTAAAGCTCAAGTTGAGAAGAAATTAATGTAACATTTTTTGTAACAAATTGAAGAAGGTGACAACATTAATTTCGGGCCCACTAGGTTTACTTTAGGTAATAAGTACTCGTGTTATACAGTTTAATTAAGTTTCTACATCGTACACTTTTGGTAACTTAATAATGTTAATGAGATTTTTAATTCTCTAAAGATAAAGTTGAATTTCTTTCTCAGGTACTCTGTCTATGAACAAATGTACCCACAGAATTATGATAACGCGTTTTATAACTGTGTTTTTCATACACCGCCACAGTGACAATGTGAAGCTGGTAATGTATATAGCTTAACATTGAGGAGCTGCGGACAATCACAGCCGCCATCATTGGACACGGCTCTTTTAATAAACACCTCTTTGCCATATGAGTCACAGACAACCCACTGTGCCGAGCCCGCATGGAGGAAGACGAGACAGCAGCCCACGTGCTTCTACACTCCCCAGAGGTTGTCTCGTACAGGAAAAAGTACTTCGTAAACACAGGTACTCTCCGCGAGATCGTCAGCAATACCAAGGAGCTCCAGGCCCTTCTCGGGGAGTTGGGGTGGAACGAATAATGTTCCCTTCCGTACGCAAAATACGCGCTTTGGACATATTTATATACAATACAATACAACATTGAGGAGTTAACAGTACCATGCGTTAATTTACATGTACCTGCTTCCCCTATGTGACCAATCCTTCTCCACTTTACATGCCAGCTTTTACGACGGTTGCACAGCGTTTATTTGTCACCTAATGTCTTAATTGTCAATATACTCGTAGTTCCATGTTAATAGCGCGTGGCCGTGAGGCGTTATGAGACCTCGTGTGTTGTGGCCGGTGGCCTTGTGGTAAAACTAGGACGAGAAGGATAGAATGTAGTAATGAAGGAGTCATTAAACAATTAATTGCCACTAACCTTTAGTCATTTTCAGATTGCTTAGTGTAGCTGTGACAATTCGATGTCTGCATTTCGCCTATGTACCATTACTCTAAATAAAGTTAAAATTCAAGTTCAAAAGGTACAGCACAATGACGGTTTGACAAATATTTTTGCCCTAGTTTTAGAACATACGAGAGTAGGTATTTCGTGAAAATAGGTTTACCTCAGTGCAATGCTACTCACGACGCAAAAATACATTATATTATATTATATGCAAACCCTCCATCCAGGTAAATCTCAAATCCAATATCAGAGCCGTCTACAATAAGAAGCACTTCAAAAACTCAAAGCGAAAGAATACGACGATATATTATTATTATGCTCATACTCGTATAATAAGCTTCCGTTTCCGTGGTTCGAGGGAACCATATTGTGTGCCTGAAGCACTAGAAATTTTCTCTTAATAAGGTCCGTGGAAGCATCGCTGGGCCAATTATGAAAAACAACAGTGTACGCCTCTCCGCTGACCTCCGAACTTGGACGAATTGTTTATGTTGAAGATCCTCGTTTATTTTACGTGAGTTTATGCTCGTGCCGGTTTTTGAGTTCGGCTGCATGCTTTAATTTATGTTGCGGAAAATAAAGAAGGTCGTTTGATAATTATGTTGATCTTTGAATGTCGATGGTTAACTTACTTCTAAATGACAAGATAGTCTCAATCTAGTTTAGTAATATTGTAAAAAAACTTCAGTAAAAACATATACCGTTTACCCCACTCACAAATACAAAAAAAAAAACATTTATTGTCTCGTTCCAAAACATCAAAATTATCTAGTCCACTCTATATGCGAAACAAATAAGGTCAAAGTAGGATACCCCCGTATCACAAATGAGGTTGCGACCAAAAAGATAAAAGGTATAATGCACACGACCTTGGGCAAGATTATCTGAACCCACAGACAGATTTGAATGATTTTTTTTACGTTACTGCGATGAATAGGCCGCCTGAGCCTGAAGGGGTATTTTGTTTATCCGGATTAGTTCGCTGGGACTGGGAAAACTAAATGAAGAAGAAAATAATTTACCGTAGCCGTGTCTTTGAGTGTGTTATGTTAACCAACAGTTAATTATGGGAGAAATTGTTTGCAAGAGCAAGTAAATGAATTCGCTTTACAACTCGACTTCATTTAAACACATGTAAAACTTTAGTATAGTCTTGTAATTTACTTATCCGTTGCCCCGTCATTTTCAATTACCCAAGCAAGTTAAGCCATTGTAAACTAAAACAAAGTTATCGAACAAAATTACTTTTGTAACACAATTTAAAGTAAAGCAGTCAGCACTTCACCACGGTCAAACAACACAGACAAAATTGGAAAACTAAATAGAATAAACTAAAAATAAGGACTTCGAAATTTGTACAACGAAATACGTTTTCAAACGAAACGCCATACAAGTCAATCAATATTTGTACAGAATACAAGACTAGAGGTAGAGAGGGCCAGACAAAAACGTCATTAGGAGGAGTTGAGAGCAAATCCGGGGGGCGGGAGTGAGCGAGCTTTTGTGTCGTCGTTCGGCAAAAGGAATTATCGGGCTCGCCGAGTGCCCGCCGAATTTCTATTCTGACTCCAACAAAACCTCCCCCGACCTGACTGTGTTCGGCTTGTCAACGGTCCAATGCTAGTTTGCACTTGATTACAGAACACCATTTTTACTATATTCGGGATTATGTAGTCAGTTCCTTATGTCGGCTTTTAATTTAGGATACGTATTATTTTCTGTGCGATGTGTCCGTTTATGATGGTGTGCACGTAATTTTAGAGATTAATTGAACTGGTAATATGACCAATTCGATTATAACACAATTGCATAACATGTCCGGAAGAGGACAGTGTCACGTCGAGTGAAATGATTAATGAATATCAGATTGCTATTAATCAAAGTGCTCTGTTTCGATGTAACAAAATACATTTGCAACCAAATTGTGACTGATTACGAATTGATTGAAAATTGATATGTTATCATACACTGTCGATTTATTTTGTGAATACGGACCAATTAAATTTATTGCTATCCAGTGGTCAGCGAATAAAGTTGAAACCAGATTTAATATCTTAATGGCCTTATATTATGCCAGTGAAATAAGCGAAGGACGGTTTCTTTCATTTAGTTGGGCTGTGGGACGCTTTTACCCCAAGTTACCGTTCGTAACAATTAATATAAGTGGATTCCTGTCGAGGGTAAGCGGGGGTAAGTTATATGGTTCCTAATTACAATTTGCTGAAACATGTGTAGTAGATTATGAGTCATATTGTAGAAGTTTTATTGACGTTATGTACTGTAATTACTTATATAGAATATAGTAGTAATGCAGTATACAAATACCGCTATTGCGTTCAAGAATCTATACTTAGTTCTAATATTATAGTAACGTTACTAAGTTAGAACACCCTTCGCTTTCATTTTCAGACGGTGTAAAAGCAATTGAGAACAAAAGCAATATAACTGCGAGAACATCAATTAAGGACATTAACTCAAAGATTATTCAAGAGATTAGCAAAAACGAATCGATTATTCGAATTAATGAGTATCGATGTTTTATTCTCGGCATAGCGTCGGGAATGGCCGGCGGCCAACAGAGCCACTAATTAAAAAGTTAAAACTGCTGGATCAGACAGCCGATTTTACTACTTTTTTGCCAAAACCGAACTTCTGTATAGGTAGAGTTGTAAATAGGTTTGCAACTCTGTATGCATTTTGTTAGTGTTTCGCTGTTTTTAATATACGAATTTCTGCTGGTTTTAATTGGTTCATGTAATGAAAGGGTCGAAGGAAAGTTAACTGGATAGGAAAAGGGTATCTTAATTTGAATTTAATTGAGTGAGCAGTGAACGTGGAAAGGAATACGATAATTAGCGATTAAAAACGTTTCTAAAATTGGAATTTATTTTGCTCACAATCAATTCTGTAACAGTCACTGTTAATATCTTAATTGTACTTGTTTTTTTATAGACATTGTGGGGTTTAGTTATGAGATTTGGAGATTATAGATACGTATGAAACTCCTCGCATAGGTAGTCCTTTAGCAGAACTTAATGTAGCAGTAATAGCCTAGCGGTGTCGTCGTCAGACTGCTAAGTCATAGGTCTCGAGTTCGAACCCAAGACCTCTGATTTTTATTTTTTTCATACGCGTATAATTCTCACTTGCTTCTAAACTCAAACTCAAAGCATTTATTTCAATTAGACCATTACAGGCACTTTTGAAAGTCAAAAACAAAAAAGCTAAGCTACAGTCACATTCACAAGGCATAATAACTTGCGAAAGTACTGTAGTTGCACATTCCAAATCGTAGATCTCTATGGAGAAGAATGGGCAAGAAACTCCATGGACACTCTTTTTAATCAAAATATTGTTACAAAATCTTGGTTACATCATTCATGTTGAGATTATACATATAAGTATGTGAGAACGATGTACAAAGACGTGCACATTAAGAGCGTCCAGAGTAAAAGATTAAACTAACAATTTAAAAATAAAGTAATTAAAATAAACCGTGACAGCTAAGAGATGACCAGTCCCAACTGACAGCGCCCGTTCACGAACATGACGCATGGATCAGCGCCATTCAACTCAACCACATTGAAGGGAACTAAATGACCCGACACACCCGCCACCATCAGCGAGACATTTGTGTGAGCATGACATTCTCTCAGCCACCAGGGCACATTCAAGTCAATGAAGATAACTAAATGTAAATGGTAGCTTTACCGTACATAGTACTCACACATGTGCTATGCGATTATATAATACTAAGAGATTGAATCTATACAATTCAAATATATTTTTACAATCTTCTGCAGCTTCCACAATAACTTCACATGGTAATCAATTAGTTTGCCCCTATGGTTGTGGAGCAGGACCAGCATTGAGCCAAGCATTTTTATCATCAATGTAATCCCCCAACTTATAATATGCTTGCCTACATAGTGTGCGTTTTATACAAGATTTAAATTTCGTCTCATTCAGTTGTAGAATGTGGAGAGGTATTTTATTGTAACATTTTAAACAGTACCCCATGAAAGATGAGTCTACTTTAGCTAGCCTGAAACCTGGTTGAGTTAGTTGGTCCCTATTTCTAGTATGATAGTGGTGTCGGTCACCTCTTTTACTAAATAAATGCAAATTTTTCCTAACGTACATGATGTTTTCATAGATGTATTGACAAGGTACTGTCATGATGTTAATTTCCTTAAACAGTTCTCTTAGAGAATCGCGTCTACGTAGATCATATAAGGCTCTGATAGCTCTTTTCTGCAGAATAAATATAGACTCAATGTCTGCAGCCCGTCCCCATAGTAAAATACCGTATGACATAATACTATGAAAATAACTAAAATAGACTAGCCTCGCGGTATCTACATCAGTAAATTGACGGATTTTTCTAACAGCATATGCTGCTGAACTCAGCCGTCCTGCAAGAGAAGTTATATGCGGACCCCATTGAAGCCTTGAATCGAGCGTGATCCCCAAGAAAACAGTTTTTTCGACGAATTCTAGCTTCTCTTGATTCAATACTATGTCACTATCACTACTTTTGACATTCGGTAGAGCAAATCTTATACACTTCGTTTTTTTCCCATTTAATACCAAATTATTCGCGGTGAACCAATTATGGACCAGCAATAGGGCGTTATTTACGTCGTCAAGATTTGTGGCACGTCTGTTTGTCTTAAATATTAAAGAGGTATCGTCAGCAAACAACACCATTTGTGGTTGGTTTTTAAATAAATGGGGTAGATCATTTATATAGACTAAAAAGAGGAAAGGACCTAATATCGAACCTTGCGGTACACCCATACTTACTTTTAAACCCATTGAATTGACACCATTTATTTGTACTTGCTGATGTCTATCGTTTAAATACGATTTAACTAAACTGAGCGCAAGTTTCCCTAAACCGTAATGTTCAAGTTTCAAGAGTAGGGTTTCGTGGTTTACGCAATCAAATGCTTTCGAGAGGTCACAGAAGATTCCTATGGCATCTTGTGCCTCTTCCCACGCCATAAATATGTGTTTTAATAAGGTGACACCGGCGTCAGTCGTGCAACGTCCTTTGGTGAAACCATATTGTTTCTCATGTAAGATTTTATTGGTGTTAAAGTGTGTGAGCATTTGATTAAGCATTACCTTTTCAAACACCTTGCTCAAAACCGGCAACACGGATACGGGTCTATAGTTATTGGTGTCTTTACTGTCCCCGGATTTGAAAAGTGGTATTACCTTGCTGTATTTCATAAGGTCCGGGAAGACTCCTTGGTCCACACATAAATTAAATATTAAGGCTAAAAACGGTGCTATAGTCTCAATAATAGCTTGACAAACTTTAATGGACATTCCCCAAAGATCTTCAGTTAATTTGATTTTGATTTCCTTAAAAGCTTTAATGACTGTGATGGGGTTTATATGCTTAAATTGAAACTCAACCGGACAGGCTGAAACGTTCGCTCTCAACAAATCAATAGAAACCAAGGGTGAGGAATTTAAGGTTTCAGTAGTTTTAAGTGGGATACTAGTGAAGAAATCTACAAATTCTTGAGCAACTTCGTTTTTAGAGCTTATAAGACCACGTGAAGTATCTAGTGTGATATCATTATTATATTTTTTATGTCTATTAGTTTCACTATTGATAATTTTCCAAACCGTCTTTATTTTATTATCGGCGGATTTAATCTTGTTGCTAATGAATAAGGCTTTAGCTACCTTACAAGTGTTTTTAAAAATTTTAGAGTAAGTTGCAACATATTTATTAAAAGTTTCTGAGTTGATGTAAGGCTTAAGGCCATACAGTTCAAACAATCGCTCCCTACTTTTCCTAATACCCTTAGTTGCCCAGTCACTGAACATAAACTTTGGGCAAATAGATTTAGTTTTCATTTTTAATGTATTATTAAACTCGGTGTAAACTACCGAAAAGAATTCCTCATAAAAGTGATTTACATTTTCAATAATATGGTCCGGAATACCTAAATTACTAATTAAGTTATTATTAAATTTATTTAAATTACTGGGTGTCATTTGTCTGGACTTTATCTGAATTTTTTGTAATGGTGTGTAGGACTCGAAAACAACGGTTTGACCGCTATGATCAGAAGGAAGGTAATTTACAATTGATTTATCCAAGTAGTCGCAGCAACAAAAAACATTATCAATACATGTTGCAGTATTTGTAGTAATTCGGGTTGGTTCCGAAAACACGTTTAACAAATTAAATGATTTAAAAAGATGTAATAATCTACTGCTATTTGAATTTTGATCTAAAATATTAACATTAAAGTCACCACAGATTACCAGTGATTTATTACCAGTTGCAAGCTTTGCTAAAGTATCTTCCATTACCGATTCAAAAATAGAGTAGTTTTGATAATTTGGGGGTCTGTAAACGCACACTATAACATGCCTATCCAGCTCAACACAAGACAGCTCAATATTATGTTCAACCGATAGATCAACAATATCACTACGAGTCTTAAATTTAATACAATTTTTAACTAAGATTAATGAACCCCCACGAATCTTAGCTTTCCGGTTAAAGCAACTGCCCACACTGTAATTTGCGTAATTAATTAGCATTTCATAATCTTTTAACCAATGCTCAGTGAAACAAACAATTTCAAACTTTGTTTTTTATAAAAACAATTCAATTTCTAGTTGCTTTGAAGAGAAACCTTGAATGTTTTGATGAAATAATTGCATGGAATTCTGCTTAGCCCCTTTTTTACAATTAGCTATTTGAGAGCAAGAAGATACAAGTATATTGTTGTTGATCGGTGTAACATCAATGTTACCGGTACCCTCTGTTGTCTTACTAACTAGTTTAAATGAGTATCCGGAGTGAGCCCCAAGACTCCTATGCCATCACAAGGCAATGAGATCCTACTACTAGTGGACCCCACTCCAGGATCTCCTAAAGTTACACAATTGAAAAAAGAATTATTAGTATTATTACTAATAGTCGCAGTGTTAATAATCGAAGTAAACATTGACATACTACTTATGTCTGAGTGAATATTATATACTAATAGCCTAGCTATTTTGTGTCTACAACTGATAGGTAGATACACTTTACCCCGTGTCGACTTAAGTTTACCAACAAAACTGTTGATATCTAGATATATAAGCCTGTCACTATAGTGACCTACTAGAAAATGAATATGCTTATTCAGCATGTGAATATAATTGTTTTTCCTGCTTGACAACTTTTCAAAATATGGGAAAGCACACAATATTATTTTACGACAATTCAACTTTAACAACTCCGTTACACTGTCTGTGATATCTTGTTTTGTAAGTTTTGAACTGTTTCCTATAAATATTGTTATATTGGTATTAACATTATAAACATTTCTAGTTACAGATGCCATTATCTGTTGGTATGTTGACCCTGGCATACAATGATTTTGGTTGGAAAAACTCAGGTTATTACTTACTAATTTACCTACACCTCTTCCTATACTATCTGAAAACATTATTGAGTTAGAACAGTCATGACTATCATGTAACTCAGGCTGTACCACATGTAAATAATCTTGTGTAATATTATTTGTTTCTTGGTTGAGTATACAGTCCTGAGATAAATTTTCAGCCTCGGACGGGTCCTCCATTACCTCAGGCTGGACAGTATCATGGTTGGTAACTGTCTGACAACTATATCGACACAGTACCAACTCATTTGCCGCAAGAATATGTTCCCTTATTTGGTTCTGAGAACTCGCATACCTACTAGAAAGGGAACTAAGTGAGTCTTGAAGTACCTGTATTTCAGACTGCAAATGCTGAGTATCAATTTCATAAATTTTTATACTGTCTTCTAATTTTATTTGGTAATTATCTAACTTATTAACTAAATCAACACGCTCTTTCCTCATTGGAATATATTTAGAAAAGCGTTTATGCTGTTTCCTAAATTGGTTACATTTTTTAATTATTCTATTCAGTTTTGCATATTTTTTAATTTTATTATTGCTTACTGAATAATTCTGTTTATGAAAGGAATCTTCAGTCAGATCAATTGTTATTAAGGAAGGTGGGATACAATTACTATTTAATAATTCATTATATAAGAGGTTTGTTTCTTTAACCTGAGTAACTTCTTTTTCTTTTTGTAAGTTCAATATACAATTATTGGCTTGAATTAACTTATCTTCTAGGTCCCTAATTTTATTTAAAGCCTCCTCATACAAGTTACTACAATTTGTAAAACCAGCTGTGACAACCTTCAGTTGATCCCGTTCATCAACAATGTCCAAGTATTGCTGATGTAGGTCTACTAGCTCTCGTTTTAAGCTACAGATTTTGCTATTTACTTTATAGACTTCCACTTCACTCTCTTCTCTCTCCTGTAACAGTTGTTGGACTTGGAGGTTTGATTCTTTAAGTTCATTGAGAGCCGTTCTTAATTTTAGCTCCATATCTTGAGCAGTAGCCTTACGGGTCATCACAGGCATGGTTTCAGGATTGGTAACTGAAAATTAGAAGTAAAGAAACGGTGAGAACTAATAGAATAGACTATTAAAGAAAAGTTAGCGGTGAAAGGAAAAAAAATAAAAAATAATAATATATAAGACAGAGAAAAGCCTTCAGTTATGAAATTAAGTGAGGTAGGCTGCTATATTAACTTTAAAAGATTATCTTTATATTGAATGTATCTAATTGAATATTAAATTTTACTGGTTTTATTGTCTTAGGGTTTTACTTTTTCATAAGAGGGTAGCTTGCTTATGAAATAAAAATTAAACTTATTTTATTAAGATATCACTACAAGACAATAATGCACAATAATGATCATTAAAGATGTATGAATTAATATTGAATAGATGAATTAAAAAAAAAAAAACAAAAGGGAATCTACAGACTTATGGATTTGTCAACAAAGCGATTCAGAACTGGTATAACGTAATAAATCGGCAAAAAAAAATACACTAGCAATTAGCATGGATGTGTTTTAGAGTTAAAGTGAAGTTTGTGTGCTGTTATTAAATAAAAGTAAACAATACTTCCCCTGAATAATCCGTATATAGCCGTAGTTAGAACGTCAGCTGTTTTTAGGTTACCGGCAACGTTGTACTACCGAAAACTTTATTAATTATCAAGAAAACAATTTTCCTGAGTATTTACGCGTTTATAATACGTTCACACAAATAATTACACCTTAATATAACTTATTTCCTAATTAAATTAAATTTTAAAATACGGAACAAAAATTTTACATGTCACTCGGGCAGTGTTGCCACTTTTTTTTCTTTCTGTGAAGGAAAACGTCGTGAGGAAACGAAACCAGCATGCCCGAGAGATATTTCTCGACGGCATGTAAAGCCAAGTCAGACACCCATAGGTGGCATAAAAGCTTTGACACCAGGTCAGGCACTAACCACACGATAAAGAAAAGAAAGCAGAATTTCATTATTTATTAATTTCTTGTATTATCTGTAGTTATTTTAAATACATACAACCTACCTAACTAATATTATAAATTCGAAAGTAAGTTTGTTTGTTTGCTACCTGTTTTACGCTTAAACGACTGAACCGATCATTATGAAATTTTGCATATACATTGTCAGGTGTACAAAAACGGACATAGGGTACCTTTCATCCCGAAAAAAAGTACTGTTCGCGAGGAAAACAACAATAAAGTTCTTATAATAATAGATGGCGCCACGTGACTTTTGAATCATGATTGAATTATATTATTACAAGCAGAGTACAACCCGAATTGACTGTCACATTCGAAATTAACGCAAAGCTGCCGACAAAAGCTAGTAAGAGCATAATTTCTTCATAACCAACTCAAAAAGCCAGTATTACATAACCACGTATCATTACTATGCTCAACTTGACCTCCGAGCAGACTCACAGTAACCTTTACGAGACTGAATCAATTTCATCTCGGAGACATCTTTTTACTATCATGTGGAGGTATGAAAAGGTCAGATTCCTTTCTTGAAAACTAAATATAGTCGCTTCATATACTTCAGTAGCGCCCTCGTGAGATTTTATTGTGAGGCCGTTAAAATAGCAATAAAAGGTTATTCAATTTTAGTAGTTTTTAGGGTTCTGTACCTAAAAAGGAAAAAAAACGGAATCCTTATAGGATCACTCGCGTGCCTGTCTGTCTGTCCGTCTGTCACATCCAATTTACTCCGAAACTACTAGACCGATTGAGTTGAAATTTGGGACACACATGTAAGTCGGTAACCCTAATACGGACGTGTAACGTTATTAATGAATTTTTAATATGCCAGTTTTGGGGGGTAAATTGGAAAATAAAAAAAAAAGTTTTGCAAACTATATTGTGTTACATATCAAATGAAAGGGCTCATTGTGAGAATCTCAAATATATATTTTGTTTAATTTTGAGATTAATATTTTTGAAGTTATTTAAAAAAATTGGTGAAAATTCACCATTCCCCCCCTTAACTCCGAAACTACAGGGCCGAAAATTTTGAAAAAATCCAGAAAATAGTTCTTTGCCTATAGATTGCAAGAAAGCCTATAAGAAATCTTAAAACAAGTTACGGAATTTAGATAATTAACGTACGGAACCCTCTCTACGCGAGTCGAACTCTTGTCCGTTTTTTTTTATATCGGAGGGCTTTTGGGGTCTTTGTGATAGGTTGCAGATAATATAGATGAAAATACACAGGGTTATTTAAATTAATGTCCACTTTTGTTATGTTCTCTTTGTGGAGTTCATTTTTTATAGTCAGGTCAATTTGAACTCAATAAAAAACGTACTCTTTTGCATTCTTGTCTCGTTCTTATTTCAGAAAATAGCATACTGCATGAAAATAGCACAAAAAAAAATTTGTTCACTTTTTGAAAATTGGTCTTTAAACTATGTCCATCATGGCCCACTGTATACGCAAGCCTCATCAATCTCAAATCAGCACAATCTTTATAGTAGCAGTATCACGGTTGCGTGAAGCCACGGCTCACTCTGTTTGCGTTAGTTCACTAACTATTCTATCAGCGTTCGTACGTAGGCGAATAACTCAATGCTTTGTCGACGTGTGATGTGGCTTAAGCATGAGCGGCAGCGGGAGCGGGGGAGGTCATTGCTTTGCTGTCAAACTTTGGTATGTACTACTAGGCAAACTTAATTTGTAGCAGTCTACGTAACGAGGAACGTATGTTATTTTAACAAATATGAAAGAAAAAGACAAACTTTTTTAAAATGTCATGGTCACTGACATTATTTGGGGTCGACGCAGCATGTCTTCTGTCATTAACACTGAAAACGGAATATTTACCATGTTTACTATTTGTTTTGAGTTCCCGATATTTCGGCGCTGTTGCAAACACGAGATCACGAACGAATAGTAACCATGGTTAATATCCCGTTTTCAGTGTTAATGACAGAAGACATGCTGCGTCGACCCCAAATAAATTGGAAAAGAGCAGGGGAACGATTATGATTAGGGTTCGACTCAAGTCATGTATCTATTGGTAAACTGATTCATTTGTTGAAATTTAGTTCAGATGCTGCCAAATAACGGTTTTTATGATAGCATTAATATGTCAACCTACGAAAAACTGTTTTGAATTTTGAATAACATTCAACGGGGCCCTAACACGCTTATCGAAGGTCACCGGAGATTTGAACGCGAAATACCGACAAGTCATTCCTGATTTGATCGCGGCAAGGTTCCTTAACCTGATAAATGAACAAGTATGTTAGTTCCTACCAATTTGTCCCGGAGACGGGGACGGGAAAATATAGGAAGTTAAATAAAAGTGTGACGCAGAATTCTGAAGGAGCATCGAACACTAGTTTATTGAAAGCGAATAAGTTATTTCCGTTGAAAAATATTTGTAAATAGTTCGACGTTGGAGATAAGGAAGGAAGCTCGGGGACTGGCTTTGGACCAAAACAGTTGAACGGCGGAATAAGTAGGATTCGATTTAGTCGGCGTTGAATAGCGTTACGATTGGATTTTGAGTTTATACCAAAATAGGCTTATAGGAAATGCCAAAGTAAGTTGGTCCTATGGAGTAGCAAAAATCCTTTTCTTTGCCCATTTGTCCAATTTGGCAACCCTTTTACCAATACCGATTTCGTCTCTAGTCTTCGTGCAAATCATAAAGGTCATTCGCAATAAGTCAGAAACCGGCATGTCCTAGGACCAAATCTTCGAAGACATGTGACATCTACCAACCCGCACTGGGCCCGCGTGGTAGATTATAACCCATTCCTTCTCTAGAGAGGAGGCCGTGTGTCCCAACAGTGGGGACATCATACGCTGATTTTGGTATGCTAAACGTACAGTCGCCAGCGCATCAAGTTACTACAAACCGTCAAATTTTCTTATTCGATTTTGAACTTAACATTCAACATTTTATGGTTTAAAATCATTTGGAGATATTTGTCAGTTTGTGGTAACTTGATGTGCTGGCAACTGTACAATGTGTTTCCCATCTTGGTCACCAGACGGCGCTAGTTCAACTTCAGTCCAAATTGAAGTTTACACATCGAAGAGCTATAAAACTCGCACTAAGTTCGTCCTAATGAACTTCGTCGTTAATGAGCTGTCAAGTTGACCGCGATCTCTCATGACTTGTGGCTAGTAATGTGGTTGCGTGCTTACCGGCATAGTTTGACTTCCGTGCAGGCTCGTGATGGCCGCCTGCGCCTCCTGGTGGGAGCTGAACTTTACGAACGCACACCCTGCAACAAAATACATTGAGCGTTATGTGAGACGTACAGTTTTGAGGTTTAAAGTAGAGGGAGCGTTGGATGTTGATCAGAGATCGGAATAATTCGACAGTTTTGTAATGGAACTTAAAAATATGGTTCTGATATTTTACAGCGAGGTATTAAACAGATCTTTCTTGCAAATAACTGCCTGTTGCTGGGTGCCTTAACTGTGTGTGCTCGTTGTGATGTCTGATGATGAAGAGAAATGTTTTCGTTGACTGTTATTCCTAAACATAAGTAATAAAAATTGTGCAAGAAGCATGTGATACACACTCTTAAAATAACGTTTAGGGGGTATAGTTTCGAGTAGAGAGTAGTATAGGATTCAAACCTAACCAATTACTTAGGTATATTTCATATTTAGAGAGTAGAGCTTTGTTGTGTCTAAAAAAACCTAGTCCATAAAAAGTTACGTGAAAGGTCGCATTATTTTAACAACAAAACTTGTTTGCGAGTATTGGTCCTTTGATCCGTTTAACTCACACTAAAAAGGACCAAACCCCAAAACTTCACACTAATCCAATCAATTTAAAAAGCGAAATTATGCGAGGGAAAATTATTAAAAAATGTGTTGCGGAAAAAAGGGAAATCTTAAACAGGGGCTGGTCGCAACGGGATTATCACTCAATTTTTCAATAACAGGCTGTCGGAGGCTGTGGCCGTACTCGTATCAATCTTGCTCCCCACAGGTACAAGGGACCGGGCCGTGATCGGGAAGGTGTGTAATCAAATAACCATTGTGTGATAGGACGAGAATATTTTTAGGCATGTTGTACCATTTTTTTTATTGTTGAAACTATATATTAGTATAATTGCAAATGATTATTCCTGTCTCTGAAGCCTTAACCACCGTTGGCTTGGACTCTGATCCCTACACCAGCGGACCACACCTTTTTTGTGTTTTTTTTTTTTATATTTTAAGAATTTTTTGACAAATTAAACAAATGTGTAGAAAAGACAAATAAAGGAAATAAAAATTGTAACTGATAAAAGATACTTATTTTGTAAATAGATTTATTCGTTTTATTAAACTAGACGGGTTCGTTGTTTTCTATCTACTCTCTACCAAACTGTAACCAACTCGGAGGTCACAGACTCACAATCAGACATACTTGGTCTAATCATACGACGAGCTTGGTTAAAGTCTTGTACCTATATGTATAGTATAGTTTAAGCCTTGTCTTGTATTAGTTTTAGATTTTAGTTGTAATTTTTTGTTTGAATTGTATTTTCTCTATGTACATCACTTTTACCATTGCAAAATTTGTCATTGAGGATCGGGATCTCCTAGTACAGGTATATCTTTTACTTAAAAGGAGGTCCGTATGTAAGATTTACTGTAAAAGTTGTACAATTTTCTGCAATAAACCTAAACCTTATTAACCTGTTAAGTAATTGATAAATAAAATGAACAAATATTAAGTTTGTCTATTCAATTATGTGTCAACACTTGAGTAAGACCAAGACATCTCACAAATGAAATGAATGTTGCTTATGCACGTGTTGTTTTGTAGACCGTACCTACCTATCAAGAATCAATCATTGTTACGAAAGGGCAAAAACAATACATTAGCACTTCTTATTTTTAGATTCATCTGCATTGATGTTAATACATTGACGGGGAGTTCGACGTACATCGATCACGTGGCGCGGGTTGCGGGATGCGGGACGCGGGTCGCGGGACGCGTCGACGCGTATCAGCGTCATGTCGGCCTAATGACGACTGATGGAGCCCTTTATGAGGTTACCACCGAACCCGCCAACAACGTTCTGCAACTAAAACGCGGTTACGGGTTGATCTTCCGATATATCGAGAGTGGCAGGTGCCTCTCTCTCCACAGTAAATCATTATAATGCTCCTCTTAAATTAAATTTGACCAATTCTACTTGCATAGAGCCACCGTCAGACGCCAAAGAATAAACAATTTGTTTACACAGAGAACTGGTAGGTAAGACTCATCTCGTTCAGTTCCACATTGATTATGCAGATAGCTCCGTTATTATCATCTGAGATGTTTTAAGAAGCGAGCTCGCAAAGCACCGTCGAAATTGGTCCACTGGTTTCGAGATAATCGAATATAAACAATCAACAAACTCGCCCCCTTTGTTATATCAAAACGAATATTATACATTGCTGTCTCCGATGGAAACATAAAAACTGTACACACGAGTGTTATAGTCGCTAAGTACGCTCGTAACTTCTTATTGAATCAGCTTTGAATCCCGCAAAAAAACCGCGCCACTGAAAGGTAAAAACTCCACCGGGAAAATTGTGGTGACTATTCTATCTTTCGCGGAGCTCTCGAGGAAAGTACGATTATGCTCGACTGGCTTTTATTCGTATTATCCTTTGTTCAACTGGATAAAAGACCATAGCTGAAACGTTTTCCAAAAAGGCGCCTCAAATAAATTAGGACGCACTTTTAAGCCCCGCACCATGTTTACATCCCCGCCTCCTGCAAAATAGAGACAACGCGAAATAAGCGCCGATAGACGGGAGAAAAAAACAATTTGTACGTCGCGATCGACGCGCGGGCTCGCATAAAAGAATAATAACGTGGATTGTACGAGGAGCACAATTTAAATGGCGACAATTGGTGGAGCAAATTGAGGAGTGACGCAGTCGGACTGCGCGGCGTGGCGGCGAGGCGGCGCCGCGGGCGGCCGCACGCCAGCGCGTTACAATGAAAACGCTCGTTCCTACCTCCGGAAAAGCCATTATGAGAACGTCAGTTGGCGAGTGAGAAAGAAGTCAAAACTTCGCCGGCAAACATGGAACTATTTACTGCTTCCACATTCGGCGACGTGTGCTTGGAAGTTGGATGCAATTTGTTAACCCTTTATCGCGAGTGCAGACTCGACTGCGCGGAGATAGTGCACGCAGGGGGTGCGTGGCACGGCGCGGAGCCACCAGGTAACTTGGCGGCTCGCCAAAGATCTGTTTTCCTGTTGTTGGCGGACAAACTCACAGATCAGTTTTTATCGCGCGAAAGGCCTTTATAGCCGACCGATAGGGGGCGCCTCCGAGCAAAATGTTTTCGCGTCGCCGTCGAACACAAATATTATTGGATGGTTTTATGTATCGGAAGCATTACACGCTAAAAACTTTGGCACTCGACGTCGGATACAACGACACTTAAAAACTGACAATAATGTGAAATGTGGCAGTACACTGCGCACTTGATTTCGCGATACGTCTTTATTTCTTCTCGAACTGGCAATTCAAAGAGTAGCGATTCTGGCGACTCAATAGGAGTGGAGCGTCCGCTCGCGGAATATTTACTCGTCAACTTAACAGGATAATTTGTCAAAGGTTCTTTGAGGACAGCATTTTTTGTGTGTTTCGTGAAGAGGCATCTTTTATATGTTTGACGTCTGTCATGTAAAGTAAACAGGTGCGTCGCGCACGTCGACATGTGGGCTCTTCAAAAGAACATCTGCGTTCTCTTGTGCGTTGTTTGTCAAGTTATTTTTTATTATGATATGAAAATCAAGTCGGTAAAACATGTAATATGTTTTCAGAATTGCATCTTGTCAAAATATACCTCCATACATACGTTACGCTTAACTAAAATTTATGCCAGCCATCAAGTTTCCGTAATATTTATCTAAGTATAAGTTGGCCCACGTGTGTGTCTGCGGGAAACTTAAGCAACTTGGTGTAAACATAGCAATAAATTAACTTTGCTAGCTCATCGGTTCTACACCATAGTGGGCCATTTCCTACATTTGAATGCACCTCATGCTGAGACAAAAAGCTTTTTTCATATAAAATAGACCCACAGGACGTAAAGTTCACGATAAGTTGATGTTATCTCGACTTTTGATGGTTGTTTTTTTGTAAAATGGCCCAGAACTTCTTATAAGTTATATTTAGGAAAGTTAGAAATTGGTTGATTATGCAGCGGTAATAAGAATTTATTAGAGCATGATTATACAGTTAGAAATGCTGAGCTAACAAACACAAAGATATTTAGATGTGTCTTTAGGTACCTATAAGAAGTACTGGCTAGGTATTGCCACAAGCAATAAGAGCTAATGGGCCCTTTTTGTTGTCTTGTGTTTTAATTTTATCGTAGACGTTCCGTATCAAAAAGTTCCATATCCATCTCGCAAGAAAAGAAAAAATACCTTATGGACTCATGTCTGTAGGTAATTTTATTTTCCAAACTCTTAAATAATATGCTCTAAACCTAGGCATTGAATAAAAAACCTAGACCCAAAAGCAACTCCAAAAACTACTTTCCCTGATACGTACATATTCCACGAGTTTATATTAAACGCTATACCAAAACTTCTGTCTGCCATATCTTTCCATAATAAATTCCGAGCAATTGGAATAGCACATGAAATATGCGAAGATAGCAAAGTTTCTAGACCTAGTATCTACCTAGGCTATCTAGGTATCGCCTGAACTTCATAATCAATGCCCCCGACGCAGGTATGAGCTCGTGCTACCTATGTTGTGTATTGAAAATAATGTATGAACTGGTGGAACATGAGGACTGGATTAAGAGTTTATTTATTGGGACGACTCTAGTGTTATTTGACACAGATAGCTATGAACGCGGTTTAGATGTGCTGATCAGGTTTAGTCTTATTTCATAGGAAGGTAAATTATTAAATACCTATAAGTAAAATCAGAAAAAGTAAATTAATTAAATATTATCTAAAGTAATATAGCCAAAACAAAGTATGTAACCATTCTATCACTACCAGAATATGGAATAATTCCTTTAACACATAATATCGTAAACTCCGTCACAAACAGACTCTTTAACTCTAATTACACAGTTAATGTATCAGACTATTCAGGAATAGACACGAGTGACAGGCTGAAAGGTGTTACGTCTGAGAATGTCTCGCTAAGTGACTTATTGTTAGCCTAGCCCAGCTGACTGACCCCTTTCCATACACCTTCCATTAATGATGACACGTAAGAATAGAACTGTATCGTCGGTGACAACCTTAACTTGATGTCGTCATTGAAAAACCAAGCAAGACAAGTGTGAGTCGAACTCGCACACGAAGGGTACCACCTTACAATATTAAGACTATTTTTTTTTAAACGTCAAAATATACGTTTGTAGTATGGGCAGCCCATTTATTTTTTATTTGTTGTTATGGTATAAAAATTGGCTATTACACACTCTGTGAAATTGCAATGGTCTAGCTATTATGGTGCAAAGGATACCGCCCTGTGACAGACGAGCGGACGGACGGATAGACAGACAGCGGAGTCTTAAAAATAGGGTCCATGACACCCTTTGGGTACGGAACTCTAAAAAGGGCGCGAAATTTTCGAACATAGTGTTATACAGTAACTTTTTTAGCGCCCATTTTTTGGTCATGGAAGTAATACTTACTGCCGATTAATGTTCGTTTAAACTGGATTATATTTTCTTTATGACTACTTTGTCACAATTTTGTGGTTCTGTGGTATAGTTTTGGAGGTACTTCTGCGAATTTTACTCACGTAAAGATTATAGGCGGTCCTGTTAACTTAAATTATATGTTAGGGAGAATTGTAGTTAAGAATTATATGAAAGCTTAGCTTAGCTAAACCAAATTTGCCGACAAAAATGAATGACATGGCGGATTTATGGTGCCGGATATTTAGGGTTGACAAAATAAGATTAGCCAAGAAAAATATCCTTCGACAAACATGCAATCAGATTTGCAAGCAAGAATCTCTATCGCTACACAAAATATTAATCACACATAACTACATCCAAGACCCATCGGAGTATACGTGGTTGAGAATTCAATATTACACGGCGCGCTCGTTCGAATCTTTCATTTTAAACTTGTCCGTATGAACTTCACCGCCCGCTCCAACGTTGTGGGGAAGAATGGAGAAATGTGGGGAAGACTGGAGAATACTGGGTAAACAACGTTCGATCTATTATAACCACATTAACGGAAGCGCTGGCTGTATTTTCGTGTTATATGGATGACGTTGGTCTAAGTTTGAGAGGTCGAGATTCGGAGAAGATGTGGTAATTTTGGATTGAAATAGTGTAATGGGATAAGTTTTGAGTGTCATTCATGTTATTGATACTGTTTTCGTGAAGAGACTTTATTGTCTAAGTAGTAAGGGTATTTTTAACTTGTTTTCATAACTAAATCTTCTCAATTACAAAGATTTCTATCAGGCGTTTTCCTCAGACTCTTTTACAACTAAAGTCACGATAACAAAAACCTTTATAGGTTTGTTCCCGTACTCTTTTTTTCGGAAGCGAGAATTCCGCCACGTCTAAAATATTACGCGTATATTGGAAATAGGCGGTGCCTAACAAAAAGGGGTTCGTGTATTTTTACGTGTGTCCCAAGGGGCTGATGTTTCGACGAGAAATACCACTCCCTATGCCCACATTTGCCCTACTACCAGGTTTTTTCCGATTCGTGGCTTAACGCCGCTTGGCCAAGACCTCCACATCGAACGACAAGCGGTGTTGCGATTGCGGAGAAAATAAATGATGAATTGAAGGCACGGGCATTGGCTGCTGCGCTGCGTGATGCGGGATCGACTCCCGCACGGAACAAATATTCGACACTCAAAAGTGCATGTAATGATTTAATTGAAGATTGATTGATCTGCTTTGTGTGTTGAGTGAAACAAGTGAGGCACGCGCGAGTCACTTGACGCAAGTGGCATCTCAAATCGGATCACTTGCGGTGAACGAGGCATAACGCCTACACCGACCCAGAGAAGGTTCACGTCGCTTCAAAACATCGGTTCAATGAAGTTGGTACAATTTTTCATTCGATTTAGTGAATCGTGCGACTTGCGCTGTTGACCCCACCGCCTCGACTGGCCCGGAGTACTCCGCGTGCCCCCAACTGATAACAACTCCACTGAAACACACCCTAACTTCTGTGACACTCTTATCGCCCACAATTTGTTCCCGCCTTTGAAATATCGTCGAAATTTTTGGCGTTTTCGAATGAAAACATCACACTTACTGTAATAAGGAAAAATTTGGCGTCGATTGGGCCCTGAAAAATGTTTTATGCAATCAAATTGAATATTGATTTTGCTGTAGGCTGTCTGAAGAGCAATGTTATTGGATTGCGAAAGTATTTTTTTTCATTTACACCTTTTTAGGTAAGTTTTAGTTGCAAGTAACACGTAGTTTGGTAACAGACATTCAAATTTAGTTGACTTGTTTCTTCAAACCATCGTCTACTAGGTTCAATCTTAAAATAAATTGTGTAACGAAACTCCATATGAACTGATGATCAAACTCACTCGTAACCCTCCTCTCACCAGTAACATCTGCGACCCCCACACAATATTACAGAAATAGAACCACCGTATCACGTGACACGGAGCATGAATTTTTAAACGATTGAATGAGCTTTATTGGATGTCTTATTAACTACAAGCCGTTTAAGATTTGCCCATTTTTCCCTCAGCGGGCAAAGAAATATAATAGCACGCTGCAATAAACATCAGTCGATTTCCCAACGGTATTGAATGAAGGCATTAGTGGTAATTATGATCGATATTTTGTACTTTACTTTTTATTTAGGAGGCTAACAATATTTTGCAATGGAGCGATTTAACAACAAAAATATCACAAAACATCTAATAAATATAATATAGGGATGCAAGCTAAGTCACGTGTCTCATGTATAATTATGATTACCAAGCTATTAATAATGCAATAAAGAGGCTCAAAATATTCGATACGGTACCACACATTATCAAAGGTCCCAGTGTATTATTCCCAAAGCACATGTCTCGCTAAACTACACTTATTATTAAAAGGCATCGCGCAGTTTCGTTTAATATTTAACATGGCCGCGCGGCGTATCACTTAAAATAATAAGGATTTCTCGTTGGAGATTACGCAGCAACCCTCCAGAGGATAATTAATGTTATACCGTGAATATTAGCTTTTCAATTAGCCGTCTTTTAGTACCTCAAAATGGGTCTCGTGTTTCAGGGAGCGCGGAGAGGGTTATTTCTTTCGCCCGTTACACCTGTAAGACGTAAGGCGATAGTTAATTAAAATCTGCTCTCTCGGGATTTGCGCGGCCCGCCTCGCGCCTGCAGCCTACGGGTTAACCCTACTTTGTGCTTGTTTGTTGTCTTGGACGTAGTATTGCGCTTCGGGCAGTTTTATGTTATAAATGTTGAGTCTCGGAAAAAAATTGTTTGAGATTTTAGCTGTTGTGTGCTGGAAGCTAGTCTTGTTTAGAGGTTCTTTTTTAACTTTCGTATTTTTTTTGTACATGCTCATTATCCATATTTGAAAAACACCGAGACGAAATTGTTTCAAGGGGCAGAAACTTCAAAAACAGTGAAGGCCTCGTTAAAATGTCGTCAGTATAAGTTTCACTGAGAATATTAATAATTCCTTAAACGGAACTTCTTCACACGTCTCAATAAAACTAGTGGTGCCATGAAAACAGCTTTCGAAACAGTTTTTAAAGTGAATACGAATCGGCTTCTTTCAGGACAAAAGACTGTCGCGCTGCCAAAGTTTATTAGGGACTTTAGCGTGGCGTCCTTTGTTTTACAATCAAGTTACATTAGAACAACGGGCCCATTGCAAACTCTTCGACAATAGCTTGTTGAAGTCGTTTTAAACATTCTCGGGGTGAGTTTGCGTGTTAAAACGGTGAAACGGTATTACGGTATTTACGCACGATTGGCCGCCCATAAACCGATGAAGACGGCATAACGTGGCCTTTACACGCGTGTGGGTAATACCGTAACTTATCGAAAATTGTACGGTTAAGGTTTTGAGCTCGTCTCTAGAGGAACCCTTTGTTTTGCACCGTTTGCGTAATTTGACCGCAGGATCACGGACTGTGCGCAATCGTATTTGTAAGGTTCTTTTCCGTTTTTAGCGTTCATGAAAACATGTAGGTATAAAATTATGTAATTAATATAATGGCGATTGCACATCAAACAGACATACACGTTGGGCCACAAAATTCGCAACATAATTCCAATTTAATCATTTGGAAACTTTCAGTATAAATCTTGTTATGACAGTGCTTTTTAAATTGTTTACTAACAATTCAAATGACATCACTCAAAATTTATGAAATTAGTATTATTTGAACCTAGACCTATTTTATTTTAAAATGTAAATTCTAATATCAGATAGTTCATTGATTGTCTTAAAACTTATCCTATATCAAAATTGTGTTACGCTTCAAAGCTAGAAGTTACTAATTGTGATAACTTTGATGTATTGAGTTATCATTCAATTACATTAATAGTTTTGAATGATCAGAAATTGAGCCATTACTTACTAGACATTAGACTGTTTGATCGCTAAAATCGGCCCAAAAAGATTCTTGGTTTTAGTATAAATAGATTAATCATTATAAATTATTTGAATTCGGTCCTTCTCTTTTGTTTCATTTTTAATATAAAAAATAGTATATTTACAGTACTTAGGTTTCTTCTAGAAAACATACCCACATGGCGATTACAACAGTTTTGCCCCTTTTTAATTAACAGTTATCAGTCATGCAGAAAACCCTTCATTACAAAATTCCAACGTTCGCACACGCACCTTTTTATACAAAACGCGCCCACTCCAACCAATTTTAATTTCATTAAACCGCGATACAAATCGCGCGTCTTCGCGTTTTTACCGCGCGAGTCGCGATGTAGATAGAACTGTCAGTGTGATAGCGCGCACGCGATCGCCCGCTGCGGGGCGCCACTGTCGGGCTAATGTCTTGATCGCTGGCCGGTAATCCTACTTTATTTGTATGTTAACCTTGAAGAAAAAAATTTTACTTAGTTGCAGGCTTAAGTCTACTTGTGAAACTGTAATTTCTGAAGAAATTTGTTTACTGAAGCTGTGTATATTATTATTATCACTTATTTTTGTACTTCTGGTGTATTCGGATAAACTTTTTGTCAGATTAAAATCAAAAGTATTTTATTCAAATTACTCTGACAAGCAGCACTTTTTGAAATCCAAAGTTTACAAGAGACAGTCCTCGAAAACGTCCACCTTACGCCACTTCCTAGTGTTTCATCTGGGGAGAAGAAGTGGTGCAACATACTCCCCAGTAACAAATCTGTCAGCTAGGTTAGAAGAACCAGACTCTATACAATATTGTGTAAGTTAATATACACAAAGAATCCATTACATTAAATTATTGTCACATGTCAGCTAGCACACACCAATAATAATCGAATATACTATCCCTAGTTACCGGGTAATACCTCAATACCAATTTCCTGGAAAATGTTAAAATCATTAATGCAATCCTTTTCAAAACATTAAACACCTACTTGCATGTTTCAATTAATAAAATAGTAGAGTAGTCATTCATAGATACGTGAATTTACCAAAACTTAAATGTAAGTGGTAATGTTTAAAATATTACATTCACATTCATATTTCATGAACTAGTTCAATTGACGAGAAAGCTTTTAGAAGCCTCTCATATAGGAGTTTATATATTAACGTATAAGTTGTATGAGTATATTTAAATTATTAATTTACAGTTTCGACTCGATAAGTTAAGTAATAAATACTAAATTAATTACGTGCCTAACAAATTATTATAATTAAATGCTGGTTTTTGGAAATTCAACTTAAGTTACTTTAAATATTTAATAGGATTTTAATCGTAATCGTAGTTGTTAGTGTACGCGTAGTTGTCTATCTTTTAAGTAATGTTCTTGTATTCAAAGGGGATAATTAATTAGTAAGTAATTTAATTAAATGTATCATTTATATTGTATATTAACCATATTTTATCTAACTATGCTAATTAGTTATATTAAATATGGTTAATAACATTGTTGAATAACGTAAAGGACTCTAAAAAAAAATCAGGACATCTATGGTTCCGTTTTGCACCTCAAGTGCCGGACATTTAAACCCAAGAGCAACGAGCCGTCAAAAATACGTACCTATGAAATCGTAAAAGACATAAAAGCACTTAATACGAAATAAACAAACAAGAAACGCCCCGAAAATCGATCCAATAACCTTAATCGCGTCGAGCCGCAATATTAAACGAGGCATAAAAAGATAAAGGCCGCGCCACACGTATACTTTAAGTGTCTTCGCGTTGAGCGGCCCGTGCTGCCTTTAGTAGCAGTTTATAACTACTTTGCAAGCACACTGGCGTACACCAGCCCTTATGGAGGCAGTGAAAAGATATAGCGCCGACTTACGGCGCGCCTACTGAATACGAATTTCGTGTGAATGGTGCGTACCGATGGACAGAGTTATAGCGAATCGTTTGCTTTTTAATATTGAGTGTTTTTATGATAATACGAGTGGGGTTTTATCGATATCGGATGTGGCTTTGTGTGCAAACGCTGAACACCTCTACGTGTGCTCTGACTAGTCTGCTGAATGACTTTTCTTTTTATATCTTCGGATAATAATTCGATGGTCGTGTGAGTATTTTTGGATTCACGACGTTTTGTTCGTAGGTATTTTTATATGCGGTGTTTGGGTCTCCGACTCGATAAAAGACTTACAGAATTTAAAAAGAGAAGGGCAGATTATAAACTGAAACTGTGTGTTTACATAAAAAGGTTGATTGTAGTAGTTACAATTTTTGAGTCACGTAATAATAAAATGCAGATATTATTTTATGTATGTACATATCTATTACTAATTCATTTCTTACCACTAGATTAGCATAGACAAAAAAAAGCACCACCGAAACAGGAAAATCGATATAACCCCCTGCTCCATCCGGCGACAGGGCCGGTATCTATTCCGGACAATTAACCGGACGGCTTGCCCGCGTCTTATCTACTCCGGCAGCCCTTCTTAGCGGGAACTTAGCCACGAAATAGGTCAGTCAGTGCAGGCCCTTATTAACGCCTATTGTACGTAGTGACCCATTATTGATTATTGATGGAGGAAAAACTTTTGGAATAGGGATATTGTCGATCAGAAGTGTGTTCTGTTGGTTTTAATTGTAATTGTGATGTTGTGTGTTTGTTTTAATTAGTTTTTGTGAGTTATGAAGTGAGGCTGGGGTAAGTAAGCGGTTGAAGCTTATTAATTAAGAAGGATACGGTCAACCATTGTAATAAATGAAAAGTAAACCTACGAGAAATATTTTGCAGAAAGAACAGAAATAATTTCTAACTACAAAGCTAAGGGACATGTCTTATAATTCAAGAGATTAATCGAAAAGAAAGCGTCGCCTCCCAAATTAAGAGTGTTTTTTTATAACGGAAAATAGAAAAACATAAGTCGACTAAAAAGCGAAGCACTAATGAAAAACCGAATATATCAGCTTTGCTAATTTTCGAGACACTCGTAGCAAGTCCAAACTAAGAGAACTAGGTTACTTTCCGTTACAAACTACACCGTATTTAGCTAATACAACTACCGGAGTTGCACTGCAAAGTTTTACTACTAAGCTAAAATATATAGCCAGACTAATCTCCGACTGAAGGACGATTTCTGGCCGAAGCCGAACGTTTAATAACTCTAAGAAATTCAGTTGGATAAAACTGATTACTGTAATGGATTTTAGAACTTTTAAATTAAAATTGACGACTGACTGTATGTGCTATATGATTGCAATATGTATGTATATATTTTTTATTTTGTGAGCAATAAAGAATAAGAATAAATATCTTAATGAGATGATTAAAATTACCTTGCAACTTGTCAATAATAACTCTCGCAATATGACCCTTGCCCCTGCGCGTCGCCTCTTCAATCGTGCTCTCGCGCCTTCGTAATAGTTCGTTCAATATCGGCGCTTGCTAGAAATCTTCGGATTCGGCCAAAACTGCGACATATTCCGGCCGAAGCCAAAGCTTCGGTGAAACACTAAGCCAGACAGTTGGAGAATCGTAGGAGGCAAATATAGCCAAATAGTTTTCTTTGCTGGTAGAGTAATTAATGGGACATTACGCAGGGAAATAGATTGAAAGTTTAATAGTGGAGCATCGTTTAGATAGTGTAACGAGGACGTCGGTGATAGCGCGTGTGCTGGCAGTTAATAGCGCGCGATAAATAGTGCGCTGCTGAGTAAGTATGCGACGGTGAGCGGGTTAGTATTGGCAAATATATATATATTTATTTATTTATTTATGTACACACAGATACTTAACAGGACAAATTATATAATAATGCTAAGTTTCTTTAAATTTTTGGCAATAACACATGTTCAGTCTATTGCAGAAAGCTAAAAGTAATCTGTCTGCAATTGACTAAAAATTAAGAAAACTGTGTGGAAATACTATATTTTGACTAAATATAAAAGTTGGGGATGGATTTCGGGATGTTTTTTTTGCTCAAGTCAAAGTACCTTTGCAGTTTATCAATGTACTACTGCTTTCAGTCTATCCAGATCCAGCTGAATTCCAGTATTTTACATGAAACGACCGCCTTTTTTATCCCTTCAACCCAATTTTTGGCATATCACTTGGTAAAACTGGTTATTTTCCAGATGACCTATGTTTATCCACTTGGACCACCACCTATAGTCATGCTTCACGCACGCAATGCCTCTATTTTTTAGCCTCTCACCATTTACAACCGGCTCCCTTAAATGTTTGATAACAAAATTAAAACAATGCAAAAACCCCTACAGGTCTCTCACCCAAATTACTATCGGCACGAACTTTAAATATATATTTTAAAGTTGGGACACTCGATTTAAATAACATTATTTTTTGGAAGATTTATAGTTATAATAAATGCAAACTATTTATTTTTTGGTTGCGTCGTGAATATTGATTGAGATGTAAATATGATAATGAAAATGATTTAAGTGTGCTGTTCTAGTCTTGGGGCTTAATGAATATGTAAGTGATTTTGGAAAGCTTTTCTAGAATATTGATATTACTTTAAAACACTACGAATGTGTTTTGCGTATTAATTATATCATTTCTCTCTTGGAAATGCACATGCTGAAAAAGATTTTCATGAAAAGTTTAAATGTTTGTGTCGTTAGATCCGTCCCAAGGTTTGTTTAGAAGATATCGCTATCAGCGGTAAGACCGCCATTGTAACTATAAAATTAGCAATATTGTAAAACAGTTGTGTTTCAAATTTGGTGTACAATAAAGTACCTACATATATTCTATTCTATATTCTATCCCATCTGCCCTACATTAAATAATGATTACATTTTTGTTTTAAAATTTATAAAGCTTGTTAAAAAAGTAAAACTTGCAATTTAATAAAATTGCAATTATCCCTTTTTTTATTTAGTCATAGCCATTGCTACATAGGTACCTAGAAAACGTACCTAGGTATTATCTCTTCGTGGTAACAAGTCTAGAATTCCAGACCTCACTTATTCCTACACATGCATCTTTCCAAGTACCCCGCAGAAATAAACGAGAGCGTCCATCTTGGATTCGGCATAATCCCACGATCCCGCGGTTATTAATTGCTTCAATAATATGCTAATACGGCCCAGTCGTTACTTGGTAATGCGCCTGTTATTGTCCAACATTTTTCTTAATTTTGTACGTAATGTTTACAGGGATGTTTTGGTTATATTATTCTGCTTCAGGGACGCGTCGGTGATGAAATTTAAGGACTGTTTAAAACGAAATTGACAGAATCAAAGTTGTTTTTGAAAAAAGGGTAGTCCCCGTAACTGGTACAGAACCTATATGATAAGTAAGTGTTATAACTTCAAATAATGAAGGCATTATCTTTTGACGATTGGAAATATCGATTTTCAGCATTTGATTTATATGTTTTATGTTTACTTAAAAAAAGGGCATTTTATTTACGTGTTACAGGAATGAGTGGAATTGTTTAAGCATTAATTTGATTTACCTAGTTATATTGTTAAAGTTTAGGCCTGTTAAAGAATTTTTCACCATCTTGCATTTTCTAAGTTGTTCCTAGAATAAACGAAACTGCCTCCGTCAGTATAAACGTGTGCTACATTACAAACACGTCATGTTATGAATGCGCACTAATGTCCGAAGTCATTACATATTTAAATTTCTATTCATTTCTTAGAACGTTTAAAGTAATGAACAAACAAAAAAGGTATTTTCTATAACAAAGTCGTGGACCAATAATTCATTGGTTTTGACGACAACTGCTGAGCGGCTGAGCGATTGGCTGCTGCGCTAAGTATCGCGGATTCGATATTCGAATTTAAATGTTTGTAGACGCACATACAGGAGACATTTCTAGTAGAGGGCAACGTTTTAAAAAAAAACTACTTTCAGCAATCACATACCTAACCATCGATGAAAGTCTTACAGTAATACATCGTACTTTTTGTAAAAATAATTATTTTTAGTGCTAAGTTATTTATAATACGACTAATAACCAACCTTCTTATACGTAACCTCTTTAGTAACGTCTTATAAGTACCTACAACATACGTAAACCCAACACTAAGCAGTTTCAGATCATTAAAGAAGAAGAAAAGTGAGCGGTGCTGCATTACAGCGGCGACGGACTCGTACAGAGTACGTGCACGTTCTTACCTACAGGAACTATTAAACAAAAGAAGGTTTCCTTGGAATACAATAAAACAATTACTTTGTCACCATAGTCTAGCATTTTACGATGCGTATTGGACTCTTTGGTGATAAGTCGCAGAGAGATTTTGGACTGTACAAACTACGATTCCATTATTTACAGATAACTAAAATATTAGTAAATTAATTCAGTAATCTAAAGGCTAGTGAGCCTTATACAGAACAATAGGTATAAAAAAAAGTACATTATGCTCTCTCCACGAATTTTATAGCACCACCACTAAGATTAATGTATAGGAGCCATATAAAGCTGGGTACACACAGCGCGCTGCAGTCGTGATCGCGATGAGTGGTGGCTGGCGACCGTAAAAATAATGGGCGGCTTGCGATCGAGTGTGTGCTGGCGTTGTTTAAATTTGTCGCTGAGAATATGTGCCTTTGTTCTTTGAACTTTGTACATTGCCGTTTTAGTATAGAGGAGGCTGTAATGGGTATAAATGTAGCGGGCAATGGATTTGTTTTCCAGTTTTAAGCGCACTCCAGCAGACGACCTCAAAAAGGTGACTGGATGTGAAGGTACAGCCGGGTATAATTATGCAACTTGGAAACTAGTACTGCTTCATAACATCACGCGTGTAATCCGCGAAAGATTAGACAGAGATGTACATGTAGTACACTCATATTTCGCCAGTTATTTTGAAGTCGTATATAATATGGGGCGAGCCTATTGCCATCAACCGAACCCAAATTCAGACTCCGGGCTGCTATTGAGATATATTCCTGCAGCATGCTACTGAAATAATCCTGAATGAAAATAATAACTGATAAAATTGAATTATTTATTAAATCACCAGGAATAAATGCTATTTTTTTCATTAAAATAGCACACCACGAGTCTCAGTTAGATTTTCATGAAAACCTCCCATTCCCATCTTACAAAAGCCCTGAACTCAACAAGTCACATTCTACTTCAGTCATAAAGCCCATACACATACTCTATTTTCTTCCATATCTTTAACTCATAAGTATATCACGTTTCTTCGAGGTCTCCACGTCAATAACTTGACGTAATGTCATTACGTTGATGGAATAATTTATTACTTCCCATTATAAGGCTGAATAAAGATCGTCCTCCATACTGTTATGAGCGTAAAAGAAAATATCAAACTTATCTTTGGTAGTTTGTTGTTAAAGTTAGATGAAAGTCAGCAGTTTTGCGACCATAGAGAAAATAGACTTCGAAGAAATCTGATATTTTCTTTCAGTTTACGAAAAATGGAAAGTAAGCAAAAGATTAGGTACAACCAAAAGTCTTTTGCATTCCTAGGACCCTATTAACCCTTCAAAGGTAAAGGGGTAGAAATGGGTTCAAATGTAAAAGTGTAATGAGTGGGCTTTCAACTCAGGACCTTCAACATGATCACGAGTGGCACCATGATGATGAGCCACCTCCTAATCGCTTTATTTGCAGCAGTATTTGGTGCGTCGTTTGCCAAATTGGACGGGCCGAAAGTTACTGGTGCTGAAGAGACAGCAAATGATCCCTATCATTTGCTGTCTCTTCAGCACCAGTAACTTATTCTTTGCGCCTAGTACATCATTTATAAAATGAAAATGTAAAGGGATGGAATCCTGGTGTCCTGAAACACAGGAGCCTAGCTTAGGCACCAGTCTCCCACAATATATACTTACCTGAATTGTGTATCATTGTCGAATCTGACTAATTTAAAATAATTTATGTATATTGTAGTGAGAAAATAAAGTTGATTGATTGATTCTTTGCCCCATAGTTTTTTTTTAATTTCAATGTTTTTTTTACTACTGATTGTGATCACCAGATATTCGTAGAAACTTCAGTACAAATACTGGATGTGTCCTTCCATATCTGCATCCGCAATTTGTTCGTACTGGCTTCACCTAACCTTCAGGCAGCTCTTAAGGCGCGGTGTTACCTCAATATTCCCAAAAATTGGTTTCTTAAATAGTCGAGTATGCCGTACCTAATGCAATGAAAATATCTAACGCAAAAAATACAGTGGTCAGAGAAGGGTTTAAAGTAAAACTATAACCGAAAAGAATAATAAATAATAGTTTGATATTCCCAATAAAAAATTGGGAAGTTGCGGCACAAAAATAAACTTTGGCGTCAAAGATCTCTGTATTTCCAGCGATAACAACAGTTTTTTTTTAAGAATTTAATAGAATTAGCATTTTTTTTAAACTTGAACTAAACCATTATTTGATTTAAGGTCAATATTTTGAATAATCTAAAGAAAACCTGTAAAATAAATGCCCTTTCGCAGCTTAGTCGCATGTCAACACAAATACATATAATTTTCAATTTTCAACCTTATGTACGCTCCGTAGTTGTGACAATAGTTTACACGGTCTAGTAGCGATTACAATCGTAGTCAGTCCACGCCTTAAGGCGTAAACCGAAGAAACTTAAAACCAACTTCAAAGTACTGAAAGTCTATTAACATCGAACAGTGGAAACGAACGATACGTTTAAAAAGATTACACTGCATTTTAAATTACACCGAAGTATTTCCATCACCTTTTTTCCCATGTTCAGCACGTAACTTGGTAATGAATATAGTGCATGGTGCTATTATCGCTGACGTAGATTAGTGTTCGGATTAAAAATTGAAATTATATAAGCTATTTTAGTTGTAACATGTTATTTAGATTCTGCATGCTTATGGTTTTAGTTTACTGTTTTTTTATGAGCTGAAGTTTGATATTAAACTTAAAAATTGTTCTCACATTATGTGTATGTATGTAATATCTCAACATGAATGATTTAACCAAGATTTTGGTAACAAACATTTTGGTTTAAAAGAGTGTGCATGGAGTTTCTTGCCCATTTTATTCCACAGAGATCTACTCTTTGGAATGGGCAACTACAGTACTTTCACAAGTTGTTCTGTAGCTTCGCTTTTTTTTATTGACATTGAAAAGTGCCTGTAGTGGAATAATTGAAATAAATGCTTTGAGTTTGAGTTTTAAACTACTGGTTGTCAGAGAGTTCTCATTAGAATTACGAAGATTATTTTATACCTATTTAGTTACTTTATATTTAAATTTAATTATCACCGATACTAACATATTTAGATAACTTAAAGCATAGCTGAAACAATTATAGCCGATATTAATTCAGTTCATCCTTGAAACATTACTTTATTGAGAAAATTTCAAGTATTTTCTAAATTTAAAGGAAAATCCTTCAAAATCGTACCTAATTGGACCATTTTGTTTGATTGAAACGAAACCTTTCATCGGTTTCATTAACAGAAACCGTTGAAGTACACTTGATATTAAATCCATTTAATATTAAAGAGTTGTTGATACAAAGAATATATAAGAAGCAATATGTTTACATACTACTAATATTACATATATATATTGAAAGGAAAAACATTTTGGAGTGACGCAATAAAGGCCTAGAACCCCTCTGTTTAAATAAGCCAACATCAAAGGTGGCTCAAAATATTGCCTTCTATTGAACGCAATGAAACAATTTTATGTATTCACTGTTTTCTCTGTTTTTATATTAGACTAGCGACCCGACCTTGCTTTGTACGGCGCCTATCGGGTTCAAAACTATGTATAATGTAACCAAAATTATAAGTATCTAGCAGTATAGCGGTGAAAAGTTTGTTCAAATCCATGCAGTAGTTTTTACGTGATGTGCGTACAAACATATAGACAGAAAGACAGACAGTCAAAAATTCTAAAACTATTGTTTTGGCTTCTGTTGCTCTAATAAAGACCCCCCATATATGTTTTTTTCAATATATTCAATGTACAGTACAGACATCGGCCTGTTACAATTTTATTATATGTACATAGATACTTCGCAAACAGGTCCCTTTAAATAGGTTCTAGCAATAGAAGTTACAGAAAGTACGTACTTACCTTTTATCTTTCGAAATTATTACGTCTTTATCATCTAGATGTTTGTTTATGCAAGTATACACAAAGCTTGTTTATATTCCTGACCTATTAATCAATTTCAATTATGAAGAAAAACAAACTCCGGCATCGCAGCACAACTTGCCTAATAATGAGATTCGAAAAGTTCCAAACTAAAGTACGAATAATAAACAACGCCTAATAATATTCCAAACATGATTATGCTATTAAATCGAGTGCTGTAAGCAAATCGATTCGAGTAATCGAGTCAGTGGAGTAAACAAAATCGATACGACTCATCGCATTCGGATCACAAAGTGGATTCCAGTTTTTAAACGTCGCCATTTTCGGGGATGGGGCAGGTGATGCCGGCACAAAGTGATAGGTGCTCCATCTAATCTGCCGAGCGGCAGCTCAATCTTGTCTTCAATCGAATCTCCTTGATTGCGTCAAGCGTCGATATATAGGGAAATTTCATCCGTGCGCCTAATAGCATTGACACTACGCCGATATCTGAGCGAAGGAAAACGCCTTTCTTTTAAAACAATGAAAGCAAACATGAGACTTCACTTTATCACTCCGTTTGCAGCAGACTTTAATTAATTAGTGTAAGTGCCGGTGAGTCTCGGGAGATTGGTCATTAATTAAATGGGTCTTTGGCTATCGATCTACTGGCAAACAATACAGTTTATTACTTTTATTACCCATTTCATTCGCTGTCTACCCAACCCGGCCCGTGCTGAGTTGCGGTTGCTTTTTACTATTAATGAGCGTCCAACCAACGTGGCCGCGCATGGCGGCCAAGGAGTAATATACAATGTATTATAGTATTCTTACCTTTTCGTACAGTACAAAGTTATGTATTCGATAGCAATTTAGTTGGAAGGCTGTTCGAACGTCAGCGCTAGTAACACAATCAACCTTGTGTAGACTATGGGTTTAAGTGAATTATAACAACATAGGCATGTCATGTTTTGCTTGTCGTAGTAATTACTTACAAAACAACGTGTACAAGCGATAATAATACAGGTATATGTAGCTGTAAGTTTCATGAATAATAAATATTTCTAGTTAGTTTATACTCAGAGAGATATATTTTTATAGGAACGTAGTAAATTCTATTTAAAATTACACTATGACTTATGTTGTCCTACGTTAACATCGAGGAAAACGAATTAAAACGAAATCTACATAACTTGACGAGAATAAATTGAACAGCTGAAAATTATTCATAATCACTGATAATATTACCTTAACGATTGGGTTATCGTGAAAACCAATAAATGCGGAGGATATCCGTTGAATTAATTTTATTTTATAACATTTAAATTTGATGGCAGTCACTTTTAAATATTCATTCGGCCATTAAGAGTGTCCATTAGGGCAAATCGTGGGCACCGGGGGTTATTAAAAATCGCCGGGACTGCTTATAATGTGCCAGTTAATTGTGACGGTTCTTGTTACGAGGGATATTGTACTCGTATTAGGATTATACGATCCTTCGTTTACAATGAACTTCTCACTTGGTTCTTCCGCGTCCTAAAGCGAAGGTCGATGAACAATGTTCTCACGCAGGTATGTCGATTGCAATTACAGTGGAACCTCTTTAACTCGAACGTCGTTAACTCTAAATCCTCTCTAAGACAAAGAAAACAAAAAAAAACCCTATAACTCGAAAACAAAAAAAAAACAAAAAAAACCCATAACTCGAATTATTTAGACGCGATAACTCGAACTGAATACGATTTCCATGTGACTCATATATGTCACGCTCTGTAACTTGAACTACAAATCTAACTGACTTGATCTTGAAGAAGCAATATGTTGCGGCCGGTTGTTTGTTGCGGCCTCTGTAAATCGAAATTCTGTCCGCAAGACTCTTTATCTCGAAATCACTATGAGTCGTTTTTTTAATTTCTCATTACTCTTTAACTTGAAGTATCATACATAGAACATAATGCTTCTATAAGCCGAAATTAACAGTTTAAAAATTCCTTATCTCGAAGTCCTGGATAATTCGAAGTATCGTTACGGCGCGGACTGACTACGATTGTAATCGCTACTAGGCCGTGTAAACTATTGTCACAACTACGGAGCGTACATAAGGTTGAAAATTCTATGTTTATGTGTTGACATGCGACTAAGCTGCGAAAGGGCATTATTTGACAGGTTTTCTTTAGATTATTCAAAATATTGACCTTAAATTAAAAAATTGTTTGGTTGAAGTTTAAAAAAAAATGCTAATTGTATTAAATTCTTAAAAAAAAACTGTTGCTAGCGCTGGAAATACAGAGATCTCTGACGCCAAAGTTTATTTTTGTGCCGCAACTTCCCAATTTTTTATTGGGACTATCAAACTATTATTTATTATTCTGTTCGGTTAAAGTTTTACTTTAAACCCTTCTCTGACCACTGTATTTTTTGCGTTACGTATTTTCATTGCATTACGTTATACTCGACTATTTAAGAAACCAATTTTTGGGAATATTGAGGTAACACCGCGCGTTAACTCGAAATTTACAACCTTTCCCTTGAAGTTCGAGTTAAAGAGGCTCCACTGTATCAATATTACAGCTCGACAGTCTTCAATACTTTAACCTTTTAAAATAAAATTATTGTCAAATATGAGTATGATAGATTGCTTCGGTGATCTAGTGGTCGCACGGGCTACTGCTGAGCCCTTGGGCTCGATTCCCTGGCTGTGCGTTATTAGGTTTTTCCATCAATCATTTCTCAGTAGAAGCTTGTTGCATGGATGACTACTGCTTAACCCTCCGGGCAAACCCGGAATAATCTTTTGTTATGTCAAAATATGCTCAGTAGTTTAAAGGAACATCTCCCAAGAGTTTACACAGATTGTTCCCTGCCAAGAAAACTTTTCCTCAATTATCTTCTCACATGCACTTATTACAACTAGCTTTGTAAGTTTCCAACTACCACTTTCCCACTCAACTTCTGTTTCAAATAATTCTAGAGCCACTTTAATTTCATCTTATTACAGATTTAGAATGCCAATTAGGTACAATATTTCTCCATTAGCAGAGTGGCGACGGAAACACGGTCGGGGGCTTGGCAGAATGCCTGCTACCTTCGTCTGAGTTGCGGTAAATATTTTGGGTCAATTGCAAGGAGAATGAGGTTTACTTGTCTTGTAGTCCAAAGTCTTTGCAAGCGGGGGAATACTTAGTTATTTATTTTTGTCAAGTATACGTATACAGAATTATTACAGTCGCTGCTATTTGACCCCATTTGTATGAAGTGTGAAGTTTCCCTGTTATAGTCTCTTAAGAAATAAAGTAAGAAGTTTTTGTTTAGTGTTATGTTTTTTTTTGTATCATTTTGTATTGTGCTTCTCCTATTTTGTGGAAAGTGCAAATGTCACAAAGTTGCTGTTTTGAGGCGGAAAATGTGAAATATTTTATTAAATGTTAGGGGAAAAAGTATATTTCGTGAGATGTTTGTTTGTGCGTGCGTCAAATATAGTTAGGTACCGAAGGTAAGGATATTGTTACCGTCAAAGATTTAAATCGTGTGAAAGCGCGATGTTTTTTTATCTAAAAAGTTGCGTCTACTTTTCAAAGGACTTAAAGTAAATATCCAAATGTTTCAAAGAGTCTATTAATTTCTACAACTACCCCATTTACAACAAATAACTCATCCAACTTTTAGGTACCTTATCATCAACAGAACCCCTAAATCATAACCTTGATGAAAGCTCCATACAATATTCTGAAATATTTCTCCGTGTCAAAGAATACGTTTTGTGAGTAATTTCCCGGGGAAAGCGGGGCCGACCATTGTGATGACTGCCCATTGAGAAGGGTTACTCAGTCAGTTCCGGGGCAAAGAGTAGACAGGTACAGAAACTTGACTCCACAAAACAAGCGAAAACGCACACACACATAGACAAGACATGTCTCACGTATAATTAGGACAAGCGTACTTGCGATTGTCCTTTTTTTTAAACTGCGGGGCACAGCATTGACAAGTTTAGAACCTGGAGTCCAAACTTGTCATTTGTGAAATAAAAAATAAAAAAAAGAAATTACAAATGACAGTCCAACCGTCTTTGTGTGCGTGTGCCTGTTTTTGCTCGTTTTAAAGAGCTGGTCTTCTGTACCTATTTACGTTGTCAATTCCGGAGCAAGTCCAATAGCAAGGAACTGTGACTTCACCGGTTTTATAACCTGACGAATGTTTCTTTTAAAGCGATGGTACATTGCGAGGTATATTTCCTCGATAAACTTTGTACTACGAAAATTAAAATCTCGTTTTATGACTTTAGATAAGACTTAATGTTCTGAAGTATTTATTTTGTCAAAGTTCTTTGTTAAATTGGCTGTATTTCATTGTCGGTTTTGTATTCTAACCCCCAGTTTATGAGCTCAGATGATGCGATTGGCGACGCGTCTTACGTCAAGAGACAGGCATGTGTCATTTGTTTTCTTTGCGCTGCAAGTCACTGTGTGTAGCATTGGTAATTTCATCATCATGATCGAAGCAATTTCTTTCATTTGTTTACCCGCAGTCGCTGTTCCAATACGCGTATCGCTTGAGCGTGCAGTTCGTAGCCAAACCGTAAAACAAAATCGAGTATATTAAATAAAGCAAAGCTTAGAAAGAATTGATAAAGTGATTGAGTTCCCGATTGAGATTTTATCCATCTGACAGCAGCCGTAAAAGATTTGTAAGATGACTTTGCACTTTCTCGAGAAGGGCGAGAGTTTTGCAAGAAGATTATATTCTGTTGGCGTCAAAGGTCACATTGACTAACTAATTCTGGCATATCTTCTTAGGTTAAGCGCTTAAAGCACTTGCAACGTCGGATAAATCGAGATAAGTCACGTTTAAGTTGTCAACGAGAAAAATTGGCCCAATCTCGACGGCGCATAGTTTATTCACAAAATTAATACTTGCGTAAATTACATGAATTTTGAAGTACGAATTATGCAGTTGTCACCGCTTTTACTGAGATATTTTTAGTTTGTCCATTAAATGTTTGGTCAAGACGATACGTGCTGCTCCGGACACTGTTCTCTGACAGACAATAATGTACTAAAATAATGTCCGGTGTTCGCAATTTGTCTGTAACAATTTCACTGAACCTCAAAGAGTTTTCTCTATGTCCATGACCGATAAATCCTTCCAAAAAGTGACCTCATTAATTAAAGAAAAAACACCTTTTATAATTTCTCCAAACGCCTGCAGGCGTCCCCGCTTACCAACCTCTTTGCTTAGCTTTTGATGGTCCTCGGCTCAATTATAAGAAGTCGTGTTTGTCCGTGTTTGGCCCTGAAGCGCATGTTTCCTGAGCTTGTAAAGACCTTTTCAAAAGCCCTGTATTGAGTGCGGTTGAAACGTTTCGTTCAAACGCCAGTTAAAGAGATTACGGATGAGGAGTTTCCTCTCTTTTGTTTGTGTTGCATGGATTTTTTCCTCCTTAATTTCTTTTGGTTTTGAGTGTTTGAGAGTGGTGGGTAATGGGCGAATCGATTTTTGAGGAGTAAGTAAGTAGGGCAGGGAATTAAGTGTTTTCATTTTATGTGATGTTAATGTGGCGTTTTTTGATGTGACAGGTAGATTTTTATTCAAGAATTTGCCTCAATGTCTAAGAAACATCAAAGTACTGTTCACTAACGATGGAAGTGCGACACAAGCAAAACTGAAATGACATGGCGGTCGTATGAAGTTACAACCCATGGCCATAACATCGCAAATTGTCGTAGGATGTCAATATTAATCTGCTTGTTAAATTATTTCCCAGAGTATATTATAGCACAATTATTTTCCCCACAAAACAAAAAAATGACGCCACCACTAAAACACCAAAAGTAATCCTTCACCTTGCAAAACTCCTCTTACAGAAAACCAATCAAAGGCCTTCTCATACTATATACGCGGATACTAAAGGAGTCTCATACGGAGTAGTTGGAGGTCGCAACTCCAAGCGGTGGTCTAATCTTAGAGGATAATCCGCTATCAATGAGACGTGAGAGCCGCCTTTATGTGCCCAGCCTCCTCCCATCGATCTGCAGACGTATGTAATTAATATGACGGGGTCTTATTTGGAGGTTATTTAGCGAAAAAAAGGAATTAGTCGTTGGGAATTGACATGCCTACAAAATTACTATTATATTATTACACAGTTTGCTCCGATTCTGTTAGGAGCAGAGAAGGTTCAATTATTTTTAAGGTCGAAAACACAATATTTTGTTTTGACAAATTTTAAATGAACGAACGGTCATATTTCTGTCTGCCTGCGTTTTTGTTTGTCTGGCAATGTATATGAGTCAGATTACATTCACAACTTGACAAATAAACGACGCTTTTTACCCCTAAATTAATCTACGGAAGTCCCAAAAACATGGCAACCTGCCGCAATATCAAGGCGATTAATTGCCGCTTTTAAAAATACTCATTTGGCAAAAAAAACGCATAAATTGCTTATAACACCCCCGCCGCGTTGAAAATGTTCGGGACGAGATTTTAATTACAGAAATATTATTAAGTCAGTCGTCGAATAAAAGCAATTTAGGGGTAAAAATACGAGCGACCACGGCCGGGACAAAGGCCGAGATTTCCATATATAAAAAGCATAAATAATTTCGATTGTGGCCACCGAACACATAAATATAGTAGTACGATTTGGCGCCCTTACACACGTGCGCAAACAGCCGGGGGTCGCGCAAATAATGCGAGTGTCACGTGAGGGGCGCGGGGGCGCGAGGGCGCGGGGGGCTACGAGGCTTCAGGACTTGAGGCATGAGGTAGCGCGGGGAGGAGGGGGGATCTCGGACGAAAAATAAATAGGTACACAATCTCTGGCGCACAAATACACACATTTCGACGGTGTAATGTGTTTGCGGTGCTACAGAAAATTTTATTTTCTCGTGTGACAAAAACGCGTGTTGCGCGCGGCGATACTCGAATTATGTGACGTTTGTTGTGACAAGAAATCGGAGGGATAATGTCGGGTGTGTTACGATAATATTGGCGGAATCGGGATAACATAATCTGGACGAACAACGGCTCTGTTACAAAAATATTGTAGAATCGGGGTTCCAAAATAGTTATCGGAAGAAAACGACTAACATATATGTACCTACCTACTTTTAAACATCCTTTCCTGCTTTGCCACATATTGAGTTTGCAGTATGTTATGCAATTTGAACTTAGACAACAATGGATTCCAATGATACTGCTGTTGATTTTGAGCGTTATTTACAAAACAAATCACAAACTACCCTACCTTCAAACGTCACACTACGCAATCACTTCCGTAATACACAAACACAAGTCAAAGTTGGTCACGTCACGGATGGGCACACATCTCCCAAGGAGTTGCTCCTCTTACTTCAGTGTCTATGCCTCTCAAGCCCCACCGGTCGGCCGCATGATTTACATAGGAGGCTCTCAAAGCCGTCTGTTTGTTCTGCCCGGTACAAGGCTGGACTGAATCGGAAGTAATTAACTTTACACTTAAAGTTAAGTGTACTCTGAACTTAATCGAGTTACGTCAGGAAGGAAAGCTAAAAAGCGTAAGTTTGTAATTCAAAAAATGTTTAGTGAAAATTAATTAATTTATGTTCTTAAGTCTGGTCTTAAATTAAACGAACATAGAACTAAACCAGCTTCTTTTCTGCTAACAGATAACATCATACCTGTTTTTTTCTTTTCATGTAACAAATCTTATCATTAAACCTATATTGCTAACAACCAGGCCCAAGTCCTGGGTTGCTTCTGAGAAATTCTTGATTAAAAAACCAATAATATTTTGCTCAACCTGGGAATTGAATGCCGGACCTCATGCACTATCTTCATATTCTGATATTTTGGGGCGGAAGACTTATGAAAGACTGCTCCATCGAACTTTACTAAAAATAATTTAAAAGAGTGGAGATAGAAACTGCTCGTTTGGTCTAAACCGACCTTTACTTAATTTTGTTAGTAAGAGTGGGTTAAACATTGGTATTAATTAATTCCTCCGTAGCTCCTTTATCACGCTCGAAGGATTAAAATAGAAGAGATCGATTCTGCTATTTACAGAATATTCACTTAATAGGAACTGAAATAGCTAAGGATAAGGTCAGAAGGGTTAATATATCCCGTGACCTTTAAATTACAATTGTTGATATCCCGAAATTGTTGATGACAGTTTTGACTGCTAATTAGCTAATGCCTTTGTTACCCCAAGCAAATAAAGCATATACTTATATAACTAGTAATTATATAAAAATATATTATACACACTTTCGACTATGATAAATCGATTCCATTCACAATATTAAGGCGTCGCCTCACGAAACCAAGCCTACCGAACTGCCTTTTATAATTACGCGGCTAAAATAAAAACGCTTTTATAGACCAATATCTCATTGCTAAGGTGGGCATATGCGAGCAGACAAGCGACTTTACGACGGGCATAAAGCGTCGCAGAAAGGCGTGTATAACCCTATAATGCTGAGGTATAAGTCGGCTGTTACTTAACACCGTAACTTCTGTTTAGAGGCGCGCTCCGCCTACAATGTCGGTAAATTCATGGGTGTCAGTTTAGTTCTATGGACGTCTCATTCCACAGTCTCCCTGGGGCATCAGTATATTAAGCTATTGTGGTACTGCCCTACTAAGTTGATCTATGTAATTTGGGTTAAATGAACCCCGTAATACGGTGGAGTAAAAATGGTTGTGCGTTGAATTTGATATAGGGATGTTATTAAGTTGAGTTGTTTAATGAGGGCGTTTGTTGTTTAAAGTGTATGAAACTGTGTTTCTTACACATGAAAATAGAAAACCATAAGGAGAAAATGGGAAATTATTTGAAAAGTTACATAGACATCATATCAGATTTCTGTGCATAAATATCTGACAGTTTTCGATAACAAAGACATCAGGAAAAAATGCTATAAGATTTGGCTCTTCTCCAAAATCCTGCCATAAAAATTTTGAATGTTTACAGTAGATTCTACTTTCGATTTCTTCAGCCACAGAATCTTGGCTCGGGCCCCCTTCGTGTACAAACAAATTTGGTAGGCCAATGTCTTGTAAACTTTCGCTGTTTGGCGTCCCGCCAACACCACAGTACCATAGAATGCGGTGACTTTCGAATAAACCGAATAAAGATAATTTATTCCTATGATTTTTGGCCGCGACGCAATCGCTTTCGAATTATTCCTCTTTTCAGGTTCCTCACGCCGCATTGAATTTTAGAGGGTTATTTTGAATGTGCGGTTTTTACTTTTTGGAAATAAGATTATGTGGTTTTATTTGGCTGATCGTATATTTCTACTGTCCTCTCAGGTTTAATGGCAAACAATTTTCACACGTGTAAGCGCGTGTACCTAAATGTGCCTGCTTCATATAAGTTCACCTTTTTCTGTCACCAAAGAGTCTCTTAACCTTAAAAGACATAGCACGTCAGGTTTAAGCCAAAACGCTTAATTAAAATCTCTTTCTAATTTGAGCGTCATAATCCCACACACAATTTCCAAATCCAAGCCTAAATTCAAACATATATCTACAACTTGATTCCTTAAACTCATCGGGGTAAAGTCGGAGTTGAAACTAATTCAAAGACAAACTAAGAACAATCTTGGCAGTGGGTAAGGTTCATCAGGCCTCCACGTGGGCTCGTGCCTTTATTTCACGTATACCCTCTATGTATCTTTATCTGGCACTTGAAACTGTTTTATGGTGTCTAAAGTTACCCAGTTTAGCTTAGCGGAGTTGGGCCTACATACGGTTGTGGAAAACGATTAGCTGAGACTGTTTGTGTCTGTCGAGCGTCGTGGTCTAAGGCAAAGGCTGTAGAGGTTTTCGTAATTTTATGTATTACGGCTGTCATCCCCAAAAGGTTGGTTAGGCAGAGGTGTACCTAATAGTACACTCACATTTCGCCAGTCATGTTTAAGTCCCATGTAATAGGGGGCGAGCCTATTACCATTAACTGGGCACAAATTCAGACTCCGTGGCTGCTACTCAGAAATTTCGGATGGAAAGATTTGCCCGAATTTGGGAATCGAATCCAGGATCTCATGCTCAGAAGTCGCGATTGCGGCCACTAGACCAATGGGGCAGTCAATTTTATGTCTAAGTTGTGTATCAAATTGTGGTACCTATTTTTAGTAGTCCTTCTGAAGATATGAGCATTTCTGCAATACGCGTTATTTAACTGTTGTTTGAAATCTCTTGAAAAGGTCACATAAAGAAGCATATTGATCATCACTGAAATTCGCAATCGAATGACTTCGACCATGACTTTATGGGTACTGCTTTTAAGGAGCAAAGGTAAATATCTGAATGTGCACGTCATAACCACGTTTGAGAACTGCCAGTGTATTCCATAACAATGACAAAATAAAAATAATAATATATATACAATATTAAAATATAAATATTAAAAGCATTAAATTATAAATATTAAAAGAATTTCTTAATTGTTAAAAATCTTAACGAAGCTACCTAAATGCTCGCCACCAAGCTCCCAATCCTTCCTCTCCGTATGTCTCATCGAGCTTACAGGCATTATTAGCTACGTGACGCCGCTCAGCCTCCCAGTACAAGGTTCACACCGACGTGTGCGCTGTTATCGCGCGCTATTTACCTCTAACGTGAGATTAAGGATTACATTATAATCTGATATGCTCGCTTAACGCGCCACCCGTGTTTAGCCCGCTCTCTTACGAGTTCAGGATAACTTGTAATTAGGGAATGTGATGTATGGTGTTTGTTATGGTTAATGGGCTTATTTTGGGAGTTTTATGGGTTGTGTATGGCTCAGATTGTATAATTTTACATCGCTGTAAATGTAAAATTGTGCCATCTGAGAGAATGAAATGTAGCTTGCTGAGGCATAAATGCCTTAATTCACTAAAATATTTTCAAAATTAATTTTGAAAAATTTTGAGAATCGTAAAAAGTTTTAGAAGATATATTTAACCATGTAAAGTATAGAATTTTGGGTATTTTGATTATTATTAATAAATAGGACTCAAATAAATTAATATGATAAGTTGAATGTGCTATTGAAACGTCATTAAAGCTGTAGAAGTCTAGTTTTAAAAGTAAAAATATTAAATAAAACATGTACTTCAATAACAACGTGCAAATAAAACGTCGTTTGAATGCGACTGCGGTCGTAATTTTTTATTACAACACAAGTAATACCGTCTCACTTGTCCTATTACAAGAACGTCGTAACCGCCGTCTTCGGTTCATTGTGACTTTCTTTGTGTCAAAAGTACTTAATATACGACAATATTCCATTCTATATGAATGGAGTAAGATGTCGTTATTTTTTCATGAGTCGTAATTGAAGTTGTAACTGGTTATCTTTTTGAAGAGAATAATAAGTACTGAGTACATAAAGGGTACTAAAATTTTACATAACTGCGTCTTGCGATTGGTTACTGAACAAAAGGCACCTAGGATGAAAGCTAACTAGAAGACATCTACCAAGAAGTAACAGAAGAAACAAATGAATTAATAGTCTCCCACTTTATAAATAAAATTACATTACCTAAATCTTTCAAAAACAAATCGATCCATAGGGAAGACTAGACTGTCTAGTCTCTATCACAGAACAAAAATATATACGCTCTTACAAACTGAACCAGATCCTTTTTTCAGGACATGAAAGAAATAACGGCTTGTCCATATATCACATGAAAGCTAGACAAATAATTAAAAACATCGTACTAGCTCTAAGTCCCACTAAGTATTCCAAAACATGTTCTCACATTTTACTATGTCAGAGCATAAGACCAGCTTATTATAAACTACACGATAAAACGCACGCGCTCGCGTATGTTTATTACGCCACCAGGCGTATCTCTGCGTAGTCTTTCAGTACGCGATACGCTGGGTACGCGGCCCAGAGACAATACGCACTATATAATGGGTTACGCGTTTGCGTATGACACTGCTCTCGTAGTCGTTTGTTTGTTTTCGACGGAGCGTTTCAATGAATTAGTGCGGGACTGCGGTGTGTGATAGTTTTCTTGTAACGTAAACAAATGGGAAACGCAAAATAATTATGTTGATAGTTATTTATGTCTTGGTAAACTATAAGAATGGTTGTAACACTTACGTATGGCAAACATTCTGATAAGATTCGGGTTTAATTGATTCAGATGGTTTTTAATTTTCAATGTACACAATATATATTATAACAAACATAACATCAAGCTTGTAATCCCCGAGGGATATACCAGAGGTGTTCCTAATAGTACACACTCATTTCACCAGTTATGTTTAAGTCCCATGTAGTAGGAGGCGAGCATATTGCCATCAATCGGGCACAAATCCAGACTTCACGGCTGCTACTGAGACATTCCTCATAGAAAAACCCAATAACATTTTGTCCGGCCTGGCCATCGTACCCAAGATCTCATTCTCAGCAGTCGCGCTTGCAACCACTAGATTTTACTTGAATTTATATTATAATAACCCTTAAATTGGCAACCCACCTTTGAGCCAATTCGATGTTCAATGTTCATGCATTCTCCAAATGAGAAGAGTTATGCAGTTGAATAGGAATAGACTATTATATTTTTAGTATTATTTGTACAACTTAATATGAAGGATTCAATTTAACTATAAACAACATATACCTAATTCCATATAAACGCAATTTCCACAATAGATTACATCCCAAGTCAAAGTAAACACCAAACTCGAAACGACTTTATTCAAAACAGGAAAAGCAACGCAATGAATGACAGAATGACTTGCCAAAGGAGACAGACGATCTTCTACCGACAGTAAACTTAAAAATATAAATGCTGTGTTTACTTACAAGTGAACGCGATTCGCGCCGTTTACGACATCGCCCTCATTCCGGGTACTGCGTGAAATTACCGGGAACCATTGTTCGGAGTCGTATAAAGACATAAAACGTAAAAATAACTCGACACCGATAGAGATATTGGTCCTTCGGCACGTAAAATTTTGTTTACAAACCTTTCTGTAATCACTTTGGTTGGTAAATGTGGATGTAAAGGTGGTCTGGTCATTAAAATTTTATAGACATGCCCCGTGTGAAAAGGAATTTAATAGATTGTAAATTATAATAATGTGTGCGGAACAGTGCTTTGGATGGTGATACTGAATGGTTTCCAAAAAATCTTGTGGCGTGCAGAAAACGCATTTTATATTTTCTCCGAGATTTTCAAAAGTTCTATTTATAACAAGGGAATCAAATCTATGAGTCAAGAAGTTTGTATTTAGCCAAGCCAAAAAATAATAAAATTATAATAATAATGGAGAATAAAAGAAAAGATAGGGTATATTTATCCTTGCTCATCACGAACTAAAATGGCCGCTAGGACGCGGACCACGCTGCTTTCGATCAAATTATACAGCGTGCATGATGAATGTATGAGGAAATTACATGAGATACGGCATCGCTCATTATAAGGGCGCTTGTTCACTGCACGACGAAACGCAGACGGTTGAATTTTACGACCGTTTTGTACGCTAGGTGTCGCCTGATGACTATTACATGGTATTGTGATTTTTTATGCTTATGGGACTCTGTAGCGTAATTCTGTAATTTTTTATGCTTAGTCATAATAAGTCTGGGATGTGGCTGTTGCGGATATAATTTGCTAAATGATTGTGGTATGGAAGTTATATTTGAGGAATGCTAAAAGTTTTTACGAGACAGTTAAATGCAGAAAGAAATCTGTTCTTGCAAAGCTGAAGACTTTAATTCAGAGATTTTAAAAACGTTCCATCCATTATCTTACTGGCAAATAATGAACCTTCTGAGATAGAGTTGTTCCATTCCATTTACAAAAAACTTAAAAAGACGCACTGGACAGGGACACAATGTCGGTGTTAAAAACTGCACTATCCTGAATAAGGTTCAGAATCCGGCTGCTGGTTGAGCAAGCGCTATAAGAGCGAAAGGGACGCACGAAATTCGTTTTCGACAGAATGTTAAGTGAGTTAAATCTCCAAATAAAAGGTGGGTTGCCTACTCAGCTAGCTTCAGTTGCTGACTCTGACTTGCTATGGTAATGAAGTTGTGACTCGGTCCCTTGTCGCGTCCCGTGCCCCGCGCTTCACCACCTCTGTCGCCCTCGTGGTACAAAACAGTCGTTATCTCGGGCGATGATCTAAATGTAAGGGTTCAGTGTTGGCCGTGATTGCGGACGCCTCAGGACATACGATTGTTTCAGATAACAAGGCAGAGTTGTAAACTGGGTTATTGGTAGCTGAGTGATGTTTAGAAAAATGTTTGTGGGGGACGTGTGAGGGTGTGTGAATGTTGTAACACGTGTTGGGATTTTTGTGTGTTGAATATTTTGCGGTTGTTATATTTTCAGAGCGATATTTTTAGTTTTTGTTGCGATTGCTTCTAATTTTAGAGTGTTGAAATAGACTTTTCAGTATTGCCACGTGATAAAGTATTTTTATACTAAAACCAGGTCGAAAAAACAGGTTTATTTTACCCAACCTCACGCCTACACGGTAATTTAATTTACTGAAGTTCATAAAAATAATTTAAGTGATAAAAATAACGTAGGCAAAGTTTTCTTAAGTTCGTAAAAGTTTTAACAAACCTTTCGACATTTTTCGTGACCTTACCTTAAAACTACTCTCGACTGTTTTCAAAAACTTTCTCTACCTAAATGATTTTAAGAGTATATTTTTATATACTACGTACTTATCATAAGGTTTTATAGGGAGGTTTCGTAATGAAAAGTGTCCATATTTTGCGAAGTTAGGAACTTCATAAATACTGTCTAACTGTTCTGTTCCGAACGGTCCAAGTTGGAGGAGATTGTATCTCTATAGAAGATGCGATATTCAGATAATGTTACAGCCCTTTATAATTATTGGTATAGCCGATGATTATATTTTGTTGCTCGTTTCCTTGAGGAAGTTTGGTAAGAAAAAGAGTTTAATTTTCGAATTAAAACAAAACAGAGTTGTTCTTTCTTTTGTTTTGTATGTGGTTGGTGTACTTATAATGTTGTGGAACGTCGGCTCTCTCAGCGCGAAAAATGAGTTTTTTTTTTTAATATTTTGGTTTTTTGGTACCGTGCACAAGATCCATCTAGTGATAGATACCCATCTGTAGTTTGCCAGTGTGACTGTCTATCCGATACGGCTTAACGAATTCGGATTACATTTCGTGAACGAATAGACCATGAATTAGGGAAACTTTGCATCTAATGGGATAGTTTCTGACATCATCGCGGGAAAAGCCGTGGGGAAAACCTACTTAGTTGGACTATAAATTGTTGCCTTATTCTAAAACTTTAAGGTATAATAGGTGTAACAATACCCTTAACGAAGCCGAAAGGTACTTATTCTCTCCGTCATTGCAATAGTTTTTTTGTCCTAGACCATACCTGGGAAAATTCTAGTTACGGAGATATTGGGGGTCAAAATTCCGGATTTTTCTCAAGTTTTTCTTTAAATACACGTTATTAATGTTTTATGTTTACTTTAAATACCACACGACTCCCGTACTATTCAATGCATTCATCAGCACAATGTTTTGAGTACATTGAATCCTACCACAAAACGTGATTTTTCACCCCAAAAATAAAAAGTCGTTTCCCAGCAATAATTTTGCGTAGAGTTACTTAGTTTGATGTACAGAATGCTTAGTTAACGACTTTCTATATTGGTGCCTTACTCTAAAACTTAAAGTATTTAAGTACTGCGCATTTTCCAAAATAGGTTTACAGACTACTACAGTGTTTCTATTTCTGGCTTGCGTTATCGCAATTGATATTTAAATAGTAGAAGTGATACCAGGCGGTGATAAACACGTCACGGTGAGCGACCACCGCTGACTTGTTTGTGGGTTCCGTCACGATACTGCTGATAAAAGTGATAAGGAACATTTGCATAAACGCCTTAAGTATCAATGGGCGGTGGAAACGTGACCAGTGCGAGTAAATCAGCGGGTTACTATATAGTGTGTTTTTTTCAGGTTTATTTGTTTTTTGGATGACTTACTATAGTTTGTGTATACCTAAAGGATAAGGGATAAAATTTTACGTTAATAGCTTATGGTGATCATAGTTTTATTTTTATAAATGTTGTTTATTGTAAAGAAAAAATCTAATTATTATGAGGAACTATAGTGCTAAGTTTATTTACAAAAAAGAAAAATAAAAAAAAACTGGTCGCATTTCTACCCACAAAAACTACGTCCACAATCCATCAAAGACCAGCCTCTCACTATGTCAAAGGGAACTCAAAAACCCATATCTATGTACAACAGTAAAAGAAAAAAATGTCGACAAGTTGACGTTTTTATGATACGACCAGAGATACACATTCGGGGAGCATACATTTCTGTAACCAAATTTCTATCGAAGCGTGATTGCGAGTCAAGCCTCTGGCGAAACAAATGAATAAACAAAAAAAAAACCTGATGAAATATTATGTTTTGGAGTGTAGACAAATTACTGTTCCCCGCACTCTGGCGCTTCCCGTCAAATATAAAACGAATTCTTTATTTGCCTCCCAGTCTCCTCGTTTATACGTTTTCGGTTAAACTTTGTTCGGTGGTTAAATAAACCTTTATTATTTTGTTTGAAGCTCATTTTCCTAACCGGAGGGGGAAGGAGGTCGGAGACCAAGCTATACGTAGATATGTTGTTGTTGTTGCTTGAGCTCACAGCTTCGACTAAGGATGTCTAAGAGGGTTGTTTTCTTCATTAGGGAAGCTTTTGGCCTATCGGGGATTTAGAAAAAGCATTTGTTTTTAGATTTTGAGACAGTTAAAATAATGAGTAGAAATTGCCAAGCATTTGCTAGTGTTCTTGTTCTGTAACCTTCTAATTAAAGCCCTAAATACATCTAGCTTAAACACACACACAGACATATTAGATTTGTTTTGTTAGCTTTGCTTGAATTGGCAGCCTCAGGATATGTTACGTCTAATTTTCATTTACCAAACCTAGTCAAAGTTTGTTTTCAGTCTAGCTTCTCAGTGGTAGTGTATGAATATAATTTTGACATAAAACACAAATTAGATTTGGAACATCAATGCTAACATAAATTAGGGCAAATTTAAATTCATATTAGATAATTTGGTTAGGTTTACTTAAATACTTTGGCTTTTGCTTTGATAGTTATAAAATCAATTTAGTTCAATGGATAATCTATTAGCTATTTATTTTTGAACGAAAGGCGTTTAGACAAAAGATTACCTATTCTTTTGAACAAAAGAGTGTGGTGGGTGTTTGCGACCAACAAAAGATGGCCGTACATTAAAGCAAAGTTGGCTACAACACTATCAAAACCATTAAGACCGCATGTGGCGTCTCCCGCCAACTTAACACCCAGGCCATAGAAATAAACGTCTTAATATGACACGTCGGAACCCATAATTAGGACCAAACACAGCAGGGTACCCGAATTAGAACTTTAATAACAGGCGCATACGACCTAAAATAGAAGTTAATGTAGCGATAAAAAGTTTCATATGGTGGATATAACGTTGGTGGAATGTAATCTGGGCGAAGCGCCGTAAAGGAACCGGTGACCAACCAACATGGAGGATTATGGGAGCAATTTGGTTGCGCGATTGTCCCGGAATGTGGGATGTGCAGTCTTGTTGCCCTACTATACACTATTGTGAATCGGAGATTATTTTTAAGTGCCACATATAATACGACATTCTTGGTAAAGGCAAAAATTCTAAGTGTGAGCTGCTTTCAAGATGAACTGAAACTCGCTGAAAGTGTCAATAAGGTTGCAAAATTTTAAGTGGAAAATAACAGTACTTAAGGTATTAAGCATTTTTTCTTGAATAATAAAAAGTATTCAAGCAAAAAACAAATGTAAATTTAGTCCATTGAGTTTCACAATAACTTGGTCTTTTAACTCAAAAGTCACAAAGCCGCATATTAAGTTACAACCAATTCTAAATTAAAATGACTTACCCCTCTTGGCTGCCTAGTATATTCTTAGCGAGCTCGGGGCAAGCGACTGCTGTTTATGCGTTATTCGAAGCAGATGGTCATCGTTCGCAGAAGCACAGTCATTGTGACGTCACAGTGTATCCATGTGTCAGAACACATCAGAAACATACGTGGCCGAGATTCTAATAAAGGCACAAGGCATAGTGATTACTTTGAAGTGTGTGATTTGACTGTAGTAGAGTCATTCGGTTTTATTCGAGAAAGATGCTAGTGTTGTTGAAATAAACATTTTTAGTATATATGTAGAAAGTGCATGTGTATAGAATACTCGTATATCTCAATCTTATATAAAAAAGGTAAAAAGAGTAGGTAAATGTTAAGAAAGACTATTCAAAAGTCTAACAAATTCATTCAAACCAATTTTATGCACAATTTGGCTTACTGTCAAAGTTCTTTGAAAGAAGAAAAAACACTATAAAATAAGCAGGTAATTTGTGTTACAAATTCAGTCAGTCTGAATCAAACTTTATGTGTATAAATTCTTAAGATGTAATAAAAACTTTTCTCTAAAAGAATTTAGATACTCTGAAAGTTGGAAAAGAAACGTATTCAGCAAAAAGGCTTGTAACTAAATAGTTTTTAATATTACTTTATTTTTTCTTTTCATTTGAAAATAGAATTTTTCAGTTGTTTTGTCTGAAATTTATGTTGTGAGTAAACGGTTCTTGAAAACGTGTGCAGTTTTAAGCTATAAGCTGAAAAATGAGCTTAATTTTGTGCAAACTCAGTTTCATAAAAGCTGTCTTATCTCGTTTAGTGTTGAAATAACTGAATGTATGTAGCTGTTACAGCGAGATTTAAGGTAGTTGTTTTAAAACAATATTCAGCCACACTAAATAACATCTGGGAGTGTAATTTTTCTATAATATGTATGTATTTAGAAATATATTAGTATACAAAATACAAAAATAATGTCTGGTTGCCATAGTACAGGCTCTGCCTAGTTTGGGATCAGATGGCGGTGTTATTTAGGTATTTATTTATTTATTATTTATTTATTTATTAATAAAAATACCTAAATAAATTGATTGCAGGTCTTCAGTAATAATGGATAATTTATAATAATGTAATTACAAATATTTTTAAGCTGATCCACTGATTAAATTCAACTATAATGAAACTGAAGTACAGTCTCATCGCTGTGAATAAATCTGTAGCTAATTGGAATAATTTGTTTGCATATAATTTATAAAATATTTATGTTGTTAAACATCAATTTTACGTTTCGTTGCACCCTCGTATTTGCAAATAACAGTTTGATATTTTTGAACGTGCACGGCTAATATTTGTTTACATTATTCATATATTGTGAACATTATTATATGTAAATAACACTTTTGTATTATGATAATGCGTTATTTTGCATTCATTATACTGAAGTTTTTAGTTAGTGCTGATGTATTCATGACTGTGAACAGCGAACGGTAATTTATACATTGTATTAATTTTGAGAGAGACCTCTGTCCGGTAGTGAATTAGAATGGGCTCGGTTCATTGCTGAACGGATTGCAATAAATTATAAAATATTATTTTGTACTCCGCTTCAACTACAGATTCCCAGCCCAATCATAATAGACACATCCCTGCTTTTCACGGTTTTAGGACTGAACGAAACATCGCCGTTTAATTATTAAATATAAGCTTAGTTTAAATGTCTGATATATCTTTCGGTGAAAATTCTGTACGTAACATAAAATCAACCCGAGCCGTCTGTTACTATTTAGCCACAAGCTCCAAGCTGCTGTATTGTGAGTGCTATAGAAGTATTGATGTGTTATTGGAGTAAAACTCAAACGAAGAAGTGTAGAAGTAAGAAGCAAGCCAAAATAAACAAAACAACATCACATTAGAAGATCTCAAGACCACTGGAGCGACTTGACCGTGACTTCGGCAACTTAGTTCAACGGACCGGCACGTACAGGTCCATTGCAAGTCCGGGATGTAATGTACAGCCAGCAAAACTGTTTGGTGTGCAGGCAAAGTGTTGATTCTTATTCTTATTCTTATTCTTTATTGCACACAAAATAATGATCTGATCTGTTGATCTTTCCATTATCGTTTAAATTACTAGTTAGTCTTGAAAAGTGACGTCAAATACTAGCGCAGCAGAATATTTGCATAACTAACACTTTGTCAGACATTTCAAAAATAGGTATGTCTGCTTTATTTTCGTTGCCAAGCAGATGAATTGTTCAGATTATTAAGGAATTTATTATGAATACTCTTCAAAATAAAGATCGTACTCGATAGTGAGGTGCTTTTGAATGGTCACGTCTTAGACTGAATGATTTACTGCACACAAACGATATAATTAGTCCTCATCTTCTTTTATTGTCACTGGCACGATAACTGTTGGGGCCAGTAAAATTGAAAATAATTCCAATTTAGCTGCCTGTCCACTTATCTGTTTGTCCGACAGTACAAGTCCATACATTGCATGTACAAGTCCGGGCACGCCGATGCGCTTTGAGGACACAATCACCATTAAGTTAAAGGCTAATTAAACCCCTGAGAAACTTACTTGTCTCCCGCGGTAGCGCTAACTTCGTGTGGTGTGGGGGGCGCCATGAGCGGGAGCGGGTTTGCGAGTGTAATAGATTTATTTTTGTGAGGTTAGGTTAGGTTGAGCTAATTGTAATTAAATATGGTTTAGGTCTAAAATAAATTCAAAGTAATGCTAAAAACCGGCCAAGTGCGAGTCGAAATCGCGCATGAAACCGTCAACTGTCTTCCGTACCATAGCAGTAGTGGAACACCTTTTAATTTTAAATTTGTTTTGTTGTTAAAGCGGCAACAGAAATACACATTATGTGAAAATTTCAACTGTCTAACTATTACGGATCATGAGATACAGCCCGCTGACAGATAGACGGACGGACAGAGGGATGGACAGCGGAGGTTTAGTAAAATGGTCCCGTGGTTACCCTTCGGGTAAGGAACCCTAAAAAGCTATTATGATTGAGTTTATCATTTTATCAGTTTGTAGATGAAACGCCACGGGTGCTACGAATGCTACGAGTACTACGACAGCCACGACTGCTACGGCGTAGCAGTATCGTAGCGCTTCATTGAATCGTGGTTGAGTGCATATTAGATTGTCTTTAGAAATGATACTTACTCCACAAATCCAGAACGCAGACATCTCATCCTGATATAATATACTAAAAACCACACTTTCTCTAATTTTGTTTTCCCCGAGGAAAACTACCAACTTTTGAAGAGGCTCATAAACTCGATGTCTATGACATAGGCTAAACTTTCCAACCGCTTGCCACCTAGAGTTTGCACCAAACCAATACGGCTTCAGTGTTCTTGCAGGCAAATTGTTTCCGTTCGCGTCAATTTACTGAATGCCTGACGTCAGAATCATTCGTGCTGAGACTTGTTGCATTACGTTTTTAATTACTACTTCACTAACTGGCTTGGTAGAGGAAACCAGCATGTCCTACAACAGAAAACTCAAAGACATGTGACATCTACCAACCCGCACTGGGCCCAAGATAAAATCCCACCACCTCTCACAGAGAGGAGGTGTCCCAGCAGTGGGAACATTTATGATTATATTTATGCTAACTAGACTTTAACTACCAGTCGATAGAGATTGGTGGGAGAAACTTACCATGATCCCTTTTCATGCGTTTTCTTGGGTAATCATGATGTGTGTCTGGGTTGTCGTTGTACTGGTACATACCTGCGAATAAACAAAAACCATGTTTAATTACTGTTGTGTATAAACATTGTTGCGTGTCAGTTTGTAGTTACACCTCAAATGATCAATTAACTAATTAATTAAAGTTTCATGACACTAGGAGTACACAAACTTTACTCCTCCCTCCCTGCCTCGAGTTCAGAATATAAGTATAAACTACACTTTGAAAACCATTACAGTCACTTTGTAAGTACGAATAATAAATTGTAAACACACAAAGATACATTTGAACGGCGTGTGTTACCCCCGCACAGTTAGTAAACGTCTTTTGATTTACTTTGCGACCCAATCATCCCCATATGACGGCAAGAAATGACTTTCATAAGTCGAGCAAGCATCTAACGAGAGCGAGTTTTACATACAGAGCAAATCTTTTAGGATGAAAGGCAGTATGAAGCGAAGCCTCTTATTATGAGCTATGGTATATCTCGCTATCTTATTTCAATTTGTACGCTCCATTGATTGCAGATGCCTCGAGCGGTCTTCGTTTGCAGTTCCTGCGAGCGAAAGAAACGCAGCTATCGAGAAATGGATACAAAAGAAAAGGATAGTACATATTTTTCTATGGGGAGACGAAAAATATCGAAAAAAGTTATCGCATCAAAGTCTCGGGGCCCGTAAAGGTCTCATTAAAACTGTCCTGTGAAAGAATTCTGTCCAATTTATATGACAGTCGGCAGTAGATTGGTCGGAAAGTAAATAATGATATTTTTCCGTCTATTGTTTTCGAATGATGTTTAAACGGGTTTGGTTATTTTGGTCCTTAATTTTGTTACAAAGTTTGTCTAACAACGTTTTAGAAGGGTTGATCCGACTCGGCACTATTTGTGTTAGTTGACGGCTCAGCGGCGCGAGGAAGATGTGTATTTACTGAATTATAAAAGTGGAAGCAACGATGTCCACGAAGGCAAAGACTATCGTATCACGAATAAATGGGACGAGGATTTCAGAAGGTGAAAGTTCAAAGAGCGTCGTCACCTTACACAATAAGTATGCATGGATAAACTGTACTCCACTCCTGTTTTTCGGGCATAAAATTGGGAACGGGAATCTTATTTCAGTAAGTAATTTATACATTATAACCTACATGTCATAAAAGGGATGTCTCAATGCAAACGTATTAAAGAACGTTTGATGCTTCTACATCAATATCCTGTCGCGAGTTTTCCGAAAAGAAAACACAAGTATGCGCGACATAACAAACATTCGCAGAAACGTTTACGGATAAAAATATTTGTCCAACAAATCTCGAGCACACGTAGAAATATTGACAAAAAATTCATTTCCTAAGGAACGAGTGCGTGCCGCGAGAAGTTTTCTCCATCAGCTGTCAATACCGAACATCCAGGATTTACTTTTAAAATATGTCATTATATTTTTTATATTACGTCGTGTGGGCAAAAATGTACTTATTTCGCGCTCCGCTGGTCTGAAAATGTGACATCAGCGCGAGTGTGAAGGAGTGTGTCGTGGTAGGACAAAATTTACGAGGTGACTGTAACCTCCGTATCACGGCCTCTTCGGTTTACGGTCACTGGTTTTTATTCGGCGAGGAATAAAACAACGCAGTGATAGAACGCGTGGCTATTGCACGGCGCGAGCGACGAGCGCACCGAGCTACGGTCAAAGAGCAAACGTATTGTACGCACAGATAAAAGTGTTTGTCCGTTTCAGAGTTAGAGAGCAATATAGCATTTCTATGTTGTGCATGTTTTGTGTTCGACTGAAAGAAATTTAGGTCGCAGTGCAAGTTATTGGACTTACTACTTTGTACACGTGCGGAGAAGTTCTAACGGTTTGTGCACTGATCCGGTTTACTGATACGAAGGAGTAAGTAGCGGATTCGAAACAGGAATGTGGCGATACGAGTTTATAGGATTTCTGATTTAACTTGATATCGGAATATTCTCAGTCCTTATTGGAATACTAGAGAACATACTTCTCCTCTTACAGATTCATTTAGTACAATATTTTTTGCTGGACCAATAAATATCAGATTGGGATTATTTCTACACGTTACCATATCATATACCTATTACCCGATACCCCTATTACCCCGATTCTATACAATACAATAGTAAGTTCGCGTGTGTGAGGTGTGACTTTAGCGCGAGTTTCGACGCGCGACGCGACCGTTGCGTGCGAACACAAATAGTTAGAATTCATTGCGCGCCCCGCGAATACTGTCGCACAGTTTATTGCTGTCTACCGGCTTGTGTTTTTAAACGACACTTTGATGTTTGCAAATTGAACATGATACTTTATGTTTGGCAGTGTAATATACTGGGGTTAGTTGAGCAGTCTTTTTGAAATGGCTGCGCTGCAATATACGCGGTTGAACGCGTGTGATGGGAAACGCGGAGTTACTTACGCTTTATGGCTACGGGTTTTTGTTCTGTACCATTTTTTATGTACGACGTGTTGTTAATAACAGTGCTATTGAATTGTTACCATGATCTCCTCGGGTATTGCTACCACGTTTTTAGATTATGTATTTTTTTTCAACTCATGTAACGGATGTTGGTGTAAACAGCCAGCCCGAAGTGGGAGTGATCTGGCCACTTAGCGAGATGGGAAAAGATAACACGCATTGGACGCCTGATGGAGGACATCGCCATTGAGGTGGACCGCAGCGACGTAATGTCACAATTTGATGTTGTTTGTGGGGCATACATGATTAGAGCACAATATTTGGAAGGATAAAGGGGAGTCCTTCGCCTCACACAGACATGAACACAATATTTGCAAACTCTGCTAGTAGAAACACCCTTAATATCAACGAACTTTATGAAAAATCTCAACATAATTAAAGAGCCTTCACCCCCCAGCCCTTAAACCCTCGACCACAAAAACACCTGAACACTAAGTTCAACCCGCTTTTATGAAACCTCATTAGTTGTTGTTAATTCAAAATATGGCGCGAATAATGTCGTAACTGGAATAATGGAGTGACTGCGAGCTCGGGTGTCAAAGGACGCTAATGACTCGTCACCGCAGTGTAACACAAGACAGAACATTGGCCTGCCCGTGGAACAGGGTAACAATTTGTTACCGTCTACTTCCTGACCTAGTGGTACTTTATTGAATTTTAACTTTTTTTCTCTCCGGTCCTAGTGGATTCGTCAAAGGGGACTGAGCGAAGTGTAAGAGACCAATCAATGACATTGCTTTTATAATATGTTTCCGATCTGCGGGTCAATGTTGGTTGGTACCAACAGGGTGTAAGGGACAACCCTCCGCAAACTGACAGGTTACATTCAGTTCCTTATTTTGAATCATATTCCACTAAAAATTTTCTCAGGAAAATATTAATTTTTTTATCGTGTTTTTAGGTACTATTCCTTTATTTCAATGTAAAATTTTATTCTCTGTACGCAGCACTCCATTTATGTAAATAATACGGCTAAAATAAAATAAAAACCGGCCAAGTGCGTGTCGAACCACGCACAATGTAGGGTTCCGTAGTTTCCCATCAAAATATTCAAACTCTTCCTACGGTTCGATTTGCCTCCGAACGATGATTTTATTGTAATAATAAAAAAAACTTACATTTGCAGTTGAAAAACCATGTTTAGGAAAATATTAACTTGTAAAGCCTACTAAGCTGTGATAGTTTTCCTTTTAATTTTGTTATATATACTATCACTGTGAATTTTTTCACGCGCCCAAACATAACCGTTTAGTTTACAGAGTGGGTGACTTGAGTCTTATAAAAACTTGCACTTTAAAGCTTAATATTTCACAAACCAATCCCTTAATTGAAAAATTATGTTAACAAACACTCAATATTTTTTAAAGACCAACGACATCCCACACTATGGGGTACGCGAGAAAAAAATAATCCCCACTTTAGGTACCACGTGTAGGTACTGGAGATACCCTAAAAAAATACTTTTCGAAATTTTATTTTACCACTTGGTCGGCGTAACTAATTTGTATATTCCTGCCAAATTACATCTTTCTAGTACTAAGTCTTTTAGCTAAGCTGCGGACAGACAGACAGACAGACGGACATGGCGAAACTATAAAGGTTCTTTGTTTGTTGCCTACTGAACCCTAAAAAATCAACAATGGATGTTGAAATACTCTAACGAACGACGCATGAAATCACCTGTTCACTTCCTGCCTATCTACAGAGTTTTTCGAACTCGTCGTCGCGCTTGCAGTCCGCTACGTGCGTTTTGCCACGGTAACGATACATTGCGTATAAGGAAACAAAACAAATCAAATTTATTGGATTCCCATAACGTTCCTGAAATAATTTCTTGTACCGGTCGTCATCTTATAGTATGATATACTGAATACACACCATCAGTCTACGCAGGGTTGTCCCTTACACCCTGTCTAATTTATAGGTATGGTTTTTCTATCGCGTTTCTTTTTGTCTAAGCTATTCACCTTGCTTTGTTATTTGAGACAGGATTCATGGAGTTTCTTGCCGGTTGTTCTTTAAAGGAGCCTACTATTCTTTTGGATGGGCAACTTGCTTCATCTTTTTGAATGACCGAATCCTTGACTGCTTATTTTATATGAGTAACTGGTTTATTTTAAATAAATAAATTGAGTTTAATTTTGGGTGAACCATGCAAACGGGACTACAATGACTAAACTTAATAAAATTCTAATTAAAAAGGTTGCCAAGCCATGTAGTCAAATAGCTGTCTCATGAGTCTGACCTGCCTACATGTAGAAATCCATAGATCTAATTATTACACAAGTCATCATTAGTCGGCAGGTACCTCAAATAATATGTCGCGTATAATAATTACGTGACGCATCGGATGTCAAAGGGCCGATAATGACGCGCGCCCACCGCAGTGTAACGCAAGACGTTGACGAAGAGCCTGTTGTTGTTGTATTAATTACTACGGTGTCAGGTTCGCTGGTTGTGGTGCTTGTGGTCGGGTGGGGGCGTGGTTTAAAAAGTTGTTTTGATTGACTAGTAAAAAATGGCAAGATAACGGTACGGTTAGTTAACTTTTAATTGATACGTATCTGCTCTTACACCAGACACTCAAGCAAAAGCAATTTGATTTGATTTCTTAACATATTTAATTAAGAATTATGAAGAACAGGGTGTAAAGTTCTTCAACCCCATAGAAAAGGGAGGATCCTCCGACCAGACGGGTGTTATGGTGGGCTACTGCCCGACAGTTGCTGTCGGGTTCTTCTATAAAGTCTTAAGTCGCGAATAACTTTACTTGCGCGATGCAGGATTTCGATGTATTTTGATGTTTTAGTTTATCCTCTGCGTCATAGACGGCGCTGTAGTACTTTTTGTTCTATGTTGCTGTAGTACTTTTTGTAGTGCCGCTACAAAGTTTATATCTGAGATGGAAAATGATTTGAATAACACTTAGACAACCGAGTTTCACCCAAGAAAATGCAAGCGCACTTTTATAAAACGTTCATGAATCGTCATTGCGTGGATGACACTGACACCTTTTGAACTCTGTTTAGACGTGCAGATCACGTTCAGTTTCATTGATGAAATTCGCACCAAGTTTCCATGACGTCTAAATCTGACGTTCCATGTGAACGGTGTATATATATATATATATATCTTTCAGTATGAAAGCGTACGTTGACATAGAAATCATACTAAATCGTGACACAATTCATCATCAGCTATTGCACAACCATTCAACCCGCGCATATACCAAAACGCAGCACACTGTCAATACCCCCCCCCCCCCCTCCATCCCTTTAACATCAATAGTGTATTCCACTAACCGTATTGTCAATCACTATACGTCCGAGCCATCACCTGAGTTTCGGCGACTATATTTAATCCCCTCCCCTACCCCTTTTATCCGAGCTTGTTGGGTCTCAAGCCGAGCGTGAAAAGGTTCCGATGTACCCCGAACACATTATGAGGACCAGCGCGATGCGACACAACCTTATACATAGATTTCGACAACGCATTGAAGACTTTCATCTGAGAAGATGGAGGGAACGTGCACGAATGACTGGGCCTCGGACGTAAGTACGCCGTTTGAGAATGGATTTAGAGCTTTTTGTCGTGTTTTTTTGGTTGATTTGATAGACTAGGAGTATTTTGGTAGGAATGTGCCTACATTTCTAGGTATTCGATAGGTAAGTAGGATCTGGATACATGATTTGCTATAAATAACTAGACTCGAAGAAGGTGTAGTCAACATTAATTACTAATAAAAAAAAGATGGACTCACGTAGATTCTAAGTTATTCTAATAAGTTTAGTATAATGTAAGTGTCCAAAGTAGGAGCACGAATGTAATTTTAAGTAGTAAAACCATGTAAACAAAAAAAAACAATTTCAAACAAGGGCGCGGACCACCATGTCTGCGGTAGATAACTCTTAAAAAAAAAAAAACATTAATTACTGTAATGATATACATACATATATCACTAAAAGGCTACCCAGGTTTTGCCAAATATCTAGATTATGCCAGTACCTATTACTAAACAACAAAATAACTCGGCTCTTTTATCATACCTATTACTCAAAATCTTTTCACCCTCGTCTCCCAGAACACTATTTCAAAAACCCTCTTTACAGTAAGCAGAGAATTTGCAACAAACGTGTATTCTTCTCACAATGTGTAATAAAACACAATACTCTATTCGTTCGTCACATAATCTGGAGTGCACGGCGGCGGCCCCCTGAGCCAATTTGCATCGCGGCGGGAGAGCCGACCTTTTGGGACCAGTGTTCAATATTTTACGTGGAGTATGCAGGTGTGAATAGGGGAGAAGTGGGGACTTGGATCAAATATGTAGGGTTACGTCGGTTTTGAGGCTGAAAACTAGATTGTGAGGCTGGAGTTATCAGGTTTATGTGCTGCAGTTAATCATGCGGTTTCTTATTACAAAGTATGGTTTAAATATGCAGTCGTGAACTGAGCTGAGACTGAAATGTGGTTGACTCTCGTTCAAATGACCCTTTGCCATGGTTTTCGTCGCTAGCTTTGGCTAAGACATCCGTTTCCGCGGTTCAAAAACGTTTTTTTTGCCATTATTAATCTTTTTATTCCTACAATATTATATACCAGTTAATTATAAGATCACACTGAAGTTTTACGTACGGAGTATAAGGTCAATAGTCTAGACATAAATAACGCGAACTTGTTTCACAATAAAGATACACTGGGGTGTTATCTTCAAAACTTTTAGAGTACAACTAAGTTCTAGAGTTGTAAAAAACCTTATAAAGAACTCGACGATACGATTATCGGTGCGAAGAACCCAACAATGTGTCTGTAAGATATAAGTAAATTCCAGAAAAATCTCAGAAAGTCGAATGGACATCACTAGGGCATCAATAAATCAACGAAGGTAAGGTACCAAGGCAATAATGGTAAAGGCGAAATTTCACGAACCAGAAATAAAATCTATTCCTTAAGCGAAAGTAAGATTGATCGTGTTACTTCGATAAAGTTGGTATGAGTTCAGTGCTAGTCACGAGTAGTTCAGTGGAGTAGGTACATAGTTCCTGCTTCTCCCGAGCTCTAATGTCTGTATGTGGACATACCGAGTGCGAGTGGTGCTGTAATTTAAGTCTGGAGGAAAGGATTCTTTGAGGTGTAGGTAATTTTATTTTGTGAAATGTGGCAGTGGAAATAGTATGCCACTTGTTGTTTGTTTTTGTAATTTTGGAATTCGTGGCAAACTATTAATTTAAATGATCCGACTCGAAGGACCATACACGTAGTGAACAGAATTGGTCTCTAAATTGACATGAAAAAATAATGGACTTCTGTATGAAAGATACCGTTCTGGATAAAAAAACATTATTAGGAACAAAAGGCTTCATATTGCCATATAATTAAAATGCCAGGCAAAACCAACGTATGCAAATTTTAACAAAGTAATAAGTTCAAAAGACTTATCTAGAATGTTTTACGAACAAAAACATCACGATTCGGAGACCTCATTACATCACCGAGAATTCTTTGTGTTTTGAGGATGTAAGAAAAACACGCTGTGTTTATATAAAGTCGTGATTATCCCCTGCTTAAGTTGTTATTGTTAATTTAATAATGACCTACTTACGTTATTGTTTGTCTTAATAAAAGTCTGCACGTGTAATAAGGGTATGGGCGTACTACCCTTATTACACGTGCAGACTAGAGACAGTACTGATTAAATTATATTACTAAAGATAAGTTATTTGCAGTGCAGTTTCCTTGCTTTGGAGCCCGAAAAATGTTTACGTTTTGTTTTTTTCATTTCCGCTGTGGTGTTTCAATAAACATTTATTTGTCTGACAGAGGAGAATAGAAGAAGAAAACGGGTTGCGCCGACCCCAAGTAAAATGGGACAAAGAAGATGATGATGATGACTGAAAAAAATATTCAATTCCTTTAATACGTCCTCCAAAAAAATCCAAATTTCACGGTACCGTCTCGGGGACACGTTATAAGTTTTTCTCATCGTTCAGTATTCAGCGAGGCGAGCGGAATGTATCCCCCAATCATATCCGCATGGGGGATCGAACCCGCAGATTGATATTTGATCCCCCAAACTCGAGTTGGGATCCACGAGGCGCTCAGAGAGCCTTGGCTCTCTCCTTCGTCGCACAATAAATACGAACACAAGTTTTCTGTTTTACTTCAGTTATTAATAGTAGTTTCAATTTACAGTCTGTAAATAACAAAGCGAAATTGTATTTTATATGAAATTCTTTGTTTTCAATTCTTGTCTTGAAAACAGCCAAGTTTTTTATTTTAAATTGAAGTTTCATTTTAGATTTAAGTTTTCTATTGCTATTGTTGCTGTAGGCTGCAATTTTAAAACTACAAGAAAACATCGTTTGTTTTTTTATATTAATTAATTAATCATCCATCTAGGTTTTAAAATAATTCCTAAAAAAGTAGTCCTTAAGCATTTTCCACTTCAGGCATCTGGGTCCCTTAGGTTCTCTTATCAAGTTGAAAGGGACAAGATCATCGGACCATTTCTTTTTTACGTCAAATGAAAGTTTGGCATGCGGGCCTAAGGTAAGCAATGCCTAATCAAAACCTCCTTTCGCAAAGTATACGAGTATAAGAGAATTTCTTTTGTAGTAAGGTCCAACGGTAAAGGACCTTTGACATTTTTCTGGATATAAGGGCTAGTTCTTGAATTTACGTTCTAATAGGGTACAGCGTTTGACATCTTATTATATACTTAAATCGGTAGCTTGCACTTAAAGTAAACCCTACTTTAAGCTGCTTATCGTAGGATTCATATAAGAAGGTCAAGGCAATAAGTTCATGCTTAAAAGAAAAAATGTTTGACATATTTTAAAAATGTTTGATTTTGTATTTATCAATTGCCAGTATCTAACATTACAAATTGTTACACGATGATCGAACCAATCGAAAAACAACAATAACGCATTTAATCACGCAATAACGTACACAAACAGACGTATCGATGTCCAGCGTGAATTGAACGACAAAATATACTCCTTAAATTATTGGGGTCGGGCAAACAGGGCGTGTTGGGCAAATATTGCCCGTCCAGCGAACACGTACGTTCGCTATTCATTAACTTATCCGGGGACTGTACAAAAACACGGCTTTAATTCGCGATCACGAATGAATGGATGTTAGTATGCTGGATGCGTCGGTGGATGATGGATGTTGTTGATGGTTTTGGTCCTTCGAGCCGGATAGTGTCGTTGTAGCGCGTAGTGTTTATTTTACTAGGTGTGGCGAGGGTTTATCACCCTCGCCACACCTGACTGACACTGATCGTTCTGATATCATTAACAATATTTTCCAGTCCTACTTTTATGAAAATACCTAAGTCGAAATGCCAGCCTTGAGACAAGGAAGCCAAGGAAACGGTTTACCAAGGAATTCAAATTTTCAATCATCACTGAAAAATGGTCTACATTTTTCAGTGATGATTGAAAATTGGAATTAGCTAATGTTTAAGTGACAAAACCAGGCCAATCATGACGTCACATCCAGCACAAAGTACATTGCATCGTCCATCCGGCCGACTGGCCAAACACTTGCCCCCAATGAGTCGGAACCGCTCCGATGTTTACGCCTGTTCTACCAAAAGAGTTTCATCAAACGCGTTAAGCGTAAATGTAAATATCGCTTAATTGGACCGTTTTAATGAATCTTTGGTAACTGGGATTTATTGTTTTCAGTTTGAATTGTTTTGTGGGGCTGGTTAAATATTGTTTTAAGGGAAAAAGGTTGTGGTGTGATGGTGGGAAAAAGTAGCTTAGGAGTTGTGCTTGGGAGATTTGTACTTACGTCGTACCTTGAAGAATTTGGCATCCTTTCCTTACTAATATTATAAATGCGAAAGTAAGTTTGTTTCTTACATTTTCACGCCTAAACCACTGAACTGGTCATCCTGAAATTTTGCATATTTGTTGTCAGTTGTACAGAAACAGACATAGGTTACTTTTCATCCTGAAAAAAAGTACTGTTCCCGAGGAAAACAACAATAACGTTCTAATGATAATAGATGGCGCCACGTGTCTTTCGAATCGTGATTGAATTATATTATTACAAGCATAATACAACCCGAATTGATTGTCAAATTCTAAATTAACGCGAGCGAAGCCGCGGTCAATAGCTAGTAATAAATATGTCTTTGTATGCCCAAAACTGGAAATTGTATTTTGTCCCACAAAAACTTGGAGCTTGATTCTATGAGCATTTTTCTATTGGCTATATCAACGGACTTATAAAGGTGTAATGCTTAAATCTTTGATAGTTTTTACTCCCACATAATGCACGTCTAGCTTTAGGCTATTTATAAATATATTTTGGAGCAGCAAACGAACTTGGAACTTTACACTTCATAATTTCTAAATGTTCTTTTCCTCCATTGGTCTTTTCTTTCTAACAGTTTTCTAAGATTAAACAAAAGAAAACAAAAAAAAGACAATCTAATACACAATTCCCCTCATAAGTAGAGAAAGTTTGTCGTCGTCACAATATTCATAAGCTGTATACGACACGCCGTATCGTTTACTATATTTACTCGGCATACAAAACATAACGTAATGAATATAAATTGGTGATCATCATAATTTATTTCGCTTTGCTTCGGTAAGACCTGTTGCTTCGATACGAATGCAAAAGTATCATTTTGTTAGATCAATGCAGTCTATTTAGGAATTGTGGCTCAGTGGTATCGGCCCCGAGATATGAGTTGGAAGTCCTAGATTTGAACCTAGGCTTTTCTCTGTGTTAGTTAAAGTATCACCAATGTCCACAAAACGATGAAGGAAACCTCTTGAGGAAACATTCACGTCCTAATAATAAAAATTCAAAGACATTTGACATCTAGCAACACGTACTGGGCCGGCGTGGGCCCTAACCCACGCATGGCCTCTAAATATAAGTCTATGTCCCAGTAGTAGGAACGCTATAGGCCCATTATACTTATGCAAAGCGCAAGAAATAGTAAAAGAAGGAACTTATTTACTTCTTTTTTAAATTAACATAAAAATACAGACAAAAATATGTATTTATATGTCCTTGACAGTAGCTTTAGCACTTCCATTACACCAAGTGTCCCCCACCTCCACAATCCTGATGAAGCTACCAAATAAAAATTAATATAAGAGCAAATATTTGAGGAGCGTCGCCCCAGGGACCAGAGATAATATCGCCGGAGATGACCAACTTATAATTACTTTTTATTTTCCCTTCGTTGCACAAAATTAACTGAGTACAGAGGTTAAGGTGGAATTGGTTGGTTGAGCGTGTTTATACTGCCATGATGTTGTTAAGCTTGTCACTTCATTAAGGAAGTGTCTTCATAAGGAATTGAGTGTGAAGTAAAACTTTCAATTAATAAAGAAGGTGGAATTGTTATAGGGTTTCTTAAAGAACTCTGTAACAGCTGACCTCCTAGAATATTTTTCATGGATGTAGGCAATGGATGAGTGTCCAATCGCCTATTTCCATTAAAAGTAATAAAAACTGATGATAACCATGTTTCGCCAAACCCACGGAAAATCCATAATCACTCCCTTTTCTTGTTGATCCAAGCAATATCCAGAAAAAATGCTAAGAAGGGAATTATTTATAATAAATCCACCATACCCATAATATGAGATTATTACCCTCATAACATTCCCAAACACACACTTCCTGATTTATTGCGAAAATACGACAAAAAAACGAATATACACTCATATGGGTGAAAAAAACAACGTGAGGGGTGATCGGTTCCAACAGTCATTAAATTGTGTTTGTCCAGTCCACCCCTGGCCGTATTAAACCCGTGTGTGTATCACTAGCCTTGTATGTGTCGGGCCTAGTTTTAATTAAAACAAGTCCGCTTATTGCTTTTTAAAGAACATTAAATTACAATTTGGTCCTTTGAGACGGAATTATTCAGTAACGTAGTTATTATTTTGATATGGAAATTTTCAGCTATTTATTTATCGTGTAGGAGGAAAAACACATTTTCAGAATACTTTAGGCTAATTCTGGGTAGAACATAAACATAATCGTCTTCCTTGTTCGAAAACAAACTAATTAAGTATCCCTGTTTTGTTTGTGTTTGAGGGGCCTATTCTAACGATAGACTGCTTACTCGTAACTTTTAGCTATTTATGATTTTAACTTACCCATCAATTTCATCATGCAGTTATCGAAATTGGCCTATGATTTACCGATGTCTGATTGAATCTGTAAACGAGCGATGAGTCCACGAGGTGACGTTAGGGGAAGCCTGTATCAGTATTCCAGCTTATATGAATGATGATGATGGTCTATGTTGATAGCACTCTGGACCTAAAGGACCAGAAGCCATCCAAAATACTAACAAACATAATATCAAACATAATTCACAAAACCAACATGTACATGCATTGAACAGTGTTGTGCTACCGATGTGTGTAAGTCGTAGTGTTGTGACACAACAATATTTACCAGTAATAGAAAAAGAAAATAGTAGTTTCATCTTTGCGTCTAATTGATTGGCTACGCATTATGTATGTGACTACGTTTCCTCAGGATAAAAATTGAAATTAATTGTTGATAAAATTCATAAGAATTTTAGGTATAAGTTCCGAAGGCGACGGCTACGGAACAGATAGCAGCAATACGACGGGTTCCTTTGCCGGCAAGTCCATGAATACAGAGAGATCATCATCATTCCAACTATGTTAGTGTCATCTCCCAGTCTAACCAGCTGCAGCTATATTTTAGATGGAGCGATAGCCTCTCTGACTTCCACAATCCAATTAGTACTGGTATGACGATACCCCTTGGTAAGACTGGTTGTTAGAGTTTCGGGTCATCTGTAACGACTATAAAAGATCTGCAAATGACAGTTGGGACCAACACCTTAACGTGCTTTCCGAGGCACGGAGGAAACTCAGTACGTAATGAGTGGTCACACATTCATGAACTAATCTAGGTAAGCGCGACTTTACCTGAAGATCGACCCAAGCGGCTGTTACTACGAGCTCCTCCGTCATTTACAGGGAGAGTTATAGATTAATCATAGAATCGAGTATTGTCGCTAGTCGCTACGGTCTGCCATAGCTGTCGAGTTCGGAACGGTTCCATCCATGTTAAACCATTTGTAATTTTAGGCATAACCATTCAAACTACACAAACAAAACGTTAAAATAAAACATAAACATTTACAATAGAAATCGCGCCGTAACGTGCGCGGTTTGGCCCCAAAGCGCGCGTGCATTGCCGGCAATTATAGTAATTGGCGTTTTAATACTAACGGGACAGCCGACGCAGCCCTAGTGGCCCGTACATTAGAAACCACTCGAATATTTATTTTAATCAACTTTTTGTTGGCGTGACATGTTCGTGTAAAGGTGGAAGCGTTGGAGTAGCTCGCGCAATTCAAGTTTTCTTAAGTTTTTTCCATTTGCAGGCCAGTATCAGATTTTATGTCAACCAAAATTATTATGATTTACATATAATACAGGTAGGTATCTACTTAAGAATTAGAATCATTCGAGTTATCAATAAAACTCCTTGAGTCCATATTACCTTACCCAAACAAATGACTTTCTCATAAAATCATGACATTTCAAGCCAATACTTAGTGAATTGTGTTGATGACAATAAAAAATTCTGGGCATTTCACATTTTCTACGCTCGTAAATCACAATGTAATTAACATAAACATTGACCTATCAATTGAAAAAAAAACATAAGAAAATTTTAATATCGTAGGGTAAACTAACTCTTCCCTTTTAATTAACTTTTAGTTGGCGTGCCATGTCCATGTTAAGTCCAAAGTACGTTATGAGTAGACCTGTCACTCAATTTAATGATATATTTATAGGTCCATTGGTAGTTTTAATTTTTATTGCTAAGTGCAACGACAGTCCATGTTCGTGAAAATAATAAGTTTTGTGTTTATGTTTGTAAGTAATTACTTAGAAATGTTATGTGTTTGGTGGTTAGTTATTAGTGAATGACCCAAACGTAAGTATAATTGCGGTAAATGTTTATGTCACCTTTATTTTAGGAATGTTATTAGATAATTATGTTCCTGCTATCATATTATTTGTTTATTCCGTGTTATTAAAACGTAACAGTGACCATACGTTTTGAAACATATTCTTAACATTATAGGCAGAGGTGTACCTAATAGTACACCCACATTTCGCAAGTTCCATGTAATAGGCGGCGATCAAATATTAAATATTTTATTTAGTTTTGAAGACATACTAAAATTGCTTTCTCATGTAAATATTCCGTGACTTTTACCATCGAACAGTAACAAATAATTCCAAACATATTTGTACAATCGTTAACCATAAAGCCGTATAGTGAAACTAATTAAAGTATGATGTCCGACGGTGGCGTGCGGACATGGACGTGTGACGTCACCCGTTGATTAGCGAACACCGGTTTTTATGTCTAGCCATTAGGCGTTAAGTGACTCGTAAATGTGTCCTAGGAATAGTGCCAGACTAACTGATTAGGGCTTAGGTAATGGTGCGCTGTACTTTGAGAATCAGTGTCCGTCTACTTACTCGAACGCTTTACGTGGATTTCACAAAGACTGCGGATGAGTCAGAAGTAAAATATTTTAAATAGACTTATCATTAACGTAGTTCCACACTTTTTTTTGTTTTTGTTCTTGACTAGATTTTTCTGTACCAAGAAGGATGCGATTACAAAAGTATCCGATTCAAATAATGGCTACACAAACAGTTAATGTGTTCTTTTTGACAAACAATAAATGGTTCAGCGACTGCACCATGGAACTGGTCAGAAAAATACAAGTACAACTAAATTATTATTTTTCGTTTAAAAATACGTTCAGCCCTTGTTGTGTGTCATTTGTAATTAATTTCCCTATTAGCCCTGATGTGCTTACTAAATATTTTATACTTTACTTGGTTATTCACAACTAAATCCATGTTCTTTCTCCATCACGTGACTACACCGACAATAATTACCGGACAACGGTTTATGTCAAGCCATTACTCGTTAAGTGACTCATAAATGTTTTGTGTGGACGTTAAAAGTGTATGAAAGTTAAAGTTTTAATCATATGCCTGCCGAATGTACGCCGTTTTAGTGGTCGGTATTGCAGGAAATATTACTGTTGTTAGTACTGGGTAAAAGGTTGGTTGTGGGTGCAATGAAATGGTCAAATATCTAGGTGTTTTTTTGTTGAAAATGAGTTCGTACAATTAAATTGGTTTTTACTTTAATGATGTGCATTGTGCATAGTTCTGTAAAGTGTCGTGATGCGTTCAGATATTTGGTATATTCCTAACATCACGCCTGTAATCCTCGAAAGGTTAGGCAGAGGTGTACCAAACGGCGTTAACCTAAGTCGTACTTCGATTCTAAACGCCTGGCGCACCCTGCACAGCTAGCCTCGGTACCGCAGAGTCTAGCTGACCAATTTTTTCACCACGATGATGGTACAGCTAAACGGTTCTCTTCAGAGCCAACGGCCCTTTTCATGGCCAAAATACAATAAAACCGATCTCTCTTTGTCATCCACCATGTATATATATTAATGTGAACGAACGAGTAATACCGCGATGGAACAGTTATAAAAATCGTAATCCTAGGTTAATATTATAAATGCGAAAGTAAGTTTGTTGGTACCTTTTCAAGCCTAAACCACTGAATCGATCATCTTGAAATTTTGCATATTGTATATACGTTGTCAGATGTACAGAAACGGACATTTCGTACCTTTCATCCCGAAAAAAAGTAGTGTTCCCGAGGAAAACAACAATAACGTTCTAATGATAATAGATGGCGCCACGTGTCTTTCGAATCATGATTGAATTATTAGTATCAGAGTACAACCCGAATTAATTGACACATTCGAAATTAACACAAGCGCAGCCGCGGGTAAAAGCTAGTAACTAATAAAAAGGCTAAATCGGGTCCAAAATATGACTTGATGAAATCAGGAAATAACATGTAAACATCGTATGAAACACGATATCACGAAAAAAAAACAGAACACAAAATTAATTAACAAAACCACAGTCAGATAAAACCCATAAAAATCCCACAGAAACGAGACACCTACATTTATTCCATCATTTCAGTTACGCTGAGATAAAAGCGTAGCTTACAATACGGGAGAATATCATATTTCGAGTGATACCCTTTATATTGGTGAAAAAAAAAACAAAAAAATCGTAGCTCATTCGTCAATATTCACTGAAGTTATTACATTACGTGGCTGTCTCGTGTCCCAGAGGAAACTCGCTACTCTATGCATACGTTAAGACGCGCACTGAGGCCAGGAAACAACCTGGATTTGATCTACTGGCAGAGTTGTAGTGTTGGTATAAATACTTTTCTAACGTTGATGTTTTGATTTAAGGGTGTGTTGATGTTTTGTATGTTAGTTAGGTTCGTGGAAGCGTGGACGTGGAGGAGGTCGTGGCTAAATAAGAACAGTCGTTCGAGTCGATCTTTGGGTTAAGCCGTGCTTGCCTAGGTTGGTCCGTGGAGGGGTGACCACCCATTACATTCCGAGTTTCCTCCGTGCCTCGGAAAACACGTAAGCCGTTGGTCCCGGCTGTCATTTTTAGATCTATGGCAGTCGTTACAGGTAGTCAGTGACCCGAAAGTTTGACAACCAGTCTTACCAAGGGGTATCGTATTACCTAGTACTAGTACTAGCACTAGTACTAGGTTGTGGAGGTAAGATAGGCAGTCGCTCCATGTAAAATACTGGTATTCAGCTGCATCCGGTTAGACTGGAAACCGACTTGAGGTTGGTTTATCATTAAAGTCATCCTGTTTAGTTCACAATGCTTCCGAACAAGTGAATAGCGTTTCGTTGATGAGCTCTAGAATTTAAACAACTACAATTAAAATTGCATCAATCCAGCCTCAGTTCAAGTCCTTCACAAATCAAAGCACTCCTAAACTCCTCTAACTTTTCGTATATAATTTTCCCACGACATCTATCAAACAGTACTTAAACTTATACCTCTTTTAATCCACGTGAGGGACATAAAAAACTATCCCATCCGACCGCCACCGCCGTCGCGGCGTTCATTCTCCCACTGTGCTCCTTCCCTCACCCACTCGTATATTCTAAGGTAACCACACACTCACTCTTTCACGTTACACCTCGTAAACTGTAAAGGGATCCCCGAAATTTATCTTCTACATCGTTAGAGCGAATAATGTTGCCGACTATTTTATTTAGAGATGTGAGCCAAGCAACGTGTTCGCGAGATTCACGCTTTGAAGTCTCGGTGTGGAGACGTGGTTTAATAACGTAATCGGGACTGATACTCCACGGGTTCGGGCTTGTTTACAGTTTGTCGATTCCAATTATAAACTGTTAAATGGGATTTTTACTGAGATATATGTTAGTGATATCATAATATGTGAGTTGCATTTAAGATTGTCGTGTCTAGAGATGACCTTGCTATCATTGTAGTCTAGAATAGATGGACGATTTTTTATTTGTAATTTTGGGATTAATGTGAAGTTTGTAGGTTGTGTTTTTTTTAAGTCGACGTTATGGCCTCAGTCAGCAGGGTGAACTAGATTCAGAAATGCTAAAAATTTATTCTCTTGAATTACAATGATAACAAAAGTTGTAGGCTCTTTCAATAAAAAAAAACCTACATTCTCAATAAACAAATACTACAAAGTATGTGCACAGTTACCAATAAATATCATCCGAAAGGTCACACCGAAAACTTTTCACGGATACTTATCACCGGTTAATACGGGGCCGATAAACATGGCGGCACATTACTCCGAATTAAATGAACTGGCAACACTTCCATACTACTGTTTTACACGTTCAATGTATAAGCGGAACTTTTCAGAATAAAAATGGAACTTGGAATGCGGTAAGAGTAAAGATAGTGGGAAGTTGGGGGTTGGGTTTCGACGTACTAATCTTTTCTTAGGTTTTCGTAAAGGTTAGCTCAGACCGCGTCTCTTTTGCCGACGCCTATGAAATCTGTGTGCCTTAGGAAAATAAGTTTAGCACTTTGTTTCTTATCATCATAAATAGTATTGTTGGAGCTGCTGAAGATTGTACAACTATCTTTGCATTGTATAGATTCAATTTCTTTTGGTATTATATAACCGCATAGCCCATATTATGTGAGTACTATGTAATAGAAAGCTATCCTTCGTTGGAAACCTACGTCATTTTTTTTTTTTGACTTGAATTTGCCCTGGCGGTTAAGTGTATGTCATGCTCACTCAAATGTCTCGCTGATGGTGGCGCGTGTGTCGGATCAGTTAGTTCCCTTCAAAATGGTTGAGTTGAATGGTGCTGATACATGCGTCATGTTCGTGAACGGGCGCTGTCAGTTGTGACTGGTCATCTCTTGGTTGCCACGGCTTATTTGAATTAATTATTTTATTTTTTGAATTGTTCTTTTCCTTGTTTTTACTATGGACACTTTTAACGTGCACATCTTGCTACATCGCTCTCACATAATGTACCATCTAAATATGAATGATGTAACCAAGGTTTTGTAAAAATATTCTGATTTAAAAGAGTGTCCATGGAGTTTCTTGCCCGTTCTTCTCCATAGAGATCTACGTTAGGGAATGGGCAACTACAGTACTTTCACAGTTTTTTATGCCTTGTGACTGGGACTGTAGCTAAATTTCATTGTTGTCTTTGTTTCGACAGTTCAAAAGTGCCTGTAACGGGCCTACTTGAAATAAATGCTTTGATTTTGATTTTTGATTTCACGCCCGAAATCTCCAAAGGGTTCGGCAGAGGTTACCTTATAAGTCCCTCCAAATTACGCCAGTTATGTTTAAGTCTCGTGTATGTAATACACGAGCTAAATGCCATCGAACGGACACTAATCCTGGCTCCAAGGTTGCTACTGAGAAACTGCTGTTAGAAAACCCCAATAACATTTCGCCCGACCTGGGAGTCGATATTAGTTAATAATCACTAACAACACTTTACAAGACATCTCTGTTCATAATCCTTAAGTCAACATTACCTACTAATCCAAATCTACAAATCTCCACACGGCCATCGTACCTTGGTCCCTCGACACAAATATTAATCAGTCATACCTGAACAAGTTCAATTTGTGGGGATCGTAAAATCTCGCTGAAACCCCCGGGTGATGTGTCATACGAATTAGGTGTTTGACAAGCCGAGTACTAGGGTAGCAGGGTAACGCAGGAGGGGGTGATATTATTTTTATGATTGGGAAGAACATGTTCGAGGGATCCGATTGATTTTAGGTTTTTTTGGCAAAGTATGTACGTAATATGCCCTAGGTAAAGGTATCTTTTACGCAAAATATGTTTCTATAGATGTTGAAAGGATGCTTATTTAACAAACTGCGAGTCTTTGGCTACCCTAGTGACTTGGTAGCCTATTGTTAGGCTCTATGACATGATAAGGGTTTTGTTTACCACATGGGAATATAAATATTGGCACAACTTTTCCTACGTTTAAGTGCAAAATTTTAGAAATGTACAACAAAATTTAGAATGCCGTATAAGATGTCGGTAGCTATGCGATAGCATGTTGTAAAATTAAAAAGAAACTAGCAACTAGCGTATTAGCTGATGACTTCTTTGATAAATAATCAAAACTAAAGCATAAAGGAAACGAAACATATTAGAATATCATTAACAAAACGCACACGCTCTGCTACCCTTTGAACAACTTAACAAATCTAAGAGCATAGGAGCATACTACGAGTATTATAATTACGTGAGAACAGTAATGAGTTTGTTTGAGGCATATCGCGACGCTTTGTGGGCTCGCACCAACGCGCGGCGCGAGTGCTTGTGACACAGAATAGATAGCTGTACGGAAAGCCAGGTCAGAACAACGAGCGAGGAAAGGCACACGCACATGTAGATGCACACGCATGGAGATCTAAAACAAATTCTAGGCACTAGTGCTCGTTGAGATCGTGGCTTAATAGAAACAATGGGTCAGTTTTATAGGTTGGTGAGATTGATACATGAATGGGTAATCATCCATTACACACCGGGATCTTGAGAGTGCTTTGAAAAGCATGTTAATGTTGCTTTAGATATTTGCCAAGAGAAGCCCAAAAACCTGGCAAAAGTCTAACTAAGGGGTAGCGAATTACTCTTGAAATAGGTTAAGGAGGTCAAATAGACTCCTTCAAGTCAGACACTGGTATTCAAACTCATCTTAGACGGGAAAGCCAACCCTAACATAGTTGGGAAAGGCAATGCCGATTGATAGTGCACTCGCACTCACGTGAGTGCGTCGTCCCTCATTATACGAAGCCGCCCTTCTGAATCTATCTATTCTGTGGAGAAAGCCAGTGAGATCTCATTTATAACTAAATTAGTTATCCCAACGTACGCGATTATATAGTAGCGCTGCTTTAACAAGTGCTGTGCTGAGGGTAGATTTAAATAGTGCTACTGGAAATGGTCTTTTTTGTTGCGTAAATATTATTTTATTGTGAGCTATGGTGTTTAACTTGATAGCAACGATATTTGGCCTCTTATTGTAGGCATGATAGTTTTTGGTAAATAGACCACCAGTTATAAGAAAGTAATAATCAATTATTCAGCGGTGGTATTGGTTTATTAATATTTCAACGAGGCGATCTAATTTAAGTAAATGCCTTAAAGCTAAATGCCGCGACATTCAAAAAACATCTCAGCATGACTTGTCTTTTCGGAACTCGGTTTTAGTAATGTTACTATTTTCATACAACCTTTTGTTTATCGCTAGCACCAAAATTAAAACCTCTTTCACAAAAATTGCAATGAAAATCAAACTCCCGAACGGAAACTCGATCGTGTAGTATTAAAAATTAAAACCTAGTCAAAAGTTCCCGATAAACTTTCAGATATTATATCGTATATAAATAAAGGATATTTTTCCAAAGTTTCTGTGAGCTCGATACCCAGGGTAGGAGAGGGGGAGTTGTGCCTGGAGGTAAGAAGGGGAGGGAGGTACAGGAGTGTACATTGAGGAAACAAAACGGATCAGCTTGTATCTAGCCCTCACAGAGACGAGGGGAGTTCGAATGGACGCAGATGCAGATTACCTAGATACGGTGGATGAATTTTATTCTAAATTTTGTATGGAACGGTGAGCAGAGAGAATTCGTGGAATATGGTCCATGAAATTATGCATAGCTTGAACATGAAAAGGTAAGCAGAAGGTTCAGGCAAATTACACAGTTACGTAAACAGAAAAGAAAATAATACCGACTTATTTAAATTATTAACTTACTCGTGTGTAGAAAGCATCATTGCTTAATCTTCTTACATAAATTATTTTTCATTCCTTCATTCAGTCAAACACGCTCAAAAGTACCCCGATTAAAATAAAAACAATATTTACTTGCAACCTAATTAAAACTTAAAGTAATAGTAATAATATGGTACCACTGCAAGATCCACGCAGGTTTTTATACAGAGTACGCATGAACATTTTGTTATTTTCCATGTAAATATCATCCACTATTAACATTAAATAGAGAATTAACATGTTATAGAACGCTAGAAAGCGCGTTCTCTCCTCGTCCTCCACAGTTCACCCATCTTATCTTATACAATCAAAATGAAAGTGACACCCATTATAAGTCCATATCCAGCATCTGTATCTCCGTGTCCGGGTGGCTTGAACCGGCGGCACAGACGATATGAGCACCTTATTTTTCGCACATTACACTTTGAAATTGTTTGAAATATGTTATAGCCGTCATCGCGCGAACAAACTTGTTTAAACACTAACACGACTGCTGTTTTCTTTACATAAACATGTTTTAAAACATTTTAAACTATGCGTTCTGGGGTAGACAGTGAGTTTGTTTATTTTCCGGGTGGTTTCGTGGCTAGTTTGTACTGTTTTGTGTTGGTATTTATTTTGTAATGGTACTGGTTGAAAATCAAGCAATACTTGAAGAAACTTAAAAATTGAATATCAAAAACTTGTTTTTATTTATTTTTCCGTTTCTGATTCCATATAAAGTCTAAACAAGATTGAGGATCTAATCTTATAAGGTGATTCTATGTCCACTCGACTCAGTACATTTTAGAACTTAAATACTAACAAGTTTACGAATTTCATAACAGACTCCAAAGTTCTAAATCGATTTCGTCTTCCAATTAAAATTAACAATACCGTTTCTAACCACACTGTGCGCTGAGTCGGGCAAAAAGTCATTCATTCACTCCATATAGCGTTGATGTAAATTTAGTTCACTCAATTTTGAATGCATTTCAAACGGACACCACACCGTTCTCGTTCAATACTGATTAGTTTCAAATACGTTTTATTGAAATTATATTGTGTAGTGCGCCGTAGAATTAGGCAATACGGTATTATGTTCAGAATGCACTCGTCGGCTTACATTTGGACGTTATAGAGGAGTGAATAGTTTCATTTGCTGCGCCGGTACATTTTAATTGATGTTTTGGATCCGGTTTTGATATTAATTTAATTGCATTTAATATTTTGGGGAATGAGACTGTGTGTATATGTAGTAACGAGAAAGTTCAAACTGCGAGCGAATTATTTTTTTAAACTAAGTCGTCCTTGTAAGTCGAATATAAACAAAAGGTTACAGAAAATTAACTTCAATACATAATAAACCCTCACATAATGTTAAACTACTCAGTTTATCTTTAATAATGCACCGCCAACGAGCACATTAGAAATTTATTTACTGGAAGACAACAGTCTACGTAATTTCGTAGCACGCTACGAGAGCGCTACGACAGTGCTACGATACATCTACGTCGTTGATCGCTACGCGCACGAAGGTATGAAATAATTGAATGAATTGAACAAGTTGTGAGACAGAATAAACTTTTAACATTTTATTTGATAAAAATAAAAAGGGAAAGGAAACAATGACAAAACGATCAGAAAATAAACAAATACATAAAGAAGTTAACACGGGATTCCGATGAATTCTCAATAAAGTTGAAAAAAATCCATAGAGTGAATGTTCGGGTAACAAAGATCTGGGGGATCACACGACAGACTCGGTGGCACATGTTGAAGGTTCATACTTGGGCCGAGTCATAGACGGTAGCGGGGATGATTCTTAATGACTAAAATTGAAATCATTTTACCTCTATACTAATTAGATTACTTGGTAACTAATTTATTTATTGGAATCATGTTTGATATTTTGAATGTTTTATTTAAACCAAATGTTTAGCTAACCGGAATTTTCAGGGATAAAAACTTTTAAGTAAGGTGCAATCATTAGGGAAATTTAGAATAATCCATAACCTCTCAAACTCTTTCCAAAGTTTAAGGACCCCAAGGCTAAAATCAATGAAGCACACTATCATAGTTTATATCGTAATTTATTTAAATTTTATAAAGCTTCATTTTTTTTTTGAATTTTTTGTTAATTAAGTACACATATTTAGAGAAAAAAAAAATTGTTCGCCATACCTAAATAGCAGAACATGAAACCACTTTCTAATTTATTTATAAGACCTGTATACGTTCACTCCTGTCTTTAAAAAACAAACATATCTTTATCTTTGAATAAAATACCTTTTGACTTTTTTCTAACCCGCTACCCTCTTATGCCTCCCAACCATCAAAGTTTTAAGAGTGTCATTTTATTAAGTCCTCGCACAGATCGAGATCGGATCGAGAGCTGACATGTGTCGGCGACGTGTCGGCATTCCTCTCACGACTCCCTCTAACGTCCCTCTTTTAAAGAACAATGCTTTGGAGAGTACTCCGCCTTCTTATCTGAGGTTGAGTGTTTTGAGTTCGAGTGGTTAATTATTTTTGGTTCTATTTTTTCGTTTTGGGCAAATGGTATTTGTAGAGATTTATGTTATTAAGAAATCGTGTTATCTTGTTTTTAGGGAATTTCGGAAAAAAATATGTAAACTCTTCAATGTGAATAAAATATGTAGATTCTTTAAAAAAAACTAGCACCATGATGACATGCTATCAAAGTAGGAAATACTATTATAAGGTAGTTAAACACAAAACTAAAGAAAAAATAATTAACTACCTCCTGAAACAATCTCAACAAAAGAACGACCTTTAAAATTTTATTTAAAAAAATCAATGTTCACGTGAGGCGTTTATCGCCACTCGCATGCATCCGGCAGATTGAGGGTTAAGATTCGCTCGTTTGTATTCAGCGCGCGCTTCCGAACGCGAGGTAACCCGCCCGTGCCGGCCCGGTAAAAGTTTCCATCGGAGCCCGCGGACGGGTCCTAAATACCGGGAGATTCTATTAGCGTATCGATGTTTTATGGCCGAATGAGGGTTCTGATATTCGACGGCGACGTAAAATTATAATTTATGGGTGAAACGGATTTTTTTTTATTTTAATAAAAAAAATGTCCTTTTGTCGGCTGTGGGTTATTGGGGGATATGGGATTTTATCGTTCTTTTGTCTTTGGGGTTCAGTTATTGGTATTACAGACTGATATGTAGCTTTAATTAAGCTATCTTATGCATGTTGAGGGAGAAAATAATAACAAAACTATTATTATATTTCCTTTGCTTTAGATGCGATTGCATATTTGTTTAAAAAAAAAATGTAAATAATGTGATGTGTGGTGTATGGAATGTAATGTGTTTATAATAATAAATGCTTTGACTTTGATTTTGTCTAAATATATGCAGAACCGTAACCCAAAAGAAAATACATCGACATAAGCTGCAACAACCAAAACAAACATATAAACTCACCATTTAAAATTTAGAGAAAACGCTCACGAAATCCACGAAAATTATGTTAAAGAAATCATTACACTTTCATACACATAGCACATACAGAACACCACCCAAGTTTGTTCTCAACATGGCAAATAAAAAGAACTTTTTACATCAAAACTTTATTTCGCGTTCCCCCGCGCTGATTCGTACGTGAGACCGACTATATTTTGTGCTGATTACTGTGTCTTGGAAGTATATGAACTTTTTGCCTCGAAACGTATTTTTTTCTCTCCCGTCTTGAGACGACTCGGTTGCATTTCTGTTTGGCTGCGTCATTTTAAAAAGCGGTTTACGATTTTTTTGTTCCATTCTTGTTTTGATGTTTACGTTGAGCTTTGAATGTTTGGTGCTGTGTTTTGTTTATCATTTTTATGATATGTTTGAATAAGAAAGAATCTTCTTATTTGGGAAGCTTCTTAGAATTTGTCTGACAGTTAAGACATTACCAGAAACAGTATAGAAAAGTTATAAATGTGTTTAGTATGACAGAGAGCGCTTACCTATTAGCGGAATGGCATAATTATTGCACTCAGTGGCCTCCAATCATATCAAAGCTTTTAGAAAAGATGTACAGATAAAATAGAGTATAAGCTTCACTAATCATTGTCTATACGAACTTCGGAAATACGAACGCGCTATGACGGTATCTACAAGTAAAGACACCGCATATAAAACAATAGAAAATCTTTCCTAAATACCAAGAAATAACACACAATCTTCAACGATCCTCAGGTACGCTAAACTAAGTTTTTCTCTCCATATATGCATTCAGTAATGAGGTGCAAGGAACCCGATATGCCGTCTAATACGTTCGATTTGTTTAGACTCGGCGCGTTCACAAGACCGTCGAGTGTTTGTTTAAGAACGACGGGTTTCTTGTGTGCTAATGAATTTTAAAAGGATTGTTTTGATAGTATTTGTTTGTTTGTAAAAACGTTCGATTAGAATATTCAGGGAATGTGTGTAATTAATTCATCGACGCCAGCCGTTTCCCAGTTTAATTGGGGTTGGCTTCTAGTCTAACCGGATGCAGCTGAATCTATCTGACCTCCACAACTCAACTGGGTAACATGTTGCCCCTTGGCAATACTGATTGTCAGGCTTTAAGGGTTCTCATTACTACACATTACATGACTAAACATGACAAGTTAGGTGAACCATTAAGTAGACCGCAAAAACGTCAGCCTGAAAAATACTCTAGAAAGAATCATAAAATAAAATACTCCTAAAGAAAATATAAATCCTAATAACAAATTAATTTAACATTAGTTTCTAAGTATAAATCAGATATAAGTGATACAAATGGAAGCCAAAAACTTAAAGCCTGGCTGATGAAAGCTAAATTAATTTCGACGCCACAAAAAGCATTTTATCTAAAAATTTAATTAGTCGCTTTTGAAGGCCCAGCGTCATATTGTGGCGATATTAAAATGTTCACGGCAATATTAGATGTGTATTTATATTTTTAGTCATACTAATGAGAAGAAATTACAGCAATTTTATGTCTTATTCACAACAAGCAATATTTTTAAGTGCGCAAAAAAAGGCTATGGGCCGACTTCCTATGGTATCAACTACGTACAAGTTGAAAGACTATATAAGACGTCTAAAACCTCTCAGACTTTGAAGGTAGAATAAAAAATGTATTGAAGGAATTCATTGCTATGTACCACTATTGTACATGAAGTTTAAATAAATAAATAAATTATCATGAATCCTGAAAACTGCATGCAACGTCATAGAATTCCACTGGATAAAAAATAATGTGCTGACAATTATGATTTCCTAGAACCAAAAATTCATATACATGTGGCATCTACCAAAGTGCACTGGGCCCGTGTGGTGGGTCATTGTCCACTTCCTCTCATAGTAAGGAGGCCTCGATCCCAGCAAAAATTCATTCCCGAACGAATGAATGAGTTACAAAAGATTTCCGATGAGGTCTGATAAAAGCATTACACGCTGATTATGATTACACATATGACATAATCAGCTGATTACCTACAATAAAAATAACCAACCCCTTTATCTTTGTAATCCCCTTATCAGATCACCGATCCCCCCACAATAGGTCTAAACTATAGTTGATATTACTAACAAAGCATTTTCGGGTTTCGTTCGGCATCAGTGGGCCATTGTGTAAAAGTCGTATTGCTAATGGATTAGCGGTGGTGACCATCGCACAATAGATGTAGTGCATCTGGATGGAACGACACGGAAATTGGGCGAAATTGATGTTCTGTGGCCGGTTTCCAGTTTTGCATTGTCCGATAAGTCACGGCGAGATTGATGGATTTTTTAAGTTGGTGTCTGTGTTTGGTAAGTTTTGTGTAAGATGTGAATTCTGTGATTATTTTGACAGTATACAGCTCGGTAAGGATTTTTTGGGAGTTGAATGAGATCATCAGGATCGATGGAAATTGTATAGAAAAAAAGATAGCAGCGTTAGGTTCAATTAAGGGGGTAGCGCCAAGGTGGCCGGCGACTATTTCATGAAAAAGTCATTCAATGAGATTAAATAATCTTAGAGGGTTGTATTGATGATTTTAATGATTATAACCCTGTAAAGCCATATTTATTACGGTCGCGAATCATATGTTAATCAACATACAATCGACACTGAACTGCACATTGCAAAAAACTCAAGAAAATTTGAATTTCGCGAGCTACCCTGGCGATTTTACCTTAAGGCCACGCTGCAATCAACTAACCAATGACTACCAATGATTTATTAAATTTTATAAAACGTCCAAGTTCTGTCCAGAGCGGTCTCAAGAAAAATCAATAAAATATTTCGTAGGAAGAAATAATTAGATAATTATGTTCTGAAAGATTGAAAACCTAATTAGTTGTTAATGACATTATTGGCTTCCACTTTTTTGTGATTCAAATTATTATAAAAACTCCCGGACGCGGTTGATATTTCTCTCTCTCGTAGTTTCACTTCTCACTATTCAAATAGCAAACTCGCACAAACTGCTGAATAGTGAAATTTGTGAGACAATTAATTCAGTCTTTTCCCCAATTATTCTCAAAATAATTATTCTCAGTGCCGCTTCCAGCATATTCGGTGACATCCATGTAATCATTATACACATATCCTACATCATTAGTGAAAAGCACTTCGTGTATTGTCGTGTCGTCCGACCGATACGGCTTAATAGCTCCATTTTATTTTAGCCTTTTAATGAGCACTTAAACAAAAAGCTTTAAAATAGGCAATGTTTTATGTTTGGCCTTTATTATTGATGATGGGCGGTTTAAATATGAGGTGGACCGCAGATCCATGTAAATTTATCTGTAATTTACAAACGGTAATGATTGTTATTCGCTGATTGTGTATGGTTGATGTGCTGTGGTTAGACTGTAAATGGATCACCACGTAATTTCTGTGGTGTTACAGGAGATGAGTCGTAAATTAGGTTGTGGTCGTCGGTGCTCAGTCTGTTTTGAGCTACTGATATTTTGCTGTGCCCGGATCGATTCAATGATAACTAGTAAGCACTATTTTAACGCTATTTGTCAGTGTAATTTTCGGATCACAAGTCACTTTTATAGTGCATTTATAGCAGTGATAGCCTAGTGGTGTGACCGTCGGACTGCCAATTCATAGGTCTCAAGTTCGAGCCCAAGACACGCACCTCTGATTTTTCGGACTTATGTGCGTATTGTATAATTATCACTTGCTTCGGTGAAGGAAAACATCGTGACGAAACCAGCGTGCCTGACAGATATTATTCGACGGCATGTGAAGCCCAGTCAGAGGCCTATTGGCGGCATAAAAACTCTGAGACCAGGTTAGGCGCTAACCACACGATAAAGAAAAGAAAGTGCATTTGTTGCTGACGCTGGTGTGTCATCCTACCTTCTGACCATAAAATATTAAATTGATCATCACCGTGCGAACGGGGTCTAAGAAAAGTTACCTAGCAATAGTTTTTTTTAAAAGAAGTGAGAATGTCAAAGCTCAACTTAAACTATTGATCGCTGCCCCCGATACCTAAATCCTGCTACCATTTTATCATTAATTAAAAACAAACTTCGTTGCAGTTTTGTTGAGACATATTTGCGTAACAGTGCCTACATTATTATTGTTTCAAAGACATGTTCTGGCAACATATTGTGGCCCAAATAAAGCAGGAAGTAACATGTCAAGTAGGAGCAACTTAGAAACGAAGACGAACGGAATCCCTTCGGAGCGAAAGTTAAAATTACATTAATTGAATTTCAGTGTTCTTGCGATGCTGTTTCATTACTCAGTGATTTATGACAGCTGTCTAAACTTTACTAATTAACGCAATTCATATTTTAGTTTTTCACAATACAAATTAAGCATTTTTGAGCTTTGTTATGTGGGTGTTCGCCATTTAGGTTTAGCTCAGGAGTTTAGTACGTGGGACATTTAGTTAATTAATTTAAATATCTATTTTTATATGTCTACGCAATTTGTTTTTTTTTTTTGTATACTTGTATAAAAGACATTTAAACAGCATTCTTTTCAACTAAATCACCTATGTTTTCATTGCATTTCATGACATTTGGCGGGCAATAATCTTGCTTTCTGCAGAAAATAGGACAAACCTTTTACCTTATGTAAGTTGTTAAAAACTAGTCAAGTAAATGGAGCCTGTACACATGGATACTATTAACATAATTCCCACCCTGACTGACACTTTAGCAGCTCTCAATTTGAGTACAACTACAGATTGACAAATCTGATCACAAGACATTTTCTACGTTTTTAATACAAAGAACAATATTCTCTCGACTCCAATGTTATTATAAAATATAACAACGTTTAATTTGTTTTCCTCGGAGCCCGGAGGTCGAAACTTAAGTAGGTACTTAGCTATTGTAAGGCCACGTCACATTGTGGAATGTTTCTATTGAAAATAACTAACTCTAGGTAAAATATAACGATGTATATAAGACTCTTCTTGGACTTTCTAGTACACGAGTATTTTTTAAAGTCATTTTCCGCCTGTTTTGTTTTATACCCAGAGGACTAGTTTCAAAACCATTAGTTCAAAGAGTGGGCTGATATCTAGGTTCACTGTTGAAGTATAATAAATACTAAATATATATCAGTAAGTCTTATATAAGTCAGTGCGCACAGCACTGATGCTAATATCATGCCCATATACACTCCGTTGAAACTCACAATGTTATTTCTAAAACTGGGTTCCGCGAATGCCTGTGTACTTTATGTTACCTAAAGTTTCGCTTCCTAATAAGAAAGTGAGCAACACATACAGAAATACGTTACAAACGCAAAAGAGATAATGTGTAGGCAGCCAAAATTTGTCTTATATACACGTCACAATTAGTTGACGAACAAAAGTCCCTGAGAAGTTGCGCCGCTGTGCCAGCCTCTTAATTGGCAAAAGTTTCTTGTCGACGAAAAACTGGGGGAGAGCGCCTCTGAATGAACGGATGAACGAGTGAACGATCACAGGAGCGGGAGACGCCGAGAGGTGTAATTAGTCAAAAATTCCCGCGAGGTATCCGTGCTGGCAGCCAGTGTAGGAATAGTAGTTAATGTGTTTCGCTGCCAAGCAAATTACGTTTCTTCGCGATTACTGCGAGTGTCTGACTAAATTACTTGAACAAAGTAAACGTAGTTGGCACGTAAGTAAGTTTGAATTTCGAAAAAAATAAACGCAAATATTCTTACCACAAAGTCCGTCTACATATACTGAAAATTGACAAGGGAAAAAAGCAATTGAGAATGTGTAAAGAATGTAGGGCGCTCGGGTACCTATATAAATTCACCTGATCAAACACAACGATCCCGCAGAAAGTAGATCCAAGACTGTTTACTATTTATTGGCAAGTCTTTGAAGAGGGCCGTAATAATCAAAGTTCAAAGTGACTATTACACTCAATCGTTAGAACCCAGTAATGGAAAAAATATTCAGGTCAACACACCAGTAAATTATGAAGTACTCAACAGTCAAAGAAGAAGTTCGTACATAACATCGTAATATGTAGCACAAAAACAAATATTAGTACACTCCCTCATGGTTACGATCAAAAAGTTAATGAGTTTTTTTATTGCTACACAAGTATAAAAACTCGCGAACATTATGACGAGCAGTCGTCACGTAATAAAAGAGGAACGGTACAAAATATGCTCAGAAAAATGAGCGTCACAGCGGGACAGAAAGACGTACAGTTGCTCTCATTAGCCTCTAATTACGGGGGTCCGAACGCCGCCGACCGCCGGCGGAAATTCAAATTTAAATTTCGTACGTTCTACTCTTGCAAATTGCGATTTTTCACCAATAAAAAAACGGCAATACCGAATCGAAATTTTAAACGGTTATTGTTTCCTTTTTATGTTAATGACTCGTATTGAAATTTTGTAACGGATGTTCGGGAATCGGCATCGGTCGTTTAACTCCGGGAACGGTCGGCAAGATTGAGTTCCCAACGTTTTTATTGTTGTTAGTCGCTTTGTTCGCGTAACGGCCCTTAATTGTTTCTCTTTTTGGAGAACACTTCCCTATAAAGTGAAGGCTCCTTTCGAAGAGATAGTACAATTTAAATTTTCTCATCAACTGCCAGGCTCTTTTAATAAAAATATAATAATCTCCCTCTACGGAACACTTCATTAAGGCGCTCAAAGAGGCTCGGCGGCGATTATCAGTCCCGATAGCGTTTAGCATGGCAGCACCATATTATATTAAAATATTTTTTTACTGGCAAACTCATCTTTGACCGCGAGCGGTGGGCGAGGCCCTCCCCTACTTTTCATAATTATCACTCCCCCCTGTCATCGCACCGGTTGAAATCGCGTATCTTTAATTTCGCCCGTCGCGTCAGCCCCGAAAATTCCTTGCATTCGTAAGAATTAAAGCCGGCGATAAAGGGAGCGCTGTTACTTCTTATTAGCGACGACACTAATAACCGTTCTCGCTGTCCTCGCGTGACACTTTTACACTACACAAATTAGAAAGCAAAAACGTCCGAGTGGTTTTCTGCGGCAATCCGTATAACAAAAGAAATCCGGAATTCCCGAGGACGACTTTGGATAAAGCGGACTATTCGTGAGCCGTTTGAAAGGAGTTAGGCGTCGAGCATAGACGCTTACCGGGGCATGAGCGGGCTGGCGAGCTCGGCGGGCGCAGGAACATTAAAACGTTCCGCGCGCTCGCCCGCGCCGCCATGCGTGATGCGACGCACCGGACCATCATTTAAAACTGAGTTTTGTTTATAAACGTCACGATGTCTCTTTTTATTTCGTACGGTTTTTATTGTGCGCCTGTGCCGCACACGCCGCGTGTCGTTTACGTAAATCAGACGTGCCGTTAAAAATAATGGCGCGAAATGTAATGGATGTAAAATTTCAGCGTTATGGTGGTATTGGGGTGTTCATTGCGTATTACGTTTTAAAGTGACATGTGTTTACGAGCCGCAATTATTGTTAACTTTCAATTATTGTCAGTTCGATTGTTTGACAGTTGTTTCGCGACTGTGTCGGACTGTTCGAGGTTTATTTGTGGGTTTATGAAATGGTCGTGAATGTGCTGAACATTTCAGATTAATGTGACGTTAATTTTACTGCAATGTTGTTGTAAATCGATATTATTTGTCAAGCTTTATTTACATTACAAGTAATGACAGTTTAATGATATTAGACCACGATCAAAGCCAGAATAAATAGTTATTTTATGTTGGCAGATGGAAAGTTACCAAAATAAAAGGAGTTTTTTTTTTCAAATAACAAATCAAAGTAAAATGTTTACCCCGATTTCTAAGCCGGTAAAGGTAAGTAGAAAATAGCGATCTCCTTCAACTGTCATTGAACTACATTCACAATAACTTATCCTGTTGGGATCAGGGGATAAGCAGATAAGGAGCTTTGTGTACCGTGTTGTTGTTCGTACTTTGTTGGTAGGTAGGTAGTTACATGTCGTGACTGTGATCGACGGAAAATGTGTAGTAAATACTTACCCGACGACAAATATCGAAGGTAAAAAAACAGATTTTAATTCAATTAAAGTACGTAGTATTGATTAAATAATTATTTACGTACATAAATTAGACATACACGTTATTCATTTTTGTCGATGATCCAATACTAAGTAATAAAAAAAAAATTATTTGCTTTGTAAATTGATTGTTAATAAAAAACGCTTTACCCTATTTTTTGGTTTTTAACAACTATGTAATTTGTAGGGTTCCGTACCCAAAGGGTAAAACGGGACCCTATTACTAAGACTACGCTGTCTGTCCGTCCGCCTGTCACCAGGCTGTATCTCATGAACCGTGATAGTTAGACAGTTGAAATTTTCATGTATTTCTGTTGCCGCTACAACAACAAATACTAAAAAACAGAATAAAAAAATATTTCATTGGGGCTCCCATATAAAAGACATGATTTTTTTTGCCGTTTTCATAGATAATGGTATGGAAACCTTCGTGCGCGAGTCCGACTCGCACTTAGCCGGTTTTAACTATTGTTGATATTTTGTCTATTTATGTATTTTTATTATGTTGTTTGTTTGATTTTTAGTGTAGTAGTCTATTTAGCCCAGTGCTACAGTGGTACAGAAAATGAAAATTCCAAACCATGACAATAATGTTTTCAAGTTATTAAAACATTTTTTCAAAACCTAGTCAATCCAGTATTCCTGCCTAGTAGTCTGTAAGCCTCCTCTAATCTAATAGAACCCATCTTCTCCAAACATCATACACTCATAAAATCCCCAATAAATATGCTCAGAGTTTCTCATTATTAAAATGAGTGTCCGTATAGTGAATTCCGGGCATGATTTCGGAAGCGGCCCCGGGGAGCGAATTAGTGAACCAACGTGACCTAACTGAAGATTTTTTGTCGTGATGAAATATTGTGGTGCGTTCTAGCGGGCGAATTTTCACGAGTGATTGGGTTCGACTGCCTCGTTCGTCTAGTGGTCCAAAGCGCCACTGCTGAGCGTGAGGTCCTTGGTTCGATTCCCGGGTCGGGCAATGCATTATTGACTTTTTCCATCAGGAATTTCTTAGTAGCAGCCATGGAGTTTGGATCTGTGCCCGGTTGATGCCAATAGGATTATCCCCTATTACATGGGATTCAAACATAACTGGCGAAAAGTGGGTGTACATCTGCTAACACTTCTGGGATTATAGGCGTGATGTTCATCAAAACCGATCATAAACATAAATATGATCGGTTTTGATGCATTTGTTTTCATTGAGTATTGTGTCTGTATTAGAGGGACTGGTAACATTTACCTAAAGATTCAGTCAAACTTGTATGGACAAAATGTAGACGAGGCTTCGTTACAAACACTTCCATTTTGAACTACTGAAACTGTGCTATCAGTGTTCGGTTTCGGCAGTTTCCTCTGCCAGTCCGCAATTTGTCCGTAAAAGTCTGACTGATCTTTTAGTTAAACGGAATAGTATGGTCAGTAAATTACGCAAAACAATAGCAGCTAAATCCGCAACAATCTATATATATTAATCTAAAGATTTAATAAAAAAAATGTGGCATGCAAATCGTATGCATCTAACCCTGAGTGCATCAAATTCTCTTTTCATTCCAGTGAATGATTTATAATTAACACTAGAAACGGGATATTTACCATGTCCACTGTTTGTTTTGAGTTCCCGATAACACACACACACACACACACACAGTGGACATGGTAAATATCCCGTTTCTAGTGTTAATTATAATGTTAGTGACCATGACAGTTTAAAAACTTATATAGTGAATAATTTTATCGAAAGTGACTAAACTAAATGTAACGATGTAAACGGAGCACGATGCTAAGCGGCTCGTGTGACCCCGGCCTTATTTACTTTCTCAAGAGGCTTGTTTTTACAATGGCCCAAGTTGAATGTTATCGACTTTTTGACTTCTAACGACTATTTTATACAACAATATGATAATTAAGGAAGCTTTGTTGCTTTTAAATGTTCTGTGACGAGATATTGTAGAGGTAATGTCGAGTTTCAAATTATAAAGTACGCTTTTCTGTTTGGGTTGTGCTTTTGTTGCATTTCATTGATGTCTTAATGTACTGGTGGAGGAAGGATTTATTTGGTGGTTCTTAGGAAACGATACTGTTGCAAACTAGATGCTTCTTTGATGGATTCTTATGATGCTATACCAAATTATTCAGTTGCGATCATCTTAGTATAGGCTAGTGATGATGATGGCATCTAGCCGATTTCAGCTGCATTTAATGACGGTTTAAGGTAGTTGAGAGCTTTGGTGTGCTGCCCATTCATGTGCTCTCATGTGACTATGAAAAGGTCCTATCTGTAAATAATAAGCTTCGTATTCACCGTTTTATGTTTCGCAAACTTTTACACAATTTTTAAGAGAAAAATGGGTTTCAGTAATGGACTATGAGTGTAAAATATATGTATATTTAACAATAACCTACAGTATAATACAGGGTGATACACAAATTTTATGCGTCATAGTAGTAATGATGCAGCGACGATGACACATCGAGTCCGGGAGACGCGTCACCCGAGTTCAGTCTGTAACAGATCATTAGTTATGTACTGCATAGTCACACGCTAGGTTATAATGTTAGGTAGAGAGTTTGTTATTGTGTGTTTAGTTCATGGAAGGGTTAGACATCAGACCGTCTGGCGATAGGTCGTGAGATAACCTACCGAATTGAGTCATAAAAACACTTTAGTTAAGAACTTAAGACATAGGTTAAGTTATAAGTTTAATATTTATAAACCGTGTAAGTAATCTGTTACTCTGTAGAAGTCACACTAGGGAACGATTTTTTTTTATACGCTATTTTATCTTCAACACTATCTTCAATGTAATTAGGTATTGTATGAACAGTAGTTTCGAACTATAGTTGCAAGATTTGTATCAATAAGTTACAATTTTATAAAGTTACAGCTTAATAAGATTAAGTGACAGAAACCCATCACTTGACCTCTACACCCAAAACTGGTCCCCAAGATATCACTCTTCAACTTGAAAGCTACCGACGACCGTCCGTCAAAGATCATTAGTTACGTTCCGTTATTAATTACCGCTGCACACGTCATGAGCGGTATAGCGGTATCGAATGGACCAATGACGGAGCTGTATAACTAGGGTTACCATCCAGCCGAATTTGTCACAAATGTTCGGCTTTTTTGGCGCCTCGTTCGGACTTTATACAGTCATGTGAAGTAGCAAGGCCTGGACTTGTATGTCGAATTGACAGGATTTATTCTGTTAGGCTTGTACATCATGTGGGCAGCAGATGGGTTTCGTGCAATGAAAATACACTGGGCGTAACACACTGTTTCTATTACACTAACAAATTACTTAATTTAACAGAATAACACGGGGCCCAATGAATCGGGGTACAGTTTCAGGAAGTCGTAACTCCGCTGCGATCCGAACGACTAACCGGACGACAAATGTCGTCCTCGTCACGAGCTTAAAAAATCTCGGCTCTGTAGCAGCACGCTGTGATGTGGGTAGACTTGTAAGTAGGTCCCGTGATGTCACCACTGGCGTCCATACTAATGACCGGATCCGACATGTGTATAATATACTACTTCGACACGAAAAATTAATCAAGTAAAAAAGAAAAAAAAACAAGGATAAGAGGTAAAGTTTGTAAGTAGTAGTTAGGATGTAGAAAGGAATCTCCAAAACTAATTAACTCAAAAAAATGATCTAATACTGGTAGAAACACACACGCTCTCTCCATGTCGCCATGAGATCGCGCCGGAGGTCTGTCCGCTGAGCGACAATTTGCCGCGGCAGCTGAGTTCCCCCCCCCCCCCCCCCGTGGTGCCTCCGTGCGTCACTCGTGCAGGCGCGAAATGGTAGCCCTAGTACTAATAACGGCATCGGATGGGCCTGTGGCCGTGCGACAGAGGGATATTTCAAGTTATGTCTCCATTAATATGAGAGAGTGGTGTAAGTAGAGATTTGATTGAGTGACTGTAGTTGCTTCACGTTTCATCGTAAACGTCAAATCTGGAACGTGAGAGGATTGCGTATCTATAGGATGCATATAGGTCAGATATGTACTACTTGTTTTTAAAATAAATAGAACAACAACACTTGCTCTATTTTGTGATTTATTTTACCTTCTTCTTTAAAATAACACTATTCTAGTTATCTATTTCTTAAACGTCTAACAGACAACCTGCTCCGGTCTGGAAGCATGACATGAGTTCAAATTGATAAAATGAGAATGACATAGTCACTGACTCTACTGCCTCTCTTATGGTCATTAACATTGAAACCGGGATATTTTTTTTGAGTTCCCGATATTTCGGCGCTGGATCAAGCACCATGATTACGGATACACTGAAGTTATTCCGGGTGTTTATGAGCCAATAAAATCCCGTTTTCAATGTTAATGATTTTTGAAAATTCCTTCCCTTATTTAGTAGGTGGTAGGGGTGAAAGTTTGTTTCGAATTTCATAATTTTTGCTAATGGGAATCCTATCGGGTGCACAGCATAAATACCATAAAATTTACATAGTCCAGTAATCCAGTTTCATACTTCAGTATTTTTGTATTAAAAGTCCACTTTTATTATTAAAACCAACTGTATCGCTGTGAATACTCCATTGGCTTTCACCGCCGTTTATTAATTAGTGTTGTGCTCGTCATCGTATCGGTCGGCACATCACTAGTGATGGAGCGGTATTTTATTAAACAGCACTCAATTAAATATCGAAATCGAGATGATGGAGATTGGGAATGTTTTTTGAGTTTTTTAACTGACATTTTTGGTTAAAAAAATAACATAATATGGAATAAGGTTCACTGTCTAGTTTTTCGAAATGTACAGCACAATACATAGTTGAGATGTTATATTTAAATGCATAATTATCTACTATAGATCTTGAATAACATACAAAAATCCTAAAATATAATAACTCAAATGAAAGCTACCTATAGAATAATTAAAACTAAATAATACAAAAAAGTGAACTAAAAAATTATAAGCAAGTTACGTGATTTTAGTATTGAATGGCCACAAGGTAGATACTAAATAGATTATAATATTTACAGTGCAATTAAAATGTGGAAAACTGAAAACGGTTCCTTGGAACCGTTACAGGTCCCCCGACTGCAATGGAAAGATTGGTTTTCAGTTTTCCACTTTTGGGCACAATGGCGTTTTATTGGTGTTTTATGTTTCCGTTTTTATCATGAACCATGGCTCCTTCTTTACATTTTTTTAAATGTTTACTAGCCTATGTTATCCGGAACAATTCAACGCTTCTGAAGGTACCACATACATTGAAATTGGTTAAGCCGTTTAGAAGTTATGGTGGAATAAAGAAACTCACAAACATACATACATGAACCCTGAAACATAACACTCTTTTTTTGGGCAGTCATGTAAAAAAAGGAGATAAATTTGTAAAAAAGAAAGTAACAAAATTAATAAAAAACCATTTAGATAGACAACACTATGCTTAGGCATCTTAGACATCGCGGTCATCCGGAAACGTGCCAAGAAGACTGACATCATCTACCTTCCTTAGAAAATAGTATTTGTTTAGAACCAACCAACGATCAATACAAATGTAATATATCTTATATTACATGTATTAATAAATGAGTAAATAAAAATAAAACACATTAATAAACACACATGCAAGTGCGTAAAAACACACAAGAGCTATTGCACGTTTATCAAAAGGCCACACGCGTCCCCAACAATAGGCCGGTTACACAAAAAGGCTATAGTTAATCACTGGCCATGGGAAACAATAACATAGCCCTTGGGGTTAATAATAGCCGACCCAATTAATATCATCCCTCTCACTGCATTCTTCGACCTAAATAGTAATTATTTCATTGATAATTGGTTTAGGTACAGATATTATGGTACATGCAGCGTAAATGTTTTGATTTGCGTAAAAACACCCTGGTTAATGACTAAAATAAAAATAAGGGGCAAGCATCCTGCTTTTTTTCAAGTATTTAGGTGTCGGCTTCCAGTCTCACTGGATGAAGCTGAATACCAGTACTTATAATGGAGCAAGTGCCTTTGTCACCTCCGCAGCCCAGTTACTGGTCAGAGTGGTAGAGGACAGTGGATTTCCACCCAGAACCTTCATTGCAGGAGCGAATAACAACATAACCTTTGACTTCAGCGAGGAAGATTTTAGGTTAAGGTCCCTTCATATCTGAACACTCCAACCTTGGTAACAAAAAGATCCTAGTCAGTACAGTTAAGAACGAGACAGTTTTTTCAGGATGCGCCTGACTACCATAATTCTACCAAAACACTACACAGTAATAATTCTTCATCCCCAGAAAAGCAATCTTCTACCGTATAATCTTTCTTCTTGATTAGCTGAAACGGAAGACCCACAAAGAGTACAATTTAAAGTTTAACGTTATTGTTTTCAAGATACGAACAGCGTGATATAAAACTGTGGAGCATCGTTGACTAGTAGCCTGAACTGAAGTCAAAGGCAGGTTATTATTTTAAAACTTAGCTCAGCTGTATTCAATGTTTATGTTTTAATAATGCAACTATTTTCTTAAAGGCAGAGTTCGTTTGAACGTGAACTTAAGTGCTGCACGTGGTTAGACATGGATGATTCTGCGTTAGGTTAGGTTAGGTGCATAGAAACGTTTTTTTGGCTGCTATAACCTATAAAGGTGTCATTGGAATTCTATTAAGAACTATTTAAAGTCCAGCTTCAGGTCCGTATAAAACAATGTAGTAATATTTGTAAATTTCTGTTACTTATTTTCATTTACTACCCTCTGTTTTACCAGACATCAACAGGATTTGAGTTGTTCTCTTTAAAATATCTTTTCTAAACACCACAAACTCTAACTATATAGGTGAACTGAAGATAATAAGGTCCACCACGAAAAAGCCCCGCAGAGTTCCATTTCGTCACGGAGAGGACCGACCATCGTGTTCCATTACGCTACGGAGAAGGACAAACCATCAATGTTTACGTGACCCTGCTTTATTAAAATTCTTGGCTCCAATCTCGTTCTTCCGATTTTTCTTTATTCGACAAAGCTATGGGGGACTTAATTAATTTCCACTACGGTTCACTGGGGTCGTTCATTCAATATTCTTAGTCAAACAAGTGTATTGAATTTACTTTTTGAGGATATATTTCTTAACCTCCGTTCATGATTCGCCGTTTCGGTCAGGGGTTTTTGATTTTATTTGGACGTCTTATTTGCCATCTGCTTTCGCTTTGGTTGTAATAACAATAGGATAAAGATTTTATTAGTTGGGTTAGGTACATTTAGAAATAGACGGAAGATAAGACAAATAAAAGTATCAGAGTAATATTGGGTTATAGAGCCTTAATAAAATCAAAAAGACTTTTTAATCAAGGGATTTTAATAAGGATCGGAACTCGTTTTATATTTGGCTATCTATTCCAATATTTAGGTTGCTGTAAAAACAATACAGCCGAGCTACGGGTATATCAATATCATAATATGAACAGATTTAAATGGCAATACGGAATTTTATTTCCAACGGAAATTTGATGAAATATTTCGAAATCACTACCTGTATACTCTATAAAAATATAATTAAGTCAAATTATAAGTTTTTTTTATATTTTTATTTATTTATTATATTTTTTATTTATTTATGAACAGATTTAAATGGCAATACGGAATTTTATTTCCAACGGACATTGGATGAAATATTTCGAAATCACTACCTGTATACTGTATAAAAATATAAGTAAGTCAAATTATATGTTGTAATATTAATTTTATGTTCATATCAAAGCCAGAAATATAATTTAAATCATTTATGACATCTAACCCTTCTAATGGTCACTATGGCCTTATCACCCCAACGTTCATTAACGTAAAACACGTGTTCCCCTGTAAAACATCACTAAATGGCTTTCAATAATTAACGTGACACTCAGTTGGAACTCGCAAATTGTTCGAGCACGACACGTCATGATTTCGTCTCGTCGTCGACTTAATGAGCAGAAATGCCGTATTGCGAAGCGTATCATGCTTGTAGGGTTGGGATTTACCGCATGCATAAAAGTGTTGTAGGTGAGATTAATATGTTTTGTTTATGAAGTAGTTGAATGAGGGAGCCTGACAGCTCATTGTAGATGGCGTGACCATAGCTAAGTCCCAATATAAGCAATGAGGTCAAACTATTTTGAAACACAAAATGACATTAACAGATTTATAAGCAAGGATGTTGTTTGACATTTGGTGTGATGGCGCCATTAATTTCAAGCTGTCGTTGTCATTTCCATTGTAACAATTTTCGATAATTATTGGAAATCATCACCTTGACACTAGATTCATCATCTGCCTAGCGTTTTCCCAACTAAGTTGAGGTCGGCTTCCAGTCTAACCGGATGAAGCTGAATACCAGTATTTTACATGGAGTGACTGCCTATCTGCACTCCACAACCCAGTTAGCACTGGGTAACACGATACTCTTTGGTAAGACTGGTTGTCAGACTTTCGAGCCACTATCTTAACGACTGTCAAAGATCTACAAATGACAGCCGGGACCATCGGCTTAACATGCTTTCCGAGGCACGGAGGAAACTCGGTATGTAATGGGTGGACACCCATCCACATACCAACCTAGGCAAGCGCGGCTTAACCTGAAGATCGACCCAAGCGGCTGCTATTATTTAATACTCAATTATTTTATTGCATTCCACATGTATTCTTAGGTGGTAAACTTATAATTAGATAAACCCTGTCGGGCACAGCAAAATAAGTAAGTTAGGATTAGTTATTTAGCCACGATCTTAAATCCACTAGATTAATGAACATAATTAATTTTCGGAACTAATCCTTGTATAATGTTACTCAACAAGCAACTGCATTTTCTCTGTTATTTTTTTGAGCTAAACTTTTTTTTTAAAGTTGTTCTGACTGGCTCAACCCTACACGGGTGCGTAATAAGGCGGTTTACTGAGAGGTGATCAAGTGTACGAGGCGCGCCGTGACGGATCGCTGGCGGCAACGCGACGTTTTTAAGCATTCACGACTCCGTACGATTATCGCGAGTTACTGCGTTTTGTTTACAACTGTACTTTTAGAATGGAAGTTTAATTTTGTTGATGAATTAAATGAAAGAGTGCATTTTTACGAAATGATAGGGTGGGTCATGGGTTTGGACCCAGAAATGCACTTTGTTTGTTGCAAATTATTTTATCACCGCTGCTCTCAAAACGTTGAAGTCAAGCATTGTGTCGACACCCGCATGTCCTAAAACAAAAAAATTCAAAACATATGTGATAGCTACTAACCCACCCGCACTGAGCCCGCCGTTAGATCATGGCCATTCACGACCCACGCTCTTTCACAGATAGGCCAGTGAAAGCATTAAAAACTTTCAAACTCAAACTCAAACTCAAAGCATTTATTTCAATTAGACCATTACAGGCACTTTTGAAAGTCAAAAACAAAAAAAGCTAAGCTACAGTCACATTCACAAGGCATAATAACTTGCGAAAGTACTGTAGTTGCACATTCCAAATCGTAGATCTCTATGGAGAAGAATGGGCAAGAAACTCCATGGACACTCTTTTTAATCAAAATATTGTTACAAAATCTTGGTTACATCATTCATGTTGAGATTATACATATAAGTATGTGAGAACGATGTACAAAGACGTGCACATTAAGAGCGTCCAGAGTAAAGATTAAACTAACAATTTAAAAATAAAGTAATTAAAATAAACCGTGACAGCTAAGAGATGACCAGTCCCAACTGACAGCGCCCGTTCACGAACATGACGCATGGATCAGCGCCATTCAACTCAACCACATTGAAGGGAACTAAATGACCCGACACACCCGCCACCATCAGCGAGACATTTGTGTGAGCATGACATTCTATCAGCCACCAGGGCACATTCAAGTCAATGAAGTCAATGAAGATGTCGTGATGATGAAGATGTGTGAATATCTTTTTAGGCAGATGATGAATTCGACTAAACCGTTGTAATTAGTTGTTATAATTAGTGGTAAGTATTTCCGAGTAAACCTTCAATAAAATCTTCCTCAATTGAAACTACAAGTATAACTATATTGAACAACGACCCGGATATATGTGGCATCGGCCCAAAATTTACCACATTGGTTAGATGACAAGCTAACCCCAAAATACTTGGTAGCAGGATAATGATAGTGACGCCGATAGAGTAATAGTTTGGAGTTTATTAGTTATAAGATTTTCAATCGTGCCGCTGGGCGATGAGTTAAGTTAGACCGCAGAGTTACTCGATTGTTAACTAAGTTCAAAATTGTTACTGTATTCAATATCGGCTGATATTGAGAGCCGGAGTTTCTGTGTGTTCTGTATTAAAAGACAATGGGTGACACGTTTACGTTTCAAATGGTTGCCATAACTATTTTTTCTAGGAATAGGTTAAGTCAGGAAAATTATTTATTAAGCTTAACGACCAACTTAAACTATTGCGTTCTTTCTTCATCTGATTTCTATCACACTCAAAATTTGAGGAACCAATATAACCAAGCCTTCTTTATTCTTCGTAATTTTCTTTCTTCCTGACCTGATTATCTAAATCATCACCTACTTTAAACAATGCAGCTCAATTTGACTAACAACCTCCTTAAAAGCGTACATTTAATGAAAAATGTGACGTTGTTTAATAAAGACGCTCATTAAATTTAAAGGCGAGCATCCTCGGGTGAAATAATTACAATGCATGGTTAGCGTCACGACGTCGACGTTGACGTCGTGTGACGTCATAAGGCGTTTTGCCATGGAACGTACTTGTGACAAAGTTATTGCAAGTTTGCTGGTAAATTGTACGTTGTGCGTTTTATGAGCTTGAAATATGATAGTACTAGGGTAAATGATATATTTGCCAGGCGTTAAACATTTGGTTTTGTTAATTACTAACTGTGAAATTGGCAGAGAGCGCTAGAAGGCCACAGGCAAATAAAAATACTGTGAAACGTGATTTACCTAATCTTAATCCGAAAACAACATCTCGCTAAACGCAAATAAAATTAAGTAATTCATTTCACGCAACTACGAAACGATAATAAAATTATGTAAACATCATCATAAATAATAATAATTCAATAACACCAATATATCGGTATTTTGCGTCCATCAATTCAAATAGGCGGTGACTTAGCTTATAAGGTGACGTTTATTCGCGTCACGGTGACGCAGCGAATCGGCCGCGCTCGGGCGTTTTCGGCCGTTTACGCCGAACACGCGCTGACGTGAATTAATCGGCAGACGTTTTTCGCGTGAAAGAGGCTTAAGGACCGGCAGTCGCGTTGTTTTGTGTTTTAAAGAGGGTACGATTAATGTGAATCATTTCTTTTGACGCGCTCATTGTTGGCGTTTCTTTTTAAATGAAGTGTATAATTGTCTTCGAGTGTACTCAAGACATTGGGGAGGCAATTGGATGTTGATTGAGGATGTACATCAAGTGTATTCGCCTTTGAGAACAAAGACGTTGCACTTTATGACAAAATAAGGAAAACATTTGTGTTTTGTTTGCAGGTTTATGTAGAAAGTAAGGCCAAGTTAACTTTTTGAAACAATCGCATTCAGTGAAAAAGCTTTGAGTTTGGAAGTTGAAATTCAAAACAAACTAAATTCACGTTTATGAACTCCAATTCTTCTAGTTACGTATGTCGAAGCATTGTTTTGAATTTTGTCTTGCAGATTCTATTTCTTTTCATTATTTATGTGAATTCGCTTTAAAAATAAGACGTTTTTTTTTTTAAAGTTCAAGTTGGTAAAAGGCTATTATTCTCGGCCCACCTCATTCCGTTGACTCGGCCAATACGGCCATACAAGTTTATTATGGCCACACTAGCTCACGGGGCCATCATTACGGCGATATTGCTAGTAATGACAGATAATAAATCGCTTTCGCCTTTATCCTGGGACGTAAGGTTTAATGAAATCGTTGTTCGATGTTTAAGATGTTTGTTTACACGTGTCAGGCTTTTGTAAGTTTATTTGTTTATGTTTAGAATGAATTTCGTTCATTATGGTTTAGTTTTAGAATTAAATTAAAGCTAATAGAATTATTTTATGAAAAGCATGTCGAGGAAAACTTTTTGACCTTTAGCTGGATTAGTAGTAAGATAGTAGTAAGCCTCGTTGGTCTAGTAGTCGCAAGCGCGACTGCTAAGCATGTGGTCCTGGCTTCGATTCACGGGTCGAGCAGTGTTATTTCGTTTTTCGATCAGGAATTTCTCAGTAGTTGTCATGAAGTCTGGATTTGTGCCCGATTGATGGCAATAGGCGCGCTTCTAATAATGCGTGATGTTATGTAGTAGTAAGGAGTTTCAATAGAATACGAGGCCAGCAAAATACTGAATCTGTTACCACTACGTGAAACGTACAAAGGACGGACATAGACTAAATGGCTTTTGCATTCTCTATACCATAAATTATAATTTTTGGGAGGCGATTAGCTTCTGTCTGAATATCTTTGCCCAAGGTTACGAAATAATGATACCCATAATTTACCGGCCTTCTCTTTTTATTCATCAAACCTAAATCGTTTCAGCAATTAGACAGGTAATTAAGATTTCAAATAATTTTCTATAAAAGGCAAAATTATGTGTTGAAAACCGTGAAATCTCTTTCAAATACTTCATCACTTTTATAACTATTCATCTCTTGTGTTCAAAAGACTACTTTGAGTAATTAATTCTGAAAACTACGCTTTTGAGCGGTACAATTAGAGTCGGCTATTTTATTCTACGGGTCATTCGCTTTGGCCTGTTGTTCTTACGGAGGCTTGTTCTATTAAGTGCCTAATTAAGTCATTTATCATAGACTGTAGGAAGAGGTCGGTTAGGTCGAAATTGGAGATTTTTTCCTGTTGATGACAATTGTCCGTATTTAAGTTGGTTTCGTATTACCCGGAAATTGGGTTGTGGAAGTCAGAAAGATAATCGTTACAAGTGAAATACTAGTAGTCAGCTGAATCTATTTAGACTTGAAGCTAACTCCAACATAGTTGGGAAAAGGCTGGGCAAATGTTGTAGTATAAGTGTATGCTTGTGTTTTCTGCTATCATACAATCATCAAATCAAAAGTGGCTAGAGTGAGTGATTTGGTACGATAAAAAAATACTCTTTTAATATATAAAAAATCCTTTCTAGGTTTCATTATCTCGTGCAATCTCAGTCAGCAGTTGACCGCACAGTATCAAACCAACAAAGTATTTCGAATCCTCTGGTAGGCTCTCACTAATTTTATCATTCAATTTCGTTTCCCTACAATATAAAGCTTAATTAAATACGTATTTCATATCTAAGGATCTGAGGGCACAAAGCACAAAAAATCTTTTATTCCACATAGTTGAGCATTTCCCTTGCCTCCGGCCAAATGTTTCATGTAACAAGCGAATCTGAGATACCTATAGCAAATACGGCCAGGGGTATCATGGGCTCAGGGAAAATTTAATAATTTCTTCCCAATTTTTATATGTAATTGATATTTACAACGTTTTAGCAAATGAAAGTCTTCTATTTCCTAAGAAAAGTAATTGCGAAAATGAGTCAATGAAATATTGATTGATAGTCAATATTATCGTCGTTTTCTCAGAGCTAATGGAAAGGAAGATTTACCTAAGAGGCGTAGCTTACAGAATGGACCTAAGATGAGACGCTTATGAAGATAGATAGGAGGCTATATTTTAAGGCCTGTGTCAGTGAATCGAAATCTTACTTTGATCAGGGATAGATAAGAATAGCGTCAGAGAATATTTTTTCTGTAGAAAACATTCTTTACACAACACATTTTCATTTCTCCATTCTTTGGAAGTTGAACTAATAACTTGTATGACTGCGTAAATCAGAAAAGGAGCAAATTTTGTCAAAAATCATGTCCCAAACACAATAATGTTTGCAACAAAGTAGAACAACGTTTCCATCACAAAATTATATTAACAGAAACCATGACCCATTTCTCATAACGAAGGTCCGCCCGCAGAAAGACGTCAAAGCGCTCATTAGTTGCAGGACGCAATTCCGTCGCTGTCACGTGACGCGGCCGCAACACGTGCCCGTCACGCCGCGTGACGTTTGCGCTGCGGAGTTACGGACACCGACCGCAGATCGACCGCACCGAAATAACATGCGGTGCGCCGTGCTCGGCTGCCCCGCACCTTGTGAACCTTTTTTACCCGAATTTCAAAATGTGAGAACACCCGTCATGTGATTTTAAAAAAAGAAACCACTTTTTCATTTTAAAAATTTGAACGTTAATTTTGAATTCTTTTCCTTTTTTTTCTTAATTCAACTTTTGGCTGTACGTAAAGATTTTACGCGTGAAGTTCTGATAGTAAATCTGTAGACTTTTTATAGATTCTCGAAATTGGTAGTAAATATTTATGATTAAAGTGATAATAAATATTTACGAGTGAAGAGAATAGATTTATTTAATCTGTTGCAAAGTGTGACGTTGCTTAACATTACTATATTGTATCTAAGAGCTGGTAAGGAAATATTTTTCTGATTTGATTTCGACACAAAAATAAGATATTTTGGCTGCTTATTCCGGCTCACAAATAATAGGAAACGATTTAGGGAAATGTTTTATTATGAGATCCATGGAAGATGGATGTGTACTGCCATGGTCAGCACATTTGCAATAGATATGACGTCATATGTGGCTTAGATTATATCATAAGAGGAAGATGGAAGATAATAGTACTCGTATATGGCTCTTTGACTATGCGAGACGTATTTTCCTTTTGAGGTTTCAGTAACACAGAAACTCTAATTTTCTCTCCAACTCTCTTCCAACTTTGACCAAAGCCTTTTCGCAGCTAATTACACTTCTATTTTCTTTCGCAGTAACAAATTTTCAAACATTACGGGCTAATAAAAATTAAGTCAGTGCCAGCATTCGCAACACTTAAGCCGTCATTTTATAGTAGGGCTGTCGAAAATCACGACAGACCCCCCTCTGACTTGGGCCTTCTGAAATATGGACTCGTAAAGTATGGGAGATAAGGTGTAGGTAGTAAATAGTACGTTGGTTGAGTCACGGGTAGGGACCCGTGTCCAATGAGATTTCAATTCTGTTTGGTTTTCTGGATTTACATGACGCGGTGTTTTTTTAAGCGTATGTTAGGGTTGAGCTGATTCAGAGAAAATGCGTCAGACCTAATTTTGTTATGAATATTTTGAAGGAGTTATTTCATTAGGTATGAAGTTATTTGTTACAAATATACCATGGAGGCATATTTTTTATTGAAATGGTTTCTTTGGATAAGAATAAGTAGAAAAACTGAATCAAATAAATCAACTCGTATGTTGTTAAGTACCATAGAGTTGTTGGCGTTAAAATATTTTCAATGCACGTTCTCGAAAACTGGTTCTTATCGCACTACGATTAGGTTCAACATGCAATGTATTTCACACGTGTGGGTTTTTAATATCTTTTCGCACACGTGCGAAAATAAAAATTTCCACAGATAAATATACATATACCAAGTCTAAATGGGTTCAATAACTATAGTCAACGGTGATCTGTTTTTTTTTAATCTCTGCAAAGGGGTTTGCGTCTTTTCGGCGTGAATATAATGTATTTTACACGCGTGGGTTTTTAATATTTTTCCGCACACGTGCGAAATAAAAATTTTCACAAATAAATATACATATACCAAGTCTAAATGGGTTCAATGAGTATAGTCGACGGTGATTGATTTTTTTAAATCTCTGCAAAGAGATATGCGTCTTTACGGCGTAAATATTTTTCGAGTATTTAAATTGTGTTTATAAATAGAATATAATACGTAGATAAATTTGATTATTTAAAACAAATATTTACTTTTAGGCAAAAATTAAAATTTATTTGTGTTCTAAATTAAAAAATATTTGAATTTTTTATTTTTTATATTGGGCTGTTTAACGGCATCATATCTTTGCTTCTTCTTCAACCTGGCGAAAGCAAAGCGCGGAAAAAAAAGCAAATGAAATCATAGTTTCTTAATAATTCCTGACAAAAATACTTTCTGTTCTAACATTTTATTTCTTCGAAATTGTATTGGAAAACGTCGTTTGATACGCGTAGGGATTTGTTACTGCAGTTCTCGGCTCTATAACACCCTGCAGTTCCGGTGTTAATTCCGCCTCGAATGCAACAACGAAGTTTCCCCACTTGTATCAAAATGTACTATTTTTTACCTTAACACGTTTCTATTTTTACTTTACCCAAATTCTCTGAAAAAGCAGTCAATGTCAGTTGAGATTTTCCATACATATTTTGCCCGCGGAATATTTTGAAACGCTCATATTTCACTTGGAATATGAACTAGATGAGTCTGGTGAGCCACTACAGTGTTTTGCACTAAGGGAAGGCCTCTTCGACGCGATAAAATATAGCGGTACGTACCTCTACTGTACCACAGTAGTTGGTCGAGGCGCCTCTATTTTCCTACGCATAGTATTTTATATCATATTCCCATTAACTGAAGGACCTTTTTGGTAGTTTTCAAGGTTAATTCGGTATAGCGTTGATTTATTCATTTTTTGGGTCATATGAGACTCAGGTTGATGTGAATAGATTGAGAGGTCAAACATATTTTGGATGAGCTTTAATGAAATGTCAGTTTTGAGTTTGTAAGTACCAAAAAAGGTTAGAATCTTTTATTAATAAAGATTTGTGGCACCGTTGGTTATGAACGTGAGTATGTAAATTTAGACAAGTTGATCTAGGTAGAAGAATAAACTAAGGGGAAGGAACGAATAAAAGATAAGGTAAACTTTTGCAGTTATCGTCAATAACTTTCAAATTCAAGGAAAACTTGAAATTCACCCATTTTACGGAGATTATTTTATTGTCGTTTAGAAATAATGCAATAATTGTTATTTCTTGATATAGAAAAACGCAAAAACTAACAAAACTTAACGCAGAAAATAAAATCTGTAGTTAAGTTCTTGTTCAAAAGATTCTGCCAACGCGTTCGGAACTCCTAATTCCGTCGTAACCTAGGTAAGCACCTAAACATTGGATTTGTTCCTAACTGGGCCCAATAGGATTGTATGTTAGCTGGCAATTTTATTAGCCAAGGTTTCGGTATTACCAGATTATGTTCTATTCCTTGTTAATAACAAATTCGTTGGCGAAGAAGGATTACTGGATTTGATAATAAAAATCTTACAAAGTAAGCCCCAAGCGGCTTAAATTGCAAATGTTTTTGTAAGTAGTTAAGTTTGTTTTTGTATCGGAGAGATTGATCGGTATATAAAGGAGACTTTGAATCGGAAAGTGGGGATTGGTAGGCTGGGAGGAGAGTTTATTGAGTGATTCTTGAATAGCTTGTATTGTTGAGCGATAAGTAAATGGACAAAATGAATTGAGTATATTCTATAAAAGTATACTGTACTAATGTGGATTTAAAGTTCAATATAAGGTGAAGTAGCGTAGGAAGTAAGTACATTCTTCGCCTTTTTTCGGATTAATGCAGTATCAATCGATAGAAAAAAAGTACTCTCTCATAGATTTACCCATTGACCTAACCCCTACTTTGCCCACCGATTGATAAACAACAAAACACCGATTTCCAAACACCAAATAACTAAACAATTTCTTTAACATACGAAGAAAAATATGTGCACTACCGACAAGAATATCTTCCTTTTATACATACTTATTGATCTCTGGGTGGCAGTCGTCGGGTTATTCGACTCATATACGATCGTAATGCGGTCGTTTGCAATGACGAGAATGGCTGCTTTTTCTTACGGACCCCGCTTTTATTATGTTTTTACAGTATAGGCGCAAATTTTTCGCTGGCGACCTCTATAAGCCGCGCGTCTATAAGCCGCGCGTCTATAAGCCGCGCGATATTAAGGAAATCGTTCGGATCTACATTTGAATAGTTACATTTGTTTCGTTATAGACTTGTCTGGGGATAAAATCGAACGGGTTTTCTAATGCTGGGGGATGTGTAGTTTGTTGGGTGTTATTGTTGTTACTGTTAGTAATTTGTAGTGTGAATATCATAAATGGTACAGTGGAATGCACCTTGATCATAGGCTGACCTAGCGCATTTACAATTTAAATAGAACAAGAGAGCATCTTGTACAACATTTCTTGTTCTTAGAATGACAATAAAATCACTTACCATAATATCACGTCTGTAAACCCTGAAGAGTTAGGAAGAGGTGTACCTAATAGTACACCCACATTTCACCAGTTATCTTTAGTCCCATTTAATAGGGGGCGAGCCTATTGCCATCAAATGGGCATAAACCCAGACTCCCTAACCACTACTGATAAATTAATGATGGGAAAAACAATAAGATTTTTCAAATAATTTTAGCAGGATCAAAATCATACGTCATTTAATAAAACTACATTACATTAAATAGTTTCAAAAACGTCCACCCTTCACGACGTCTTAACATTTTAGCTGAGAAGAAAAAGCGGCGTAACCAGCCTTCGGTAAGCACCAATTTAAGATACCGATAATTGGCAAGCACATGAGGCATTTATTGTCATGGTTAACAGAATTGATGTGAAACTGTTGCATGAATGGACGTTAATTTTTAGTCAATTTTAGATACCTATCATTATACATGAGAACCAGAAAATAGTACAGCATCATGATTACTGAAATTGCTGTCAACAATCTCTCTGAAAGTTTCAAGCTAGACGTGGAAAGGCATGCAGCTTTATAAACATTCAAGCTACACAGAATAGAGGTCTATTACATTACATCATGTAAGAATACAAAATGAGTAACATATGAGCTCTTCGCGAGTATGAAATGAAAAATGGCTCGGAGTCACTTGTTATTTTTAACATCATTCTCTAAATACTACTTTTTGAATAATTTGTTTGAAATGTTGCTACATTTTTGTGAGTTATTATTATGATGTTATACTTAAAAACATTATTATAGGACTAGATTTTACCCGCGATATCGCTCGCGTTAATTTAGAATTTGACAATTAATTCTGGTTGTACTCTGCTTGTAATAATATAATTCAATCATGATTCGAAAGACACGTAGCGTCATCTATTATCATAAGAACGTTATTGTTGTTTTCCTCGCGAACAGTACTTTTTTAAGGGATGAAAGGTACCTTATGTCCGTTTCTGTACACCTGACAACTTTTATGCAATTTCAGGATGATCGGTTCAGTGATAGACGCGTGAAAAGGTAACAAACAAACAAACTTACTTTCGAACCCTTGTGGGTCTGATTATAAAATTGATCAAAATCTTTTAAGTGAATATGCATTACTCATCATCATCATCATCCACAGCCCGATATCACGCACTGCTAGGTATAGGCCTCTCTTTGCTTGTGCCAGCCCCACGCTCCCGTGCCAGCCTCATCCAGGATATTCCCGCAATGGCAACAATGTCGTCTGCCCATCTCGCCGCCGGACGACCAACACTTCTCTTTCCATTCGTTGGACGCCACTCGGTCACAGCTATTATGCATTACTACCTCGAGATTATTATTTCAAATAAATAACTTCTTACTTTCAGAAATTAAAGAAACAAGTTACTTTTGGAGATCATAAGTTAGAAGCATGCACAGTCATTATCATCTGCCTAACGTATTCCCAACTACATAATTATGTTGGGTTCGGCTTCCAGCATGATCGGATGCAGCTGAATACCAGTATTTTATTTACATGGAGCCTATCAGAACCGCACTGTCTAATAAGGTATTACTATATTATAATGCTTCACGATCATTCTCATATTATTCAGTTCAACATTCAGCCGCTCACAACTCGAAACTCACGTTACACTAAAGTTGCGACGAGTTGTAATGAAATTGTCGACTTGTCCATTATAGTGACAACCGCGGCGGCAAGTTTTACGTGGTTTTACCAGACCAGCCAAAAACTAGGTACGAGTTCATTTTGTTACAATTTTACATTACATCTATACTCTATACATATACATACAAATAAATAAAATTGAAGTATCTGTTTGTAATATCAAAATAACATGCATATGAAACTATATAGGCACGTATAGCAAAAACACATTTATTCAATTTTTGTCTGTCTGTCCGTTTGTTCCGGCTAATCTCCGAAACGGCTAGACCGATTTTGATGTTATAAGGTTTTACTGGCAGATAGCTGATGTTATAAGGTCTAACATAGGCTTTTATTTTAGAATTTGAATAAGGGTTCCGTGCAAAAAAATTAAAACCCTTGAAATTGGTAACAAAATCCGATTCAAAAAGGGAAGTCATATTTTTTTTAAATAATTTCACACGAACGGAGGTCGCGGGCAACAGCTAGTTTTAATATATATAAAGCTATATTTTTACTACTATATTGATGCTGAATGTGATGGCATCAACATTAACATGCGCATAGGTAAGGACGATGTCAAATACTAAAGAGAATTAAAAAACAAGTTGAATGACGCCAAAAACTACGAATAACATTACAAAGGCATCTTATTCACTCTTAAGACAGCAAGGACACCTACATCACAAATTGTTTCCTTTCATAACTTCGTAAAGTTACCAAAAATTCTAGCAACATTCAGACAAAAATCCCAGCATTTCCACACTACACATTTTAGCTCACTTTAACGTCCAAAATAAAAATCCCGGTATACCTCCGGTGTATCTAAGTGTGAAGTAAATTGGTGATATTTTACGAGTCAGTCATTACCGGGACAGTAAAGAGTCGGGCTGTTCCCGGGTTTACGACGGAATCCCCGTGACCCGGCGACCTTATTACGGCAAGGCTAAACGATGGAGAGTAACGAGATCGTCCGAAGTTATGACGAATATCCGATTCAGTTCAGAGGTAGCTGACCGAACGTATTGGTGGATTGAGAAGGATAAGGAGTTTGGTGGTCTTTGATTGTTGCGAAGTGATTGGTAGGGTGAAGTTTTTCATGATATATTTTTTTCTTTTCAATAGCAATAAATAATAATAATAAATAAATATTAATATTTTTGGATTGGAGATCTCATGATGGCATACGAGGATATGTCCCAATAGACTGAGAAAGAGGTCTTGGATCATTTCTTGGGAAGTGGATGCTAAGTATATTTTTTATTGAGATTGCATTGGATTTGAATAATTCATGTTTAAATCGTGAAATGGGAAAACAAAAGTCAAAATACATTTCAACTTCTGCAGATAACATTTAACTACTATTGCTTGCTTCAATAAATCAAAGGAACCCTAAAAAATATAGCACACGGAAACTGCTTACCGCTACAAAAATTTAACACAACCGTCTTCAAAAGTAACATAAAATCGTCCACTAAAAATTCTCTAGCGTCCCAATACGCGATCGTGAGCGGTCGCTAACGCTATTCGACATCGGCTATCGATAATGGCTCCACGTAATACGGCCCTCGACACCGCCTGACGTGAGCGGCGAAGATAACGCCACCAATTGCAAATTAAAATGACATTTATTAACCGTTAGTAAATTTTGTTGCTTCACCCAGAATCATTTGATTCCCTATTTAACTGGTGAACACGAAAATCGTGTTTTTTGTTCGCGAAATTAGATTTTTAGTCGTCCAAACGCTTTATGTCACTTAAGGGACGGAAAATTTCATAAACGAGGCTGAGAGAGAGAGGCCTTATTAGGCACAGATTGTTTCTTTGGTGCGGTGAATGAGGAATGAGAGTTAAAAAGTTGAGGCAGTTAATATTAAGTTTTGTTTTCTTTGATACAGATGAGCCTGTTTTGTACTTCGAGTGACCTTAATTCGCCATCTCAGTGTTTTGGTCTGAATCTTTCATTTCGATGTCTTATTTTTCTTATAGTCGAATTGTTAAGCTAGAATAGACTACATCGGCCATCTGGCCTGTAAAATTAACAGTACGATTTTGATTTAAAAAAATGAATAATTCGCGAATTGTTATGCCTAAAAATATCTACTATTAACTGCTACAGTTAAAATGCGCGCACTTTCCGTACGTTGTTAAAAAAAAAACTGCAGTTTCATACAAAAGTGCAATACCCATACGGGCAAAATGTATGGAACCGTTGACTTTTCGTTTTAACCGATGAAACAATTCTATGCTATATTACATTGTTTACTCATTAATATCCCATCATTAATTTATTTTTAAACATGGCATATTATTTTATAAAGCCGCGTTTTTTTCTTCTTTGACAACATATAACACCATAGGATAAAAGAGCGAGATTTTCCCCGGTCGTACTCCACTTAATTACTGTATACAAAAACGAAGCCAAGTAATTAAGTCTCGTAATTAGCCAAGGATGTAGGCTCTTTATAGTCTGCAGACAGACAACCTATATCTACATGATTATGTATATGTATACGTACTAAGACTTGTATATAAAGTGCTCAGAATAGGTGGACATATTTGGAACTTAATTTAATCGTACTGTGTTTGACGTAGTTCTATTTTTAAGCACACCGTCTTTTGTTTTCTGTTTTAGGCTGAAATCTTTGACTGTTAGTTGTTGTGTGTTTTGGCTTATACGTGTTCTAGTTTCTGTCTTGGTCTTGCACGTGGAGTTTGACAGTTGTGTTGTATGACGTTTACAGATCTAGATTGGCCTTAGATCACTGAAAGAAGATTAATGTTTATGAATTACCCTAATGTTCTCTATTTGATTTATATAAATAGCTTTAAACTTGAATATGTGTGTTAAAGATATATATTTAAATAAATATGAGTTAGCCTTACAAACCAAGACTTAAATACATATATTTTTCATTTATAATTTTGAATGACTTTTTACCCGGCTGCTCGATAGTAAAGACGAGGACCTCTATTACGTATCTCATTATACTGGTCACGAGCTGGTATGAATCAAATTCAAATTATTGTATTATGTGTTTATTTTATTTAATGTTATGTTAAAGAACCTTGTCACTTTGTGGTTCTATTAATGTTTTTGATATTATTATGTTGTGTGAATGTTTATGTGTTAATTAGGTATTTTTTTAAAAGGTAGGGTCGAAATATTGGGTCTTGGTAACTAAAGGTTAGCTGATAAGCCGTTGGTTTTGAGTAAACATGTACTAAAATGTATCCTTCTGTGTAGGAACAAAATGAGTAAAACATTCTTTTTTCAAAATTTCGCCTTTATCGCTTTAGGTCTTCTAGTCCACAATGGGCCCGCGTTGTGGATTTCAGTCCACGCTTTCTCTCTCAATAGAAACATTAGAAAATTTGCTTTTTCCAGTTTATATTTTTAATAAACTTCATGCAATATACATAACACAATCATGCCTAAATCATATTTCTAAATATACGGAAGTGCGAAAAAGAAGAGAGGTGTAATAAATTACATTTTTATCGCTCTCCGCTTCGTAATGGTATCTTGATTCATTAATAGAATAGCATTATAGCTTCACGCATTTGTGTGATGCCATCTTTGGTTCTCGAAGGTATGGGCAGAGACGTTACTGGTTTGGATCAATATGGCGTTACTGGTTTGGATCAAGATGGCTTACAGTCCTACTAAATAGCAGATCATTGTTATTCGTGAGGTATAATGACCCACGGTGTTATACGTTAGGTATACAAAGTTTCACCAATGATTTTATGATTTAGGTAAAGTCTGCTTTTCTATTTAAAACTGCTGTACGGAACAGCTGATTAAAAAATATAAGAAACGGTATTTTTATGTGATAAAAGGGATTTAGACTCATGTACTAAATCGTCAGTAGTATGTCACGACGACCCCTTTTATCTTCTTATGTATAAAATCTCGTGTCACGGTGTTTGTTGTTGCACTCTTTCGAAACGGCTCGAACAATTTTTATGATTTTTTTTTATGTATATTTGATAAGTATGAGAATAGGTCGTAAATAATTTCACACCTCTAATTTTACGCGGACGAAGGTCACGGGGCACAGCTAGTATTTCTAAATTTATTTCTTCCACATATTATTTGTAGAAAAAAAACCTTCCTCTTCTTTGAAGAAGAAGAGAGAGAAGAAGAAGACAAAAATATATTCATTTTTAAGAAAGTATAAAGTAAAGTCCCCTCTTCAACAATAAAATTACAGGCACTTTAAGTTAAAAACCTGCCGATCGTCGACTATTCCATTACTCCTAAACTCAGTAATCTCCTAAGATTGAGGTCGAAACACCACTTAATTTATAACGGCAAAACATTAACGATAATGTTCGGACGATGCTCGTAAAAAATTACTTTATCGCTTCTCTGAGGCGTTCGTTATTAACTCGAATTAACAATTTGCAGCGCTATTCCGTACATCTGTACTCTGTAGTTAATAACTTTATCGTTCAATAATAACGTTCTTCGGGAGTAAAAAGCCTTAATGTGTATATAAAGATGGCGCTGTTTAGGTGGCTAACAAACCGCTGCGTCGTACTAAAGTTTACTGTTGAAACTCAATTAAAATCCAGCAATTTTGTTGGTCGGGACGAAATTAAATCGGAGTTACATGAAGTCAGTCTGTCGCCCGTCCCAATATGACGTAGAACGGGACGTAGGCGGTACAGTAATACTACGATTTCAATGTTGACGATAAATAATTTAGTTTATATTGCTTTTGGATCTATTGATTCGGGGGATTAGATTTTCGTGTTTAGGTGCTCTAAAGTGTTTACTTAATGACCTTTGTTGAGAATACTTTAACTTATTTACTTACATGTTCTATTAAAAAATGTTGAGGTCATTATTTCAGTCCTCGTTTATACCCTCATTACAAATTGTGATACTTGTTTTCGATAAGCCCTGTAAAGCCTTTGCTTATCCAAAACAAGATGTGTTTTAATACAATCATGTGAATATGTATCAATACAATCATGCATTGACATAGTTTCAGATACGTATTGTGTCTTATTTCGTTCACTTTTCATACAAGGATACTATACAACTGGCCTTCACAATTTGTTTTAGGTGTAACCGAAGACCGTAAAATACATGTTGTATACCGCTTGTGTACTCGGGGTTACCCAACAAACTACACCAACACATACTATTTAATTCAATCTTAAACAAATAATAAATGAGAGACACAGAAAAAAAGGTAGAAAAAGTAATTCATCAAAAAGATACACCACTAACAACGACAAGAAAAGTTTTCCGAGTCCCCCACTTAGCAGTTTCACTGGCTATTTATATGGGTGGTTCACTAAACCTTGGCATGAGGGTAGGTAGCACGTAAATAATTCATTGACTACCCGCATTTGTTATGATGATAGTGAGTGCGTATATCGGTTGCCTAAGAGAGGCAGAGTTAATAGTGGCGAGGTATTCTTAGCTAGCTCTGTTTGTTTTCGTTATGAATACCTTTTTTTTGTGTGTTCGGAAATTTTGGGTCGATGCCGCGATGGTGGGAAAGCTAAAATTAGAATGTAACTAGTTTTTTAGTTGCCAGCTCAACTTTGTAGAATTTTTCATTTGAATCGGAATAGAAGTTACATAAATGAGTTGAAAAGTTGTTTAATTTTAAAACATCGAATCAGCTTGATTGAAATAAGACGAGCGTAATTACAGTTTTTGCTCAGCTTAAATTGGTGCCCCATGAATATTAAGACTTGTGTGCAATTAAATATTAGTAACGTCCTCATTTGTCTATAAATACGACTGTAAATGGCAAATCTACATAATTAATAAAGTTTTCAACGTTAAATTTTTAAGCTTGCTTACTATAAAACATACATCAAATGGCCTGACTACATGACGAACTGTCGTCTGACTCCCAGCATCGAAAATTCTTCTAATGCTTTTATTTTAGAAGTTAACCTCGTTTAATCTGCATTCCACTTACTTTCCCAGTGAATAAGTCTGAAATTGGCATCCCAACATGTATAACTAACCTTTGCTCGCACCGTCGGGTCCGCGAAGTATGGAACACTCTTCTATTGTGCCGAATGGTGTGAAGAGTTGGCGGACATCCTCCTCAGTCTGCTGTTTGCTGAGCATGCCCACGAACAGCTTCCGATCTGTGACGAGAAACATACTGTAAGAACCTTGATTTTGGACGGCAAAAGGCGTTCCGTTGCTAGAATTTGTGGAAGTTTTACTAAAAAGTGTTTTAGTTTTAAGCGTTGAAAGTCAATAGCATTTGTTTTTTTGTCATTTTACAGTTCATATCAAACAATCATCAGTTTTCAAACACACTACGCAGCACGCTTCACAATAACACTTTAAATACAGACATGATTGAATGATTCAAACATTTTGCTACGACGGCCTACGCGGTGCTACGGCGTAGGCGCTGCTACGACGCTCGACGCTCAAACTCAGTTTCAGATTAGACTTAAGAACTTTAACAAAGTTCTAACTAGCAACAGAACGCAGTCAAACAAAGAGACACACCACAGTAAGCCTAGCGGTGGTGCGTGGAGCGGCGGGCTTAAACTGGACTTCGGTGCCAATGGACCTGGTTCTCAAGTTGCGACCGGGCGAGTGCAGGCCTCATCGACAGGGCGCTGAAGCGCGTTACATTCGGACAGTGGCGCGCGTACACAACGCCACATTTCCCCCGCGTCTTAATCAAAGCGATTGGTCGCGGGAATACGCGATCGTCGTGGTAATAAGTCACTCAATTGTTCGGAATACTGGAGTTGCCATCTGAGGACGCGGTCGGGTTCGCCGAAAAATAAAAGAACGTGACGATCGCTTTGGTTAGGACACGGCCTTAGTGGCACCGCAGTCGCGCGACAGTTTCCCGCTAGCACCACGGTACCTATTAATTTTGTGTGGAAAAACAGCTTATTAATTTTGGTTATTTTTTGCATAATTCAAGTATGAATAAGTTGTTTTTCGGTTTGATAACAATGCATTTTAAATCAATGAGTATGGGACGTAAATGCGCATACTTCAATTGACCACAGACACAAAAAATATTTTAAAGACTTTGTCGCAATAAATTTATTTATTTTAGATTTTTTTAAATTAGAATAAGTTATGAATGTATGTGCATTTACGAGTTGGTTGTAGCGCCGTGTGCGCGCGCACTAAGTTGCTACTGTTGTCAATGTTAAGTCAAGGAAGAGACAGCCTAGAGAGAGTTTATAATTTTGAGGTGCATCGAGAAATTTATTAAAAAAACATAATACAAATACTATGAAAAAATATGTTTCGACATTTGAATACCAGACTTTTCTTCAGACACATTTTAGTATAATTTTCTAAATAAAAACATAGTCTGAAATAGTTGAAATGGATTAGATGAATAGGTTGCTGCTAGTCATAAATTTATGAGACACAAAATTATGATTATTAAGAAATTGAATTTGAGGAACAAAAGCAAAAACTAAGGAAATGTGATTAAAATACAAAAACACTACAGACATTTTGTGTAGTCATCTGTTACGCATCTGTTGTGCACTTAGATTGATTTGTCAGTTGTGACAAAACCACTTGTGATGTTACTTAAAAAAAGCATTCGTACTTAAAATTAATTTCTGGATGCACCTAGTAAAGCTTTTCCATATTTCCTTCCAAATCAGCGCCCTATCACAGCGTGACGAGTGAGCCGCCACTACACGCGCCCGCTCCCATCACCTGCATCACCATATCACATGTGACGTCATCACATATCACCATACCCTATCACATGTGATGGAACAACAACAGCTCTATGATAACACATAACACACAGTTTTAGTTAATGAAATACAACGAACAAAATTCAAATTCAGGTCAACACAAAAATTAGCACATTACACTAAAACGTTGCAATGGTGAATCGACGAGGGTCCCGTAGATTATTAGGGGTCACACATCGATTAGGGGCTACGGAACCCTCTGGGGCTTTGTTACTTTAAGACTTCTGTGTGAGCATAGAAGTTCGCGACACCCAATTCTTTTCATCTTTTTTTTTAAACGAGCGGCATCAATTTTGGGCGTTAAAAGGCTCTATACAGAAATCGGCGTTCAATATAATAGAACTTTTGTAATAAAAATTAATGACATAATAACATAAATCCACACTAATTACGCATCGAAATGAATACGAAAACAGAAAAAATAAAATAGTTTTTACAGCACGACGATAACTAATGGTGCAGAGTGAGGGTTTGCGTTCCACGTCTAATCTTTTAGTTAACAGTCGAGTTTGCCTTGACAAGAAACCAATTATCTGAGCGCAAAAAGGTTTTACTAAAACCATTTTCGACTATGAAAGAGACAATTAAAAATTTTCGAATATGACAGATCGGAATGATAAAGTTACGAATTTACGATTGAACAGATTAAAGTGCGGTCAAACCGAGCAAACTGGAGAGCAGACCGGACTGCGGACAGCCGGAATTTGACGGATAATTTACTGAAATATCCATGAAAGTCCGTTGTCCGCAGGCAGTCTCCGCTCGGTTGGTGGACAAGGCGTACTCGGCAAGGTTAGACGTGGACATTCGCTCACTGCGCGCGCTATTTGACAGACAGTGACAACAGTACAGCCTAGGGCACGCACAACAAACGCTACCTGTGTCCGCCTATGCGCGCCGCCTCCCTTCGCCCCCTGGAACACAAGAACATGCTACACACGCTTACTCCACCGCTCCACATTGTAACTCATTGTATGTTTGAGTTGCACGAGTACCTTTCGATATCGGCTTTTTTCTCTGTATGAAAATCGAATATTATGTATTATACTGCCTAACATGGCACATCAGCCTGCAAACTTAAATTCAGCAAATGATCCTAGACTCTCAGCTTAGAAAACCGACGGAAGCATTGGTTCTACAATCATGTGCCGCAGATTGGGCGTCGATGCTTCTTACTCCGAGTATATTCTACAGCTTACAAATGAACAGAGCCTTTCTAGGTGCAGACTATCGACAATATTAGATTTTTAAGAGTGGCCATTTCTACATTATGTCATTGCAACTCAAAGTGGTGCTGGTTGAAATTTTAAACGCATTCAGATTTGTTGTAAGGGTGATTTGTAACGGTGGGATGCAAAAAATAAAAAGGACTGACCAAAGTTCCTATTTCTCAAATTATTCGCTGTGAATTTTTAATAAAATTATTTTTTAAATATAAGCAATCCGACATGATTTAGCGTTTCCAGGATACATGAATTTAAAAACATTATCTCAAATATAAAATTGACACATCCTTATCTAAAATTCCAAAATTAAGACGGCATAATAAAACCAGATATTTCTTATAGCAAAACAACATTAAACCAGACACCCACATGATCCTAATAAAAAAAAAACAACGAGCAAAATAAATAAAATCACGCGTGCTGTTTCGTGCGAAACAAGCAGTAACTACAGAAAAGCAAATAAAATACATCAAGCTAATATCATGGGAGAGTCATATTGTCCAGTTGTCTTGCCATACCTAGTTCGTATTATGATGTGTTTGCGTACTAACACATAGTTACACGGTGTCAATGTGTCAGTGTAACCCCTTTCCAAGTCAGTAATAAACTAACGATCAAGGACGACACTCGTTTCATTATCTCCGCACTCCTACCCACAACGAATAAACATATCATTGGCGACGAGGTGTAAGAACCAGTACCTATACGTATATTAAAATGAATGTGTTGCTCGGAAATCTGTCTTCATTTGACCATAAAACTAGTGAATGGCAAATGTACAAAAGTAAATTAACGCAGTTTTTGAAGATTGACGGCGTTAAGGACGAGGTGAGGAATATATTCCATTCTTCACCTCGTCCTTAACGCCGTCACGAACGGTGCCATCTTACGAAGGAGACGTATCATCTAGTACTTAACCTAGCTTTTCCAAAGGAGTTGGAAGCGTTGAGTTATGAACACTACAATACAACACAACACCAACAATATAATATGTAATATCTAACAATTTTTGTTTACTATGATGGAAATTTAACCATATCATCTGTCTTGCCTCTTCTCTACTATATCAATCGGGTTTCAGTTTAACCGAATGCAACGGAATACCAGTATTTTACGTGAAACACCTGCTTGTCTGACCTCCACAACCCAGTTACTGGCTAATAAATATCTCTTGATAAGACTGGTTGCAAGACTTACTGGCAAACAACTTGCTAAACTAAACGCACTTTTAAAAACTCAGTCTTTTAATTTGGATCGGAATTCAACTGTTCAAATAATATTGATCTCTGGTTAAAACCGCTTTGTAAGACAAAATTAAATGCTAACATTCTTTAGTAATTGCTGAATTTGTAGTTAGGAAAACGGGGTACCAAATTGTTTCATAATTTATACGTTTTTAGGTTTAATACGATTTGCAAATGGAAATACAACAATTTAACGCAGTAACGCAAAATTGGGTTAAGACAAAAATATACATGATGCGCTAGATCGATAATATTGAATGTATACTTTGTTGGGTACATGTTGTCTTAGCTTAGAAATAGATAGTGGCTGGCAGTCATCGTAGCGAACATTACTAGTTGCACTCTCTATACAAAGAGCCATTTACCTACCCTATTTATAGTACCCACTTGTAGCAGAGCTAATAGGCTGATAACACAATTTACCAACTATATCACAAGCTCACCAGCACCACCAAGCCCCAGTCCAGGGTCCGATTTTCCCTTCCCAATTCCCGCCATTCGTGTTGACTGACAGTTGACATTAGTGACAGATACCTGACTACTTGTAGCTTTGACACACGTGTATGACAGTGTATTATACATAACTACCTACTAAATAGATACACTTTTTTTTTTTTTTTTTTGGTGTGTGGGAAATCATCAAATGACCCCCCCCCCGCTCTGGGCGGAGCGGAAGGGAGTGTCAGACTCTTACTGACTAAAAACCACCCATGTTCCTTCATTGGCCCTTTATGTTCCAGGGCCGCGGTATCTCTTTCGAACAGTCCCGCAGCCCTGGCAGGCACCGGCCCTAGCGGGCCCCTCCCGTTGCTGACAACTCTTTGAGGCGCGCGTGGAACACGAACGCGCCTTCGACACGGCCTGCCCGTCGTCGTACGACGGACGGACGGCGAGCTAGCCCATTACTCACCGTCCACAGGCCCGTGCCTACGGTGGCCGAGAGCCATCACGGCGTGACTAAATAGATACACTATGGTCAGTTCCAAGCTATATTGTTGCAGTTCACACACATACTTCCGTGCAACAACACCAAAACAACAATTAGCCATCTTTAGTCAAACAAACAGGTACAAAACTAAAGGGCACGAACTAGGAGTTGGCAAACAATGCACAGTTCCACGTACAGTCGCGGCCGTCCGTCCCTAAACATTGTTCGGAATATTAGTGCCGGTGGGGAACGGTCATTAAATTCAGATTTATAAGCGGCCAGCCGGATATCTCTCCCGTGCGACGCTGCTAATGACCACGTAAATTGAGATAATTTCACACTGGACTTGATAATAAGGCTGCGGACATACGCACTAGATTTGATATGTGGCGAGGAGAAGATTAGGATGGTTTATGTATGTATGAGGTGAAGGGATTTTTTTTGACGCGGATTTTTTTTTCATTTTATTTTCAGTACGTTTGTTAGTGAGTGATTGAATTATTAATGTCAGAAACGTGGACCAAGTAAAAGGAGTGTGTAGTGATCGTTCAGGTGGCGTTCTGTAGTTCTACCGCGCGAAAAAAACGTAGTTTAATATACTTTCGTTGTTACTGATTGCAGTGTTTTTTTTCAAAAATATATTTAATTCATCTCGTATATAATTTATAACTAGGTAACTAGCTTTTATATTATTATCTAATTTATTACGTTTTGTATCTAACCGACTCAATAAACGTCGATCCATATTTCTACATTGATTTAAGAGCACCTTCTCTAACATTAAATTTATCACAAACTAATAACCCCCTTTTACAAACACAACACCTTCAGACTTAAGAGACTAGAAATGACCCTCAGAATAAATCTCTCACACATAATCCCCGAATTAATTTGGAAACATATTCGTATGTCTCTGAGGGTTTAGTTAGCCGAGATTCTTAAACACAGGTCAAAAGTATTAGATATTCGGTCCCTACCTGCTCCACGAATAAATTATTACAAAAGAGATTAGAGGGGAATTTGTTTTTCATTAGGTTTTTATTAGAATTTCAAATAAAATTAGAAAAGGTGGACTTAGAATGAAATTTTAGAATATATCTCTACTTTTTTACAATTTCTTGCATTGCTGTAACATAAAATATGCAAGAAACATTTAAAAAAAAAAGTTTTGTGCTTGTATTTTGTAGCCATTAATTTATTCAATAGTTATTAAGAATCTAGCATCTGTACCTAACCTTTTGGGAAGTACTGGCGTGATATTATCTTAGTTAATAACATAAAAAAAAATATTCACTTATTTTCAGGCAACTTTGGTCCATATAAATAATATATAAATACCTTACAGAATAGCATACAAACATATGATAAAATGCAAATTGTGTTAGTAAATAGAACACTAAAACTATGTTAGTGACACTTCACCTTCACTTGAATAAGAATAAGGCCCTTCGCACATGGAGCTACTTAAAAATAACTAGTCACAAACTTAAATTACTAACGAGTTGCCTGAGCGTCACAGCCCATACATGTTCAATGGAGGTTCGCACATGACGCGACTAGTTACTAACTGGTCAGTAACGCGTTAGCAACCGATCACGCGCGACGCGTCGTACCGGTCACCACGCTACTGGTTTCCCGAGTTTCTTTATTTTTTGTTATAAAAATGAACGAGCAAACATTAAATATTCAATTTGTGAAGGAGGTGGAAAAATACCCATGCTTATATAATTATAAAATAACAGAATATCCACGAAAGGATATAACAGAAAGAGCTTGGATATACGGATGAACCCAAAACCTGCGAATATTCCTTCGACGTCTATTATGATAATAGTATAATACAATATCGTCGTCGTCCTCGCTCGATCCAGTTGACATGTTTACCACTTGTTAACCGTGTGCTTTTGTAAACAGAAATAACAGAAGTGACTGAAACCTTACAACTTGAGTAGCGTTGTGTGCGAGATACAATTTCTAACTGGTTTGTAATCGTAATTACTGATTAGTTCAGTCATTTTTGAGTAGCTCCATGTGCGAAGGGCCTAAGAGTGCCTTTGTAGAATGTTTACCTTTCACTATGACAGTGTGTATAAAAAAATATTTACCAGACTTCGTAACATAAAAAGCAAAATCCATAACAGAACACTTTACATTCAAAATAAGTACGTTCCAAGCATAAAATCCGTTGTTAATAGCCAAATACCGCCTAATTGGTGCACATCGGTTTCAAGTACCAAAATAATCCCACTCCTTTTTGCGAAACATTTCAAGTGCTTGTATGAGCTATAATAACATTCGCTTTAGGTTTAAATCACCTGAAATGTATAGAGGGTGTAACGAGACCCTTAATGAAGCCGAATGGTACTTGTTCTCCCCGTCGTTGCGATCATTTTTAGGGTTCCGTAATCAACAAACAAGGAACCCTTATAGTTTCGCCATGTCTGTCTGTCTGTCCGCAGCTTAGCTCAGAGTCTTAGTGCTAAAAAGCTGTCGTTTGGCATGAATATACAGATTAGTTACGCCGACAAAGTGGTAAAATAAAATCTCGAAAAGTATTTTTCACAGTTAAGTGGGCCTTACAATTAAGTTTACCGACCAACTTATAAAATGTACTTGAATCACATATTTTCCCAAACATAATGTATGGGGGCACAGGTTTTCCAACTGCAAATGTAAGTTTGTTTTTTTATTTATTATTACAATAAAAATCATCGTTCGGAGGTAATTCGAACCGTAGGACGTGTCTGCACATTTTGATGGGCAACTACGGAACCACGAAAACGGACTTGGCCCGTTTTTTTTTGTTCTAGACTTCCTTCTAGTTACGGAGATATTGGTGGTCAAAGTTCCGACTTTTTTACAAGTTTTTTTATAAATACTTGTTTTTAATGTAAGATTTTTACTTTAAACACATTCACTACCCCCGTACTATTCAATCCATTGTCAGCACAATGTTTTGAGTGCGTTACATTGAGTCCAAACGTAAACCGTGATTATTCACCCCCAGAAAACAGTCGTTTTTTCAGCAATAATTTTGCTTAGAGTTACTTAGTATGATGTACATAATGTTTGGTTGACAGCTTCCTGAAGGGTCTGTTTACACCCTGTATGTAAAGCTAGTTACAAAAATATGTTAAGTTTCCCAGAAATTAATGTGAGGAGACCATCATCATTCACCTGCCCTTATCCCAATTTTGTTTTGGTGTCGGCGCAGCATGTTTTCTTCTTCCATATTTCTCTATTACTCGTTATCTCAACAGTCACCTCTATTTTAGCCATATTATTCGCGTGACCTGCCGCCATTTCATTCGTCCAGTGCTAATTCTGTGCTTAACACTACGATATATTTCGCCAAAATAATGTCACGAGAACATAGAAGAAGGTTTAATTCGACTGTATTTTCTAAAAGTGCGATTACTAAAGTATTAGAATGGTAACATTTTATTTTTCAATCAATACGCACTTCAGGAGAAAATTGATTTTGATACCTATAAACTTATTTATGACCGTGACTGTACGTATTGAGTAGGTACTTGAGCGAGCCAATTAGGTAGAAAATTCTGTAAATCTATTGCGAGTAACCTTTACAGGCTTTGTGGGCAAAGTTCATAGCATTATTGTTAGTCTGCATGTGTATTGGAAGCTAGGCAATTCAGGATCTTTATTTGTAATTTTAATAAATTTTATTACGTTAGGTTTTGGAAGCGTTCAGCGAGTTTTTCAAAAGAATGATTGTAACATAACATAACATCACTCCTGTAATCCGCAAAGGGTTAGGCAGAGGTGTACCTAATAGTAGGTACACCCACATTTCGCCAGTTATGTTTAAGTCCCATGTAATAGGGGGCGAGCCTATTGCCATCAACCGGGCGCAATTTTAGACTCTGTGGCTGCTACTTAGAAATTCCAGACGGAAAAACCCAATAACACTTTGCCCGACCTGGGAATTGAACCCAAGACCTCATGTTCAGCAGTCGCGCTTGCGACCACTATACCAACGAGGCAGCCAAGTGTGATTATGTTGTAACATAATTTTTCTCAGCTGTTAAATTACTGTGAAAATTGGTCAACTCTGTAACTTAATATCAGAGTAAGATGCTACGCCTACTAAAATTTCATCATCTGGCTTGTCCCCACTCTGTATATGGATATATCCGGTGCAGACAAACAGCTGAATAACAGTATATCCCAATAAACATATCCTTGCGGTAGTTTAGCTTCTTCACTGGACGTACCACCTTTTCATTTATAAAGCTTTAACCCTCAAACCGCGTCGTAACCGTCCCGTTCCTGTGCCGGCCACTGCCGTTCCGGCGATCCGGTAGCCGCAATGCTCCTCATTAAGCACTAATACTGCACTATGGCTGAGGCCCTTAACGCAGCGATAAATAAACTAATTATACGCTCAATGGCCACCAATTTGTACTGGGAATTGATTGGTTATTATTAGTAAATGTACATATTATGTATGTATATGTACACAAATATGTATTTATGTATAGGTTTGTGGTTAGTTATGTGAGGCGGTTACAGTTCTGACTTTGTGGTGTTAGTAAGTATGTGTATGGTGGATTATGTTATGTTTGGTCCGAGTTTCTAGTCTACACATGTATGTACATAATTATATTGCTTGAGATGTATTTGTGGTTTTACGCTAAACATGTAATTAACCGCTTCCTGTTTATTTTGTTGTTAATAGTGAGTTTGGAATATATTCGCAGTTGCTCCACGTAAAATACTGGTATTCAGCTGGATCCGGTTAGACTGGGAGCCTGAGGATGATAAGCGAGTTTGGAATATTTTCAAATGTTATCATCATCATCATCTTCCTGCCCTTATTCCAGTTTATTTTGCGGTCGGCGCAGCATGTCCTCTTCTTCCATCCTTCTCTATTACTCGTCATCTCATCAGATACCTCATTTCTTTTACCATCCATCCATCTTAATATATTAAGCTGTTATATTTTCTTGAAAATAAACATTATACAAGTATGAGACGGAAAAGGATGATTTCTGTTAAAGGATGATTACTCTCTTACTAAATACGTAACAATGTTGTTGCCTAAGGTTGTCAGATTATTATTACCCGTTTTATTAAATCTAAGTGACAAATAAATGTAATGCGTATGACAAGCACTAATGAATGTATAACGGGAGTCATTGGTTAAAAAACTGCTTACTTTAGGCATAACTTTACTATGCGTATAACATTACTTGATTCTTTCGTTGGTCTAGTGGGTGGTTGCGACTGCTGAGCATGTTGTCCTGGGTTCGATTCCCAGGTCGGGCAAAGTGTTATTGGGTTTTCCCGTCTGAAAATTCTCATTAGCAGCCACGGAGTCTGGATTCATGACCGGTTGATTGCAATAGACTATTGCATGACTTTAACATAACTGGAAAAATGTGGGTATACTACTATTTAGGTACACATCTGCCTTAGGGACTACAGGCGTAATGATAAGTTATGTGTTATTTGGCGTTAGTAATAGTAGATGTAGTATTAGTAGTAGACAAAGTATCTAAAACAAACTGTATTAAAATAAGTTATAGAAGAAAAGCCTTTGGACAATATGATCCCTAAAACAGTGACGAGGACACTAAAATTAAGGTCAAGAGACGGAGGTTTATTGATAAATACTTGGAGTCTGGACGCTCAGTCAATAACTTATTGAACCTAAACATTCTAGGAATTCCGAAGTTTGTGAATCTCAAGTCTTAGAACGGGACTATTGAAATATTTGATCTTGAGTCTTCGATTTAATATTTTGAATTATGTTATGTACATTATATACATACTACAAATAGAACCAAAATAAAGATAAAAAGAAGACTAAAATAAAGTACCTATATACAGGGTTATTTGTAAAACACCAGAAACCTCTTAAGAGGTCATTGTACTCATCATTATGAACAACTTTTACTATGGGACCAAACCTGAAATCGCGAAAAAAAAATCAGCTGTTCCCTACATTTATGATCGATTAACTCGTCAAAATGTAGGGAACAGTTGATTTACAAATAACCCTGTATATACAACGACGACAATAGGACACGTCTTAAGCGTCAAAGTACTCCTCCGCATCGCTGTCATCTGGAAACGTGCCCAGAAGACTTGCCACGTTGAATGGCAATGCTAATTCTTTGCCCAAAGAAAGAGCCAGCCCTCTGTTCACGCGAAGTGTCGACCTGTCGGCGAGAGATTTCCTTAAAAAGGAGATGCGCACTCGGGCCCCATGAACCGAGCGTTTCGACCCCAAACGGCTCAAAACTGTGGTTACCAATAAGGTTACAGTTACAATTTAATATTGAACATGTTTTAGGTTAAGCAAGTAATAAGAGCGGTTAAAACATACTACACTTCATAGTCTGATTATTAATATGGCTTAAAACGAATTTATAGTTAAATCTCAGTCACAATGTTATGAACACACATTTTTTCCATTTTGTTGGTAACCCCCCCCCCCCCTCCTTCGTACGATAAGATATCGAGATTTATTGCTATATTCAAGTTAAATATTAATAATTCTATTGCAATTTCCGAAATAAAACTCTAAATGATGAAAACTGCATGAACATTCATTGTGTAGCGATACTGATTTAACACTTATTATAAATATCGTGTGTATGTTGTATGTTGATGAAAAAAGAGTCGCGCCAGTAACATGTATGTAGTTACAAAATTCCGCTCGATCTGCTGACGTCAATGTAACCCTCTAAGTTCATGTAACCCCATTGAATGACTTTTTCATGAAATAGTTACAGAATAGGGTTAAGTAAATAAACCTAGAATTATAATGATTAAATTCATCAATAAAACCCTTTTTTTTTTTTTTTGGAGCGTGGGAAATCATCAAATGACCCCCCCCGCCCTGGGCGGAGCGGAAGGGAGTGTCAGACTCTTACTGACTTAAAACCACCCATGTTCCTTCATTGGCCCTTTATGTTCCAGGGCCGCGGTATCTCTTTCGAACAGTCCCGCAGCCCATCAATAAAACCCTATATTGATGAATTTAATCATTATAATTCTGTAACTACGTACGTTTCACCAGTGCGACTCATTTTTCAATGACCTTAACCACCTTAATTGAAAAGTAAGTTCTCTGTATGAGCAGTATATTTACCCGGAATAATAATAGATTTACAAATGTTCCGTTCGTAATAATCTTTAGAATAAGCCAAGGAATCCTGACCCATAACAAACCCCACCGTAACGTTCTATATCACTCCTTGCCTACAACAACCCAAGCTGCACCAATCTAATTTTGTAACTACACTCTCTCTCCATAAAACCTCTCGTTGCCTCTTACCTCGCACCTTTTCTGCGTAATGCCTCGTCCCCAATCAATCATAACAACATATTGTTTGCTTGCAAGGGATAACGTTTCCGTTCTAACGTGGATTTATGAGGGGTAGCAGTATTATTGATAGGTTTCATGCAACATTAGCGCCTTGATTGGTAGCTGTTCGTGTTTTATTTTTAGAGGCTTGAGAATTGATTGGGGTTGCATAAAATGAGGAGGTTTTGGGTGTTGTGAATTTGGTTTTAGAGCCAGTACTTTTGTTGAATGTAGGTTAGGGCAGGTTGAAAACCAACGCGGGCCTGTGGACGGTGAGTAATGGGCTAGCAGGCCGTCTGTCCGTCTTATGACGACATAGGTCGCGTCGACGGCGCCTTCGTGTTCCACGCGCGCCTCAAAGAGATGTCAGCAAACCTGAGGGGGTCCGGCAAGGGCCGATGCCTGCCAGGGCTGCGAGACTGTTCGAGAGAGATACCGCGGCCACAGAACACAAAGGGCAAAGAAGGAACATGGGTTTTAGTCAACAGGATGGGTTTTAGTCAACAGGCTGGGTTTTAGTCAGTACAAGTCTGACAAGGGGTCATTTGATGATTTCCCATCCGAAAAACCAAAATTAATGAAAAACCAAAATAAGGTTTCTTTCTTCTTAGTCGTTCACTCTTGCCAGAGTGGTCGTGGTCATGGGGAGTAGCTCACAACTGCGGTCATTGCCTTCGCGACCTTTTTCCAGGGATCTTGGTGACAGATTTATGGAGTCTGTCCATCGTGTTGGTGATCGACCACGTGGTTTCCTACCTACGATTCTACCCAGAATAACCAAAAGTTCCATGGAATCATTGTTACGGATAAAATAAAGTTTACCTCTACAATAGCAAATCATTTTTGCATGTGTGAATTATGAAGCATGATAATATCGTCTAAAATGACATAGTACATAGTTTTTGTTGAAGGATAGATTATCATTTATTATTCTTTATCTATAATATTTCTGAAAGCTACTAAATTAAAACTTTTCAGGTGACGGTCCAAACCACTCAGTTTTTACGACCATCAAAATTTTTATGTGCCATAAATTTTTTTATCAACCAAACCTATTGGGAGTCTACAAAAATCCTTCATTTTATAATCTGTCTGTATGGATCGCCCTCTCCATGTAATACAGCAATTACGGAGGACCCTTTACTTTAAGTTTTACGTAAATTCGTTTCTAAATTGGCTGTAGGTAGCTTAAAACCGTTGAAGCGAATATTTCAATGTTCAGTTGATTCCATTAATTAGGCATGCTGTGCTCTCCATCGAGCCAAGTTGAATAGCCAATTACATTGATAATTGGAGGTCGCGCAGGTGTCTTCCCGACAAAGATGGCGTAGTGTGGTGCGAGTCAGAGGATGGACGAGGGTGTGAAAGTACATTTGGGAAAGTAGATGTGTATCCTAGTAACTTGCTAGCTGGTTCAGTGATCTAAAGCGTTGCTTCTGAGCATGAGTTCCTGAGGTTCGATTTCCAGGTCCATTTTGCCAGGTTATTGGGTTTATCCAACTATCTCTATATAGATATCTCTATCCTAGCCTTTCGGGCATAACAGGCGGTGTGTTTATGTTACTTAGTGGCCGTAAGTTATGGCAACGTGTGCATGTGCATGAAATCCATTATTAAAGTTCTGAGAATTGAGTTCGTTTCAGGAGAAAGGCTTCGAAAGAATAGAATTTTAGTTTCTTACAAAATACAAACTGTTCCCTTTCCGAAAAAGGTTGTAATGTTAAATGTCAAACTAGGGGTTTTAGAATAAATTAGTAGCTGAGAGGAAAATAGATCAATAATAAAGTCAAACAAATGAACTCGCCACAACCTTACAACTTGGCACCTGAATTTGAGTGTGACGAATTCCCGGAGTTTGATTCTATTTAGTTTATGTTATATAGCTTGTTTACGGCGAGGTGGCGCCACTGGCGTGCACTTACTACGTGCTATAACACTACACTTGAGACTATCTGGGTTAGCACAGGCACTAGCATGATAGTTATGAGCTAGTTCTTCTTAAAGCAGTTAGAAGTTGGGAAGTAGGTGAGAGTTTTTCGACTGTTTAATATTGAGCCAATCTGATGTATTTTTAGTACACTATGTTTTAACACAATGTCTATTGCGCTGGGATGAAGTGTTCTTCCTCTAGTACTGTATCTGGTCGAAAACACCTAGATATAATTTACTTTAAACTTCCACAGTTCCGCACAAAAATAAAACCTTTTGGTGTTACTCAAACATTTTATTGCACGGAACAATTCAAATCAAAAATCTTGCAATAAGTTCATTAGCTTTTTTTTCAAAATTGGACACCCTGTAGCTACGATATCCCACTGATTTGTAGGCTACATCTTCGGTAAGATTATTTCTTATATTATAAAGAATTTATAGATCTGTTACTTGTACGAATCTTCTCCTTTTTGTTAGCTTCCAAATTCTTTATGATTTAATCTCTTAATAATAATATAAAACGATGAATGGCAACATTAGTCGGAACAGGCTAAGCTGCAGTAGACAGGCACCGGGCGTGTCACGGACAGAACTCGTTCCACGTAACAGCGTCATAGGCATGTTTAATATAAACGGCGACAACAGACCTTGGTAAGAAGAGAGCTTTCAGCTTAGTACCTATGGGTGTGAGTAACTGTGAGTAACTTTATTTTAATTCAGACAAACGCGATATGACTATCAAGTGTCCATTAGTTAAGATTTTGGAATATGTTCGTAGACGGCTCGATACGGCCTCAACTACTAAGTATTTGTAATAAAATTGTCATCTTGGACTTTAAAAGGGACCTCTGAGTTTGTTTAGGTCTTGCAGAATAGTTGGATGGAAATGTTTACTAAAATATAATTATTCTTCTTTTTGTTACGGGTAAAAGTGTTTTCCAAAGTCATAAATAACTTTACAAAATAATCATTTATGTTTGTCACTTGAATATGTTACGTTGAACTTATAGACAAAACGCAGTCTCGGAAAGAAAAAAAGGGAATTGAGTAGTATTTATATATAGACTCTTAGGTCCGATTAAGAACCGTCTATGGTACCATAGCCATCGTACTACGACACTAAACCCAACGAATTTCTTTGCACCCAAAACTAGCCCCAAAAACCGAGCAAAAACTAAACCTTAATTAACATTATCCTGTATCATAAACCGCATTACCGACCCATCTAGCATGAAGTAAGCATCGCTGGTGTGGCTCTACAGTGGCTCGAGCCACTAATCTGATAAGCGGTGACGAAAATCGCTTTATAATAACTACAAAAAGGTGGCTCATTAGAGGTTTTAAGTTAACACGGCTCGTGTTACGTTTTGTATTTATGGAGGGTGGTGATTTTGGGTTTTTGATACGTAATATTTTGTATTGTGTTTAAGGCTGATTTTATAGTCACGCGTTTCAGCAGCGCCGTCGGGCCTGCGCGCGCTCGGATATGTATTGGGGTAGTAGTAGCGTTTCAAATTCGCGCGCTTGAGCAGCGCCGTTCGGTGTTCCTGTTCAACAGCGCGCTGCCCAACGGCGCGTCTAGCGGCGTGACTATAAAACCAGCCTTAGTAGTTTGTAGCGAATAACATTTGAATCATGCTGCTAACCGAAATGTACTGCTTAACTTACGGTCACTAAGTAACGGGTACAATACGCTATTGATATACGTAACACAAAAAAAACATGACACGGACTACTATGTCCACTAGTACGCTAGTGGGCATAGTAGTCCGTAGCATGTCACAGTGGTTCATGGTACGGTGTAGTGTGCAGAATCCTTATAGAAGCACTGAAAATCGAGTATTATTTATTTATATGGTTTAGGCGTTGATTGGTGTTGGTGAAGGCGGATTTCATGCTGGGATTCCACTGAAATGTATCCATAAGGATGGGTGGCTGATGGAAACAACTGTTCATTCCAAAGTTCCTTTTATTAATAACATACAAATCATATTGCTAACTTAAATTACTTAGTTACTAGAATATTAATGCTTTGCTTGCGAATCGTGACATGTTATTTGACCGACGACTGTCTTAATGGAGATCGGCAAAGGCATGTCCTTACACCACACTTTACTGCAAAATTCTTTATTTTTCTGAAGTTAACCACAACCATATGCACATGCTTTCTAACTTAACCAAAACTCCACCTGCCCGTCTCCCATCCAATACACATAATTATGAAAAACCACAGCACATTAAAAACTTAATCAATCATTTCTAAATCATAATTTCCAACCACATTTTTGACCAGAGACATACTAACGCTATACTGCCGTACAATTAAAACGTACCATTTGCGTGAAATTAATTGCATTGGCTCAATTTGGCCCGACCAGATCAAACCGGTGGAAACCAGCGGAAAGCGGACACCACCAATTATGCCTATTAAACTTAACCACTGTGTGTCTGTTTCCGACATTTGATGGTTGCCATGTTAATAAATTGCGTCGATAGTGTTAATGTCAGGATGTGGAATTTTTTTATGTTTTTGATTAAGTCATTATCATCATCATCATTTCAGCCGAACGACGTCCACTGCTGGTCATAGGCCTCCCCCAAGTGTCGACACATTGATCGGTCCCGTGCGACTCGCATCCAGCGGATCCCCGAAACCTTCACCAGGTCATCAGTCCACCTAGTGGGATGCTTTCCAACGCAACGTCTTCCAGTTCGCGGTCGCAACTCCGGAACTTTTCGGCCCCATCGGTCATACGTTCTGCGAGCCCTGCCCACTGCTATTTAAGTTTGGCAATTCTTCGGGCTACGTCGGTTACCTTGATTCTGCGGATGTTCATATTTCTGATTTGATCACGCAAGGAAACTCCGAGCATAGCCCTCTCCATTGTGCTTTGGGTGACTTTAAGCCTTCTGATGAGGCCCATGGTGAGCGACCACGTTTCGGTCCCGTATGTAATCACTGGCAACACACACTGGTCATAGACTTTCGTCTTATGATGCTGTCAAACCGCAGCATCATAAGACGAAAGTCTATGACCAGTGTGTGTTGCCAGTGTATGGTAAAAAAAACGAGATTTTTATCAAGTCAATATTTTTGTTTGTACCCAATGTGGTACATTTTATGTCGTTTTGGTTAATAATAAATAAGATATGATAAATCATAACATCACGCCTGTAATCCCCGAAAGGTTAGCCAGAGGTGTACCCAATATACACCTACATTTCGCTATTAATGTTTAAGTTCCATGATAGCTTTTGTCATCATCCGGGTACAAGTCCTGACTCCGGGAAAATTTCTGATAAATAAGACTATTTGACGGTTGAAAAGTATGGTTTAAAATGTCTGCAAATGCAAAAAATAGCTGCGCTCCTAATGGCTAGTGAATACTGTCCACTGTTTTAAAATTAAAAAATCTGGTTCTGAAAAGACGTGGGTATTTATCTAGCATAACACATGTCGTAGTTACCCTTTACACGCATCCCACATCATTCTAAAAATAGTTCTCCTCGTCTTTGAGGAGTCCTAATTTTTGGCCTTCTGAATCACTGGCCTCTTTCACTTCACTGAATTGTGTAATATCCTTTGAAGAACTTTTAATAAGTAAAGACAGTGAACTGGTAGCAGGGACGGAAGGATGGACAAACGTTACGTTTCATCCTCCATTCGGATAATAAAAGACAGAACCACTGGCTCATTAGTTCAAGATGTTTCCAAACTATCGGGCCGCAACTTGAAAGTTAACAAGAATGTCGACCAAAGCCGGGGGCGTGGCTAGAGTAGGATGTACTTAGACAAAGTTCGGTTTTGTCATTAAACCGAAGGTTTCGGGAAATCCCTTAGCATGTTACTTGGAAGTTCTGAACTTCAAGGCATTGTGGAATTTTTGATGATTGAAGTAATGCAGCATTGAAGTATTTGTTGCATATAGATAAGATACAAAATACAATTGAATGTAATAAATGCTTCCTTTCCTTCCTTGTTTTGGGGATCGTTCGTATATCTGAAAGAATATCATTTCTTATGTAATTGGATTGCTTGTAATCATTACTTCAAAATGACACCTCAGTACCACGAACCATTAACTTATCACCACACCCCACTTCTACTTACTCCACTGAACACGCAAGCGGTTTAAACCAGTTTAAACCGATATTTTCTAGCGATGGTGATTAACTGTCATCGTTCCATTTTGTCGGAGCAATTTTCATTAAGCCATCATTAGGCAGCAAAGTTTTGGAGTGTAGCTCTTATCCCATTGGTCGACCGCTGTCCCTGTTCATTAATTTGGGAGGCCCTTCCTGCGAAGAGTTATGAAATAGAGGGCAAACGATAGATTTTTTTGGGAGTTTACTGTTGTATGCATTGTCTGTCTGTGTAATGGTTGGGAAATGTAGTGCATTTGCTGATGAAAAGGATGAATCCGATGTAAGTTATTGTATTGTTTGCACTAATTCCACCATATTTCGTATCATAATCATTGTTACCCGACAGCATTTTTGACTATTTTTAAAGACACGAATATAAAACGGTGTTTTTGATGATATAAAAATGCTTCATGAAATTATAGGCAATCATCTTCTAAGAGTATCGATGGCAAAACGTTAGATTTTGAGGAATATGTAATATATATAATAATAGCTTTTCTCCGCGACAATTAATTTGACAATTAAACTCTTAACACACTACTAAAGTTTCTATAATAATATAATTCAATCATGGTTCGAAAGACACGTGGCGCCATCTATTATCATAAGAACGTTATTGTTGTTTTCCTCGGAAATAGTACTTGTATTTGGGATAAAAGGTACCTTATGTCCGTTTCTGTACACTTGACAACATACATAATTATATGCAAAATTTCAGGATCATCGGTTCAGTGGTTTGGGTGTGAAAAGGAAACAAACTTAGTTTTGCGTTTATAATATTAGTTTGGAAGTATGACTGCCTATGAAAAGAAAGAAAAAAAAGTCGACTCGGTTTTGTATTTTTGGGGTAATCGCTACTCTTCTCAAGTCACTTCCACTCCTTTGCAACTAAAGAAGCTCACTGTAGGTGGCCAATCTAAACATAGTCGGCCTCATAGCGGGGCGTCGTTGGTAAGAGCGGCCGTCCGTCAATGTTGCGCTGTCTGTGTCTGAACGTTTAATTTATAGTTTGTTTTGATACCATTCAAATACGATTGACTTAAATGGACCTGTAATTGAGGTGGGATTTGTATTCTAGACGGTGTAACAGAAATCCTAAACCAAACTTTTACCAAGGATTCAACACATATTTCTAGACTAGCTTTTGCACTTTTCGGCTTCGCTTGCGTTAATTTAGAATTTGACAATTAAACTCTTATCATACTACTAAAGTTTCTATAATAATATAATTCAATCATGATTTGAAAGACACATGGCGCCAACTATTATCATAAGAACGTGATAATTGTTTTCCACGGGAACAGTACTTTCTTCGGGATGAAGGATACCCTATGTCCGTTTCTGTACACCTGACAACGTATACGCAAAAGACAAGGATGATGATTTAGGATTATCGGTTCAGTGGTTTAGGCCTGAAAACGTAACACACAAACAAACTTACTTTCGCATTTATAATATTATAGTTACGTTGAAAGATAAAGTAAGTTAGGTATTTAACAAAAATTGCTGTTTCAGAAATAAAAAAATAACATAAATTGCTGTTTAATAAACCTACATACTCAAAATTTATGGAGCTGCAGTCTTTATACCACCGAATTTTAACTTTTTCTGTCAAAAGTTTAGAATCATATACAGACGCCAGCACATCAAGCTACTACAATCTGTCAAATTTCTCACGGTGTTAAGTACTACCGCGTTCACTGACGGTCGACTTTTCACCCTTATGCCCTGAGTAATAAGGTTGAAAAGTGGTCGACCGTCAGTGAGCGCGGTAGTACTTAACACCGTGTACGTAAGTAAGTTGCGTGTAGTTTCTATCTTAGCTGTAGAGACAGACTGTCACTAAGCACGTGGATGTAGGCCGATAAATGCTGTTCTGGCTCGTTGCTCAATTTGAGTACATTCATGTTATTTTGTAAGTTTAGTAGTCATTTGTACAGTTATAACTTGGAACAAGCAAAAACGCTTACCTACATAGGACAAGTTAGGTAGCCCATTCCATCCCTTCGGTTTATGCAACAATAAGTTACGATTTGTAGAAGTTTTTCAAAAACAAATTGTGCAAATTTTACAATTGCCATTGACTTAAACAAAAAGTCTTTGATTTTGTAGAAGTTTCCATGCTTTCATTAAAAGTTTAAAAGGAGGCTCATTGAAAGCTATTTAGTGAAGCCAGGTAAAATAAAATTATTCAGATGAAAACGAAACTTTTATTTCATTAATCAGAAATTAGTTTCTAAACGGCTGATCCGATTTGTAAAGAACATTAAATAATGTTTATTAGCATTTTATAAGATTCGTTGTGTAATTTGAATATTAGTTTTTAGCAAATTCGTATTTTAAGATTTACTGGTTTCTGCTTTTTGTAAAAGATTATTCATATTTAATTGTGTATACTACAGGTTTTCTGTGATTTATTTTATTTAATTACTAGCTTTACCCGCGGCTTCGTTCGCCTTAATTTGGAATTTGACAATCAATTCGCACTACAAAAGTTTCTAAAATAATATAATTCAAATATGATTCGAAAGACGCGTGGCGCCATCTATTATTGTTTTTATTGTTGTTTTCCTCGGGAATAGTACTGTTTTCGGAATGAAAGGCACCCTATATCCGTTTCTGTACACCTGACAACGTATATGCAAGATTTCAGGATGATCGGTTCAGTGGTTAAGGCGTGAAAATGTAACAAACAAATAAACTTACTTTCGCTTTTTTAATATTCAGTTAGGATGTTGTATATTTTGTACTGTGTGATTAATTTGTATGAATATAGTGATAATTACAGGCGAAAGCTCTTTCATTAACTTGCAAACATGGTGTATTCGTGTCACTTTCACACAAATCAAGGCTTCAATTAGGTGTGAATAAACACGTCTGTATGGCGAAAACCAATTACAAAGTACGAAAGTGATACGTAGGTTTAATGGGTGTAAAAGTATCCTTAACGAAGCCAAAAGACACTTGTTCTCCCCGCTATTGCGATCATTTTTTTGTTCTAGACCATACCTGTTCCTGCCAAGGTTCGCACCTTCTATGCTGTAACATGATAATATTATAAAATCAAATCATTTTAAAAGAGTAACCATGGAGTTTCTTGCCGGTTCTTCTCCATAGGAAACGACCAACCCGAATCGTGAACTTTTTTGTCGACGTTTTATAAGTGCCCATGTAGGCCTATGTGAAATAAAAATATTTTGATTTTGATTTTTTAGTTACGGAGATATTGGGGGTCAAATTTGCAACTTATTCACAAGTTCTTTTATTTTTTCAATAGGTTTGCATGTCCCACTGCTGGGCAAAGGCCTCCCCCATATCCTCCCAGGTACTATTCTCCGTCGCCGACGTTGTGACATTTTACCTCAAAAAAAAAATTTTTGTTTCCCAGTAATAATTTTTGCGCAGTTACTTGGTTTAATGTACAGAATGCTTGGTTGACGATTCGTCAAAGGTCCGTTTACACCTTTTATTATGATAGCCTTCTTCAAATTGAACTCTTTCTTTACACTAAAACATGAAAAACAATTAAAATTTAATAACAAATCCGGCAGACAAACTTAATGGCGTTGTAGCCGCAAACAGCCAGCGATAATGACCGCACCGGGTACGAACCCCGGACCCCGGCTAATACGACCATTGATTGTTTAACGGTGCGACAGTATCGCTATCTTCTGTTCTTAGCTTTATAATGGTTTCATTTGTGACTGTGGCTGGTTCATTTGTAGCTGGATTAGGTTTTAAAGGGATACACGTGTGAGAGTGTGATTGTTTTGTGGGTATTTTTAGATTGGAGCGAGTTTCAGAGATCATCAACCCGATAAAACTGAAGCGAGACATCAGTTGCTGTACTGTATAGACGCCAGCACATCAAGCTATCCGAAACTGACAATTTTTCCCAATCAACCTTACCAAACCAAACCATACCGATAAACCGATAGCCGATTTAGCGATAAAGTTGGAAGCAGAAAATCTAGTTAGAAATTTGACAGCTTAGAAAATCTAGTTATTTAGAAGTAGTTATTAGCTTGTTGTCTATTAGCTTGAGGTACCAGCACATCAAACTACTACAATCTAAACATAAATGTTGTGATGCAAACATATGAAGTGCCTAACTTTTTCCCGCGGCTTTGCTCGCGTTATGGTCAGAAATTCTCAAACAAGAGAGTTTTAAATATAACTTAAGACACTCGGAGATAATGTATCTTACCATTAGTCTTTCAATTTATTAGAATTATTTTATTCTATTCTATTATCTCACACACCATACAACCTCACTTTCACACTCACACCCACACTCACTCACACACTCACTCATGATACACATACCACAAGTAGACGCGTGATCTGGCCTTTTTATACATAACGCTCATTTATTTGCAGAGCTGTTTGAATAATTTTTAAGTTTACCTTTTTATTTTGTTTTTTATTTTAAACTTAATTTTTGTTTTTTTTTTTTTGTGTAATCATGTCTACATTTCAATTGCTTAAAAATAACAAGTGGAAGTGCGGAGTCTCCTAATACAAGCAATTCCTTGCTTAAAAGGTGATCTCCAGAAATATGTATCGAAATGCCAATTGTAATTGAAATAAACGTTTATTTTTTTATTTTATTAGCGAACAAAAAAAATGACATCGGATCAGTAGATCCGAAGATTACTACATACATCCAAACTAACAAACTTTACGCCTTTATATAATATTAGTATCGATTAATATTGATATTGATTAGGATTCAGACAAGGGGCAAATAAAATAATGACAATCTTACAAGGAACTATTTAAGGAGTTATTAAAATAAGGTAAGATAACGATGATACTCAACAAACCGAAAATAATAAAAAATACAAGTCCTTGTACTGTTAACGACAACACTATCTTTCATAATCACAAGCCATTTCTTCAACAAATAATTCATAAGTTTCAAATGCAACGGTCTAAAAGTTATGTATAGTTCAAATTCCGGCCACTTAACGTCCAACTTTGATAAAGGTCATACAAGACGATCTATTATTAAGGAGCGGCGGCCATTGCTGATCGATTTCCTTTTGAATTAGTGATAAAAGTTCCGACTGATGGGAAGACACTGGGAGGTCACTGGTAATGGTTTAATTACACCCTGCTACATGGTTGACCTTAGGGGAATGTCTTATTTTTGGGGGGTCAGTGTAATTGGGTTAGGTTCAGCACATAAAGAACTGTGAAAGGGTATCCCTGGTTAAGAATAAAGGTACAATTCAGAACAAAGCGTCACGACTGCTTTTTATGACGTGTAAACTCTCCCTTAGATGATGACATTGTCTTTGCCGCTTTCAAAGAGTTACGTAGCGTTTTGGCAGCTTTGCCGTAGCTGTTCGATACCTTGATTTACTTGAATAACCAACGTGGTGTAGACAATGAAGAAAAGTTTGATCTAGTGTGTTGGTGTGCACAATATTGTTACTATTACTTGAGTAGGGCTTATTTTTTGACCTAGATCCCTTTCAATATGTTAATTTTATTGGGTACAATCCTAATAACATCGTTAGGTACCCCAAAATTAATGGCACAAGATAAATACCTAACAATATTGCAGGCATTCCCGCGAGACCTAAAATTCCTTTGCAAATTGAATTATTTATCAAACGAGAAGATATTAAACGATTTTATCGTCTATAAAGTTGGGAATTATTATTTTAATGTTAATAGCATCAATAAATACCGTTTGTAATGGGCGTGGACGTCACAATGCTGTGAACAAGTGAACACTTCTCGACACATTATATTGCATGTAATGGCTGACCAATGCCCAATATTGACGGCTGTCCACTGTTTTGCAGTCACAAATCAATGTAAATAATGCTAATGAATTTCAAGAGTTGAAATTTTTAGGTACTTCATGAAATCAATTTCTTAGGTGCACGACCTCGGACAGTGCTTATTTCTTCCATTGGAGTTCCTCGTGTGAGCATAATATAGCTTCTGTCCAAGAGTTTAGGTTGTTTGTAATATCAACGGGAATTAGTATGTAACATAAGACAAAAGAGGTGCCTTCTGTATGCTTAGGAATATTAACCTACATAATATTATTTTCAAAATTGCTTCAATATCACATGTTACATTGAAAGTTCGCCGTAAAATAAATGCGATGCGATCGAAACGACTGCTATCCATTACGGGGCCCGTTCAATGCATACATTATGAATTTAATAGTCATTACGTCATGTAATAATGCTTTATTCGAGCTTCTGGCTTAGGTCGCAGCTATATAAGAGGCATATAGTAATGTTATAAAGTAATGGTGTTCAAAGGAAGATTCTAATATTGGAAGGACGTCGGCAATCCAATAACTAACTACTGCGTCGTTGGTCTGGTGGTGCATTGGGTCGTGAGCAGATCCTTTAAAACTTTGCCGAAGTATTATTAGGATTTTCTATTCGGGATTTCGTAGAAGCAGTTCAGTTTCTAGGTTAGTGCGGTTTATAACAATAGGTTCGCCTCCTATTACATCGATTTTAAACAGAACTGGCGAAAGGCGTGCCCCCTGCCTAACGCTTCGAAGATCGCAGTCGCGATGTTATGTTATCTTGATAAAATAGTTTAGCGAGCTTAATATTAGTCCTTCACGCCACAAGGATTTGCAAAACTACGAGTAAACCTGAAAGCCGTCCTTCGCCAAACAACTAAAGAAAAAAACCTTGTACCCAATGATGGAAACTTGCAAAAAGTGTTTCCCTCTTAAACGCCGCGCCGCGAGTTGCACGAATAACTCAGAAATAGAGGTACGAGCTGCACTCGTACTACGCTTACCGATGCGAGAACTAACAGTCGAATAATCGAATATCGAATGATCGAATACACCACTCGAAATGAAACACGATTTTTAATTCGATTAACAGATTCAAATTGTTGTGAAACCATGCGAAGAGGACTGATATTAATAAAGTAATAAATCAAGCTATGAAAATTAACGCTAATTGCATGGATATTAAAGTATGAAAGAATAAAGTAAGTGTAGTGAAGCGGAATTGTTAAATTTTGTTTATTAATTCATCATACGCAGAATCACTTGAATATTTTACATCAAAAATATTTGTGAATTGGAAATATTTATTTTTGAAATTCTTCTGCAAAGTACCGTTTTCCAGTTCGAATTTAAAACTAGCAAACCTCAATTTAAGTTAACTTTTGCCTCTTAATATTAATTGTTAAGAAAACAATTAACATATTGCACTGATAAATAATACTAATACTCGTATTCAAAGCCCAAATATTGAAAATAATTTCATCTCTAAAAGTAGCCTCATCCAAAAATGTAAGTAACATTCCTATGAGCCGCATCTATAGTGCCGACAGCTTGCACGTTTCGTGAGACGTAACCATCGGAGGGAGATTCCCACTTATAATTTATTAACAGGTCATAAGTGCTAAAATGTGTACATTCATAAGTCCAGAGGCACGTGCTGGCTCCTCAGATAAATAATTCAACGTATCTGGGTGCTCATGTCTACACCCATTCGATGTCTTTCACTTTTCTCTCGCTTTTTTTCTGCAAGAGGAAAAATAATTGAGGAAACTGTTTCGCAGTCTCCGGACGCATTGATGAATTTTTGAGAAGTGAGATCATGGTACAGGTTTTCTTTTTTGTTTTAGGTATATTAGACAGAGGATAAAGGGTTAAAAGCAATTTTATTTTAATAGATCAATTTCTCGAAGAAACTTGAAGGAAGAAAATTAAGTTATGTTGGATAATATTTAATAAATTTAGTTTTATAACGCTTGCCTAAATCCATTTAACGAGGATGGGGCCAATCCCTTTAATTAAACTAACATGATTACCTATCGTTTATTCATAATGCAGCGGTGACACACGAACACCAACCAATCTAATAAAAGTTTCAGGCTCACGTCCCAAAAACGTTGAACTAAAAAGCATTAAGAACCCTACCAAATTGAATTGGTACAGAACCTTTCCTTGCTAAGCTATTTATGAGTGGATAACAAGCGGTCGGGTTGGCAGGCTGGCCCCTCCCGGACAAAATTATAATTGGGATATAATATGCGGAATATGGGACCCGGAGGATTTTGGACACGAAGGCTATATATTTTTCCGGGTCAATCATTTTGTCCTACCAAACGCTACAAACGTATACATACGATAAAAACTTACCTTGGTAAATGTAAACATAGTTTGTCTTGTAAGTAATAGTGAAATTTAAAATATAGACTCAGATATGAAATATAAGCATCTAGAAGAGTTTTATAGAAACATACTTAATGTATTTTCTGTTAATAAACTGAAAGTTGAGGGCCAACAACTTCCATAAAGTTAGAAATACTATCAATCAAGTCAATGATAGGCCGTATTTGCAGTCTGAAAGCCGACAAAAGGGAAGCAAATCCTCGGCCGTCCCCAGAGGCAGACTCGAGATGCATTTGAAAACAACACATTGGGAAAGTTTCAGTTGCAAACTTTTATATTTCAAGTTCGGCAGTCTCTCAGTTTCGACAGGGTTATTTTGTCGATGGCCACCTCCAAAGTTCGCCGCAAAAGCGTCAACATTTGGTGTCACTTTTCCTTCGGAAGTTACTTTAAAATATTTACGACTGGAACTTGGGCGGTACAAGAAAAATTCGCCGAGTCGTATGGCGAATTTATAGTTTGTCGATGGAGTGCGGAAGTTTCGCATTAGAGTATAATCTATCTTTGCTCTCTTATTTTTGTCGTTGTGGATTTATTTGTGTTTAAAAGTGCGCTGATGTAAGATTTCGGGAAGTTCATTCGCTTGTTTTGTTTTATGGAGATCCGATACTGTGATGCCGAGTTTCTTATAAACTTGTAAAATCTTGGAAATGTCCGTAAAATTTACAACTCTTGAATATACATTTCGAACTCTTGTGAATTTTGGTACCTCACTTCATTTTCCACTTTTAAATTATGCAATATTGAAAACATTTGCGTTTACTATGATTGTGTGTACCATCTACTAGCAGCCAGACAACAATGGCTAATTAGAAAATAGCATGAACAGGATATAAGGATATACCTAGGTCCAAGTTAAGAAAGACTGGTTAAAATCTGGATTTTGGAGTTAATATTAACAAATAATATTATTCATTTCTAAGCTTACGCCCTTCATTCTTCCTGCTTCGCCAATATAGCGCTTAACTGCCTTACCATACGGATTAAATTCCCGTATGGAGTTAGTATAAGTATCGCCTAGAACCATACTACACCGAGTACTTTCTATCAGCTAAAAATGTATCTTTTCCAAGTACCATGCATGATTGAACTCCTAAAGATGCTATTGCTACTAAAACCCATTACTTTTGTAAAAAAAAATACCCGAAGCAAAAAATTGGCATCAGATGACAAGACAAAATATATGGACCATAAAAAAAGAATGATCTACCCCGACGACATAATGATCTGCTCCCACAGGTGCAAGAGATATATTAATGAAAATCACAAGGAAAACCAATCGGTATTAAAACCGTTGGAATCTCATTACTTCCGGCGGTGCTCAGTCGATTTATCTACGTCATGGCGACAGTCACTCCGGCTGACAGTCAACAGGGCTCGTAGATAATAAAACACGCCACGAACATCACTATCTATCACGGTGTTATTTATGAAACTCCTTTAAAATATGGCTGAGGTGAGATAATAGAATTTGTAAGTAGGTAATGAACCGGCCGTAAGTAATGAACTAGAAACATGGGAGGCTTGTCTTGCTAAGATTATGTATAGAGAGGAAGAGATTAATAAAAACATAACACTCCTTTTTTTGGGCAGTCGTGTAAAAAGAGAAAGAAATGAGCTCAAATAGAAAAGGTTTAATTACAAATTTGAGATTTTCAGACTACTCTATTTATTTATTTATTTAACACTTCAAGCACAAAGTACAGAGGCGGACTTAATGTCATAGGCATTTTCTACCAGTCAACCTTTGGGTGATGATTTATAAATACTCTTATTCATAAACAAAAGAATGACATAACATTATATCATTGAATAAGACATTCTACGAAAAAAGATAGAAGGCCTTACAGAAAACGTACATTTTATTAGAAATAAACGTCACTTGGAAAATGTAGAAGAAAGACGTATGACCCTCAAAGGCAAAGACATTAGCGAAGATAGATCTACGACACCTGAGTTTTTATCTAGACCTCAGCAAAAAGGCGCAATACTCGTATATATCAATTTCATAGATTACCATAAGACTTCATAAACTAAAAAAGGTAATAAAAACGCAGGCATTACCGCATAACTCACGTCTTTCTCACCTTGCTATCATTTACATTATAAGACTTCAAGAGGTCTATATTGCCTGCCAGGGCTGCGGGACTGTTCGAAAGAGATACCACGGCTCTGGAACACAAAGGGCAAAAGAAGGAACATGGATGGGTTTTAGTCAGTAAAAGTCTGACACTTCCTTCCGCACCGCCCAGAGCGGGAGGAGTCATTTGATGATTACCCATTCCAGAAAAAAAGAGGACTATATTTTTAGGGTTCCGTACCCAAAGGGTAAAACGGGACCCTTATTAAGACTCCGCTGTCTGTCTGTCTGTCTGTCTCCAGGCTGTATCTCATAAACCGTGATAGCTAGAAAGCTGAAATTTTCACAAATGATGTATTATTGCCGCTATAACAACAAATACTAAAAATTAAAAAAAAATATTAAGGGGGGCACCCATACAACAGATATGACTTTTTCCCGTTTTTATAGATAATGGTACGGAACCCTTCGTGCGCGAGTCCGACTCGCACTTGGCCGGTTTTTTTACTTAAAACGCGCCGTGGTAATGATGCTGAGATTCATAAAGTGGCATATAACGACAGCGAACACGCGAACAGACAAATAGTTGTCGTTATACCACACTCTGTTATGAGCACACTTCATATTTTATTCAAGAGTACTTCCTCGATAAGTTTTAATAAAGTGGGGGGTGAAGTAACATCGTTTTGGAGGGGAATTATCGATGTTACTGATTGTAGTGTTTAATATTTAATGATTACGACATGTGTCGGAACTTGTTTACCAGTAGGCGATTTTTTGAGGCTGTTCTTGTTGTCAAAAAACTTGTTTCTGGAATTTAGGTTGTAATTAAATAAATACTGCTAGCACCTATTTATTGTCAACAATGTTAAGATGAAATAGGATTCAACTAAAATCCCTGAGTTTTATTACACAAATACATTGTTATATTATTTGTGTGTTGTATTCTACAAAGAACGGTGAGCAGGTAAGGTAAGCTAAGGTAGAGGTAATTGAAAAAGCTTTTATAATAATTAAAAGTAACAAAAAACGCAACTACAAATTGTATTATGTACCTATATATATATTTGTAATCTCCTTTTAATTTCCTTCACTTTGATAACCTAATGGATAGGTTTGGTTGAAAAAAAAATTAACGACTTTTACACAATTTAGCGCCAAAATTCCGCCATGTTGTTTTTTTCTTTAAAAACCTATGAAGAACACTCGGCTTTTTAAATATAATAATCGATATTATAAATGTAATGATAATAATCGATAAAAGTCAAAGTCCATCCAGCCATTTGGAACATACGAGGTAATAAAGAAATTTGCTAAGAAACATACAAGATACAATAGATAGATAGTTGGGTAAAAATAACACAGAAAAATAACACACTTTTCGTAAAAATAATCAACCCGAAACAAAAGACAAGCAGAAAGTTCACTGAATAAAAATTAAATTCAGATCAAAACCCGTCTCACCTAACAAATATTCCCGAAGTAGAATTAAATGAAATCATTCACAAAATGATTGATCACAACACACAATTTTGTGTGTGCCCACTTCGGTGGCTCGCTTCAAAGTGAATTTTGATTGATTACCGCTGTACATTTTTAATGGGAACTTCAAAAAACGGAAACCTTAGTACGACGCTGGCTCTTAAGTTTAAATTAATTATAATTAGGTGAACACGTAGAAATTGAAGGGCCATTTGTACACCAAAAGCCATTTTTTTGAAATCAAAATAACATTGTGAATTCCTTTCTTCTTACAACAAGAATATCTATTTATTTACATCTTCAATTGGACGGACGTGTGTATTTTGAAACTTAAAAAAACCCTTTCGTAACAAATTAAACACACTTGTTCTAAAATAGAATATAACCATTTCAAAAATACAAACTTCAGACACCCCTACCACCATAAAACCTAATTCCAAACTAATTTGACCAATAAAAATAAACCAATATTCTCTTCACAGAATTTAAAACGAAGAAAAATCCGCGACCGCTTCCCCAGGATATACAAAATCACTTGGCGCCAATCCGGCACGAACTATTATCATTAAGACTGTACAGAGTTGAATTTAAATAACTATTTAACGGGGCAATAATGGGGCGGGCACGTACGTGCACCAGATGTTAATTGCTTACAGCATTTAATAGGCACGCTCAGTTGAATACGGCTCTGGCGCCAGCACGGTTAGGTCACGACCACACTGACGTAATGGCTGCGATTTTACGAGTGAACGTCTAGTCGACATTGATTTTGTGACTTTGCATATGAATGAAGTGTACTAGTTTCGAAGGGTAGGTCAGTGTTTGGTTTGGAATTTTCTACTTACTCGATACTCATACTGAAAAGACACAGAACCCATACGCTTGTTCCTCAAATTTATTTTAATTTAAGTGAAAAAAAGTATGTAAGTTCCACTTCTACAGCTCAAAATAACAAAAAATCCTAGTCTATTGTATACCAAAAAAACTATCCCTCCCTAATTAGTCTAAAACATCTTCGCCTGAAATCTGTTTGAAATGTTTTACCATTCTCTGAAATGAAGCCTTAAGAAATTCCTAGAACTCTTAATCCATTTTACGTACTCGTATCTTAAAATAGCAGCCAGCCACTTAGTGTAAAAACCACTTAGTATTCTGCTCAGCCGGTGAGCTAAAATGGCTTGAAAATAGCGTAATTGCAAAATCTGCAAATATTAAATCCAAAGGATTTTATAGGAAGAAGAGAAGTCGTAATAAAAAGACGCACGATTAAAGTCCTCCAATCGGTGCTGACCTTAATTTTAAGGCCTCCTCAACCGCACCAGTCTTCCGAATGGAAACCGCACTGATTCCTTACCGAGTCCGTCTACGTCTGACTCTTTCTGTCGTGCTAGACCTGTATAGCTCTATCGTGCTCACTCGCAGTGCATTCATTCGAAATATATTTCGGTTTGTTTGCAATGTGCGAGTGTCGGTTTTACAAAGATTTGAGTCTCAAATTAATCATGTTTCGCTTTGTGTGATGTTAAATGAATATACAAGTTTGAATGGAAAGGATGATTTTCGTAGAAAGTTGTAGAACTTTACAGTTTCTACGACTTTGCGGTTCGTAGTATTTGGAAACATAAGTCTTTATGTTGGAGAATACGTCGAAACGTAGTAGTGAACTAGTGATAAGAAGCAAAATATTATATTTTCTCTGAACTAGAATAAAATGAACAAAATGACTTTTTAAAGATTTAGACTAAAACGAGCTACGACGGTTGGTTTTATTTTTAGTGTCCAATAATGTTTATTCACATCATAAAACCACGTATCAAACACATCTTAAACCTCTTCAACTGAAAAAAAAAATATTTATAATTAAAAGGCGCAACAAGCCAGTACACTCATTAACATCAAAATAAACTGGAAAACAAAACACATTTCACTCCACACCACAATGTTCCCCCAAAAAATATTTTACCATTTCAGCAGTTCATAGGAAAGCTTTGCGTGCGTCGTATTAACAACATAATTCTAATGAGTGGCGACATCAATTAGTTATATTTGTCGTCAGCAATTCTCGTACTGCTCACGTTAATGCCACGGAGTAGTTGGTACAGAAGGCTCATTACAACGAGCGTAACGCATGCACACATCATCATTCTCTTGCCCTTATCCTAATTCATTTGGGGTCGGCGCATCACGTCTTCTTCTTTCATGCTTCTCTATTAACGCATGCACACATCACCTATGCTAATTACAAAAACGACTTTCTATTTTTGCATCAAAAATTTTATGTTGTTACGAACATAGTTTTTTAAAGCCACAAGATTATGTAAATAGGTCTTAACACAAAGTTTTAATCGTTATTTCACGAAAAACTTGCGTATTCATGCTCGTACCTATAAAGGAAGTACAAACACGACCGAGATATTGTTAGCAAAGAAATAAATGATTGATTTAAATTCGCTGGACGTACGTTTTTACAAGGTGTTTGAAAAACCGTGACAGCTAATCCATACATTTATATTCGTTTTACTACATAAAATATAGGTAACAGCTGACTTTTTTACTGTTTCAGAGTTGGCGCCACAGGTAAAGTTGTTCATAATGATGAGTACAGTGACTTCTCAGGTTCGTCGTTGTTTAGTCCTGTCCTTCTGTACCTATTTATTCTGTGTTAATACGATGTTAGGTAAATTAAATTTCGTAGATACGAATCGGAAAATGTTACGTGGTGTTTACCTAATTGTTTTTACCTTTACTTTAGTGGATTATGTCATTTAGTGGTATTAAACGTGTTAGGTCGTTAATTTATTAGTTGAGGTGTTAGGGTGAATGGACTAGAACGAGAAATGGATGTAACGAAGTGCTGACAAATATGTAGGCATGGGTAATGGTGACCTTAACGTTCTTAATTGTAACGGTTTTTAATGAGGCATACTGGTAGACCATGAGCTGGGTAGTAGATAGATTTCCGTGTAATATTTTCGTGACAGAGCGTATTAAATACTGAGATGTACACCTAAGTCACGAATATATGTTATCAGATGGTCGAACGAACAAATTACGTCAATAATATAAAAAAGAATCGAGAAGAAAATCATCAGTGAAATTCCTATAATCTAGAATCGACAGCTGAGTCTAATATTGTACGACAGAAACTAAAATATTCATAAAATCACTACGAAAATTAAGATAGTCATGAAAATCTAAAGGGACACATGGAACTTAGTAATTTCTTGAAGCAAGTCTTTTTCAAAATTAAGCCTGAACCCAAACTCATAAAATTTGACACATCTGGGGTCTGTTAACAAATGGGGATATCCTAATGTACATGCTGAAGTACTAGACTTCTTTTTACTTACCTACTAAATATGATTGGTTTACTACCAATAATATTTAGTTAGTAAGTATAAAGAAGTACTAGATAGTATTGTATGTTAGCAGTAAGGGACTCTGAGACGATAACGGTTGTCGTATAAAATGATTTTATTGGACTAAGCATAGTGTAAAACTGCGTTATTAACTGAAACACCGCTTTATTCAGTATTTATATTTCCACGGCCAACATGATGCTAAGTGATCACAAATTTAATATCTATTGACATGGGTGTCAGTTGCAGGCAGCACAAACGGAACTCCAGATACTTTTTTAACCTAACAGATTAAGTAAAGGATCTCAAGTTTTCATTTAAACGATTTTGTTTTCAGCTATTTTTTTTTTTTTGTCTAGTAAAGTGCATTAAAATGGATTACCTAATTGCTTACATAAGTTTATATGTCGCTACCTAACATTTGATTTCGCCATTATCGTAACTTGCAACAGTTATATTTATTTTAGTTATAGTTTACTTATAAGCACTAATTATACAATTGTTTATAAATAACACTACTGCACCTAAATGTACACTTTTGTAATACCTACTTTAAAAAAAATATATTCTTATTCTTATTCTTATATCAGTCATCATCAACATTAAATAAATAAAAAACTAAAGCTCTTATCCAAATTTATTTGGGGTAAGCATGTAAGTTAGTTTATAACTACTACTATACTATTAATAATATCAAGTCACAACAGTCGGCTGCTCACTTTCCCTCAAGCACATACTAATCAACTCATCAACATTCGTGCCCCCTTAAATTCTGTCACAAACCCATTAACAAGTAATTAGTCCCCACACAAGCCGTTAACACATAATTATAAACACATAACAGTTTCGGATATATCCGCATACATCACTATCTTCGGATACTATCCGAATCGATATCATTCGAGTTGGAATCACTCAACCCGACTCTAGTTCATGCCGTGTTTAAGTTTCGATAATTTCCTGAGGGATTATAGTGTATTTGACGATAGCTACCGACTGTGAATTATTAACTGAACCCAACCTCTTCGGGTCATTTAGACCTTAGGATTGAATTACTGGAGATGTAATTTGGTATCTAAGTCGCTTAGGTATTTTGGTAACTCAATGAAGTATGTGTAGACGGAAACAATCATTGTATTACAAAATTATTCATTGTTAAGTTTGCAGGAGTTTTTAACGTCTTAATATTTTCAGAACACCATCTGCTACGCATCAAAAATGTTTACCATACAAATTACCAAGGATGGTATCTTGATACTAACTCAATCATATGATTACTCAATTAAATTTTCTCTGGTAATATTATATCCTACATCTTGTTTCCAGGTGTACAATAAAACATAGATCTAAAAACAATCAAATAAAGTGTTTACTCCACTTTACACCTTCAAACAGAAATAAACATGGCGACTAATACCCATAAAAGTTCGTCCTGAAAAATCCCGAATCCCAAAAAAAGGAAAAAATCGCGTAATTCGCCGTATTTCGTAAAGGAGCCGTCAATTTACGTCCTAATTGTTCCGGGAAAAGGTGAGAGCATTACATCCATACATTTTTAAAGCCGACGACCGCCCGTCATCAGTGTAGCCGTCATTCATTTTGACGTGCCAAATAATAATTTCATGACGGAATACGGCCCCCTTGAAATGTTAAGTGATTTGAATTTTGAATATATTCCGAAATTGATTTTGATGGTATTCGTTTTATGGATGTCGGAAGGAAGCGTCAAGATTTTTGTTTTGTGTTTTAATTTTCATGAATACATGAGTATTTTTGAGTGAATTACACTTATTGCAAGACGTGTCCTATTGTCGTTGTTGTATATATAGGTACTTTATTTTAGTCTTCTTTTTATCTTTATTTTGGTTCTATTTGTTGTCTGTATATAATGTACATAGTAATAAAAGATTACCATAATTATTAATTGCAAGATTAATACTATGCTTTCGGGAATTGAGTTGGCCCTAAAAATAGAACATGTAGTAGGAAACTAGGGATCTACCTACATTAGATTTAAACAAAACATAGACCAAGTTTGAATAAGTTTTCATTCACGAAAAACAGAAAAAACACAAGTTTTCGACAGCCTCTCTTGCACTAAAAATCTGACCAGGAGGAGGAAAACACACAATTATTTTAAACACTGTTTCCAGCAGATAATAACGGGCCGGTCTTCATTAAAACGCAAACAACACGCCATTTAAAACAGAAAGCGGATTAGTGAACTCGATAATGGCGAAGTCGCGATCAAAAAGCTTTACTTCATAAATTATTAGTTCGTATTTCATAAAGTTAATCGCTTGAAACTGATCTCGTCGCGGAGCCGGCTCGGAGACGGATCGGAGTATCGCACGGTCCTTTACTTTAAAGTACTTGATACAAGTTTTCTTTACCTAGTAAAGAATAGCCCTGTATTATCTTACAAGTATTTTAAGGTACCCTTAGTTCGTATTATGTAACTTTACGTTAATGGTTAAGGTTTTAGTAATTTCATATTTAGTTTATTTTAGACTGTGTTTAATTTTGCCAGAAATAAAAGTCATAGGTTATCAGTAGTAATAATTAAGTCAGTATGTATATTAGCAATACCATGAGCTGCAAAGACACCAGCCACCCTTAAAATAATTACCTATAAACTGTTATTTTCATGGTATAATATACAAATCAGAACAGAGATTCCATTTGATTCTTTTTTTTGATTTTTTTTTTTGTCCAGAATACTTCATAACTTGATGATGAAACGATTGAAGTTAGTCATTAAATCTTACGTATTAAGTATCACCTATTATTGAGAAGTTCGTGGAGTTCGTTACACAATTCATTGTAAATAACACTTTTCATTAGTAAAATGGCACATTTGAGAAAAGATTATAATACATAGCAAAACTACTTGAGAGATTATAACTTATATAAAGAGAAACAATATTTACCTCCTCTATTTTCGCTGTCCGCCGGTTTCACCTGTATTGCCCGGTTCATCTGGAACAAAAAAACAATAAATTAATATCAAATCTCGACCCATGAAAAAACAATCAAAACAATGAAGGAAAACTTCGTGAGGCAAACGGCATGTACTGATAGTGATACTGTTAGCTTACGTCATCCCACTGCTGGGCAAAGGCCTCTCCCCATGACTGCCAGCTGTTTCGAACCAGGTAATAGAAGAAAAAAACTAAAACATGTGACGTGGTGGATCATAGCCCACTCCTTCTCAAAGATAGGAAGGAGGTATGTGGGCATGTGCCCAAGCAGTGGTAACATTATAGGCTGATTATGTTATGCTATGATAGAGGAGCTCGTGGTTAAATAATAACAGCCACTCGGATCAATCTTCAGGTTAAGCCGCGCTTGCTTTGGTTGCCACATATACGAAGTTTCCTCCGTGCCTTGGAAAAAATGTTAAGCCGTTGGTTCCGGCTGTTTTTTGTAGATCTTTGACAGTCGTTGCAGGTAGTCAGTGTTGCGTAAGTCTGACAACCAGTCTTACCAAGAGGTATCGTGTTTCGCTTTCTGGTATTCAGCTGCATCCAGGTAGACTGGAAGCCGAGCCCAACATTTCATTATGTTAATTTAAATTTGATCCCGTTGGGAGAAGGCTAGGCAGATGATGATTTATGCTGTGCTATGATGGACTGGACACATTTTTTTTTATTTGTTAGTGCATGATTTGGGCTTTAAAATCTTTATATAAAGAATAGGATGGTATGCAATGTCAACAATATTTAGTTTTAAAACTAGTTGCAGGCTTGGATGTAGAAAGCAAAACCGCCTTCCACCTCTCATAAATATACCCATATAAGAGCACAATTCGTCAGCCAATCATCAACTAAGCACACAGCGTTAGAAAACCTCTACAATAGTCGTAGTTAGTGATAATTTCATCACCATTACCGCTCCAGCATTGTGTTTTATTCCAATAAATGTTAATTTTGCGTTAATGTATTCTAAAATAAACGACTGTGTTGACGGGCTCGCATAATTAGCTGGATACTGAATGCAGGCTTACGGTAACAGCCCACTCTTAATTGCAACGGATTAATTGTAGACGGGAATTTGACGAGATTTTTTTAATCATTTTGTCTTTTTTTGCTTTTCTTTATAATCTAGATAGTTAATGAAGCTAATTATATTTTAATTGATATTGTAAAGTAACTATGCTTTGTTATTGTATCTACTGGAATCTGTTTAACGGATTAAATTCTTGAATTATTTAATCCGTCGGGCAGTCGGAGATAGATTTAAAATTAGTTTTAGTGCAAAGTAATAGACCGTGTCTTAACCAAAGCGATTGTTTTTGCTACCAGATGGCGCCTTTCGAATAAATTAGTGACTAAAGAACGGGACGATCGCGACGATATAATTTAGGTGTTATTTACGTAATTTTAAATAAGTAAATAAATAAAAATAAAAAAATTTGGGAAAAACCTGTCTAGATTTGTTTTCATGTTAAACTAATAGCTATGTATTAATATTTTAACTGGGTGTAATTTTATTTATTTTATGTTGTTCAATTTGTGTCTTATAAATTCGTATTGGGCGAGTCTGTAATAAATGGTCAATAAATAAGTATTCGCGTTATCCATCCCTTTGGTTAGTACACGAGAACACAGTTTTCGACAACTGATTTCGCTTAACTTTTATCAATCTAGAAACAAGTATTAGCTTCCAGTACATAGTTAAAACCTTGTCCAACTTCGGCTTTCAAGTCCAAAATTATAAAAATGTTGACACCACACTGCACACAGATGCGACTATCATTTTCACATAAACTTCTGTGTCGTACACTGCAGGACAGGCGAATGTGACCATCGAATATTCAGCGCTTGTTTTCGTCGTTATTAATTTGCAGGGCGCAAAGCATTGCAATGTAGTGTAGCGGCATGCGGGGACTGGCGGCAGTTTTGTTTTATATCTACAGCTGTCATAATTAATACAGTGTAGTTTAACTGTAGCAGTAGCTTGTTTAATTTAGGTTAGTTATAGTTAGTTGTTCTTGAGTCAATGAGTGTAGAGGTCGTGAAAGTTACTATAGTTAGGGTTGGGCATTGAGCTGCAAAAAAAAATTGAAAAATGTATAGGATTTCATCAAAATAAAACAGCTGCTTGCATGATTTATGATACTTAACACTTATACTGCAGGATTTAGACTTGTTCCTGTTTATTGATCGAGAAGGTAAAACACAGAGAGAGTTGGAAAGGAATGGGGGAGGCCTTTGCCCAGCAGTGGGACAGAATAGGGTAATCAAAAAAAGAAAAATAAACTTATACGCTATGTATGTGTATTATGACACACTTTGTGAACAGTGTGTCATAATACACATACATAGCGTGTCACGTTTATTACAGACTCCTCAAAAAATCGCCACCAAAAGTTATTTATTTATTTATTTATGTACACACAGATACTTAACAGGACAAATTATATTAACATAGAAGAGCACAAAGGTACTGCTTATCTCATAAGAAATTTCTTCCAACAGACCTGCGAGAGGAAAGATGGATTAGAAATGTAGGCACAGTGTGTAGAAAAGACAAAACAAGGAAATTTAACTTAACTTAAAACAAAAATAGATCTATAAAAAAATAAACTTACATACAAATATATACACATATAAAAAAAAGAAAATACTAGTATTGTAAATATTTCCCTATACTATATATACATACCTACATATAAATACAGAATATTACTGTATAGAGGAGAGGTAATGCTCTTTGACTTGCTTTTTGAAGAGAAATAATGTTTATGTTTTATTTATTAAAACTTTATGCACATAATGTACAAAAGCGGACTTAATGCCTTGGGCATTTTCTACCAGTCTACCTTAGGGTGATGCAGAGACAAAACAGTAGGTGCAATAGTACAGAAAATTACCAAGAATAAAATATATAATAATAAATACATACATACAAACAAAATATACAAAGTAAAGAGAGTTAAAATTCATACATAGATAAAGAAAAACAACAAATTAATTGTGGGACGAGTCTGCCAACTTCTTATGTAAGTGTTCGCGAGCTTTTACTTTAAATGTGAACCGACGGGGATGCGTTATGTGCTACGACTCTTACTATACTCTTACTGTTACAAATTCTCCTACAGTCTCTCTTCTATTTTTACGTAAATGTAACAATATTTCGTCACACCACTCTTTCTATTTATCGAAATGTAGTTGTTACATTCCAAGGGTAGCAATTATTAAGACGTAGTAACAATGACAATAAGCGTTACAAAACGAGCGCGTATATTGCACGGAAGATACTGCTGCTACTCTTCTCCTCATCATCTACCGAGCCTTTTTTTTCAAACTATGTTGGGGTCGGCTTCCAGTCTAACCGAATCTGAGTCTGTCTATCTGACGTCCACAACACAGTAACTGGATAATACCTCTTGGTAAGACTGGATATCAGACTTTCTGCTTCTGACTACTCGTAACGACTGTCAAAGATCTACAAATGACAGCCGGGACCAACGGCTTAAGGTGCATTCCGAGACATGGTAGGAACTCGGTATGAAATGGTGGTCACGCATCCATGGAACAGCCTAGGCAAGCGTGGCTTAACCTTGAAGATCGACCAGAGCGGCTGTTACTTATTCACGAGTTCCTCACTAGTACCTACTACTCTTCTTCTACTAAAACCAATATTTACGCAGAAAAAAATAATATTTCTTTTAACAACTCTGTCTATTAATTACAATACAAAGCCCAGTCACCCGCCAACTCACAATTCCCGCCATTTATTTACATTTCCATTCGGCGAACTGTTTTTACGGCCACTTACATTTATAACACTTGGGGGATCGAGTTCTGAATCTATAAGGCGCGTGGAGTATCACTTGACTTAATACGTATTACTTCTCCCTTTGTGACTCAGTTTCCAGTTTAAAGAGATTAATTATATTTTTCTAATACGGTGAAGCCGAGTTACGATGTATTTTGATTCATATTTTGGGAAAAAATGTGCGGGTTCCGCTGAGTTACGATGTGTTTTTAAACAAATTAAAACAAAACTAGTTCAGATGACTAACGATGCTGAAAAAAATTGAACAGATTCATGTTTTTTGTTTTTTTCCACTTCCGAACGTAGAAGTGATCTAAGATAGACTGAATATTATTAGACTGAACACATCAAGCTTAGTGTAGCGATTGTTTTCAGCAATTTCCGACGATGCTCGCCTTTATTCATCACTCATCCATAGAATGTGACCTATTCATGCAATGTTTATGTAGCAGCATTCATATTAATAGAAAAATACCAAAGAGGAATGTTAGAAAGAGTCTAAAATGACATCAGGCCCTAATCACGTGACGTGGCGAGTTTATAAGTCTGCATTCTATGATATATAGGGTGGAAGAGACACCGACGTGAAAACGGTTAGCACGTATTCAGTACATCTTTCTGAACCTCCCGACATACAAACTATTCATTAGTTGTTAAAAAAAACAGCTGTTTCCTACAAAAATACAACGTAGGTATTGTAGTTTTGTAGGAAACAGCTGTTTTTTACGGTCAAAATGAATGGAACAGCTGTTTTTTACTCAACTGTTTTAATAATCGTTTTAGCATCGGCACAAAATTCAGGGTGAAAGGGATTTCACCCTGAATTTTGTCTAAGGGCTACAGACGCCTGTGTTTAGACGTCAAATATTCAGTCGTACTGTCTGGTCCAGTTTTCCCTAATACAATAAACTCAAACTCAAAGCATTTATTTCAATTAGACCGTATTAGGCACTTTTGAATATCAGAACAACAAATAAGGCGAAGCTACAGTCACAGACACACGGCATAATAATTGGTGAAAGTACTGTAGTTGCCCATTCCAAAGCGTAGATCTCTATGGAGAAGAATGGGCAAGAAACTCCATGGACACACTTTTCAATCAAAATATTGTTACAAGGTGGTTACATCATTCATGTTAAGATTATACATTTAAGTGAGAACGATGTAGAAAGGCGTGCACATTAAGAGCGTCCAAAGTAAAAGAACATATCAATATTTTAAAAATACAGGGTGTCCCGTAAATAATGGATCAAACGTAAGGGGTAGATAGCTTACCTAATTTCCAACAACTAATTTGAATATTAAAAAAAAACCGTTACAGTAACCAAGATATTATTTCCGTCTTATGTAAGACGGACACGGACACACCTCCGAAGAGGGATGGGATAGGTTATATTTAGCTGACGACCAGTCCGCATACATTTTTAATCCTCGCTCTCACTTGTTTAATACACGACCCACTTTTATATTATTACTGTCTGCAAGTTCCTGAACCAATACCTACCCAGAACTATCCATAACTAGGTGTACAATGTAACTAAGTTAGGGCCATTCCGACATGCGTCGTAGAAAACGTATTACCCAAGTGGAGTACTCAAAAAGATTTTAAATTTCAAATGTAGTGTATGTAAAACTATTCTAATGGTCTTAGGTATATTAAACTGAACATTTATGCTGTGAATTAGCAAGTGGAAAGTGGGAAAGAGATGGAATTATATGCGCTTTGCAGTGGGCGGGGCTTTGTACTCAACGCCTCTATAAGTTTAGGTATGGACTGTCACGGGCTTTATTTTTTAATTTTGTGTTTCTCTGTTTTGTTTTGAGAGTTGGATGTAGGTTAAAATGTTTGTAGGGAAAAGGTTTTAATTTCGGACAGTGGGGCTGTTTATTCTTTTAGGTTATTATATGATAGTAGAATAAGTAGGTATTAGGCTTTGGTTAATTAAAGTGAGGACGAAATGTGTATGTCCCATAAAAGTCGGCGAAATTCATAAGTAAATAAGAAATTAGCTAAAGTTGATCACTGAATTTATGTACCAACTTTAAATTACATTTGTAAAAATGAATTCAGGTGATATTTATTTCTATAGATTTATAAACAGTTAACAAAACGTAAGTAATTTTAATTTTACCATATTTATTCACATAATCCTTCATCAACTAATCCAAATAATCTTTATCACATATCACTTCATAACATACATAATATCACGCCTGTAATACCCGAAGTGTTAGGCAGAGGACATTCCGCCCGTTACCTTTAGTCCCATGTAATAGGGGGTGAGCCCATTGCCAGCAATCGTGCACAAATCCAGGCTCCGTGACTGCTACTGAGAAATTCCTGGTGAAAAAAGTCAACAACATTATGCCAGGCCCGGGAATCGAACCCAGGAACTCATGCTCAGCAGACGCTTGCGACCACTATCCCAACGAGGTAGTCCATCACTACAATTACAAAAAAAAAACAAACATAGACTAATCAACGGCCGAGCTGTAAACTTTACGATGTCCATTGTCTGTCCGTCACGGCACTATAATTTAGGGTGCTCTAGAGTAATAACTCCATGGATAACATCTATATTATCCGGACACAATGGAACAAGTAATAGCCTTCAGAGTTTATCGTGGCTTAAAAGTGTGGTCGTCATTAGGTCGAACTGTGGTCATTGATGATTAGTATTGATTGACTGCATTGATGTCTGTTGATGTTTATAGTTTGATTTGTTTTTGTATATTCTCTCCCTCTTTTGTTATTGTATGTTTTTAATCATGTATACAAGGTGTAAACGGACCCTTTACGCAGTTTCAACCAAGCATTATGAACATAAAACTAAGTAACTTTACGCAAAAATTATTGCTGTGAATTTTTTTTTGGGGTGAAAAACCACGTTTATCACGATGGTAGGACTCAATGTAACGCACTCAATACATTATGCAGATGAATGGATTGAAAAGTACGCGGGTCGTGGTCGTGGTTAAAGTAAAAATATTACATCAAAAACATACAGTATTAAAAAAAAAAGCTGAAACTTTGACTCCCAATAAGTATCTCCGTAATTAGAAGGTATGGTCTAGAAAAAAAAACCGCAATGACGGCAAGAACAAGTGCCTTTCGGCTTCAATATGGGTCTTGTTACACCCTTTATATCTTTCACTGTGTACTACTCAGCACTTACTGGGTTGTGGTGGTCAGATAGGCAGTCATCATCGTCTTCCTGCCCTTGTCTCATGTTATTTGGGGTCGGGGCATCATTAACTAATTTTTGCTTCACATCATTCCTCACACAATTTATCCATCTTTTCTTTGGTTAGAAAGGCAGTCGCTCCATGTAAAATAGTGGTATTCAGCCAGGATCACGCTCCATGTAAAATACTGATATTCAGCTGCGTCCGGTTAGACTGGAAGCCGACCCCAAAATAGTTGGGAAAAGGCCTAGGCAGATGATGAGATTCTTAATAACTGTGGTAGCTTATTTAGGAGGAATTATGTTCCTGGGCGAGTCTTTATAACATAATACACAACAGTCTTTTAGTTACAATAATACACTTAGAGCCTGTTTTACCACCTACTATTAAGTTCCTATTGACATAGCTTGGTCACTATTATCTTAATGAGACGGTGGAAATATTGGCTATCATAATAGAATTATTTCGTCAGTTATTTTTAAATCCTATGTAATGAACACAAAGCCAAATTCCGGGCAACTACTGCGAAATTTCTGTGATTCCTGGCCTCTCTAAAAATTGTACTCTATATGACTCTAAACTTCTCCGTGAGTATTGGTACCTATAGATTTTGAAAAACGCAGGTAGGCATGTAAACAGTTGAAATCATCGTTGACGTAAATTAAACCAGAAGCGACATCCAATCTTAAATCTTTAATTTCGTACCATGAAGGTGAACATATATTTAGGACCGAACTATTTGTCTATCGTAGCGTGTTCGCTACCAGTTATGCATAGACAGGTCGTCACACGCCAAGCACAATTAGCCACTAGTCACCAATGTGTAGATGCTTATCTGGCCACGAATAATTTGCTACGGGTACAATAGGGCGATAATTTGACGCTTTTAGGTCGTTTTGTAGTTATAAAATGTAACTGCAACAAACTATTTTTAAAATTGTTATTTGTGTGTTTTCTAATTATCGTTTGAGTAAATCTTAGCTTTTTTCCAACTAGGTTAGGGTCGATTTCCAATCGGTTCGGATGCAGTTTAGTACCAGTATTTTACATGGATTATCTATTTGACCCCATGACCCCCACCGGAAGTAACTGAGCAAAATGATTTCCATTTGAGTAAACCTACATGCCATAAATTAAAGATCTCTGACATTTAAAAGAGACGTGAAATAATTCTCTGCGCGCAAACATTTACTGCACCCGCAATAAATCAGAAACTAAATAAACACTTCACGCGACGAAAAATGATTAAATTAACCAAACATCAGTGACATCCAATAATAATTTATCAACGAAAACCGACCGCCACAAAAAATACAAATCGAATTCTCAAATAACACCGTTCGGCACAAAATCGGTCTCAGGAAAACATTTCATTGTCATTGAACGTTGGCTTGAATAAATTCCGTGGTCACGTGGTCAGCTGACATTGAACACTGACATATTGTCATGATGACACCTCGTTGCTAGGCAACGGGGCAACAACAAACGCAAATAAATCGAGAGATTATTTTCGACCATCTAATGGATGCGACCATTAAGTGACAGTAAAAAAAAATTCGTGTTTTATTAATGATGCCTCGTTAACAAAAGTGCGTAATAATGTTTTTGGAGCATTAAAATTGTTTTGGGTCAACTATTGACTGGTGATTACTTAAAAGTTTTATAGGCAGACGGTAGGAGGTAGCGGGAATAATGTAATGAGTAAAGTTACTGACAACATAATTGATGGCTCATTAAATATTTTGTTGGTTTGATAAACATGCAAACATTAAACAAATTATTGTTTGAAAAACAGAACGGAAATATTCTGCATACCGCCATAGGAAAATGGCATGAGTTTATTGTATACTAGCTTATGCCCGCAGCTACGCCCGCGTTGAGTTTAATAATTGTCCCATGGGAATCATACTACCGGTATAAAAAGTCTCCTATGTAATCAAGGTTATAAATTATTATCTGTGTGCTAAATTTCATCCAATTTTGCGTGAAAGAGTAACACAATTTATCCATCCTCACAAACTTTTGCATTTATAATATTAGTGAGAAGTAAGATAAGATGTAGAAATTTGAATCACAACGTTAACTTATTATAACCAAATTACCCCTCATTTCACGAGATGCGATCAGATTAAAGGAATACTTTACATTTTTCTTAAACACAATTATAATTACGTGAAACGAAAGTCAAGCACACAATCCCAACGCATAATTACAAATTATTATCAAACTCCTAGGTGCGGAGAACACTGAGAAAATTCCAAAAGGGTATTTATTAGCTTTTGTGGTACACAGTAAAACCGATCGTAAATTAACATTCAGTTATCCAATCCAAGAACTTAAACAGAATTTGTTAAGTAGGTAATTTAATAAAATATCTGGTTCGGGTCTACCGGAGGTACTTCGTACAGCTCGCTAAAGGCACCTTGTAGAGTTAGGTATTTTCATTTTCGTGTAATCTTTTTTGGTGTATGATTGTGAAATTAAAAACCTCTGTAATTTAATTTCTTTTGTATGTTTGTTGATTAAAATGTACCTATGTTACTACCACACGAAGGTTAGACGTAGAATTTTATCTATACTCTGTTCATCACTCAATTCGGTCACTGTTTACCCTTCGCAATGAGCCTTCAAATTGTCAGTGTACCAATCAGTTCTGCTCTTCAACTTACATGATTCACGTCAGGCCATTACATTCATAATTTATTTAAAAGCTGACAAACTTTTTGGCAATGTGTCACTTTATTCCACTCGGTGTGGATGTATCTTATGGCAAAGAAAGTACCAAATCGTTCTCAAGCGTGTCATAAAAGCGACAACTCAGAGTTACGCAGATACGATAATGTGTACCAGAGTTCTGTCCGTGTATGAATAGCTTACTACAGTTACCTTACCGTCTACTACGTATCCTAAGGAAATGATTACAGTAATTTCTATTGAATGTTCAGGATTATAACGTAACATCTTTCTCAGTAGCAGCCATGGAGTCTAGATTTGTGCCCGGTTGATGGCAATACGCTCGCCCCCTATTACATGTGACTTGAAACATAACTGGCGAAATGTATGTACTGGTACACCTCTGTCTAACCCGCCGGAGATTACAGGCGTGATGTGACTTCGCTTGTATTTAGACAAAAGAGTTAACTAGCTACATTCACATTTTGCCAGTTATGTTGTAACACTGCCTGACCTACGGATTAAGCATAGAAACATAGTCTTGAAGAAGAATGAAGATAATCATTATCATAATACCAGCTGAGAGACGTCTACTGGACGTAGGTATCCCCCAAGCTACTACGTCGACCAGCCAAGAAAAATAATATAGGTAAATCTTCTACCATTTTTAATCTTCGTGATGAACCTCATGAAAAAACTTCCGTAACTTATTTTATCTCTAATAATAACCTAGAGACTTTGCTAAATGACGTAATTCAATGACTACTGGACAAATCGTTAACCCGAAACTTGGGCAAAAAATGAAGCTTGCCCGACATAACGGAGTGAGGTAATGGGGCGGAGAAAGGATATAGGTACCTATATCTTTTACAAGTTTTGGGGGCTACTACGCGGGCCTATGATAAAACTTTTTATGTTCTGCTTATGTGATATCGTACAGTTTGGAATCCATAACGCGTTGTTCTTCGTAAAGGAGTATGAGAATATATGGAGTCGAGTTGGAGTTAAATGGAGTTATGGGCTGTGAAGATGTTCCTGTGTTTTTGTTTGGGATCACTGTTCTTGTTGGTATTGGGCCGAAGTTTATTATTGGTTTATTGATGGTATCTGTTGTGGTTTTTAGAAAGAGTGCTCTTTAACACGTTTTAAGCAGTTTTTTTTCACTGATACGGGGATAAGAAAAACGGTAGTTAAGACTTTTTCAGTATTTGTATTCACTGGTCCGAACGATTTCGATGTTTATGAGCTTATTTGAATTATTTTGATTTCATCACAAGGTCCTTACAGCTATGATGACAGTATTTGAAATCTCTCAATCAATAAAGTAATCTCCGGCAGAAAACTTCAAAAGCACTATCTTCAAATCAGACTGTAAAAAGCTCTTTTTGTTTACATTTCAAATCTAATACACTATCACGAACTACAAACATTCGAAAAACAAAAACCAACTTATTCAAAATCAAATGAATATAGTCGTAATTCACACAGACATACAAAGATGAAAGTCACATTTGAACCGCATTTTCCTCAAAGTGCCACGTCCCACTGCGTCCCAGTACATTTATTCCACAATACAAAATTAGGGACACGGTCAACGCATGAAGCTCGCTGATAGAGCCTCCCAACATCATGCATGGACTGAATATTAATACAGTCATGCAAGAACAGTGTAAAATTGCATTAATTTGGCCTGTTTACATCCCAGAGCATGTTGTACACACATCACGTCTCATAATTCTTTTTTAGAAGGCAAAAGTTGTATGGCACTGATTAAATTCGTAAAACAACAGTTGGGAAAATTTGCTGTTGCCTTTTTGTTAGCAGTGGATGCAAAATTTGAGAACTTGTCTCTTATGACTCTTTTTTATTGGTTTTGCAGTAAAATTTGACTTTTTTGACTAGAAGATTTTGTCTTTCAGAGGGATGTAACCTATAGAAAATCAGCGCTGGTCACTGAATCTGTTTTTAGTTTAGCACAAAAATTTCACTTTTTAACTGTAAGATTATTTTTGAGAGGAGTTATAGAAGTTTTGTATTATGTTATGACTTTTCGCTGAAACAGGTTTTCGTTCGATCTAAAACTGCAATTTTTAGATTTAAGATTATTGTCAAAAAAACTTAGATAGTAATCATGGAAGATGATATCAATCGTGTTTTTTTTCCAACAAGCACGGAAGTTAAAACGAGTGTTACGGTCTATTCATGTTTAGAGGTATTCGTGTAATAAAATATTTAGTAAGAAGCGAGGAATATTCTCACACTGTCATTTACACTTATCGTAGTTAATAACTGCTTAGAATAAACTAACGAGTTGGTTTTTTAATATTTTAACAGTAGATATTAAACCACCACTTTACCTTTTTAACAAAAGAAAAATATTTTCATACCACTTCTTAAATTGATGAAATCAGAACTTATATTAAACATTTAAGTACATTTTTTCCACTGAGTCCTTATTTTATTTCTACTGATTATGCAAAAAAAAAACAATTAAAAATATAATATTCATTCAAACTTAAAATTAATTTCACCTCTTTTCTTAGTGTACTCTGTCAAAATAAATAATAAAGTTTTCTTCACTCACTTTATGAATGACATTATTAAACATTTTCTTTTTATATGCGTCGTATTAAGCTCTGAATTTAAATCTTTTAGTGATAAAAGTTAAGTGTCCTATCAGAGCCCTAATGACGGAGCGCCTTAAACGTTATCACTTCGATCTTTGGAGTAATAAAGATGAGAACACTGATAAGAGAAGAGGCAATTGTTTTAACTCAGACTTGTACGAGTTTATTGATTTAGGAGATTACTTCTGAAATATGCCACGTAGAATTTTAGTAAACCCATAATTAAGTTTAATTTTGAAACATATTTCGATTACAAGATAATGATAAAAAATTAACGAGAAATTTACCAATTTTATTCCACCAATTTAAATGCTTTCGGCATTATTACCACCAATTTAAATGTTCTCGATGAAGGTATTTTTTAATCAAATTGACGTTTGACGATGATTTTTATAAACGGAAAAATACTATTTAAAAAAAATAAAAACTACAGACTTGGATAATATTTCACTTATATATTTTCCCAACAGTTCAATAAAAGGGGGTTAGTAATTGTTTATTTGGTTAGTTTACAAAATAAACACCAATTGTCGTAAACATAACTTTACAAAACAAACAAGCAACATATGACTTATGTTCAAACCACACTTATAAAGTTAAATCTCAACTTTTTAACAGCTGAAACTAAAGTCCGCAAAACCTTAATCTGTAAAGAAAAATAAAAAAATAAATGAAAACAAACAAAAAAAACACTTTCAAAAATATTGTTATAATGCAAATTAGATGTTTACTCACAATAACAGGCGGTGGATATTCAACGTTCGCTGAACGAAATATATCTACGAGATGAACCATATGGACAGATGAATTAGTCCCAGTTGAAAATAAAACTTGATACAGGTTTTGATGGGAGGGAGCGGACGGACGCGCGGTCGCGACTTTCGTACGTCACTTGTAACGCGGCGCGGCACGTCTGTCTCGCACGGAGTTCCGAAGAAGACTGAAACACGGGCGGGCGAAGGCATACGCACGCGGGGAGGTACGCACTCACGCAGGCTTGACAGCCAATCGCGTGCGTGCGCCGCGCGCACCCCCGCGCTCTCGTCCCCGCCCCGCGCCCGCCCGTCACCTCACAATCGATGCCCTATATTGCATTAATTATTTAGGAAACACGCAATAAGATAACGCTAGGTGGCAGATAAGAGATCTTCGCGTTGCTTTAAATAAATCATCGAGTCTTCGTCCATATCGGCCGTTCGACCGGCGCGTGTGTACGATGCCTTCCTTGTGTACTGATAACGCATTATTTACGTTGTCAGTCCGCCGGACCTTTTGTTTTTATCTCGCTGTTATTTATAGAGTTCCTGAAGAAATATAATAAGAAGTAAAGTTGATTCATTCTTGAGAAATTTTATTTATATGATTCAACCCTGTGTGCCACCTTCGAGTAACGCAGGTTTTGTTTGCGTAGCGTTCAACTTGGGAACGAAAACAAGCGAAATATATATTTTTTGGAAGGTTGTCAACTAGTCGTTTGCCAATATTAATATATACGGGGATAACGGGGTTCTCACCGGCGGCTTTATTTTATGCTATGCTAAGGTTTGTCCGAAATTAACGGAGAACTTTATATGAAACAAAATACAAGACAATAAAAAGAAGAAGCGGAAAAATATTTCTGATAAAATATTGTTTCGAACAATTTCTGAAATAGTAGAGATAGTTCCATCTTTGACATGTAACGTCGCTGAATATTTACCCAGGAAAACAATAATCCATTTCATATTAATTTCGTACAATTACGGGGAATGCATTTTCAGGTCAGTTTTGTGAACTGCTCATATTATTGCATGCTATTTTTTTTTATTGTGTTTAAAGAACACAAAAATCAAAATACAATATTATTTAAACTTTTTTCTAACATTATATATATTTCTCTTATGAAACCAAAAAATCGGTAACGCAGTACCTGCATTTCGTGCTGATTTGCGAAGAGGAACACATAGTCATAAAGAGTGTCATCTTGTAAAGAGGAATGAACAGGAAATAGGTTACTGTATACCTCTTTATAACCGTAGTAACAATAATATGCATACATGGCAATATTACTTTAAGTAAAATTTTACTTTCAAACTGAAATGACAACAAGAGGTGTAATTTCAAAATGCTGAAATATAATTTTAAGCATCTTGAAAATGCCAAAAAATAAATGCTACTTTTTGAAAATGCGAAAAAGTATTTGTTACTTTTTGAAAAGTGAAAAGAATTTTGAAGACCTTTTCGTCATATTAAATGATTCAGTTATTGTAGTGTTGTTACACGAATGCCTAAACTACTATAAAAGCCGTCCGCTGCGGGGCCATTTCAACTTTTTGAATACACTCAAGTTAATTTGTAGTCCAGTAAAAAAAAAAAAAAAAATAAATTTACCTAAATATTTTGAGAGTAAAAAAATTTTAGACAGAATTATATTGTGAATTTTTTTATTATTTGTGGAGGCTTTCTTTTAATAGGAGTAAAAGAAGATGAAATGGAATTACCACGAATGATCTTCCTCATTCGTGGTAATTTTAAAAATGTGTTTTTTTATTTGGCTAGCTACCAACCACGTTTTTTACCAAGTATTTAGTTATAATATATTTTAATATAATTTATTGATGAATAACATAGCTTTTTGAGCCCTTATGCCACGTATTGTGAACTTATAGTTTTCTTGACAAATAAACATTAAGACTTAAATTAAATACTAATTTTTTTGCTACCCAAACAAACCATGACAAATTCTAAGCACAAAACTACACCATAACTTTAAACCCACCACGGTATAATCCCAGACACATGTTTCAGAGACGAAACATTTCTCCGTACATGTCTTGAGATCATCAATCATTCTAGATGCAGATCCCAGCTCATTGGGATGCGGGGAGCGTCTAACAGGTGGCCACAGCTGCTGGACAGTCGGACTTGAATGCCTGATGCTGCCTATGAAGATGTTTGGAGATACTGTAATTCTATTTCTGACGTATTAGCATAGAACATGGACAAGCGACGTTGGAGCAGGGGGTAGGGTTTCAACTATAGAATTATACGTGATAATATGCTTCATAAATGACGCGTTGAAGCTTTAACGTGTGTTTTTTGGTGTATAAATACAATCACGACAAAGGCAGTGTATTGTTTAGCAGATTGACACCCTATGTTTTGTTGTGTTAAGGTTCAGTATAACTGCGGACGCAGCCCCGACAAATAACGTACTGTAGTATCGTTAGTGGTCCGGTGTCCATACCGATGTGACCGAACTTTTATAGTCGTTTCATAAGACTGAACAAGTTTGACAGTTGCGATTTAAATTTACGCTTAATAAAGTTGAAACTATTTTTATATATTTTGTGCAATAATAATTATATGTTCCCTTGACTGATTCTGATCTATATAAAATGGCGCATCATGTTTTCTACTCATTTTGATATACATAACTGCGTATTATTTTCAATGTCCCAGTGTTCTTTGACTTAACAGATAAGGAAAATAACGCGGGAAAAACTAGTGTTAATGGAGCCAATTTACCAACACGCAGTGTGCTCGCGTGGGGGTGATAAATGCTCGTTTCTCAGAGATCTTAGCATACTGAAAAGGTTATGTTCTCTGAATAAATAGAGGTTGTTATTGTCATGAATTTTAGATTACGTATAAAGAGGGCAGTTCGATGTTAGACGGGATTTTAATTGGGTACACTACTAGGATTTTACTTCAGAATTCAAGTGCCCGTTAATACTATGTTTTTCTGAGAATAGACTCTCAGACAAGTGGTTTTATTACGCTGTATTTTTTAAATGACTTTCATAAAGATTGAAATTGAACTTTTTGTTAGCTAAAGCCAATTCAATACTTCAATATATGACCTTGTAAAAAAAATGTATAAAAACACATTTTTATTAAACAAACATAGTTATCGCTCATAGAGTGTCACTTTGATTAAAACCTCTAGTTTAAAATTTTCTCTATTGTTAGTAAGTATACTGTCCTCTGTCTGCTGTTAAAACTTCTTTCCTTAGGTGCATTTGAAACTCTTTTTAGGTCACCGCTGCACCAGAAATGAATTTTCACACTGACCCGTCACTACTAGCGCTTATCACAACAAAAAAAAAAATAACAGCCGTCTTCCCCTATGAATCTCAAATCCCATTCCCACATGCGATAAGCAGCCAACACTACAAAATTATGTTTATAAATTTTAATAAAACACATCCCCTCTTAAAGAAAGGAGACCTGCCAGAGTAATGGCCCGCATTACTCAGCGGCGAGGTTTATACAGAAACACTGCACACTCCCTCTTTAATATCGGTAAGGAAAAAACGTAACTCAGTGGATCTAATTTAAGGTGCGTTTAATTGACCCTTAGATCGTCGAGACCGACATTTATAATGTAGGTATTATGTAAGGGATCCTAGTAGGGGATTGTAGGACGTTGATTAGGGAATAAAAGAAACGTAAGCGGAGGGCTATCAGGAGGTTATTGGGAGTCGTAAAGTGGGGTACGTTTGAGTTATCGGTAGTTATCTAATTGACTGAGCACTTTGCTATTAGATTTTATTGTTGTTGGGGATGAGTTTAGTGTCGTTGAAAATCGGCTTTACATCTATGAAATCTTTTTTTTTTTGGGAAATAGAGAGGATTCGTGTTTACCGTATTGGTCGATGCCTTAACGTAAAGAAGACTGGAGGAGTATGGGGAGGCCTGTGCCCAGATGTAGACCACATCCAGAGCTGCGGGACTGTTCGAAAGAGATACCGCGGCCTTGGAACACAAAGGGCAAAAGAAGGAACATGGATGGGTTTTAGTCAGTAAAAGTCTGACACTCCCTTCCACTTCACCCAGAGCGGGAGGAGTCATTTGATGATTCCCCATCCCAAAAAAAAAGATGTAGACCACATCTATACTTATTTATAAAGAGGTACAATTTGTTTGTATGTGGCGGGTAATCTTCGGAACTAATAAAATAATCCAATTCTAAAAAAATTTTCACTAATAGAAAGATACATTATTCGTGGGTGCTATACGCTAAAAGTGATATTTATGTCATACATATTAGCCGAGCTATCATATTTTTTGAGAATACCATCACTCGTCCAAACACAAACCCTAAATAATTTTTTTAATAAAAAAAGATGGCGGCGTATTTTCATAACTTTCATTTTTTAAGACATTCGTTTCATAAACTTGTACTCGTACACCTTTATATTTACAAATAAACATTTCTTTGATCGCGTTTGCCTATCTGCTGGCCATTAAAACTTTTTCTGTCAGTCTAGGGTAACTTTTAACAAGCTGCGATGATCGACGGTGTAGATCTTTTTTCGCCTATCTTTCTGCTGTCGAGTTTAGAAGCTCGATGTGGGCCAATCAGATGAAGACATGCTTTTTTCTTTTTGAAATAAAAAAAAAAGTTTTTGTTCATGATTCGCTAGTTAGGTTCGTAAATATTTTAATGTGGAAAATAAGTATGTAGCATTACCTATTAGTCAGGCTTTCAAAGTGAGTATTTCGTGATAAATCTACAGATGTTTAACGCTGTTTCTAATGCTGAAGAAACTATATTGATATTATCATTAACACTAGAAACGGGATATTTACCCAACTTTACTTTTCCCAACTATTTTAGGGGTCGGCTTCCAGACTAACCGGATGCAGCTGAATACCAGTATTTTAATTTTACGTGGGTTGACTGCCTATCTGACCTCCACAACCCAGTTAGTCATACCCTTTGGTAAGACTGGTTGTCAGACTTTCGGGCCACTGACTACCTCTAACGACTGTCAAAGATTTACAAATGACAACCGGGACCAACGATAATGTTAGTGACCATGACGGTTTAAAAATTTTTAGACTATGTTGATGTTTTATTGACCTTCTTTGCTGATTTACTATTAAAAACACTAGCTATTACTGTCCCACTGCTGGGCAAAGGCTTCTTCTTATACAGAGAAGGCACGACTATTGATCACCACGCTTGCTCAAGACGGGTTCGCGATTTCAGACTTATGTTAATTTATAAGTCCAGGTTCCTTCACCGATGTCTGTCATAACCAAGATATACTTAAAAAGTACATATTATTTTGAATTGCATAACAAATATTCCATTTGCTTTTACAGAACTCACCCGAAATTGAATTATATTCCGAAGATATAGGATCTTGGTCGTTCAATATTAAGCTGAATGAAAAAAGAGGCGAAACGAGTCCTCTAGACAGGAATTAATTTGTCCAAGAAGAGGCTCATATACCATGAAATCGGTCAAATTCAGCCAGACCTAAAGATAAGCTAAAATATAGCTTATCTTTTGGTAAGCTAAAAGATAGATAAGCTAAAGGATAGCATATCGTTAGGTCCTCACTCTTAGTTTTCTCCAATGGAGAAATACCTTTTATTATTCAATGTGAACAACTTTACCGTGACTGAAGAACGATAACGTGTGTTATTACTGATTACAATGTGAAGTTGAGAACACTAATTGAATCATTAAGTTACACTATCGGAATGGAGAAATCACTAAGTTAATAGCATACTACAACATTATGTAAAATAACTTGTTGCAGGATGGAATTAGTCGCTTTATATGTTAACTAGTGACCCGCCCCGGTTCGCAATGTTTTAACGACTTGATAAAACATTGAGATTTTGTTATTATCCATTATATTAAAATTTATGTTTTATACAGAACCAAAGAAACGATGGATGGATTGTGTGAGGAATGATATGAAAGATAAAGAAGTAAATGATAGCATGACGGTTGACAGAGGAGAATGGAAGAAAAAAACGTGTTGCGCCGGCCCCAAATAACATGGGACAAGGGCAGGAAGATGATGATACAGAAACCAAAGTAATTCCGGAGTAATGGTAAAAACCGCATCAAAATTAGTTGGGAAGTTTACTGGTAACTATAGTTGTAAACATTTGTCTGACGCTTTTAAAATACTATAGTCAAAGCATGTTAGTTATTGTTATGAGTAAATGTGGATACCAAACACAGCCTAAGGCGTCGTGGATGACTCCTTAGTTTTAGCCAGCTATAACAGAAGGAACGGGTGAAGGGCGGGCGTTTTGAGAGACGGTCGTGTGTAATTGTCGTTCAAAAAGTGCTGTGTTTCAACCTAGATTGATTAAATAATTTTTGATTTGATTTTGAAGATGGTGGGATCTCCATCCCACCATCTCACAAAACCAACGACCAGAGGCCCACATTAGCAAAGGAACGAAAGAACTTGAAGTGATGAGGATACGCCTTGGCACAGCTGTAGGTCAATGCAGACTAACAGTTCACTCAGTACACAGGAATAGTAACCTTGTATTTTATTTAGAAAGTTCAACCACTATTTAGATTGTCGCTTGTGCTTGTAAACAACATTATAAAAATGATATAAGAAAACGATAACATTGCTCATAGTTGACACGATTTTTCTGTTGGCAAGCGTCCTGGTAATTATATTTTATAGTTGGTCGCTGGGCCATTCTGTAGCGGTTTATTGCTTTACGGTGGGCCGTTAAAATGTTTAATGTATCTACCTGTTTTCAGGAAGTTAACTTAAAGTACCTCATGCTTTGTTGTCTATATCGATGTGTACGTAAAATGTTGCATTGGAGAGCGAACTCTTTATACAATAGAAATTTATTTTTGGTTTCATTATCATCATTTTCCAGTCCTTATCTCATGCTAGTTGGGGTCGGCGCAACACGCATTTTTGTTATAATTATAATTATACTTGAAAACGCCGCCATCATGGCCGTCGTATTTTATCTACTCATGCACCCATGCACCTTTGTATCCCTTTCACAATGGTCTGTACGGATACCATTAATTGAGATTAAAAGCCACTTCGATTTGCTAATATCACTATGTTAATTTAAATCAGTAGGTACCAATACTTGCACAAAGTATTGATTTTGTAAATAACACTAGAATTAGATGTTCTATTAGGTACACCTCTGCCTAGCCCTTCAGTGATTACAGCCGTGATGTTATGTTATATTATAGCACTTTTCTTCTTTATCGTGTAGTAGTGCTTAACCTGGTGTACGAGTTTTTATGCCACCCATGGTCCTCTGACTTGGCTTATTAACTCTAAAATAAGGTAACTGAAAAATTGAATGCTGACACAAGAGTAAGTCATCACGGTCTTTAACAAGAATCTATTAATAATTGCCAAAAAGTAGAATATGAGAAAAAGATTTTCAGTGACATCTTATAACAAGAACACTCTATTTCCAGCCTTCATTACTAAAAAGAAGTCCTTATTCAACGCAAACGAGATGACGAATGGCGTAGTTCTAGTTTAGCTAATAAATAAGCCGAGTGCTAATGAGATTGAATCTGTTTTAATTTTATTTGCTCCGTGAAGGATTTCCACTGAGCTCGGAACTTTCTGTTAATGTTATTCAGGTTAAATTTTATTGATAGGCATTTGGAATTATTATTTAGACAAGCATAACATCACGCTAGTAATCCTCGAAGGGTTAGTCAAAAATGTACGTAAATTCAGCCAGTTATATTTAAGTCCCAAATTATAGGGGGCGAGCCTATTGCTATCAAGCGGGCACGTATCCAGAGTCCTGGCTGCTACTGAGAAAATTCCTACTCGAAAAAAACCAATAACACTACCCGACCCGGGAATCGAAGCCATCTCATGCTCAGCAGTCGCGCGTGCGACCACTGGACTAATGAGGCAGTCATTCGATTATTACTACAAAAATATTTACATTTATGTTATATTCGCACAGCAGCTAAGTACGATTAGTCAGTAGATACCACTTTAAAAAAGGTTGTACTGTGTGTGTATCCTACAGTACAACTTTTTCCAAGACTTCAATTAAATTAAAATTATAATTCTTTCATTAACACTCTCAACAGAATCAAAAATCAACTTCATAAGCATTAAAACATTACTGAATCCTCACTTACAAATACCAACGAAAACTCAAGACAAGATACTGTCGCCATAATTTATAACTGAAAAAGCAATTTCACATTGAAGTCGGCACTGTGCACACATGCTGAATGAGCGTTATATTAAAACAAAGATAAATTAATATTATGTCCACGGAACTGAGTCGTTGCGAGTGTGTCGACGCCTTTATATGCCGCACAACTTTCCTGATTTCATTAAAACTATTTAATTGACGAAATGGGCCGCATTGTAGTATTTTAGTGACGAAACGGGGTGGAACTCCGTAAATCCGTATTTGTGGTTATAAGTCCGTTTTCGTGTGTTGGTGGTGAGGGATTTGTGAATGTAGTGTTATACACTAGTTTTGTGATGATCATCATGATAAAGGCTTATGGATCTATCATCATCGCCCAATCCAATCCAACTTGTAAAAAGTAGAGGTTATGTATTTCACCAGCATTTTTTTGTGGTGCTGAAAAGTCTTGAAAGGCTTGTCAATAATCACCACGTTTGACAGATGAACTGAGTTTCTGTGACCATAAAACAATTTTCCTTTCTTTATATTATAGCTATTTAGTCACATTCATGAAAAACTTTTATTCATAGAGAGCTAACAATAGAACCATACTAGTTCGGTACTTCGAAAAACTATATTGAGGTCACGTTAAGAGCCATATGGCTCAATAGTACCTATGAATTGAGACTTACATATTGCGGTCCCGGTTCGGGTTTCGGCACCAAATATGCTTACGTCATCATGAGTGTGCTAAGCCCTATTAGGTCGAAGTTATAACATCTGAAAAGGCCCCAAGAGTAAGTAAGTGTTTTTATTTCAGTGCTATATAATTTAATTGTTACGATTTTTTTCTCAGATTTCACTCGAGTCCCCAACTATCAGACAGTAAAAATTTAACTATGTACCTACTTAGCGGAGTAGTTTTTTATTGAAATTGTTACATTTTATGCTCGCTAGTAAGAGCTAGCAAAGATGTATTTTTTATATTTCTCATACTTATTTTGGTGGCTCAAAATGGGGCCACGACGCTTTTATTTCACATTCACTTTATACCCTTCTACATTGTTTGTAGCGTCTCCCTTGTGTGTGTTTTGGTGAACCCAAAGATGAATCTTAGGAGGTGAAAATCTAAAATATTTATTCGAGAAAGCTTTAAGGACATCATCTATTTACCCTATCTACCTAAATATTTGTAAGAAAAAGCTTAGATTAACTTAGACTTAATCAGAAATGAACGATAATGTCCAATTATGAAGAGCAATACCTCGTGAACTAACCAAAGCGACAATTCGTATTGATTTTCTCAAACACACATTCTCTTGCTAGCAGAACAGATGGCCGATGGGGCCGAAAAGTTCGGGAGTGGTGACCGCGAACAGGAAGACGTTGCGTTGGCCTCCCACTAGGTGGACCGATGACCTGGTGAAGGCGGGGATCCGCTGGATGCGAGTCGGGACTGGTCAATGGCGACTATTGGGGGAGGCCTATGTTCAGCAGTGGACGTCTTTCGGCTGAAATGATGATGATGTTGATCTCACTCATTTGCGCGGCGACCTCTGTCAGTGTGATCGTCACATCGCCCCTTAAGACACTGTGAGAGAAATCCTTAAAGCAACTTAATCTAGCTCATTAAAATCTGTTCTTCCGTACCTGCACCTAAAATACATCGCATTTCTAGTTTCTACCTTCTCTTGCACTATTTTAATACCTACCTAGAACATCTAAATCCACTCCACATTCGCTAAGCCCTCCTCCGCCACTCATTCATACCACAATACCTCTGCTAATTGGATTAGAAGTGAGTTTTGTAGATCAAAACCCATAGAGGAAGATAGTTGGTAAAGAGCGCTTAAAGCAATCATTCGACCACGTTTGGTATTAGTTGAAACGGAATAGATTGGTACAGTCACGGGTACCGATATGTATTCACATTCAAAATTGGAACCTGATTTTTTTTTTGCGAAATATCAATTGAAACTTTAAGACCACCTATTTAATCTTACTTACGGAAGTAAATACGAAATTTATCATTATAAATGCGAAAGTTTGTAAGGATGTATGGATGTTTTTAGTTACTGTTTCACGCAGTAACTAATGTACGGATTTGGATGATATTTGGTACATATCGGTAGTATAATCTCGAGGGACAATTATCGAAATCCTCGGGGGCGAAGCCGTGGGCATAAGCTAGTTCCATAATAAGATAGGGTCCAAATGCCTACTCGGCTCGGAATAGCATAAGTTTTTAGTAAATACCGACGAAGAATGTTTGTAAATGTACACTTATTAGTGCTCAAAATTGTACGAAAGGTTTCCATACTTCTTCTTTTTCTGGTCTTATCCCATCTTTATTTGGGTCGGCTCTCCTGATCATTCTTCTCCAAAGATGTACTTTCTGGGTCGTCATCGAAAGAAATCAACAGGACTTCATACAACAAGCAAAAACTCACGCACACATGGATACGCTTTACGTACAGCGAGTGCAAGCGCACTCGCGACTGATATTCCTTTAATATCGGTATATGTACACATTTATGTGTGCGTACTTTCTGTAGGTATATATGTACCTATTAGCCTGGCTACTATTGATTTCTGTAATAATAACTGGCTTAGGTTTGAGACTGCAGTCTTGCAATAATGTGAATCTGTTAGCTTAATGTTGAGATGTTATACAGACCGTTCATAAAGTTGGAGCAATGTGTCCAATCTGCGAGCAGTAGGTCTTGAATCAAAACGTAAGCGTCAAATCATATTATTGTCATATAAGTCCTATCATAGCACTCTAGAGAAAGTCTGGTTGCATGTTGCAAGAATGGCTGCAAAACGAAATAAAAAAATCGGGGTCTGTCATAAAAAAATCTCAGAATTTATACGGCTTAATGTACCTAATGGGGGTGTGCTCGTCTTGCCTAGGTTGGTCCGTGGATGGGTGACCACCCATTACATACCGCTGTGATTCGGAAACCACAGTAAGCCGTTGGTCCCGGCTGTCAATTGTAGATCTATGACAGTAGTTAAGTAGTCAGTGACCCGAAAGTCTGACAACCAACCTTCCCAGGGGAAAAAAGCAGTTAGTACCACCCAGAACTGAATTTTGGAAGTCAGGTAGGCAGTCGCTCCATCTCGCTCAAGGCAGATGATGATGAATGTAATGTGTGTGACAGTGTAATTTACAAATTTTCGTTAATGATTTTAGTGATATTAAAATTATTGTGACACAACTACACTATCGTTGAAGGACAAATAATGCCAAAACTGTTAACACTCCCACAATTCACCAAAACAGCAGGCTTCGTTATCTCCAGCTAAGACACTTATAATCAGGCAGCCACATCTATCGTCTAATCATCGCGCTCGCTCCAACATAGTCACAAGCAGAGCCGCTAATTAAGTACGCCTCTACGCTCATACGAACGGATTAATTTCGGTTTACCGGGCGCCAGAGCGGTTGCCATGGTAACGCGTCAATGTGATTTATGTAATTTTACCTGTACGTAGCTAATAGTGTTTAGCGGGTGTAAGATGGAGGAATATTGGGATTTGTTGGTGATATATTGTTGCGGAAGATAATTATTATGAATTTTCTTGAGAAAACTAGAATATTGTTATTTTACTATGGACCAATATTTTCTCTAGACCAATGACAAATATGAACCGAATGATTTATTCTTACATACGCAAAATATGCGATTTGGACGTGGAGCTGCGGACACCAGCCCGATATACAATACAATACAAATTCACTTTTTAAAAATAAACTGTCACTAACGTGATATCTTCCGTGATTGTTTATAATTTTGAGCTCCCTCAGATATTTCGACGTTGTTAACCCGCGATCATGGTGCTTGCAACAGCGTCGAAATATCGAGAGCTCAAAATTATGAACAATCACGGAAGATATCCCGTAAGTGAAAGTATAAGTTTACAATACAAATTCTTACATAGGTAAATACTCGTGTGATACTTGGTTTTGAAACTGACACTCGTGTTTTGAAAACTGCGGTTACGCAACAGTTCCATAAATTACTATTTTAATTACAATACACCAAAAATAACACATTCCGTACGTGGTAATAACAATATACCACTATAATTTACATCAACAATTATTTTCCAGAATCAAGATTAGATCTTTGACAGTCGTTACCAAGGATATCGTATTACCCAGTACTAACTGGGTTGTGGAGGTCAGATAGGCAGTCGCTCCATTTAAAATACTGGTATTCAGCTGCATCCGGTTAGACTGGGTGCCGACCCCAAGATAGTTGGAAAAGGCTAGGCAGATGATGATGAATTATATAAAAATTGATCATTTAACAAATTCACAGAAGAACCTCCATTTTCAATAACACCAGAAACAGGAATGGAATAAAACTTATCATTCGTTTCGTTTCTACAATTTTCAAAGGAAAAATTCTGTGGGTACCAGAAGACCTCTAAAATACTGTAAGTGAAGGGGAAGGGAAGCCAAAGAAAATTAGCTCAATAGTGCTCTGAAATGTACGAGTCTTATGCAATGCCGGACGTTTGGACTTTAAGAATGTTTTTCTACGCTCAAATTGTAGAGAAAAGTCGCCATTTTGTAAAATGGGAGTCATTGAGAGAACCGTGTGAGGCAGATGTTGTTTTATAGGAATTGATGTTGCTAGTGCATCACGTAGATTAATCAATGAAGTACTTTTCGTATGGGCATTGTTTTAAAATGACATCACGCAAGTGTAATGCCTGAAGGTTTAGACAGAGCTTTACTTAGTGTAGCTACATACTTCGCTAGTTATGTCGAAGTCCCATGAAAAGGGGGCGAGCGTATTGCCATTAACCGGATACAAATTCAAAACTCCGTGGCTGCTACTGAGAAATTCCTGATGGAAAAACACAAAAACACTTTTCACTTAACCTGGCACTATTAATGATGAAATTTAAGATATTACAAAAATACTTCCTAGACATCCTCGTTGGTCTAGCGGTCACAAGGTTCTGGGTTTGATCTCCGTGTTGGGCAAAGTGTTATTGGGTTTTTCCATCAGGAATTCTCAGTGGCAGCCACGGAGTCTGGATCTGTGCCCGGTGGATGGCAATAGGCTCACCCCCTATTACGGGACTTTAACATGACTGGCGAAACGTGGGTGTAATATTAGGTACACCTCTGCCTAACCCTTCGTTGATTAAAGGCGTGATACTAAATTTTAAAAAAATGATGGACATGGCAATCAAACATCCCCATGTTCAGTAGTGGTGCGTCCACTAGACCGTTGGCGTTGTCCATGGCGTTGATCTACTCGTGAAAACCACCTTATAAGGACATCATTAGCATGTCTTTTAGATGACTCAAAACGGCAAAAAAGTCACAGTAACTTCCCCCTACATTATGAAAACACATCTTAAACTTTCTCCTATTCTTGTCTAGAAATTCATTTCTTCGCAATACCTTGATTGGCAGCCAAACCCAGCCATTATGGGAAAGTTCCCTTTCGTAAAAGCTAGTAACTCGAGCGCAGCAAGGTGACCCTTCAGATTCATAAATCAAGCCGATGCAAGGTTGCTTTCAACTGTAAAAGGGCCCCCCACAAAGGTGCGAATGTTCGCGCGACTGTACGAACTTAACCGCAAGTTACTCGCTCACCATGCGTCTTGCGACAGTGACGACAGAAAAAACAAATGAAAAAAATTGCTTAGAGCATGCTGCAAGTTATCGTGATGCGATTTACGACGTTTTGGTACGCACGAAGACCAATCAAGCTTTAAAACCAGTTTATACAGATCTCTTACTGTAGGGGAAACCAATACAAAGCGTAGCCATGTTATACTGGAAATTGCCATGTTATGATTGATGTGTCGCCGTCTGTACGTATGAAAACAAGCAACTTGCGAGTGTCGCTTGATGCACATCGTGCCGTTCTCGTATCGCGGGCCATAAAAGGAGCCTGAGATAACGCGATATCGTCTCCAATTGCGTCACGTTTGTGCACCTGACTTCATAGAAAATAAATGAACGTGCAGTGACGTACGAGTTACGACAAGTCAGAGCTGTGTGAAGGACCCTTAAAGCCAAAATCCAACTGAAAATCATTTGACGTCTTGTCAAAACGGCTATGATTGATATTGACGGCAAAAGGCTACGTCTCAAATGAATGGCTTCTGTTTTTAATGATTACGTTTGAGTTCCATCGAAACGTTAAGCTTCAAAGACATTGTTTAAGTTCAATGCATTTTGATGAAAAGTAGACGACTACAAGGGTATTAGTGAGGAATCTTGATTGATTGGATAGCTGCAATGTGACTTGTGAGAATAAATGAAACCTTAAGACTGAAATAAATTTTTGTTTAGACTATTTTCTTTTTGAGACACTAAACTTTCAAATTATAAATAAAAATGATAACATAACATCACGCCTACCCGTCGGGGGTTACAGTTGTGTACCTAATGTTACGCTAGTTTTATTTTAAGTCCATTATAATATGGGGCGGCCGTATTGCCATTAACCGGGCACAAATCCAAAACTCCGTGGCTGCTACTGAGAAATTCCAGATGGAAAAACCCAAAAACACTTTGCCCGACCCGGGAATCGAAACCAGGACCTCATGCTTAGTCATGCTAGCGAAGGAGGCGGCGGAACGTGAGAGGGAGATAGCCTCACGTCCCAGCCGCCGCGGGAGGAGAAGCACCAGGAGAAGCACCGGGCGTCGGGGGCCACGCCGTGATGGCTCTCGGCCACCGTAGGCGCGGGCCTGTGGACGGTGAGTAATGGGCTAGCTCGCCGTCCGTCCGTCGTATGACGACGGGCAGGCCGTGTCGACGGCGCGTTCGTGTTCCACGCGCGCCTCAAAGAGTTGTCAGCAACGGGAGGGGCCTGCAAGGGCCGGTGCCTGCCAGGGCTGCGGGACTGTTCGAAAGAGATACCGCGGCCCTGGAACATAAAGGGCCAAAGAAGGAACATGGGTGGTTTTTAGTCAGTAAGAGTCTGACACTCCCTTCCGCCGCGCCCAGAGCGGGGGGGGGGGGGTCATTTGATGATTTCCCACCCACCAAAAAAGAAAAAAAAAAGGACCTCATGCTTACCGGTCGCGCTTGTGACCGCTAGACTAACGAGACAATAAAAAATAAAATTAGACAAAATAATAATTGTACTGTAAAACGGGCGTCCGCAACTCATAAAAAGCGCAAAAAAATTATAAAAAGAATAATTAGAAAATATTTTCTATGAAGTACTCTGGGTAGAAAAAGGTTAATATTAACGAAAGAAATTACCTTACATTGATAAAGCATTAAAACAACATTACTATCGAATACTATCATAATAGCCTAACACCTCCTTCCCAAAAATTTCGTCAACCAGCGAAAACATAATACACCTCATACAAGGTCGATTCATATCACCAGGAATCATTAACTTGAGCCCAGATAATCCTTAATACAAGGGAATAAGGTCTATAATTGGCATTAATGGTGCTTGCCGTGTGAGAAGTCGGAAGTCCGCCGTGTCACGCCGGACCGGACCTGTTCACTCGAAAATGAAACCAATTAAGACTGTGGTCCAAGTTAGAGGTGTCAGCGAGTGTTGGAGAGACCACGATTTAGGTTAAATTTGTCTGTACCTGCCAGTATGCTGTCCAGTATGGACAAGCCATGATATTATGGGCAATCAGTTTTGTCTTAAAAATTGGTTATATTTATTGGTGATAGTTTTAAACACTAGCAAGTAATGTAAAATAAATTTATTAAAAAAAAATTGCTCGTCGATTAGGAGTGGTGGTTAAAGTTTTCTAGCCGACACAGAGAATACACCTCGATACCAACTCAAGGTCTTCTAATTATAGTTATTATCTACTAAGTACAGACGCCAGCACATCAAGCTACTACAATCTGTCAAATTTCTTTAATAGATTATCAACTTTATCGCTAAAGCATTATGTTCAAGGTTGATTGGGAAAATTTGACAGTTTCGGGTAGCTTGATGTACTGGCGTCTGTACATTTTATAAAACGACGACAAACGGACACTTATACGTAAAAGTACTCCTCCACATCGCTGTCATCCGGGAACGTGTCCAGAAGACCGGCAGCATTGTCACGTCTTCTTATATCTGTTTAGTACCTTTGTCAAACAAAAGTTTTGAAAATGTTTTACTTTTGCTTGTGAACGTTTTTCAAGTACTTCATTTGTATAGGAGAAAAAAATTATGAAACTTTTAACTAATGAGGACCGGTCACTATTAAAAGTCTCTGAATTTTATCCGTCATCGTGCTCTTTATATGTCTACTATCCTTTTTGAAACGCCATTAGTTTGTATCATAGAGAACACTCTTTACCACTTACTTAAACTCGTCGACGTCTGCTGTCGATTTCAGTATTGACCTCTTAGAAATTACACTTTGGGAATTGAAAACATTTTAGGTAATAACAACAATTAAACCGTTACTCGTACTGTTCGTAGTTTTAATGGTAGAAAGTTTTGAGATTTGGTAAAGAACGTTGCTTGAGAAAATATTTAGTAAGATACTGTTTCTTTCCCAATCATTTTGAATTGACAAGATAATATTACATTTGTTGTTTTTGTTGTGTATCGGAAATCTATACTTAATATTATAAATCCGAAGAGTTTGTTTGGTTGAACGCGCTAAACTCAGGAACTACTGGTTCGAATTTAAACATTCTATTAGTGTTGAATAGCCCATTTATCGAGGAAGGCTATAGGCTATATAACATCACGCTCCAACTAAAAGGAGCGCAGCATCAACGAAAATTTTTTGAAAAACGGGGATATTTTGAGCTCCAGCTAGAGTTTTAATAACAACAAAAAAATCCTTGTAAAGAAAAATCAAAATGAGACTTAGCTAAAGTCTGTTTGTACTTATTCCACGTAGTATCGGAAAGACTAGGGCCATTTGTGATTTCCTTGAAGTAAGATTAGGTATAAATAAACCATTGTAACTTATCATAGATATAACGTCATCTAAACTTATACCTTCTTTTAACATAACAAGGACCTCCTTCATTCTTTTATGACCAACACACCTCCACTTGATATTTTCCCCTCAAATACTCAAAAGATTAAATTACAAGAATCTCTTCGGTTACTCAAAAGGCCCAACCTTAAGTTGGATCAAACATTTAAGAGACAGGTCTCTAAACAATCATTCTTTTCTTACATTCAAAGCTCAGAACTTAAGTAAGAATGAATAGTAATTCATTTGTTTTAATCAAGTCTCCTCCGAAGAGTCCACGTAAAGTTTTTTTATTGTCAGTTAGAGGCACCATAAAACTTGAATTCAATTAACCTTTCTTCAAAAACACAGGACAAGCAGAATGCCTATAAAATGCGAAGATACGAGCAATTCGTTTAGACTCAGTGGCCGAGAAAGGACGATAGTGTCTAAGCAATAAAGTCCATAGTTATTATGTGAGTTTTGGAGATTTTTTCGAGGTTTATGCCTGGCCTCAGGATGTATGGAACTATAAAAGGATTATTGCCGGGATGAGCCGTACGTCATACGTCTAAATAATGTACGGCGTAAGTGCCAGTTTCTTTTTTCTTTTTGCTTGGCTTTTTTGTATTTTCGAAATACTTGTGTTTAGCTAAGCTAATTTGGTAGTCGGATTGGCAGAGACCACACGTAATCCGCTCAGTAAGGCCAACTAAAAATAGATAAAAACGTTTCAGTTCACCGCAATCATTAGTACCACAACACATTACCGACGTCCTCTTAAAATAAACAAAGAAGAAAAGACAAAACGAGATCGACTCACAAAAGCTGAACTCCGTGTGGACAGTCCCCAGCAAAGTCTATGAAAAATACTCTTTATCCTCTTTTTATGTCTACGGTAAGGTTTTTAAAACATTACGTGTATGGGATTTGCTCACGTATAAAGCATTATGTTTTTCAGTTTGAACGGGCTTAACAAGACAAAGAAGGATGTAGTCGTTTTTATGATTTATTTCATTAGAGATGTATGGGAAACTCGCTTAGTTCCGTGACTTAGTTACCTTATAAAGGGTGAATTTCTAGAAATATGTAATCCAATTTCAGTCTGTTTTTCCATTACTTCAGTTTTATCTTTTACCGTGTGGTAAATATACACGTATATTATTACGTAGGTATTGCGTACATAACAAAAAAATAATATATATATAACATGACGCCTGTAATCCCCGAAGGTTAAGACAGAGGCGTACCTAAAACTTTCACCCCATTTGGCCAGTACTGTTTAAGTCACATGTAATTGGGGACGAGCCTATTGCCAACACCCGGGCACAAATCAAGACTCTGTGGCTGCTACTGAGAAATACCCCTAAGGGTAACTACACTACCAGCACATGCTCAGCATGTAGCAGCTCAGTAGCATTTCCAACCACTATACCAACGAGGCAGTCTGCCCTAACCCCTACTGATTGTGAGGTTTTTTGTTTGTTTTTGTTTAGTGTGGTTAAACCCGGTTTCAAAGTTTTTATGCAGCCCACCATTGAGCCTCTGACTTGGCTTTACATGCCGTCGAGACATATGTCTCAGGCATGCTAGTTTGGTTTCCTCAAGATGTTTTCCTTCACCGAAGCAACTGAAGCATGTGATAATTCCATAAGCACATGAATATGAAAAATCAGAAGTGCATGTCTTGGGTTTGAACTCGAGACCTATGAATTGGTAGTTCGACGGTCATACCACTAGGCTATCAGTGGTGGTGATTGCAGTTCGTCAAGACTTTTAATCAGCCTGTGTGGTCAAGAACACTACGAACAAATTCATTGTCAGATATTTTAATAGGTAATTTTACCGCTTTCTAGGAAAACATCGGAGCCGTACCCGGAACCCACCCACACCGCATAATTATATTTCATATTAAAAAAGCGGTCAAGTGCGAGTCGGACTCACCCATGAAGGGTTCCGTAGCAGCAAGTAACATAATATAAAAGTTCTTGTAGTTCGTTGTAGCTTTGATCGATGTTTTTTTTTATATTTGAGTTGATTGAATGAAAGGTAAATAAGGACAGACAGACAGACATGACGAATCCATAAGGGTTCCGTTTTTTGCCATTTGGCTACGGAACCCGAAAAAAGACGATGATACGATGACGTCATATGTACTCAAAGATACTCGTCAGTATTGGTGGATTCGTTCGCCATTCCAATAGAGGTTTTCATTTACATCTGAAAACAGAGTCATCGATGTACAAACGAATTCCAATAAACCGAAGCATGCGGCGCGGTGTTGCCAAAGTTATTTCAGTTATTTTTCTGTTTGTATTATTCTATAAATTAATATTAGGCTTTCTGACTTATCTTTTGCTATATTTTCTGATATTCGACCTGCAATGTTTGTAAATACTGACTGATGATATTTTAAAGTACTTACAAGTTATCGCTTCGATATTTTTTTTACATAACACATAACATCACGCTTGTAATCTCAGAAGGGTTGGGCAGAGGTGTACTTAATTATATCTACACCCACATTTCAACAGTTATGTTTAAGTCCATGCAACAGGGGGAGAGCCTATTGCCATCAAACGGTCACAAATCTAGACTCCGTGGCTGCTACTAAGAAATTCCAGATGCAAAAATCCAATAACACTTTGCCCGACCTGAGAATCGAACCCAGGACCTCATGCTCAGCAGTCATTCTTGCGACCACTCTATCAACGAGAAGACGATAAATAAATTATAATAAGTTAAGATAATGTTGTATTTTTATAATTTTTTTTAATAACTACCCTACATCGCCCCTTTGAACTAAAGACTTTATTACAAAGTTAAAATCCGTTTAAAACCTTTAATTTAAACCTCACCAACATTTCTAAATTCAAATATCGGTGTACAACAAAAAAATATAGTTGGCTACAGTAAACATGGGACTTTGTGATTGTGACTGACATGCGAAATATTGGCTCTCTGTCGCTTTCCAAATATTGACAGTCTTGCTATGTATATATGAATTTTGACTCATGTTAAATATTACTTTTTCATTTGACAAACGCTGAGTTGCTCTGTGTTTGAAACTTTCTGTTTTACACAGGATTTTCATTTTGATTTGTGAAAATGTTTTTTTTTTTAATTTTTTATTGAGTTAGGTTAGGTTATTTATTTATCTATGCGCATAGATAAATAAATGTATGAAACGTAGGAATTGTACACAATTCATAGGAAATATACAATTCCGAGCCTACTTAGGAAATGTGAAAATAATGTTTCAAAGATTCTTTAATACAGATTTCCTGTGATAATTATGTTTGTATTTCCTAGGAATTGTACGCAATTCCGAGATGATACTAGAAAATATTAATAGTCGACTTGATAACCTCCTCCTTTATGTCAGTTAAAAATGGCGTCAAAAAATTCCTCCTCAACGCTGAATGAAACAAACCGGTAATGTCAAACTGGTAATGTCGACAAATTAAATTAAATAATCAAATAAACATCACTATCCAAGCTGCCAGTATCAATTAGTGAATTATGCAAAGTGGATAGTCCATCGGTATATAATCTGATTCACTTAGGGCGAGCCTACCTACTCGTGGCACGTAACACATGTTCAATCGTAAACCCGCTAACGTACTTAGGGGATCTGAAATATGGCCTAAGAGACTATAGTGAAAATATTTAGTAGAATAAAGCTTTTGGCCGCGATTTTGCTGACAATACAAGAATAAAAGTATGTTTTTTTTTCGACTTTGGATCACGAAATAACATACCAAACCGTAACTAAATAGGGAATTCTACAGTTTTCTCATCAATGTCAGCATTATCTGGTCTATTATTTTTATTATGAATAAACAGAATAAATTCTAAGACCATGTGTAATCTACTGGCATCTACCTGGCCCGGAGTGGTAGATTAATGTCCCGCAGAAAAAGAGGCTTTATCCCAGCTGTGCGAATGTTAAAGACTGTTCCCAGCAAGATTATTTTTGCGAGGTTCCACATCAGATCTTCGTTTTCCAGTAGCTAACATCATAGTTATCTTTACTTTTTGAGTAAAAAAAATCGTAGACAAATTAAAATTTAAAGACTCCATTTCAAAGACAATTGTATCATTTGTCAGATCAAGATTAACAACAATTATGCAAATTGTATGGTTGACCAGCATATTATTTGGTTCGAAGAGGCCGGACCCATTCATGCCTCGCACCCAACGCGTTCGGATCAGGAGCGTAACGTGTGGTCTACGTTGCGGCCTTAGGAATAGCGAAATATATTCGAAATGATATCCGTCACTTCTTCTTTTTCATGTGTCAATGTATTACATTTTGTCTCACTAGTACATAGCGACCTGAACACCTGTGTGTCAGTTTTTTATATGACTGTCAATAATTTATATATTTTATTTACCTAACCTTATGAAAGCTTACAGACCAATGCATGTTTGTTAGCAATAAGATTTCATGTGCGTTTGTTATTGTTGTTATGGGTGTAAGAAGTGGCTTCTTCCTATGATTGCAATGATAATTATAATTATTGCGTCATATAATACTTAAGCAGAACCAACTTTGCCAAATACCTAGATGATCGATTGCTTTAATAAAGCGCAAAAAACGCTTAACTACAACTTGACACCAGCACTTGAAAACAAATTGAAACGTTTCCATCCCCATCTATTTATATCCAGTTTTATAATAGTCATTCTATTTCCAATAAGGCCAGCACTTCTCCCTCTATCAGGCCAGTCCACATCACATCGCCTATTCCGCGGCCTGAGCCTAAGACCGTGCAACATTGTTTCCCCAACGTGACTGCCGAGAGCCGACGAGGATTAAGTTCTGTACTGGTATTGTGCTTCAGTTTCAGTACGCAGTGGAGGCGACGTTGCGTGAAATTCTTCAACGTCCCTGTATAGAAGCGTTAATATGATTCGTCATCATCCGATCATTGGTGGGCGTTTGGAGAGAGTTATGGAAGAGTTAGGGGATTAGGATCTATTTCAGTACGTTTTATGGTGTTTTTATTTTTTTCTCAATTTGATATTTATTTTGTAGTTGATAAAAATATAATATTTGTGAAGCTTATAGTATTCTCACGAATTTATAGACTATTAATTTTACACTGTTCAAGTTTTTCCCAGAAAATTCAAAGCTTCGCTTAAGCTTTGAATTTTCTGGGAAACAAAATACCCATGCTGCTTTCCAGGTACCTGCTAAGTAAATTCTTCAATCAATCGCTAAGTACATTAGAATCTGGGTTCAAAACTAAACAAGCTTTAAAGAAATAACGAAAACCGTCTGGTTTATTCAAACAATTTCATAAAAAAATAGCTTTTAAAAAACATGTCCAAAAATTGCAACTAAATTGAGATTCGAACTCAAACTCCACAAGCACTATTAGAGCTCTCAGTGGGCAACGGATTATAATACTCCATGTAAATGATGGTTCAGAACTTTAAACTACGTTACTCTTGCTAATGGCCCTGAGTGCATTTATCCTCCCACCTATGGAGTCGGCAGTCGAATATAGACCCGAAAAACTACGCTCCATTGGGTCATGGTTCCACCTAAGCCATGGTTAAGCCTTTGAAACCCTTGCTTTCGAGTTCGTTGCATAGTAATTGATGGAGAGATGGGCGCCCTGAATTTTCTTGGAGAATGAACGGTAGCATCTTAGTGACGTAAGACGACCATAGCAATATGGTATACGATACAAACTATACTATCCATTAGTGGTAACAAAATTTTTTTCACCAAATCATTGGTCGAGACGGATCGTGATTCTGTAATCAATGAAATACCAAAATCAATAAAAGACGAAATAAACGCGAAATATTTTAAGCAAAAATACAAAAAAATACTATTACAACTGCATAAACAACTTAGTCTAAGAAAATACTTTGTAATACTGATGTGTATGTGTGTGTACAGGTGTGCGTGCCTGCACCATTATCATGTGAGCACAGTATTAAACTAGCATCCAATCGCAACGGTGGTTTTATTCGGTAGCTGACAGATCACTGGCGACGAGGTACCCACGTTTATCAAGAAAATAAAGTTCGTGAAAAATGTCGAATATCATCGGAAATCTATCGAGTTTCGATCACGACGCTCAAGAGTGGCCTATATTTAAAGGTCGGCTGCTACAGTTCATAAAACTGAACAGTATAAAAACCGAAAATAAAAGTGCTTTGCTACTGACCCATCTTTCGGACAACAGCTACCGCCTTGCACGGAACTTACTTCACCCAGATGTACTCGAGGAAGTAACGTTCGAGGATCTAGTTAAGAAATTAGACAAGCATTTCACGCCGAGACGATGTGTTTTTGCTGATAGAGAAAAGTTTTACGAGGCGAGGAGATCTGATGGCGAGAGCGTCGAAGAATGGGCGGCTCGTGTGAGAGGTTTAGCCGTTAACTGTGAGTTTGAAGAGGCATTGGATATGCTGGTTCGAGACCGTTTTATACTCGGGCTTGCACCGTGTCGGGAACGTGACCGGCTGTTTGAAGAGGATGCCAGCAAACTAACTTTTGCTAAGGCGTTGGAGGTAGCTCAACAGGCTGCGTATGCGCGATTGGCTAGATCCAGTGCCGCAGCAGTAGTTGACAACGCGGCGACAACCGTCAAGGCCACGGAGATCAAGGAGGAACCTGTGTACCGGCTGAGCGGGCAACGCGGGCACAGCGCGCGCGGCGCGCCTGCCAAGGCTACCCGCAGCTCGAACAATAGTTCTGAGGAGATTCGTCGGTGTACAGTGTGCGGTCTCAGAAACCACGACGCTGAAAAGTGTCGTTTTAAAGACTATCGGTGCCAAGTGTGTGGTGTGAAAGGCCATCTAAAGAAAATATGTAGTGCTAAAAAGAGTGAATCACGCTTGCATTGTTTAAACACGGAAGAAATAATTTCGAAGCAAAGTGACTGCGAGGAATGTGAGCTATTTAACGTAAGGTACGTTAGTAACTCGCCTATAATAATAAATGTGTTGGTTGATTCTGTAGGATTAGATATGGAGTTAGATTCCGGGTCGGGGGCAAGTGTAATTTCTGAAACGTTATACAGAAAATATTTTTCCAACCGTATTCTTATAAAATCTAATCTAAAAATGTGTCTTTACAATGGCCATAAAATCACGCCCTTGGGATATTTCCAAGGTCGAATTACGTACTTAAAAAATACCCACGATATTAAAATATTTGTGTTGCCGAATGCGGGTCCTCCGTTACTAGGACGAGATTTTATGTCGAGGTTCCGGATATATTTTACTTCGGAAATCAATAACATCCAAACTCAATCTGTAACTGAGTCCGACACAAAAGAAGTGCAGCAACTTTTATGTAAATACTCCGACTTATTTACCGACGAGTTAGGTAGGTTTAACAAATTTGAGGTGAAACTTGTTTTAAAAGAAGGTACCCAACCAAAATGTTTTAAGCCACGTTCTGTGCCTTTCGCTTTAAAGGAAAGAGTGGAAGAGGAGATAGATAGACTGATAGGTTTAGGGATATTACAACCGGTTAAATTCCCAAAATACGGAACTCCTATTGTTCCAGTACTAAAAGAAAACGGGAAAGTTAAGATAGCCGGTGATTATTCAATAACGTTAAATAAAGATTTAGAAATTGATAAATATCCAATGCCTAGGATAGAAGAGGTTTTTGCCAAGTTAGGTGGAGGGGAGTGTTACAGCAAAATAGACCTAAGTAATGCTTATAACCAATTCGTCCTGGAGGAATCGTCGCAAGAGCTAACCGCGATAAGTACATCTAAAGGTTTTTTCAAATATACTCGACTTGTATATGGTTTAGCAAACGCACCAGCTATATTTCAAAGAGCGATGGAATCACTATTAATTGGCATAGACGGTGTTAGCATATGGTTAGATGACGTTTGTGTAACTGCTCCGACTAGACAATTACATTTTAGCAAACTTAACGAAGTACTAAAAAGATTAAAAGAAGCAGGATTAAAATTACATAAAGAAAAATGCTGTTTCCTACAGGACAGTGTCACCTATCTAGGCTATATTATAGATAGACATGGATTGCGAACTTGTCCTAAAAAGACGGAAGCTATTACAAATGCGCCGCGGCCAACAAATGTCACAGAAGTGAAGCGATTTATAGGATTAATAAATTATTATCGTAACTTTATACCGAATGCATCAGCTAAGTTGCACCCGCTGCATGAATTATTGCGTAAAGGAGCGCAGTGGGAGTGGGGCGAACGTCAAGAATGTGCATTCAAAGGTGTAAAGGTCGAGCTATCATCTGAAAGAGTGCTAGCCCACTTTGATCCCGCAGCACAGTTGGTGTTGACGGTAGACGCGGGGCCGGCCGGCCTGGGCGCGGTGCTGGCGCAACGCGACAGCGAAAGCGCGCACCTCGAGCGACCGCTGGCGTTCGCTTCAAGGTCATTGTCCACAAGTGAAAAAAACTACAGTCAGATTCAGAAGGAGGCGACAGCCATTATTTTTGGAGTCAAATATTTTCACCAATATCTGTATGGACGTCAGGAACCGTTCGTCCTTAAGACAGACCATCGTCCTTTACTCTCGATATTCGGGAAGAAAACCGGTATTTCGGTTATGGCAGCATCGAGATTACAGCGCTACGCGATAATATTGTCTGCATACAATTATAACGTCCAATATATTAGAAGTGAAAATAATGTCGCGGCGGACTATTTGTCGCGCTCGCCTTTGCCGGAACCTGACTGTAGAACGGAAGAACAACATGATGATGATCTGTCATTCCTAAATTTCTTAGATGCTAACGTCGCCCCGCTAACGTTTAGCGATATAAAAACAGAAACTAGTAAGGACGAAACTTTAAAAACAGTGATTAAATATGTGCAGACAGGCTGGCCACGTAAAATTAATTGTAAGCAAGTTCTGCCCTATTTTAACTGCAAAACAGATTTAGAGGTTGAAAACGGTTGAATTTTTCGAGGCCACAGAGTTGTGATACCAGCGGTGTACCGAAATAGGTTATTACAAGAACTACATTCGGGTCATTTTGGCGTAGTAAAAACAAAGAGCACAGCCCGTAGTAGATTTTGGTGGCCATCGATCGATAAGGATATTGAGGAATGGGTAGGCGCGTGCCACACGTGCGCCGGCACTCGGGCCGCGCCGCCGCGTGCGCCTCCTGCACCCTGGCCGCGCGACGCGGTTCCGTGGCGACGCTTGCACATTGACTATATGACTATAAATCAACATGTATATTTGATCGTCGTAGATTCATATAGCAAATGGTTGGAGTGTTTACATATGAGTAGCGGTACTACAAGTCGGGCCCTTATAACCGAATTAAAGAAATTATTTTCTAGGTTCGGTATACCAAGAGTAATAGTTTCAGATAATGATGTAAAAATTAAGTCAAATGAATTTAAACATTTTTGTGAAAAGAACGGTATCCGATATTTAACGTCTCCAATTTATCACCCATCCAGTAACGGACAGGCTGAAAATTCTGTAAAAACATGCAAGAAAATGATAAAATGTATTATTCGCGATAACAGTCAGCCAAATGTGATTAACGAAAAATTATTAGGATTTTTATTTGATTACCGCAACACACCACATTGTGCAACGGGCAAATGCCCAGCAAAATTAATGTTTGGCCGAAATTTAACAACTAGGCTGGACCTGTTACTAGAAGATAGTCATATTAATGAAACAAATAGTGATAATTTAAAAACTAAAAGAACGTTAATCACAGGCGATAGGGTATGGTTAAAATGGTATGTAGCTAGGAAAGAGATATGGATTTTAGGTAAAATAATTAAAACAATAGGTAATCGCATGTACGAAATATTAGTTAAGGATTACAATGTAAACTGTAGAAGGCATATTGACCAGATAAGGAAATATACAGGTGCAACCGCCACTAGAAGCGAGACGCAAGACGTACGTGCTGATGTCGTGAGCCCCACGCCGTCAGCGCCGCCGCGCCCGCGCTCCCCGCTGGCGCAGCCGCCACAAATATTACCACCTATTGTTGAATCGCAGCCTATAGAACGCGAGGGGAATGATATTGGGGAAGAGGATGAGTGGGCTGAGGCTCAAAGTGAAGTCGACGCTAACGATCATAGTAATGCTGAGATTAATCAAGAAGTAGCCGAGGATCGTAGCGATCGTTCTTTTGAGCCACAGCCAACAAGACCGACTCGTAGTTGTAAACGTAAGATTAATTATAAGGTTTAAATTGTAACTGTTTCGCACACTACGCACTTGATTAAGTATCTATGTACCTAGATACAGTATGTGTAGAAACAGACCGCTTACTATATTATGTCTACAGAATGATAATACCGAATAATATAGGCACGGTGCTTAGTGTGCGATCTGCCGAGAGTGTTGATCTATTGTTGCTTAGTTATGTAAGTCTTGTTATTATTATTATACCTTCTTAATGTTAAGTCTTTTACTTTTTGAGAATAGTGTCGGAGGAGTGATGTGTATGTGTGTGTACAGGTGTGCGTGCCTGCACCATTATCATGTGAGCACAGTATTAAACTAGCATCCAATCGCAACGGTGGTTTTATTCGGTAGCTGACAGATCAAATACACTAATACAAAAATATAAAAACGGAGCAACCTGTATAAGATACGTTGACTAGAACCGGCTTTCTACTGATAGATGTTTACGGCTAAAATACTTACGTGCGAAATATTTATCATGTACCTTCAATTTTACCTATATTTGTTAAATAGTGATTAAGCAGTGTTGTTTTAGCGAATGTGAGTACCAATACAAACCATCACTGGTTTAATGGTACAAAATAAACATGAACCTGTATTAAAACTGTATGTTTAAATAAATAAATAAAATAACAAATGTAAAAAAAATAATTAAAAAAAAAATGGCACAGTTCACAAGCTAGTTTTACAGAAACCACAACTTATTATCACTTAAACTCAAAACGTTTATTCCAATAAAACCATTTATAGGCACTATTGAATTGTCACGGTCAGTCGGAAAGTTGAAAAAACTGCTACATAAATAAATTTTATTAACCTAAGACTACCAGCAGTATTGTCTCTCCCTCTTCCTGTAATCTATACAGAAGTGGTTTTGAAAAGATGGCTTTTAGTGATAAGACCGCCCATTGTCACCCTATGTGAAATGATTTATTTTATGAATATTACCTGTATGGTGTACATAATAATGCGTATTTTATTCTATTCTAGGACTCTCAAAAGACGGGGCGACTGACAAATAACAAAACTAGCTTATGCAAATCCAGCAATTTCTGGAGACACTTCAGTCGAAAGCAATGCTACTAAAACGACGGTCGCAGTGTGTGGCGGGTGCGGCAGGCAATCAATTAACGGCACGCCCTGGTTACACTATATGTTTACAGTGCTCCCTCATTACTTACTGGACGAACGCTGCTCCTTCCCTATTTATGCCAAGGTTTCTTATTGACACGGCGGTAAAAATAGCGTTGTTGTATGACTGGTTTTGAGGGCAAGTTTCGACTTAGTGACGTTGAATGTAGCTAGACAATTTAGAGAGAGTTATTGGAAAAACTGAGTCATACAACTTTTCCTGTTTAAAAACTGGCTGTAAAAAACAGTATTAGTCTTAGTACAGATGCCAGCACACCAAGCTATTACAACCTGTCAAATGACTTTAATAGATTTTCAACTTTATCGCTGAAGCATTAGGTTCAACGTTGATTGGGGAAATTTGACAGATTCAGGTAGCTTGATGTGCAGGCGTCTATACGTTGAATCTACTTAATAGTTATTGCAATATATTTTCTGCTTATTATGACACTGGTTGAGCTCTCTGCAATAATTTAATAAGAAACGAATTGCCACACAGTTTATCATTTCATCGACACAATAAAACAATAAAGATAGCGGAATGATTAATTAAATAAAAACAAAATTTTAATCAGAACTAATACACCGTACAACATCCCACTTCAAATCACAAAAGTTAATATAAGCACAACACATCTTGAAGCAAATTGCCTACAAGTATAAAGCTCATAGCGTAGTGCATTACACCGAGCAACGAGCAACCGGCAACGAGCAACGCGGCGGTTGCAATGAATAAATTTCAAAGATTAAGACATTAATTTCATTATTTCATACGCTCGCTTCCGACGCGGGTATGAATTTCTCTACTCGATCTATGGAAATTATGCTGCTGAAATAGGAGGTTGGGTTTGAAGTTTATTTTTGGATTTACCTGCATATTACCTATTTGGTTAGAGTTAGAAAGTTTTTAACGATTTGTAAATTCGCTTCTTAAGCACCTCGGGTAGTGAGTTTAAATGTCGGATTTTTATAATGTCATAAACTCATAACCGTAGGAAAACTTTTTACGGAATTTTTCGACTTAATTTGTCTTAGGTTAATTAACTTTGTGATTGGATGCTTTGGTCAAAAAAGACCAATCAACTGCAAAAACTTTCCAAAAAGACAACACAGAAAAATTACTGAATGGAAAGTTATAATTCTTAGAGTAACCAATCTCACCGCAGTCAAGTTGGTTCACCCACTTTCCGTCCGCCCTTGGCACTCGTTCCCCTCTTTAATTACAAACCAGAATGCAAATAAGTCGCTTATACAATAAAAAAATAACTCTCCAGAATTTTAAATACACAATTCCTTACTTTTCATCAAAGCAACAAAAAAACTGTTTTGCTCTAAGTTGAAAGGCATTTGTTATCTAAGTTCTGTGATTAAGAGTTTTCTTGGGGCCGTTGGCAAATGAAGCCGAAAAAAATGTTAACTTGCCCAAGCTAACTTGCTAACGTAATTGTTTGAATAATTAGTACCTCATTCGTACAATTAGGAAGTTTTTTTTTCATCTCTTCGGTACAACTTTTAATGAATAAATTTTGTAAATCGGCCTCTTGTCATATTTTTTTAAGATGAAATTATTATTTACTTTAAGAAACGGTTCTACTGATAAAAGTTTATTTCTTCCACGTGTATCCTGAAAAACGATGGGTGTTCTGTTCTAGTGATCGTTTTTTTGACGACGTAAAGTTTTAAATTTCAAAAATACAATTTTTACACTAGGTATAAATACGGTTGTTACACCATAATACATGATCCTGGTTGGCCTGGTCCACAATGCGGGGTTATCTCAAAATACTTCACCATTTGCATCGGCACAATTGAATGGAATATCAAAATGGCCGGTGGAGGGTATTGCGTATAATGCCCGGGTATACCGGAGCTTAGGCAGGAAATAAAAAGCTACAGAAGTCCCGGTTGTATGTCTGGTGGTGCTAGAAAATATAGAAGGTACAAAGCCTTACGGACCGCACATCAAAATGGTGGATGTACCAAGATGACATCGCGACAACATTGAGATTCAAACAGCTCACTTCCATTCTACTATCTTTACGTTTTCATCTTCTTCTAATGAAAGTCATGGATTCTAAACCTATACAGTTCTATAAGTTTAAATACCAATTTTATTTAGCCCAGTAACAGAAGACCTGAGGGCCCAGTGGATAAGTGGCAATCGATTTCAAAACGTTTCTTTATTCTACAGCAAACTTCAACAGGTTTAACATTAGCTTTTAGGTAGCTTCAGTCAATCCAATATATATTTCTCACTTGGTCTACTTGGCCCTCTTTTCAAGCTGAAAATTCTGTATTCATCTGCTCAGTGGTGTAGATCTACGAGCAGGGATCTGGTGGAGGGGCACTCGAACGATCCGAGCGTCATGCAAATCTTCTTAGAACTTAGTGTACTGCAAGTTTCTGAGCCGCGGTGCATGTGTGCTTAATATTTAGTAAATGCCATTATTAAGTAGTGTTTAGGTTGTATTTAGTGGTGTTTGAAGGTATGTTGCTTGGCGCGGTTTGTGGGTAATCGCACGGTTTGGCAGGGTGTGAACGGACAGCCGTGGACTGAGAGAAAGAGCCGTAGAGGAAATGATTCAGTCTGCCTTATGGTTTAGTCAAACTGGTATGGATAAATTGAGGAATAGTTGAGGGTGGTGGACACTAATAGGTACTTTAGTTCTCTCAAAGTTCAGTGTCGCAATCGCCAAGCCATAAAATTCTCAAGAGCGATTCCACCAGTTATACCAAGGAGTTCAAAAGCAAAAAGAATAAGAATTATAAATTAAGTCACAGCAATAAAGTAACAAATACTTTAACATCTCCAAGTAAATTATAACTCATTAACAACACCCGAAAACACCAAATTAAAACAACAAAACTGAATTTAATTAAAATTCCGAACCAACTCACAGAATCAACAGAACTGAAAAACACGAAAAACTTACGTATACACACAGACATCAGAATTCTTGGGCACTTTCGGCCGTGTCTAAGTCAATAAATTCATCTTATTTAATCAGGCGAAAGCACTTCCAATAAAATAGGCGGAAATTTTACAAGTATCCTAATAAAAGTTGGTGCGGAGTTAGGAGCCAGCGAAGTTGGTCGGAACGAGCCGAAATATTCAACAAATTCAATACCTAAGCACACAATAGATACGGCTGTTACATCGCAATTTTGGTTTTTGTCACTTTAGAAAAAATAAAGTGGTTCTAGTGTTGTTTGAGGAGAGAGTAAGTTTGATAAGTCTATCGCTACTGAAAATGTCCCACTTATCATCTGTCTAGCCTTTGCTACGTTGAAAGATAAAACTGCGGTCTTACAGTAGGTAAACAGAATCGTTTTAAAATCAATTTCAATGACCGTCGTCTGACTTTCAAAACCCAATTACGTTAAAGATCCCAAGATTTATACTGCCTACAGTTGTCAGACTTTCAAGTTTCTTAATCGCCACAACGATTGTCAAGGGAACAGCAAAGCAATGTTGAAGTCTGAGTTTATGAAATACACTGGTAATTTAATTGTTTTAAAAGATTCTTTTAACCCTCAGCGACTTAGCACATGGCAGGCAAGGGGGTTGAGCAATCCAATTCATCAGCATTCTCACAAATGACCATTGGATGCTTTTAAACCTATTACCATTGGCTAAGTATAGAAGTACAATTCGTTGTTACTATCCTGATCAATTAATATCAGGACTGTACAAACTGCCCGGGGGTTCAAGCCAATTTAACTGCAGGACATTGCACAGGGGTAGTTTACGGCCCGCGGCTATAATATAATGTGACAAATCAGCTCTTAGGTCTCCCGAATCCACTTTGATGTGCACTGAATACTACGAGTACCTCTTTAGACAAACAGCCTTGGGTATATGGTATTTGCAATAATGCGCCTGTCATCCGGGAAAACGGTTTTACAGTCAATATCGAAGCTTAAAATCACATTTAGCATAGAGGTGGGGGGTCAAAAGCTGATTATACAGTGCTGTGTTGTGACTGGGATAATGGATAAGTTGGATTTATTTACATAAGTATATGTTCATGTATCATTAAAAGGTTTATTTGAAAATCAGCCTCAGATAGCATCAGTTTGACATTACTGCTGACATGGTCTCTGTGCCTAATAGAACACCCACATTTCGCCAGTTATGTTGAAGTCCCATCTAGATGGGACTTCAACATAACTGCCGGTACGATACGCACAGCCAGACTCCGTGGCTGCTACTGAGAAGCCATGGCCGTCAACTATACAACAACAACTACATATTTTATTTTGTGTTAGTTTGATTTGATGTTAAAATGTGTTTCTTTTAGGCAGTATTTGTATGAAATTAATTTATCGTTCCCTCTGTTTTTTTTACCAATCGGTTTTCTCAAAGACTCTGAACAGCGTGAAAGCCACGACAGAAGTATTATAGGTAATATCACCTGCTTTTTGTTCGCACGTTGTAAAACCGAACGGATACTTGAAGAAAATGTGTTATTATGGTTATACGTGCCTCTTACCCGACGTTGGCAGTTCCATGCAAATTCCCATCTTTTAATTTAACACGCTGCTATTACTTTTGAAGTGGTGAGAAGTATAAGATATTCAGAAAGTTATCACACCATAGACTTTGAGATTATGAATAATAACACTAACTTATTACTGTCCCACTGCTGGGAAAGGCCTTTTCTCATATAGAGAAGATAGTGCCTTGATTGCCACGCTTACCCAAGGTGGTTTGGCGATTACAGACGATAAGTCCAGGTATCGTCACGATGTTTTCCATCACCAATACCGCCGCGCTTGTTTTCTTTGAGAATAATTCCGAAAATATACCATATCTCTTCAGCTATCAAATTCGGTGTTTGCCGTCATGTATTAGGGTAGGTGCACACGTATCGAGAAACACTCGATGCTGTATCGCGCGGCGACGTGTTTGCTAAGCCCTCGTGCACACTCGCGTGGGGCGTGCGCCCGACACGTCTCTCCACGCCGTGAAATATCGCACAATACACGTTCACGATGCGACATTTTCACACTTTTATGTATTCCGATTTGATTCATGTATAATTTAATGTCGTCTGAATATAAATAAGTTGATTACAGGATGAAATTATTTTGACGTTGTTTGAGTATTCGGTTTCGGGGATTATTGATGGAATTTTAGATTTCTAGGTATCTAACTGTGATATTCAGGGTCTGATCTAAATTCATCTATGAACTAGTACATACGACCATGTTTTTTGATTTACCTACATTACGTTGTATTTTCTATATGACAAAATGAAAATGCCTAACAGTATATAAAATATGAATACAAGAAACAATAGTAATAAAACATTAAAGAATTATTAACTCACTTCTATAATCCGCCGTTTACTGTTGATATTTTCCACTCAGTTTTCCAACATTAATCATCGCTTGTATCACAAAGCCCTTAAAAAAGGGATGACATAGACCTATCTGGCGTCGGCCTATTGTAACCATTGTCACGCTGTCACCTCGGAGGTGCGGAGACATAATTTATTTTACGGTAAATAAATTATCATAATCTCTTGTTAATATTAGGTAAACTGGTGTAAAGGCTTGAGCTAGTATGATGATTATGAGAAATGTATTGTAAGTTTAAATTTTATAATTCGCATATAATTTTAGCGTGACAGTTATCATTTATTCCCTAAAAAACAGATTGGTATATAGAGGAAAAACATGACGAAAAGTAACACATTTAAAAATAAGAATTTGGGAAGATTCGATGATACCCCATTTGGCCAGATTATTTTTACCGCAACCAACCTGGGCCCGCAAACGGTTAAGAGACTTCCGATTGGCCACTGCAGTTTTCTGTCCAGGAGGAAGATGTACTGCTGGATTTATGAAGTGAGAAGGGACACACACAGCCACCTGCCCCTTCCAGGATTTAAACGAAGCCAACAACAGAGTTGTGCAGGTGGCAATATACTGGGCCGGCAGTCTCGACATAGATACCAACACTATCTCAAACTTTCAATCACAAAAATAAGAAAGAAAAAATCGGTTGCAATAACGATGCTTGCGAGAAATACTAGTCTGATCATCCAAGATGGGTTTCTCGCAAGCATCGTTATTGCAACCGATTTTTTCTGTTATTATTAAGCGATCGAAAGTTTGCGAAAGTGTTGGTGTCTATGTCGAGACTGCCGGCCCAGGTCGGGTATTATTTGAGTCTATCGTCACGCAAAGAATAAGAAAGAATTTTTTTATATAGGTAGCTTTAAAATTGTAAAAGAGCGCCTAGGCCAATGTTGTACTTTAAAATCTCTTATAAAACCGCTATAACGAATAAATCAACAGCAGCGAGCTAAAAACAACGTCCAAAGTCAACAAACTGGAAAGTATCAAATGCAAAATAAAAAAAATATACTTATTTGGTGTAACATTCTCATGACTTGTAAACAAGTTTGCGGCTCACTCGGCCGAAAATAATCCAGTCTAATTACTGAAAGACTGTACTCATAGCCAAGTTTGCTAATAAAGTGGATGGTTAAGTTCCGTACAGGCTCAACGTTTGAGCATAAAGCTGGGGCTACACTGTAGTGTACCATGTCAAACTTGGTTCGAAGACAGCGTGACAAGAGAAAAAAAATTACAGTTTTTTTTTTTCAATTTATTGAGATTTCAATGTATATCGGATATAAATTTAAATTTAGTTTGCAGTGTTTATAGCAAGCAGACTTTATTAAAGTAAAGTTTTCATATGAAATTCAAGTCGAATTTAAGTAAGGTTAGTTTTTAATAAAGAATCTTTGCAATTTATTTCGTCCTAAAGGATCACACAAAACAAACATTAACACAGAATAGAATTCTTATTATAATGTATGCAAATGAAATAGAAAACATTTATTACTAATAAAACCGATTTTGCAATAAAAGTTCACTGAAACTCGTCAATTGAATTTATTTCTAAAAGTTTATCAGAATAAGATCTCTTAGCCATTTTAGTAATTAAATCAATTAAGTTTAGGTCTGTATTTGTTTGGAAATTAAGTCTTTGTAGACTGTAATTATGTCTAGACGACCCGCTGAAATAGTAGGTTAAGTGCATGGTCACGTTTGTCCTGAATTGAATAGGTCAGAATGAGTCAGTATTAGTAGGTGTACTCCTAATGTCGCTAATTGGTTAGCTGGTTCAGGTGTATTTGCTTTGTAGTGTTCAATAACGGTCAATAAACTTTACATTGGTTCTGTGTTTCACCTAACATTGTGGTAATGTTTAAGTTTCTGCAGTAGGCTCACCCCATATTACCAACACTTTAACGAAACTGGCAAAATGTGCGTGTACATAGACAGACTTGACGTTTATCACAATATAGAATATTCCAAGTAGGAAATTGCCATTAGTTTTTCCATGCAGAAACTCTCAGACGTCAAAAAAGTGTTGGCAAGAAAAGAAGTTTTGTTGGATTCGCCTTTGAAAGTGGTGCCTAGCAAGCTGTATCCCAATATCAAATTAAATTGCATACTCAGGCAAAATAATATAAAATTCCATAATCAATATAAACATTAAACAATTTTAAATCACGGTTCAATTCCTTCCGTAATTTCGAACAATTCCCCTCCAGTGTACATACACCCTGCGAAAGTAAAGATCGAAGTAAAACTTTGGAAATTGATCCAAAGTGTACCGAGAGTTCGGTTCGCCTCTACCGAGTACGTATCTACTTATAATAATATCGTATAGTATATGAAGCGTTGAATACTGACAGGAGGTGGGGAAATGTTTATAATGTTAGATGACAGCGATCCGTATAACTTACGCTGTTGGTATATATGTATTTGTAGAAAAATAACTTTTTTTTTTTAGCGTGACATTAGAGAAAACCGGCCAAGTGCATGTCGGGCCAGGCGCAATGTAGGGTTCCGTAGTTGCCCATGATTTTTATTGTACTAATAAAAAAACTTACATTTGCAGTTGAAAAACCTGTGCACCTATACATTACGTTTGGGAAAATATGTGATCCAAGTGCATTTTATAAGTTGGTCGACTATTACGCGTAAACTTGTAAAGTCCACGTAGCTGTGATAGTTTTCCTTTTAATTTCGTTATATATACTATTACCGTGAATTTTTTCAGGCACCCAAACACCACCATTTAACCTGATAGAGGAGGGAAAACTTGAGTCTAACAAAAATTTGCACTTTAAAGCTTAATATTTCACAAACAAAATCCCTTAATCGAAAAATTATTTCAAACAAACTCGCAATATTTTTTAAAGACCTATCCAACGACATCCGACACTACGGGGTACGCGCAAAAAAAAAAACTACGGGGTACAGGAGAGAAAAACTTTTCGAGATTTTATTTTATCACTTTGTCGGCGTAACTATAATGTGTATATACATGCCATATTACAGCTTTCTAGTACTAAGGAGTCTCTTAGCTAAGCTGCGGACAGACAGACAGACAGACAACAGACGGACATGGCGAAACTATAAGGGTTCCTTGTTGACTAAGGAACCATAAAAATTTTAATAAGGTAGGTTTAAGTTACTGTGAAACCTGTAAGGACAGATTGCGGACACCTAACACTAACGATGTACTTCAGTACATTATCTATCTGGAACCTCGTCGGCACCGGTTTGTTCGGACAAGTTGTACCTTCAAGACAATGATTTGTAACGTCAGAATAGTGAAGTATGACCTAGTTTATTGGAAAGGTACTCTGTTTATATAAGTTTCAGATCATGTCGGTCCCACGTTAGTATACGTGTTAGGTCAGTAAATATCGACACAAACGTAGCTCTCACCTTTAACATTTTATCGAAAAATGATTTTAAAACCTTACTTATTCTAGAATATTTTTTTCCTCACTTTGAACTCACAAACACACGTTTACTAACAATGTCAGTTCGAAACATGTTACGATTTGTTCCTTTTTATCGGCAAATTGGAACAGAACTACAACGGACAACAGAAATACCATTAAAACTGCACAGAGTCGGGAAACAAATTATTCGTAGAAAATCGGAAATATTCGTTAAAACTCGGATTTCGTTTAGGATAAGTACAGGTATAAGCAAAAGTGTTACATAGTGAATGGTTATAATTGAAAAACGTCATGCGCACTGTGCCGCCCTGCGGAGCGGGTCGGATTAGGGTCCCCTGTCAAAACACCATCCTACCAAGTCGGCTGGTGCAAGTTATAATGGCTCGCGAGTTGTTAAAAGTTCCCGAATTGAAATTGGTTGTGAGAATTATTTATTTTTTTGTTGTAAGTTGTTGGCGACTAGGAAAAATACTGATTGTGAACTAGTATTATTTCTGTGTTGATTTAAAACGCCTTTTGTTTCAATATCAGAAAAATATAAAAGAATAGGTTTATTTATGTACAAATAAAATACTTAACAGGACATTACATTAAGATAGAAGTGTACAAGGGTACTGCTTATATCATAAGATATGTTATGAAGACCAGAAGGTTTTTTTCAATGAAGAAAAACTCTCAAATCGTCAGTATTCGTAGCCAATCAAACAACATGGCCATTCAATATTATAAAGTCAAAACTATCGGTCTTGTAGTAGAACTATGTGAGTCCTAACCAAAACTGACATACGGTCACCAAGATAATCGCTCCCGCCACTACCCTCCTCTTAAACCAACACACAAATAGGAAATTATTAGGCCGAGGTTGCCTTTTGCAACCTTTGCGCCACTAGCTGATCACAAACTTATTTTTAATCATAAACGTCGTTTGCATAAAGCAGCCTCACAAAGCCATAATAACATTGTCAGGGGCATCTATTTTACTTCTTTTAAATCATGACATAATCTTTAAAACGATATTCTGTTATAAATTTTATTGAAGGGTAGTTAATAGCTACTGGTTTACAAAGGAGCTTTACTGTCTTTACACTGATTTTAACTTAAATACGTTGATCGCAAGATCGGAAATGTGTTTTAGATATGACAAAATATTTGTAATAATGTCAAACACAGAAGTTTTTGAGCAAAGAACATCGGACTTCAAAAGCAACCCCTCCTTCAATATCAAAAACTAGATTAATATTGTCTTTTCCTTAACCGAGAATAAGATACAATTTTACTTTGAGTCTATTATTTTGCCACAAAGGGATATTACCAAGACATTTTACGTACACTCTGAAATTGACAAGTGATAAATATGTCCGGATTTCCTATCTCCACCACTTTTATACTTAAAAGCCGTGAGCCAAATAATCATCTATTAAAGATTCGTTCAAGTCAGTACGGACAAATTATCACATTGCTGGACACGGCTCTGTACATCGGACTCTGAAAGAGAATATATACAAATATCTTTTATTATCCGTAGCCAGGTCACAATCTGTCCATTATGCAGAGACATTCAACCTAAGTTTCACCCAAGAGAACAAGGTCATTGCAGCACTCAAACCCCTTTTAGAAAGTAGCTACCGAACATTCAATTTTAATACCTTGCGAAAAACAATCGCTTTTATATGGTAGTAATAAAACGATCGAGACGCTCGCGATAGTGAGGGAACAATTTCTTTATTATTTCCCTCAGCCAGAGAGGCTCTTTAACAAGCAATAATTGTTTCTCTCTTTATGAGGGGAGTTCTTCGTAATGATTTAGTATCGTTTTCCACCATTCGCGGTGCGATTCTTCTGACTGTGGAGTTTTTATATTAGTGTAATCGTTTCATTTAATAGGTTTAATTCGTGAATTACTTTTATAGGGTACGAATATTTTTTAACATCATACATACACAAACTATCGCCTGTTTCCCATGGGGGTAGGCAAAAATCACAGAAAGCAACTTGCTACGATCCTTACATAGGTACTCCTTTTGCATTTGGTTTGTTTTTAGGGTTCCTTCCTTAACTCGAAAGGAAAAATCGGAACCCTTATAGGATCACTTTGTTGTCCGTTCGTCTGTCTGTCTGTTAAGACCCTTTTTCTCAGGAACGCGTGGAGGTATCAAGCATGGAATTTATATCAAATACTCAGGTCTACTGTCCCTTCAAGCTGTGAAAAAATCAAACTTCTAAGTCGACACAATCAAAAGACACAGCCGTTTATGCCGCAAAATTTCGACACTCGCAAGGGAATCAAAACCTACAGGGTACTTCCCGTGAACTCAGAATCTTGAAATTTGGTACGAAGCAACGTCTTATAGCACAGATAAAGAAAAAATTCCGAAAATCTTAAATGTTTAGTTACATCACATATTTTTATAGATAATGGTACGGAACGGTTCGTGCGCGAGTCCGACTAGCACTTGGCCGGTTTTTTTTTAAGAACAGTCTCTATGTAATAAAATAAAGAAATTTCTATATCGAAGCCATTTTAACTTGATAATCTCTCAAAGCTTTAACAAACCCCGTCACCACAATTAATACTCCATAAACACAAATGATGCATACCTGAAACAAAACAAAAAAACATTTTGTTAATAAAGTCACAGGAATTCCGCAACGGCGACATCAAAGGTGAATTAAAGCAACGTAAACAACGAACGCGAATGCAAATTAAAAATCGCTCTGTTAAAAGAGCCATGGGCATCGGACTGTTCTTGAATTGAACAGTGTGCTCTGCACCGTTACACTACAGTGTACAAATTTGCACGACGCGTTGTGTAAACTAGTGGTAGAAGGTGCGAGGTTGCACGCGTTTGCACGGCGGCCGCAACACATCGCACGTGTTGGTGCGGAACACGCACTAGTTAATGAAAGTCATTTTGTAACGCGAAAAAGGCGGGCGCTAATGATTTGGGAATGAATGGGATTTCAGCGCCCACCTTAAACTAGTTTAGAGGACGGTTATCTTTCTAAAACTGTTGGCGATTAGGACACTTGAACCTAGAGTCAATACTCCATAACAATGGTGATACTGGCAGCTCATGAACGCGATTTAGATGTGCCGATCGCGTTTAATTTTATTGGTGAACTTAATTTTATTGGTGAACTACAAATAACGGTTGATTGTGAAAACATCTGATTTTTATTAATACAATTTATTTAATGTTCGTGTACAATAGTGGTATACAGGCGGACTTAATGCCACAAGGCATTCTCTACCAGTCAGCCTTTGGGTTGAATGAGAAAACATTGTGATAGGGTACAAAATAATAACTAGTTGTGCCCGGTATGCGTCGCAATGCTTTTTTTCAGAAACCTTCACTAACGTATGTAGAAACTGTGCAAAATTTCATACATAGAGACTGATGCAAACCATTCAATTTTTACCCTCGTAGAACTCAAGTATGAAAGGGGTTTCATACTTTTTTATTTATCATTTCTCTCTATAAATCATTTTAATGGACGCTATTGAACTAATTACGCAACATGGTATTAAAGAGCCCTTGAGCAACTGAGTATCTATCTATTACAAATTTTCCATTTCGCTTTAGTATCACAATCTTAGCCAACAATTCCACTACACCAGCATAGTTTAGCACCAAACTTTTTGAAAACAAAGTTATCTCCGACAATTAGCCAATCAAACGGCAGCATCCGGATCGTTTCAGCACCGGCAGATTTAATTGGGCGATCCCCTTTGTTGAACTTAACCGAGTCAATCAACATTACCAATAGTCGAGCGTTAGTTTATCCTGTTCAATATTTGAATAAAACTGAGTCTACAGTCTACAGATACGTTTGAAACCAATGCTCAATTTCGCTTGCATAATAACTGGGATGTAGCCGATGTAGGTCAGTCTATAGACACTATAGTTGTGTAGCAGGAAATAGTAATTAGAACTCATTATTTGTAGGACGCTCGCTCGCTCTATGCTTGTGAGCTAGTGTGGAGGCAAGTAATATGAATCTAGTAGGTGTAAACGGACCTAGTTTCACAAATCGTTGTGAAATTCGAAATGAAAAATGTTCTAGACTACAAATTTTGCTAAATTTATAAGTTTTTAAACTGTCATGGTCACTAACATTATAATTAACACTAGAAACGGGATATTTACCATGTCCACTGTTTGTTTTGAGTTCCCGATATTTCGGCGCTGTTGCAAGCACCATGATCACGGACTGAGACAAACACGACGTACGACGTGTGACGTACTGAGTGCAAAAAACGAACAAGAAAGAGGGTAGACCGATTTGTCTGCTCATAAACACCCACCCGCAATAACTTCAGTTTATCCGTGATCATGGTGCTTGCAACAGCGCCGAAATATCGGGAACTCAAAACAAACAGTGGACATGGTAAATATCCCGTTTCTAGTATTTGCTAAATTTACTTCAAAATATGCACAGATAAACTTATCACTATTCTTTAAACCAAATAAATATGATTATATTGTACCAAATTCATTTTTGTGAAGTCTCGACTTAGCAGCCAAACACATTGTGACATCCATCTCATATGAAACGAATATTACACAAACCTGTGGCACGTAATTAAGCTCCGAAGTCGGCATTCCGGGTCGACTTTCATCCTGTTCACTGGACCCAAATAGTTGTCCCCCCGACCACACGGAGCCACGACATTGCTGATCAAAAAAGGGTTGAAAAGGGCACCGAACGCACTTTACGCATCACTTAATTGGCACAAGCATTTAGCCTGTGAAAGTCGAAACAGGCAAATTGGATTTGTGTGTCCATACCGGGGCCTCTTTGACGCAGACTGATTCACAATTTGACATTACAGCGACAAAGTAACTAGATTACGCGCCAAATTTATACTATCTTCCGTTCTTTAAAAGCATGTGTGGGCGTGTTGGAATTTCCAGCGTGTTTTTCGGCACGTGATCGATATTGTTGGTGAGTGGTCGCCGTGGTATGGTGCTGCAGTTTTTAATGGAAGCGTGATAGAGTTTATTAATTGATTGATGATTTAGTTAGCACTACAAAAGTGCGTCAGGAGAGCTATCACTCATTTTGGCAGAAGGAAAAGCTTGATCGTGATGAAACAAAAGCAATACGATATTGCTAAAGTGAAATATATATTCCAGTTTTGTCGTAAAACTGATACAACTGAAACTTAGAACATAAACTCAAAGTTGCTAGTCAAACGTTGCGAGAGAACAACATAATAAGCGTCTCTAAACTTAAGTTTACGACGACCAGCATTACGCAACACAATTCAAACTCTTCACTTCTCCGTATTACCTTAAATTAAAATTGACTGAACAAACTCGCCGAGCGAAGCCCGCACTAAAGAAATAATACCAAGTATTCGTCAAACAGATCGGGGAGCCGTTAATGAAATCATTTTGTTCTCAAGTAAAACAAAATGGGAAACAATTATTAAATGTTAATAGGTTCGCTACTGCACGGTACGCACTTCATTAAACCGTGCCTTTTATTACGTTTTAAGTGGCATTTTATTTACAATAAAATCAGTTTTCGGGTTCGCCGAATTGCCATGTAAATACGGTTTACTCATGCATCTGTAATTTACACTTTGGCCGGGGTAAAAGAAAATCAAAGAGGGTTGTTTCATTAAAATTGTAGAGGTCAATTTAAGAAGAATAAATATACTTAACAACTTGTTTAATGCTGGTTTTCGACTGTAAATTAATACTTTGTTCGGCGCGCGTTCAGTGTGCTAGGTTTTAGAAAAAAAAATCAAAGAAATTTTTTTTTACTGACGCTGTTGGTATTTTCGACTTTTCAAGGACAATATTATATTTCGTTAGTTTAAACCTTAGTGAAGTTTTAAGATACTGGGAAATATAGGTAACTAAAGTTGTTCAGAAAATACGAGGTCGGCTTTACTTAGATACTCTAAACTACAATATTCAGCCTACATCACTTTATGGCACAACACAAAGGCTCCTGCATAATCTGTTTATCATTAAACCTTTCACAATACTAGCCTGTTAATTAGGTACTGTGAGGACACTGCGTTGAAGGTCCCAAAATTGATCGACGCTAGCTCACTGCTTATACACAATTGATGATGTTTCATTGACCGAAAGTCAGTGATGACAATTACCTTCGAAATCTCATAGTCTAATAATTTGTATTGTTTTTGGCTATGTGGAAGTGGGGAATATATCACTTTTGTAGCGAGTGTGGTATATTTGACGATTGACAGGGGAGAATGGAAAAAACGTGTTTCGCAGACCCCAAATAAGATGGGACAGGAGCAGGAAGATCTCTATCTAGACTTTTATTGATGCGAGTGTAATTAAGAAGACCTACACCTTAATTACATAAAACGCTTTTTATCCTAACCCGAAGAATTTTGAAAATAAAACTAAAATTTTGAAACTAAAAATCATCTGTTACACCACGAAATCTATGCAGTGAACGTTGATGAATTGCCAAAATGAAATGGTATTGCCATTATAAGTGTGTTACCCTGCGGAGTTCCGTTTACATCATTCAACAATGTATGTTATTGTCATAGAGCAAGCGATGATGGAATGACTGGCCTTAGTGCCAGTAGACAATGTGCAGGGATCATCATCATCTGCCTAGTCTTTTCCCAACTATGTTAGGATCGGCTTCTAGTATAACTAGATACAGCTGAATGTGAAAGGATATTGATATGATAATTTTATACCCTTTAGACCACAATGAATAAATGTAGATAATCGGCACTGATGTGGGGCCCGAATATCGCAAGACTGGAGGCCTGAGACAGATAGACAGGGTTGCTGCAGACCAAGGAGAGGATGACGGGCCTTGGATGGCTTCCTTGCGAACTGGCGAGAAGAAGCACACCATCGAGAGAAGTGGAAGAAATGGGGGAGGCTTTTGCCCTGGAGCGTAACAATAGGTGCTAATCAAAAACAGAAAACATGATAGAATGAAAATGAAGACTCTCTACACCATTATTTTTAGGTCGTTCTGGAACCGAATACCATTAACTCGATCATCGAACTCGAAACGATTGGGACTATTTTTTTCAAAAGTAACAATAAAAAACAACACGAAAGAATATTTTTTTTTTTTTTGTGTAATAATGAGAATCGATCGATGAATGAATTTTTCAATGGGTATCGTTCGCATGTGTTGCCGATCGTGGATACGTTTTACACACACATATGCATTTGAGTTCTCATTATTTCACAAAAAAAAAACATTAAATTTATTCTTTCGTGTTTTTTTTGTTACTTTTTGAAAAAAATAGTCCCAATCGTTTCGAGTTCGATGATCAAGTTAATGGTATTCGGTTCCAGAACGACCTAAAAATAATGATAATGATAACAAATAATAATCAAATATTATTCATTTAACCCACGAACACATAGAAGCAAGTCCACTTCAAAAGGTCCATTACCAAGTACCTTCTGTAATTACCAATGATGTTTGCTCCTGGGACTGTAATCGTCAATTTAAAGTTAACGGAGACTAACTGCTGGGTAGTGCTGCTCTCTAGGGGCGACAAATGACATGTTCGTATCATCTAATGGATGAATGAAGCCCTTGGATGAGATTGGATGTTATGTTCGTTAATGTCTAGGATTAGTGTGGTACTTGGAAGTTTTGAAAGTAGTTTTAAGTGTTTAGTTGGGTTCTAGTGCTTTTTTTCTGACGTTTAATGATATATTTTAGAAATACCATTTATATTTATTGTGTCCCAGTTACGATAACATAGTAAAATGAAACAGTCTGATTAAATGAAATACAAATTAGACACTCATAATTAATTAGTTAGGTCTAATAACAGTTAAAATTAAAAGTATAACTGGACCATTGACTTCTATTTGCCTGGCATTATTTATAAGCCTAGTCTGCCCCACTGCTGGACAAAGACCTCCCCATTCCTTTCCAACTCCCCTGGTGTTTTTCCTGCTCTGGTCATTAAAAAGATAATCATTTCTCTGAGATTGCCTATTTTCATGCTCTGTACAAAAATAGGTGGCGTTGTTTAGTTTCTGCCTACCCCCTTGTGAAAATGAGTTTACATATGTACGAATCAAACAACAAACATCCAAATAACAAATCAACTAGCCCACAACCACCGTCCATCAATTTATTGTTTTCGTTAGTATAACGAGTTACACAAATAAAATTGGAAATAAAAAGGTGTCACCCTGTCATCGGCGAACAACTTACTAACAACGTGACGGCAAATAACAAAGCGTTGACGAGGGGTAGCGGGGTGGACGAGGGGGTGGTGGGAGCTGGTGAGAGACGCCAAATAATGTACCTGGCATGTTATACATGTTATTCTATCGAGAACAATTACTGGACTTAAGTTGTAGAGGATAATATGGGCGTAGTGGATTTGGGAAGCAATTTCTTTTGTGAGGGGAGAAAAGCCTTTAAAAATACCACTATGTTCTATTAAATGAAAGCCCCAATACGTAAGGAAGAGTTGTAATGTAGTATTTGTAAGGGATTTGACAAGATTACATTAATATCGCAGCAAACACAAACTGTCGTAGATAAAATACTAAGACAGACAGAAAAAGACAAATAACTTACGTTGGGCATCGAAATTACTCATACTAGAATATACTACCAATTAATATGAACCTCCAACCAATGATAACAATACATTTATTTTGCTATTAATAACAAAATAAATTTATTGTCATCGCTGAAGCTAAGTATACAGTAACGCGTTATTTCCGGCTGATTTGATGGAAAATGTCTGTCCGCATTAAAAATGTATACTTCTCTTTTATAATGCCACCTCATACGCTTTGAATAACGTTTGATGGACACGTAAAATAAATAAAACTTAGATATATAGAATATATTTTATAGTAGGTATTGTACACCAATATTCTCGGTACCATTCGTCAAAATGACCTTAAACATAACACGACGCCCGTAATCCCCGTAGAGTTACGTCACCAGTTATGTTTGAGGTCTATGAAATAGGGGGCGAGCCTATTGTCATGAACCGGGCACAAATCCAGACTCCGTGGATGCTACTGTGAACATTCCTGATCGAAAAACCCAATAACAATTTGTCCGACCCGGGAATCAAATCCAGGACTTCATGCTCAGCAGTCGCGCTTGCCACTACTCGACTAACAAGCCAGATGACCTAAACTAACCTCCAAACGTCTATGTCACCTCTGTAGCGAGTATGGAATACAAATATTATCCCCAAATTACTATAAAACTTCAACTTTTAATATATCGAGCGTCAAACAAGCGTCTTGGGATTACGCACAGTTCTTGAGGGGGGCTTAACGCATATCTTTGAAAGAAACGGGCGCGTGATGTTTGCACCCTCCCCATATAGGCCGAGCTTAGTTGAAAGTTGGCTAAATCCTCCGTACGTGACATAATTAAGACAGAGCCTCACAGGCATAGCCGCCTTTATACCCCTACATCGCTTCCAGCGACCCCGTAAAGAACTTCGCAGCGGAAGCTAATTTATTAGGAGTCGCTGAATGGCTGCCCGAAGCGCTTTTGTTGCTTGTAAGATATTGTTTTAAAATGAGCTGCGATGTAATCGAAATACGCTGTATCTATTGAGGGATATATTTTAGGCTCCTTTAGTTAAGTAGAGACGTAAACAGTGTCTGTTTTTGTTTTTGTTACTTACAGTATTTTTATGCATATTTACTGATTTTATGATAGAATTACACTAGATATCATTACTAATGAGTTGAGGTGGGTCATTACTTAGCAATTTACAATTATTGATTCATACAGGTGTATGAACACTTAATGTTTTATTTAGGATCGTTTGTGAATTTTGTGTGTAGATTTATATCTGAAAACTAGGGACCCGCCCCGGCTTCGCACGGGTGCTTATATTATACATATAAACCTTCCTCTTCAATCACTCTATCTATTAAAAAAACCGCATCAAAATCCGTTGCGTAGTTTTAAAGATTTAAGCATACATAGGGATATAGGGACAGAGAAAGCGACTTTGTTTTATACTATGTAGTGATATTTCATTTCAAAATATTGAAATTTTTTAACGCGATTAAGGTAAAACTTAGCTAAAATAACATAGAATTACAAAGTTAGACGATGAATTTACAGACATTTCTCTGAAATAAACAATTAGGCAGCAACTAAAAATTCTTAGTACTCCACAGCTCCGTAAAATCCCCTTTGAAGTCACTCAACAAGGTACAACAATAATAAAACGCACCAACAATTTAATCAAATCTAAGACACCTCACTGTTTATACTTTTTGCGCCACAAACAACGCAGACTACAGGAAAATAGTGCAAAACAAATATCTAATCAGTCGAAAGCTTTGCACCACAGAATATTACATACAGGGTGTTGCCACTGCGCTGTAAATTGTTTCAAGCACTACAAAGTGGAAATTATTACTATTTAGACGAGTATTTGTGGAGCTAAAAGGCTGCCGAGTTCCTGTTTTCTTTAGATTTTATTTAAATTGCTAGCACTTTTCTGTTATTATTATGTGAAGAGATGAGTAAGAGGTGCTTCTAGGAAATAATATACTGGATGGGTTCAGTTGAGTGTAGTTTGTACTAGAACTGCATACATATTCTAGTTTTATTTTGCTAGGGATGTTTTACACGATGGTACAGACATGAGTATTATCATGCTTTTCAATTTCTCACAACGTCATAACACCTAACATCACGCCTGTGATTAATAAAGGGTCAGGCTGAGGTGTCGCTTTAGTATGTACATCAACATTTTGCAGTTTAAGTTACATGTAATAGGGGGCGAGCTTATTAGAATGCTTAGCAGTAATCCTGACTTCAGGCTCCTACTGAAAAATTCCCGACGAAAAAAACCCAATTACATTTAGCCCGACCTTTTAATCGAACCCCGGAAATATGTCTTTAATTTCTCGTATAAATTAAAAGCACGAATTTGTAGGTAACCAAAAATATGAGCTTGCAGCCATAAAAAGATGTACAATTGACTTGCGCAACAACGCAGGCTGACCCTGCATTTTGTTAATCCATTTGTCTCTTACACGAAAAACGACTCAACTGCACATCAGGGAAAATTTTAGCTCACAGCTCCTCAAATTCATTTATCTTTTTAAGGAGAATATCCTATCCAATTAGGCTGCCTCGTGATCTGAAAGCAAACCTGGATTCTCGCATCAAGTTGTTAACTCCAGCCGGATTTGGTTTATTGGCTCTGAGTTTCGGACCAGTCCATGTAATGGCTCGCAGTGTCCAAGTACGTAATGGACAGCTGACAGCCGTGGACAGCTGTTCTCACTATTTATACGCTATTGGATGAAAAACTGTGTATGCTTTATAGTTTTGATGGTGTATTGAAAGTGAAATCGGGCTTTTAAATAAATTTGGGGGAAGTGTAGTGATTTTATTGAGTACGATATTGCTGTGTGCGGTGATGGATTGATGCTAAAAATAGATTAGATAATAGAAAAGGTAATGAAGAGTAAATTTCTTGTTTACTGTACTCGTAAGCCGAAAAAGTATTTGAAAGGCGACAAAGAAAGACCAAACACGTCTGAGCAAAAAATGTCACAGTGTAGAAAAGGGGAGAAAGACTGGTATTATAAATATATGGTTCTCATAGATTTCCCAAATTCACAAAGATTATTTACTCGTTATATTATGCATCTATTGTGCCGCAAATCTGTGCACACTTCTTGAATCTTTTTATCGAGAAACAATCACGTATTCTGACGAAAGAACCGACCGATAAAACAATCACTTACCCATACCTGCACCAGGAATACATAATGCACAGCGCCTTATCCCAACACATTTCACAAACAAACAAAGGAGCGAACATTTAGAAAGTAATTCGGATCCTAAGCGTATCGTTTTAAGGCACCTTCAAAAAAATCATTAGGGAACGTTTCTCATGGCACTCGTGGTGGTTTGAATAAAATATAGGGGTGGAATAAAGCGAGCCTTTTTATCTATTAAACGCATTTGCTGTTACAAATCTTCGCTCTCTCCGGCGGTGAGCGTGCATAAGTGCGTGGGCGCTTTGTGACGAGCGGAGCGGGTATTGTAGCGGGATTAGAATTCTTCTTTCGACTTGGAGAGCTCTGTCGATTGCCACATTTAAGGCTGGAGGCAAAATTAGAGATCCAATCCAAAAAATGGTTGAGTTTAGCCAGCGAAATTGAATAATGCTACTTATTGCACTTTTGTTTAGCCCAGAGGGAGTGAAACTGACAATCCGAAGCTAAACAAAATTGATTAAAAACAAAATTGTAAAAAATACAAATGCAATATTTTCCTTTAAATAAATCTCAATCATATTCACAACTTATTTAATTTATCATGTTTTTAATTTAGTTACCTCTGCAAGAATAACTTACACCCGTTTAAAACGACTCAACACCAAATTTGAGAAAAATCCACCACAAATTTCTCAACCGCTGCTCCCACTCTGATCTCTCACTCAAATACCCCGCTACCACTACAAACACAACTTAAAGGAAATGGCTGCCCCGTCTCTACCGGCTTGCATTTACGACATTACCCCACAAGCTTTATTTTGCACTCCTACACTCCTACCTCCGACTGTGTTGGTCCCACAATAGCTGTCACTGGTCATGATTGTTACCCAGACATTGTTCGGGTTGACGGTAGAAAAGATTTTACGTCACTTTAAACGTCTGGTTTTATCATACAAAGGTCTTGTATAGGGTGAGTGAGAGTGTAGTGTAATTTGACTAACGTTATGGTGATTTTTGGGCATGAGAAAGTAATAATAGTGATTTCCACAGCTCTAATTATTTTTCAAAGCTAGAAAGAGCATCTTGGATGCAGATATAATTCTGAATTTTCGAATGAGTATGAATGGAAACGAAAAACCAATCAATGATAATAAAAAAATGCCGTCTTCAGGAGTTTGTGCAATGATGGCGATGACAAATTTTGTCTAATGATTTTTCTAGAAGATATTCAGTCAAAACTTGAGGAGGTCATAGTAAAATATAATGTAAAAATATACATGTGGCATAATTTGTTCGAAAGACCTTCAAACCGGTAAAGTCATAATTATAGCGTTGGGAACCCTGCTGCACACATTGTTATCCCAAAGCAGTCGCCACTTGAATGTTTGCATGCCACACAAAAAAGCCGCAACTCTCCAAGATTTCTGTTTCCCTGCTCCTATTACTGGCAACTTCGTAGGCGTTTGGTTTAAGTGTGTCGCTTTCCGGTGCCGGTTCCGCGCCTTGTACGGATGCTGATGAATTAGAGGCGCTAGATGAGGTAGCAAGGTGGCTTACAAATAAATAAAATTAATCTGGTCAGAGGGCACAAGTAAGATAGTTTGCTTGTGGGCGTTCCTTATTACTGTTAGGTGAAAAAGCACTGCGATAAAGAGGTCTTAGTACTGTTTTTTCAGAATATTCTTCATTTATTACCTACTTCATTAAAAATGTAACAGATAAAATGCTTCAAGTGAGTATTTAATTAGCCAATTTATCCTGATTAGTTACTTTCTGCACCAATATCGTAAAATAAATATCGTAATTCACTTCCAGTCTCCTCTACATCCACGTCCCAGGTAAAAATACTCGTTCTTTTGACAAACGCCGTAGGAACGAGAAGCATAGAGGATACAATTTGCGCAGAAGCAAGGCGCCTTTCACTTAGTGCGCATTTCTGATGCAAATCACTAAATAAATGTATGCAGAAGATCCGTTTCTCATGAGACGAACCTAAACAGACACTTATAATACGTAACGCATGCTTTTGGATGCATGCAATACGCACCGATCGTTCGTCCTGAATTCTAAACGGAAACAATGTTATAGCTATGGTAACGGCTTATAAACCAACACTTAAATTATTTGAGTTAAGGTAATTAATAGTTAAAAGCAACCTTTGACAGTTTTTAGAAAAACCCTACTACAGTGATACACTAATGTTAAATTCTTTTGAAAGTTTTAAGTTCCTCTTCTGTAGAAGACCGGCCAACTGCAGCGACAGTGTTACCCAATAGCAATGACAGACCACGGACACTTGACTGGTTTCTTTGTAACTCTATGAATATTGGCCACCGGTTTTATAGTTACAAAGAACGAAAGAGTACCCTAAACTTTGCAGAAATTATTATATTGAAGTCGGATATTTCGACAATACAAGAAATGGAGACTGAGATACCACAACTACATACTTAGTTACCTGCAGTGATTTTATTCATAACGAGCTTCTAATAAGTGTATAGTCTTCTTACCACAAGTCAGAGGTGAGCCTTCTGTCCCACATTACATAGTGCGGTTACACGGATACGTGGTTCATTATATACTGATTTCAGAGCGTTTAGTGTTTGCACCACGGATCTCTGCGACGTTATTTTCTTTGAGCTTTGAAATGGAATTATAAATGTGTTTGTGTATTTGTTGCTGCTTTTGTCGTCTCTAAGACGACGGTGACTTGAAGTGGTTTTAGTTTGAGATAGATATCTGGATTATATTTTACAGTGTACTGGGAAAAGCTGCTTTTATCTTTAATTACGACTAAATACAATTTATTTTATATTTCAGTAATAAAAATATCAAAACGTTATGAATCCAATTAATTAATACCAGTCCATAATCTTTAAAGGAACTGAACCGAAGAAATGCACAAATATAAAACGACTAACTGGAACGAGGCTGAGAAAGACTGCAAAAAAAGCAAAAGCATTGCCTTTGCCTCATATTTCATCAGATTTAATAAAAAAGTTGAAGAAAATAAAATGTCTAATCTGTCTTTTGTAAAAACAAATCAAAAGTGGCAATCGTAAGTACACGGGGAGATGAATTAAACTCACTATAGTCTGCGGTCTGCATTTTAATTAATTAACATCGGGGCTTCGGAGGGGTGCGGGGTGCGGGGGAGTGTAGGGCTGCCCACATTTGAGAGTCTTAAGATGTTTGTTGGTTTCTTTTAACAGAGTCGGAATATGTGTGTTCTGGTCATATTTGGATTCATTGTATTTAACCGCAGAAAGGTCCATGAAATTGAACTGGTAACTAACCAACACTAATTTTCTATCTAAATAAAAAGAAAACTGAAAAACATTGTCCTTGTACGTGTGTTATCAAATACCCTGAAGTGCATGATTGAGATACAAATAATTTTCAATGAAGGTTAGTCAGATCAAAGAAGTTAAAAACGAACACAAACTGATTAAAAATACTCACTCGTCTTTACTTAAACAATGTCAGTAATATTATTACACACTAAGATAAGTAAAATATGTGAAAACAGTCTTGTTACGAAAATACACAATCCTTTAATTGCAATTCAGTACTACTTAAGTTTATTTTTCCCTTAAGTAGTTGGTAACCCTACAATACTAGAGCAACAGTCAGTGTTTACGCACGGAGACACCTCGTGACTTTCCGCTGATATTCATTTTCTGTCGCCGAGCTAACCGAGAGCCGTACTCCATTAAGAAAATTAATGTTTTGACTTACCCACCCGCCATCTTGCGGTAAAAATGTAGGTTCCTATAGAGAAACAATTACCTGTGTTGTATAAGCATACTGTACGAGTAGATTCGTCTTTGTGTTGTTCTATTGATTTGATGGCCGGTAATAATAAAGGAAAGTACTTATCTGATGGATTATAAGGTTGGACTTTGTAGGTCGATGGTATTGTTCGGTTGAGGCACGTGTATGAGACGTTGCATGGGTGACGTCAGTGACGGATAGAGGTCAGGTAATAAGAGGTTAATGTGCCTTGACATATAGGATAAAGGAAATATGCTTCTGTTCTTACAGAAGTAGGAAAGCCCTATACAATAGACGTAAAAAACAAAATATTGCCGTGATACATGTGGAATGAAGAAGAGTCACATTAATATTTTTAGTTAAAGAAATAATATCGGATTATGATAATATTCACGATTTGATATTAGATTTCAAATACGATTAAGCATTCAAAAGCTGAAGATCAAGGTCCCTACTAGCTATCAGTAGATGCACTGATGCGAAAAGAGGCGCAACACCGAGAAAAGTGGAAGGAATGGGGGGAGGTCTTTGCCTAGGAGTGGGACAAATCAGGCTAACAAAAAAAAAATGAACTTACCAGTTTAAAAACGAGATCCATTATGAGCCATAAGATGTATGCAATACCAACTTAGTAATTAGCTTACTTTGTATGTATTAGTCACACATTACATCATCATTGTCATTTGCCTAGCCTTTTCACAACTATGTTGGGCTTGCAGCTGAATACCAGTATTTTACATGGATCTACTGTAGTAGTTACACATAGTATTACATTGAAGTATAATTGTAGTATAGACCTTATAACTGTATCAGTGAGTTGAATTTTGGTCCACATTTGTTGCCTAAGAAGAATATTATTGTAGTTACCTATTTTTATTTATTGTCTGATAACTTTCTTACTGACTAAAAACCACCCATGTTCCTTCATTGGCCCTTTATGTTCCAGGGCCGCGGTATCTCTTTCGAACAGTCCCGCAGCCCTGGCAGGCGCCGGCCCTTGCGGGCCCCTCCCGTTTGCTGACAACTCTTTGAGGCGCGCGTGGAACACGAACGCGCCGTCGACACGGCGTGCCCGTCGTCATACGACGGACGGACTTCCACAACCAACCTTAACCTTCAAAAACCGCGTCATAATTTACCACAACATTTCCACACATTGCCAACAATACTGTCTGCCACGCGGCTCCACGCGACAGAACCCGACATTCGTTCCCGGATTCATTTCCTTTCAGTGATGGATGGCTCTGTATCTTCAATGAGATTTATAATGGTGTGTCACATTCCAGCGCGTGATGTGAGTCCGTGCGCAGATTGATGCAGAACTACAGCAGTTGAGGGTTAAAGTTTAAAGTTATGTTATAGGGTTAGTTTTGGACGCGTGTTATGAAGTTGGTTATTATAGTTATATGTATAGGGTAACTTTTTGGGAAATAGCCTTCTGATTTAAACGCCATGCCAATAAATAGAACGAATAGTTCCATTACTGAACATTAAGACTAGTTATCTGGAGTTTATGTGTGGATATTGTTTCATTGCACCGATTGTTTTGGTACATTAGGTCGCACGACAATTGTAACACTTTGACCTTGGCAAATATCGGTGCGCGAGTTCAACTCGCACTTGGCCGGTATTTGTGGAGTAGATACAATAAATTGCATTTAATCTGATGCCTGTATGTGTTTTTCTACCTGTCTTATTCTTTATTTGGTAACAAGAAACTGGTTAACCAGTAATTAGCGACTGTGTAAGTCCAAGACTGTGAAACCTGTACTCAATACATGTTGTACACACAAGCTGTTGGTAAACCATTATTAATAAATAAATAAGAATAGAAAACAGTTATTAGGTACATTTTCAATGCAACATCGTCCGAACACAGATTGATGTTAAATTCCCAGTGTAAAGTGAAACTTTCAGGAGTTTCCAAAAGGATTAGTTTGCGGTAGTATGTTGTTAGTTATGCACAAGTGCGGTGTTTATACCTGACGTAGGTGTCGTGGAAAACACTTGGCGCTTTACCCCATTGAATATTTGAACTGATTTGCTAGAGGGGACTCGTCCGAAGTATTGGTTGGTTCTCGTGTTTACTGATTAATGATAATCTTAACTACGATGATTTAATTCTTCTTCTTAGTTGCAAATGCAGTTACTCGTTTGTCGTTTTACTTATTCACTTTTCAGTTGATGATAGCCTCGTCCACGTTCATACATCTGGTCATACACGCACGCCGGCGTTCTGTGGTTTCTGCCCACTACTATGTGAAAAAGGTGTGAGTTTATGTGTTTATGTAAAAGTGATGTCAGAAGTATTCATATTTTCCTAAGTGCTGAAACAACAGTAATTTCAATTCCAGTAGCTATAACTTTCCCAAACATTATAGGTAACACAAAAAAAATATTCGACCAGGCATTTTTTCTCCGTATTTTACCAAAACTATCTATTATTTCATTTTCTCTATCCATCCAAAATAAAACCCAATCACAAACTTTATCCATAACTGACGCGCTCCACAAACGGGACATAATTACAAAACTTTCAGAAAAAAAAACTAGACCAATCCGTAAGAGACCGCCCGATCTATCATAATGTAATTGAACCACTACGAAGAAAGCATTTATGGTCGAAACGAGACTTCAGCTGGGGGAAAATTTTCTTAAAAGGTTGCTCATAAGGTCTAGTTTACATTAAGAGGAAAGGTGGTGGACACACTGGCTGATAGTTCAGCAAAAGGTATCGAACAGCTCATCTTTTCAAATAGCTTTTCTCACTATCTTCACATGTTATAAATTAAATTTGTTATTCGTGTCTGTTGTGTGACTACGCTAGTTTTCTAAACTCCGCAACGCATTTTAATGCAACTTTCTTTATAATATAGAGAATTTATTCAGAAAGGTATATGTATGAGTTTTTTTACATATTATTATAGTAGCGTAGCGTCACACACACACCACACACGCCACTACAGCGCCATCTATTACACAAATGAAAAACTAACATCAAAATTCTGAATCGTGACTTAAAGACTAAACAGAAAAACTCGACAATAACTGTCGGGCAGTAGCCCACCAGACATAACACCCGTCTGGTCGGAGGATCCTCCCTTTTCTATAGGGGTTGTAGATTTTTACACCGTGTTCTAAGTACCCTTATACTATTATACCCACATAATGTAATAATACCTACAGGAATCTCTAAGTTCTGTTAATTTATTAATACCGGATAAATCAGAGGCAGACAAGTTAGTATATTACAAGTCTGATAGTGACTTTGGCGTAAATCACTTGTATGTTTTAAGTTAGGATCTTATCGATCTTCAAAATATCAATTAGTTAGTTGGTACATGGCCATTCACATGAGATTAAGTCCACTATTTGTTCTAGTAAAATCAACTCCACTAGTAAACACAAACTACGCTAGCATGACGCTCGCAGAGGAAGTCATACTTCCTTGGTTATTGTAAATAACTAAATTAGAAGAAAAATAATAGGTGCAGGAAGAGGAATTTCCTCTCAATGTAATAGGGAAATTGGTTTATAAGGCAAAGAGCCTTCATAGTAAACTGATTAAAATGTCGATACATCACTGTGTTTTAATGGCTACAATTTACCTATGTAGAACCTAATGATACAATTACTGAAACCGATGACATTCATTATTTTGCGATAGCAAAATCTTAAAAAAAATATTATAATATTGTGTACTAGCCTCTCCTAAGGACCTCTGCTTCGCACGATTGTTACCATTTAACAAAACATCATTTTTTATATTAAAATGTGAAATATTATATTAGTTTCCTAAATTCTAAATAATTTCTAAAGCAGAAAAACAACGCTGTCACATCCAGACAGAGAAAAGGGCTTGAATTTATCGTAATACGTATAATATCAACAAAGCAGCGAATTTAAAAGTAAATTACGATTATTTTTGTCACAAAAAAGACACACTCTTCTAAATTCAACGTTTTAACCCATGAATATTTACAGTACTGCATTTGAAACCTTTAGAACTGCCCTAATGTACCCGAGGCCTAAGCCGGCACGCTACCATTACTTATGCATTAACCCTGGCTAGGCCAGTAAGCGGTCCCTCAGGCACGGAGGAGCGTTCACATGATTTTATTCTACCACTCGTCTCATATGAAACTCGTTCGTAACACGAGAACAACTTTTGACAATCAATCTGTTACGTGAGACTTATTTTATTGTAATTGGTTGTTTTTCGCGTGTGTTCTGTGCATTGTTCGTGAGTCGTGAGGATGAGATGTGAACGTAAATATAGAATTATGATAGTTATAAATATGCAGGGTGTAAGGGAAGAGAAACAGTATTCGCATGATATATCTGCCATTCAAAAACGACTTATACACCATTATTTTTAGGTCGTTCTGGAACCGAATACCATTAACTCGTTCATCGAACTCGATACGATTGGGACTATTTTTTTCAAAAAGTAACAATAAAAAAAACACGCAAAAATAAATTTAATGTTTTTTTTTTGTGAAATAATGAGAACTCAAATGCATATGTGTGTGTAAAACGTATCCACGATCGGCAACACATGCGAACGATACCCATTGAAAAATTCATTCATCGATCGATTCTCATTATTTCACGAAAAAAAACATTAAATTTATTCTTTCGTGTTTTTTTTTATTGTTACTTTTTGAAAAAAATAGTCCCAATCGTATCGAGTTCGATGAACGAGTTAATGGTATTCGGTTCCAGAACGACCTAAAAATAATGGTGTATAAACATCATCTCTTATGAAACTTTCCCATATTATGAAGATTCAAAACCAAAAACAATGCATTCATTTGCCTCACCATTTCTAATCTATGTTGGGGTCGGCTTCCATTCTAACCGGATGCAGCTGAATACTACCAGTTTTTTACACGGAGCGACTGCCTATCTGACCTCCACAGCCCAGTTGGTACTGGGCTATACGATTTTCAGGCCACTGACTGTAACGACTGTCAAAGATCTACAAATGACAGCTGGAACCAACGGCTTATGGTGCTCTTAGAGGCACGGAGGACACTCGGTAAGTAATTGGTGGTCACCCATCCACGGACCAATCCAGGCATGCACGGCTTAACCTAAAGATCGACCCAAGCGGCTGATATTATTTAGCTACGAGCTCCTCAATCAAAAGCAATGCAAACTTGTTAAATTTTGTAACATTAGAAGTAGTTTTGAAAGTTTTGAAACCACTTGACATTCTACAACTTAATGAGAAGAAATTTAAAACATGCATAAAACGCACACTATGTAAACGAGCATATTATAAGTTGGAAGACTATCTCGTAGATAAAAATGCATGGCTCAATGCTGGTCCTGCTCCACAGCCACTTGGGCTCACGAACTAAGATTTTATTGTTTGGAAGAGATGCTCCCCCTTTAATTCTTTAATTATACTTTTCTTTTTTTTTTCTCTTTCTCGTTTCTCTTTTGGAAACTTAGGGTGTGAATTGTATATTTTATATCAACATTGTGAGTGCAAACTAATTGATTATGAAGTGTGAAGTTATTGTGGAAGCTGCAGAAGATTGTAAAATATCTTTGCATTGTATAGATTCCATCTCTTAGTATTATATAATTGCATAGCACATGTGTGAGTACTATGTACTGTAAAGCTTCCATTTATATTTTGTTATCTTTCATTGACTGGAATGTGTCCTGGTGGCTGAGAGAATGTCATGCTCACTCAAATGTCTCGCTGATGGTGGCGGGTGTGTCGGGTCATTTAGTTCCCTTCAATATGGTTGAGTTGAATGGCGCTGATCCATGCGTCATGTTCGTGAACGGGCGCTGTCAGTTGGGACTGGTCATCTCTTACCTGCCACGATTTATTTTAATTACTTTATTTTTAAATTTTTGGCTTAATCTTTTACTCTGGACGCTCTTAATGTGCACGTCTTTGTACATCGTTCTCACATAAATGTATAATCTCAACATGAATGATGTAACCAAGATTTTGTAACAATATTTTGATTTAAAAGAGTGTCCATGGAGTTTCTTGCCCATTCTTCTCCATAGAGATCTACGATTTGGAATGTGCAACTACAGTACTTTCGCAAGTTATTATGCCTTGTGTCTGTGACTGTAGCTTAGCTTTTTTATTTTTGACTTTCAAAAGTGCCTGTAGTGGTCTAATTGAAATAAATGCTTTGACTTGACTTGACTTGACTTGAATATTTATACTGAGAGTAGACAATATTCATCAAATACGATAATTGCCTCTAAAATTTTTAACGAACATACAAAAGCTAGTCAGACTACACCCTTTAATAAAAACACGAAAATCTTCCAAAAAATGTTCCAGCTCGCAATCTAAAATCCAATCCAGTTCTCTTTGATCCAAATCCAAAAAAAAAAACACTGAACTCAAACCAGCCAATTACCTAACCAATCCATCTCAAAGATTTCCATCTAAACATTACAAAGGCAGAAGAGCAAAGTAAAATTATAACAAATCAAAAACAAACTGTATCTTGTGCTTGAAAAGATGATTTCCTGTATGTCAAAGAAATCTGCGAGCTAGTTTCCGCCCTGGATTGGATATCGGCTGCATCTGAAATGAAACGCTCTTCACCGTATATTTTAAAGGTAAACCCGTTTTATTATGCCACATGTTGTCGGGGAACGATACGAAATGTATTTTTAAAGATGTCTTGTGAGATCTGTGTTTTAGTTTAGTTATGGTTTAGTTTTTAAATGCCATGTTTAGGTGTGTTTAAATAGTCAATTGGCAACAGGCGTTTAGTGCTGTTGATATTAATTAAAAAAAAGAAACATTTGAATGAAGAATCGTGATTGTTAATGTACGGTCTCATCGCCGTACATTTTTCTGTTAACTCGTTAACCTACTTAAGGCCAATGATGCGCGTCATAATTAAGCATAATAAAAAACATGACTAACGAATTTAAATATAGTGAACTTATAACTGGGTAGCTATCAACAACTGAAAGAAATAATCGCCTTCCACTCTAGCTAGTACTGCAACTTACTCTTAACTTAAAGAAACATGACTACTTAGTGCATCTTAATGAAACGTGTTCCTCTATACTAACTAAACTTACCAACCTTCACGACAAATCAGTGTACGGAGTTAACTATTACAAGTACAGTTAATCATCAGTTGAGGTAAAACAAAACAATAATAATTTTCAAGTTTTTTTTTTAATTCAACGATTTACTGGCCCAAATACTATTAAAATTATTTAAAACATTCATAGCATTCAACCAATAAAGCTAAAAAATAAAACTACTGCAATCAAGCAATAATTTCCCGTAAGGCTACGGGAACTCGTAGCATAGATCGCTGTAGCTATAGATAGCTACGGCGTAGCATCATCCGTAGACGTCTACGAATAAAAATCTTAAGACGTTTGAAGGACTCTGTAAATGCAAAAATAAAAAGATGAGAGAGAAATATATCTTGAGTGGCGGACATCAGAATGTTTTCTTCCGGCGGAACGAATTGAAAAGCTGGTTTTTTACAAGAAGGGAGGGAAAGGTAGACCGGGCACTGAATTACTCAGGAACTGGGACGATCATTGCGGTCGACCCAACCGGTAGACGGTACGCGATGTAATTCTTGCTTAGAAACTGAGTTATTGAGATGTCTATTGATGCTGGTATGTTTCATGTTATGCGAGATCAGTTTTGTTGAATCGTTTAAAGATCTTTATAATTAAAATACATATTATGCATGACTGTGTAAAATAAAAATAAAAATTATGTTGACACCTATATCGATAGAGTATGCTTTATTTCATTTAATATATGGGTGCTCAAAATATGGTGATCTTTTGAATACTATACCATCAAATTCACGTGCTGCACCTTTGTCAATTATTCTCTAAAAAAAACACAAATCAAAACAAACGCAGCCAATTCTAACGAATCAAACTCCAACAGAAGCTGTAGCATATGAAAACTGAAACTATTGAAAATTCGTACAAACAATGCAACTGCAAAATAAAAGCCCTCAGATATCAATAGAGACATATTTCAAACGGCAGGCAACGTAATACATAAGTGCTTCCCGGGCGAGCCTTCGAATAGGAGGGAAAAAACTAGTGCCTTCCGGCCGACTCTGATTGTGTTACTGTCTGTGGACGTAAGAACCTTTGAGATATTTTGGATTCGGGCTACTGTCGAGATGTTGGTATTTAGATGAGGTATCATTTGAAAGGGTAGTTTAGTTAATGATTTTAAAATTATTGTATGGTTGATTTAATTAGGAAAGTAAATTTGAATGAAAATAATTAATTGGAATAACATAACGTAATAGTGTTTTTTTTTGCCAAAAAAAAAATTGTACCGAGACAGAAGTTACCACCTCCAACGGGAAGAGAATTATGGATGTTCTAAGTAAAATGTTGTGTCGAAAAAACGTTCGGTGCTTAAAACGATTCCATGTTTTGTGTCGAATCTGCCTTTTACTATTAGTTTTACTAGCCATGCATTACCTAATGAGTAATGCGATATACAAGTCATAATAATTCATCTATCGCCTCACTCACTGAACCTCCCATCATCACACCACACCACATGAAAATCAAAACATCAGCACAGCGACAAGAATCATTTTCACTGTTGACTGGCTCCCTCTGGGGGCAATGAGGGCATTAGCCCTCAGACGGCCGGTCATTTGCAACCCCTGCCCTGCGGAGGATTGCATATCACTGTCGCTTGGCTTATTACACCAATTATGACTCGCTCCTATTAGAATGTTTCTGAAGGATCGGCATTAGTCTTTGGACTTTGAAATTGTAGTATGAGGGTACTTTGATAGGAGATGTACTTTTGTGATATTGAAGTTGTCTGATTAGATTTTGGATAGTGGGTATATTTTAGGGTTAAATTGTGGTTGTTAGTTGATCGCTGCTGTACGTGTGATCTGCAATTTTATTCTAAAGTATGTGTTTCGGTTTATTTTTCATTTTCATATTTCAATAAACTGGTAATTAACTGAAATTTTAATTATGAATTTCGTTCGTATTATTTATGAGTACCTATAGTACCTAAAGCATGTAGCATCAAAATGTAAACTCGCCCCCTTCTGAACACAACAACTGACCATCATCTATTCTTGACACTAAACTAATGCGGTAGCATAATAACAGCACAAGGAAACATGTTATTTTAAATGTAATTAATGTTTTGTAATAAAACTTTTTCCAACGAAAACCAACAAACTAGAAAATCAAGAAGCGCCACTTGGAAACTTGTATCATTGTTGCTGGCACAAGTTCGCGAAACATTTTGCAGCTAACTTAATTAGGAGTTAAAAACTTGTTTTAATTTTTTCTTGATAGTACTTCAAAGTTTGTATTGCAAAACGACATTTTGTGTGCCTTTTTGTTCGTTTGCACTTATTTTAAAACTCGTTTGAAAAGTTGTTTCGTTAGCTCAGAAGCAGCTCTCCCGTAACTCCAAAAGTGCAATTTATTCGTTTTTCCACAACCAAATGTGTAACTTTTTTCCTATCTCACAAACAAATGAATACAGTCATATTACTCGTGTACTCGTGTTTGCTCCACAGTTCGTCCCACAGAGTAGGTAACAAATAAAACTTTTTTTGTCTGTCGCATTTATATGACATCGCATATCAACTTCATTTTTATTTGACGCATATATCCGCCAGAGGCATTTGTGGGGTTAACCAATTCACCTTTTGCCGTACCTTTTTCGTATAGACGTATATGGGCGCACACTACGTACTGTTATTTTGTAGTTCGGGATAGTGTAGTAAAGGAATGAAACGTACTTTTGTACGGATGAACAGTGGGGAGTTTTGCTGATGGTACGTATGGAGTTAATGCAATTTATTATATTGGTCAATAACTCGGGGAGAACTGTAAGTTTTAACATAAATATCGGTCACTGTCGTAATTTTCAGTTGGAATTACAGTAAGATCGAACGGGAAGTGTTGAAACTTTATATATTGTGGTCTGCAATATTTTTTTATTTCATTTAAAAGTAGGTTACATTATTAACCTGTCTTTAGGTTAACAATGTTAACTGATGTTTTTTTTTGTACATTGGATAATTATTTGTGTTTCATAATATGACCACCCATTTCTGAAATATTTGACTGCTATTAGATACTTAAAACAGTGCAAAATTGTGCACATAACATTTAATAACGTGCAACTCTGTAAACTCGCAACAATTATCTCCAAAAATAAATATTTACTTTTCGTTACACCAGTGTGTCATTAAAACAAATCTATGTCCAAGCAAATACTTTTAATTCAAGTCTAAACTAAAATATGAGTGTATAAATAAACACGTGTTGTTATATTTCGATGCAGTGTCTCGTTTGCTCAGATATCCCCTGTGGCACATTAGTGCAATTAAATGAGGATATGACCTCTAGACTGTGTAGTGTGAATAGACGAAAAATAAAAAGTAAAGAATTACATAATTAAAAGTATTTGTGGTAGTTGTCCAAAGAAAACAACTGTTGAAATGTAGTGCATTTTCCCCTTTCGGCTTTGTTCATTACTTTTCTCAGTTATGTATAATTATGTACGATGGATAGGTGATTTTCGTTCGATGGATAGTAGCATAAAAATAACACGCTCACAGATCAGTGTAGATAAGTAATATTTTTAAAGCGATTTATTAACTAAACAACAAAGAGAGGCTTCCACACGACAGCATCAATTGCCAGCACCGTCAATGTTAAGAAAATTATTTGTAAAAGGTTTAATTCAAATAAACATCACTTTTAACTCTACTCACAGCACTTAAATAAACACAAAGCAAAAAAAACACTGCAATAAACAAAAATACACTTCCATAACAAAAAAAAACTTCGCTACTTCATTATTCTGCCTCAAATCGTAGGTGTAACCGCGTGGAATTTTATCATGGATGCCATGTCGGTCGGATCCGTGCGGATCCGTGCGGATTCGTGCCTCACATGGTTACAGAAAGATTTAATTGTTGCCGACGGACGTGACGGCCGAGCGATACGTGGCCATCGGAAAAACTCGTCCGATTCCCTTTAGTTTGCCGTTCAGTCTGTATTGTTTAAAAGTAAGTTTTATTGAATTTTTCTGTTTGATTTTTTGGTTCAAAGTTAGTTTGGGATTGGTTTTGGTGACGTGGGGATAGAACTAATACGTGGTAATTTGTTTTATTTAAATGGTAGTTTTATCTACATAGTACGCCAAATAAATATAACTATTCCGGTAAAAATAATAAAAAACCTGTAATACTGTGTGTGTACTTCTTTTGATTTAAAACACAGGCCCACTAAAATTGCGTTATAAGAATGAATCTTCAAGTTTTTTTCGACTTACTACATCTTTAGTGATAAACCAAGGTCATTACTAACATTGTTTTAAACACTTTGTAACTGAGTATCACGTAAAACTTGTATTTAGAAAATTAAAAACAAAAGCTGACGCGCACACTTAACCTTACTTTTTGTTATTTATTTCCAAGAAATTAACTAAGTGTTGACCCCCGAGAGTGTCTGAGGGCGAGGAGAAAAAACTTATGTCTTCATAAATTTGATTTAAGGGCAGAAATATAACGTGGGTCTTGAGTAATTCTTTATCTTGGGCTTCAGATACACGAAATAGAGTGAATTCGTACTACACTACTATTTATCTACATTACGGTATTACTTTTTTATAGAATTAGTGTAAGTGTCTTTACTCTTTGTCGGTGTTAGAAATACATCAGAATGTTCCTCAGTCATTTTTGTTACGAGACAGGCTTTGGATATATGTATGGTTTCTTAACTTTGTTGCGAGTTATCAATATTTTCATTCCTATAAGTTAGCTAGGCCGATGAATGACTAGCACTATGCAGAGGTATTCAACAAATTGAGAATGATGGTTGGAGTGCAGTAACATGCTTGAAACCAATCCATCAATTGGAGATAAATATTTTTTTCGAAAATCCATTACTGCAGCTTCGGACAGGTCTACGCCCAACAGAGGACTGTGATAGACTGAGTTGGTTGAACGCAGATTGAAAAACAAAGGTACTTACTTACACACAAATACATAAAGGCGAAAAATAGGTAGTTAGTGGCCCGAAAGTCTGACAACCAGTCTTACTAAGGGGTATCGTATTACCCAGTACTAACTGAGTTGTGGAGGTCAGATAGGGAGTCGCTCCATGTAAAATACTGATATTCAGCTGCATGCGGTCCGACTGGTAGCCGACCCCAATGGTTGGAAAAAACTAGGCAGATGATGATAAAGGCGACGTACCTCACGACCACCGATATAATCAAATCCTCGAGGGGTAACACAATCAGAGGTGTCATCAACCGGGCATATATTCAGACTCCGGTTCAGTAAGAAATTTCTAACAAAAAAAAAGCAAAGAAAATTCCACCCAGCTAATTACAACCAAATCAATCTGATTATTTTCGCCACGAAGCTCTGTAAGGTAATATAAACTTAAATAAAAGCCGTTTAGGGACGTGCGAAATACACCAAGTAGTGCTCAACAGAATTTACGATTGCTCGCATCTTACTTTGTCCGGTATAATTAAACCTTCCAAGTACATTAATATCAATTATGGTAATCCGGCCGGAGTGGATCCAACTGCCGACCTTATTCGGGGATCCCGGGTCTTAGTTTGTGGTACAAGATTTCAATATAGCGATTTGATTGTGTGGGCACTGTGGGTTTGGGTCGATTTCATTTTGGGTTTTTAGGTTGTGTTTTTGATTTTTTCTATTTTACGTACATACATAAACTCACGCTTCTATTCCCATGGAGGTGGACAGAAACACAGAACGTTACCTGCTACGATCCCTACATGCTCCTTTTGCCTCTTACATGTTCATACAACTGGTCATACCCACACGCCAGTTGCAAGTACTACATTTTTTTTAGGTCAGCAGTTATATTGCGCTGTTCTATGGTTTTTTTTATACTTAAGAAACAGATCATTGGTTAAAAATAATGTAGTGGTTGCTAAAACATACAAGCATCATTGCATATTGCATAACACACAAACAATGGCATTGCGCTTCGGTCTCACATTTTCACAACATTCATTTATATTATTGAGCAGAGATTATATTCAAAATATGAAGTTTAATTTATTTAAAAAAAGCTACTGTTCCTTATTGAATGAGCGTTACTCTATTGGGTTTAAAGTCATGTTAAACTTCACTCTTCACTTTTTTTCTAACACAACAGAAGTAGTTCTTATTTTGTATGTTATCGAAAATAGACCCGGATGCTGAACCGCTTAGAAACAACAATAGGGGCTTTTGCATAACCAACCTTATTACGATATAATTAAAGTTACGTTTACTTTAAACTTGAAATTCTCCACACACTACATAACACACATTATGCTGATGAACTAGAAAACTAAGTTCGGACCTCAAAGCAGGTGGAAGCCAGGGAACCGCCTCTTTCGAAGTAACCGTGTTCCATTTATGAGAAGCCTCTCATTTACTCGTTATACAGGAAGTTGGTGGTACATATCGAAATAGTTAGAGATCTAGCTTTAAATATAATCAAGAAATAGGAGGCTGAAATGTTACTAGTAATTAATTTGATTCTGTATACCTCTTTGGAGAAAACAGGCGTGATATGGTAATTACCGTGAACAGTATAGGCCTTGTAGATTCCTAGAGGTGTGTTAACTTTTGTTAACCTCTTATCCTGTTTTCCGTTTTTCTTGTGTAGTAAGCAACGACTTATTGTCGGGCCTATGCTGTCCCCCCATACTAGAGTACTAATGCTGTAACATGATAATATTGTAAAATCTAATCATTTTAAAAGAGTAACCATGGAGTTTCTTGCCGGTTCTTCTCCATAGGAAACGACCAACCCGAACCGTGCACCTTTTTGTCGACGTTTCATAAGTGCCCATGTAGGCCTATGTGAAATAAAAATATTTTGATTGATTGATTGACCGAGGAGGAGAGTAATCTAAACGCATAAAAGGAAATAATGTATCAAAAATGTTACTAACATAATTATGTTATTCTTGCTCGTCTTTCTGTGAAGTGTAAGGTTAACTAAACCTAACATCTGACACTAAACAAACTATATTATTTTGACAATATTAAATAAAAAATATCATTGCTAAACATCAACACGCCATAATAATTCTAAATAGTTATTTTCATAGGTCCCAATCATTTTCCAATTACTTACGCTTCATTAGTGTTCAAAACCTTATCGCCTTTACCCCAGTACTACGAACAGCTACCATTTAAACCTGTATAAAGGTAGAATCGTTTTGAAGACTTTCATCCAAAGAAATGTTACCTTTAGGGCTTTAGTGAGCCCTTTTATGTAGCAATCACAGGCGTTCGACAAACTTTACGTTCCCGTTGGATACGTACAATTACAGCCAATAACTCGTTGTGAAATTGATTTTGAGCAGGGCTGGTAAAGTATCGATGTGGGGTTAATCGATAGGAATATAGATAACGTAACATCACGCCTATAACCCCCGTAGGGTTTGGCAGAGGTGTAATAAAACTACACCCACATTTGGCCATTTATGTTTAAGTCCCACGTGATAGGAGGCGACAAAACTTTTTTTTTTATAATTATTTACTAAACTAAAACTAAAATAACCGGCCAAGTGCGAGTCGGACTCGCGTACGAAGGGTTCCGTACCACTATCTATAAAAACGGCCGCTGTCTGTTTAATGGGAGCCGCCACTTAAATATTGTTTATTCTGTTTTTTATTCATTGTTGTTATAGCGGCAACAGAATTAAATCATCTGTGAAAATTTCAACCGTCATACAACTGTGATACAGCCTGGTGACTGACGGACAGACATCGGAGTCTTAGTAATAGGGTCCCGTTTTACCCTTTGGGTACGGAACCCTAAAAAGATGTGGTCTTGTAACAAAAAATATTTTTACTAAGAAAAAATAAATCTAAGTACAGTCACTTACGTGGGAGAAAAAGTTTAATTTAGCAAGATAACGAATTATACTAAACTTAAGGTTTGTGAATATAATATGAGCTCTTTAACCGTTGTTTTTATTTTCATTGTACATCCATCATAAAAATATTATAGGACAAAGAGAAACTCGGTTTTGAAGCAAACAAACTTCAACTGTACGAGTATAACAAATAGGTAGCTATTTTGTTTCTTTAAATACTAGTACGACGAAAAAATTAAAATATAGCTTTGAGAATTCTTATGTGACATAACAACACACCAGTATCCTTGAAAGGTAAAGCAGGGGGTACCTACAGTACACTCACAATTATCCAGTTATTTTTGAGTTCAGTATCTCAATTTCAGGGAAAAATGATTTTCATTACAAAAACACCCTCCATGGTGTACATTCAACAATTTGATCTACATAAAATTAAGTATTATATTTTGTTTCTTTATAACACTAAATGTATATTATTCAATTATTAATTATGATCATTTATAAATTAAAAAAAACCTAATAACGTTACTTTCATATTTTTTAATGTTTTTTTATACTGTTTTTTAAAGCGATCTTCAAAAAAAACTCCTACTTAATGCAGTCTAGGCAGATAATGTCCCCAATAGACTGGCGGCGTTGTTATGTTATATGGCAACGCTAAGCCTTTGGCCAAGGTAAAAGCCAGCCCTTGGGTCAGGGCCTCTTTAAAATGAACTGAAATATCTAAAATAAATTTATCGTATCGATGTTGTCACATAACCGGACATCACTACTCATAGTCACTTCGTGGGTATAGGCGTTAGTATTACAGTAGCTATCTACGCGTTTTACGTAAAGACTTTTATGAAGGCAATGAAACGCCGCAAGATTTTAGAGTTATGGTTCACTTTCTGCTGCGTCCTGAAGCATTTGGTAAGGCACAGTCAGCATTTCTTCAATGAAGATGATAATTTAAGGGCATCCCTCGTTTTGTGGCAAATTCTGCCTTTTATTAAGGGGGTTTGAGAAAATCTGTGTTTTGTTATTGGTGATTTTAATAAAGTGTTACTGCACAGATGTCTTTTTTTATTAGTGAAAATGTTTTAAACAATCTGTTGCCATTTTAGAGAATCAACGTGGTTTTAATTGTGCAAAATTATGACAAATCTATTTGTTTCTCTTTCAGTATAATCAAACTTATTGATATTTTCGTTATTTATAGGTTCCTCTTTATAATTCCACAATTAACTATGAAAATCTTAAAAAGCAGTTTCATGTCCAAGCACTACAAGGACAAAATAAGCAGTAACAAAACTCCACGTCAAACATTTCTTAAAGCTAAGTTGTTTCAAGCAATAGAATAAGTTTAAGAACTCAAAATTGTTTAAAACCAGCCACTTTAAAATCACTGTTCAACGTATTCAAGAAAAGAACATCAGAATCTCAAACTGCAATCGTGTAAGTAGTGAAAAGTTACTTCGTGTACTTTAAAGTACCATTAGATAATCCATTGTCAAAGTAGGCTTAAGAACTTGCGCAGTGCATAGGCAGTTGAGAGAACATGGATTTTTCTTTTACTCAGTTCAGTGTGGAAGTGTATTTTTGGATTTAACTTTTCAGTGAACAAAATGACACTGTATTTAATCAAATTCATGTTTGAGTATGATCCTCAGTTATGGTTAAATGTATTTAGTTTAATCATGGTTTATTAGTTTCTAATCATTTATTAACTTCAATTCCTAAGCGAGGCAATCAATGTCTTCTATAACAAGCCTTTAGGCCATGTAGTGGGACAATAATGAGCTGATATTGGTATAATTATTCAGAGAGCGAATTTTATCAATAAACACATCTAAACGGCATTCAAGGATTGTCGGTAAAATCGCTATGGTGGAATAGGTGAGCGCGTTCGATTTTCATTGGTGAGATTCGCCTATTTTTCTTAATTGACTACTCTTTTTCAATATTTAAGCACACACAGAAAGAATCTTCGTCCCGCCAATGTGATCGTCAGTACCTTCCGAAGGCACCCTTTGCACCTATAGTACCTGCAGTGAGATTTATCGCACCTTGCAAGAAGGCAGAGGGGAAGGGGTTGGGAAGAGGGGAGAGGGGTAACTAATAACAACAATGTGAACTCGGCTATCATTGTGCCGATTGTCGTAGCGGCCAATGGCCTTCTGGCCAAGAGCCTCGATGATCATCTTTAGAAGCTCTCTTTAAGTGGTTGGACCAAGGGCCTGATTCAGACGGCAGTACTGATCCTCGATACGGCTCGCATTGTGAGGACGTTCCTGTCTCTGGAGCCCTAACCACCGGTAGCTTGGACCCTGCTCCCGAGACCGGCGGACTACTATTTTTACTTTTTTAAATGTTTTGTATATAATTTTTGTTAATAAAAATATTTTTAAATGTAATTTGTATGTAAGAAAAATGAACATACGAAATAATGATAATGTAGGTATGACGAAGGGATGAAGACATTGCGTTTGTGAGGGACTGATGAGTAGTATTTAGTGAGGACGTTATTGATGGTAATAGTAACCTCTATAATTCAGGTTTGTTTAGGCTTTTATCGTTACTCTCGATTGCTGACACGTGTTTCGAGTTAGAGTAGCTAAAACAAAAATACTTGCTAAATTGCTAACGCTTTTTAAAAAACTTTATCAACCCCACATCCAATAGCTACAGCACATAATTACGTCAACCTTCCGAACGCAACCGCATCTTTATTAACCCTAAAATGTTTACGTGGAAAATTATTTTACGCGGAGCGAGGTGTGTTTAAAAAAATATAGCAAAAACGCCGCCTCGGGAGGGACAGCCGGAAATAAAAAGGTCGTCACTGTAAAGCTTCGGATGCCTGCTAATAAAGGAAGAGGGAATCAGACTGTGTTGCACAGAAAGAACGGTTTTATTATTATGTCGCTAATGTTGGAGTTATATTACATTTTTTTCTCGCCGTTATACGCAGTGTAGGGTTATTGTTTTTGTCGTGTGACGATGTAATTTTTATTATGACATGTGCTGTTTTATGGGTGTACATGTTCTTTGTGAGACGCCGTGTCGGTTTTTAGGGAGCTTTGTTCAAGCTTTATTGGTGAAAAAACTATACGTATGACAGGAATAAGTAATGTATGAATAATAGATAAATAAAATCTATCAACAGTGCGAACAAAAGGAGCAGCGAAATGCTTGTGAAGATCATTAAGTGATGTTTGTGCTTACTGCCTACCCTCATACCAAAAAGGCGTGACTAAACTCTACTAAGTTGAAGTTCTACTAAGTAGTCATTTAGTCATCACCATTTTGATCTCATAAAACCTTTCTTACTTAAGTATAGAAATGAAAAGAAAAAGTTCCTGTAGAACACAGTTTTTTTTTGTTGATTTTTTAATATTTTTTATTATTATCTCAATACCACTAAGAATGTTGGTTAATAAATATTTTGCTATTAGTATTTTTATTGTTTCATTTATTTTCGCATTTTAGGTTTGAAATGTTCTATCACTTAAAAGTGAACGAAAACTCAAATTACGATTGTTGGCTGCCTCAGGGGTCTTTAAAAAAATTGACGAATCTCATTCGTACGTCAGTGGTAGTGTAATGAAATGACACGTCAGTGGTTAAGGGTTAAGTCCCATGTAACAGGGGGCGAGCGTTGATGGAAAAAAACCAATAACACTTTGCCCGACCTGGGACTTGAACCCAGGACTCATGCTCAGCAGTCGCGCTTGAGACCAACGAGGCAGTTCAAGAATAGTATCAAAATATAGTTCCCAGAATAACTGACCAACATCACCTATCAAATTATGAACACTGACATCACCCAACACCAAAATATGTGTCTTTAATCCACTAAACTCGGCCCCGTGATTCAGCGGATTTCTCCTCGGGAATTTACGAATTTCTGTCCTCTCTGAAAATTTGCTTAGCGGGCCTTATAATAGAATCATGGCCGATCTTACTGCGTCCAGACAAAATTGTTTTGACCTGCCTGGCTTGTATCTGGGTGGATTTTGCGGAAATAATATTTATAGGGTGTTAGTTTTCTTGGTTGGTTTCTAGTTTTGTAGTTTGATTGTGCATATTCTTATTCTTATTCTTTATTGCACACAAAATAATAAATTTGGATACAAATTGCAATAATATAGCTTATGTACAATGGCGAGCTTAACCCAGAATTGGGCATATGGGTGGTATCGTAGAAAATTGTTGCTAGTTTGTGTTAGTTAAATTTTCGCAACCTTTCGTCTTTGCTGCATGTGTTGTACAAAGGGTGTGCAAGTATTAATTGCCTGTAATATTCTGAGATTTGACTTCTGGAATTGACTGGTTGACTCTGACTGGGATTTGAGCTCGTGGTTTATTGAGGAGCTCGTGGTTTAATAATAACAGGCACTCGGGTCGATTTTTAGGCTAAGCCGTGCTTGGCTAGGTTGGTCTGTGGATGGGTGACCGTATTAAATACCGAGTTTCCTCCGTGCCTCGGAAAGCACGTTAAGTCGTTGGTCCCAGCTGTCATTTGTAGATCATTGACAGTCGTTACAGGTAGTCTGACATCCAGTCTTACCAAGGTTATCGTTTTACCCAGTGGACCAACAGGGTTGTGGAGGTCACATAGGTAGTCGCTCCATGTAAAATTCTGGTATTCAGCTGCATCCGGTTAGACTGGGAGCTGACCCCAATATAGTTGGGAAAAGGTAGATTATGATGACTTCACATAATTTTTATTTTATTTTATATAAAATACAAAAATTAATCAATTTTACTTTTTAAAAATGTTACCATTTTTAACCGACTTCAAAAAAAGGAGGAGGTTCTCAATTCGGCCGGTATATTTTTTTTTATTTTTTTTATTTATGTACACCGATTACGCCGAAGTTTCTGAACCGATTTACGTAATTCTTTTTTTGTTTGATGCGGAATAGTTTCGAATTGGTCCCATAAAAATTTGATTCAGGTAGGCCCATTAGTTTTTATTTTATGAGCATTTGACTCTGAAGTCTGTTACTTGTTTGTTGTTGTGGAGTTACTTTCGCATTTATAATATTAGTAAGGAAGTAAGAATAAGCCTATTACCATGAAATGTATGGTTTACAATGTAAAATGAACGCATAGAAAAAATTTGTATAGGATATTGCAACTAAAAATGAAAAAATAAAAAAAACTTTTTTGCAAAAAATAAAACCGACTTCAAAATCACAAAAAAGTGAAAAATAATTTTAGCTTCAGAAGTCGGTGCCAAAAAACTGAATCAAACAAACTAAAGTCATTTACTTCTGAAGCTAAAATTATTTTTCACTTTTTTGTGATTTTGAAGTCGGTTTTATTTTTTGCAAAAAAGTTTTTTTTTTTTCAGTTTTTAATTTTTCTATTTTACACTATTTCCAATTTTAATTTAATTTAATTTTGGCGCTTATTACTTTGTAAGTTAGCTTATTTTCCGAATTGATAGTTTTGTACGTGCGGTGTCAACCTATAATTAATTGTTGCAAAGGAATTTAACTTTAAGAATGTATTATGTCAATGTATTTAGTGTGTACAATTATTGTTGGTGAACCTAATATTATAAATAAATAAAATAATGAATAATTGCAAAGTATAAGACTTCTATACCTAAATGAATGTCTATACTGGCTAGGAAATACTTGTCTTAAACCAATCATCTCAATTTCAAATCCCAACAGCAACACCCTCCAACCTCCCTCAATATTCTAAAAAGAATACCCCACCAATGTACCTAAAATTACCCCACTTTATGCATTCTTTTAACTTAGGTACTACCAGTACCCCGATAAACTTAGAACGCTTGAGTGAGCGAACAAAATTGATTCCGCACGGGACCTCGCAATACGGTCGGATATATTGTGTTAAATCACATGTACTGAGGTACTGTAGGATGTAAATAAAACGGGCGTACTGGATTTTTAAGTACACAATATTGTATGCAATACTGTCTTATTGACTGTTGAAGATGTTCCGATTTAGATTCGTATTGGGTTTGTTGTTTATTGTTGCAGTTGGAGGGTTAGAAATATATTGTTTGTTTTATGTTATCGATGTTTCATGTTGTTTTTGAAGGGTTAATCGGGAGGTTATAAGTAACGTACATCTTATTGCTCTTGTTTTTAAGAGGTTTTATAAAAGTAGTTATTAATTTAATTTCGTTGTAGATGTATTAAAATGTGCGTGAGTGTGTAAGAGTTCTATTCAGAATGATAAAATAAATATGAAAAATATAATATGATAATAAAAAATGGCTGGCTAAAGCACAGTAATGTGAATTCAATTAAAATTGAGTTTTTCAGACACTCTTTAAGAGTATTTTTACATTTACAACAATTTTATATTATTTTACTTCAATAAATCTGTATGCGCTGCATAACGAATTTAATCAACTTATCGAATATGCTATAAAGCTTTTAAATCGGCTTTATTTCAATTTATTGACGATTTTCATACGCGATTGTGAACGTTAAGTACGATTTATCTCATTGAACGAGTTTTAAATGTACAGAAATTATTTCGAAAGTATACTGCTTTAATTATTCGATACATTAATCCTGTTGTATGATAAATTATTAATCTGCAGTAACTAGCCACAATGTTCAAAAAGGACTTCATTAAAATAAATCTCTCTCGATACTTATGAAAGAATTTAAAATCCGTTGTCTTATTTTTAATAACCGTAAAGAACCGTACACCACAGTGCAAGTAAACTGCAACAGCGGAGCGTGTCATCTGGCGTATTGGTGCGAAGATGCAATTGTTCCGGCTGGCGTACCCACTAACTAGGTTGGCCTTCATTACTACATGCCATGTTAACGTGCACCTATGTGTATCATATGTGACGTGTGTTTTTTGACGTCGCGTTTCGCTGTAATTATTATGTGGTGTGTTTTATTGCAATCGAGTGTAATGTACAGTTAAGTGTGGGAATGTACACAATTTAATTATTTATACTTAAACGTGTACAGTCACGAGCATTTATACAAAACAACTTTTAAAAGTGATTTTCTACAACTACATTGATTAACGTGTTACGTTGTTAGGAATATAGTATTTTGGAAGCCATACTATTACAAAATAGGTCTTATCAAAGTAGAAACGTTATTTCACGAGAAAATCGTATAAATATTTTTTCTTAGTGTATACATATTAGTGCTCGTGACTGTATATTGTAAGTGTACATGAATACGGTGCGTTAAAATTCCGATGTCAAATAATTTTGATTATGTATTTAAATGTTTTTATGAGTGTTTATGAGGATGAGCTTAATATGCGTTTAATTACTTTAACCAGTTATTAAAAACATTTTCAATATACCTACTGTAAGCGTTATTTACTATCACTTAAAGTAAAGGATTATTTGTGGTGTTATTATAAGGATTTTATAGAAGCAAAAGCGATTCACATAACTGGTTATTTCGTTTTCAATGGACAGCGATCCCTTCGGCCAAGCGTACCTATTGCCCCAGGATCATATCTATTCTTCCGGTACTGAACAATTAAAACGCCATAAACTTACGAAGTTACAGAACCAACAATACTTACTAAATATTTTATATTATAATTATAATATTATAATATAATATCTAAAATCACGGTCCGGCTCATCCATAAACCTTGCAGCACTTTTCCAAGAAGGTAACATCGTTAATGATATTAATATTATAAATGCGAAAGTAAGTCTGTCTGTGTGTTACACAATCACGCCTAAGCTACTGAACCGATTTAAATTAAATTTGGTACAGAGATAGTGAAGAGCCTGAGAAAGGACATAGGCTAATTTTTCTAATGCGAAAAAAGGGCTGTGAGGGATGAAAGTTTGTATGAAAATTACGTCATTTTAAAAGCTAGAAGCTTGAATCTTATTTTTTAGGCTTTTGATTAGATATGAATAAATACGACATTCAAAGTTCTTAAAAAAAATTATGTAAAGGGGGTAAAATAGGGGATGAAAGTTTTTGTGTGATGACGTCGGCAAACAATTTTACGGCCCAGAAAATACAAATATAGAAGAAAAACAGAGAATTACGGAGTCATCTATCTTCTATTATATATATATATATATATATAGGTAAACTGACTGACTGACTGACTGGGTGATTTATCAACACACAGCCCAAACCGCTGGTCCTAGAGACATAAAACTTGGAGGGTGTGTTTTTTGTGAAGAGTAAGTATCCACTAAGAAAGGATTTTTGGGAATTCCACCCCTATAGGGGTAAAATAGGGGATGGAAGTTTATATGAAAGTCCGTTAGTTTTGAAGTTAGGATCTTCAAATTTTGTGTTTAGGCTGACGAATGAAAATTGATTTATACGTGTCTCAGCGTTTTTGATAATTCTACCTCAGAAGGGTTAAAAAGGGGGATGAAGGTGTGTAACTATGTTTGTTACCGTAACCAGGATTAGCCTAAAGGTTACTTTTTAATCCCGGTAGTACGTTCCCGTCGGATATTTTTCGACATCCACGCGGGTGAAGCCGGGGGCAATAGCTACTCTATACATAAAACCACGCCTGTAATACCCCAAGGCTAAAGCAGAGGTATGCATCTAACGTATAACAAGAACATACTGATACTTAATTCAAGAAGCACTAAAAGCATACCGATACTTATTTGCGAAAACAAACAGTAACATCCTATACTACCCCATCGGATCTCAGGACCACATTTCGGCGCCACGTTTCTGAAACCACGGAACACGATTAAGTCCACTCCAACACAACGCTATTACAACAAACTATAGAACCGGTGCGAGCCGGCTTCGTCCGCTCTAAACCGGTTAAGACCGTTCTAGACCGGTTCCGTCCGGAAATGTTCTTTACTACTTGTTAATGTAATTGGGACCCACAAATTCAATCGACTCTCGTGTGGAGGGATTTTTTAATTAGATTTTTATGTCGCACTAGATTTTAATGATGTTAATGGTGATAGGGGTAACGATAATATCGAGGCAAATGTCGAGGATTTTATGGTGTTGCTAGCTAGAAATTTAGCTGGGAATTTTTTTTTATGCGGTAACGGATGATAAAGTTACTACGGCAATACGTAAGTAGTCTCTAACGTGAACGTTATACGTTAACAAACGTTAGCTCGTGACTAAATAAGAACAGCCGCTCGGGTCGATCTTTAGGTTAAGCCGCGCTTACCTAGGTTGGTCCGTGGATGGGTTACCACCCATTATATACCGAGTTTCCTCCGTGCCTCGGAAAGTACATTAAGCCGTTGGTCCCGGCTGTCATTTGTACATCTTTAGCAGTCGTTACAGGTAGTCAGTTTCCCGAAAGTCTGACAACCAGTCTTACCAAGGGGTATCGTATTACCTAGCACTAACTGGGTTGTGGAGGTCAGATAGGCAGTCGCTCCATGTAAAATACTGGTATTCAGCTGCATCTGGTTAGACTTGAAGCCGATCCTAACGTAGTTGGGGAAAGGCTAGGCAGATGATGATGAACTATCCTTATTGAAGTAAAAATCATACCGGACCCGTTGATATTTTCCAAAATTTGAAATATTAATTATTTCACAACCAAAAATATTATGTGGTCAATTTAAGGAGCAAGTCTTTAATTTTTGTCCACACTCACCGACTACTAGGTTACAAAAAAAAGAAACATTTTCAAACGATAATCCCACCAAAAACTAACCTCAACGTAACAATTCTTCTAACAAAGCGTCTCTAATTTCGTTCGCCTCCACTTTTTCCTCAATATGTCCATCAAAAAGGCCAACTCATTAGTCACGTCACAATTTCTTTATTCGATTCCTGATCCTTTTTAACCGAGCGTACATAATTATGTTTTTGTTCTTACCTGTACTTATGTGAGTGGTTAGTAGAGGTGTGCCAGCTTTCTTTACGAGATTACTAAAAACGTTTATTTTGGTTTGAGTTAGTGGACTACTAAATACTCTTTTTTGAGGGATGTAGACAGGATTTATAACGGGGTTTGTCGAGCCTACGCTATCCCCCCATACTTAACATGAACATGATAATGTTGTAAAACCAAATCATTTTAAAAAAGTAACCATGGAGTTTGTTGCCGGTTCGTCTCCATAGGAAACAACCAACCTGAACCGTGCACCTTTTTCTCGACATTTTATAAGTGCCCATGTAGGCCTATGTGGAATAAAATATTTTGATTTTGATTTTGGGGAACAAAATTGATCTGTGGACTTCTTACAATTCACACATTATTAAGAAGTTATTCATTTTAAAAAAGGATGTCATATCTCGTATCCCTCCACCAAGATTCTATTACTGTGAAATACCAAAATAAAAAACTTTAGTAATCTGCAAATTACCAAAACGTCTTATTATTCTGAATCATTTTCAAAAACTGCCACTTTATAACAAATCTCGAGAAACCTCATAAAACTCTTCTAAATAAGTCTAGTTAAACATTTTTTAATCAACTCTTTTCTCTTTAAATCAGAATTCTTTTACAAAGCCGCCCGTTCCCTCTGAAATCCAAAGATTTAAACTTGACAGTATTATTCTGGTAAAATTAAAAGTTAACGCCGTCTGGCGTCCAATGACTTAATGGTATTTCAGTGTTTGCGTTTCGTTTCCGTTTTCACTTTTAATCTGAGCCTTGCCCTCGGATTGAGTCATTTTACACTCACTCAATGCGGAGTTCATTTCTTTTTGTGTAAAATGAGGCTTTAATAATTTTGAAAGCTCAGATCACAAGGGGATCTAGGGGAGTTTAATAAGGTATTGTGTTGTTGGATTTGTATTCAATTGCGAGGTAAGTAGGTGATAAGCGAAATAAAGCAGAATAAAGGACGTGGTTCATGTTTCATGTACCGGAGGTGTGAATTTTTTGAGGGTGTTTATAAACATTTGTTTAGGTTTCTTGGGAATCATTTTTAGAAACATAATTTGTACCTACTTATGATTGTCTTGTTTGACTACCTCATTGGTCGCAAGCGCGACTGCTGAGCATCAAGTCCTGGGTTTGATTCCCGGGTCGGGAAAAGTGTTATTGAGTTTTTCCATCTGGAATTTCTCAGTAGCAGCCACCGAGTCTGGATTTGTACCGAGTCCCGGTTGATGGCAATAAGCTCGCCCCCTATTACATGGGACTTAAACATAACTGGCGAAATGTGGACTATTAGGTACACCTCTACCTAACTCTTCGGGGATTACAGGCGTGATGGTATGATGAGAATTTGTACTTATGTTTATTCACCTGTGATTCACCGGACAAAAGGCATGCTTGGACTATCCAAGCATGCCTTTTGTCATATTATCATGGAATGCCACTCTGTCTAACCTCTTTGCTAATTATTTAATCTAGTCCCTATTTGATTTCATTAGCCCAATTCATATACCTACCAATATTCTACGCTCCCGTGCCAATAGTGCTCGGAGCAATTCCAATTTAGATATTGATACCTGAAGCATAGGGATTAAAAATGACAGTACGTACCAGATTCCCGTGGCAATGCAAAGTGTCAATCAAATTAAAAGGGTTACAATTCACGAATGAAAAAAGCAATTTATTTCGTATGGCCGAACCGTCAAGCGAACAGATTTAAAAGAGAAAAGACTTGATCCAAACGCATTTTTTTTCAATTCAATTAGTGTATTATTTTTGAATTTTCAAAGATAGGTTAGGTATCAGTGCGTTTGTTTTTAACTGATTGCTGGTACGGAAGTTTGATTGTTTTGTTATTTATTCGTGAAAATCTTCACAAGGTGGTC